>OV815332.1:5379644-6679110 GCA_929108375.1 Gymnoscelis rufifasciata | reverse complement strand
CCGGGTGGTGCTAAGAACAGTCTCTGGTGGGAGGCTTCGGCCGCGGCTTGTCACTACCCTCCGGGCTGGGCCAGTGCGGGAAGCGATTTCGTGTTTCGTAATGTGTTCCGGAGAAGCCATCTTCTAGGCCTTCATGCTCCATCTTAGACCACATAGCCACTTTACATCAGGTGAGATTGTGGTCAAATGAAGGCCTATCCAGCATAAAAAAAAAGCTAGGTAAATGATTATTTTTTATTAATTATTAAATGTTTCTTTCCAGGCGGCATGCCCCCTACTTCGGCCAACCGGATTACAGAGTCTACGAGCTCAACAAGAGGTTACAACAAAGGACAGAGGTAAATAACAATAAAAATCTCTTATTTGTTTCAAATATCTTCATCGCCACTGGTTTGCTGTAAGAAAACTCTTATAGGGTTAAGCTCGCCTTTGTACATGACCATTGTTAATAAACCTTAATGTATCCTTTTTGTGTACAATAAAGAATTTATGAATATTACATTACTAAATTATATTAAATAATGGGTTACTAGCTGAACCGGTGAATTCGTTTCTTCTAGATTATTATTAGTATTATAAAAAATCTGAGTAATATGAATTGTTTTAATCTAAGTCATGAAAAAAATTCATCATAATCCCAAAAAAAAAAATGCGAATGGACTAATTAAAAATAGTGGTTTGTCGTAGAGGGGTGAAAATTGAGGGTTGTATGTATTTTAGTATTGGCGATGCAAAGATTATCCGCACGCCTCTAGCGGCGAAATTTAGAAACTGTCTAAGAACTACACTTTGTTTGTTTAAATCTGATTTGTATTTTCAGTTTTTTGTAATTGCACTTTGCACTTGAAGCGACAATTTGCCAGTGTCGAGTTAAATAAAATTATAAAGTGAAAAAAATGTTACTCAGTTGAACGCCATTTTGCGTCAATAATGGATGTTTTTCCCTGACGTTAATTGTAACGAAAACTGACAAAGTGTCGTTCTTAGACAGGTTCACAATTTTGGAGGCGCTAGTTAGAATCTTTGCATCGCCAATACAGTATCATTAAAAAATTAAAAAATATATTTAGGGATGGACCACTCTTAACAGTGGGGGGGACGAAAAAAAAGATGTGTCCGATTCTGCACCCTGGCCGATATGCATGCTTCGGATGACGAAACTCGGTCGAGCCGTTTCGGAGGAGATAGATTACAAACACCGAGACATGATCATTTTATATATAAGATAACTTTGCTTGTAACACAATTACTAACTAGCACAGGAAGTAAAGTCATGAAGACTGCGTTTATTATGTTAAATTTACTATCTTTGGGTTTAAAAATAAAATTGATTGATTCGGAACAACATATTATACTATAATCTCGTTAAATAATCTTAAACTATGCACCTTTGGCCGCAGATTACTTCAATGTGTATTTTCGAACCTTGTTCAAACGAAATGTGTGGAAATACTACATAAATTTATCGATAAATATCCGATGTTTTTTTTTTAAGTTGGCTATTTTAGAAAAAAAGCCTCGTTAATATTTTATTTAATGAAAACTACTTAATCATTCATTCATCTTTTTTCTTCGTTTCTGTTTTAGTAAACGGTGTATTTTATTTAAAGTCTCATTTTATCCTATATTTATCTATAAATTTATGTCGTATATCCACACATTTAGTTTGATCAAAGTTTGAAAATACAAATTATATATGCTAAATTAGGCGTAGCTTTATACATAATACAAAACATTACACCATCACCCTATTAACGTTCCCACTGCTGGGACACAGGGACTTCTCTCTTGGCGAAAGAGATAATGCCTTAATTCACCACGCTGGCCAAGTGCGGAATGGTGAATGTCACATGTCCTTCAAACTCTTACAAGTTCTCAGAACATGCCGGTTTCCTCACGATGTTTGCCTTCACCGTTAAAGCACGTATTTTAAAGCGCACATACATTTTTCAAGAAGAAAAATGCAGAGGTGCGTGGTGGGGTTTGAACCCACGATCTTCGGAATGAAAGTTGAGTGTGCTCCCACTAAGTCAACATGGCTCTACTATTACTATTTGTCAATAACTATATGTATTTTATTTATTCCAGGAGTCCGATAACCTATGGTGGGACGCGTTTGCGACAGAATTCTTCGAGGATGACGCGACGCTAACACTTACATTTTGTTTAGAAGATGGACCTAAAAGATATAGTAAGTATTAAAAACATTGTTTTTAAATGTAAATAAAATAGCTGATTTCTTAATCAAGCATAATAAACATAAGCACCCGTATTAACGTTCCCACTGCGTGGACACAGGGACTTCTCTCTTGACGAGAGAGATTAGGCCTTAATTCACCATGCTGGCCAATTGCGGTGAATGGCACATGTCCTTCAAATTCTTCAAATTTCTCAGAACATCTTAGTTAAAACAAACTTTAATTTATTTAGAGATACAAAACACATATATTGTATAGTTACAAAAACAGTTCTCCGCTGGTAATGAAACTAAAATTTTTAATATGAACAAATAAATGTTTCCGGACTACTCACACAGCATCACCTGACCCCAAACTAAGCAGAGCTTGTACTATGGGTGATAGGTGACTGATATACTACATAGATAATTTTTTTTGTAACCCCCGATCAAAAAAGAGGGGTGTTCTAAGATTGACGTGTCTGTGTGTGTCTATCTGTGTCTATCTGTCTGTCTGTCTGGGACGTCATAGCTCCCGAACGGATGGGACTGATGGATTTCAATTTAGTTTTTTTTTTGGTATGAAAGGTGAGTTTGGCTTGATTGTTCTTAGACATGTTTAATGTAAATCGGGTGTACCGTTTAAAAGTTATCGGGGCGAGAGTGGGAAAGGAAAACCGAAAATCTGCAAATATACTCGTGTGGGGTATCAAATGAAAGCGCATCGCGTGCACATTACAAAATATTATGGTGTTTTACTTTTAAGGAAATTAAGGCATTGGAATCGGTGGTTAATCTTAAATTTTAAATTTAGATTATTTTTCAATTGGCGATGCAAAGATTCTAACTGGCGCCTCTAGTGTCAAAATTGTGAAGCTGTCTAAGAACGACACTTTGACAGTTTTCGTTACAATTAACGTCAGGAAAAACACACAAATAATAGATACAAATCAGATATAACTTCAACAAATAAACAAAGTGTCGTTCTTAGACAGTTTCTAAATTTTGCCGCTAGAGGCGTGCGGATAATCTTTGTATCGCCAATAGTGCTAACATATATGTCTTAGGTTTAAAGAACTTTAGTCTCATAAAAACACAAATGTTCACCTAAAATAAGATACATAATAAAATTAATCTAGGTTTTACATAAATATTACTTAACCTCTAGTACCTTAAATAATTCTACAATACTTATTTCAAAATAAAATAAAAATAAAATAATAAAATCATTTATTTACCAAAGCATAGCATACAGAAAAATAGAAATGTCAGCGAAGCTCAAACTAAGCAAATCTGCTTGTATCTTGAGACTTCGGAGTGCTGTTTACAAAATGGAGGTTGTTAGGCATGTTAGAGATAACGAGATACATGGAGTAGATTTCATTCTAAATAAAAAATAAATTGACATCATTTAATTGTGCAATATTAAATGAACAAAATAAGGGTGTGTTTGTTATGACAGGTTATTCATTTAATAACCAATTAAAACACAATTTAATTGTTAATTATCACAAAGAAACATGATATCAATTTAAAATTATAATTATTACTTAAATTAATAAAAATAAATTATGAACTAGTTTATTCTGAGTCAGATTCATTCAGATTAATAGAAAGTATGTGTGTGTGTGTGTGTGTGTGTGTGTGTGTGTGTGTGTGTGTGTGTGTGAATGTATGTGTATCTTAATTAACTATAAAAATAATGTATTTTACTATAAACTACTAATAATTAAATTTGATTCTAAGATGCTTCATGCTACATGTTGCTTTTATGTTACTTACATGTTCTTTAAGTTTAAATTTATAGGTTTTCAATTGATCACATTCCTTTATGGTTTCTTAATTCCAGCAATAGGCAGGACGTTAATACCGCGGTACTTCAGGAGCATATACGAGGGCGGCGTCTCGGAGCTGTACTACACGATGCGGCAGCCGAAGGAGTCCTTCCACAACACCAGCATCACGCTGGACTGCGACCACTGCACCATGGTCACGCACCACGGGAAACCTATGTTCACGAAGGTATGTACAGTTCAGTTCAGTTCGTTTATTGGTCCAATTAAATACATGTTTGTACATTTAGATAGGTCATATTATACATTACATAAAAAAGTAAATTAAAAATTTCTTTATTGACATAAACAAATGTTTAAACAAAGATATAGACCCATAGGCTCCCGAACTAGTAAAAAACTGTATTTCAGGAGCCAATGGTACATATTCACAAGGATATTCAATTTAATTTACAAATAAAATTCATCAGCTAAAGCTTCGTTAATATTATAAAAACATTTTAACATTAAATAGTTTCTTATAGCTACTCTGTATTCTGTGATCTGGGGGCACGGCAGTGCCCCCACCAAGTCGAGCAAAAAAACGGCACGGCCGTACCATCCTTTTCTCGATCTCATCAAACACAAAATTTTAACTGTCCCCTCGTTGTATATCTGTGAAACTGTAACATTTGTAAAGAGTAATCCGAATCTATTTCTTCTTTCTGAAAAGAACAGGAGTAAACGTGATGAATATAAAGTACAAACAGTAAATTGTAAGACCTCTATGATGCGAAAAAGCTTGTTCTGTAATGCTCCATTTGTGTACAACAAATTACCGGAGAGCATAAGAGCATTACCACTCTCATTATTTAAAAATAGGTTAAGGACTACATTGGCCGAAAAATGTTATTATAGTTTAAAAGAATTTATGGACGATAAAAAATTTTGATTTTCATAATTTGCAATTTTTTTGACATTTTTTATTTATAAATTAATTTTCTATTATGGTAATTTCAATTGTAATTAAATTCAATAACGTATGTAACATGACATTGCACGCCATATATTGGTAAAATACATTGTTCTATGTAAGTTATTTAACACCTTTATCCACATGTATTTATGCAATAAAGATACTTTTACTTTACTTTTACTTTACTCGAAGCAATTCAGGCCATTTTCGACCCCCTGTAACTTCGTTGTGGATAAAACTAGAAGACTGAAATTTTCAGTAACCATGCAGGATTGTAAAGAATCGGTATATTTCAAATTTCATTCAATTTGAACCAGTATTTTAAGAATTATAACGGGTCAAATTTCGTAATTTTGTCACTCACTGACTGACTGACTCACCGATCATCAAAATTCTAAGGCACTTCTAGCAGACCTAGAAGCTTCAAATTTGGAATATAAGTAGTGTTTGGTGTATGAATCAAGGAAAAACTAAAAAATCTAGAAAAGACCGGTATAGAGGGCGCTGTCGCAACGCCACGTATATACGAAATATGTACTTAAGTAATAACAATGCGAAATATAAATAAATCCAATCTAGACCGGCAAAAAGAAAATTATATGGACATATATACAATAAGTAGAAGGTACCGAAAAGGAAAAAAGTAGAACTGTCTACAAAATATAAAAAGAAATGAGATCCCATCAAAAACAATACTTGTCAAAAAAACCAAGTCGCGCAACTCAGTTGTTCTGCGGTAAAAAGTTGTGAGATCCAAGTAAATCCAAGTCTTCAAATTTCGTCTCAAAATTCTTTAATGTTTTATATAAATATGTTGAGACTTGGCCATCGCACTAAATAATTGAATTAACACGTGTTTTCAGGCGATGGCCAAGTCTTAATATATTTATATAAAACATTAAAGAATTTTGAGACGAAATTTGAAGACTTGGATTTACTTGGATCTCACAACTTTTTACCGCAGAACAACTGAGTTGCGCGACTTGTTCTTTTTGACAAGTATTGTTTTTGATGGGATTTTAAGTTTTCTTGTAGGCAATGGTAATTTATTATAAAATTTAATACTTAAATACAAAAAAAACTCTTGTTTAACTTAGCTAGCCTATGATATGGGATTGACACATCATTCTTTTTGCGTGTATTATAATTATGTTTGTCACTTTGTAGATCTAAATTATCTAGGTATATGCATTTATGCATAAATACAGTTTTGTAA
Source organism: Gymnoscelis rufifasciata (assembly GCA_929108375.1). Classification (NCBI taxonomy): domain Eukaryota; kingdom Metazoa; phylum Arthropoda; class Insecta; order Lepidoptera; family Geometridae; genus Gymnoscelis; species Gymnoscelis rufifasciata. The sequence continues at coordinate 6,672,970 of OV815332.1, read as the reverse complement.
TATATATTCTCCAGTAAATGTCATTATATTTAAAAACAAACAAACTAACCATACATATTTTACGGACCACTCATTCAAGTAGCAAAAATCATTATATTGTACCTGTTCAGATCACTGACCATTTATCAAAACTAATATTATAAATGCCGTGTTGGCTAAGTGGGAGGACACTCGACTTTCATTCCGAAGGTCGTGGGTACAAACCCCAGCACGCACCTCTGGATATTTCTTCTTTAAACATGTATGTGCGTTTTAAACACGTGCTTTAACGGTGAAGGCAAACATCGTGAGGAAACCGGCATGTTCTAAGAACTTTAAAGAGTTTGAAGGACATGTGACATTCACCAACCCGCACTTGGCCAGCGTGGTGAATTAAGGCCTAATCTCTCTCGCCAAGAGAGAAGTCCCTGTGTCCCAGCAGTGGGAACGTTAATAGGGTGATGATTTATTATTGGATGTATAAAATCTCTATTTCCGTGCAGAAACAAGGTCAGGATGCAGTATTGTTCATATTTTTTAAATATTTATTATAGACTAGAATAGAAAATACTTTATTACACACCAGATAAACAATACAATAAGAAATTAAAACTAAACCTAGAATGCGTAATGGGCGGTCTTATTGCTAAAAGCAATTTCTTCCAGACAACCGTGGATGGAGAGAAAAAAATAACATGTACAAAAAACCTGTACACGAAACGAATAACTAGCTAGCTTTCTATGAGAGAGAGCGAGAGAGACAGACAGAGAAACACGCAGTCGCCGCACGGTTACAGCAAAAGTGTCTTTACAACTTTTTAGCTTCGTTCCAAAAGAAATGAATTTTATCAATTAATTGTTACATATGGACGACGTGCGACGACCTCTGTGGCTCGGTGGGCGAACGTCCGCTTGAGGCGCAGGAGGTTGCGGGTTCGATTCCCGCCGGGAGACCAGATTTTGTACGATCTACAATTTCTGGTTTCGGGTCTGGGTGTTTTCTATGTATCATATATTATGTATGTATTTACAAAGTAATGTATCTATGTAGTATATCAGTCACCTAACACCCATAGTACAAGCTCTGCTTAGTTTGGGGTTAGGTGATGCTGTGTGAGTTGGCGGCCCGCCCCGGCGTCGCAAGGGGGAAAAAAAGTTCCCGGCAATTTTTCCTTATTTGCCGTTTCCAAAATCAGCTCAATCGTCCCAGCCGTTCGCGAGTTTTAATTAGACTAACGAACAACAATTAATTTTTATTTATATAGAATATAGATAATCTCCGCTATTTCACGGACGCTTTTAACAAAAAAAAAATAATTAAGTACTACAAACTCATGTCAGAATAAAATGATTGAAAACTATGTTGAATATTTAACTTTCGAGACATAGACAATAGCTCAAAGAGTATTATAACCACCACGTATGAATACGAAAATATCAAGAAAAATCATAGACAACCTATAAAAAGACATTTATTTTACACTTTTGTTAACCTGTAGATAATTACAGACAAATAATTAGCAATAAATTAAAATAGCGACTATAATTTGAGATTTAAACTATCCTATCTCTCAAGTTGGATCGAACTGCTCATGGTGTGCGAATTTTATTATAATCGGTTAAGTGGTTTAGGAGTCCATTGAGGACAAACATTGTGAGACGAGATTTATATTATATTAAGATTTATTTATATCCTTCCAGGTATGCACAGAAGGTCGCCTCATCCTAGAGTTTACATTCGACGACTTAATGCGCATCAAGTCGTGGCACCTCGCCGTGAGGGCGCACCGGGAACTGATCCCGCGGCAGGCGGTGCACCCGCCCGACCACGCGGCGCTCGACCAGCTCGCCAAGAACATCACGCGCCAGGGCATCACCAACTCCACGCTCAACTACCTCAGGGTGAGTGTGCGCTGGAACCTACCACTAACTACTGATATCTACCAAATCCAGGCGTAAACTAGCTAAATACGGTTACAAAAAATACCAAAACCTAAGTGGTACTTTTACTAAAACTACCAACTCCAACCGTACGCCTACCAATATTAGCTAATTACCACCAAAATACTAGTTTAAGGTTAGCGCGCCAGGGCATCACCAACTCCACGCTCAACTACCTCAGGGTGAGTGTGCGCTGGAACCTACCATTAACTACTGATATATTGGCAGGTAGAAAATGCCTTGGCATTAAGCCCACCTTTTGTACAACTCTGTATTTTTCTTGCGCAATAAAGAATTCTTAATAATATCTACCATTAAGAAATCTACCAAAACCTACCAAATCCAGTCGTAAACCTACCAATACTAGCTAGTTGAGATTTGTGCCGAAAAAGCCGTGTTGGCTAAGTGGGAGGGACACTCGAATTTCATTCCGAAGGTCGTGGGTTCAAACCCCGCCACGCACCTCTGGATTTTTCTTCTTGAGAAATTTATGTGCGCCGTTAAAAACACGTGCTTTAACGGCGAAGGCAAAAAACGTGAGGAAACCGGCATGTTCTGAGAACTTTAAAAAGAGTTTGAAGGGCATGTGACATTCACCAACCCGCACTTGGCCAGCGTGGTGAATTAAGGCCTAATCACTCTCGTCAAGAGAGAAGTCCCTGTGTGCATACCGGCAGTGGGAACGTTAATAGGGTGATGATGATGATGATTAGAAGTTTGTCTGTTTGTTCCAGTTATGCGTGATCCTAGAACCGATGCAGGAGCTGATGTCTCGACACAAGGCGTACGCGCTGTCCCCCCGGGACTGCCTCAAGACCACGCTCTTCCAGAAGTGGCAGAGGATGGTGGCGCCCCCTGGTGAGTTATACAAATTAACAAAATGAAAAAATAGGTGTGTGAGCGATTCACACGCGGTAGAAGTGAAACTTCAGTAAATCGACAAAATAATGAGATGAATAAAAAAAAATACTGTGCATAAAGATTTTGTTCGGGCGGTCACCCATCCAAGTACTGGCGTTCCGGAAAGTTGCTTAACCTTGTTAGCGTTTAAGATTGGCTTACCCGACAGGTAAGCCAATCTTATTTCCATTTCCGTTGCATCCGGTTTCAAATCACAATGATTATAAAGAAGTTTCACTTCAAAAATTAATTGAAATTAGAACAGTCTCTGGTTGTGGGCTGAGCCAGTTCGTGTAGCGATATTTTCGTGTTTCGTAATTTATTTATTTATTTATTTAATCACCATGGCTTACTCCAGTTACAGTAATTAATAAGACACAATTATACAAATTAAAACAAACACCATAAAGGCATTAATTCAAACTAAATAACTATTTTCTAATAAATAACAATAAATTCATTTAAAACGTAATAAGATATAAATAAAATACAGTACAATAATGTCACTTTAAAACAAATCAATAATTAAACAATACATTATTATTATGTAATGTGGTCCGGAGAAGCCATCTACCCTCTAGGTCTTCATGCCCCATCTTAGACCACATCGTCACCTTACATAGGGTGAGATTGTGGTCAAATGAAGGCTTATCGAGCATAAAAAAAATTATGAATTAAGATCGCAGTACGATGATTAGAATCAGGATGGCCTATGTCCTGCAGGGGACACTGTAAGATTTGAATAGCGTTGATTGTGATGCAAGCTCCCCCGCCCACAGAGTCGCAGCGGCCGGCGAGCAAGCGACGCAAGCGCAAGGGGAGCGCGGGCGCCAACGCCGCGCCCCCCGCGCCCGCCAAGAAGCGCTCCCCCGGACCCAACTTCAGCCTCGCTAGCCAGGTAACTATTACATATATTCAATAAAATAAAATATATAAATTTCCGGGCAATCCACACAACATCTAGCCCCGTGGTAGACCACATTTAAGACCCCTGTACATATATATGTACTGCTATAGGGTATGGCAATTCAAAAAAGCAAAACCTTAACTTACAGTAACTACAATTAGTATTAAGATTTTTGTACTGCTCAAATATGTAGGTTCCATTCTCTGTTCTCACATATTTTATAATACCTTAATGTTAGAACATTACAATACAATACACTTTATTGAACACCAATTTACAAAACAAAAAAATAACAAAAAAAATTAATATAGTGACATATAATGGGCGGCCATTATCACTAAAATAGATCTCTACCAGACAACCTTTGGATGGACTGGAATAAATGATAAAAGACTGATGAGGCAAAATTGGTAATAACAAAAGTCAAGAGATAAGAAAGGAAATAGTTCAAATTATATAAATAAATACATAAACATAACACAATTAACGACCACCTTTTAAGACCAGAGTGAATAGGCTTTTTCTGGGCAAACTTGTTATGTCGTTGACCTCATCTCTGCTAGACTGTAATCAAAAGTGAGCCCATATATGATAATAATTAAATAAAAAAGGTGTGTGTGCGATTCACACACGATAGAAGTGAAACTTCAGTGAATCGACAAAAGAATGAGACAAATAAAAAAAAATACTGTGCAAAAAGATTTTGTTCGGACGGTCACCCATCCAAGTACTGGCGTCGCGCAAAGTTGCCTAACCTTGTTAGCGTTTAAGATTGGCTTACCTGTCGCATTTCCGTTGCATCCGGTTTGAAATCACAAAGATACAAAAGAAATTTCACTTTAAAAAAAAAACGATTTATCATTAATGATTTACCTCCACAGGATGTGATGGTAGTCGGCGAGCCTTCCCTGATGGGAGGCGAGTTCGGCGATGAGGACGAGCGGTTGATAACGCGGCTCGAGAACACCCAGTACGAGGGCGACGGCGACTGGAGCGCGGCGCCGCCGCCCGACGCGCCCAAGAGCCCCGCCGGCCCGCACTGACCCCCACTGCACCTACACTGACCCCCAGTGCACTGACAGCGACATACATCTGAGTTACTCCACTGACAGATACATACAGCCACTTAAAGTGAAAATTTTATCGTTGACAGCCGCTAAAGTGAAATTTACTACATTGACAGTCACTGAAGTGAAGTCTAATACGCTGACAGCCACTGAAGTGAATGTTACTACACTGACAGATATACTTACAGCTGCTTGAAGTGAAAGCTATACAATTGACAGCCGCTTAAGTGAAATCTACTACGCTGACAGCCAGCTAATTCACGCGCTGACTTCAGTGACAGTTACTGAAGTAAAATCTACTACAATGACAGTCACTAAAGTGAATTCGACTTTATTGACAGCCACTGAAGTGAAATTTACTACACTGGCAGACAAATTGACAGCTGCTACACTATAGATATTAAACTGACAGATACTCCACTGACAGTTAAACCCATAAAAACACCAATACTTCTAAAAATATTACCTTCCTACACCTAACAGGTGATATTTTAAGTTCTTCGCTATATAATGTAGACCTCTCTTACGGATATTGGACCAAAAATAATCTATTTATTTGTCAAATCAACGTAGACACATATGCGGAGTCTCAAGTTGTTGACATTTTTATCAAAAACCTGTAATTTTATAGACTATTAACAAAGATAACCTGAAAAATACATAATTCCCGCTATCATCAATTTTCGTTATAACAGCGTCAGTTACATCAAAAAGACTGTTTAAGTGGAGTTAATAAATATTATGTCAAAGTATGGGATTTGGACTATGATAACAGAACAGTGTGACCCGGGCTTATTCTGGCGGTAAAATATCGACTTCGACATAACCGAGAGTATCTAATGTCGCACGGGATATTTCCCTACCTTGTGTTGAGTGTTATTTCTAAGAACTGTTAACTTTGTACATTTTGCATAACTTACACCTATGTGTAATATAGTGTAAATTTATAATGAAGGCTGCGGGCTGGTTTTACATTGCGCGTCCTTCTGTCAGATTTACGACAAAAAAAGGAATATGCGTGTAATTTTACATTATATTTTAGTCCGTTTTATTGGTTATTTAACTTATAAAATATATTTAGATGTGCGAAGATAAAGTTCTATAAATTTCATGTCTTTAGTTGCGAAAATTTTAAATTATTTGTCGAGTGGGTACTTGATATCGAGTGAGTTTTGCCACACAATGATTATGCTCGATAATCCTCAATGTTTTAGACTTCAATATAGTATTCAATTTTATTCTAACCATAGGTACATTACAATACACTTTATTTTGTCAAAAAATACAATAAATTATTAGTACCTATTCCTTATACATCAAATATATAAAAAAACTTCATTAGATAATTAAAAAGTTACCTAAACAGTTTGTGGAGTTTTAATAAGTTTTGCTTGCGCAAGAATAAATACAAATTGTCATGCATTATGATGCCATAACATTAAGAAAGTTATTATATAGGTAGGTACTATACAGAATTAATTAAATATGTCCTATTTATTATAACCACAGCGGACTATAAGTTAAAATTTATGCATATTCCTTGATCCTGACCAAGCGTCCAAATCGTCCGTTATTTTGAATGGTAAATGCATTCCTATTTAATTTATTGTAAATTTAAATACATTATGTAATATTATATCGGATCGCGAATGTACAAAAAAGCCTAGTTAAGCCTTCTAGACTAATTTTATTCAGAAATTCTCCATTATTGATAGAATGATTGAACGGGACGCAAAAAACAGGTTTAGAGTTTGCTGTCAAACACCAAACGGTACAGCACGGGCTATTTACCGACAAGAATTTAAAATTTGTATGTGAATTAGTTCAATTGGAGATTTGAGTTCCTTAATTTTTAGATTGTCAAGACGCAACATTGGCCCTATGATGTTGTACCATTGTCGCTCTTTTACAGCTAATTCATGATAATTTTCTTCGCTATTTATCGAATGACAAAAAATTAACAGTACCTACATATCGCATGCGATAATGTCACTGTGAAAGAGGTCAATGACATTATGCACTCGATATATTAACAGTTCCTTATCGCATGCGATAAGGAAGTGGCGAATTCGTTGTTCAATGGCGTTAGGCACTCGATATATTATGCGAAGGAATTTTATGGTGTCTAAGTGATATATAGAGCGACTTTTTAGAGTTTTCATATTGTAAATTCCGATAACCCGTATGTAGCTAAGATGTCGTTGAATTTAATGTGAAAATTCACGAGAAGTCAGACACCAATGCTTACAAACTTTTCCATTCAGTTAGAAAATCCCTGCAAATACGATAAAAAAATATATTAAACGCATTGTCACAGTTGTATTGTAACTTAAATTATGAATTTTGATGTGAGCTAGTTAGTTAGTAATCTATAAATGAATTTAATTTAAATTATTTGTTACTATACCTATATTTTTGAAAGGTAACGTCGATATATGTAAATGAATTATGATGATTGGGATTTTGCAATTATTTTATTGAATAAATCTTTATCATTCTACATATTGAACAAGCAATTGAGAAATATATAATGTGTGGAATATCTAATACCATAGTTAGATCATGAGGTCAAATATTATGGATTTTTGTGGACAATGAGGCGATTTAATAAGAAGACAGAAGGTTTAGGTAGTATATAATTGTAAAGTTTTCAAATTCTATCAAAGATGATCTCGCCGTAGATTATTGTGATTTTGACACATTGTAAGTAACGTTTAATGCTCTGAAACTTTTATTTTACTTTTCTTTTTGTTTTATTATGTGATTCATAAATACCTTATTGTTTTAAGTATTATGTACCTACTGTATTTCTACCTGCATGGAAAAGATGTAATTCGACATTGGAATGTGTACAAAAATATCTACTGGTGACAGTGTCGAGAATAGCCCGCTCGATATTGTGTGAAATTTTTGACCTGATTTTAAGTGTTTTTGGGCACACGGATTATGTCATATAAATAAATAAATATAGGCCTTTACGGATAAATTATTATTTGTTGTTTTATTTGCTTCCTGTGGATCCTGATTTTTAAAACCGTATTAAAAAAAGGTAGTCCCTTCGATAACTTATTCTCATATACATCATCTGAAAAAGTTAAGAAAATTTCTATAAAGAAAGTTTCTTTTAAATTTGATAAAACGAAAGAATTTGTAAGTGCGTTTGTGTTTTAGATTATAAATTTTCTTAAAACTTAAACAAAATTAAAATTTACTTCATTTTTGATAGAAGCGAATTTTTCTTATTTAAGAAAGCATTTTTACCTACCGTCGGTTCCATTCCCAGACGAAGCAAGATTTTTTTCTAAATCTATACATGCCTACTAAAGTTACTACCGGGTAAAACGGGGTGGATAGAATTCAAGAGGTGAATGGAAATGAAACCAAAAAAGTTTTTTTCTGGCAATTATTAACAAACATTTTCAAATATAAACGCCAAATTCTACTTTTTTGTAAACTACAATATTTTTTTCTTGACATGGCGAGACTGATTTGCTGTTAAGGTTAGAAGTTTAAAAATAAAAACACGTTAAAAGTGAGTCGTCGTGAGACGTTAATTTGTGGTCCTCAAAACTTTATCAATATCTCTTTAGTAAAACGAATTCTTGTAAAATTCAAAGTTGTGGTGTAGTTGGCAGTTCATCGTGGTTCATTTTAATGTAAAGGTAAGTAAAATTATGTTGTATAATTAAATTACAAGGGCTAAAATTGTAAACCAAGTCAATTTTATTCAAACTTTGGGGTTAATAGAAATGCCAAAGAGGCGAACAGATACGTAGTATGGGGTCAATAGATATGAAGTACGGGGCTAATAGAAACGGGATAGGTTTTAATAGAAATAAGAAGGGGGTGTATAGAAAATTATGTGCTAGGGCTGCCACCAAAATATTATTAGGTAGGTACATCATTTTTCATAGAATTCAACTGTGTGGTTGTCTGTGGCCTCCTAAACGAATGGACACCTATTGGTGCGGTTTTTTGTGTTCAAAAGCTGACGATATTTTATATATTAGTTATAATTTATGAATATTCGTTCAGGCGTTCAACAACTTATTTTTGGAAAGTGACAGCCCTGACGATTTTTTCGATTCGCCCCATATGACGCTTCTTTTGACCCCAATTGCGGGTAAATAGAAATCTAACATATTTTTACATTTTACGATAAAATCAAAGCATTATCTATATATTTTCATGATAGGATAGTATTAATTGAAATTCGAGACATAATAAAAAACACTATTATGATAGCCAATCATACAAAAATCAATGGAGAAATAAAAACAAACTTCAAAACCATGTCTATCCACCCCGTTTTACGGTACTTACAAAGTATTCACTAACTTTTAATAAGGATTTCAATAATTAATGTTTGTAGAACTCCAAAAGCTCAACTTGACACAATAAAACATCACATTTATAAATAAATCATTTATTTCTAGTTACAAAATTAATTTAACAACTTAAGCTAGGATTTTTCCCTTGTGCCTAAGGGCAGTGTACGCGACCAGGATTGAAAGAAGAGTGGCGAGAATCTCCGAGTTCACCCAGGGACCGGAGTAGCCTGAAACAAGAAAATATACCGGATATTATTGCAGCTCACTTCATCATCACCACCCTATTAACGTTCCCACTGCTGGGACACAGGGACTTCTCTCTTGGCGAGAGATTAGGCCTTAATTCATCACGCTGGCCAAGTGCGGGTAGGCGAATGTCACATATCCTTCAAACCTACCTCAACTATGTTTGCCTTCATCGTTAAAGCACCTGTTTTAAAGCGCACATACATTTTTCTAGAAGAGTAATCCGATTTTGAACCCGGATTAAAGTTGAATTTGCTCCCACTAAGCCAACCCGGCTTTTTTCTTGTAATTTTTAAATGTATGTTCATTTTGAGTCTGTATTATACTTGTGTGTGTTTCAGGAGTAACTTTTTTATCTACAGAATTAGAACAACACAAAGTTACGGAAAAGAGTTTGTTTTAAACCTGTAAATTGTAGCTGACTTATGGATATTCAATTCTAAAAGACTCCCAGTAGTCTGCAAATAGTTCTCTAAAACAACCTCAACATGAACATTGGCAAACTGTCATTCTTAACATTTTAACAGCATGGCGAAAAAATCCATTGTAAAGATGTAATGAATAAACAAGAAACATCTTCCATTATTAATTTTTTGCCGAATGTTATGTGATGAAAAGAGTGTTAGATATGTCTGTCTATAGATATGTGGGAAGTTCAGTTCAGTTTCTTGTAATTGGACTTTGCGCTTGAAGCGACAAATCGCCAGTGTCGAGTTAAATAAAATTATAAAGTGAAAAAGATATTATTCAGTTGAACGCCATTTGATGGATATGTGGGAAGAGGTAGGCCAAAGAAAAGATGGATGGACTGTGTGAAGGATGACATGTGTAAGAAAGGAGTGAGTGTTGGATAACAAGTGACAGAGGAAAATGGAAGGAAAAAACATGTTGTGCCGACCCCGCGTAATTTGGGATAAGGGCAGGAGAATGATGATGATCTTCCATTATTAATTTTATACATTTGGGTAAACATTGAGTGTTTTAATGAATTAGTTAATTACCCAACTAATATAAAAAAAACTATCAAGTTTAAAAGACATTTATATGTATGTAAAATGTTTATTGAGATATTATTATGTATTAGTTTATATTTAATTTGCTAATAATTCATATTTAATTTTTATTAGCCCGTAATAAGCAAGATTACTTTCATGGTACTTTCTAAATATTATTCTGATATTCAGAAATGTGTAGTTTATCTGTTTTAGAAACACTTTACTCCTTCATACAGTATTAGCAAACCTTATAATTTAAGTTCATAATAAGTTAATTCTTTAAGTACCTACACCTAAATATTTTGTAAACAAACTTTTATTTTATCATTAATGTTTGAGTTTTATTACTAAACATAAATGTTTAAGAGTGTTCTTAATTCCAAATCTACATTTTAATGTGCGCAAGAACATTCTTTTTATCTTTTTATTCCTATAATGGTGGTATAACATTTTTGTATGGAAGCAAAACAAAAGCCTGTTTTGCTTTCTATACAAAAATGTTTGGACCAATTTAGTATTCATCTTCTTACTCAGAAGTTCAGTACTTTTACCATGTCTCTTATTTATGTATTTGATTTTGGGTTTTGAAAGAAAGAAAGAAAGAAAGGAATTTTCGCATTCAACAGTCATCATCATCATCTTCACCCTATTAACGTTCCCACTGCTGGGACACAGGGACTTCTCTCTTGGTGAGAGAGATTAGGCCTTAATTTACCACGCTGGCCAAGTGCCGGTTGGTGAATGCCACATGTCCTTCATACTCTTTAAGGTTCTCAGAACAAGCCGGTTTCCTCACAATGTTTGCCTTCACCGTTAAAGCACATGTTTAAAGTGCACATTTTTAATTAGTTGAACAGTAAAAGTCTGTACAAGTAATTAAAAAAACAAAACAAAGTATTTTTTATTACAAATTACGAGTTAACTTACTTCCTGGGTGGTTAAGCTGGATAGCCAGAAGAGGAGCGACAACAGCCTCAGGGTCAGAGCGGCGAGCTCTGCGGAGATTGGCATAACCTTCCTCATCCAGAATGCGGATCTCGTGGACTCCAGACTGGGCCTTCGCAGGCTCTTCTGTCCAGGATACCTGGGGAATTGATATTAAAATGTGAATGTCTTGAATTTTTTGATTTGAAGCTAGGGTAGTTGATATACTAGTTAATTAATTAATTGGCTCAATTTTTCCTTAAGTCTAATTTTGCTAAACAGCCTAACTACGACCAAAAGAACAGGCGTTTTCTGGGGTATTTACAGGACTCTCAAAGTGAACAAGAATAGTTTGTACACAACTATTCCAACGACTATAGTTAATTCTGAGTGTTAGTTTTTGGTCTGCAGTCTGCAGAATTGAAACTATCAACATTTTAAATAGCAGAGAGCTCTCTAGTACGTATTTATGTAGGCTGAAAACAAATGTTTTGTAGTAAAATAAGCAACCAACCTGATATTTATTTTGTCCAACTCTGGCCGCGGTGACGGGCTTTCCGGCAACTTCAGCATAAAGAGCGTAGTTTTCAGGCAGAGGGTTATCACATTTCAAGGTAAATTCCGTAATATACGCGATTTGTGTGACAATTGTAGCATCAAGACTTGTGAACGAGGACGCTTCGGCTTTTGGGTTTTGGCAGCTTTCAGCGAGAGAGCCGCTGACGAAAGCCAGTGCGAATAGCGAGAAGATAACTTTTGTGACCATCTTGACGTGATTTGTGACTAACAAAGGTGACTCTAATTTAAAATTTTCAAATTGAAAGTCTTTCAGTACCCTTCTCCGTTCCACGTATTTTTGTAAAGTACGTTCTGTAACTACTACCATCAAGCTTAGTGGTTGGCTATTCTATGTTTTTTTTATTAATTTAGACAGAATTTAACCTACAGTAATTTAAATTCTTATGGGTTTTCAAGTGTTTTATGAGAAAATTAATGTTTATAGTACTTTAAATGTAAACGTAAAGTACTATGAACAAATTTTGTATTAAAACTGATCACGAATCTATAGATTTGATTCAGCATTAGTCATATTTCAGAACGTATTCAAACGTCAGCTGGTGACGTGTGATCAAAATGCCAATTTGTCCATTACGCTCCGTTTCTCTGTTGCCTGTTAGAAATATTTTTTAAATGTATTGGTTAAATTTTTTCATAGCTTTATTTTACAGCAAATCATTTTAAATGGCGTTTTATAATATATTATATATAATACTGCTAAACTAAATAAATTGATAACAATTTTAGAGATTCTGAAGTGGAAAATGACTTTAAATAGAGTAGTGCATACATAAAACGGAACAAAAAAATAACCAACAAAATATGAATGCTCACAATTTGATAGAAATTCCAAGACTTACGGAGGCTATCAAAATAAGTTGTTTTTAATTTTTTCAATGTTGCTACTGTTATTGCTATTGTATTGATACATTGAATTGAATGTATTGTATTGATTTGACAGCTGGCCTGGCTGTTAAGATATCAATTTAGTGGTAAGCAAAATAAATAACATTTGAAATCATCTAAAATGACGGTGAAACCTCGTGAAAAAAGTGAAGAATCTGAAGATGATCCAGTGGAAAATATGTTGAAGAAGACAGGGTGTCTCGATCTACATTATAAAGTACAAGTTAGTACAGGTTATGTTTGTTTTCTGTAGTTATAACTAAAGAGAATCTGTCACTATCTCTATAGGTATGCTACCTCTTTGTATAAATACTTCTTCGTCCAGTTAGACGAACTATGTGTAAACTGAACTAGCTAAGTCTTTTCAAGCCACAGATACAGTAGTGTGATAAAAAAATTCCTTGTTCAACCCTTAAAACAGTAACCATAGAAGAAGAGTAAATTTAAAATTTATAAAAAACCCTATTCCAAATCCTTAGTTGCCTTAAGAGTAAAAAGTCATAATGTTTTGTAATGTGCACTTTCATTTGAGACCTAATTCAAGTATAATTGCAGATATTTTGTTGTTCTTCCCCAATTTCACCCCTCACTTTTAATTTGACAACAGATTTTCATCAAACATGTATTAAGAACACTCATGCGAAACTTACCTTTCATACAAACAAAACTAAATTTAAATTGCTTCATCCGTTCAGGAGCTATGACAACAAAGGCAGACAAACACATCAAAGTTCTTAGAGCGCTGCTACAAAAACAATAGAATGTGTATTCACATCGTGGGTCAGTTGATTTAACGTTAAAAAAACACACAAACGCGACGTGGCAGCCCAAAACGTTAACCCAAGTGAATTGAATACTTAAGTTTATAAAACCATTAATTTAATTACAGGAATGCATAGCTGAAACGAGGGACTGGAGGAAATGTCAAGCGGTGGTGAATGATTTCAAGGACTGTATCAACAAGCACAAACAAAGCGAAGAAGCGAAATTACATATATAGTGAAGTTTTTATATAGTGGATATTACTGGAATGTGCTCTTGGCAAAGTGCAGAACATAGACAGTTACAGAAGAGTTATTAGATTTTAGTCTGGCAGTTTTATCTATGAGTATCAAATAGAGTATAGAGTTTCTTGATCATTGAGGTCACAAATGCCAGAAACCCAAAAAAGATGTTTACTGTTTGTGCTAGTGGCGCCATCTGCGCTGCGTACACGGCTAGGTTATTATCACAGAACAATAAATTAGTAGCGTTAGTTTATTCACAGTTATTATATAAGACAAAAAAAATTAACATTGTTTGCTTAGACAAAATGTGATAGATTGAGTTTTTCAAATAATATGTAGTAGGTTATAATATGATTAACGCGTCACGAGAGGTAGACGTATGTTTCTAGTCTGGATGTTAAAAAATTTAATAAAAGTTACCTTAAAATAAGCCTTTTTTTTATAATATAGTTTTAGAAACTACGGTTACTTTAAACTATGAGCACACACTAAACAGAGGAAAAAAAAGGTGTGTGTGCGATTCACACACGATAGAAGTGAAACTTCAGTAAATCGACAAAAGAATAAGAAGAATTAAAAAAATACTATGCAAAAAGATTTTGTTCGGGCGGTCACCCATCCAAGTACTGGCGTCGCGCAAAGTTGCTTAACCTTGTTAGCGTTTAAGATTGGCTTATACGACAGGTAAGCCAATCTTATTTCCATTTCCGTTGCATCCGGTTTCAAATCACAACGATTATAAAGAAGTTTCACGTCAGAAATAAAATCAAAATTTAAATTAATAGTTTTGCCATTTATTATTTCTGTCAATGTCTTAGTCTAGTTTTTTGAATTCTCTGGTAAAACAGGGATGCCGTTCTACATCTAGTCTAAGACTAATATAATATTTATTAATAGGTTTTACGTTACCTAAAACCAGATTTTAATTTCAACATAAAATATCTTTTAATTAACTTGTCTAATATAATAGGCTATTTTTAGTGGCAAGAGCACATAGCACAAAATTCTAATTAATGGAGACCGTGGATCGGAAACACAGCGCAAGACGACCACAACTATACGGATGTACGACTGCGAACAATTAAATAAATAATTCCGGACAATCCACACAACAACATCTAGCCCCATGCTAGCTCTTCTTGTGTTACGGGTACTAGACATCTGATATACTTAATATAATATACATACATACATAGATATTTTTTATTATACATATTAAATACCCAGACCAAGGAGAAAGTGCTTGCAGAGCATACAAACACTTGACCCCTCGGCGGGTCAAGTGTTTGTATGCCGCTACCTCTTGCGCCACAAGCGAACTCTCGCCCACCCCGCCACTGAGGCGAAAGCTGCTGGTTCAAGGTGAATGATGTACTTTGTCAATAGAAATAACTAAAAATGGAAGCCTACGTCCAGCTACAGCTGATTATAGAGAGCATTTGACTACAGCGGTAAAATGTTTGACTAAATCTATAATAATTATGTTAACAATTAAAAAAAAAGTGTGTGTGTGTCAGCTAAGACGCACGATTGGAGTTTACTCCTTACGAACGAAATATTTATTTATTTATTTATTATTTATTTAATAAACAAAATTTTGTTATCGTTTCTTTTCGTTTTATTTAAACACACGGCAACCCTGACTGTTTGTTTTGTTTTAATTTTAAGGTTACTAGGTTGTTGTGGTCGTGCTAATAAGAAAAATGTTTAGAAAACTTAAATTATCACAATTCTCATCCATATACGCGAACTATTCCACCAGAGTAGCGATAGACACCAGCTTAAAAGAACAATTCGAGTCGAAACAGTTCAAACCACGGAATCATCCAGGAACAAACCGAATTAAAATAGCAAGTATACCTCCAGACATTCAAAACGCCATAAAAATTATTATAGAAGACTCAGGTGCCAAATCTCTACATCTAGAAAGCGTGAAACTCAATAACTATCTTCGCTCTCGTCTATTACCGCCAGAAGACCAAGACATAGACATAAAAGCTGCAAAATTACACGAGAAAATATCAAAGCGATATCTGTCGAAAGTGTCAAATTTATCTGAAAAAGAAGCTCAGGAATACGAAACAAAGATTAAAACTAGTGTTTTTAACGCTTTGAAGACGAATGTTTACCGCTGGGGCAGTATAGACTATGACAAAGCAACAAGTATACAATATTTGGTCTCCCGCGCCGCCCCGGAGTACGCCATTCTCGTACGAATACTAGACGAAATAAAAAAGTTCCTACCAGATTACAAACCTAGAAGTTTATTCGATTTCGGCTCTGGTGTGGGCACGGGTACTTGGGCAGTCAACCATTTTTGGAAGAAGGATGTCTTCGAATACTTCTGCGTTGATACATCACAGAATATGCATGATCTAGCTCGCTTAATTCTTTGCCAAGGAAGAGACAATGTTGAATTGCCTTACAAAGCTTATTTCCAAAGACAATTCTTACCGGCCTCATCGGATCTCAAATACAGTATTGTGTTATCTGCCTTCTCATTATTTGAACTTCCAACCATGAAGTCAAGATTAGAAACTATACAAAAACTATGGAATAAAACGGAAGATTTTCTTATAATTGTCGAACACGGTTCTAACGCAGGTTTCCAGATTGTCAATGAGGCTAGAGAATTTGTCTTAAATTCACCGAATAATAAAGGTTATGCATTTTCACCATGTCCAAACGACAATGTATGCCCGCGATACTTAGAACAACAAACACCATGTAATTTTTTAATGAAATATGAATCCCTGCCGTACCCGTCAAAGTCAGAAATTTATGCAGAAGTATTCTCATATGTAATTTTAAGAAAGGGTGAGAGACCTGAGGGTGATCCGCAGTGGCCGAGAATAGTTAGGGCTCCTATCGTCCGATCTGGCCATACAATTTGTAGGTTATGTACCGCAAAAGGTGAATTGGAAGAAGTTATATTTGCTAAGTCTAAATATGATCAAACTACTTATAGATGCGCAAGATCAGCTAATTGGGGAGATATTTTACCTGTTAAATAAATGAATTAAAATACAGTTGTTGTTTTTTTGCAAGCCATATTAAAATTAAATAAACCTTGATTGCTGTACTTATAACAATTAAATATAAACAAACAAAAGATGTATTAAAACAGAAAATTATTCAGACAGAACAAAATGGAAGGCTCTAGAGGAGGCCTTTGTCGAAAGACAAGTTGCACAATAAAGCCAGTTGTAGCCCATCATACATTGTTATTTTTAAGTTAGTCTGTAATCATCATCGGTGTGCAAAAAATATATTACCTATCTATACCCATCAAGTTATTAAAGGATTGCTTTAACCCTCAGATGTAGAATAGATAATTAATAATAAGCTTTACAACAACCTTAACTTGATTAAAAACAGGGTACAAAGGTCGGAATTATTGCTATGAGCGATCTCTTCCAGGCTACCTCGGGATGGACAGAAAATAAAAGGGACGTAAAGACAGATGCATTACCTACTCTAAAAAATATATATAATTAATATGCAACTAAGGCCTTAGGTTAGTTGTAAAGTGACGCGTTAGTCCGCGCGACCCTTAAAATTCTTCTTCTTCAGGCGAATAATGGGACTGAAGCCCTTCTGCAGCGCTTCAAAAATGCTGACCGAAGCACGCGTAGACTCTTTTAACGCAATCCAGCGGAAGAGGATAGCGTCTTTTATGTAATAATAATAAGATATTTATTTTATCAACACTTATTACACTATCAACACTTATGTCCAGGGTCGATACGTGCAGAAACACCATTATTAAGAGTCTGGCGGCAAGACTTATCCACACGACAACTTTTAGACGTTGCGTAGACATTGCTACCTAAAATTAGTATTTAGATATTCTATAGTTCTATTGACTGCTGTACTATTTTTAATTGTAAAGTATTTTAAGAACAATATGGATCATGTGTCTGCTTTATTGCAGGTTTATTCATATTTTTATTAGGTATTATTAAAACAATAGCGGCCCTCGCGTTTATATAACGACTAGATTTTCATGTCACGGCGTTGCCCGAGTTAATGGATTTCCCCGTAAACGTATTTTCCCGGAGTCAAACGGCTTCCTCGATAAATAGGCTATAAACTTAATTGAAAGAATAATTCAAATTGGACCCTAATCCTGAGATTCGCGATTCAAACAAACTCTTCTGCTTGATAATATTTATTTTTATTTAAGTATTTAAATTCCACAGCACAGGACATGGTATTCCCAGCCCAACAACAAATGAGGCTCAACCACGAATCCACACCCGTGTGGTGGGTATTGGTATAAATTCCCTTTTTTTTGAGGGAAGCATATGACCAGTTGTGGATATCTGATGAAATATCGATGAAATTAGCTTGTTCTAGAAGTGGCATTCAAAATCTATATTAATACTAGCTGACCCCACCAAACGTTGTTTTGCAGAATGAAAAATAGATAGTTGCTAATTCTCAGACCTACTGAATACGCATATAAAATTTCATAATAATCGGTTAAGCCTTTTCAGAGGAGTACGGTAACTAACATTGTGTTGTGACATGGAAATTTATATTATGTCGGAGGAGGAGGCTCAGTGTCGCTAATCCTATCCATAGTTTCTGTGCTGTGGGCGTCGATTGGTAAAGTTGGAGCAACAAAACACAGTTTACTAATCAACAACTGTAATTTCGAAAGGTACACTACTGAGTATAGGAACGCGCGTCGGTTTCAATAGTCGACCGCACTGGACGGCTGCTTCTCGAAAAGTGTTTTTGCGCGCCGCTCAGCCGATAAATTGTTGACTTGACCCCGTCTAGCGCTGACCGGTTGCGCTGGCGTTCCACTCGATTCATAGATTTTTATTTTTTATTATTGATAAGCCTTCATTTCACTACAATCTCACCTGATGCAAAGTGACGATGTGGTCTAAGATGGAGCATGAAGGCCTAGAAGATGGCTTCTCCGGACCACATTACGAAACACGAAAAAATCGCTTCACGCACTGGCCCAGCCCGGAGGGTGGTGACAAGCCGCGGCCGAAGCCTCCCACCAGAGACTGTTCTTAGCACCACCCGATGACTCGGTTGCGACATTATAATAAGATTAAACAGCTGAAGAGATTGAATGTTTGCTGGATCGCTCTTATCGCAGAAGCTTCTAGTCCCATTTGAAAAAATATTAAAAATATTTCAGCGTTCGATAGCCCATATATCGAGGAAGGATATAGGGTACGGCATCATAACATTGATTGATTGATAAAACCCAAAAATCACGGACAACGCTACAGCGTGAAAATCTAGTTAGATATGTATATTAATAATGATTCTTCGAGCATTTTCAATTTCATATACCTCTGCCTCAAGCCTACTTGTTTCAAATCATCTTTAGGTAATTGTTTTGTTTATTTAGTGAATTATGATGAACAGCAGAGTGCCTGAAAAAAACCGTGTCAGCTAAGTGGGAGCCCACTTGACTTTCATTCCGATGGTCGTGGGTTCAAACCGCTAACGCACCTCTAGATTTTTCTTCTTGAAAAATGTATGTGTGCTTTAAACCACGTGTTTTAACGGTGAAGGCAAACATCGTGAGGAAAATTCTGAGAACTTTGAAGAGTTTGAAGGATGTGTGACATTCACCAACACGCACTTGGCCAGCGAGGTGAATTAAGGCCTAATCTCTCTCGCTAAGAAAAAACTCCCTGTATCCCAGCAGTGGGAACGTTAATACTTATTACTTAATAGGGTGATGATGATGATAGCTCTGCAGCTTTGATACCACTAAATAGGATTTAGAAATATTTTCTTAATTTAAATAATAATAAACATATTTGATTAATAACCTTTTATTTGAAAACTTAACCTAAAATATGGTACAGAAGTTATATTAACGACTAGTAATCAATTAATTCCACTAATGACTACTTTGCGGTTTATAAGCGATAAAATTTTACTAAATATTTGATTAAATTTAAACGAATATTTAGTGAAATACTTATCGCTATCAAATATTACATATTTCAAAGTATGAAATTTAATTAAGACTGGAAATTAAAAATGGCGCCTGAGAAATAGAAACATATTATATTTTATTATAGAGTTATACATATATTCGTTAACATTCAAATATTAAATTATTAAATTATATTTTGAGACTGAAAAGTATAGTAAGTGTAAAGTAAGTAAGTAAGTATAAGTATAGCTGTTGTAACATTTTTTTTAATTTAAAGGTTTTATTTTCTTCGCAAAGCAGCACATCATGGGTGACCAACTAAAATAAAAATAACTTAAATAACATTATCACAAAAGAAGAGTTTTTGAATTTATATTATTCACCTTGGACTGGCCTGTAGTTAATATGAGGTCTAGTCAAATATTTAAAAGAGGCAGCTTTTGGAAAAAAATATGGTAATATTCTACGCGTACAGTTTAAATTTTCAATTCAAATAAATTGTCAAAAAAGCGTCTTTCTAGTAACAATACATTATAACTTTTTAACCGACTTTCAACAAATATGTGTATGTTATTTTTTATTATCATGGTTTTTTACGATATTATGACTTAAAACGTAACATAACGGTTCGAAACATGGTAGGTAACCCGTTTTAAGTCATGACAATACATTATTTTCAAAATTAAGCTGTTTTTTTTTTGCATAACATATTACCAAATTCCAAAAACATATTTACAAACTTATTTCAACGATTTGGCTTCAAAACTACTTTTTTATCTGTTTACACTAATTTGGTAAGCGCTAGATAACTTAGAAAATACCTAAAGGTGTCCGTAAAAAAACTTAAATATAATACTAACTATAAGAATAAATAGGTATTAATATTAAAATTATAACAAAAAAAATACATAACTGGCATGGAGTTTGGTTTTAAATATGAATTGGTACGAAACATCTACGTCTATGATTCTATGACAAAGAAAAAATAAAAAAAAGATATAAACTTATTTTAGTTAAAACGCATATTTCGTCGAAGCATCATGTATATGGACAAACGGTATACAGATACTTGCCGCATTTTAACTAAAATAGGTTTAGTTGACAATTATGCATTAAGGTTTTGTGTTACATTGACAAGATATTAACCGAGTCTTCATTACCTTCAATTTCATTCCAAAAATAAACAAATATGGTCAACTTGGCAAATTTGACATCAGTCGTCAAATTTGACAAACAAAATCTACTGGAACAAATTATGCATAGTCTAATCTTAAATAGCTATCTTAAACATAATACGTCGTGATTAAATACACAAATTTCTAAATATTTACTATCCTGTTAATGTCAATTTCTAATTATTCGTCATTATTTAGTGTTTATATTTATATATGTCAATTATTTCCGTTAATCTGAATTATTTAGCGCTGGCAACACTGGTAGCGTTATGTCTACTATTGTTTTCTGGCTAAATAATTGATTATTCGGAGTAATGAATAATTATAGTACAGTAAATAGCGGAAACAAAACTATACGTACATAATATCTTCGATAAATAGCTTTTAGGAACTCAGTTTAAGTGTTATGCGGTTTTTACTTCAAATTTAAGTTTTAACATTATTTACGATTGGGATGTAAAATGTTGGCAGTTAAAAATACTTTGATAAAAAATAATATGAAGAAAAAAAATACATAAAAAACAGGAAATATTACAATAAATTTAAAGTGAAAACCGCATTAATGTTGCCTTTGCCTTCTATATTAACTGTTTTTATTGTATGTGATCATTATAGGTACATATTAAATAGGTTTACTTAATTCTACGCACTTAACAGCATTGAAAAAAGTACCAATAAAACCAAAGGTATTTTTGATAATAGCACCGCTTTTAACAAATCGGACAGGAATTTCACACCAAACTATGTTTGAAGAGCTTCAATTAATTTTATAATCTAAGAATACAGAAATAATCCGTTAAATTAAAAATAGGGCCGATACCTGCTCTTGCTCTGAGAACTATCAACAAGAGAAACCTATCTTTATTCCAACGGATTATTCCTCAACCAAATGTCAAAATGTTGTCAACGTCAATGTCAGAATATTATCAAGTCAAAATGGCGCAAAAATTTCCCGCGCTTTTAAGCCTAAATAAAAATAATAAAATAAACCCACCGTCATAATTTATTATTGACAATTTTAAACTAATTGTATGCATATATTATTTTGGATATTTACATTTGGCCTTACTTAGAGTCGAGAGTCACTTAAATTTTAACCATAATCATTATATTAAGATAGTTATGTTGCTGACGGATATATTACTAGAAGATCACAATTATAATTATTATGGTTTTTATTATTACAATTTACAAGTAATCCTATGATTTAAGATATGTATCAAACATAAAAAAAACCTTTAAGTCTCTAGAAAGTGACATGAAAAAGGAAAATTTTAAATCTAAATTTCAGCGAACACTATTCTATAACCTTAACTGTTCTTTACAAAACTTAGAAGTTTTAAGCCTTAACAAAACAACTATAACTTATAAATTTTACTATCCACGTATACCTAACCATCTGAAATGAATTTAACATTATTCAAGTCAAATATTTTCGTCTATATAAATAAATTAGGATCCTATCAAAATTTGAGCGAAGCTTCTAATATCTAACGGCATTTTTTTAACTTCATTGTATTGAAATATTCATATTTTTTTCATTTATCTGAAATATAGCTGATTTAACATGATTAGAAAAAAACCTGTATTTAATTTTTTCTATACTTGTGTTAGTAATATTTCAGTTGGTAGTATTGCTGATGAATTTAAGCTTTCATGTGAGAAATACATAAATATTCATTTAACTGATATATTATATTGACCATTTTACAATATTATGTAAGTATTTGTATGTAAGTATTTATATATTGTCTTTTTTCAATTGACAAACAGTAAAACTAACAATTATGATAAAAATATATCGAAATGAAACTGTTGTCTAAATAAATTACTCAAAAGAAAATAAAATGTCAATACTTAAAGAAAAAAAATATGGTAGAAATTATGTCCAGAGATATATACAATATACATGAAAAAAGAAATGTTAGTCCGTTTGTTGAATCCATATTTTAATACTTCACTTGGGTTACGCTGTATTATATTTACTCCAAATCTCTTCGCTCAGTAGTTAACTAGATTTGTATTAAAAATGCCAAAATCAAACCTGTAAATCTTCATTTTTCTGACAAACATGTCACCGAGCCACAGGCCGCAGTGTTCTACCAAAATCCCATATCTAAAAGTCTCCAACATTAAGACTTATAAGTTCTTATAACATCTTTGATCTGCGCCCTGCAGAGAGGGCACTGACCGCCTCCCTTACCTCTCCACTGCTGGACAGCACACTGGTAACACATGCACATATGCCCACACATGTATAAAACACTATCTATAGGATTCTCACAACAAATTGTGCACTCAGCTCCGGTGAGCTTACCATCACCAATGACAGAGTATATAGGTTGAAGCTGACTGTGATGGTGCGATTGGCTCTGGTGCGGTTGACTTTGACTTTGACTCTGAATGGCTTGTATCGCGTGCTGGTTGTAGTTCTGAGGTTGCCGACTGGTGGATGCAGCGGGGAGTCTTTCGATTGGTGTGAGTTGTTCGTTCTGACTGTTCTGGTTGGAGGAGCATTGGTCGCGGGTGGAGCATGTGTCTCTAGGTGTGCATGTGTCCCTGGGGGCACATGTATCTCTGGGGGCACACTGTCTCTGGTATTGGGGTAGGTTGTTGAGGCATAGTGATGATTGGATCGGCTGCGGACAAAGAAAATATATTGGTTAGAAAAAATTGCATAATTATTAATATTTTATAATAAAATACGCGTGATTTAAGTACGTCGTTACGTTTTATTTAAAAGAGGTAGTCATTACTACCTGCTTAATAGCAGTAGACACTTATATACGAAGAATAAAAGACACTGCGAAGTTACTCGAACACAGCCCATGCGTTAAATCTTAATTGTCTATTATAGGTATATATACGCGTCAACATAGACTCGATATAATGAGATGAACGCCTAGAGTCCCTTGGGAGTTGGTCTCATGTGAGTAAATCTGTGTCAAGAACTGTGGTATATCTGTCCTAGGTATAGAAAAGAAAAGAAAGAAAGAAAGAACATTTATTTCGACAACACAAATACAGAAAAATACAGTATATTTAAAACCAAACTACAATAATAAAAAATACAACATAAAAAACAGTACTACTCATATTTTGGTTGACACATAAACATTGTGAGCCGAAATAGGCGTTGGCTCAGCATGTGCCGAACGGGTATACATACGCGTCAACAACATGATCATAGACACGTACCTCGATATAATGCGCGCTGGCCGTGAGCGTCCCGTGCGAGTTGGCCTGCGACTGCGGAGGCAGGCTGACCACGAGCACGGTCCCTCCCGAAGCGGCCAGGGGCCCGGAGCCGAGCACTCGCAGCTGCGGTGGAGACTGGGGCACCTCCGAGCTCAGGAGACGGACCTGAGGAGTAATACACTTGTTAATAAATCTAAATTTAAAATTTAAGAAAAACCCCCGATTATTGGAATTCATTTCCTTTAATGTAAAACAACATAATATTATGTAATGTGGACGAGATGCGCTTTCATTTGATACCATCTTTGGAGGTTTTTCTGTTCACGTCCGTAAGCGGTAACCCACGTGACCTCCGGGTGGTGCTAAGAACAGTCTCTGGTGGGAGGCTACGGCCGCGGCTTGTCACCACCCTCCGGGCTGGGCCAGTGCGGGGAGCGATTTTCTCGCGTTTCGTAATGTGGTCCGGAGAAGCCATCTACCTTCTAGGTCTTCATGCCCCATCTTAGACCACATCGTCACTTTACATCAGGTGAGATTGTGGTCAAATGAAGACTTATCTAAAATTAAAAAAAAAATTAATCTGACCTTTTGCGTGGCCCCGTATATATCGACGAACGCCCACAGCCTCAGCGTGTGGTCGACGTGCATCACGGTGAGCGGCGCGCTGCCGTTGCGGCTGACCCGCACTTCGCCGTCCGCGGTGAGCGCCACGGCGAGCTCGTCGCCGCGACGCAAGCCATTCGCCGCGTCTCGTCGGACCACCCAGTACTCTGTGAACAATAGTATATTATGCAACTGTTCTACTGAGGGGGTCTTAAAATACTAATAACAGTCATAATAGTCATTTATTGATAATATAGATTATAAGTCACAATATGGGTTTTAACGTGGTTGCCCAATACCACAACTTTTTAACCCCCAACAAAAAAAGAGGGGTGTTATAAGTTTGACATGTCTGTCTGTCTGTCTGTCTGTCTGTGTCACCATAGCTCCCGAACGGATGGAGCGATTTCAATTTAGTTTTTTTTGTATGAAAGGTTAGTGTGGCGCTAGTGTTCTTAGACATGTTTCATGAAAATCGGTTGGGCCGTTTAAAAGTTATGGGGGTGAGAGTGGGGAAGCAAAACCGAAAATCTGCAAATATACTAGTGTGGGGTATCAAATGAAAACGCATCGTGTCCACATTACATAATATTATGTAGTTTTACATTTAAGGAAATTAAGGCATTGGAATAGGGGTTTTTTCTTAAATTTTAAATTTAGATTTATTCAAAATATGATAATAACTTATATATCACAATTAATTTATATGTCAAGATCTGGAATACATTAATAATTCATATAAACAATACTACTAGTCTTATTCGAGATTCAAGATATATATTACTACTAATTAGTACATATGCGACAGTACTAACCTGGTCTATCCAACAGCAGCTCCGCATTATCAGGCAGGTTGCATGGCCGTAACGTCGCGGGGTCGCACGAGGTCAGGCCGATGGCGAGACTTCCCGCATATGCGGCCTCCGTTGACAGTATCTGCACTACAATGGTCTGTCCCGGCCGCATAGGCCTGGCGGTAAACACGTAGCCCTGGCAGAATTCTGTCTCGCATCTGTGGACAAATACATTTTGTGTTAAGAAAATATAATAAGCAAGCTTGACTAACAATTTGGTAATGTGCACGTGATTCGCTTTCATTTGAGACCCCACTCGAGTATATTTGCAGATTTTCGGTTTTCCTTCCCAACTTTTACCCTCATAACTTTTGAACGGTTCAACCGATTTTCATCAAACCCCTCTTTTTTGTCGGGGTTTATAATTAATCTGTAATCTAATAAAACACAATCTGTATTATGCTTTTAAACTTAACCAACTGATATTTTATTTTGAACCGTATGCATTTTTAACACCTTGATTTCTGAATAATTGAGAATAATCAAAGAGCAAGTTGTACGGTACTGCCAGAGCAGTGTACGGTACTGTCAGAGCAGTGTACGGTACTGTCAGAGCAGTGTACGGTACTGTCAGAGCAGTGTACGGTACTGTCAGAGCAATATAACACTGATCTTTTTTGTCGGGAGTAGAAAATGGTCTCACCTAGCAGCGACTCCTCTATCATTAACCATCTGTACATTCCTGCCCCTGGTGCGATGCAGGCTGAGCGGTGCCAGTGGGGCCTGATGCCGCGGCGCCGGCAGCTGCTCGTCCACCGCCAGGCTCCTCATGGAGCTGACCAGCGCGTCCTCCATGGGGCTGGGGCGGCGGACGCTGGGCACGCGGGGGTCCGTGAACTGGACCGCTGTGCAGTTGCCATACACGTCCACGAGGGCCCACAGTGGGTTTCTTGTGTCCACTCCTGGAATGATAATTATAATAATAAATTTTATTCAAATATTAGCTAAATACACTTATAATTAGAGGTATAAAAACGTTTAAAATAGGTATGGAATACATGAGCCTGAACTAGGGTAATCCTGTATCTCAGGCTAAAAGACATAAATTCTAAAAACATCAATATAACAAAAAAAAATGAAATGAAATTTGTTTATTGCTTGAAATATGGTTTAAATAGGTGTCAGGTTATTTATACAGTTCTACACAGTACATACTTCGTCAATTCAGATTTGACATGCAATGTCAATTATAATTAAAGAAAAAATAATAATAATATAATTAATAGAATGTCAAATATTTAGGAAGTTAATTTAAATTACAATTTAATGATGTCTAATGTCTAGTATTTAAATGATCTTTTACATTGTAATACGATTTGTCAATAAGCCATTTCTTAATTTTCTGTTAAAAGGACAATATAAATATTAACAATTTTGACATTTAACTAAAATCAAGTAATTTTAGTTTTGACTGTTAATAATAACATTAATATACGCCTGGCAGTACTATAGGTAATTTTGAGACCTATATACCCAAAACTTCTGAATAATTATGAATTTTGAAGAAATTATTATGTCTAAATGTGAGTATAATATATATAACTCTATAGATAACTAAATGTAAGTAATCATGTTTTTATTTTGTATTAGACTTATCTGTTATATAAATCTGAATTTAAAATTTAAGAATAACCCCCGATTCTAATGCCTTCATTTCCTTAAATGTAAAACAACATAATATTATGTAATGTGGACGCGATGCGCTTTCGTTTGATACCCCACACTAGTATATTTGCAGATTTTCTGTTTTCCATCCCCACTCTCACCCCCATAACTTTTAGACGGCTCAACCGATTTTCATGAAACATGTCTAAGAACACCCGGGCCAAACCACCTTTCATACAAAACAACTAATTTGAAATCGCTCCATCCGTTCGGGAGCTATGATGTAACAGACAGACACGTCAAACTTATGACACCACTCTTTTTTGGTCAGGGGTTAATAAGACCTATGCTGTGTATGCAAAATAAAATTAATGACAGTTGTGTCGATCCTACGTAATGTGGGATAAGATCAGGAAGTTGATGATTCTTTGGCTTTTAATAAATGATTGATTCAAACTCACCAGCAAAGAACAATCCCTTATCATCGCCGTTGACTCCAAAATGGACTTCCCCAGCAGAGTTCACATAGTAGAACAGCACGTTGTCCTTCTCGCAGAATCTCTCGCCCAGCGCCTTAGCCCAGTTGCCGGGCTTGTTGGTGAGGTCTGGGCAGGCGTACTTGGGCAGCGGGTGGGCTATGGACGCCGGGTCGTGGGTGGTGAAGCCGAAACGGATTACACCGCTCCAACTGTTCGAGATTTCGACGAAACGGATGCAGACCTGTAAATAAATAGATGATTGATGTTACAAAATATGTATAATAAAAAATAATGTACTATGTATCACTTTTAGTGATAAGGCCGCCCATTGTTACACTATTATTTAATATTTAGTTCTTAAGCATTGTTCTGTTGTATTATATATTTTTATGTTTTTGTTTCAATAAAGAGCATTGTATTGTATTGTATGTAAATATGACAATTTTCCGCCGAGGGTGAAAGTGTTTGTATGTGCTGCAAGCACGATCTCCTTGGTCTGGGTGTTTAATATGTATAATAAAAAAATATCTATATATGTATGACTATTATATTAAGTATATCAGATGTCTAGTACCCGTAACACAAGCTTAGAGCTTACCGCGGTGCTAGATGTTGTTGTGTGAAATGTCTGTAAATATTTATTTACTATATTTATTTATTTATTTAAACATGATTCAATTCAATTCATTTATTCAAACCATAGGTACATTACAATACACTTAGTTTCGTCAAAAATTACATAGTAATAGGATAGTGGGTTTCGCCATCGTCTTACCTTCTCATTGACCCTAACAGGCCGAGCGCTGAAAGCCACCCCCTTGCAGAAGGACTCCACGCGCCGCGCCGTGCTGCCATCCCGGGAGATCCTCACATTGTCTCCGTGGACGGAGTGGAACCCGAGAGGGGGGAGGTTGTTTGGTGCGCCGCCCGTGCACGAGGTCCGAGGCGCTGGAGACATAGAGAACATTCTTGATAAATACTATGATTTAAAACGGGTAACATACCATGATTTGACGGTTTAATCATAGTATTGTTAGAAACCATGATAATTTAAAAAGTTATATTGTTAAATAAATAAATAAAATAAAAGTCTTTTATTTCGGATAACATAGATCCTTAGTACACATAACACAATTAAATACAGTAAATGTTTAGTAAGAAATCGAGTTAGAGAAAAAATTACAATTAATAAAACATAAAATAAATATGTTGAAAATATGCTGACGTTTGAAGAAATTAAGGGAGATTTTGCTCGAATTGCAAACAAGCTAATCACACTATGTTGTTGAATCGAAAAAATAATCTGAATATGTATTTTGGGTTTGGAAAGACGGAGAGAATTGAATCGAATAATAAATAAGTTAAAATAAAATAAGATTTTATATAAGATATTAAGAAAGGAGTGAGTGTTGAGATGACGAGTGACAGAGGAAAATGGAAGAAAAAAACATGTTGTGCCGACCCCACGTGGTGTGGGATAAGGGCAGGAGAATGATGATGATTAAGACTTGAATCAAAGAGCTTATTCGTTTGTCTATATCGGCGACCCGCGTTCTTCTACGAATCTCCTCATTTCTGATTATATCCCAGAGCAATAATAATTCTTGTAACATTATAATATAAAAAATATATTAAAACGCCTGTAAAGGTAGGTTTCGGTAGAGAAGTATTTTTATAATAAGACCCGAAATTTATTGAATAAAACTATTTTATTTGATTTGATTTGAGCATAGCTCTTTATCTAATTAAGAGTTTAAAACGGGGTTTGGAAAGAGGGAGAGAGGGTTTTTGAAAAAATGCTGAATTTTGAACGTTTGGAGAAAATATTAGCTTGATTGGTAAACTTACAATTTGCTGTATCAAATAAATAGTTTAGTAAGCTCAAAACAGTCGAAATAACAGCATATTACATTATTTAAGTGTGTTAATGAGAATATGAACCACGTAGCTAGTAACAAAATATTTCTCTTATCCGTACTACATGTATCTTAATACTGTATTTACACACAAAGCATACATTTGACCACAATTCTCAACAAAGAAACCCCAAACATCTTCCCTCCCTAAGATAGCGCCCCTACAATCCAAATCCAACATGGCCGCCGTCACCTGCCGGGCAGATGCGCGGGCGCACAGCTTGCGATGTCAAATGTTAACTATAATTGACTGAATTAACTGTTATACTCAAGTTGAATACTTTCTAAAATCATCCATTAAAGGAAATGTCTTTTGCTATGGAATTACGATAATTTCGCTATTTCTAGATATAGCAGAAAAAAATTAAATGGCCGTTACATTTTAAATAACTAGCAGGTTTTGCATTTCAACTCTATATTTTTTGTATTACTCTAATTAATATATAAATGTCAACTTAAAAATAATTTATCTACTTATTACGTATTGTACGAAATAAATGCAGTTTTTTAATAGATTCGTAGAAATAAGTGCCTAATAGGTTTTTCTCAGTTCTCTCAAGCTGCATGTTTTAATACTAGAAATATTTTGAGCTTAATCTTTCTTATTTATTTATTTATCAGACACACAAAACACATTACAACATTTACGACTAAACTATTTATATCTAAACCTAAGATCTATGTTGCAACATAACTATAAGTGTGCACTACAAAAAATGATATGAAC
Organism: Gymnoscelis rufifasciata; assembly: GCA_929108375.1. Lineage (NCBI taxonomy): Eukaryota > Metazoa > Arthropoda > Insecta > Lepidoptera > Geometridae > Gymnoscelis > Gymnoscelis rufifasciata. The sequence goes on along the minus strand of OV815332.1, from coordinate 6,642,732 downwards.
AATGGTTAACAAACTTAATAGACTAATAAAAAAGTAGACTAAATATTATTGAATAAAAAAGAGGACTTAATATTATTGAGGGTGAGCGTGTGTGATGGAACGGTCATTGAAGAGGAGAGATGCTTTAATCTTGCATATAAAATGGCATGATGTCTTGCTTATAATTACGTAATACTTAAAATGAATGTAGGAGAATCCCTAAAATTGAAAAAAAAAATATACTAAATTTGTGTAGAAAATATTAAGACGAAAATTATCGTAGCTTATAAGAGAAATACGGGACTCGAACACACTCAGCTATGGGAGTAGAATAGTCCCAGGATGTTCTACTAGATGTCGCTATTACGAGGCGTAAATCGTAGTAGCAAGTGTAGAAGGAATTGAAGCGATGACGTAGTGGCGAGGTTGGTGTAGGGGTCAGCGCGTCCACGCGTATAATGGAAGACGTGGGTTCGAGAACCAGCTCGCTTGTAATCTACGTTACTTCGTCTTAAACTTTCATATTGTAGGTTCTACCTACAAGTAGGGTTTATCCCTTTGTAAAAACATAGGAGTCATTGCGAAATGTCTTACATCGCAGTGTTTCTACGTTACTAGACAAGTATCTATTGTGACCTCTGGTGTAGAATAGCAAGGAAGACAATGTACAGTAGTGAGCTTCCATGCAGATTATGATAATTATAAGAGCTTTCTTCTACCAGCAAAAAACTGAATAACCCCAAGGTAATTCAACTGAATAACTCCATAGTAATTCAACTATAGTTATGCCCTAACCCCTATTATCACCCTCCGTCGGCCATGTGTAACCCCAGGCATAGACTTATTGTTAGAACACGTGCGCTTCCGTAAGGAAGTTGATATTTGAGTGTGATAGTCGGCCATGTTGTGTAATTTGGCGGGTCATTTGACAGTGACATTGACGTAAGGTTTCGGGAGTAATGTTACTGGTTTCGAAGATGCGGGTTTGGGAAATCTGTACTGATTTTACGAGTAGTTCGAAACTAAGTTTGTTGTTAGCACTTCAGCTCTTCAAACTTTTACTCAATCATTCTTCTTGAAAAATTGCATACCTACTTAAAGGGATTGAGGAGAGGGATATAGGCTTATATACTTTAATGAAAGAAATCAATTGGAAATTGATGTGTCTAAGTTTTGTAAAACCAAACAATGGAAATAAATGATTTTGTATCTTGCTTGTATCTTGTATCTTGATGAAGGCTTTCGTACATCGCTGGGCTTCCTATACATGATATTATTAGTTTGCAACTATCGCATCTTATACTATCAAGAAATTAAATACATTTTCATAAAGTTAAGGTATATAAATATAAAAGCTAGGTAAGTTTTAAACAAAATATTTCCATAGAACTTGATTGTTAAATAAGGGGGATATTAATAAAAATTAAAAATCTTCAACCCTTAAAATCAGTTAAGTCATCAAACCAGGTGTTGAGGGGCCATTTTGATCTGAGGGGATAACTTCCGGCGGAAGCAGTGATTCGATCTTCAAAATTCAAACATTGAGGGTGGATAAGGGATGGATCGTGATTAAAATCGGATGAAAGAAAAAAATGGTAATTTGATATTTACGTTGCGAAATTTCACTTTCCGGATATCAAATTATTGTCATGAGAAAAGTAATAGTTTTTGATATGACACTCATGTAGAGAGAGTCCGTTGCCTTAGGACATATTTAAGTGTTTGGTATAAGTAATATAATAATTACGGATATGTATTTTTTTTTCTAAAATATATTACCAACTTAAATGTTTCCATGTGTCTAGTAGGTATGTGTTATTTTGACATAAAAATCGTACTGTCAAATTGGTAGAATAATGCGAGACCCGTGCTAATTTAGTGGTTTAAAAAGTTTTCTGCATGTTCGGAGGACTGTACTATGTTTCAAAACTAAACAACTATAAATTCTTTGGCGCTTAGGGTAAATCTTAGGTACTATACATACATACTTTTACTTAAGCATCTACTTATGTATACCGCTTTCGATTTGCGTTTCATTACACGCAACGCAAGCGCAACCCCTATAACACTAACACAATTATCGCCAAATTCGGCCCCCTCATTCGTCAAAGCAATTAGTTACAATCTATTCCCGAACTAAAATTAATATAACGCACGTGGCAGCTATTTTTACGCATATTAGTAATATTTTTAGCAACATTTACAGCCAAAAATATCCCGCGAGGGTGGTACCGACGTAAATAAACAAACGTAAGATAGTGTCACCTCTGACAGCTGTCAAATTAAAACTTCTGTCAAATTGCCGGGTGAAAGATAAATTGGGGGGAAAATACCGCATTGTTTATTTTGACAGAATTGTCTTTTCTTTCCACAGAAATAAAGTTAAGGTTGGGTAAGTATATTTTATAATAGCAATGTGGTAAGAACTACCCACGATTGCTTAGCAATGTTAATAATAGTAATGCTAAGCTTTCCTTTTTACTCTTTTTTTATATGGTCAAGGCAGGAGTAACATTTCCTAGGTGGGTACCTGTATATTTATTTTTCGTTTAGTTATTTATTAGTTATTTTGTCAGATTACCAAAAAACTTGATTTAGCAGCAGTAATGTCAACATGAGTCCCTCAACTAAAGTCTACAATATCTGTTTGAATATACTATCCTTACACTTCTATAATCCAACACATTATACCTAATCACCGTACCTACCAACCCGTACCAATAAAAACCACGGTACAGAAATAACAAATCGATTCAGTACGGTTCAATAACACCGTGCATCCAACGTACTTAGGTTACGAAACATCTATTTCTTATCTAGATCGACAATGACGTCAAACGTCTAAATCCGTAGGGATTGCACTAGGAAGCCTAGCCCGTGACGTACGCAGTGACATTTGCTTCGCGCGCTTTTATTTTGACATATAAATCGTACTGTCAAATTGGTAGAATGCTGCGCGACTCGTGCTGATTTATTGGTTTAAAAAGTTTTCTTGTCTATGCTTTTACTGCATGTTAATTAAAATAAATAAATATTTCCGGTCCAATCACACAACATCACCTAACTCCAAACTAAGCTGAGCTTGTACTATGGGTGTTAGGTGACTGATATACTACATATATACATTTTTCTTTGTAAATACATACGTATGGTACATAGAAAACACCCAGACCCGAAACCAGAAATTGTAGGTCGTACAAAATCTGGTCCCCCGGCGGGAATCGAACCCGCAACCTCCTGCACCTCAGGCGGACCTTGGCCAACCGAGCCACATCCGATTTTGTTTTACAAATGCTATGGTTAAAGCTTCTAATTATTATAACACTCATTAAACAGTAATCATGGTAGAGAATGGTGTAATAATACTCGACGGAGTATATATATATATTTTTATTATGTATGTAGTTTGACGTATTGATTGAAATGTAGACTTGTCTAACTCAAACATTATATAATGGTGAGAAGATGGCTATTGCGATAAGACAAGTCCCATAATATATTAACCACTAAAACTATATACACGAAATGAAATTGAACTTAGAAATGACGCGGCAGTGATTTGTATAACTTTGATGTTGCAATTTGTTAACTAAAATTAACTGTTTCGTTTCCTTTTTGCTTCCATAATCGTTGTCTCACACAAAAGCCTTTAACTATATAAAAACTCTGATACATTTTGTACTATTTGGCTTTAAAACTTTTTGTATCCATGTAGACATCTATAATTAATAACAAAAGTGGTCTAGCTTGTTTTAAAACGCCGTTCTTGTCAGGAGCGGCCGTAATCAATATTCTTACTGTGACCTGAAGTGACTGCCCCAGTTTTCAACCCCTCTATACCCTTCGGGATTAGCTCCCTCAACATCTGCGCTGTAAAGATATTATCTCAAGGGGATAAAATTGTTATTGTTGTTAAGCGAAAAGAAATTCATTTTCAAAGTTGGCGAAATTAAATGGATATAAATAACAGCCCCGAGAATAAGCTTATAGAATTGTGTAATGCGAAATGCGTGCAATAATATCTCAAAGGCAGTCGATTATTGCAACGGATATTTTTGTAATACATATTTTTATTTTTCACAAGTTTTCGAAACTTAAGACTTTTCATGATTCAGGAAAATTCAAAACGACGGGCAAAAAATCCCTGCAAGATGTACTGATGAGACAAACTAGACGCTTTCTTTATGGACTAGGCAGCTTCTTTTGATGTCTGTCGTCATTAAAGGAAGGGAAGTTTTAGCCCTGCTGTGAGACACCTTTAGATTCATCATGTAGGCCTTTGCCCTGTCACCACAGAATGAAAAATTCAAGATAACAACATATTTTCCTATTCAATAACTCTGGTCATTCCTTGTCGGTCATTATGATGCCATCAGCCCTGGGAGATGCGCATCGCTGCGCCTGCGCATCCTGTCCTATGCAACGGAAACTTGATATTTACGTTTAATTACACATTGTGCTCTGATTCTATAACTTTTTTATTGTAGGTACATCAGGGTAGAATACAGTGTTTGTTATGGCTCGGTAAACAAAGGATTGGAATATATTTGCTATCTATCTCTGATTATATATTTATAAAAATCATTTATTGCAAGAAATATAGTACATATAAGATATTAAAATACAAATTAAGGTCACATACTTCACCAAAAAACATTAAATCAGATTCATGATCTGAGAGATTAAATACTATCGCAATGTATTTATATTGATGGACATTTTATATAAAAACGGTACCTATGGCATATAATGGACGAACATACAAACAAAACGATTTTTAAACCATAAGAAAATAATTAAACTACCTAAAATTACTTTCCAATCTGTCCATTTCATCTAAGGAAAAATTATTGAAAAATTCAGTAATTATATCCGTTTCCTTCAGAAGTTTTTTATTCAAGTCCAGGGTTGAACAGTTCGTTTGTTTTAAAATGTAAATAAAAACCTTGACCGCATACTAACACTGGATATCGTGAAATGAACTCGAAACTTCCGTCGTGCATCCCTATAGCGCACTGTGAACAAGTGTTTAAAACCACTCAACCGTTGCATTAACAATGTTAGGGTGATATAGTGGTTATTATTATTGCTCACATGCCATCAGTAGTTAAGTTACAAAACCTAGAAGAAGTGCTACCATTTTTTGATATAGGTAGGCCGGAATTTCAAGTTACTAAAAATCTCTGATTACGTTAAAATAATGATAATATCTCTAATTACCTATAGTTGTTAGCAATTTCTGCAATTAAATATTTATGGTAATCAGAGATTATTTGTGAGATATACCTACTATGAATTCCGACGGTAAACTGTGTCGTAGGTATTATTAGACAGTATCTTAGTAGCGACCAGATACGATAAATTTATTTCCTATTTATCTTTAAGCACCTATGTTTTTTTTTTGACGTTTCCAAGATATGTAAATATGTAATGTAATATGTATCCAAACAATGGAAATAAATGATTTTGTATCTAGTATCTTTTACAGTAATTGTTAATTACATAAATATTTACATCTCTATAAAGTAGAAAAGTCAGGATATAAGTTTAATGATGTTTTATTTTAAACTTATAAGCCAAATCTGTTCCAGTTAGCCAGCACATCAAAACCTGGTCAAATAATCACAAACACTTCAACGTTACCGAAATCGAATAACCTAAGACCTTTTGAACTGACGAAGCGGTAAATAGCGTGCATGTATACCATCTGTGGTCGTTTTGATCTAAATCGGGCACGAGTTTGCCTCAAGGGAAGAAGGGCGAAGCTCCCAGTGGGATACCCTCGATTCTGTAATGAAATGGACTATACGATGAGATTTTATGAGATTTTAGCCTGCCCCAATTTCAAGGGACATGATTAGAAAATCAATACTACTGATATCGTCTTCGATGTCTTTAATATTGAAGTTTATGATGTGATAAGGCTAGTACAGCGCGATGACTAGAAATTGCCAAAAAATAGATATTAACTAATAATCAAAAAAATACAGGTATTTTTATCTACATAAAGATCGATCGACGATTTCACGGTCGACTTGATATTAAATAAACTCAATATTTCTACTACCACAGCATAGCAGCAAATATTTTATGTTATTTCTTGGTCATGACGATATCATAGAATCCATAAATATTTCAATGCAGATCGATATTCCAGTTTTGTTTTCAAAGTCAACAGCAATGCTTACAAAAAACAATACGAAGCGAATCTCGTGATGAATTCTTTATGTCAGTATGATTAATCGCAGCAGGTGGTCATTACAAATTCATTGTTATGACTTTCGGACTGGCTAATACACCAAACCGAACTAGGCTTTCGTGCGACCAAAATCACAGTACTGTGACCGTTAATTCCAATACTTAGCGACAAGTCTTAACGCGCAAGTGTAAATAATAAGCTTCTCTCATTATTTGTATTGTGACTCAGACAGTATTCAAAGGATCTTTTGTTCCGTATTAACTGCTATTAATATCTTGTCAACAGTTGTTTTAGTTTAATGCTGAAGACACAAAGAAGCTCATTGTTGTCATTGTGTACTGGGCTTATATGGTTAGCTTTTGATAGTGGTTCTGAAAGCAAAGTTATAATGCCGTATTTATAAACAAACTCGTAGTGCCCAGCGGTGTTACCCGCGTTTTAATATATTTTCCTCCGGGTATAGCATTTTCCCCAGTTTAAAAGTAGCCTATGTCCTTATTCAGGCTCTAGAGAATCTGTGTACCTAATGTCATTTAAATTGGGTCAGCAGTTTTGGCTTAAAATAGGAACAGAGACACCGACTTACTTTCGCATTTATACGATTAGTATGGATACAGAGAGATTGGGCATGTGTTTGATAATATATATATATAATTAGCAGACCCCAGCAAACTTTGTTTTGCAAAATAAAAAATTGATGTTGACCGATTCTCAGACCTACTCAATATGCTCACGTATATGTAAATATATAAAGATTTTATATAATGTAAGATTTTAGGTGCATATTATTTTCGTGTACCAAAAATATGACTTATTGTAGACTTGTAGTAACATACCGTTAGAGGTATTTTTTGTCACTATACTGTTATGTTTTGAATGATGATGACAATGAAACCTACTTTGTTAAGACGCTCAATTCTTACAATAGTGACCTCAGCTGCGTATACACTTCCGTTGTCAACACCAACTGTCAATTATGACGTAAGCTGTCATGTTTGTGATAGCGACAATCGCATGGCGTCATTATAGATATTCCATTGTTGAATTGTTTCGGTTACCATGAAAATATTGTTGACAAAACATAATAAGCTAATCTACTCATTACTAATCGTTATATTATAAGTCATACGTTTTGGAGGACGAGATTGTGACCCGTGAAATTTTAATTTAATAATTAATCTTAGTTATTTTTTAAGTTTTAATTTGTTATGATTGTTTATTTTTTTTATTTTTGTATGCGTTATTCTATTTTTGTTAATTGTTTGTATTTATTGTGTGTAATAAATAAGTCAAATTTATAAGTCTAAGATATTTATAATTGGCCACAAGCTGTAAAATAACTTTTTTAAATGGAATAAATTATTATTAATAAAGAAGCTAATATCATGTTTCAAACACAGCATATCATAATAGGATTAGCTATATTTATCAGCTGATATTACAGAAATTAGCAACACTAGGCTCTTTACTTAGCTAAAAAGAGATGGTACACCTACAGAGCTACTACTAGAGAGAGATAGAATATTCCAGCGGTAAGCAACAGGGTGTGACAGTATCCACGTTCAGGTCCGATGACTCCGGTCAGAGACCCGATCAGAACCGTGACCGGAACCAACCGCGTAGCAACTAAAATCCGTTCGAAACGATCCGATTATAACATTAGTTCCGGACTTGTTACCGATTCTTGATCTCAATTCGATTATTAAAGAATTCTATTCAGGTCGAGATTTTGAAAATAATAGTCGATTTTTATAATTCGACTTCCGCAATGAACATAGCAACGGAAGTATTGGTGTTATAGAGAACCAAAGATTATAAAAACGTCTACTTATCGTTAAAAAAAAAACTTTAGAAAATTCAAATATCTGGTAAACCACTAGCTGAACCAATAGCATGTTTAAAGAACGTGTGTGGTCTTCGCTAAGGATTTCGCTAAGGCTAAGGAAAATTTACATTATGCTTGAAATATAGGTAAAGGAACGTAAAATATGGAGAATGTTATACTAACATCTGTCTTTATACAAATAAACGGTCACTCCCATCAAATACAAAAATTCTCTATTTAAAACTAACAAGGTAGGGGTGTTATATTTTGAATCATATAGGAATTCAATTAATTTCACAAGGGGAGATTCATAGGGTGACTTGCAAGTGGATTAAAGCCTCTTTATAATTCTCAATGACATTGACAGGGGGGTTTAAGACTATAGTACACTTTCCATTGTGCCAAAGCATCGCAAAAAGGATGGCATAGAACGAAACAAATGTGATTGCTGGCACTTAAGACCATTACGTCAAATACTTTTCAACTGAGAAATATCTAGAAACACAGGTTGCCAAACGAATATGGACCTTAAAACTATAAAAATAAAAGTATACTGTAATAGTGAAATTACACATGATCTCAAAACCTAAGACGTGTGGCAGAGCGTGACTGCACGCGATTGCGTAAAAGAGATAGATGTTGAGCTGCGAAGGAAGGACAAGGATAGCAAATGTTGTGAAAGAGTAATGTTGAAAACTTTGTTATAGGTACGACGATTTGAATATTTTGAATAAACGATAACTTTTATTCATACGTTACAGAAAGACGAGAATAATGAGCTGAAATCACAATTTTCTTACGAGATATTTTCGTGACATTTTCCCTAATGGAAATATAATTAAATTTGGAACGAAAGAAAAACATTTCTTGTAATTTTCCGAAATCCGAAAACAGATTCCCCATTTATAATGGTGTCGGAATAAAACCGATTTAATTTCCTAATGCCTTCAAACCACAAAGTATATGTACTTACTCCATTTAATTTTGGATCGAGATGAGAAACATAAATATAGAGCGATCCCCGTGGGTCCCGCCATCTGCACTCGACATTTGTTAGAGTATTACACCATTATCTATGGCTTACACCCCCGCAATAGAATATTTTTAAAAATGGCGTCTCACGCGTTGACAATGACATTACTATTGGAGCGAAAGTTAGAGCCATGAATTTTTAGTTACCGTGAATTTAATTATGGTACACATTTCATATAAATTATAGTAATTAACTTGAATAACTGCTGCAAGGATTGGCAACAAAGTTATTTGTATAAGTAGGTAAGTACCTCTACATGTATAAAAATTGCGATATAATAAATTCAACGAAGTAAGGATACAAAAAACAAAGCAGAATTTATGCAAAACATCTGTATATGCAGTTCCATTGTTTTTTTAGGTATATTCTCAAAAAAAAAAAACAGTACAAATGAGACGTTTTCATTAAATCTAAAAATATAGTTGCAGCTTGTTTGTCCGGTCTCAGTGTCTAGACGAATATTATTGTCAAATTCAAGGTTAGCAAGGTCTACCAAGTAAAATTATTTATCAGCCTCTTATCAATCAAGTACGACATCTTTATAGATGTATTGGTTTGAAATTTTATAAAAAAACTTACTTATTTTAGTAAAATTCTTATTCAATCATGTTGATGAGTGCATTGTCCAGTATACAATATTTATTATGAGTCTTCATTTTGTCAACCACCAACAGTCATTACCTTACAAATATCGCCAACTTCTCCTTGGTCTGAGTGTTTAATATGTATGATAATATATCTATTTACAGTACAATACAAAAACGCTTCACTGTACACAATACAGGAACATAAACACGTAAAACAAAATAATATAAACAAATGGTACAATGGGCGGCCTTATCGCTAAAAAGCGATCTCTATTCTATTCTATTCTATTTATGTATGCCTATTATATTAATATCAGATGTCTAGTGCTCATAACACAAGCTAAGAGCTTACCACGGGGCTAGAAGTTGTTGTGTGGATAGTCCGGAAATATTTATTTAAAAAAACTTCCATATAAATTTTCAGTTGCCCTCAAACTGTGCCCTAGTCCAAGCCAGTGTACTAGTATCCCTAGTAATCATCATCACTATCACCCTATTAACGTTCCCACTGCTGGGACACAGGGACTTCTCTCTTGACGAGAGAGATTAGGCCTTAATTCACCATGCAGACCAGGTGCGGGTCGGTGAATGTCAAATGTCCTTCAATCTCTTTTAAGTTCACAGAACTTGACAGTTTCCTCACGATGTTTGCCATCACCGTAAAACGCACGTGTTTAAAGCGCACATACATTTCTCAAGAAGAGAAATCCAGTGGTGCGTGGCGGGGTTTGAGCCCACGACCTTCGGAATGCAAGACGAGTGTCCTACCACTTAGCCAACAGGGCTAGTACTAGAACCTAGTAATTACGAGCCCCTAAACGTAGTAAACAGGACGCTGCGACTGTATTTATAACGGGCGCGCATCCCGATTCCCACGCGAAATAAACGCTTTTTGCTCCGTATCAATGGCGACGTGTTTTTACTATTTTTCGATTCAGTTTTACAACTAGTACTGGTTACTTGCGTACTAGCACTAGTTTGCGGTTTCGGTCAATAATTTGCAGCTATAATAGCATAAGCGCCCCTTCTTGCGTTCCCACTTCTGGGACACAGGGACTTCTCTCTTGACGAGAGAGATGTCTTGATGAATTGCAGCGATAATAATTAAGGCATACTATTATTGAATAAGGTAAATAAGCAGTAAAAACAAATAGACGAACACATCTGATTTTATATTCTCACGAATTAAAAATACCTTCTAATCATATATAATAAAAACATGAATTCGACGGCGTCCCCCTTTATTTATTTATATATAACTAGCGGCCCGCCCCGGCTTCGCAAGGGTAATTATAAAAAAAAATCCCGGCAACTATTCGATTTTTGCTCGCCTTTTAAACCTTCCCTAGACCTCCACGAACATTTCAAGACTAAGATAAGATAAATCCGTTCAGCCGTTCTCGAGTTTTTATCAGACTAACGAACAACAATTAATTTTTATTTATATAGTCCTGTCGTAAGTTCTAAGTTATTTCAGGTACCTACATGACTTCCGATATATGTAATAAAATACACCCAGACTATATAAGTAGATGTTACTTGTACAAAATAATGACATACGGACAAGCACGACATTACCGCACATGTCTTTACTCAATTAATTACGCGCAGTTCTTTTTGCAAATTTACAATGTGAGTGGCACCGGACACAAACACTTTTGCTCTTATTGTTGTTATCCATGAGAATGGCCGTTGGGTGTCGCTATTATATTCTACTAGCTGTGCCCCGCGGTGTTACCCGCGTTATAATGGATTTTCCCGCGGAATGACGTTTTCCCGCGGTAAAAAGTAGCCTATGTTATTTTTCAGGCTCTAGAGATTCTGTGTACCAAATTTCATTTAAATCGGTTCAGTAGTTTTTACGTGAAAGAGTAACAAACATCCATACATCCATACTTTCAAACTTTCGCCTTTATAATAGTAGTAGGATAAGTACACTTGTATGGATATTTGAATATACTTGAAATAGCATTAATAACTAGAACAAATAATCTGACGCGGAAAAAATTCGTCGCTTTGGTCCTTCGAGCTGTATTTGATTCATATCACTGAAGGACCAAAATTTATATTACCTAAATTGTGATATTGCATTCGATTTTTCGTGTTTTGTAATGTGGTCCGTAGAAGCCATCTACGTTCTAGGTCTTCATGCCCCATCTTAGACCACATCGTTACTTTATATCAGATTGTGGTTAAGCGAATAATAAAAAAGGGATACCGAAAGTTGTTGTATTACAAGTTTATTTATTTTTAAGTATGAAAGGAAACTTAATTAATCTTATTCCGATCGGATGTAACTGCAGATTACAACGAGTCTGTGTAACATACTCGTATAAATGTATGTTAACATCCGTTATAACGAGTCGGTTAACTCGAGATACCTCAATATCCGTCCTTATATAGTTATGAAATTTGGAAAGTACCTTCCTGTTACGAATACATTACGTATCTTTATAAAGAAGTTAAGTAGTAGAATAGTTTTTTTTGCCTTTTCTTGTATGTCATATGTATTGTATTTAACCAACCCGCAGTTGGCCAGCGCGTCGTGAATTAAGGCCTAATCTCTCTAGTCAAAAGAGAAGTCCCCGCAGTGGAAACGTAAATAGGCGGTGTTTCTAATATGTTTGTGACACTTTATTATGCTAATGAGACCATTGACTAGACGTAAACATGTCGAAAAGAGGTTGCATCAAATTGATTGACGATTTGAAATGTTCTAAATCAAGCTAAAAATATGAATTAGACATTTAGAAAATAAATAATCTTCTAAAATCTATATATCACACACCAAATTACTACAACCAGAAACGGAACGTTAAAGCTTCATAAATTCAAATTCCGACAATCACATTCAAATTTGGAATTAAGGTCCCACGTTCCCACACGAACGGTCATAGAGCGCCATTTTTCTTTTTAAACATTAATGATGGTTACACGAATTTCTCGCTACTTACATAATGACTCAATAATGGATCATTTGTGTTATAATGATTAAGAATGATGTTCACAATGATTCGTGAGAATTATTTCAATTTCAAATTATGTATTAATGTCTGCTAACAGGCCTATGCATTTTTTTCAATTAAACAAAACGAAATCTTTCATATACGGACTGTTAAAACTGCTTTGGCGATAAATAATTTATTGGTCAGAGAAAACTAGGCGTATATAAAACCGAGGTGTGTCTGTTTTATATTGATTAACCAAACGTAAGGTTACGTCAATTATACATATTTCCAAACTAAACTAGGTAGGTCATTCTTTTATCAAACTAATGGTGTTGATAAGAAGAACTACCTCATACAATTACTATAATTAACATAATCAACGCATTTATATAAAAAAATTGTAAAACAGTCAAATAGAACCACAATCGGTACAGCAATGTTTACAAACAGAATCGATTCCAATGACAAATCGATATATCGATACATCGTATAGCGACGAAAGGTGATGTTCCCACGGTTCGTGAGAAAACCGCTCGCTAGAAAGAGATAGTGGACATTACGAAATAACGTGATGAGTGAGCGAGATAGTTGTAATGATGGAGGTTTTGAAGGCCGTCGAAATTTCTGAGTCATAAAGATTTAGGTACTTAGTACATTCTATACGTACTTTGCGGTCAAGCCAACGATCGAGATAATAGGATTTTTTCGTTATAACTGAACCAACCAACGTAGTAAGGAAGGCGAATTGTTGCAAAAACATAATCCATTTAATTTAGGTAGGTAGGTACTCAGGTTAAATTTGAATGCTATGGCTGTCGAAATATAATAGGTATTCCAGCAATTACCATTTAAACACTTTTGAATATTCATTTTAATAAAACTGAGACTGACGTCTATAATAATTTTAATTTAACGAAAATACGATTTATAAAAAAAAATAGTATTCTTTTCTTAACCCCTTTGAGTTCGCCAAGGTGTAACTCACAAAAGAATCAATTTTGAATTCCGAAACATGATTATTGAAACTAACAATGGAACAAGCAAACTTCCGAGCATTTCATTTCGAGTGCGCAAGGTGTTCTTAATTTGAATAAAGCCATCGACACATTCACTATGGTCTCAGCGGAAGCGGACAGCTACATTACAAATATGGCAGGTGATTGCCCATAATAGATTCCAAAAAGGTTCCATATTCAAAACCCGGAAGCAAAACATCTTGCAAATTAGAATCGCGCGTAGATTTATAATTCCAAATTCAGTATACCGAGAATAATAAAGTTTAATTTCTCACGAATTTCTCGTAAGAACTCTGTCGCAATCAAAATTGCACTTAAAATTGTTAGAAATAAGGTTTTATTCCTAATACATTGCGGTTTACACCTGTAACTGCGTTTACCGTGAAATAGCCAGCAATCAAAACTCATCTCTATTTCCTAGACAACAAAGTAGCGAGTTCGATGCACTCACCTAGATTTCCGCATAAAAAAATACACCTTAACCCGTTGCAATAAGAGGTTGGATATTTTCGTAATCACCTCACCGCATTTCCCACGGTAACGTTAAAAATTTATGTCTTTCCTTCAAACGATCGTCACATCTGGATAACACATTTTAAATGTCACTGTCATAATTGAAAAAAGAACTATCCATACTACGCTAAACAAATGAATAGGATTTATTTACATGTTTTTAAAGCCACCATTGTTTAGAACAATGGGTGTTTTCCGAAAATGTAGACCTCTTCTTGTATTTACTTGTCAACTTTACAAATACTTACTAATCATAAACAAACACTATAATCTTAGTGTTTACTTTTTGATTTGAGAGTAAACGGCGTAAAATGCTTCGTGACGCGACGCGGGACATTTCTGCCTGAAAACGTACCGATTTGTGTTCGCGTAGGTGTAAAGAGCCCTAATGAAGTATGGATAGTCCGCCGCGCGGCAGACGCTCCCGTATCGCAGTCGCTCTATTCGCGCAGGTTTCGCCGAAGCTTCAGAACTATTTCTTCTTTTTACTTGGTCTGGGTGTTTAATATGTTTAAAAAAATCTATTAATCTAGGTACATATATCTATTATATTAAGTATATCAGATGTCTAGAACACGTAACACAAGCTTAGAGACCACAGGGCTAGATATTGTTGTGTGGATTGTCCGGAAATATTTATATTTATGAGAATGGGCTCATGTAAGGGTATAAAACTTAACACCTTTTGTAACCACATGAATCAACGAATAAATTAATATAAATATTTATAAGCATTCTTAAAGAGTTCAAAAGCGCCTAATATTAATTATGAAAAATATTATACGAAATATCGCTTTACTCGAAGTAACAACAAAACGAGCATTTTACCGAGTAATTCTTATTTATGTCACGAAAAGTTACGATAAAGAGAAGTCCGACTCAGATATTATCAGATGAGTAGATTTTGGACGTGTTTAAACGCTACATTGAGGTTAGATGAAATAGTGAATCGTTCAGAAATATTAATATATTATAATCCAACTAGATAGACGGTCGACCTGGTGAAGGTAGCGGGCTCGCCGTGGTTACAGGCTGTTACCGAACGAAGTCACTGGAAGTCTTTGAGGGAGGCCTATGTCCAGCAGTGGACGTCCTACGGCTGAAATGATGATGATGATGATTACATATAATGTGAGTAAGTACATATTTCCTTACAAATATTAGGTAACTATTAGAACTGTGTTATAAGTATAAGCTCTTTATTATATGACGAGATTGACGAATAAATTCAAAATATTTTCGTTCCGAAATCGAATACAAAATTAATTCGAACGTCAAACTTTTTCAAATCATAGACAATATTTGAATAAAATTTTAGTTCATTCGCAATTAGATCGTTAAACTTTTTCAAATTATAGACAAGATTTTTGTTCAAATATCAAATTTTGGAACATTCCCCGTACCGAACGCATCACCTAAATACAAATTTTCGGCATATTCCACATACCGTTCGCAACGGACCAACCAAATAGTGTTTAATTGGACGACCCGTCGGAACATTGGGTTTCGTAAGCGTTTCCCACGATCGTTAGCTGACCGTTGGTTGGTAGCTCTGTGAGGACGCATTCCTATTTTGAATCCTTTCAAAATGAACGCGAATTTTGTAATCCTTTCGTATATTTGGTGTAGATTATTGTATTGTTACAAATGGTGTTTGATCAATGCTCTAAAATTTTTAATGATAATGTTTTATATTTATTTATACTTGCACAAAAAACAATGTAGGTACCTACAGAGGAGGACTTAATGCTAGAAGCATTCTCTACCAGTCATCCTGTTCGTGCAAGAAAATTAATCCGGTACTATCAATTAAAAACTTGTTTAAATATATACTGTGGATTTAAATTATGTTCTATCTACATTCTCCGATGAACCCTAACTCCTATTTCTAATTAAAAAAATCGTTCCCGCGTTCCATATTCAAAGCAACAACATCGTAAATGTATTATACCTCTACATATACATAGATAAGTGTAAAGAGCCTAAATAACGATTGTAATCGTATTATCGTAGTTTTTTTAGTGTGCGTGATGAAAACACACGAACTGCGAGGCTGCGCAGGCGCAGCTCGTAAGCTTTCTCGAATCATCGGCGTACGAAGCAACGTTTTCTCATGACCCCGAGCCCTCAGAGGTACCTCTGCAAAGGTTATAATATAGATTTGAAACAAACGCATCGGTTTAATGTATTTATTTGTTTATTAGGACCGCCAACAAGAAAATACACTACAATAGCTTAGAATTTAAGTACAGAATAAATTAAGTTTTTTATTTTCTAATGAGTGTTGTGTAAAGTTATCATTATCATCACCCTATTAACGTTCCCACAGCTGGGACACAGGTACTTGTCTCTTGGAGAAAGATATTAGGACTTTTTTTACCACGCTGATATTATTAGCCCCCGACCAAAAAAGAGGGGTGTTATAAGTTTTACGTGTCTGTCTGTCTGGGACATCATAGCTGCCGAACGGATGGAGCGATTTTCATTGAGTTTTTTTTTGTATGAAAGGTGAGTTCGGCACGAGTGTGCTTAGATATGTTTCATGAAAATCGGTTTAGCCGTTTAAAAGTTATGGGGGTGAGAGTGGGGAAGGAAAACCGAAAATCTGCAAATATACTCGAGTGAGTTTCAAATGAAAGCGCATCGCGTGCACATTACTAAATAATATTATTCTACTTTTCAGGAAATTAAGGCATTGGAATCGGGGGTTTTACTTAAATTTTATTATTATATATTAACATTTGACCATAACACCTTCAAACTCCCAACCGTTTAAACTCAAAACCATACTGAGCGATATTTTTTCTTAAATTCTTAAACATCATTATATTTATAAAAGCGCACCTTAATATACCAATTTATTTACAAAAACTTGCATCTGGACCATAAATTTCATAGAAAACGCATCAGCTGGCCGTTCCGTAATTTATATTCCGTCTCGTTTCATCGCATACCTGTGCGTCTTGCATCTCGCTCTAATCGCAGCTGTTTATTTTTTTTTGTAATATTTCTTGTCGCTCTTACACAGGTAAATAATGAGGTTAAAACTATTTTTACACTGAAAATGATACGCGAAAATGTTTAAGTAGGTGATTGTAATAGATTTTTGAGACTGTTAACGTTCCCACTGCTGGGACACAGGGACTTCTCTCTCGGCGAGAGAGATTAGGCCTTAATTCACCACGCTGCTGGCCAAGTGCGGGTTGGTGAATGACACATGTCCTTCAAACTCTTTAAAGTTCTCAGGACATTCCGATTTCCTCACGATTTTTGCCTTCACCGTTAAAGTAAGTACGTGTTTAAAGCGCACATAAATTTCTTAAGAAGAAAAATCCAGAGGTGCGTGACGGGGTTTAAACCCACGACCCCTGGAATGAAAGCCGAGTGTCCTCCCCCCACTTGCCACAGGAAAATTACATTGAAAATTACACTCGAAAACATTTAGTAGGTGTTTTATTTAGATTTTTAAGACTATAGCAACATATAAATAAATATTTCCGGACAATCCACACAACAACATCTAGCCCCGTGGTAAGCTCTTAGCTTGTGTTACGGGTACTAGACATCTGATATACTTAATATAATTATACATACATACATACATATTTTTTATTATACATATTAAACACCCAGACCAAGGAAAAAGTGCTTGCAGGACATACAAACAATTTTACCCTCGGCGGGAATCGAACCCGCTACCTCTTGCGCCGCAAGCGGACTCTCGCCCACCGCGCCACTCAGGCAGTCAGACATATTATAATTAAGATTATGTATGTATAATTAAAAACCCAGACTTACATGCAAATAATTCTTAAATAAATTAATTGGAATTGTATGTATAATGTATGGTTATTATCAGAAAAAGCTTTAAGTAATTAAGGTAAATTAGATAGACATGATATTTAAATACAGCATTCATATACATATTTAAATAAATATTTTTCAAATCGTCCTTTTTTAAATAAAATTATGTTAACATACTTTCAGAGTATTATAATATGTATTACCTACCTAGTACTAAATCCTTCAAGAACTATAAAAGTAATTGTATTTTTTTTTTTACAAAACCGTTAAAATCGGTTTTCCGTTTACGATCAGCTGACAGATTGCACTGAATAGAAGATTTCAAATTTCGAAACGCACAAAAGTAGATCGTAGTTTTTTTTTTAAAGTTGCAAAGGTTGCAAAGGCGATAGCCTCACTCCATACAGCCTCGAGAAGGTCGAAAACAGAAAAAAGGTTGACAATAGACCAGATGTTCCAAACTTGAACAACAGCTGATTCTTTAAATTGTAACAGGGTTGTCACACGCTCGTTCCATTGTTATATTTACATTCAAGTTTACGATAAGACAGTCAGAGTTTCTGCCTGTTCGTAATATTAGTTTTTAAAACAAATAATTACATATTTTATAATGCTTTCATTTCTATTGAATTAAAAATAAACATTATTTTATGTCTACATAATATTCAAACAATAAATTATTGCAATGACCTTTCAGTCAATTAATATTTATGTTAGAATAAACAAAATTTTGTGTGAGCATTTCTTGCGCGGATACATTTTAATTTTCCTTATCAAATATAACATTCGCAGAAACCCCAAATATATTAATTTGGTATTGCAAGGATGTTTAATTTATGAGTGGAATTCCCTTGTTACAAATATTCGAACTTTTGTAATTTCTTTAACTAAATTAACCCGTAACTTATCATATTTTATTATCGGTCTCTAATAATAAACAGCATGTTATCATATAATCAATAAACATAATTACATTATTTAATGTTTATCTTTATAGGAAGTTTATTAAACCTACAGAGATGTTTAACAATATCTTCAACATGAAATTAATTAGCTTTTGTTTTTACAAAGCAAAAAAACCCCTCTTATAAACTAATGTTCAATTTAAGCTACGTTACTTCGTCTTAATTTTTTCTACACAAATTTGGAATGTATTCAATTAATTTTGATCTTCTGCAATTCGTTTAATATATAAAGCACACATAACTACCTACCAATAAATAATATTTATATATACTAGCTGACCCCAGCAAACGTTGTTTTGCAAAATGAAAAATATATAGTAGCCGATTCTCAGACCTACTGAATACGCATATCAAATTTGGTAAAAATATGTAAAGCCGTTTCGGAGGAGTACGGTAACTAACATTGTGACATGGAAATATTATAAATTAGAAGGTATATCTGGAAAGAACCACGAGTATGAAATCAAAATTCCTGAAAACATTAATCTTAAACAAAATTATTCGTAGAACAGGCTTTGCCTAGTTTGGGAACCATTGTGGTATTGTGTAACCTATGTATTAAGTTTATTTGGAAAATAAATTATTGGAAATTATTCGCCATCTTTTATTAAAATTTACCTGTGCCCGACAACCCTAGTTCAAAGCGCACGCCCTCAAGATCCCGTTGCGAAACAGCTGTTCCAAGTTTGAAAATACGTGCGACAGAGAGACGCAGTATTCAGGTATGTCAGACAAGGACGGGTATACGGCATGTGTTTGTAATTGATAAGGGAATTTCATGAGGCGATAAAAAAATTCTTGGATGAAATTTAGGTATGTACCTTTTAAGATAGATAGGTAATGTGAGTTTTTTATGCGAGATTATACATTAACATTTTGAAAACTGTTTTATATTATAACTGTGTTACATTCACAAGCCGTATTGGCTAAGTGGGGGTACACTCGACTTTCATTCCGAAAGTCGTGGGTTCAAACACCGCCACGCACCTCTGGATTTTTCTTCTTGAAAAATGTATGTGCGGAAAACACGTGCTTTAACGGTGAAGGCAAACATCGTGAGGAAACCGGCTGAGAACTTTAAAAGAGTTTGAGCAACATGTGACATTCACCAACTCGCACTTGGGCAGCAGCGTGGTGAATTAAGAACTAATCTCTCTCGCCAAGAGAGAAGTCCCGGTGACCCAGCAGTGGGAATGTTAATAGGGTGATGATGATGATGATGTGTTACATTACATTCTACAACTGATCATCAATTTTGAAACGTAGGAACCTTATCTAAGCTTTAAAAAAACTTTAATAAACAATAGTTGAAAAGAATCTACTAATAATTACTATGCAAAATTCCCACATACAATAAAGTAGGAAATGATATGAACTTCCTGTCCGATAATTTTAGTATTGTGTTACTATAATGTAAGTTGCATAAAATAATCATGATTTATTAATAAAAACCACAGTGATCTTATATACAGAAAACTATTTTTTTTTTGGTTTGACAATTCTGCATTTTTTTTTTATTATTCAAGCGATCCTGATTTCTTTCAAATGCAAAGCATACCTACATTGAATTTTTAAAGAAAAAAAATCGCAAAAAGTTTACAAATAAACTTTTATTTTACAGAAAATGTTTTAAAACCTACAAGCTCATAAAAGAACACACATTATTAATTTAAATATTTAATCAAATAGAGTTATTTCTGTTAAAAAAAATCGCAATAAACAATTAAAAAACACATGTCCGAAAAATGTCTCGACTACGAGCAAACCTAGAAACTTAAAAGCAGCAATTAATATTAGGGCTAATGTTCCTCATAATATCATTATGGTCGTTCTTTTGAACTTTTTAATTTGATAATATAAGAAATTGGGCAACTTCGTACACGAGTTAAGATGGCGAAACAGCTATTGAAAACTTGTGAAATACATCCTATGGTATAATCTTTATAAATAAAAATGAATTGTTGTTCGTTAGTCTGATTAAAACTCGAGAATCGCTGGGCCGATTGAGCTGATTTTGGTTTTAAAATGTTTGTCGTAGTCCAGGGTAGGTCTAAACGGTGAGCAAATAAGGAAAAATTGCCGGGAACATTTTTTGCCCGTGCGACGCCGGGGCGGGTCGCTAGTATATTATAATAATTCTTAGTATCAATTTCCTTTATGCTAGATAAGCCTTCTTTTGACCTTTTGGTGAGATTTCACCTGATGTAAAGTTACGCTCGCTAGTATATTATAATAATTCTTAGTATCAATTTCCTTTCTGCTAGATAAGCCTTCTTTTGACCTTTTGGTGAGATTTCACCTGATGTAAAGTTACGACGCTCAGACGCTGTCGAAGAACGGACATGAAGACCTAGAAGGTACCTATTAACTCTTTCTTTGGAGATGCCCAGGTTTTTATCTAACGAAAAGACAGACATTATTACAGTTAACATCATCTTAGACCACATCGTCACTTTACATCAGGTGAGATTGTGGTAAATGAAGACTTATCAAATAAAAAAAAAATTAGTTTTAAAAATGTGTTGAATAGACAGTGGATATAATACCCACTCTGTGATGATTAAAAAAAACGTTATTATTATCCTAAGAACACATTTTGTCGACAAAAATGTTTAAGACTTAAAATAATATACGTTTTAGTTGCTATTACAAGTAAAGTTCCCAACCAAAGTAAAGTACAACAATGATTATAAAACTTAAAAAAACAACTTTCCAAAAACCATTTAATGTACTCTCCACTGAAAAACTCCCCTAATCTTAAACCCCAACAGATGTAATAGGTAACTACCCACCGGAAACGCGGAAACGCCATCTGGCTGTGAAAAGATGCCAAATGTTGCCATTGTCTCTGCTCAGACCATAGATAGACAATAGACTTAGTCATTAAACAAAGAGGTTTACAAGCTGAAAAATCCGTAGCTTATGCATTCCATAAACTTCTTGACTATGACATTTATTTCGGAAATTGCCAGCCGGGGACCAGATTTTGATCTACAATTTCTGGTTTCGGGTCTGGGTGTTTTCTATGTATCATTGTATGTATTTATAAATATATCCATGTAGTTTATCAGTCACCTAACACCCATAGTACAACTCTGCTTAGTTTGGGGTTAGGTGATACTGTGTGAGTAGTCCGGAAATCTTAATATATATAAATCTTGTGTCACAATGTTTGTCCTCAATGGACTCCTTAACCACTTAACCGATTATAATAAAATTCGCACACCATGTGCAGTTCGATCCAACTTGAGAGATAGGATGGTTTATACGGCGAGAAAAAATCGAATAATTTCCGGGAAAATTTTATACCCGTGCGACGACGGGGCGGGCCGCTAGTAAAGCGGAAAAAAGGTATTCCTTACCTAGCCCCGTGGTAGGCTTTATGCGGGCGGTAAGTACTCTATGAGCTCGAGAATTCTGATAAACTTCGTTAGAATAACTGTTTCAGTTTTACCCTATTTTTAAGGTACGGAACCTAAAAAATAGGGTAAAACGAGACCCTATTACTGAGACTTCGTCGTCTGTCTGTCACCAGGCTGTATCTGAAGAACCGTGTAAGATACAGAACATAATAAATTCAATTGGAATTGTATGTATATGTATAATGTATGGTAAATATTAGAAAAAGCTTAAAGTACCTTTATTATGGCAAATTACATTGACAGTATATTCAAATATCGCAAAATATTTCTATAATTTTCTATTTTTAACTATCCCTATATATTTCTCTTTATGTAGATAGAAACTATTGGAGTGAACTACCCCAATCCACTCTGCCTATGCCCAGACAAAATAGCCTTACTTTAAAATCTTCAGTAGCAAGCTTTAAACAGCTGACAATATCATTATTATCATCATTAATCGCGTGTTGCAGCTTCATGTCCTTAATTTAATGGCCACCAGCAACAGGTGTCGGGAGTTGAAAAACTGGATCATTATCGGACAGATGGCACGCGACAGCCTTCATCAATATATAATGATATTGGACCATATGAATATGTATGTAGTGATCTATATTAGAGTAGTATACATATTATTAGGATAGGTAATTAACATAATTATGTATAACACTAATGCGTTTTCTAAGAAGAGATGAAAGTCATGAGACGAGAAGAGTGTTAGATATGAATGTAGATGGATATGCGAGAAGAGGTAGGCCGAAAAAAAGATGGACGGACTGTGTGAAAGATGACATGTGTAAGAAAGAGGTGAGTGTGGAGATGACGGGTGATAGAGGGAAATGGAAGCAGAAAACATGTTGTGCCGACCCCACGTAATGTGGGATAAGGTCAGGAATATGATGATGACTAATGCGTTTTCTAAATAATAATCCTTTTTTTTTAATGAATTTCGCACCTTTTGTATTAGGTATTGTATATAATATAATTTGTAACGCATTTCGTTGCTGCCTAGCACAGATATTAAGACTAAATAAAAAAAAAAGTATTCTGCGACCGTATTTTAGCCCGTCCAATACTGGTAAACGTGCGATTCTTAACCTTTCTAAGATTTTTCATTCATCAGTTATTGAAACAAAATCGAAATAGGTTCATCCTTTTAGAAGCTAATCAGACTGTGGCATCAGTCTGATTTAGTCTGAATAAATTTATGAAATAATTATTTATAAAACAGGTAAACAACAAGTTGTATGACTAGTACAATTATTTGTTATTATAACAGCAAAGTTATTATTATATTAACTACTAATTGTTATAAACTAATAAACCACATTGTCTGACATAATATAAAATATTATGTAGCAGGATGGGGAGGCGAATTTGTAGAGATAAGACATTTATGTATCATAATAATAAGGAAAAGCATTGCAAATAACAAAACCTATTGATAGAAATGTTATATGATATTTTAACCATCCTCTAAAAACTACAATATTTCTAGAATAATGAATTATTTATCTTCCATATATTTTAATCATTACATTCAATAATTTCAGTTTCAATATTTTTAGTATTAGTGTTCAATAATGTTATCAGTATAATTATAGTATTCAATAATTTTATCGGTATAATTATTAATTATACTTGAATCAAATATAATTATAATCTCTTTAAGTAACTAAAATCGCAAAAAAAACAGTACAAAAATTACATGTACATGACCATTGTTATATAACCATGTATCTATTTTGTGTACAAGAACATAATTTATGAATATAACGAAGTAATTTCAATACAACGCAAACTCATATAACTCAATGAGCAATTTAAAGTGAAGCGTATTTATCTAATAGCGAAAAAACCGTTATAATAACGCACAACGGCGGCGTTCTATACCAATTGACGGAGAGCGTTACACGATATGCCAATTTCACTTAACAATGCTAACACATATTAATAATTAAGAAATGGTTATAAAAGATTTTAAATTAAATTGAAATTTTACAAGATTTTTATGAGATATCTCAGATAATGGTGAGGCTAATTCAATGAGACTTAATTACAGGATAACTTTCATGTTATGCCTTTTGGACTATAAAATGCATCTTTTAGTGTCGACGAACGCCATTCGGTCTAAATAAACTCACCAAGTCCAATTTTTTTCTTAATTTTCTTCAAAACCTTCATCTTTGACCCTTTCTTGTCTTTCACCGGAGTCATTTCAGGCTCCATCGCCATCGGAGGCAACACCAAAGTCTGCGGCGGGCCCGAAGCCCTAGGGCAAGCCGGGCACTGGCAAACGCCCCTCGCCTGCCTCACACTCATGCAGCTAACTCCCATCATTTGTTATATGTATAAAATAAAACTTTAATTCATATCACACCAGAGTCACGATTTCACTGAGCTTCCCGACGATCCGAAGACGCGGCACGACCGCTCGCGACGCGGTCTGAACGCGGAGTGACGGTGGTGCGAGCTCGAGGCGAACGCTGGCTGCGCGCGCATTGAAAACAGCCCTTGCAGCTGCCGCTATTCCTATCGCGTGTTAGAGCGAGAGAACATGCCTGAATGTCAACCGGGGTAGCTTTTTCAGTGGCAGATGAAAACAAAGGACACTTGGTTCGTTCTGAGCTAATTTTGGGTTGTGGTATGAGCAATTAAGTTCATGTTTCTTCTTAGGTTTTGAATTAGTTTGAAAGGTCATATGTAATAGGTTCATTTATCAATTGTAGGTCAATTATAGGATGACTAAGAAGGGAGGATGATGGTATGAAGGGCGAAGATAAATTTAGAAAATTACAATGGCCTTTTCTTTTCTAAGTACCTATGTTCAATTTTTTTATTTGTATTTAATTTTAGACGTTTCTACGATTTGCAAAACCAAACAATTTAAATAAATGATTTTGTATCTATTATCTTGATGGGGGTGACCGCCGTGGAAGCATCTTTTTGCACTTAAATTAAATATTTTTATCTATTTTTGTTATTTTTATTGCATTGGGAGCATTTTAACAGTACACCCTTAGGTGTTATATGAGTTAAACTAAAAAATATTTCGTTTATTGTGTCTGTGATTATGTGTACTAAATAAATCTATTCTACTCTGAAAAACA
Organism: Gymnoscelis rufifasciata; assembly: GCA_929108375.1. Taxonomy (NCBI): domain Eukaryota; kingdom Metazoa; phylum Arthropoda; class Insecta; order Lepidoptera; family Geometridae; genus Gymnoscelis; species Gymnoscelis rufifasciata. The sequence goes on along the minus strand of OV815332.1, from coordinate 6,617,352 downwards.
CAAGTTATCTAGACATAGACATAATTTTATTTACCACAGAAACCCGCACAAAAATAATTCAGACTCAAAATCAACATACACTTTATTAAATTCCAAAACATAATATGTATACATAAAAACACAAAGTGAGCAGGTAAGTACGTGTGTGCTACAGCACTCCCTGCATTTCACTTAGCACTTCGAGTATCTGAACGTTTTAATGACATTAATCAAGTACCTATTTGCGTCACGCAAACGCACGGTTGTCTGGAAGAAATTGCTTTTAGCAATAAGACCGCCCATTACGCATTCTAGCTTTAGTTTTCATTTCTTATTGTATTGTTCATCTGGTGTGTAATAAAGTGTTTTCTATTCTGTTCTATTTGGTTTTTAACATGTTTTTGGTTCCGTTTCTTTGTATTAAAGTAGCCCGCATCATAGAGACCACCAAGGACGAGAGTATCTCATTTTTGGCTCAGCTTTCGTAAAAACATTTTTCGAAACAACAGGTGTATATCCGTATCTTTTTGATTTCTTACATTTATTTTTGGGATTTTGGAAGTAGAAACCTATTTCGAAATTCATAATAGTCTCAATTAGTGGCATTTTTCAAATCATTGAATAGAATTTAATTAAAATCACTTATTTTCAGCTCAACACAAATTAAATTAACATAAAAATTATACAACTTATATAATAAATAAGTCATAGTTAAACAAATAATTTGTCTTCTACACTGCAAAATGGACCTTTCTCAGCATTTAATTTTAATTTATTTTTTTAAAAGTTCGTAGTTCCTTAATGTTCTATTTAAATAATAAGTGTCGCGTACAGAAATACAGAATTTATTCATAATACCATTATTACATGTCAGAAATTAATTAATTAAATATGATTGTAGTTAAATTATATATGTAGATAGTTACAAATATTATAATATTACACATATATAAAAATGAATCGCAAAATGTGTTGGTAAGCGCATAACTCAACAACGCCTGGACCAATTTGGCTAAATCTTTTTTAAAATGTTCGTTGAAGTTCAAGGATGGTTTTTACGGCGAGAAAAATTAGAATTATTGCTGGAAAAACCCTAAAAATAGCCCTTTTCTTTTTCCCATACAAATGATTTGTAACTAAAACGTAGTCAATTTGAGCTTTATTGCTATGGTATAAAGTTCATATTAAATTACAAGCACTCACTGTTGTCTAAGCAATGTAGGTGTGTTCCTAACGTCAAAGATCATATCTATCAAAAGTATATAAAATTTTCATGTCACAATGTTAGTTACCGTACTCCTCCGAAACTGCTTTACCGATTTTTACCAAATTTTATATGCGTATACAGTAGGTCTGGAGAATCAGCTACTATCAATTTTTCATTTTGCAAAACAACGCTTGCTGGGTCAGCTAGTTACACATAAAAATTTTATATATGTAAATGGAAAACTAAAAAAATCAATGATCACTTTGGCTCACACAGACTCCAAATATAACAATAGTTTTGTAGCTACATTATAAAATAATTATGATTAGATATATTATGTTATACATAGAGGTAGAATAGAATATTATTTAATACACACCAATAAACATGAATACAAAATGAATAATAGTAAAATTAAACCCAGCATGCGTAATGGGCGGTTTTATTGCTTAAATCAATTTCTTCCAGACAACCTTTGTATGGAAATAATTTAATTCAGGAAGGTTGTGGACGGCGGTATACAAAATAAAACATACTAAAACAAAAATAAAAACAAAACTTTACTATTAACTAATATTAATCCTATGACTACTATATAATGTTTTATTTCAATTGGATACCTTGAGAGGTATCAATTAAAGTAAAACCTATCTCATTAAGTATCATAATAATAGTCACTATTAATCGGTGGTTAAAGATTTTGTATTATACCTACTTCTTTACTTTTTTATTTACGTTGATTATATTTTATTTTTGTATCCATAATGCCTATAATAATAATAATAAGCCTCTTTATTTCCAATAACCTTAAAAAAACACGATTTATCCTTAAATACTAATTATAATCTGTAGAATATGCGTAGCAAAATGAAAGGCCATTTATACGAGACTGACATTTATTGATCCGCGGGTACTAACATAAAAATATTATGGTGTTTACCCACAAAATACATTACAATTTTCCCCTCTTAAACAGCTAAGGCTTACATAGTAAAACTATTCTTATTCATACACATTATATATCTTAATCTAAAACAATATAGTTAGGTATGAATAGTAAAGACTAAATTTAGACATAATGAAATTAACCTTATTATATTATAAAAGTGCGCTATCATAACAAATGATAAGCATTATAATTTTAACCAACTTGAAAAGTAGCATTTTACATAATAATGTTTGTTTGACCACAAACTAAATACCTTCATAACCATAATGGTTATATTATGATGCATGTTTGTTGAAAGACAAATGAGTCGGTACAACACTCTGTTTATAAAACGTAGGGAAATAGTTCACAATTAAATATCACTAATAACTAGCACATAAAAATATACCTAATGTCAAGGTTATATACTTTAACCATAACTATACATTTCCTTTTTCTCTCCGTAACAAAAAAAATGTTTTAGTACTAACGTAAGTAGGTAACCAAATATTTTAGGTTTTAATGTCTTATCTAAATGTGGTAGGTTTCTTTACAATATTATTCAATAACTTAAATATGTAAATGTTATGCACAAAAAAAAAAAAATATAAAATATGTAGGTACTTATAGGGGCGACCTCCTGTAGGTACATACCTACTTCTTTAAATTTTATAATTTGGTTTAGTTGTACGAGGGCGCATCGAGCGCCCGACGGCGGCGCCGGCGCCGGTTCCTGCGTGGGCACTAGGTGGACTAGGTGGCAAAGGTGAGCATATTTGAGCGTTAGGATGTACCTCGGCATCGTGGAAATCGGGTTCCGTGGGCTCCAAAAGCTCATGCTCTAAGAAGCGTTGTTCGTTACTGCCCTGGGTAGTGCTGAGTTCCTCAGCGGAAGGCGCGACCTCCCCATGGTCTGTACCTACCGCTCTGGACATTATACGTAGTTCCGCGCGATCTGCTTCATGCGCACTACGCCGGGGTGCCCCGCGTGCACCTCGTCTAGTACCTGTGCTCGCAGCGAAGCCGGTATCACCACCCGATAGCCCCACACTATACAACCATGGTCGACGTGAAGATCGTCCTTTCTGTAAAAATAAGGTCTTTCGTTCTCTAAATCTATATTGGATGGCCATCCACTCATAACGTAGCCATATATCTCGCGTAAAACTAAGTCTTTCTTAGTTTCTTTAGCCACGTCCTTGTGACTAATCGGGAAACTTTCTTCCAAGAAGTGTAAGTATGCCGCGTCATCATGTTCACGTCCATCTTTATGCTGCTGCTGCTGTAGTGGCAGACGCGACAATGCGTCGGCATTACCGTTCCGCTCCGTCGGCACGAACTTTATGTCGAATTCGTAGGCAGCCAACCTCACCGCGTATCTTTGCAGCCTGCTGGCCGCAGTCTGTGGGATCCCTTTCTTTGGACCGAATATGTAGCTGAGGGCCATATGATCGGTCTTCAAGGTGAATCGGCGGCCGTATAGGTATTGATGGTGGCGGCTAACCCCGTACACAATGGCTAGCGCTTCCTTGTCTATTTGACTATACCTGGTCTCGGTGTCGGACAGCGTGCGCGAGCAGCAGCACACGACGCGCTCGGCGCCGTCCGGATACACGTGCGAGAGCACCGCGCCCAGCCCGTAGGAGCTGCTGTCCACGGCCAGCACCAGCGGCAGTGACGCGTCGTAGTGCGCCAGCACGGGCGACCGAGACAACATCTCTTTTATTGAACGAAACGCCGCTTCACAATCCTGCGTCCATTGCCACCTGGTTCCCTTTCTGAGTAGAGAGTAAAGTGGCTGTAGAATAGTGCTCATGTTAGGGATAAATCTAGCGTAATAATTTACTAGTCCTAAAGCCGCTCGTAGTTGCGATACATTTTGAGGATTTGGCGCCCGTGCAATAGCTTCTACTTTGTTGATATCCGTATGTAAACCATGCTTATTGATTTTGTACCCAAGATAACAAACTTCATCTTTAAAAAATTCACATTTTTCAAACCTAACTCTTAATCCCGCTGTCTGTAACCGTGATAACACTGCCCTTAAATTAGACAAATGTATTGCTCTATTTGCCCCAGTTACACAAATATCATCAAGAAACGCTACACAATTTAGGCCGCTCAGTGTTTCTTCAATAAGCTTTTGAAACATTTCCGGAAGACATTTTAACCCGAACGGGGCCCGTTTATACACAAACGTACCCATATGGGTTGTGATAGCCGTAAGGGGTTGTGAGCTGTCCTCAAGCATGCACTGCAAATATGCATGTTTCAAGTCAATTTTACTATATTGCTCACCTCCGCTTAGGGCGGCAAATAATTGTTCTATTCTGGGTAAGGGATAATGGAAGTCTTTGAGTACTTTGTTTATGGTGATTTTGTAATCACCGCACAACCTGATTGACCCATCGCGTTTGATAACAGGAACAATAGGCGTCCCATAATCACTTCTATCTACCTTGAAAATCACCTGTTCACGCTGCAAACGATCTAATTCTTTTTCTACAGAATCGCGTAATGCTAACGGTAATGGGCGGGCTTTACAGAAAATGGGCGTGTCATCCTTTAAAAACAATTTCAATTTCAATTTAGTCTTACAACAACCTAACCCTGATTTGAAAACATTTGGAAACTCTGATTTCAATTTTTCAATTTCCATATAATTACCACCAGATAAATTATGCAAACTAAATGAATTTAGCTTTAATTTACGCAACCAACGACGTCCCAGTAGTGGAGGCCCGCCCTTATTTATGATAAACAACGGCAATGACAACTTATTATTTCCACACTGAACGTTAACTAAAACTTGGCCCAGCGGAACGATAGCTTCGCCGGTGTAAGAATGAAATTTATTACAGTCTTTAGTTATAGGCAGATGAGACAGGAAATTATCATAAAACGACTTACTGACCGCCGAAATCCTGCTGCCCGTATCGATCTGAAACCCTACTCTCATACCTTCCACTAACAATGTATAAAAATAAGGTCCATCTTTTGAGTCACTCTTCATAGTAATCACTTGATATAGTCCATCACTACCATCAGAATTGGAACTAGAGTTTATATAGTTTTGGTACCTTGACTTCTGTACATCTTTCTTCACTTTACACACAGCCGCGAGATGACCTTTGACGTTGCACTTATCACAAATGTATGACTTATATCTACACTTATTAGACGCGTGAGCACTTTTTCCACAACGCCAGCAAGTGCTCCTCGGCCCGCGCTCGCCGGCCGCGGCGGGGGGCTTCTGCGCCACCCGATGCAGGCCGGCCGCGGCCCCGGCAGCACCCTGCCCGAGTCCCGCAGCGCCGACGCTCGCCGACAGCGCGGCGCCGCCGGCCGCGGCCTCCGCCGCGTGCCGCTCCGCCGCCTCCAGCGCAAGCGCCAGCTCCACCGCCTTCTTGTAGTCCAACGACGACTCCGCAAATAGACGCGAACGCATATCTTCGTTACGTAACCCCGACACGAATTGATCTCGTAGGTTTACTTCTAGTTGAGATTCGAAGTTGCAATGAGTAGCGAGATGTTTGAGGGTTTGAAGAAAAATTGTCACCGATTCGCCGTCCGCTTGGCGTCGCTGGCGAAACGTATGTCTTTCTGCTATCTCCGATCGCTTGGGTTCCAGATGGCCGCTTACGAGTCTGACGAGTTCATCGAAGGTCTTATCCTCTGGATGCTGAGGTGAACACAGGTCGCACATCAATTGGTAGGTGCGCGCACCTACGTGTGTCACTAATGTAGCAACACGTAGATTGTCCTTTACGTCGTTTAATAGGATGAACTGCTTCACTAAACGAACGTAGGACGTCCAGTTCTTGCCCTCTTCGAGGTCAAACTCTGATATTTTACCGAAAGGCATGATAAAAACCACAATCGTCGCCAATGTAGAATATGCGTAGCAAAATGAAAGGCCATTTATACGAGACTGACATTTATTGATCCGCGGGTACTAACATAAAAATATTATGGTGTTTACCCACAAAATACATTACATAATCTATCATTGGAACCCCGCTCTGGGTATAGGCCATAAAAAATAAATAAATAAATATTTCCGGACAATCCACACAACAACATCTAGCCCCGTGGTAAGCTCTAAGCTTGTGTTACGGGTACTAGACATCTGATATACTTAATATAATATACATACATTATATACATATTTTTATTATACATATTAAACACCCAGACCAAGGAGAAAAGTGCTTGCAGAACATACAAACAATTTTACCCTCGGCGGGAATCGAACCCGCTACCTCTTGCTCTGCAAGCGGACATTCGCCCACCGCGCCACCGAGGCAGTCAAATGCCTATAATCAGAAAAATATAAAATATAAAACTTCTCTACCATAGCAACGCGCATACCTAGCTATTACCCGCAGATGGCGCGCGCACCTTGCATGATTCTGCGCGCGCCGTTTTTTCAACTCCTGCGCATCTAACGCATCTGTTTTCGGGCGGGTCAAGAGCCCTTTGAAACTTTACCTAGCAATGGCCGACTTGGTGTACGTTTAAATATCCTGTATAATATCTGTAGGATACACCCGGTGGTAATTCCCACATTTTATGGATTTGCTTCATTTTGTGCCTTATAATAATAATAATAATTATAATTTTTTATTATGCTTGATAAGCCTTCATTTGACCACAATCTCACCTGATGTAAAGTGACGATGTGGTCTAAGATGGAGCATGAAGGCCTAGAAGATGGCTTCTCCGGACCACATTACGAAACACGAAAAAATCGCTTCACGCACTGTCCCAGCCCGGAGGGTGGTGACAAGCCGCGGCCGAAGCCACCACCGGAGACTGTTCTTAGCACCACCCGGAGGTCACGTGTAAGGATTCAGATATATGAATAATAATGACGTATGCAGTTGTTTTTATATTTTGAATAAGTTGTGGCATTGGGGAACCGTTAATAACCATATTGTGACTTTTATATTATCAATTAATGACTATTATTATCATACTAATCACACAGCATCACCTAACCTAAAACTAAGCAAAGCTTGTATTATGGGTGTTAGGTGACTGATATACTACATAGATACATTTTTTTTTTCATTATGGTTATTAACACCGCGGGCCACAACTCGTAGCCAATAAGTTTAACCACTGTCTATATTTACTCGGAGAGGGTGAACCAGGGTATTAGTATTTCATCTTAATGATTACTTGGAACCTATTTAACCTTAATATTTGACTAATTAGTAATTACTTGACTGATTTAATTCAGCTGGTTGCTTTAATGAAAGTCGGGTGTGACGCACCATTTGTTAAGTGGATTGGTCATCAAGAGAGTATGTTAGTAGATAAAGTAGATAAATATTTTAGCGTCTCCGAGTTAAATTGGTCAATGGTTAAACAAGCTTTCGTAAGATCATTGTACATTTAATCATTACGATGTTTTACAGTTTAACATTAGTTAAATAATGTAATTTTGTTTAATATTTTTTTTTGTTACATTATAATATAAATTAATAGATTCATACGCCTGTAAAGGCAGGGTTCGGTAGAGCAGTATTTCATAATAAGACCATTGTATTACCCGAAATTTATTGAATAAAAAAATATGAATTTGAATTTACTATCGAGACGGAATCATAAAGATTTCAAATTCGATGGACGTTTGAAAAATATTTTTATTTAAATAAAATAGACCTTCATTCCGAATGTGGGTTCAAATCCGGCACGCACCTCTGGATTTTTCTATTAAACACGTGATGTAACGTTGAAGGCAAACATCGTGAGAAAACCGGCATGTTCAGAGAACTTTAGAGTTTGAAGGATTTGTGACATTCACCAACCCGCACTTGGCCAGCGAGGTGAATTAAGGCCTAATCTCTCTCGCCAAGAGAAGTCCCTGTGCCCCAGCAGTGGGAACGTTAATAGGGTGATGATAATGAGATATTTAGAATGGATTTCCGCAAAGTAACGCCTGTATCTATCAATTAATAAATAAATATTTCCGGACTACTCACACAGCATCACCTAACCCCAAACTGAGCAGAGCTTGTACTATGAGTGATATACAACTACATATATACATTTTTTTTTGTAAATACATAGAAAACACCCAGACCCGAGACCAGAAATCGTAGATCGAACAAAATCTAACTAATTAATAAGATGTTTTCCAACGCCGTTATGATGCTGTAACGGTGATGGAAAATAATGACAGGGCTCTTGTCAAGCTGTTAACAGCACAGCATGCTAAGTTAAGCTGCTAAAACATCTGACAGTACCGTACAACTTGCCCTTTGATTATTCTCAATCATTCAGAAATCAAGGTGCGAAAAATGCATACGGTTCAAAATAAAATATCATTTGGTTAAGTTTAAAAGCATAGATACAGAGTGTGTTTTATTAGATTTCAGATGAAAAAGAGAAACCTTAATAATAACAATAAATATTATAACGGCGAGAGCACAGAGCATACATGGACAGGTAACTCAAAATTAATTATACTATTAGGAGCGGATTAGTAGGTATAGGACAGAGTAAATGAAATCAAAAAATTTTCTATATACTAAAAATTACTCTGTTGATTAACATGAGTTTCATTACTGGCCGCCGAATCACATTTTTTTCAAAATGGCGGTCGAGTAGGTATGCCAACGATGTTCGATGCTCTTTTTAAACAAAAATTACCAAGGATATAACATTGTCTTGAGAGTTCGCTTAATTTTTTACACTGTGTTGAGAAGCGAATAGAACAACACAGCATTATCAGTTTTTTCAATTTTGTAGTTATTATTTATAGCGAAACATCCTGTACATAGCATAAGAACAGGATGAAAGATGCTACTATTCTATTATAATCTGTTAGAAAGTATACAAAGGGACGCGTGTCTAGGAACTATTCGTTATTCTATGGCAAAAGGTGTTTGCAGTGAAAAATTGAATTGGAAATATGATATTGGGACATATTTAAACTTTAAAAAAATATAAAAACAAAATAACTACTTATTAATACCCAATCTGGCCTATGTCCAGATGTGGACGTCTTACGGCTGATGATGATGATGAATACCAATAGGTAGGAGGTTTTGTCTGTTCACGTCCGTAAGTGGTAACCCTCTGAATCCTTACACGTGACCTCCGGGTGGTGCTAACAGTCTCTGGTGGGAGGCTTCGGCCGCGGCTTGTCACCACCCTCCGGGCTGGGCCAGTGCGGGAAGCGATTTTTCGTGTTTCGTAATGTGGCCCGGAGAAGCCATCTACCTTCTAGGTCTTTATGTCCCATCTTAGACCACATCGTCACTTTACATCAGGTGAGATTGTGGTCAAATAGAAAAAATGAGAATAACATTATTTTTTAGTTTTTTTGTAGTCATCATGCCATTTAGGATGCTAATATTAATATACTTATTTCAAAGTCAAAGTCAACGAATTTATATTCATAACAATTCCATAAACTATTAAGACAAGTCATTGCACTTATAAAATCTCCTAATAATATATTTCGTCTATGTTAATTAAAATAGCAAGGTGTTATATAGAACTAGTAGTGCCCCGCGGTGTTACCCGCGTTCAAATGTATTGTCCCGCGGAATTACATATTTTCCCGGGATAAAAGTATCCTATGTTACTTCTAATACCTCCAAGAATATGTGTACAAAGTTTCATGATGATCGGTTGAGTAGTTTTCGCGTGAAAGCGTCACAAACAAACTAACATTCACATTTATAATAGTATAGGATTCATCTTAAGTTTATATTATTACTTGCTTTAACCGCGTAATAAGGGATTTTGTCGCGGTAAAAAGCAGCTTTGTAATTTACTGGGAAAGCAGCTATGTTCGTGCCAAATTTAATCTAAATCGGGCTTCACTCGCAATAATTGATTTTCCCGCGAAAACTGATATTTTACCGCGGTAAAAAGTAGCCTATATGTTATTCTGATGTATAAGCTATATTGTGGTAAAGTTTCATTCAAATCCATTCAGTAGTTTTTACGTGAAAGAGTAACAAACATCCATACATCCATACTTACAAACTTTCGCCTTTATAATACTAGTAGGATGAAATAAATGAATATATTTTAAAGTTAAATCAATAAATTATATAAATTATATTTTAATGTATTGAAAGACCACTTCTAATTTCAACAGATTTATATTAATGAGTTTTTTTTCAGTGAACTTATTTCGAACTTAAAGAAGCCGTGTTGGCTAAGTGGGAGGACACTCGACTTTCATTCCGAAGGTCGTGGGTTCAAACCCCTCCACGCACCTCTGGATTTTTCTCCTTGAGAAATTTATGTGCGCTTTAAACACATGCTTAACGGTGAAGGCCAACATCGTGAGGAACCGGCATGATCCGAGAACTTTAAAGAGTTTGAAGGACATGTGACATTCACCAACCCTCACTTGGCCAGCGTGGTGAATTAAGGCCTTGTCTCTCTCGTCAAAAATAGAAGTCCCCTTGTCCCAGCAGTGGGAACGCAATTAAGGGTGCTTATAAATAACTAAATAAATATATCTAGACAATCCACACAACAACTAGCCCCGCGGTAAGCTCTAAGCTTGTGTTACGGGTACTAGACATCTGATATCTATATATAAATAAAAATGAATTGTTGTTCGTTAGTCTGATTAAAACTCGAGAACGGCTGAACGGATTTATCTATCATAGTCTTGAAATGTTCGTGGAGGTCTAGGGAAGGTTTAAAAGGCGAGAAAAAATCGAATAATTGCCGGGAAATAAAATTGAATAAAAACCCGTGCGAAGCCGGGGCGGGCCACTAGTTCTTAATATAATATGATGTATATTATAATGATGAAACGTTGGTATTCCAATATTGAATATAAGAAAGTAATTTCAAAAGTTGGTAAAAAAAAAAACTATTTAAAAGCACCAGACGATATCGCAAGCTGAATTTGATCTCGATAAATCAATAGGCGCGGGCCTCGAACCCGGGACAAAGGCAGATGCCGCCGCGCGCGCCATGTGCCGGAAACGGCGCGCGCATGCGCCTTAATCGCTACCGGTGCCAAGTGCGAGTCGCGCGTTGGTTCCGTGAAACTTCAATGCACTGTAAGGTGCAGCTAATTTTACGTTTGCAAGAAGAAAATGACTATAACTTTTTTGAAGTGATAGGTACTTCTTTAGAATCGTTGTGATTTCAGACCGGATGCAACGGAAATACGTCAGGTAAGCCAATCTTAAACGCTAACAAGTTTAAGCAACTTTCCGGAACGCCAGTACTTGGATGGGTGACCGCCCGAACAAAACCTTTTTGCACAGTATTTTTTTTTATTTATCTCATTCTTTTGTCGATTTACTGAAGTTTCACTTCTACCGTGTTTGAATAGCACACATACCTTTTTTTTTAGTTTTTTACCATATAGTATACTAGCTGACCCCAGCAAACGTTATTTTGCAAAATTAATAGAACAGAAAATCTTTATTTGTTTCTCCAACATATAACAACATACATAATTTTAGTTAAAAATAATAAAACACTACAGAAACAAAATGGTTGCCACTCAGCATGCGCTGAAGTTGCTCAGGGAGTAGCGACAGCGCTGATTTTCAGTGGAAATGAAATATTGAAATGAAAAATAGATAGTACCTAGCCGATTCTTACACCTACTGAAATTTGTCAAAAACCGGTAAAGCCGTTTCGGAGGAGTACGATAACTTAGATTGGACATGGAAATTTTATATCAAAGATTAATACCAAGGTACAAATAAAGAGCCTTTTCAAGCAAACCAAACAATTGTGTGCAAATTGTATTTTAATTATTTTATTGAATTTAAAAAATAGCTTATTGTCACAAAACTATAATAGTAAGAGATATGCTGTTACGTTTTTTGTAGATAATGATAAGTTCTACAAAATTGTATTTCATCACTTTTTTATATATTCAATAGTTTTCGTAGCATTTGCGATTAAAGAAAGTTTTTAGGTTATTTTTTCACCTTGGGTTACATTATCGGAGGTTTAGTAAGGAATCATTTTTTTTGCAAACTAAATATAGACTATGTCACTCAGGGATAGTGTAGCTTTCGAATGGTGAAAGAATCTTTTAAATCGATGCAGTAGTTTCAGAGCATATTCGAGACAAACAAACAAATAAAAATCAAACCTTTCCTCTTTATAATATTAGTATAGACTACCGACGACGTGTACCTATACTAAGCCGAGTTGGCTAAGTGGGAGGACATTCGACTTTCATTCCGAAGGTCGTGGGATCAAACCCCGCCAGGAACCTCTGGATTTTTCTTGAGAAACGTATGTGCGCTTTAAACACGTGCTTTAACGGTGAAGGCAAACATCGTGAGGAAACCGGCATGTTCTGAGAACTTTAAAGAGTTTGAAGGACATGTGACATTCACCAACCCGCACTTGGCCAGCGTGATGAATTAGGGCCTAATCTCTCTCGCCTAGAGAGAAGTCCCTGTGTCCCAGCAGTGGGAACGTTAATAGGGCGATGATGATCAATAACCCACATGTTTCATAATAAGTCAGTTAATATTTTCGAATTAAATATAGATATTTAATCAGAAATACATTACACATCTATATAAATAAAAATGAATTGTTGTTCGTTAGTCTGATTAAAACTCGAGAACGGATGGGCCGATTGAGCTGATTTTGGTTTAAAAATGTTTGTCGTAGTCCAGGGTAGGTCTAAACGGTGAGCAAATAAGAAAAAATTGCCGGGCACTTTTTTACCCGTGCGACGCCGGGGCGGGCCGCTAGTAGGTAATACAAAAATACAGCGCGTAGCTTTTATATTACAAAAAAGGTTTCCTCCGTTTCGCGCCGCTTCATACTGAACCCTAAAAGCAAGTTTCGTTTGTCACGCACGCGCGTGCCAATCACACATGCGCGTCTGACACGACATACGTTTGCATTTGAATATATATATATTTTTTTTGATGCAAGTTTTTAAGTAGGTATAGTTTAAGTAGGTTTAGTAAATCGGGCAATGTGTGCGATCCTCGAATGTTAATTTTTAACCCCCGACCAAAAAGGAGGGGTGTTATAAGTTTGACGTGTCTGTCTGTATGTCTGTCTGTCTGTCTGTGGCAACATAGCTCCCGATCGGATGGAGCGATTTCAAATTAGTTTTTTTTGTATGAAAGGTGAGTTTGGCCCGGGTGTTCTTAGACATGTTTCATGAAACACGGTTGTGCCTTATAAAAGTTATGGGGGTTAGAGTGGGGAAGGAAAACCAAAAATCTACAAATATACACGAGAGTGGGGTATCAAATGAAAGCGCATCGCGTGCACATTACAACATGTTATGCCGTTTTACTTTTAAGGAAACTAAGGCATTGGAATCGGGGGTTATTCTTAAATATTAAATTCAGATTTATAGTATCAATAGCGGCCCGCCCCGGCGTCGCACGGGTAAAAAAGTTCCCGGCAGTTTTTCCTTATTTCTCACCGTTTAGACCTACCCTGGACTACGACAAACATTTTAAAACCAAAATCAGCTCAATCGTCCCAGCCGTTCTCGAGTTTTAATCAGACTAACGAACAACAATTCATTTTTATTTATTTAAAGAATATAGATAATCTCCGCTATTTCACGGACGCTTTTAACTAAAACTTTCAAAATAAAATAATAATAATTAAGTACTTCAAACTCATGTCAGAAAAAAATAATTGAAAACTATGTTGAATATTTAACTTTCGAGACATAGACAATAGCTCAAAGAGTATATAACCACCACGTATGAATAGCTTATCAAGAATAAATCTAAATTTAAAATTTAAGAAAAACCCCCGATTCCAATCCCTTAATTTCCTTAAACGTAAAACAACATAATATTATGTAATGTGGTGGAAAAAAATAATTGAAAACTATGTTGAATATTTAACTTTCGAGACATAGACAATAGCTCAAAGAGTATATAACCACCACGTATGAATAGCTTATCAAGAATAAATCTAAATTTAAAATTTAAGAAAAACCCCCGATTCCAATCCCTTAATTTCCTTAAACGTAAAACAACATAATATTATGTAATGTGGACGCGATGCGATTTCATTTGATACCCCACACTAGTATATTTGCAGATTTTCGGTTTTCCTTACCCACTCTCACCCCCATAACTTTTAAACGGCAAAACCGATTTTCATAAAACATGTCTAAGAACACTCGCGCCAGACTCACCTTTCATACAAAAAAAACTAAATTGAAATCGCTCCATCCGTTCGGGAGCTATGGTGACACAGACAGACAGACAGACAGACACACAGACAGACAGACAGACAGACAGACAGACAGACACGTCAAACTTATAACACCCCTCTTTTTTGGTCGGGGGTTAAAAATCATAGACAACCTATAAAATGAATATTGAACTTTCGAGCCATAGACAATAGCTCAAAGAGTATTTTACCACCACGTATGAATAGCTTATCAAGAAAAATCATAGACAACCTATAAAAAGACATTTATTTTACACTTTTGTTAACCTGTAGATAATAACAGAAAAATAATTAGCAATATATTAAAATTGCGACTATAATTTGAGATTTAAACTATCCTATCTCTCAAGTTGGATCGAACTGCACATGGTGTGCGAATTTTATTATAATCGGTTAAGTGATTTAGGAGTCCATTGAGGACAAACATTGTGACACGAGATTTATATATATTAAGATAGAACGTCTTAGTTGTACACTGTTTAATGTATTATGTGCAAATAATTAAACATTGAAACAGGGACTTCTCTCTTGACGAGAGAGATTAGGCCTTGACTCACCACGCTAGCCAAGTGCGGGTTGGAGAATGTCACATCTCCTTCAAACGCTATAAAGTTCTCAGAACATGTCTTTTGCTGTTGATTATACATTGTCACTAATTAATGCAGTATATAGAACAATCGACATTATGTACATATATGTATGTAATAACTTACAGATGTTTTATAATTTGAGCTTACGGTACAATTAAAATGGCAGACGAAACGGGTTTAAGCAGCTGTTGGGAAAGATATTTGTGAAAGACCTAGGTATTTCTATAGTCCAGGCTCTTGACTTAACCTGCATATCAATCAATCAATAATTTATTGAAAACCAAAGAGAGCTTTTTTTATGCTCTATAAGATATACCACAATCTCACCTGATGTAAAGTGACGATGAGGTCTAAGATGGAGCATGAAGACCAAGAAGGTAGAAGGCTTCTCCGGGCCACATTACGAAACACGAAAAAATCGTTTCACGCACTGGCCCAGCCCGGGGGGTGGTGACAAGCCGCGGCCGAAGCCTACCACCAGAGACTGTTCTTAGCACCACCCGGAGATCACGTGTAAGGATTCAGAGGGTTAACACTTACGGACGTAAACAGACAACACCTCAAAACCGTTAACGTTCCCACTGCTGGGACACAGGGACTTCTCTCCTGGCGAGAGAGAATAGGCCTTAATTCACCACTCTGCCCAACTGCGGGTTGGTGAATATCACATGCCCTTCAAACTACAACTGTGAATATTTTCAGAACATGCCGCAAACATCGAAACCTCACGATGTTTGCCTTCACCGTTAATACACGTGTTTTACAGCACGCATACAGTTTTCAAGTAAGATAAATCCAGAGGTGCTTGGCGGGGTTTGAACTTAGGCAACACGGCTTTTTCAGTAATAATGAAGTATTCATGGACAATCCCCACAGTTATATCTAGCCCTGTGTCTAGGTATGAGCTAGTGTTATAGCCTAGGTCAAATCTCTACATGAAATAGGATTCTCAAAACTAACTTCCATTATCTGAGCGCTGGAGTCTTTTCAACTAAACAGTAAACAAAATTAGTGACAATCCACACAACAATTTTATGCAGTCTGAAATAGAAAGTTCTGCAATAGATTAGTGATTCGAGAGTAAAGATTCATTAAAAGTAAAATACTAATCAATTGCACCCATGTTAAGTCAAAAAAATAGTTAAGTCTAACTAACCTAGGCCGCCATATTGTAATAATTCCCACGTTCTCAAAAATTCAAATTCAAAATGCTCTCTTTACCATCAGCTGACTTGGATAACATCAGTCAGCTGATTCAAATTTCAGGTAAAACCAACCTCTTTGCATAACGTTCTGCAAATAGAAAACAATCAAACCTCGTTTGCTTCAAAAAAGAAAACTAAATCCATAAACTTAGGGTTGAAAATTGAATAGAATCGAAATTCATTTTGAATTTTGTCTGAGCGTGCCTGCGAATTCTTTTACTTCAATACTACGACGAAATCTATACCAAATTCGTACTTAATAAGGTTTATATTAGCTTGTACAGCGTTGGTCAATTTTTGCATAACCATTGTGCAAGGCAGAATGCACGTGTCCATTGCGCCTAAAAAAAAAGAAAAAAAACACAAAGACAGGTAGAGTTACACAGCTGATAGTCAGCTGTTCTCAATTATTATTCCTCTAATTAACAACCTCTATACCTACCGCAATAAAGTCTATATTCGTTCGGAAATATTTTGAAACGAAACTTCAGAATTCGAATTTTGAGAAATAAACTTTACCGTCTATGGTTTAGAATCTTTTTCAGAAGCAATCTTTTTGTTTTTTTTTTAAAGAGAAAGGCTACGGTGCGTGATTTATTCAGCCTGTAACTTCAGGTAGATAAAAGGATGTTCTTTGTAATACCTACTGTGTTATTTTCTCATGGCCTCAGGTAGTCTGTGGTTAGTCACAATGGGAAGTAGGTTTTTTTTTCTACGTAAATTGTGTCCTTTACCTCCTTTGTAGGAAGAATAGGATTTAGTAGATAATCTATGTTTAAAAGCAATTATGATTAAGTAAAAATTATACAGGAAAAATACTTAACAATTTATAATTAAATAAATGCTCAGTAGATCTTTATTTGACAAATCACAACCTAATCAAATTATGTGAAATCTTTGGAGAGGGTTCAATTGCGGAATCCGTCTTATTCATTTTCTACACAAAGTTTAAATATTCAAATACACTCTCTTGCTAAAAATGAGCTTAAATTAAATACAATTTAACGTTTTGATTTTCATAAAGTAACAAACATATTTTCGACGTTTAGTCGACTCATAGTAAAAAAGAAACACTGTTTCTCTTCCCTTTCTGGTTTATATATTAAACCAGCGGACCCCACCAAACGATGTTTTGCATAATGAAAAATAGATAGTAGCCGATTCTCAGAGACATACTGAATATGCAGAAAAAATTAAATAATAATCGGTTAAGCCGTTTCGGAGGAGTACGGTAACTAAAATTGTGACATGGAAATTGCATATTATATAAGTAAAATCTTACTGATATAAAAAACGCGCATGTTTGTAAGGATGTATCTTTCTCCTTGGTCTGGGTGTTTAGTATGTATAATAAAAAAAAATCTATGTACGTATATGTATATTATATTAAGTATATCAGATGTCTAGTACCCGTAACACAAGCTAAGAGCTTACCACGGGGCTAGATCTTGTTGTGTGGATTGTCCGGAAATATTTATTTATTACTAGCTGTGCTCTGCGGTGCTACCCGCGTTATAATGGATGAAGTACCTACTCTTAACCAACAACATATCTATTTGAATAAAGATTAATATTATTATGTTGATACAACTTAAACAAATTATTTCGACCAAATTAGGTACCATAAAAACGGTTTTTGTGAGTTAATCTTAAAAGATAGACATATACTATCGCGGACTGTTTTTTAGATCATTAAAAGAGCTATTATTCTTTAATACATATTTTTTGTGTATCTTGAACCTTTTTTACGGCGCACGCATCGGAAGGCTTCAAAGATGAACAATTTCTCCCGTTTTTTACACATTAACCACTATATCTTTGCTCCTATTGGTCGTAGCTTGATGTTATATATATAGCCTATAGCCTTCCTCGATAACTGGACTATCCAACACAAAAAAGAATTATTCAATTCGAACCAGTAGTTTCGGAGATTAGCGCGTTCAAACAAACAAACAAACAAACTCTTCAGCTTTATATATTAGTATAGATTATGTACGTGTGTTTGTTACTCTTTCACGCGAAAACTACTGAAGGGATTTTGATGAAACTCCACAATAATGTAGCATACATATCAGAATAGCGCATAGGCTACTTTTTACATTGTAATTCATATTTTTGAGATAGAGAGTCGGTTGATTTTGCGAGAAAATTCACCGCAAGAGGCTATAACATTGTTTCTATTGCTACACTAGCTTATTTATTATTTTATTTATAAGGAAGGCCTACAGCTAACACAGCGAAATAAGTAGCTAAATTAATTTACAGAAAGCTATATATATAAAGCCATCGCCGATAAAAGACACAATACCTAACAAATTACGCCGTTAAACAAAAACAAACAATACTCGTTACTAAACTACACATTAACACCTAAACAACATACTTTAAATAACAAACCTAAAAATTTTACTATTACTATAAGAAACCCCAGCATCGCCAAGGAAATAACAACTCAAAAGCCGCCATGCTTTATTAACACTTGTGCAGAATAAATCAAATGTATTAAACAACCTGATAACATTATTAAAACTGCAAATTGAATGATGAAAATAATTACTAAACTTCTTAATTATGTGATTGGGAGTAATGGCTTTGCACCTCACTGTACAGTGCCCACTGGTGGCACAAAAAGTACTCTGTTTAGTCAATCTGTTAACTCATCCAGAAATACTGACACCTATTTTTCGTTTTGTCTAGTTAAATAAATAGTGGTAACCCTCTGAATGGAGGTTTTTTTCTGTTCACGTCCGTAAGTGGTAACCCTCTGAATCCTTACACGTGACCTCCGGGTGGTGCTAAGAACAGTCTTTGGTGGGTGGTTTCGGCCGCGGCTTGTCACCACCCTCCGGGCTGGGCCAGTGCGTGAAGCGATTTTTTCGTGTTTCGTAATGTGGTCCGTAGAAGCCATCTTCATGTCCCATCTTAGACCATATCGTCACATCATTACATCAGGTGAGATTGTGGTCAAATTAAGGCTTTACAATAATAATAAAAAAAACAATAATAATAATAAAGTGCCAAGATATAAGGCATTAAGGGTCCAGAGTGGGGGCTTGTAACATATACATTTATAAATTGCACATAAGCATTACCTTACGCAATATTCAATGCACTTTATCATCTTGATTTTCATTTGGAAGAAAAAATATGTGTATAAGTTAAAATATATGTTTTGCTGTTAGTGTTATGGTCCCCATTGTGTCACTGTATGAAATATGTATCTCCTATGTATGTTCCTATATTGTGGTGTTGCAATAAAGAATTTTTGTATTGTATATTTATTTTTAATAATGTTCTTGTTGTATTTCATTGGTTTATCAAAAACACAGAAATCCACAAACACCTTAAAATGCCAATAACTAAAGAAGTCAATAACTATTGCTTAAAATATAAAGACAGACTAAGCACACATAGTAATCCTCTAGCTTAGGCCCTCCTTAAAAACCAAAATGGCATAAACCGTCTCAAAAGATGGCAAATCCTTACACTGTACCGAAGAAACTAATAATATGACTATGTATTAAAAACCTACAGATGAGTTGCGCAATGGAGTCTACCTGTCTACATCCAAAAATTTCCAACCCAGAACTCATTTAATTATGGCCAAAAGGTGGATTGTAGATAAACAAAAAAGGAAAAAAAAAATATTTTGTTTTTCAATCCATGGACAAACTACCTATTATCAGTAGGTAGTTTGTCCATGAATTAGCAGTATCTGTGTTTGCAATAAGGTATATCCTAGTATTATAGTGTTCCTTATATGTATATTTCTTAATTAATTGGATTTAGAACAGAAAATGAACTGCGAAGTCACAGGAAGTGGATATTAGCATATATTCAACCAGACTTTTTTAGCTTCTTTGTAACTATAGAGCATTTTTCGTCCAGGAACCAATTATAATGATAACTTACTTTATTTATTTTATTTAACAGCAAGTCATAGAATTACTAATATCACACTAGTTTTCGAGTATATTTGAATAATAGGTTTAAGGTGAACTTGATGTCAGATGTTCAAGTTATACTAGTCAAGAAATTGTTACAATTACTGTAAGATCCTTAACTAAATACATTTAAAAAAAAAACTATTTCACCAAATAGTGTTATTATTATACTCATACATCTAAAGACTTTTAAGTTATATATATCTACCTATCTAATACTATTAAATTTGTTAAAAAATAACATACATAACAGCAGTTAATATCATAATAGCAATGGTATTAATTGCTTAGATGGAGTAAAACAATAAAATATAGAAATTTTAAACATCACCTATGCATATTTATAGTGAACTGCCGCTGGACGATTAGTATGAGCGTCCACCATCAGCAAATAACGTGTTAGAGAAATCATTAAATAAATCCATTGAACTTTGATTGTGTAACATCAAAATTCTTCATCTATACACATAACTAAAACCTCTAATAAGGAAACCGCGTTCCAAATCCCATTAGAACCTAATTAGAACTAGTTATCAGTAATTAAAAGCACTTACCGGGCATAGCGCTCCCAGTCTGCCCCATTTTATATGTACTCCCCTGATTCACAGGAACTCGCGAACCACTGTTTGCACGGCAAATACAGCTCATACCATCTTTAAAAGTTATTTAACACTTCAAACAGTCTTATTTATACACAACTTGACCTCTGCACCTCGTGTTTCAATTGTTTACGATTATTTATTTGAATAAATGTTTAGTATCAACGGGTCGTGTTCTCCATTCGTTTTTCTTGTTGGAAATTTATGTCTTACGAGATATTTTGTTGTAGAACTGTCTAAGAAAATATGTCAATGTTATTGCAAGAGATAAATGTTAATTATTAATGATAATTACAGGTAATTAAAACGTTACACATTACAAATTGAATATTTTGCCTTGTGCCATCAAGTGCTGTGTACTAGTTTGACTTTGACGTTTATGGTTTATGACACTTTAGGGATGTGAAAATATTATCACAGCAAACAAAACCTTTATAAAAATTTAAGGAATATATTTTATTCGTAATATTTATTATTTTTAATGAGATCCACATCTACACCCAAAAGTAAGTTCTTAGTTTAAAAAAAAAATAATAGTATGGCATTACGAAAGTTTCCTACGACAAATCAACTTCAAATCTGCCGATTCGTTTCGTCTGTACCTTTCCTTTACACTATGGTTAACTTAAATGTAGTCTATGTCTAAAAGTTCTACAACCAAGATGGCAGTTTATTTTGAAATGCTCTGAGTTGTGTTCGTTTGTTTTCATTTACTGTTGTTCTTCTCAAGCTTTACAAAATGATAAAAAACTTTTCTATTGATAAGAAAAAGGCTCTACTCGCTAGGAAGGAACAAGTATTACAACAAATACAGTATTATGAGAAGCGAATACTAGATTTTCCTACTACAGCCCCCAGGTTTTACCACAGCAGGTAACAAATGTTATTATTATGTTAACAAAAGCTTAAATAAATATCTAAACATAAATATTGTTCGACAATATACACAGCAAACATCTAGTCAGGTTGTAATGTAACCTGTATGCATGTATTGATATTCTATTGAGGTATATTCCAAATTTAAATAAAATGACACAACCCAATACCTACTGGATAGACGAACTTATTACTTGAACTAATACCTTACCTGTTTTACTAAAATTGTGCTAAGGAATATCAATGTTGACGCAATTTATTTTTATTATATAATGTAAAAACATAATTCAATACATCTACTTACCAAGTTTCAGCAATATAGTACGGACAGACATGATGAATTAATGATTCTTTAGGTGTTCTGTTTTTTACCATTTGGCTACAGAATTCTAAATAAGAGCAGTATCTATATCTACCCATAAGCAACCTTAAATCTACAGGCCACACAGTAATACATTATTATTATTTATTTATGAATTCCCAATTTCCAGCTCGGATTCTGAAGATGAGAGCTCCTTTACATCTTTCCCCATCACCCTGGATGTTGGTCCATCGATCGGGGAGTTGAAACAGCAGGAGCGGCTGCTCAGGACATGTCTGCAGGCGACACAGGAACTCACAGGGCTTGGGGTGCTGCAGTCCGAAGTCAATGTTATGGTGGAGGATCCGGCTATCGAAGGGTGAGTGAAAGAGATACTTGTAAATGCTAGAAGATATTACTCATTTATATGATGATTAAATCCTATAGTGACTGATTTAAACTTGTTGTAGGATTTGCTGTCTTAAATTAAATTTTTTATCCTACTCTTATCTACTAATTATATATTATAAATTTTTTCAAGATGAAATCAAGAGGATTGCATATCGGGGTTTGAACCCCCGACTTTCGGAATGAGAGTCAAGTATGCTCCCACTTAGCTAACACGGCGTTTTATATGAGTATAACATAATTAGCCATGTTTGATTAGAGTCCTTTGTTTGTTGCAGAGAGAAACCAGTATCGGAGCCCGGCACTTGGTGTGAGGTGACCGCTGAATGCAGAATAGATCTTGTGCCATTCTCCATAACTTTCTACACACATCAACCTGTAAGTTGCTTAAGATTAAGTTTCTTAAGAATTTTTGACAGTCTCAGTGGCGCGGTGCACGGATCAGAGTGCCTGAGATTAGCTCATTCAAACAAACACTTCAGTTTTTTATTATAAGTATAGATAGAAATAGGCCTGTGTTGTTGTAGTAGGACATAAGAAATAATCATGATTTTTTCTGCATTAGAAATTAAGATTGATTAACCTAAGAAGTGAGTTTAACACACAAAATCATTAAGTTTTAATTATCAGTATATTGTATTTCACAGAGCCGCAGATTCGCCCAAACTTGCTACAGAGGTTTAAAAGTTCTCCCAGTGAAGAACGCACAGGAAGCAGAACTGAAGAGATCTGTTCTCAGCGCTCAAACGAAGCCCGCTGATGCTGTTGAGGTATGACAAGATAATTAATTTAATAGACACGTAGAGACAACAACGCGCCCACGCCGCTTATCCCTCCGCGCCTGCTTACTAAATTGTTGAACGCGTGTCTAAGCCGTGATTATTATTATTATTTTATTTTAGACTAGTGGCCCGCCCCGGCTTCGCACGGGTTTTTATTCAATTTTTTTTTTCTTGGCAATTATTCGAATATTATTAAAAATTTGACACTGCGATGGTAGCGCCGTCTGTCGGATCCAATGTAAAACATTCCAAAATCAACAACTACTAATAAATATAAAAATTCATTAAAAAAAACATTGTCCAGCGGACAAAATTGTGAATCTAAACCATTCCCAGATCCCCTTGAACACACACAAAAAATTTCATCAAAATCGGTCCAGTCGTTTGAGAGAAGTTCAGTGACATACACACTCACAGAAGAATTATATATAAAAGATAAGCCTTCATTTGACCACAATCTCAAAAAGTGACGATGTGGTCTAAGATGGGGCATAAAGACCTAGAATGTCTAGATGGTTTCTCCGGGCCACATTACGAAACACGAAAAAATCGCTTCACGCACTGGCCCAGCCCGGAGCGTGGTGACAAGATTTTTTTAGATAAGGTGGTTTAGGTTTAGATACTTGAAATGGTGACGGCTTATATCTTGGTTTAGGACATAGGCTATATCTTATATCGAAAAAGGAAATACACCTATGTAATTGCCTCAGTGGCGCGGTGGGCCATTCCATTCCCGCCGAGGATGCCAGCACTTTCTTGATGTGGGTGTTTAATATTTATAGTAAAAATACAATGTGTATTTTCGAACCTTGATCAAACGAAATGTGCGGATACACTTTATCGATAAATATCGGATAAAAAATGTTTATATGTTGTATCTAAGATTTGTAAAAGCAAACAATGGAAATAAATGATTTTGTATCTTGTGTCTAGTAGAAACGTTAGAATAGAATAGAATAGAAAACACTTTATTGTACACCACACAAATTAATGATAAACTTTACAAAAACCTTAACTAATTAAAATGCTGATATGTTAATATGTTGTTGATGATTCATTAAAAACTTTAGTTTAAGCGGGCACAAAATTTTAATTTATTAACCCCCGACCAAAAAAGAGGGGTGTTATAAGTTTGACGTGTCTGTCTGTCTGTGTCACCATAGCTCCCGAACGGATGGAGCGATTTCAATTTAGTTTTTTTTGTATGAAAGGTGAGTCTTGCGCGAGTGTTCTTAGACATGTTTCATGAAAATCGGTTGGGCCGTTTAAAGGTTATGGGGGTGAGAGTGGGGAAGCAAAACCGAAAATCTGCAAATATACTAGTGTGGGGTATCAAATGAAAACGCATCGCGTCCACATTACATAATATTATGTTGTTTTACATTTAGGGAAATTAAGGCATTGGAATCGGGGGGTTTTCTTAAATTTTAACTTTAGATTTATTATGTAACAGCTGCTGCGTAGCTACGCGTCCGCCTACAGGTCGCGCCGGACCACGCTGGCGCGGCTCGCTGACAAGTACTCCGGCCATCTTTACATGGAGCCATTGGTAAATATCGCATAGAAAACTCTTTTTTATTATTGATAAGCCTTCATTTGACCACAATCTCACCTGATGTAAAGTGACGATGTGGTCTAGATGGAGCATGAAGGCCTAGAAGATGGCTTCTCCGGGCCACATTACGAAACACGAAAAAATCGCTTCCCGCACTGGCCCAGCCCGGAGGGTGGTGACAAGCCGCGGCCGAAGCCTACCACCAGAGACAACAGTCTCTGGTGGTAGGCCTAGCACCACCCGGAGGTCACGTGTAAGGATTCAGAGGGTTACCACTTACGGACGTGAACAGACAAAACCTCCATTCTATTGTTAACATCACATAACAAACTGCTCTTACAAACGTTATGGACAGACAGACGGACAAACAGACGACGAAGTCTCTTATTGCTATTTTATTTATTTATTTAAGTAACTAGCCGTGCTCCGCGGTGTTACCCGCGTTATAATGGATTTTCCCGCGGAATGACGTTTTCCCGCGGTAAAAAGTAGCCTATGTTATTTTTCAGGCTCTAGAGATTCTGTTTACCAAATTTCATTTAAATCGGTTCAGTAGTTTTCGCGTGAAATAGTAACAAACAAACTTACATACACATTTATAATAGAAGAAGAAGAAGAAAGAAAAGAAAGAGATAGAAAGAAGAGAGAAGATAGATAGAGATTACACTAACACGATTAAACAACCATTTAGTACACATTATTATCAAAGAATAATTATAATACACTTAATTTTTAAAAATAAGTCACAATTTATTAAATAGCATCAAATAGAATTATATATTATTGTTAAAATGATTTGGTACATTTGATACATGAATTAGAATTGAAATTATAAAATAATATTATTATGAAGTAAATGAATACAAACTTTAATAACAAATTAAGCGGACATCCTTCCATTCATTCATTACTCTCGCAAAACTTTAGGCATACCAACATTATGCTCTTCCATTCATCTGTGAAGATATCGCAGTCTTGGTTCTGGGTTACTGCATTAAGCCATCTCTTCTAGGCAACCTCGGTATGGACAGGAAAAAAAGTGTGTGTGTGTCAGCTACGACGCACGATTGGAGTTTACTCCTTACGAACTATAATTATGATATATGACTTTGACTTTGATAAAAGAAACAAACATATATCTGTAATTATTCGGATTATTTATATTACTTCAATAAAGCGTATTACATAAAGTATGTTACAAAATAATATAAATAAAATACAGCAATACCTCTTTGCGCGATACTTCGTAGTCTCAACTCCGAAGTATCGCGTAAAGAGGAGACCCTGAGAATGAGATACGCTGTGTAATGTATTCCATCTCATTCTTTTACACGTTCAATCCTACAGATATATATGTATGTCTCTTTCTACGTAACGCCTCAACTTTTCGTGTTACACTTGATTTTACTCCTCATAAAATTTCCTTACCGGGCCTTATAACTCAAATCGTTTCTTAAGGAGTAAACTCCAATAAAGTTCTCAGAACATGCCGGCTTCCTCGCGATGTTTGCCTGCGTCGTAGAAACACGTGTATTTAAAGCGCACATACATTTTTCAAGAAGAAATATCCAGGGCTGTGTGGCGGGGTGAACCCACGACCTTCGGAATGAAAGTCGTGTGTGCTCCAAATTAGCCAACACGGCTTTTTATCTTGAGCCTGAGAAAGGAAGGTACTACTGGGTAGCGGGTTCGATTCCCGCCGAGGGGTCAAGTGTTTGTATGTTCTGCAAGCACTTTCTCCTTGGTCTGGGTGTTTAATATGTATAATAAAAAATATCTATGTATGTATGTCTATTATATTAAGTTATCAGATGCCTAGTACCCATAACACAAGCTAAAAGCTTTACACGGGGCTAGATGTTGATGTGTGGATTGTCCGGATATAAATAAATAAAAATATTGCCGAACAATCCACACAACAACATCTAGGCCCGTGGTAAGCTATAAGCTTGTGTTACGGGTACTAGACGTCTGATATACTTAATATAATAGACATACATAGATAGATATTTTTTATTATACACACTAAAAACCCAGACCAAGGCGAAAATACTTGCAGAACATACAAACACTTGACCCCTCGGCGGGAATCGAACCCGCTACCTCTGCCGCCCGCCGCGCCACTGAGGCAGATATATTTATTTATTATAAATGTTACATATTTTACAGGCTGATGGAGGATTCATGTTGAAATGTGCCAATCTACTCTCAATGTCTTGGATTTTGGATAACAGGCACTCAGCCGTTGCACCATTTCATCACAAGATGAGCTTCGAACTAGATTATATGGGTAAGTTAAATACCTCACTTATCAATATGTCTGGTTGACCAGGACTGATATGCTCATGTTACAATAGCTCCCTGATATGACAAGTATTATTTTAGTACATATATGTTAAATTTATTATAGGTATCTAAAAGAACTCCAATATTGTTAAAACTGATAAAGCTGTGTTGTTCTATTCGCTTCCCAACTCAGTTTAAATAATTGAAGCGAACTGTCAAGACAATGTTACTTCCTTGATATTTTTTATTAAAAAATGTAGTTTAATTTATTTTATGTTGACCTGTCCATGTTTTCCCTGTGTTTATAAGGAAATAAACGTTTTGACTTTGACTTATAGTTATAACATATTCTGAACCAACGCGACGGTCCTTGTAATCAACTGTTTTATTAGAATTTAGCGCTAGATATGAATGTGAATGGATATGTGGGATGAGGGAGGCCAAAGAAAAGATGGATGGACTGTGTGAAAGAAGATATGTGTAAGAAAGGAGTGAGTGCTGAGATGACGGGTGATAGAGGGAAATGGAAGAAAAACACATGTTGTGCCGACCCCACGTGGTGTGGGACAAGGGCAGGATGATGATGATGAGTATTTTAAGAGTATTTCTGTGATGCTGATGCAAAAAAAAACCAACAAACATACAAAATCATTTATTTCCATTGTTTGGTTTTACAAAACTTAGACACGTCCTAATAAAAAAACAAAATAAAATAATCATAGGTGCTTTAAGATAAATAGGAAATATATTTATGGTATCTGGTCGCTTCGCTTTTTTACACTAGAGCAAAGAAGCGATTAGAAACTCTAGCTCATTTTTGTATTGAAACTTTACAATCATTATTTGTTAGTCTTGTTTTTGATTTTGTGTTGGAGCAGATTCCGTCCCAAGCAGTTTTGTCCTCAAGGTAATCCGATATTTTATAATAAGCTTTTTGACAGATATTTTTTTTACAATATTTTTAAATTTAGTAATTGACAACTGTTGCAATTCTTTGGGAATCTTGTTGTAGAAGCGTATACATTGCCCTTTGAATGATACATTAACCTTATGCAGCCTAGTGGTGGGCAAAGCGAGTTTATATTTATTTCTTGTATTTACATTGTGTTTATCACTATTTTTGTAAACAAATTAATATTCTTATGCGTATACATAATGGCTTTATTCATAATGGGATTTTTATTGACATTTCTTTCTATTTAGTTAATTTCCGAGCGGGGGTATAAGATATATAAGATCATAATAATATTCTATAGGACGACTATTAAGTCATAAATTGGGAGACTTATGTCGAGACTTCCTGTTATTTAAGTTGGAGACGGCCTGCAAACCCGCGCTCTTAATAAATTCATCCATCCAGCTGTTTGGTGGACGTCCTACGCTCCGATCCGTATTCTCCATTTAAGAACGTGTTTGAAACAAGCGTTGGATGCTTACCAACATGGATGGATGGATGGATGACTTAAGAAAAACTGGGGTCACAGTGGATGCAGGCAGCTTCAACAGCAGTTCGCAACAAGTATATTAAAGTGTTCAGCTGAATCTGCTTAGCTATTTCAATTATCATCATAAATACACTCCAAAATATTATGACTTGAAACGGGTAACATACCATGATTAGACCGTTTTTTTTTTTCCGATATTTCGACGCTGTTGCAAGCGCCATGATCACGGAAACAACTGAAATGACTTTGTCCTTGCGATTTGGGCAGACGGTTATTCACAAACGAAACGGTCTACCCTCTTTCTGAGTCTTTTATTGTGAGGTTGACACTCACTAGTGCCACCACTTAAGTACTATAAGTTATACACTCACTAACTTTCGCATTTATTAATATATTTTGTTTCAGATGAGTCCTATCTGAAAATAATAAAGATGTCCCACCGCCAACTCGCCGACCCATCGTTACAGACAGACGAGCGCACACTGATCCTATCAAAAATAATAAGTACATGTCTCGAAGCACAAACACCGGCACAAGAAATGTATGAAAGCATGGAATCCGACCAAGAATCCGTGAAAAAACTAGAAAAAACAACGCTAAGCGAAGATATAGACGAAGATTTAGATATTGATAAGAGAAATAGAGATAAAGAAGTAATGGCGCCGCCTAAAACTATACCGAGGAAAGCTAAACCTAAAGGCAAAGAGAATGTAGACGTTAATCGTAAAACTTCAAAACGATCTAGCGAAGCTGATGTTGTAACTGCTAAAAAAGCTAAGACCGATGCTAATGATCTTAGGAGCAGAAGTGTTAGTGATTTAGTGAGGGAGAAAGACAGAGATAGCGGTACTACGAATGATAATAATAGCAAAGGACAGAAAGAGGTTGAGAGTGTTGTCCAAGTAGTTGATAAGAATAAACAAGATTTGTCGCAGAAGAAACAAAAACATGAAATTAATGATAAAGCAATGATCAAAGATGTTAAACAGAAGAATGATAAAAATAATAAAGACCAAAAACAAAATAACAAAGTTGAAGTTAAA
Source organism: Gymnoscelis rufifasciata (assembly GCA_929108375.1). NCBI lineage: Eukaryota > Metazoa > Arthropoda > Insecta > Lepidoptera > Geometridae > Gymnoscelis > Gymnoscelis rufifasciata. The sequence goes on along the minus strand of OV815332.1, from coordinate 6,588,024 downwards.
CAAAAGGAACAGAAAAATGATAAAATTAATAAAAGTCATAAACAAATTAATAATGATGAAGTGAAACAGAAGGAACAGAAAAATGATAAAATTAATAAAGATCAAAAACCAAATAGCCAAGTTGAGGTTAAACAGAAAAATAATAAAATTAAAAAAGATCAAATACAAAATATTAAAGATCAAGTGAAAAATAAACAGAGTAATGATAACGTTGATAAGGAAGTTAAACAGCAAAGAAATGAAAAGGCTGCTGATGCTGCACAAGAAAAACACAAGAAGACGGAAAATAATTTAGAAAAAGAGTCAGAAGGGAAAATTAAGACCAAATTAGCTAAAAACCCCGAGAAACCTAAAAACAGTGAAACTACAGATAAACAAAACAATAAGGATAAAGACATTAATGAAAATAAATCTGAAAAGATAAAAAAAACAACCAAAGTTGTAGAAAAAAATTACAAAGCCAGTAATTTAGTGAAAGGTTCTGATAAAATAAAAGCTAAAACCTCCGACGACATACATAAAAGTAAATTAGATGCAAAAAAGTCTAAAGAAATAAAAAATAATCAAGATAATAAAGAGGAACCTAAAAAGTCATCTGAACTTAAACAGAAAAAGATAGATACAGTGGATTCTAACTCAAAAATTATTAAAATTAAAGAAAATCCTTCAAAAAACGGTGAAAATAAAGATAAAAATACAAAATCAGATGCAAAAAACGATAATACTAACAAACCCACAGAAAATAATCAACAAAAAACAATAAACAACAAAACAAATGTTGCAAAGATTACTAAAACTAATAATGGAATTCCAAAAAACGATAAAACAAAACTGAAAGTAACAACAGATGCATCAAAAAAAACTTCAAACGAAACTAAAACTAATAATGGAATTCCAAAAAACGATAAAACAAAACAGAAAGTAACAACAGATGCATCAAAAAAAACTTCAAACGAAGCTAAAAACACACAAAGTTCAAAACACGACAAACCTCTCAACAAACAAACAGAAAATAATGTTAATAAACCAAAAATAGCAACCATAACTGAAAAAGTTATCAAAAAAGACGTGAAAGTACCTAAAGACGCTGTAAAAACCGTGCCAGCACTCAACAAAAGTAGTTCGAAGCCTAAAATGTTACTAAATCATAGGAATTCTATTAAGAAAAGCTTAGTTGTAGGAATTAAAGATACCAAGATACCTCAGAAAAAACTCTCCCCGGCTTACGCAGCCGCGTTACTGAAGATTCCTGTCCGAGCTAGCCCAAGTGAGTTAATCAATCAATAATTAATAAAAACCACAGAAACTTCTTCTCTGTTGGTAGGCTTCGGCCGCGGCTTGTCACCACCCTCCGGGCTGGGCCAGTGCGGGAAGCGATTTTTCGTGTATCGTAATGTGGCCCGGAGAAGCCATCATCTACCATCTAGGTCTTCATGTCCCATCTTAGACCACGTCGTCACTTTACATCAGGTGAGATTGTGGTCAAATGAAAGCTTATCCAGCATAAAAAAAAAAACAGAAAGTATTACATATTTAACGCAGGCTTACTCCTAGTCACTTCTCTTATTAAGCCGTGTTGGCTAAGTGGGAGTGCACTCGACATATACATATGTATATTATATTAAGTATATCAGATGTCTAGTACCCGTAACACAAGCTTAGAGCTTACCACGGGGCTAGATGTTGTTGTGTGGATTGTCCGGAAGCATTCATTTTTATTTATTATTTATGTAGCAGATGTTTCAATTAAATGTATATATTTGCAGGAGGTACATCGAAACTTAAAAGCTCATCCAACACGAATATCCAGTCAAAAATTTTCAAATCTACATCAACTAATATACCAAGTAAGTTAAAATTGTAATAACTGATAAAGCTGTGTTGTTCTATTCGCTTCTCAACTCAGTATTTCATATTCATATTCATTTATTTTAATCAATAGTTTGCATACACAAAACAGGTCAGACAGGAGACACAAGACAGGTCAAAAACACACTATAATAAAGTAATGAATAATTACTTACAAATTAAATAATAAAGTTATATAAAATAAAATTATTTTCTGCTGTAAAGGGGTATCGTCAATAGGAAAATATAAAGTCAGTATAAAACATTGAAGCGAACTGTCAAGGCAATGTTTATTACCTTGATAATTTTTGTATTAACAATTTAGTTTTATTAATTTTAAGCTGACCTGTCCATGTATGCCCTGTGCTTCTAAGTAAAATAAATGTTTTGACTTTGACATTAACTACATGAGTTTAACTGACTTTTAATGTTTAAAAACACACACATATTTTACCACTTTGGAGGTGTCTTTTACGCAAACAATTCAGTCTAGAAAAAAATTATGTTAGAGATCACAATATCATTTTTGAAGGCCTATCCATAGATACCCAAAACTATTCTATAAAACGATGCCCTAATACGAAATTCTAAAGTTTCAGTTTATAGTATGGGTAACACCAAAAATACATTTTTTTATAATTTTGTGAATGCGGTTCACAGGATACATCTACTTACATAGTTTCAACATAATAGTTTTATAGTTTCCGGGAAGACAAGCTGTGACATACGTACAGACAGACGAATCTATCTATATATAACTTCATACAAACTATAGTATGTTAAATCCTAATAAATATACAAATAACTCACAGAATGGCCTCCGCGTGTGAAAGTTTCAGAGTTTTTTTTTTTACTGTCTCAGTGTTGCGGTGGGCGAAGGTGCAAGAGGTAGCGGGTTCGATTCCCGTCGAGTGGTCGAGTTTTTGTATGTTCTGCATGCACTTTCTCCGTGGTCGGTGTTTGATATGTAAAATAAAAAATATCTATTGTATTAAGTATATCAGATGTCTAGTACCCGTAACACAAGCTTAGAGCTTACGACGGGGCTAGAGTTGTGTGATTTGTCTGAAAATATTTATTTACTTTTGTTTTTTTTTTAGGATTACTGAAGAAACCTCAATCAAAGTAAAGGATGGACTCTTCAAACAATTTTGCAAAATACATGTTAAGGAAGAATGATACCTATATTCCGGACAATAATTTCTGCCATTGAAGATGTCATTTGAATGCATTGTTTTAAAATCTTGTTCATATAATCCTCTGGGGGCTTGATTCTTAACATTGTACACAACCACACATAACTGAAAAGTTTATGGACAGATTCCTACCTGATTCTTTACCATCATCATCATCACCACCACCCTTTAAACGTTCCCACTGCTGGGATTAAGCCTTAATTCTCCACGCTGGCCAAGTGCGCGTTGGTGAATGTCACATGTCCTTCAAACTCATTTAAGTTCTCAAATCATGCCGGTTTCTTCACGATGTTTGCCTTCACCGTTGAAACACTTGTTTTAAAGCGCACATACATTTTTCAAGATCAAAAATCCACAGGTTGGTTTGAACCCACGATCTTCGGAATGAAAGTCGAGCGTGCTTCTACATAGCCAACACGGCTTCATCTTATTCTTAAATGGGACTATTTTGAAAGCAATGATGCAAGGCCTTCCTACCTTCTAGGTCTTCATGCCCCATCTTAGACCACATCGTCACCTTACATCAGGTGAGATTGTGGTCAAATGAAGGCTTATCTAATATAATAAAACTTTTTTGCCAAAAATTAAACCAACTTCAACTGAAAAGTAAAAATAAATTAACTTTAAAAATCATTTCGACATTATAAGTGATAATTAAAAGAAACATAAACAATTAAATAATTAAGTATTTAATAATTTTGAAGTCAGTGCCAAGTAAAACAATAACTAGATATAATATAGGTACCTAACATCAATCTTTTTCACAACTCAAGCCATAAGGTATTAGTAGGAAATTAACTCTAAATATCAGTACATTCGCGGTATATCCGCGCACGCATTTCAATTTGGGTCCTTAATGCTGTTAATTAGTATGTTATTTTGACATATCTATTGATATTGTGTATAGTGTAGGTAAAAATGTATTTGTTACTGCATTAAGTTTTTTGTAGTATTTACTTGGCACCGACCTCAAAATTATTAAATACCTACTTAATTATTTAATTGTTTATGATTCTTTTAATTATCACTTAAAATGTCGTAATTATTTGTAAAGTTAATTTATTTTTACTTTTTAGTTGAAGTTGGTTTAATTTTTGGCAAAAAAGTTTTATTTCACGATTTTTAGTGATTACTCTACTTAAATATACCTTATAGAGTTCCTTTGACTGTCCTTCATTTTCATCATCAGACCCCTAATATCAGTCAAAACCCATTTAGATGAACGGTCTCAGTAATATAAGTTTATCAAGCCCAAACACAAAGTACTTGCTGTAAATCGTTGAGGAGTTCCCTCCCTCCATCATCAGATCAACACCAGACCCTCATTAATAAAACGGCTTTAAAATTCATTATATTGAATAATATTAAGGAACACACAAGTCGGAAAGACAATATTTTCAAGAGTTTCCCTCAATTTCTTCAGGATTCCACCACCAGATCCAGGTTTCCTTACAATGGGACCACCCTTGGGATACTCCCTTTCCAACAAAAAAAGAATTATCAAAATCGGTTCATAACCGACAAAGTTATCCACGGACATACATAAAAAAAAATAATAATAATAATATACGGTCGAATTGAGTAACCTTTATTTTTTAAGTCGGTTAGAAAAGGCAATTATTATGCCCTTTTGAGTTTTTTTTATGCTCGATAAGTCTTCATTTGACCACAATCTCACCTGATGTAAAGTGACGATGTGGTCTAAGATGGGGCATGAAGACCTAGAAGGAAAAAGTGGAGTAACATGTTTGTATTAAAATCTATGTTTTCCAAGAGATTTTTTAAACAAGTATCTACAGAGTATGTGCAAGTTAGTTATAAAGTAGTCCAGTATTATGTTTTTGACTTAGATAACACTTTTTTTTATATTTTTATTGTATTTATTGTATTAAAACTAACGTTAAATTAGGCCCCCTTTCACCGTCAGTTAAAACCTACTAACTTGAGTTGCTGGTTCGATTCAAACAGTAATGTTTTGATACAAATCTATGTCCTAGTATAGTTCTGTCTTCTTTTTGAACTTATATTACAAAATGCAGAAGAATTTCGACCTATCACGTAATTGACTCGTTGGTGTAATTGGGAGCACGTCGGGGCGTTTTGCACGGAGATGCAGGTTCGAATCCTGTGTGCGAAGGTCTTAATCTTTATCTGCATAAAATTTTTCAAATTAATTTCTGTATTTTTACAACATAGTACAATTTAGCTTGTCTCTAAGTTGAGAAATGTTAAGACCAATTTTGGTCTCTAAGTTGAGAAATGTTAAGACCAATTTTGATGACATTTGGTAGAGTCAATATCTGTTACTGTTCTTAAAAGTGCTTGTTAAACTGATGTCTTGTAAGTTTTGTAAATATATTTGCAGCGTTAAATCAAAATATTCTGTGTCTTATTATCTTATGTGTTATGAATAAATATGTTGATAATTTTGTGAAATAAAAGTTTGATTATAAATTGTGTTTATCTTATTCTTAAACAAGCGGCCTCCGGCTTCGCATGGTATGTCCAACTTGGACAAGTTGTCCAACTTGGACAAGTTGGACTTACCATAGGACCTCTAGGATTGTCCCCTTCGGACCGTGTAGAAGGGATAACTGGGACATCGTTAAATTACATTTTACGATGTCCCAGTTTTATTTTATTTATTTTGTGCTTGATAAGCCTTCATTTGACTACAATCTCACCTGATGTAAAGTGACGATGTGGTCTTAGATGGGACATGAAGACCTAGAAGGTAGATGGCTTCTCCGGACCACATTACGAAATTAGAAAAAATCGCTTCACGCACTGGCAAAGCCCGGAGGGTGGTGACAAGCCGCGGCCGAAGCCTCCCACCAGAGACTGTTCTTAGCACCACCCGGAGGTCACGTGTAAGGATTCAGAGGGCTACCACTTACGGACGTGAACAGACAAAACCTTGTTGTACATATTATTATTATGACTTAAAACGGGTAACATACCATGATTCGAGGGTTTATGAATTTTCCGATACTTCGACGCGCTGTTGCAAGCGCCATGATCACGGATACAACTGAATTGTCGAATTGTCCTTGTCTTTGTCTTTGCGATTTCTGCAGACGGTTATTCACAAACAAATCTGTCTACCCTCTTTCGGAGTCTTTAATTGCGAGGTTGACACTCACTAGTGCTACTACCACTTGTTTCATTCTCGAACGCAATACACACTACACGGACCGTGTGTTGGCGAATAACTGGTGTTACATATTTTTGAGTTTTGCATAATCGCACTACAGTATTCCATGCTCCTATGTATGTCATCTTCAAGATTTAAGTTCCTATGTTGAGTAATTTCTATACCCTTCCGAACCAATCTAGGTATATAGTGCCTCTTTGTTGAAATTACTTGTGGGTTATGCAACTCAATTTAGTGCTTGGAAGGGCGAAGTTCGAGGGACGGGAATCGAACCCGTTAACTCTTACGCCGCAAGCGGACCTTCGCCCACCGCGCCACTTAGACAGTCTATATTATTATATTTGAGTTATTCTATCTATTAAAATATACCCCATCGAAATCCCTTGCGTAGTTAATAAAGTTTGATTATTAGAATAATAATATTATATAATCTGTGGTTTAATGCATAAATAAGTACAGTCAGACACCGAAAACTATTTTATATATGTATATTGTATATACAGTTCCTATGATAAATTAAACAACGGAATATATTCAATGCTTTATTAATTCGTAGCATATTTACAATGTGCCTTAAAAATTAAGTGATATGGGCACAGATTAGGTAGGTAATAGTAGGTGACAACGGGTGAAGCCGTGAGCGGAACTATAGTCTTCGGGCAATCCTACGCGACAGCAACGCGGGAAGACCATAAAGGAGGGGTGTTATAAGTTTGACGTGTCTGTCTGGGACATCATATCCCTCAAACGGATGGAGCGATTAGATTTTTTGTATGAAAGGTGAGTTTCGCGCAGTCGCTTTGGTCGCGCAGGCTTGGCCGAAGCTTAAATAAAACGGGCAAGTGCGAGTCTCTCCAGGTTGAATAAGAACTTGACACTCGCTTATTAAAAGTGGACGGAATATCTCCACTAAATATGGATGGTAATGCGCTGTGCATCTGCTTGTCTATGAGTGAGTGTTATTGAACGTTAAAAAAAAGACTTTACGAAAGAGATAGAATACATTTTAAATGAAAGAGAAAGAAGGAGATATATAAAAAGTGTGTGTGTGTGTGTGTGTCAGCTACGACGCACGATTGGAGTTTACTACTTACGAACGATATTATGATATATGTACATCGAATAGAAAAAAAGGGTACATGAACGCATCTGCTAAAATGATAAGAGAAACAAACATATATCTGTTAGTATTCGGATTTTTTATATTACTTCAATAAAGCGTATTACATAGAGTATGTTACAAAATAATAATAATTGTGTTCAATTTATACAAATCCAATTTTAGGATGATTGATTTCTTTCACTTTGAATTATAATATCATTCGTAAATACTGCAAAGAACAAATTAATTAGGTGTCGAAACTATAGCTTCTTTTTAATATTTTAATTAATAAATAACAGAAGGTACTTATTATATGTTCTAACGAAACGCGTTGAGAGGACCATAAATTCGTCAATTGTTTTAGTTCCCTGCACAAAAACGTAAAAGCTATCTTTGTAAGACGATATCCAAGTGAAAAAGAAACGTCCGGTCAAAATTTTTTTGTAAATATTGATGATTTTACTGAATAACTTTGCACTCTCACCCCTACTCACTGAAAAATTCTAAGTGAATGCTAGACGAATAGGTACTTTTTCGAACGCGTATTCGAATGTCAAAAATGGTAACTCGCATTCCAGAGACACAACAAACAACCAATCAAAATGCGTTAAAGTTCTTATTTCGAACGAGACGTTTCGACGGTATTCCATCTCATTCTTTTACACGTTGAATCCTACAGATATATATGTTTGTCTCTTTCTACGTAACGCCTCAACTTTTGTTAACACTTGATTTTACTCCCCATAAAATTTCCGTACCGTGGCCGCGTATTTCCTTTTGCGTGTTCATTAGAAGGCAGTACTGCCTCGAAACACGCACGGGTGTGTCGCGCTAACTGCCTTTAAAAAATCGTGTGCAATTCTAGGCACGTGTCCTCCAATCGCGCACGGATTTGCAAGGATTATGCGCCACAAATCCGTGTGTGTTTGAAGGTATTTTGTGTTCAAGAAATTAATTTTTGTTTTACATTTTAATTTTTTATTAAGACCAAAACACAAGGTACATAAACAAAAATGTAGTAATTAATGTTATTATTAACACCAAAACACAAGGTACATAAACAAATATAACATTCTTACAAAGTTTGGATCTGACTTGTCGAAACTACAAACTCCATCGAGTATTATATCATTTATAGTTGAAAAAAATGTCCGCCGAAAATCTCGAAAAATTCGTGTACAACCAACATCGATCATTCGCCGCAAAGAAAGAGGTCTACCATGCAGTGGAAGGATTCAATCAGGACGACCAGCCAACTCAGAAACTGTTAAAAGAAAACGTGTCCATAATATTGCATCTAATATTCAAAATCAAAGTCAAAACGTTTATTTCCTTAGAAGCACATAGCCTACATGGACAGGTCAACTTAAAATTAATAAAACTAAATTGCTTAAATAACAAATATCAACGAAATAACATTGTCTTGACAGTTCGCTTCAATGTTTTATTTGATGACAATGAGCCTCCTGCCAAAAAACATTGAGTACCTAATAACATTAATTACTACATTTATTTGTTTATGTACCATGTGTTTTGCTATTAATAAAAAATTAAAATGTAAAACAAAAATTAATTTCTTGAACACAAAATACCTTCAAACACACACGGATTTGTGGCGCATAATCCTTGCAAATCCGTGCGCGATTGGAGGACACGTGCCTTGAATTGCACACGATTTTTTAAAGGCAGTTAGCGCGACAAACTCGTGCGTGTTTCGAGGCAGTACTGCCTTCTAATGAACACGCAAAAGGAAATACGCTACCGGGCCTTATAACTCAAATCGTTTACTAAGGAGTAAACTCCAATAAGTAAATATTTTCGATCAATCCACACAACAACATAGCCCCGTGGTAAGCTCTAAGCTTGCGTAACGGGTACTAGACATCTGATATACTTCATTTAATAGACATATATGTAGACAATTTTTATAAAACATATTAAAAATACACTATACTATTGTCGGTTTAGTTTTGTTATCAAACATCACATCAGTACACAAGCTTCGCCTTAAACTCGGAGATATTGAAGCAGGCCTTGTGTTTTACGAACTACCAAAATGTGGGGAATTAATTTGCAAGGTTATGTGCAAAGGTGTCAGTTAACTATAAATGGGTATAAACGTTTTGGAGGAAGGTAGAGGTTGGAAGAACCAAATGAAAGGGCATATAGAAGAGTAGGTTTTTTTATGATACATTATGCCGTCATTTGACCACAATCTCACCTGATATATAGTGCCGATGTGGTCTAAGATGGGGCATGAAGACCTAAAAGATGGCTTCTCCGGACAACGTTACGAAACACGAAATAAACTTATATATAATTAATTACATACAGAGTTCGTTTTAATAATTACAATAAATATTAGTACAAATAGGATGTGTTTCTCAGATATTAGTGCCTAAATTATTTAACCTAAGAATTGCACCAAAAATGATATTATGTAAGTTAATATCTAGCTTATAAAATTATCTAGTAATTAATAACAAATATTATATATTTATCCTAACAGCTGCTCTGTCAAATAAATTTGGAAATTAATTTTATTTGTCGTTTTTTTATATTATTTAATAGTCTGATACCTCACAATAGGTATGTGATGGCTACATAAAAAATAGGTGTTCTGTTTAGCAGTGGCATTCACAAATTTTCAAAGTATTGGATGAATAGTTTTTGACGCCCTTGCCTCAACAATTGTCATACATTATTTTACAATGCAACAATTTCGTTAAAATTGTACGTAAGTAAATTAATTTTTCGGTATATTTTGAGCTTATCGGTATAGTACAGTTGTTGTAATTGGACTTTGCGCTTGAAGCGACAATTTGCCAGTGTCGAGTTAAATAAAATTATAAAGTGTAAAAGATGTTACCTACTCAGTTGAGAGGAAGCAAAATGGCGTTCAACTGAGTAACATCTTTTTCAACTGAAACTTTTTTGAACTGAATTGAAAGCCATTTTGTGGCCTTTTATTCTTCTAAATAATATAATTGGCGGACTAATACTTTTTTTATCATCTACCATTTTGAAAAGCCTGACCTATAAAATAGTTTAATAAGTTTGTATACCGTGAAATTAGCAAGCAAATTGAATGGACCCATTCATATCCGTCTTGTAGATTTATTAGAGACTAGCCTATAATATACGCCACGGAGTTGCCTGTGTTTTCGGATTTACACGCACGCGGGAACAACGTATTAGCCCGTAAAAATAGCCTTTACCCTTCCTCGATAAATGGGCTAAACAGCACTGAAATACGAGAGAATAGTAAGTACCTCTAATAATAATTTATATCTTATTAGATATAAATCTCGTGTCACAATGTTTGTCCTCAATGGACTCCTAAACCACTTAACCGATTATAATAAAATTCGCACACCATGTGCAGTTCGATCCAACTTGAGAGATAGGATGGTTTTTACGGCGAGAAAAATTCGAATAATTTCCAGGAAAATTTTATACCCGTGCGACGCCGGGGCGGGCCGCTAGTAGGTATATATAATGATTTTCACTTAAAATATTATTTACGTTTGTAAGAAATCTCGCGGATTGCTAGTTAGCTAAACTATTATAAATTGCTCCACCGGCCGCGTCTGTCTGTCTTTATGTTCGTAATAAACTCAAAAACTACTGATATCATTTTAATGCGGTGGGGTGGCAGTACGTGTAAATAGCCGACTGCTGCGGGAACTCATTCGACAGGATTTTGAGAAAAAAATATAGGGAAGGCTTTAGAAATATGTAGCTGGTATTGAAACTAAGAAAGTCCTGGTGAATATAATCGAAAACCACGTAAGCAACTTTGCGCGATGCCAGTACTTGGATGGGTGACCGCCCGAACAAAATCTTTTTGCATAGTAATTTATTTTTGTTTTTTTTTATTCTTATTCTTTTGTCGATTTACTGAAGTTTCACTTCTATCGTGTGTGAATCGCACACACACCTTTTTTTTTATGCGTTGGCGCGTAACTATGCATATTTCAGCAATAAGTAGAGTGATTCAAGAGAAAGGTTTTTCCATTGGTCTATTCTGATCTATCCTTATATTATGAAGCTAAAATACAAGTTTGTTTGAACGTGCTAATCTCAGGACAACTTGTCCGATATGATTTTTTTTTTCAAGAATAAGTAGGCTGGAAGGCTTTAGGCTATTAAATATGTTATTTCCGCGATTAAATATGTTATTTCCGCGGAAAAATCCATTAAACACGGACAAGACCGTGACATAAAAAGCTAGAATTTAATCAACTCAACTTAAGTAGGTAAGTGTATACGAATGAGCTACGGAGTTTGCCTGCTCAGCTAGAACTAAATAATCTACAAGACGGAATATAACAATTTATTAATCATACAATCCTATTGTCGGATATTTGAGAACCCTGTTAGCTGGTCAGCGCGGATATGGCGAAGTAAATGATGAGGGTCGGAAGGTAGGGGAGGTTCACCACCGAGGAGTTGCAGGCGTCCGCGTCGCTGCAGCTCTGAAGGCAGCCGTGGACGTAGCTGAAAATAATAATAATAAATAATTATCTAAATTTTAAATCTAATTAAACCCCCATTTTAGTAGGTACCGAAGTTCTCTTACAAGTAAAAAGTCATACTATTTTGTAATGTGCACGTGATGCGCTTTCATTTGAGACCCCACTCGAGTATATTTGCAGATTTTCGGTTTCCTTCCCCACTTTTACCCTTATTAGATACTTACCGATTTTCATCAAACATGTCTAAGAACACTCACGCAAAACTGACTTTTATACAAAAAAATCTAAATTGGAATCGCTCCGTCCGTTCGGGAGCTATGATGTCCCAAACAGACAGACAGATACAGATAATATTATATTATAATGTAAATTAAGTTACTCTATTGCATTGGGAAACACCTGTAACGATAGAGTAACAATTGTTGTTGAATAAATAAATAAATAACTTATAAACTAATATATAAGTATGCCTTCGACGGACGTATTTTATGTAAATATGTGTAATAGGTAGGTATTATTAGGTATGCTTATTAGGTTCAAATATTAGGTGCGCATACTAGTTACGAATATTAAGTACGAATACTGAGTACGAATATTAGTTACAAATACTGGGTATAACTTTCGTACTAATACTAGCTGTCAATACTAGCCCCGTGGTAAGCTCTAAGCTCTTGTTACGGGTACTAGACATCTGATATATTTAAATCAATAGAGACACAATGTATAGATATTTTTTATTATACATCCATTGCTGGCTTGGATCTGTTTACTTCGGAAGTGAACTTGATCAGGCAGTGACTAGCTTATAGTTAATTTTATTTTATTAATAGTATATAGGTAGTTTTATAGGTTTTTGTTTTTTTGTATGTTATAATATTGTAATGTTCATTGTGTCCATCTAGGTGTGTTCACTTTTTAATGTTTAATATGTCACCATCCGTGAAGATCTATAATTAGCTTTCTGTTACTACTAGGTTAGTTATAGTGATAATCTTGGCTGTTGATTTTCCTTACAAATAAATAAAAAATATATTAAACACCCAGACAAAGGAGAAAGTGCTTACAGAACATATAGACACTTGACCCCTCGGCGGGAATCGAAGCTTCCTCTTCCGCCGCAAGCGGCCCTTGTTCCACCGCACCACTGAGGCAGTCAAGTTATCAATAGCGGAGACAAATACTATGGAATAAGTAGATATATTCTAGCCACTACTCCTGTCTCCTTTTTTTATGTCAAGATATCAATCAATGTTTTTAAATTTATAGATTCGACAAGGCACCTGACAAGCCGCTGATGAGAATTCACTTGTACGACCTCTAACGAAACCAAAGTGTACTAATAGTTCCAAAGGTGGATGAATAAATGAGTTACTGAATTACATCTGGATAGTAACATGTACTTACCGGTCATTATATTAATTCAGTTACTCATTTTTTCATCATTTTTTAATAGAGTACTCTATTAGTTTCAAAGGTGGATGAATAAATGAGTTACTGAATTAAATCTGGATAGTAACATGTACTTACCGGTCATTATATTAATTCAGTAACTCATTTATTCATCCACCTTTGAAACTTATAGAGTACTCTATTAGTTTCAAAGGTGGATGAATAAATGAGTTACTGAATTAAATCTGGATAGTAACATGTACTTACCGGTCATTATAATAGAACCGTCCGCAATGCGACATGCGGATTATCTCCGTGTCCGTCGTGGCGGTGCCGGAGTCGAGACCGCAGCCGCGCACAGTAATGGACTCTCCTGTGTCATCTGTAAAAAAAACATTTTGGAGGTTTTGTCTGTTCACGTCCGTAAGTGGTAACCCTCTGAATCCTTACACGTGACCTCCGGGTGGTGCTAAGAACAGTCTCAGGTGGGAGGCTTCGGCCGCGGCTTGTCACCACCCTCCGGGCTGGGCCAGTGCGGGAAGCGATTCTTTCGTGTTTCGTAATGTGGTCCGGAGAAGCCATCTTCTAGGCCTTCATGCTCCATCTTAGACCACATCTTCACTTTACATCAGGTGAGATTGTGGTCAAATGAAGGCTTATCAATAATAATAAAAAAAAAACATATATAAACAATTCAGTGATTTATTTTGCTGTATTTGTAGTTTTTTTGTTTGTCGAAGAAAAAGATGTTACTCAGTTAAACGCCATTTTGCGTCCCAATCTCCATCTCTCGGTACCATCTCGGTACCGATAAATTGAAATGCAAGGTACTTATGATACGAAGTACCGATACTAGATTTAGGTACCAATACTAGGCAACAATCATCATGATCATTTCACCCGTAGAACGTCTACTGCTGGACATAGGCCTCCGTCAAAGATCTCGAGTAATTTCGGCTGGCAGCGGCCTTCATCCATCTTAAATCCATCTAAAAGTTATATACATCCATCTATAAGTCTGTGCACTGTAGAATTGTGAAACACAAGTTTTTTAATTTTACACTGAAATTATAGTTAAATGTATTTTTTATTTACCTGTGTCTTATATAACATCTCGGAGTTTAATTTCTGTAACGTTATGTATATTGTAATTAAACAAATAAATCCACCATAGTAACACTTATAATAATAGAGATAATACTAAGTATCCATACTAGGTACCAATACTAGCTACCAATACTAGTATTATAAAGGCAAAAGTTTGTAAGTATGGATGTATGGATGTTTGTTACTCTTTCACGTAAAAACTACTGAATGGATTTGAATGAAATTTGGTACACAGAATCTCTAGAGCCTGAAAAATAACATAGGCTACTTTTTACCGCGCGATAATGTCATTCCGCGGGAAAATACGTTATAACGCGGGTAACACCGCGGGGCACAGCTAGTTACAAATAAATACGTACCAAAGACGCCAGCGATCTTGATACAGGAAGTAGCAGGGAACAGCCCGTCCCTCCCTAATATCCATACTAGGTACCAATACTAGCTACCAATACTAGTTACAAATACGTACCAAAGACGCCGGCGATCTTGATACAGGAAGTAGCAGGGAACAGCCCGTCCCTCCCTAATATCCATACTAGGTACCAATACTAGCTACCAATACTAGTTACAAATACGTACCAAAGACGCCGGCGATCTTGATACAGGAAGTAGCAGGGAACAGCCCGTCCCTCCCTAATATCCATACTAGGTACCAATACTAGGTACCAATACTAGTTACAAATACGTACCAAAGACGCCAGCGATCTTGATACAGGAAGTAGCAGGGAACAGCCCGTCCCTCCCTAATATCCATACTAGGTACCAATACTAGCTACCAATACTAGTTACAAATACGTACCAAAGACGCCGGCGATCTTGATACAGGAAGTAGCAGGGAACAGCCCGTCCCTCCCTAATATCCATACTAGGTACCAATACTAGCTACCAATACTAGTTACAAATACGTACCAAAGACGCCTGCGATCTTGATACAGGAAGTAGCAGGGAACAGCCCGTCCCTCCCTAATATCCATACTAGGTACCAATACTAGCTACCAATACTAGTTACAAATACGTACCAAAGACGCCTGCGATCTTGATACAGGAAGTAGCAGGGAACAGCCCGTCCCTCCCTAATATCCATACTAGGTACCAATACTAGCTACCAATACTAGTTACAAATACGTACCAAAGACGCCAGCGATCTTGATACAGGAAGTAGCAGGGAACAGCCCGTCCCTCCCTAATATCCATACTAGGTACCAATACTAGCTACCAATACTAGTTACAAATACTAGTTACAAATACGTACCAAAGACGCCAGCGATCTTGATACAGGAAGTAGCAGGGAACAGCCCGTCCCTCCCTAATATCCATACTAGGTACCAATACTAGCTACCAATACTAGTTACAAATACGTACCAAAGACGCCAGCGATCTTGATACAGGAAGTAGCAGGGAACAGCCCGTCCCTCCCTAATATCCATACTAGGTACCAATACTAGCTACCAATACTAGTTACAAATACGTACCAAAGACGCCTGCGATCTTGATACAGGAAGTAGCAGGGAACAGCCCGTCCCTCCCTAATATCCATACTAGGTACCAATACTAGCTACCAATACTAGTTACAAATACGTACCAAAGACGCCAGCGATCTTGATACAGGAAGTAGCAGGGAACAGCCCGTCCCTCCCTAATATCCATACTAGGTACCAATACTAGCTACCAATACTAGTTACAAATACTAGTTACAAATACGTACCAAAGACGCCAGCGATCTTGATACAGGAAGTAGCAGGGAACAGCCCGTCCCTCCCTAATATCCATACTAGGTACCAATACTAGCTACCAATACTAGTTACAAATACGTACCAAAGACGCCAGCGATCTTGATACAGGAAGTAGCAGGGAACAGCCCGTCCCTCCCTAATATCCATACTAGGTACCAATACTAGCTACCAATACTAGTTACAAATACGTACCAAAGACGCCAGCGATCTTGATACAGGAAGTAGCAGGGAACAGCCCGTCCCTCCCTAATATCCATACTAGGTACCAATACTAGCTACCAATACTAGTTACAAATACGTACCAAAGACGCCAGCGATCTTGATACAGGAAGTAGCAGGGAACAGCCCGTCCCTCCCTAATATCCATACTAGGTACCAATACTAGCTACCAATACTAGTTACAAATACGTACCAAAGACGCCTGCGATCTTGATACAGGAAGTAGCAGGGAACAGCCCGTCCCTCCCTAATATCCATACTAGGTACCAATACTAGCTACCAATACTAGTTACAAATACGTACCAAAGACGCCTGCGATCTTGATACAGGAAGTAGCAGGGAACAGCCCGTCCCTCCCTAATATCCATACTAGGTACCAATACTAGCTACCAATACTAGTTACAAATACGTACCAAAGACGCCTGCGATCTTGATACAGGAAGTAGCAGGGAACAGCCCGTCCCTCCCTAATATCCATACTAGGTACCAATACTAGCTACCAATACTAGTTACAAATACGTACCAAAGACGCCAGCGATCTTGATACAGGAAGTAGCAGGGAACAGCCCGTCCCTCCCTAATATCCATACTAGGTACCAATACTAGCTACCAATACTAGTTACAAATACGTACCAAAGACGCCTGCGATCTTGATACAGGAAGTAGCAGGGAACAGCCCGTCCCTCCCTAATATCCATACTAGGTACCAATACTAGCTACCAATACTAGTTACAAATACGTACCAAAGACGCCAGCGATCTTGATACAGGAAGTAGCAGGGAACAGCCCGTCCCTCCCTAATATCCATACTAGGTACCAATACTAGCTACCAATACTAGTTACAAATACGTACCAAAGACGCCAGCGATCTTGATACAGGAAGTAGCAGGGAACAGCCCGTCCCTCCCTAATATCCATACTAGGTACCAATACTAGCTACCAATACTAGTTACAAATACGTACCAAAGACGCCAGCGATCTTGATACAGGAAGTAGCAGGGAACAGCCCGTCCCTCCCTAATATCCATACTAGGTACCAATACTAGCTACCAATACTAGTTACAAATACGTACCAAAGACGCCTGCGATCTTGATACAGGAAGTAGCAGGGAACAGCCCGTCCCTCCCTAATATCCATACTAGGTACCAATACTAGCTACCAATACTAGTTACAAATACGTACCAAAGACGCCAGCGATCTTGATACAGGAAGTAGCAGGGAACAGCCCGTCCCTCCCTAATATCCATACTAGGTACCAATACTAGCTACCAATACTAGTTACAAATACGTACCAAAGACGCCAGCGATCTTGATACAGGAAGTAGCAGGGAACAGCCCGTCCCTCCCTAATATCCATACTAGGTACCAATACT
Source organism: Gymnoscelis rufifasciata (assembly GCA_929108375.1). Classification (NCBI taxonomy): domain Eukaryota; kingdom Metazoa; phylum Arthropoda; class Insecta; order Lepidoptera; family Geometridae; genus Gymnoscelis; species Gymnoscelis rufifasciata. Next base: position 6,570,424 of record OV815332.1, on the reverse strand, counting down.
AGCTACCAATACTAGTTACAAATACGTACCAAAGACGCCTGCGATCTTGATACAGGAAGTAGCAGGGAACAGCCCGTCCCTCCCTAATATCCATACTAGGTACCAATACTAGCTACCAATACTAGTTACAAATACGTACCAAAGACGCCTGCGATCTTGATACAGGAAGTAGCAGGGAACAGCCCGTCCCTCCCTAATATCCATACTAGGTACCAATACTAGCTACCAATACTAGTTACAAATACGTACCAAAGACGCCTGCGATCTTGATACAGGAAGTAGCAGGGAACAGCCCGTCCCTCCCTAATATCCATACTAGGTACCAATACTAGCTACCAATACTAGTTACAAATACGTACCAAAGACGCCTGCGATCTTGATACAGGAAGTAGCAGGGAACAGCCCGTCCCTCCCTAATATCCATACTAGGTACCAATACTAGCTACCAATACTAGTTACAAATACGTACCAAAGACGCCTGCGATCTTGATACAGGAAGTAGCAGGGAACAGCCCGTCCCTTCCCTTGCGGCCGCCCATACACGGCGCCTCCAGCATCCCCAACGAATGGTTGTTGTGGAAGGGGTCGTCGCACGCAGGGAATTTTCCGTTCATTGAGACGCATTTGAAGCAGTCTATTGCTGATGCTGGAATATAATAGAAATGTTTCGCTATTATAATTGTTTTCAAATCAAATCAATCATTTCTTTGCCAAATACATTTAAATTTTAGTATGTCATGAGTCGCTCAAAGAGCTATGGAAAGGGCTATGCTCGGGGTTTCTCTACGGGACCGAATCAGAAATGAGGAGATACGTAGAAGAACGCGGGTCACCGACATAGCCAAACGGATTAGCTCTTTGAAGTGGCAGTGGGCAGGCCACATAGCACGTAGAACAGATGGCCGTTGGGGCCGAAAGGTTCTCGAATGGAGGCCGCGGATTGATAAGCGCAGCGTCGGACGACCACCAACAAGATGGACGGATGACTTGGTCAAACTTGCTGGCTCACGGTGGATGCAAGTGGCGACCGATCGGAATGATTGGTCGTATTTGAGGGAGGCTTATGTCCAGCAGTGGGCGTCAAAAAGCTGAAATGATGATGATGATGTCAAGATTTTATATGGTACAATCCACAACTCCATAAGCGAGTATGCAAATTAAAAAAAATATATTAAACATATAATTTTTATTTTTTTTATATAAATCAATATTGGTAGTCATATCTAAGCCCAAAAGTAAAACTGATATCTTTCTATAGGTATATATTTCTGTAGGTATTAGTAAAGGGCTCCTCTTTATACCTGATAGTCACATTTTGTCATAAACATGGTAGGTACCAACATTGAAGAAGACCAGAAATCGTAGATCGTAGGTGCAAACTCTGGTCTTAAATCGGGAATCGAACTCGCAACCTCCTGTGCAAACTGATCTTTGGAGACAGACACACTGAGGTAAATTGCTTAATTTGCAATGCATTTATCAAACACCATTTTTAACACCCGACCAAAAAAGAGGGGTGTTATAAGTTTGACGTGTCTGTCTGTCTGTGTGTCTGTCTGGGACATCACAGCTCTATGTAAGGTGAGTCTGGCGCGAGTGTTCTTAGACATGTTTAATGAAAATCTGTAGCCACTTTTAAAAGTTATGACAGTAAAAGTGGGGAAGGAAACCGAAAATCTGCAAATATACTCGAGTGGGGTCTCAAATGAAACCGCATCACGTGCACATTACAAAATAGTATGACTTTTTACTTTTAAGGGAACTAAAACTCTGGAATCGTTGGTATTTTTTAATTTTAAATTTAGATTATGGCTCATGTGAAGTGAACCTTAGTTATTCTGGGAATAAAGTCAAAGTCAAAACGTTTATTTCCTAAGCACATAGCCTACATGGACAGGTCAACTTAAAATTAATAAATCAAAATCGTTTAAACAAAAAATATCAGGGAAATAACATTGTCTTGACAGTTCGCTTCAATGTTTTATACTGAGTTGAGAAGCGAATACACAACACAGCTATAACAGTTATTACAAGTTTGTTATAAATATCGTTAAACCGACTTCATACCTGTTTTAGACCATAGAGCAACAACAGCTGCTATCACTAGAATAGACTGTCTGTAGTTGAAGGAGCATTCCATAATGAAATCTGAAATCATAAAAAAACACGATGGATTTTCAATCAAGTCATCATCATCATCAGCGTATTAACGTTCCCACTACTGGGACACAAGGATTTCTCACTTGTCGAGAGATTAGGCCTTAATTCACCACGCTGCTGGCCAAGTGCGGGTTGGTGAATGTCACATGTCCTTCAAATTCTTCAAAGTTCTCAGAACATCATCAGAACACAAGCATGTGTTTTAAAGCGCACATATATTTTTCAATAAGAAAAATCCAGAGGTGCGTGCGGGGTTTGAACCTACAACCTTCGGAAATATTCGGAATGAAAGTCGAGTGTCCTCCCACTTAGCCAAAACGGCTTTTATCAATTGATTTAAATAAAAAAACGTGTGTTGGACGTGTGCATGCGCCGTGGGTGTTCCTACCTCCGATATTAACAAAAATTTGTGAGGATTTAGTATATATTTTTTTTGTTGGATAAGCCTTCTATTAACCGCAATCTCACCTGATGTAAGTGACGATGTGGTCTAAGATGGAGCATGAAGACCTAGAAGGTAGATGGCTTCTCCGGACCACATTACGAAACACGAAAAAATCGCTTCACGCACTGGCCCAGCCCGGAGGGTGGTGACAAGCCGCGGCCGAAGCCTCCCACCAGAGACTGTTCTTAGCACCACCCGGAGGTCACGTGTAATTATTCAGAGGGTTACCACTTACGGACGTGAACAGAAAAACCTCCAAAAATTAATAAATTTGTCAAAACCTAATGTCCAAGTAAAAATATAAAAGTTATAGTCGCTTTAATGGAACACTCAAACCGCATGTTTGCAAAAGTAGTTTTGTCATTTATGTTTGGTTCTACTGCTCCAATTTAGTACCTACATTTAGAGCATGCACACGTTTTGTACCAGGGCGCTGTAATACGTATCGCGCTGAATCCCTCCCATAACAAGTTATCATTGCTATAGTGTAAAAAATGCGAATCGACCAGACTACTAACAACCTAGAATAATAACTTCCAACAGTGACAATAATTTCCATCCATCATTACTTATATGCAAACGAATACCTAAACATTTCCATTGAATATTCTTTTTGATATTTATCTTTCAAAGTCAAAGTCAAAGTCAAAACGTTTATTTCCTTAGAAGCCTATGCTTACATGGACAGGTCAACTTAAATCTAATTTAAATAAAAACTAAGAATAATCAAGGAAATAACATAGTCTTGACAGTTCGCTTCAATTTTTTACGCTGAGTTGAAAAGCGAATAGAACAACTCAGCTTCCATCTCTTATGTTGTTATTAGACAGAGGATTGCGTAACTTTACAGCGAGACATTGATAACGTGTACCAATGGTGCATTAATAATAAAATGGAGTTCAATCCCGCTAAATGCACCGTAATGACCTTTGGTCGAATGAGGCAGCCAATTCACTTCAGCTACAACATCCATGGTGTTGAATTTATTGTTATTTATTAGGAAATAGTTTGTTTTGTTTGAATCAATGCCTTTATGGTGTTTGTTTTAATTTGTATTATTGTGTCTTATTAATTACTGTAACTGGTGTAAGCCGTGGTGATTAAATAAATAAATAAATAAATAAATTAGAAAAATATCTACTTTAGTATGCCTACCTATGTTCTATTAGTTTTTTTTACATTTAATGTTTGACGTTTCTAAGATTTGTTAAATCAAACAATGGAAATGAATGATTTGATCTTGATAATGTTGTATATAACATTTCCATGTCACAATGTTAGTTACCGTACTCCTCCGCTCAACCGATTTTTACCAAATTTTATATGATTTGGGATTTATGCGTATTCAGTAGGTACGTCTGTGAATCGGCTACTATCTATTTTTCATCATTATTCATAATTCAAATTCATAAAGTTTACACAATTAATTGGCACTGTATTTGAATATTACAAAATTGAATTATCTAATCCTAGGTACTAATTTAACACAATATCCTTAATTACAACAATTATTCTTATTCTAATTACAAATTAAAGTCGTTTTTCAAACTATCATCTTCAAGAAAGTCACTAACCGAGTAATAACATCCCTTCAACAATATATCTTTTAATTTACGTTTAAACAAGTTATGATTGTCTACAGTTTTCATGTCGACTGGTAATGCATTGAACAATACTACGGCTTGATACCTACAACAATGTTTTGAAACCTTAAGTGTAGGTTGAAAAGGGGTACTGAGATCTTTTCGTCTCGTAGAAATTCGCTCTAGTTTTTGCTCTGCATTTTCGTATTTCAGTGGGTTTTTCACAATATCTTCTAATGTAACTAGTATGTAGAGACTAGGTACTGTCAAAATGTTCAAGTTCTTAAAATGTTCTTTACAGGATTCCCACTGTGGTTGCAAAACAACGTTTGCTGGGGTCAGCTAGTAAATATAAGATTCTGTTTCAAAGATATTACGAGGTCTACCTACTATTCTCCGGTTCTTTAATTTTAACGGCGTTATAAAAATATTTTTATGCAACGCGCATATTGATCGCTTACAGAATATTTTCGTTATGTTTATAAAACAATTTATTTAATGTAATCAAAGAATCTGTAGTTGTTTACGTATTATGATGAATATCTTCATTCATTTTGGTTGTAAAATTTGTTTTAAAGGAGAATTTTAAACAAACTAACGTTGTATAACCATACAGCATATTTTAGTATTAGTAATCTTTTACAATATAATAATCTAAATTAAAAATAAAAATAAACCGATTCCGGTACTTATGTTACCTGTAATGAAAAGTCATACTATTTTGTAATGTACACGTGATGCGCTTTCATTTGAGACCACACTCGAGTATATTTGCAGATTTTCGGTTTTCTTTTCCCACTTCTACCCTCATAACTTTTTAACGGGTCAACCGATTTTCATCAAACATGTCTAAGAACACTCGCACGCACTCACACCTTTCATACAAAAAAAACTCAATTAAAATAGCTTCATCCGTTTCGGAGCTATGATGCCACAGACAGACAGACAGACAGATACGTCAAACTTATAACACCCCTCTTTTTTGTCGGGGGTTAATAAAAATAACACTATTTTTATCACTAGTTTAGAAAGAAGATATTGAACGTACTGAAAATCAACTCCTAAGTATACAGACATGTGGAATTACCTACAAACAAAATCGTTTACATTACCGTCAGTCCGTGAAATACACAAACACACCTTGATACATCGAGATGAACCTTGAGCATAATGCTATAGAAATAAAATGTATGACTGATCGTGTTTATAAATATAGCATTACCGGGAATTTTCAACATTAGGGAAGTATATGTTTAAGTAGTTAGGTACCTGTAATTTTGCATTATAGTAATTTACTGTTTCACTGGAAAAGCCGTGTTGGCCAAATGGGAGCCCACACGACTTTCATTCCAAAGGTCGTGGGTACAAACCAAGCAACGCACCTCTGGATATCTTCTTGAAAAAATATGTGCGCTTTAAACACGTGCTTTAACGGTGAAGGCAAATCATTATGAGGAAACCGGCATATCTGAGAACTTTGAAGAGTTTGAAAGACATGTGACATTCACCAACCTGCACTTGGCCAGCGTGGTGAATTAAGGCCTAATCTCTCTCGTCAAGAGATGTCCCTTTGTCCCAGCAGTGGGAACGTTATTCGGTCGCAGTCTTTCGAATCAAAGGCGCGAGCGGGGAGCGTCACTAGGTACTAAGAGAAAAGAAAACCGGCGGATTTTATCATTTATTGTTTGCTATCCATTAACGGCCTATTGGTAGATCAAACCGTTCCCGTTTGCCGCACCCAACAACTAAAATTACAGTGCCTCTATAACGGATATAAAAATAATAATGTTGCTTCTTCTGATATAAAGGTTTTCCGCTAATTGATCAAATCTTAGGCCGCGTTTAAAGACAACCTGTCGAGCGGCGCGTATTGCAGTTGGTCTATACAGGACAATTCTTGTGCATTTGATTAAAAAAAATCGCAGAAAAACCGATAAAATACTACTGATTTAAGGTTAAACATATTAAATCGAATTATAATATCATGGACGCAAAAATTGCCTTCCAGCTCGCGCGCGCGGACCATACTGAGGCGTCACTCATTATTCAAAATTGAGGCGAACTCTATCAAGGAAATAACATTGTCTTGACACAATTAATTGTTAATTTTTGTTAAAAAAAATAGTTTTTTCAATTGTAAGGTGACCTGTCCATATTATGCATTTGGCTTTGACTTTATAAAATATAAACTACATTTAAAAAAACCAACTTCAACATCCAATTAGGGATGGCGATCTGAGATCGATTAATCGAAATATCGATTTTTTAAATCGATATGTATTCGATCGATACATCAAAATCGACATTCGATTTTTTCTGTTTTGATATAAACCATACCATTCGTTGTGGGTGCCCGTTTAACAAGAGCGCTGCCGGTAAATTACTCAAAATCTCGCGAGATGGCTGTGTGTGTACGTCAAACTTAAAACACCCCTCTTTCTTGGTCGGGGGTTAAAAAAAGTGTGTGTGTGTCAGCTACGTGGATTGGAGTTTACTCCTTACGAACGATAATTATGATATATGTATATCAAATAGAAAAAATGTGTAAATGAACGCATCTGCTAAAATGATAAGAGAAACAAACCTACATCTGTAATTATTCGGATTATTTATATTACTTCAATAAAGCGTATTACCACAGATTACTAATATGTGGTATTACATAAAGTATGTTACAAAATAATATAAATAAAATACAGTGAGACTACGAAGTATCGCGCAAAGAGACCCCGAGAATGAGATACGCTGTGTAATGTATTCCATCTCATTATTTTACACGTTCAATCCTACAGATATATATGTTTGTCTCTTTCTACGTAACGCCTCAACTTTTCGTGTTACACTTGATTTTACTCCTCATAAAATTTCCGTACCGGGCCTTATAACTCAAATCGTTGGAGTAAACTCCAAAAATTTAGTCTACAAATTACATAAGTCATGTAAGGTATCGTCATAGAATAATAAATTACTACTTAAGTATCGTTATATAAGTATTTAAAAATCATTGATAGTTTTCTTTTAACATTTTTCTAACCGACTGTTTAGGACCTATGTCCATTTAATTTGGTTAATATAAGTCTGGTTATATTTTTTCTTAATTTCAGTGTTTTTAAGATCATTTATAAATTTTATGCAGAAAAAGAAAAAGACACATCCGTAACTTTCGCACGCACAGGATTCGAACCTGCATCTCTGGGATAGCGCCCCAGCGCGCTAAGATCGCGCTTTTTAAGATCAGTTTAACAGTAAGATATAGAGTTGTTTGAAAATAATACCAGCTGGATTTATCGTTTGGCTGCAAGTTACCCATAAAACCATTAACGGTCCATTTCGTGGATCAATGTTATTGTTGACGTTCGCCTCACGTTACTAAAATTAGAGTTATATCTACCTATTGCGAATATTCTGTTACTTTTTGATGGCCCGTTTCACCGTGCGCGAGTTAATGGTTAATACACAAGGTGTTTTGGATACGGTATATATCGCAGATAGGGTGTGAATAGCACGCACCAGGTAAACATATCATGTTCGAAGATTTATTGATTTGCAAGCCCATTTGTCGAAAAAAAACTTTAAAGTGGAAATCGGTCAATCAAATTTTTTTGTGAGTGGCTTTGTAATGTTTTATTTAAATTGGATACGATACGGACTAATTATTTTTTTTAGTTATTTACCCTACTCTGTTAAAAATAATTCTATCTTAGATAGCATGCAAAACTTTAAAAAAAGCCTGTATAGACAGGTAATTGAAACCGCAAAATCGTAAGAAAAACCACCTTATTTGACGAAAACAAAATTGATTCTCGGTTAAAATACGCCACCTTCGAAAATGTCTTAATGCTGTTTCAATTGTTTTTAAAATCAAACTTAAGTATTCTTCCAGCTAAATGTTCTATCTTCAATATTTAATATTTCCATTTTCGTGGAATATCCTGTATGACGCCATTTTTGAGGGATTAAAAAAAATAAAGAATATTTTTCTAATATATTTAGACATTAATATTAAAGAAAGGGTTTGTTTGCTTGAACGCAATAAACAAAACGGAGCCTGAAAATTACTTCACGATGTTTACAAAAACAAATTTAATTTATTTAGGTAGTTAAATATTATTACTGACTAATCAATAATCAAATTTTAATGATTTTTAATTAGCGATGCAAAGATTATTCGCACGCCTCTAGCGGCGAAATTTAGAAACTGTCTAAGAAAGACACTTTGTATTTATTATTTATGTTTTTCCCTGACGATAATAATTGTAACGAAAACTGTCAAAGTGTCGTTCATAAACAGGTTCACAATTTGACACTAGAGGCGCTAGTTAGATCTTTGCATCACCATTAAGTGATAAACCTCACTTAATGGTACTTAATGGTGTAATTGGCTATCACATCGGGGCGCTATCCCGGAGATGCAGGTTCGAATCCTGTGCGCGAAGGTTGCGGATGTGTCTTAATTTTTTCTGCATAAAATTTAAAAATAATCAATAAATCAATCATACACCAACCCCAAACTTACGTGACTGATATTACATAGATACTTTTTTTTATACACCTACCACTAAAGATAAAGATTTATATTTAATTATATAGCTATGAGAAATAAATACATAGTGATAATAATAAATAAAAAAAATAAGAAATTTTTTAAATGAAAATTAATAAATTACATACATGAAATATTTAATTAATCATAGATGTTTTGAGTGCCTGGTTCCCTTTGCATATTCAAAATTATTTATAAATTAAAAAATACCTTCTTAAGTACTTACTACGGACGTACGTTTGTTCTAACAAAAAACAGTAAAATAATCCTTAAAAAGTAGGAACTTAAATGAATTTCTCATTGATGTAAATTTCAATAATAGGTATAAAAAGTTAAGTAGTTTTCGTCCTAGTATCGTTAAGAAGTTGATACATACCCAAACACAATAGCTGCCAATTTACACAAAATCTTTATAACTTCACTGAAAATAGCACAAGCCACAAATATACAACCTTCGCGGTTCGAAAAGGCTTCGAAAGAGGTTTAATATGTCTCAAAAAAAGTGTAAAAACTCCTTTGGATAAACTTTTCACTAGGCCGCCTGTACATGTGTTTTGTCTGATTATCGTATGATTGTAGTGAAAATATCGACTCAACTGTAGGGTAATGCGCGCGCAGCTTTGGGTTGCCGTGCACAGAAAGTTCTACTGTTTGGGAGTGTAAGGCCTCTTTTCCATTACACGGTTGTTCAAACGTACGGTGTGTAAGCCGTACGGTTGAAAAAACGTGCTAGCTTGTACATGATACGGCAAAATCACCGCGCGAGACATTGATAAGTACTGGCTAGTAGCGCTTTTTACTCGGGCTGTGTAGGACGTGCTGCGTCATGAATTTTCTTACGAAAAAAAAGATTATAGTTGCTTATTACATATATAGGAAAAAGAAAATAGAAAAAAAAGGGAAGTAAGGTTTTGGATACATCCGATTTTAGAAAAAAGGGAGGAATATGGCGCGTTTCATACACTTGTCATGAATCAATTGAGAGAAGATGAAGACAAGTTTTACAATTATATATTATTACAGGCCTTTCTTGAATCAACGTAATTAATAATTCTTGATTTATGTTCATTTTATAATAAAATCGCGAAACAGCGTATATAAGCGGTCACGAATCCGTGCGTACGTCCGGCACCGTCGACACACCCCGATAGACTGCCATACAACACTGGTGAAAATCACGCCGTGCGTAGACGCGGCGCGCCGAGGGGCAGCCGCGGCGCCGTGCCTTGGCGCCACCGTGCATGTCGACAAGCTCATATAGTGATCCATACCACACTGACGACCGTGCCTACACGCGGCGAATTAACCGTAGATTTTCACGGCGGAAACCGTGTAATGGAAAAGAGGCCTTAAGGGATTAATCCGAAGCACTCTGTGGGAACTATTGATATAATGATGGTAGGAGTTGGGGAGATAAGAAGAAAAAGCGGTGGGAGAGAGAATTATTAAAAAGATAAGACAATTGGAAAATAAAATACAAAATACGAAAACTTTTATTGATAACTGTTGTACAATAAGGTGTTTTATGAACAGGGTACATGTTTTTACAGTTTATCCTCAAAAACATACATACTAAGTAAAACTATATATATTGCCGGTCAATAGTGCCATATAGGCATAACAAATTTATATAACTTACAAAACACATTTGTTTTTTTTAATTATCTTTGTTATATCACATATTAGGAATTATTTTGAGCCATTTCTTAGTTGTGACTTGAAGTTATGGGTATTTTTAACTGCTTTAATATTTAATGGAGTAGGTATTGTTATAATAATATTTTTATTCGGTAAAATCCAAGATTCCATGAGCCCCTTCTACAGAAGCTTTCAGAAGGTATAAGTGATTTATATAAGCATAGTTATTATTGTTAAAGTAGAATAATATATTAGTCAAATTCCCGTATAACCTACTCCAAACTCTTGTTATTTCCTACCCGTGAAAGAAGTCTACATATTCTTTCAAGCTTGGGCGCCATTTTATTTTATTTCTTCCATAATGTCGGCGCTCTACATTTTTTATGTTAAAAGTAAATATTTTAAGATAGAGGAAAGAGCTGTGTAATTTTTGTTGCCAAATTAATAAAATTATTATGATTAAGCCTACGTCATGAAATAGGAATCTAGGTGCAAATTTACATTTAAATGGGTTTTCTAGCAAAGGACTTGGATATAGTACTTTGTCTATTCCAGGGTAAAATTGAAAAAAAAAAATAGTTGTCCGGAAAATTATTTTTTTTTAAATTTTTTTATCTGTCAAGTCCTTTTATCTCAGAGAAGCGTAAAGGTATCAACGATACTCGAAAAACCTATATTTATGACCATCCTAGAATCTTGAATATTGGAAGAAAAAAGCAAAAAAATATCTTCAAATTCTTTATTAACCACAATACAAAATAATTAAGCAAGACAATAAATATTATGGTACCTACTAAAATATTTTTACCCTCTTCGCAAAAACACCCCGTTTAAAGTTAAATTACGTTAAATTTTTAGCAATTAATACCTAAATGGAACCAAATATTAGGTCCTTACATATGAAATTGGCGTTTTTAGTACTGGCCACTTTAATCACAAATTTCTCCTCTTTGGTAAGGAATTCCAAATTCAAATTTGTACAGCTATAGACTCATGTATTTGTGCTTCGATGATCGTCATTCATTTGTTTTTTTTCTTCTGTTTTTTTCTGTTTGCGTCACTCATTTTACAAAATGGAAAACTTAAAATATCGCATTATTTACGAGTACGAGTTCCGCCGTGGCACTAGTGCTGCGGAAACAACTCGAAGGGTGAATGATGTGTATGGCGGTCGTGTTGCAAAAGAAAACACAGTTCGTTTTTGGTTCCAACGTTTTCGTTCTGGAAATTTCGACTTGCAGAACAAGCCCCGTGGACGGCCTGAGACTCAAGTTGATAATGAAGAGTTGAAGGCTATTGTGGAAGCGGATCCATCGCAAACCACGTCCGAGTTAGCTGCAGGCTGCGGTGTTAGTGATAAAACTGTTTTAATTCACTTGAAGCAAATTGGGAAGATTAAAAAGCTTGAAAGGTGGGTACCTCACGAATTGACTGAAGCAAACCGGCAAACGCGCGTCGACTGCTGCGTTACATTACTAAACCGGCACAATAATGAAGGTATTTTAAACCGAATCATTACCTGTGATGAAAAATGGGTTCTTTACGATAATCGGAAGCGCTCAGCGCAATGGTTGGATCCTGGCCAGCCAGCCAAATCCTGCCCCAAGCGAAAATTAACCCCAAAAAAGTTACTTGTAAGCGTTTGGTGGACTAGTGCCGGTATTGTTCATTACAGTTTTCTCAAATCTGGCCAGACTATTACGGCTGATGTCTATTGTCAGCAATTGCAAACCATGATGGAAAAGCTAGCGGCTAAACAACCTAGGCTGGTCAATCGCTCCACGCCACTGCTGCTTCACGACAACGCTAGACCACACACTGCGCAACAGACGGCTACTAAATTAGAAGAGCTTCAATTGGAAAGTCTAAGACATCCTCCGTACTCCCCGGACCTTGCTCCAACAGATTACCATTTTTTTCGAAATTTGGATAACTTCTTGCAAGGGAAAAAATTCAACTCCGATGGGGCAGTCCAAATCGCCTTCAAAGATTTTATTGATTCCCGTCCGACTGGTTTTTTTAGTAAAGGGATCAATGAACTACCTATAAGATGGCAAAAGTGCATAGAAAATAATGGTTCATACTTTGATTAATTAAATATATTATATTAAAAAATATTCGACTTTTTGTTCCTCCCATACAAAACGCCAATTTCATATGTAAGGACCTAATATTATGTATTACTAAGTTTAAAATGTATCATGAAAAAAAAAATACAAAATTATCTTGCAAGTGCACCTAAGTGTTAATCTTGCCAGGGAGAAGTTAATTGGTGGGAAATGAGTACTAAATATATCTTTTTTTTATGCTAGATGAGCCTTCATTTGACCACAATCTCACCTGATGTAAAGTGACGATGTGGTCTAAGATGGGGCATGAAGACCTAGAAGGTAGATGGCTCCTCCGGACCACATTACGAAACACGAAAAAATGTAAAAAGGCACAGATTATATAATTTTACTACTAATAGTATAAGTGTGAAATGAAATTAAATCCAAAACTGTGGTTGCGGTGGGGTTGCGGGTTCGATTCTCGCTAAGAGGACAAGTGTTTGTATGTTCTACAAGCACTTTCTCCTTGGTCTGGGTGTTTAATATGTATAATTAAAAATATCTACCGTAAAACGGGGTGGATAGACATGGTTTTGAAGTTTGTTTTTATTTCTCCATTGATTTTTGTATGATTGGCTATCATAATAGTGTTTTTTATTATGTCTCGAAGTTCAATTAATACTATCCTATCATTAAAATATATAGATAATGCTTTGATTTTATCGTAAAATGTAAAAATATGTTAGATTTCTATTTACCCGCAATTGGGGTCAAAAGAAGCGTCATATGGGGCGAATCGAAAAAATCGTCAGGGCTGTCACTTTCCAAAAATAAGTTGTTGAACGCCTGAACGAATATTCATAAATTATATCTAATATATAAAATATCGTCAGCTTTTGAACACAAAAAACCGCACCAATAGGTGTCCATTCGTTTAGGAGGCCACAGACAACCACACAGTTGAATTCTATGAAAAATGATGTACCTACCTAATAATATTTTGGTGGCAGCCCTAGCACATAATTTTCTATACACCCCCTTCTTATTTCTATTAAAACCTATCCCGTTTCTATTAGCCCCGTACTTCATATCTATTGACCCCATACTACGTATCTGTTCGCCTCTTTGGCATTTCTATTAACCCCAAAGTTTGAATAAAATTGACTTGGTTTACAATTTTAGCCCTTAATTTAATTATACAACATAATTTTACTTACCTTTACATTAAAATGAACCACGATGAACTGCCAACTACACCACAACTTTGAATTTTACAAGAATTCGTTTTACTAAAGAGATATTGATAAAGTTTTGAGGACCACAAATTAACGTCTCACGACGACTCACTTTCAACGTGTTTTTATTTTTAAACTTCTAACCTTAACAGCAAATCAGTCTCGCCATTTCAAGAAAAAAATATTGTAGTTTACAAAAAAGTAGAATTTGGCGTTTCTATTAGAAAATGTTTGTTAATAATTGCCAGAAAAAAACTTTTTTGGTTTCATTTCCATTCACCCCTTGAATTCTATCCACCCCGTTTTACCCGGTATGTATGTATGTCTATTATATTAAGTATATCAGATGTCTAGTACCCGTAACACAAGCTTAGAGCTTACCACGGGGCTAGATGTTGTTTTGTGGATTGTCCGGAAATATGTATTTATTTATCCAAAAGAATGAGCCGATTTCGATTAAGTTTCTTTTGTTTGAATGTTAGATAAGCGGAAAATGTCTTATCTATGTATTAATTATGTTTCGTGAAAATCTGTTTCGATATAAAATATCAAAGTTGCTATGATACCAATTCCGTGTTGGATACCAAATTAAAGGGCATAGCTTTTATTTCAATTATGTCCCTAATTCAATTACATCTAATATAATAATTAATTAATCAATTTAGTATACCTACTAATGGATTACATTCTCTGAGACGATATTTAAAAGAAAGTCACTGAAAAATCATATTATAATTTTTTAGACATAACTAATTAAATGATTCAATTAATTCTCATCTTCCGTACGTCCGTAGTCTGTGTCATAAGCGCTTTCCGTATCCGTATGTTCAGTGGTTTCTGTAGGCGTGTCGTATTCCGTGTTCGGAGTTTTTGTTGCTGAAAAAAATGGGTAGGTACATTATAATTGGGCAGATGTTTCGCGTGACGAAATGCTTCATGTGTCATCGATATGTATGCTCTGTGCTTCTAAGGAAATAAAAGTTTTGACTTTGACTTTGATAAAGTTAAGCAATGGTTCAGTACTTGGATAGGTGACCGCTTGGACATTTTTCACTATTTTTTACTTTTTATTACTATACGTGTATGTATATATATACCCGTGCCGTGTATAGCCGTGTTGGCTAAGTGGGAGGACACTCGACTTTAATTCCGAAGGTCGTGGGTTCAAACCCCGCCACGCACCTCTGGATTTCTCTTCTTGAGAATTGAATTGAATTAGTGTTAGATCTCAGACAGAAATATCGTCAAATAGCTGATGATCATGGTAATGCTATTTACCATTATGTTCTTCCGTAAGTCCGGACGGTGCGGAACTAGTGGTGTGTTCCGTATCGCACTTGCAGCGTCTCCGTTCCGCCATCTTCCGTATTTCGGAAGGCAGGAGCTTACTCGGATCTTTAACAGCTGCGAATAAAATGATAAAATATCTAAGCTTTTAATTACCATTACACATAAACAACTTCACGGAATTTCATTTAAAAACGCTTTGAGAAAATGAATCATTAATCATTAGTAAAGTTTAGCCGTGTTGGCTTGTTCTGAGAACTTGTTGAGTTTGAAGACACGTGAGATTCACCAACACGCTTGCCAACCAATTGGCCAGCGTGTTGAATTAAGGCCTAATCTCTCTCGCCAAGAGAGAAGTCCCTGTCTCCCAGCAGTGAGAACATTAGTAGGGTGTTGATGATTACTACAATTTAAACAAGTATCATGATGATTACAATGGACATAAGTAGGTGCATTACATTTTTAAGCTCTTCTTTTATAAGTTAAATTTTAATAGAGTTGTAGCAAACCGTATGCATTCGGTACTGAGAAACGGGTACTCCATCCAGTGGGCCTAGACAATGTAACAATCGATTAGCGAAAGCGATAGTAGCTATGTCCAAAAATGTATGGGTTTGACATAAGCCTTAGATATGTCACGTGATCTGTTTCTAACGTAACGAATATTGGTAGACAATGTAGATACATTTCGATTCCACCAAACGAATCGTCAACATCGAACGATTATTTCGATACAAATGCGTAGCCAAGTTACACTTTTGACAAGCGATTTCACTTAGTAGTCGATTCTCTTGATGGAAAGGCCAGCGATGGCTAGGACCCTGTAGTTATCGTTTTTGGACTTTTCTACTATCGCTTTCGCTAATCGATTGTGACAATGTCTAGGCCCACAGCAGTACTGCGTAACGAATCGTTACTCACCAATACATTTCGTTACTCGCATGTTTAGTATTATCGGTACCAATTACTGAATACGCAAGTACTGTTGATGCGAGAGACACATTGATACATTATGTATTGTGATGTTATTGTTAAATATTAAAATGAATTCAGTCATTTTCAAAATAGTAAATCCAATGCAAATTTAGCGGATCCGTCAAAATGTTGCTAACATCATTTTGTTCAAACTAAATTTAAAATAACCTAAACATAATGTGGTAGAAAATACGAAAATAAAAACATTAAATCTAAATTTAAAATAAAAAAAAAAACCCCGATTCCAATGCTTTAATTTCCTTAAAAGTAAAACACCATATATTTTGCAATGTGTCTGTCTGTCTGTGTGGGACATCATAGCTCCCGAACGGATGGAGCGATTTCAATTATGTTTTTTTTGTCTGGCACGTTATGTTTCATGAAAATCGGTTGTGCCGTTTAAAAGTTATGGGGGTTAGAGTGGGGATGGAAAATCGAAAATCTGCAAATATACTTGAGTGGGGTATCAAATGAAAGCGCATCGCGTGCACATTACAAAATATTATGGTGATTTACTTTTAAGGAAATTAAGGAATAGGAAACGGGGGTTTTTCATAAATTTTAAATTTAGATTTATATTATTAAACCTAAATATCTTAGAAACCGTACAATTTAGAGATTTGGTTCCTTAACACTTTTTCTTTATTATAAGTTATTCCGTCTATTGACATGTGATTTATCACTGACCGGAACGTCACCTTTTTTTTTAAATGGCGGACAAGGAGGTCAAAATGTTCTCTCAAAATGTTGGAAACTGTTTTAAAGAGTTAGGGTCTAGACAGACGGACTGCAATTCAACTGCAATCCGACTGCAAAATGGCAGTTCAGATGCAGTTGGAATGCAGTTGGCTCGACTGCAATCAAACTGCACGTCGACGGGCAGTTGTCTAGACCCTTAGACCTTAGTGGTCGGTTATTATTAGGTTTTAGTGCTTAGAAAAACTTTATCTAATATTTTTCATGTAAGCGCAATACATGCAAGTACTTACGCGCCTCAGATATGGTGATCTTCTGTCCTCTTCGCGCGACTTCCTCTTCGCACAGACATTCTGACGGCTCGGCCTGTTGATCTCGGCGACGGATCTCCGATGGTAGTTCCGTGGGTTCTGTTAATATGAGATAATCGTTTAATTATGCGTTAATTATGTTATCTCATTGGTTTTTAACCCCCGACCAAAAAAGAGGGGTGTTATAAGTTTGACGTGTCTGTCTCTCTGTCTGTCTGAGACATCATAGCTCCCGATCGGATGGAGCGATTTCAATTTAGTTTTTTTTGTATGCATAAGGTGAGTTTGGCCCGGTTGAGCCGTTTAAAAGTTATGGGGGTGAGAGTGGGGAAGGAAAACAGAAAATCTGCAAATATACTGGTGTGGGGTATCAAATAAAAGCGCATCGCATCGACATTACATAATAATAAGTTGTTTTACATTTAAGGAAATGAAGGCATTGGAATCGGGGTTTTTTCTTAAATTTTAAATTTAGATTTTTTAATAAATGATTATGATTATGAATTACTTAGGTATAAGAATAGTATCTTTCAAAATATTATTTTTTTATATAGCTAGTTATTTTATCCGAAAATGGCAATGTATAGTGACGTTTTTTTTAAATAGAATTCAAGGTGTCACTTCCATTAAATAAATATTGATAGTTTGACAAATTATTAAGAAATCACGTATAACCAAAAGGGGATAAAGAAATTTATTTTTTTTAATGAATATTAGATTTAAAAAAAAAATTCAAACATTTCACAGTTAATTTGGAAGTTGTGTCTAAAGCCTTAAAGGTAGCATAGACCATTTAGAACATTCTCAGTCATAATTATGTATCGTGTTTATGGAGGTTTTGTCTGTTCACGTCCGTAAGTGGTAACCCTCTGAATCCTTACACGTGACCTCCGGGTGGTGCTAAGAACAGTCTCTGGTGGGAGGCTTCGGCCGCGGCTTGTCACCACCCTCCGGGCTGGGCCAGTGCGTGAAGCGATTTTTTCGTGTTTCGTAATGTGGCCCGGAGAAGCCACCTTCTAGGTCTTCATGTCCCATCTTAGGCCACATCTTCACTTTACATCAGGTGAGATTGTGGTCAAATGAAGGCTTATTGATCATAAAAAAAAAAAAAAAAAAAAAAAATCGTCAAACCAAAGTTTGATAGTGCCATAGAATAATAAATTACTATAGTTCGGCCGTTCAGAGAATGCGTTCGACACCTATCAGTTAGTCACGACTAGTGATGGGCAACATAACACTGAGTTCGTTACCGTTCCTCCAAAATGAAGCCGCGTTATTTTTAAGATTATTTTCGTTTTAAATTGGCGGAATCATTTAAAATTTATATATTTTAGTATTTAAGTGGAAAAAAGGTAATATCTATACCAATATTATAAAGCTGAAGAGTTTGTTTGTTTGTTTGAACGCGCTAATCTCCGAAACTACTGGTTCGAATTGAATAATTCTTTTTGTGTTGGATAGTCCAGTTATCGAGGAAGGCTATAGGCTATATAACATCACGCTACGACCAATAGGAGCAAAGATATAGTGGTAAATGTGTAAAAAACGGGAGAAATTTTTCATCTTTGAAGCCTTCCGTTGCGTGCGCCGTGAAAACGGTTCAAGATACACAAAAAATATGTATTAAAGAATAATAGTTCTCTAAATGATCTAAAAAACAGTTCGCGATAGTATATGTCTATCTTTTAAGATTAACTCACAAAAACCGTTTTATGGTACCTAATTTGGTCGAAATAATTTGTTTAAGTTGTATCAACATAATAATATTAATCTTTATTCAAATAAATATGTTGTTGGTTAAGAGTACTTCATCCATTATAACGCGGGTAGCACCGCAGGGCACAGCTAGTTAATATAATAAAATTGTTTTATTTATTCTCTGTACAAAGACAAAGTTACAATCAGTATTTCTATTGAATAAAGTATATTTTATTAAAGTAAATTGTACGCTGTAGATTAGATTTTATATACGTACTTACTAATATTTTATTTTATCAAGTATATTACAGGAGTACGTAAATAAACCTAAATGTTAATTTGTACTATAAAATAAAATACTTTTTTTAAATATCAGTAACTTGTATTATAAACTTTTAAACTATGCACGATGATTCATCTCCCATCACTAGGTAGTTCGGCATGCCCATTAAGTATTACAATCACAGCTATTGTCTGTACTAATAAGAAATTCAGGACTTAATAGGCGTGATTTTTCTGACATCTGTCAGGAACGCATTCTCTGAACGGCCGAACAGAAGCTTCATCTAAGCCAAGGAAGTCCGACATGTCTAAGCGAACAGGATTTGTGAACTGGAAAAGTTACCAAAACATATCGCTAGATGGAGTAGTTCTGTATTTCTGGCTACTCCATACTAGATGCCGCTGCTAGTATAAACTTACGTTGCGGGCTCGGTGGTTCGGTTCGCCCCATCGCATCGTGAATCTGTCGCACCATGTAGTGGTGGTACTGTGGATTCTTTACCAGCGGGTAGTTAAGATCTGACGCGCGGTCGATCACTGGAAAATACAATGCAGCGATAGAAAATAGTATATAATCCTACTAATGTTATAAACGCGAAAGAGCGTGAGAATTTAATTATTGATTTATTTTATTTAAATAAGTACATTAACACGATTAAACAACCAATTACATAAGTTACACATAATTATCATAGAGTTAATACATATCATTTTTAAAAATAAGTCTCTAATTATTAAATAAAATCAAATATAATTATATATTATTATTAAAAAGATTTAGCAAGTGTGTTTGTAGCTCTTTCACGCAAACACTACTGGACGGATTTTAATAAAATTTCTCAAAAATATAGCTTACTTAGCAGAATAACACAGGCTACTTTTCACTTCGGCAAAATACCGCTTTTCGAGGGGAAATACAATTATAGGGGAAATACAATCATTAAAAAAAAATTCATATTTTTTTAAACACTACAGAATCACATAATTAAAATGGTCACACGTTCAACAACAATGGCCGAATCTTAAGTGACAGTAGACTTATCACTTAAATAAATAAATATAAATATTTCGGGGCAATCCACATAACAACATCTAGCCCCGTAACGTAAGCTCTAAAGCTTACGTTACGGGTACTAGACATCTGATAGCGTAAATCTTGTAAAGGTACGTAAACAGGGAGAGAATATCAAATTGCAATTATATAACCATCTACCAATTGACATAACAAATATTGATAACTTCCAACATTTTAAAAATGTAATTAAAAATTATTAGAGAGTCATGCTTTTTATAATATTAATGAATTTATGAATAATAATTTTTCACAACTTTCTTTTATTACTAAAACTTGACATTATTATATTTTATTAAACTATTTTATTAGAATTACAAATTGATATTATTTAAAAAATTTGGATTAATGAATGACTTAGCTGTAACTCTTTTTAAATTTAATTGAATGAATGTACATACTGCCTCGGTGGCGCGGTGGGCGAATGTCCGCTTGCAGGGCAAGAGGTAGCGGGTTCGATTCCCGCCGAGGGTAAAATTGTTTGTATGTTCTGCAAGCACTTTTCTCCTTGGTCTGGGTGTTTAATATGTATAATAAAAATATCTATATATGTATGTATATTATATTAAGTATATCAGATATCTAGTACCCGTAACACAAGCTTAGAGCTTACCACGGGGCTAGATGTTGTTGTGTGAATTGTCTGGAAATATTTATTTATTTATTTATTTATACATGAATTTGTAAAAATATGACGTACCTTGAATAATATTCACTGTTATTATATGGTTAATTAATAAATAAATAAAATAAAATATACTTAGTATAATAGACATTCATAATATAGATATTTTTACTACATATTAGACACCCAGACCAAGGAGAAAGTGGTTGCAGAACATACAAAAACTTGACTCCTCATGAATCGACTAGACCCTCGGAATGTATATCTTTTGTAAATTATTCCTTGAAGGAGGAAAAATCCGATAGCTAGTCGTTTTCTCGCAGTGGTACCCTTTTACGGAAAAGGTGGTAGGTCTTAGCCCTAGAACTAAAGTTAGACAGACTCACCAAAATCTATCATCTCCTTAGCGTCGAGCGCTACGTTCAACTTCTCGTATATCCCTTCAGTGCAATCTCTGTGTAGAAATTCGCGATCGATGTGTTTTTTCTTCGCGACAATAACCACTGCAAAAAAAACAAGGAATTCATCATCATTTTTCAAGTTTCACGTGGCGTTATGCTTTCTTGAGATTTATTACACGTATCTAACCATACGCGTACATTCGCAATAAAACAAGTCAATATGGGGATATTGAAAGGAATATCTGCTATTACATGTTTTAGGTTATTATAATATCTATAAAACGATAGCTTGTTGTACCGAAATTAGTATAAGCTATCGTTTTATAGATATTTAATAACCTAAACCATGTAATACCAGCTATTCCTTTCAATATCCCCAGTGATACAATAATAAGTAATCAAATCACTGATAAACCATCGATAATAAATTACTCGTTATTCCAATAACTAGTGTTTCACAATAACCGATTTTTCTAGGAACTGATAACGCAATAGCTGTTATTGTACCATTAGCTGCCAATATAACCTCTTACTGGAACTGGAAAACTGGAAACTAGTAGCAAAAAATAGAAAAAATTGGAAATCTTTGGAGGAGGCCTATACCCAAAACGGGGTTCTTACTGAGGAGAAATAATAGCACCTAGAATACCTATTACAATAATAATTAAACATTAACTATTTCTATAAAATTGAAAAACTGTGTTAAGTATGAATAAAAGAGGCTTTATTATTATTATTTATAACCTTTTACTGTTAATAACGCTTACCGCTAATCTGGACTATTCTAGGGTAGAATAGAATATAAAGAAAATCACTTTGCTTGTGTAACGTACCTTCATCCACCAGACAGTTCAGCATTTGCCGGAAGTCCATGTGAACCGGCTTTGTCTCTGCCATAGTCTTCGCAACCACCGGACGTTCTGAACAGAAAAATAAGTTTTTAAACGTTTTATTTAAAAAAAGGACTACATTAGTTTCAAAGAATAAACATATGTGTATGTGCGTGATTTGATTATTTAGGACTAAATAAATAGATATAGATAGATCTAAAATAAAAAGCCGTGTTGGCTAAGTGGAAGGACACTCGACTTTCAATCCGAAGGTCGTGGGTTCAAACCCCGCCACGCACCTCTGGATTTTTCTTCTTGAGAAATTTATGTGCGCTTTAAACACGTGCTTTAACGGTGAAGGAAAACATCGTGAGGAAACCGGCATGTTCTGAGAACTTTAAAAAGAGTTTGAAGGACATGTGACATTCACCAACCCGCACTTGGCCAGCGTGGTGAATTAAGGCCTAATCTCTCTCGTCAAGAGAGAAGTCCCTGTGTCCCAGCAGTGGGAACGTTGATAGGGTGATGATGATGATGAGATAGATCTATAGTGTTTGTTGCTGTTATAATTTTTAAATAATCTATGTGTTGCTAGATAGGTTAGTGAGAACTTGCGTCTCAGTTTTTATAATAGGTGTAAACCTTAGTGGTTATTTGTAACTATATTAGAGTTTAAGTAAATATGTTTTGTTTTGTAAAAGATAAATAAATAAAAAAATATATATTTATATTTTTAATGAATCAGAGTTTTACCAAACCAACTTATAACCAACAATATGCCTTGCCCACGGCTCGTCAAAATTATTAAAATAATAGTTTAGTTAACTATTATTAAATGTAGCAGAATCTGTGTGCTTTAAGTTGTCTTAACATCTGATGTATCACCAGATTTCGAAACAATAACCAAAAACACTATTATATTTTATGCTAGAGCCTTAATTTGACCACTATCTCACCTGATGTAAAGTGACGATGTGGTCCAAGATGGGACATGAAGACCTAGAAGGTAGATGGCTTCTCCGGACCACATTACGAAACACGTAAAAATCGCTTCCCGCACTGGCCCAGCCCGGAGGGTGGTGACAAGCCGCGGCCGAAGCCTCCCACCAGAGACTGTTCTTAGCACCACCCGGAGGTCACGTGTATAATAAACTATGGGTCCATTAACCAAACTCACCTATGCTCTTAGCCCATCTCGGGTCGTCTCTCGCTTCGGACTCTTCAGGTACGCGTTCTAGCGGACAAACGCGGCAACGACAGATATCGCCCGGCAGACATCCGCAGTAAATGCATTTTTCTAAAAAATAAAACAGTGTAAAATATAATACCAAATTTAATAAAATAAATTGTTTTATTTTACGAAGCTTTGATAATTACTCGTAACATAATTGTGACATTCTATACTAAGGTACGGTAAAGTCACGTAGTATTGTAGCACAGTCTAAAAAGCTACGAAGCTACGAGAAATTTGCGAAGAGATGGCCACAATGAGTCTCTACGGAGCTACGAAAGAGTTGCGTTGAGAAAGCTACATGGAGTCTACGAGGCTACGAGAGAGTTGCGTAGCATTGTAGCACTCTCTACGAGGCTACGAGAGAGTTGCGTAGCATTGTAGCACTCTCTAAGAGGCTACGTGAGAGTTGCGTAGCATTGTAGCACTCTCTACGAGGCTACGAGAGAGTTGCATCAGAGATCGAGAAATATACTAATTCGATGAGTTTCTGCATTAGCTATATAAGTATTTACTCATTTTATTTATTTAATTTTGCGATACATGGGTAAATTATGTTTTCGTCTTCTTATAGCATATTATGGCTTAGTTGAGTCTATATTAAGATTCGGAATAATTTTTTGGGGGAATTCCTCTAATAATGACATAATATTTAAAGCTCAAAAACGCTGTATACGCGCTATGTTTAAATTAAGGGTGACAGATAGCTGTAAACCTTTATTTACGAAGCACAAAATTCTTACACTTCCGTCACTATATATAATAGAAGTGGCTCTATTTGTAAGAAGTAACCCCCAGCTATTTCCAAGATTGTCAGATGAAACTCCAAGAAATAGAAGTGAAGATAGGCTCTGTCTATTTCCTTCGAAAACTGCATTACTACGTAAGAGAGTAATATCCATGGCACCGAAAATTTACAATAAGGTACCAAAAACTTATCAGCAGCTTACAAATAACGAGTTCAAATATAAATTCAAGAAATTGCTAATTGACAAATGTTATTATAAAATTGACGACTTTTTAAATGATAAATTTTGACTTTGGACTAACATGTAGGTATTAATTTTTATTATATAATTTCTTGATTGATATTTGATTTAATTTTTGACATTAATTAAAAAACTTATTTGGTTAAATTTTAGTGACTTGCATGCCATGCTCTTAATTTGTACACCAAAATTGGTAAAACATGTTGATACCGACACACATCTTTGACTGTATACCATACATTTACACATGTTTATGCAAATAAATGATCTTTATCTTTATATTTATCTTTTATTTTGATGGCGTCCGTGACTGGCTATATCGCCATCAACAGCTAATGTTTTGGAAGAAATTGTCGATTCAATGTTACAAGTATAATTTCTGACAGCTTGATCAAACGGCTTGATACTTACGTTCTTGATCCTTGATCTCTGCGTCATCAATGAGGTTGAATATTTGTTTTGCTGCTGTTGCGAGTCTCGAATCTTGAGAAGCTTGCAATCTGTAAAAATAATTAAAGAGAACGGCCTCGGTGTTTTAACACCACTCATTATATCACAGTGGCATAAAATACTATTATGTTACAAGTAAACATTTATGAAAGGTGATTTCATGTCAGATTTCATGATAAAATAATAAGTTTTAAGTTAAAAAAAATAATTTGTCAGTGTATTTTGTACGCGGTACAAAACTCAGTGTTTCCGTACTTTATCAATACTAACTATATAACTCAAGAAATACTGTACCACTTTTAAATGAAATTGAAGAGGTACATAAAATACTATCAAAATCAGTTTTATATTTAGTTCGTCAACTTTTTAAATATTATTTAGATTTATAACGGGATATTCACCATGATCGATTGTCTGGCAATAAAACTGTTACTCCAATCGCTGCAGCTTCAGTTCAACCGTGATCATGGCGCATGTAACTGTGCCGAAATATCGGGAAACTCGAAAGACAATCAATCATTGGAAATATCCCGTTATAAATCTAAATAATATTGATAACCATGATAAAAACAAAAGTTAACTTTTTAAATACTTACTTTTGCTGTGCAGCAGACCGCTGCGTCGCAGGCAGCAGGAATTGGTTCACTAACTCAGCCACAAGCTCGTTCTGTTCTGCCGTTGACCTGTGGTACAAAATCTTTTTATACAAGGTGTTTCAAAATAGGTATATAAAGCGGAGACGTTTCGAAGGTTGAACTCATGGCGAGTATATTGACTCAGATTTTAAGATTTGGAAGCTTATATCTTTAAGGGTTTGGAGGTTTTGTCTGTTCACGTCCGTAAGTGGTAACCATCTGAATCCTTACACGTGACCTCCGGGTGGTGCTAAGAACAGTCTCTGGTGGGAGGCTTCGGCCGCGGCTTGTCACCACCCTCCGGGCTGGGCCAGTGCGTGAAACGTTTTTCTCGTGTTTCGTAATGTGGCCCGGAGAAGCCATCTTTCTTTTTTTTTTTTTATTATTGATAAGCCTTCATTTGACCACAATCTCACCTGATGTAAAGTGACGATGTGGTCTAAGATGGAGCATGAAGGCCTAGAAGATGGCTTCTCTACCTTCTAGGTCTTTACGCTCCATCTTAGATCACATCGTCACTTAACATCAGGTTAGATGTAAAAAAAAAAAAAGATTGTAGTCAAATGAAGGCTTATTGAGCATAAAAAAAGGGGAAATGTGTATACCCAACTTATTCGTAAGTTATGATGTTTTTAATTTTTATTTGGTTACATAAAGAGATATAAATAAAAGTAAAATTAAGCTTATTCTGTATTATCGTCTGGTGAATGCCATTCACACCCTTTGCGGTATACAGGTACATTCAACAGCAAAAGTAAGTGATCAAAAAACAATATTTCAAAACATCTTCTAGAGAGACGTGCCAGATATAACAAGTAATAAAAAAATTACAATTTTATTTGAAGTTTTAATTGGTCAAAAGAGAATGATCATAATTACACAGAGGATCGATATAAATTTGATCATTTATAACATGTTATATCACGCACGCCATGCACCTCTGGATTTTTCTTCTTGAGAAATTTATGTGCGCTTTAAACACGTGCTTTAACGGTGATGGCAAAACATCGTGAGGAAACCGGCATGCTCCGAGAACTTTAAAAGAGTTTGAAGGACATGGTGACATTCACCAACCCGCACTTGGCCAGCGTGGTGGATTAAGGCCTAATCTCTCTCGTCAAGAGAGAAGTCCCAGTGTCCCAGCAGTGGGAACGTTAATAGGGTGATGATGAACATGTTATTTGCTCCTTTAATAAAATAAATAAATAAATATTTCCGGACAATCCACACAACAACATCTAGCCCCGTGGTAAGCTCTTAGCTTGTTATTACGGGTACTAGACATCTGATATACTTAATAATAATATACATACATACATAGATATTTTTTATTATACATATTAAACACCCTGACCAAGGAGAAAGTGGTTGCAGAACATACAAACACTTGACCCCTCGGCGGGAATCGAACCCGCTACCTCTTGCGCCGCAAGCGGACTCTCGCCCACCGCGCCACTGAGGCAGTCAAACTTAACTTACAAGCCTTACTTCTAACAAACTACAATAGTCTCACTTTCGTCTTAAATTACTGTATATATTATTTTGGGACCCTATTCCATCAGTGTATCTTGCCGTGACCCCACAATAAATAAACAATAGACGTTAAACGAGACCAAGACAATACATCGGAGTACAAAAGTATGTATTAAAATATTATTAAAATATTATTCGCCTTATCGCTGTGAAGTTCAGTGCAACAACTGATACGAAACATTGTTAGAAGAGGAGGGCGATTATGTCCGCGACAGTTTTATTTCTAACCCCCGACCAAAAAAGAGGGGTGTTATAAGTTTGATGTGTCTGTCTGTCTGTGTGTCTGTGGCACCATAGCTCCCAAACGGATGGAGCGATTTCAATTTAGTTTTTTTTGTATGAAAGGTGAGTCTGGCGCGAGTGTTCTTAGACATGTTTCATGAAAATCGGTTGTGCCGTTTAAAAGTTATGGGGGTGAGAGTGGGTAAGGAAAACCTGCAAATATACTAGTGTGGGGTATCAAATGAAATCGTATCGCGTCCACATTACATAATATTATGTTGTTTTACGTTTAAGGAAATCAAGGCATTGGAATAGGGAGTTTTTCTTAAATTTTAAATTTAGATTACAAACTACTGCGTACATTATCGTATTCCAATAGTTATTAAGACATTGTAATGTACATGATATCATGTTATGTCCTAGACTCTACAACTCTATTACTGTATACAACATATACTAAATAGGAAGTTACTGTTCATCTGCAACACAGCTTTAGCTACCACAGGTGACAGAGTTCCAAAAATGTTATGTTTTCAAACTCTATGTGAATAAATGATTTTTATTTTTTATTTTTTTATGAATAAAAGTCTATTAAGTCTATCAACTCACATAGACTGGTGCTGCACCAGCGATGTCTCCACATTGTCCGCCTGTATCCTGGCGACCCTCACAGCATCCTCTTCAGCCGCGAGATCTACTCCCTCTGCCACCAGCTCTCGGAGGTACACGTCTACTGTCTCTTGAGTTACGCCGAGGACCTAAGAATGTTTCAAGTTGTAACCTGTTTTTTTTTTATTTTTTTATTATTGATTAGCCTTCATTTGACCACAATCTCACCTGATGTAAAGTGAAGATGTGGTCTAAGATGGAGCATGAAGGCCTAGAAGATGGCTTCTCCGGACCACATTACAAAACACGAAAAAATCGCTTCCCGCACTGGCCCAGCCCGGAGGGTGGTGACAAGCCGCGGCCGAAGCCTACCACCAGAGAAAAGGTTTGGTCAGGTTTCAATTGTATACAGGATAAAATAAATAAATTATTCCGGACTAATCACACAGCATCACCTAACCTAACAAAGCAGAGCTTGTACTATTGGTGTTAGATGACTGATATACTATATAGATACATTATTTTTGTAAATACATACTTATGATACATAGAAAATACCTAGACCAGACACCAGAAATTGTAGATCATACAAAATCTGGTCCCCTTGTGGGAATCGAACCCGCAAACTCTTGCGTCTTTTGCTTCTTACATAGTAATATAATTAATACAAAATTTTAATTAAGGAACATAATTTAAGTCAAGATATTATTCTTATATGACTGCCCCAGTGGCGCGGTGGGCGACAATCCGCTTGCGACTCAAGAGGTAGCGGGTTCGATTCCCGCCGAGGGGCAAGTGTTGTATGTTCTGCAATCATTTTCTTCTTGGTCTGGGTGTTCAATATGTATGTCTATTATATTAAGTATATCAGATGTCTAGTACCCGTAACACAAGCTAAGAGCTTACCACGGGGAACATAGGTGGCGTCGCGCTCGCTTTTCGCAACAAATCTGCCAATGTCAACGTATCAAAGTGTTTTCGACTTGCTTTAGAATTTGATCGGTTTGATAATATCTATATCAAATTGAATTAAACAAAAAATATTCAGTTTTGTTCAGTTTCTTGTAATTGGACTTTGCACTTGAAGCGACAATTTGCCAGTGTCGAGTTAAATAAAATTATAAAGTGAAAAAGATGTTACTCAGTTGAACGCCATTTTGCGTTTAAAAAATATTTTAAGCAAATAAATCAACTTCAATAATGAAAATTTAATTATACACTTTATCATTCATGTCAAAATCTAAATGCCTATCATAATTATTAATAATAATTCATATATCTAAATCAGATTTTACTAAAAACTCATCGTAGCGATAGAAACATTGATAAAAAAGCCATTTCTTAAGTTTAATCAATTTCATGCATGTATATAGTTCCGTTGTCCTATACCGACCAAATGCCGAGCCGATTTCTATGATTCACACGTCAATTTATTTCTCTTATTACGACGGCGAATGCTACTAAAGACATGACGTTAGTGAAAATTCAACATGGCGACTACTGAAAGCTATTTTATAAAATAATTAAATCTAAAATTTAAAATTTAAGAAAAACCCCCGATTTCAATGCCATAATTTCCTTAAACGTAAAACAACATAATATTATGTAATATGGACGCGATGCGATTTCATTGGATACCCCACACTAGTATATTTGCAGATTTTCGGTTTTCCTGACCCACTCTAACCCCCATAACTTTTAAACGGCACAACCGATTTTCATGAAACATGTCTAAGAACACTCGCGCCAGACTCACCTTTCATACAAAAAACTAAATTGAAATCGCTCCATCCGTTCCGGACCTTTGGTGCCACAGACAGACAGACAGACAGACAGACACGTCAAACTTATAACACCCCTTCTTTTTTGGTCGGGGGTTAAAAAATAATTGAAGTCAACAAACTATGTCATGTTATCGTTGAATAATAATATTAAAAAAAAATAGATTTCTTTTAACAGTTATCTAATTTAGAAAATTTCCATGTTACAATGTTAGTTACCGTACTCCTCCGAAACGGCTTTACCGAACCAGATTTTATATGCGTATTCAGTAGGTCTGAGAATCGGCTACTATCTTTTTTTTCATTTTGCAAAACAACGTTTGCTGGGGTCACGGGGTCAGCTAGTGTTTTTATAAATTTCAGCTTGTTAAATACTGCGTGTTTGTTATTTCGGTACAAAAATATATTTAATTTAAATCTAGTAATGATTTCTTTCATAATTTAATAATAGTCAATAACCCTTATTAATCTTTTAGCGTCTTGCAGTCTTAAACGCGACCTTAGATACCTACTTAAGCAATGTCACAGTACCTGTTTAAACATTTCGTCATGTTCTCTCCTTCTGTGTTCTTCTTTCTGTCTCCTTCCCGCTTCAGCCGCCTCGCGCATTGTCTTCTCCCTCACTGCAACAGACAAAATTATACAATCGTATGTCATCAAACAAGGTCCAAACATAGAGTTTATATAAATTAAGGTAAAGAGTAAATATAGGTAATTCTTTAAATTATTTACTACAACTTCACAAACACATAATGTACCAACACTCTCCCATTGGATAAATTTAATTTAAAATTGCAATAACTAGCTTAATGCTTGTTTTTTATCAGGTGGCGAATGGAGAAAATTCATTTCGTAAACTAATTTTCAAATTTAATGCTGCCGAGAAAAGCACTTGGGAAATTTATGTGCGCTTTAAACACGTGCTTTAACGGTGAAGGCAAACAGCGTGAGGAAACCGGCATGTTCTGATAACTTTAAAAGAGTTTGAAGGAAATGTGACATTCACCAACCCGCACTTGGCCAGCGTGGTGAATTAAGGCCTAATCTCTCTCGTCAAGAGAGAAGTCCCTGTGTCCCAGCAGTGGGAACGTTAATAGGGTGATGATGATGAGAAAAGAACTCACAGTTCAGGAGAAGAATGCGAAAAGCGATATTTTGGTGATTGGACCGCGAATATTATTTTTGCACAAACTGAATTGGCGAAGACCTAATATTTATATTTTAAACTAAATATTATAATATTTTTATTTTGATCTTCTGATAAAAGTCTAACCGACTGTCAAATATATGAAAACAATAATAATTAGAGCCTATATCTGTCAATTAAAAAACCAGGCCTAAAATATAGCAGCTATCTATCTTTATCACTCACATACTATAAGTGTTTGCCATCTCCCTTCTTCAACATTCTCGAAGAAAGAGCGCCTCCTGTAAGCTCGTCTACAAATGCGCAAAACGAAACAGCTCTCTATCCTTATCACTCACGTGCTATAAGTATGAAGGCGTGTTGCCGTCTCTCTTCTTTCAGCCTTCTCAACTCCTTCTCCAGGAAGTCCAATGCCGCAGACACGGCGCCTCCTGTCAGCTCCTCAACTAACGCGCTTATGGCGTCTTCCTGATGGCAAAATTATCACTAAAAAGTCACTACATTTATAATCTATACAGCTCTATAGAAAAGCTGATAGCAAATGGCTATTGATAGAAATTCCCATCAATATCATATGAGCAAATGAGCAATAGGTATTTGTGAATGGATCATCAACACCCTATTAACGTTGCCACTGCTGGGACACAGGGACTTCTCTCTTTGACAAGAGCGATTAGGCCTTAATTCACCCCACTGGCCAAGTGTGGGTTGGTGATTGTCACATGTCTTCCAAACTCTTAAAAGTTCTCAGAACACGCCAGTTTCCTCACGATGTTTGCCTTCACCGTAAAAGCACGTGTTTTAAAGCGCACATACATTTTTCAAGAAGAAAAATCCAGAGGTGCGTGGCGGGCTTTGCACCCACGACCTTCGGAATGAAAGTCGAGTGGGCTTCCACTTAGCCAACACGGCTTTTCGGTGTAATGGATATATAGGAAGATGTAGGCCAAATATAAAATGCATGGATTGTGTGAAGGGTGGCATACGTAGGTAAAGGTATCCTCAATCCATGTCCACATTGGACATCTTCATGCTCCATCTTAGACCACATCGTCACTTAACATCAGGTGAGATTGTGGTCAAAAGAAGGCTTTCCAACCATAAAAAAAAAACAAAAGCAACGGAGGTCCAAACGGACACCGTCAGTTTTGTGTGTCGCGATAGTGTATTAGTGGGGTGTGAAACATGTCCCAGCTCTAGTGATACATCGACTCGTAATAAAAGAGTGAGAAAGAGGGTAGATCGATTTGTCTGCCAATAAAACTGTTACTCCAATCGCTGCAGCTTCAGTTCAACCGTGATCATGGCGCATGCAACTGTGCAGAAATATCGGGAAACTCGAAAGACAATCAATCATGGTGAATATCCCGTTATAAATCTAAATAATATTGATAACCATGATAGTTTCAAAAGTTATAACAAAAACAATGTTAGTTATAATTCATAGTTTTTATTTAAATTAGCTTTAAGTCGACCTGACCATGTATGCCATGCGCGTCTAAGGAAATAGACATTTTGACGTTGACTTTGACTTTAGTAGAATTGAAGCACAACTCTCACCTTCAGCTCAGCTTCAGTCTTCAGCGTGATGTACTCCCTGGCCTTGGCTTCCTCCCTCGCGATCCGCATCATGTCCTCCCTCTGCAGACCGTGCGTGGTCTTCAACTCCTCCGTCAATTCTGCTGCCCTGGTACGTCCTTCGTACATCTGAGGATCACTTTCGATATATCACAATTGAACGCTAACATCATCATAATCATCACTCCTCCGTCAGTTCTGCTGCCCTGGTACGTCCTTCGTACATCTGAGGAACACTTTCGATATATCACAATTGAACGCGAACATCATCATCATCATTTCAGCCATTAGACGCCCACTGCTGGACATAAGCCTCATTCAAAGACGACCAATTATTCCGATCGGTCGCCACTTGCATCCATCGTGAGCCAGCAAGTTTGACCAAGTCACCTGTCCATCTTGTTACGCGAACGAACGTTATTTCAAAAATACAAAATACATACAATACAAAAATACTTTATTTAGTTCGGTTTTTACGTATAGTGAAATAATCTTAATTTAAATAAAAAAAAACCCTGATTCCAGAACTTTAGTTCCCTTAAAAGTAAAAAGTCATACTATTTTGTAATTTGCACGTGCTGCCCTTTCATTTGAGACCACACTCGAGTATATTTGCAGATTTCCGGTTTTCCTTCCCCACTTTTACCCTCATAACTTTCAAACGGGTCAACCCAATATCCTCAAACATGTCTAAGAACACTCGCGTGTTGCGCGTTAAATGAAATCTCTCCATCCGTTCGAGAGCTATGATGTCCCAGACAGACAGACAGACACGTCAAACTTACAACACCACTCTTTTTGTAGGGGGTTCAAAATAAATATGAGCATACAAAGTCTTAAAATAATTTATAATAACCAAAATCTGCACAGCTCTGCCACGAATAATTCTTTGTAGAAGTAATGCAGCCTGAAAATAAATATTATTGTCAACAAATACAATTATTGTATTTTAAGAAAACTTAAAGCTAGCTCGTATGTTATAAGCTGTTTAAAAATTGGTATATAAAGTGGAAGGGTGTGAATAGCACGCACCACGCGATAATTTTTTTGTTTTACGATATTTCAATTTGGAAGCCCATTTGTCGAAAAAAAATGTTTAAAGTGAAAATCTGTATTTCCAATTGACTTATATTATAATGTTTTATTTAAATTGGATACCTTAAGAGGTATCAAATAATCTCATTCTCTCTCATTTAGTATCATAATAAAAGTCACTATAAAATCGGTGGTTTCAGATTTTAAATAATTTGCACTAGACGTTCAAAAATTTTTGTCAACTGACATGAGGGCCGAAAAAAGGGCCCAAAATCGAAATGATGTAGAACAAAATATGTACGCCTGGTGCGTTCCTTTTCTGCTTTATATACCATATCGAAAACAACTTGTGTTAGTCAAATCAGTTGGCGTTTCTATCTTATATAAATAAAAAATATAATAAATCATTTATTCCAGGCATCTCAGGCCCATATAAACAACATTATACCTTATAGGCTAGCATACATAAAAATATAAATTTTATATACTACTAGCTGACCCCAGCAAACGTTGTTTTGCAAAATGAAAAATAGATGTTGGCCGATTCTCAGCCCTACTCAATATGCTCACAATATTTGGTGACCATCGGTCAACCCGTTTCGGAGGAGTATGGCAACGAAAACTGTGACACGAGAATTTTTAATATTAGAAGATAGATAATATCCAACGTGTCCGTATCATGGTATCTTCTGTCACAGCGGTGTCGCCTTGCAGTGTAGGCGACCGATGAACCGTCGAAACTTGACCCCTTGCGGCCAAAACTGCTCATTCAGGAACGCAGACAGATGTTGAGTTGGAACCCGCGCCATAAGTGAACCAAGCTAACATACGGCGAGATTCTTTCGAAATAAATGACTCCCTGCCAGTGAGGTACATCTCCTACAGACCTGATGCCGCGTCTCCTCGCTGTCGGGCACGGGGTCGACGACCGGCGTGGCGGGGCGCGGCGCGTGCTCGGGGCGGAGCACCCTCAGCGCGTGCAGCGGCCCACCGCCAGCCCCCAGCGCTGCGCCCAGACGCGCCTCTGAGGAGTAACAACGAGTTATAGGATGGAGACTTGCTTTAACGGTGAAGGCAAACATCGTGAGGAGGTTTTGAAGGTTTTGTCTATTCACGTCTGTAAGTGGTGACACTCTGAACCCTTACACGTGACCTCCGTGATGTGCTAAGAACAGTCTCCGGTGGGAGGCTTCGGCCGCGGCTTGTCACCACCCTCCGGGCTGGGCCAGTGCGTGAAGCGATTTTTACGTGTTTCGTAATATGGCCCGGAGAAGCCATCTATCTACCTTCTTGGTCTTCATGGCCCATCTTTGACCAAATCGTCACTTTACATCAGGTGAGATTGTGGTCAAATGAAAGCTTATCCAGAATAAAAAAACTGTTCTGAGAACTTTGAAGAGTTTGAAGGATATGTGACATTCACTAACCCGCACTTGGTCAACGTGGTGAATTAGGGCCTAATCTCTCTCGTCAAGAAGTCCCTGTGTCCCAGCAATGGGAACTTTAATAGGGTGCTGATGAGGAAGATAGGATAAGGTAGCTTATGCGCCCTGGGTGACATAAGACCATTATCTCACTCACTATTGAGACTCGACTTCTTATCTGGAGGAGACTCAGGTTTCACAAAACAGCAGCGAAAATAATCACAT
Source organism: Gymnoscelis rufifasciata (assembly GCA_929108375.1). Taxonomy (NCBI): domain Eukaryota; kingdom Metazoa; phylum Arthropoda; class Insecta; order Lepidoptera; family Geometridae; genus Gymnoscelis; species Gymnoscelis rufifasciata. The sequence goes on along the minus strand of OV815332.1, from coordinate 6,535,733 downwards.
ACTCACTGTCGAGTAGAACAAAGAGAATGAGCAAAGTCGTATTGCAGAAACTTTGGAATGTGGCTCCGATCAGACAGCAGATTTTCCCGAGACAAAAAGTAGTAAAAAGCCTATATATACCCTTAATAAATGGACTATCGAGTTTTTAAAATTGGACCAGTGTTTTCTGAGAATCGAATCAAACAAACAAGCTCTTTAGCAATATAATGTTGGTATTGTTAGCTTGTCAAAAATATATTCTGTAATTTTAGAAAGCCATTGAATATTATTTTCCTGTTTTTCTGTCAAGCAGGAAATAAACGTATTGAAAGGTTTAATAGTTATACAAATAGTTTATACATTTAGTATATAATCATTATGTAAAAATAATAATATTTTAAGACTCAATTTTATTATACTTTGTTGTATTTTTATGATTAACTTTGAGTAAATTAAATCGATAACTTTAACGGAAGTTATAGAAAAACTTAAGTATAAAATATATAATTAATTGTATAATTAATTATAAATTAGGTTCATATTTTATAATTGTATTTAATTTAGAAGCGATTATTATTATTATTATATAATTTTCGTAGCTCAAATGACAACTGCCATTCTGTTTCAAATTTTGGATAAAAGCTGAAGCGTTCGGCAGAACGCTTCATCGAGCAATCAAGAAGTCTTCATCGAGCTACGGAAAATATAAGTTACTAGCGGCACGCCCCGGCTTTGCACGGGTAATTATTCAAATTTGTTTCAAAATTATTCGAATTTTTCTCTCCGTAAAAACCATCCTTAAACTCCAACAAACATTAAAAAAAATAAATTGGCTAAATTGGTATAGGCGTTGTTGAGCTATGCGCTTAGCAACACATTTTGCGATTCATTTTTAACCCCCGACAAAAAAAGAGGGGTGTCATATGTTTGACGTGTCTATCTGTCTGGGACATCATAGCTCCCGAACGGATGAAGCGATTTCAACTTAGTTTTTTTTGTTTAAAAGGTTAGTCTGGCGAGAGTGCTCTTAGACATGTTTCATGAAAATCGGTTGTGCCGTTTAAAAATTGTGGGGGTTAGAGTGGGGAAGGAAAACCGAAAATCTGCAAAAATCTCGAGTGGGGTATCAAATGAAAGCGCATTGCGTGCACATTACACATTATTAAGGTGTTTTACTTTTAAGAAAATTGAAGGATTCGCATCGGGGGTTTTTCTTATATTTTAAATTTAGATTTATTATTTTTAAGAAGATTAAGGTAAGAGAAAACATACTATTGATTGCAATGCTCAAATTGGTGTAACCGACAACAAACATAAACTTGGTTCGGGTCAATTGGTGTAACGTTAGTTTTTTGAAGAAAGTTGGTTTTATATTAATTGGTGTATGTGTGGTTATAATTTTTCGTTCAAGCTAAGAATAAGTGTAAGAGCAATGCTGGTTTGCCAAGATACATACACCAACTTAACCTTCTTTGGTCAAAGGATAGGAATACAACAATTCGACTTATGTAAATGGATCACATACCTACTCAGTTACAACATAATTTCGACGGAAGTCTGCAAATTCACAGTTAAAATGTGTAGCGTAACTGAATTTTTTTAAAGCTAGAATTCTATTATTATGCTATTAAAGTTATATAAAGGTTTTAAAGCAATCTTACATAATAAATTATTTATTTTGTTAAGGATTAATACCAAGATACAAATAAAGAGCCTTTTCAAACAGTGGTATTTTAATTTTTTAATATAAAAAATCGCTTATTGTCACAAAACTATAATAGTTAGAGATATGATGTAGCGACAGTTTTTGTAGATAAGTTCTACAATGTTGTAATACATCACTTTGTTATATATTCAATAGTTTTCGCAGCATTCGCGATTAAAGAAAGATTTTAGGTTTATTTTTTCAAAAATATCGCTTATTGTCACAAAACTATAATAGTTAGAGATATGATGTGAACACGTTTTTTGTAGATAATGATTAGATCTACAAAGTTGTAATACATCACTTTGTTATATATTCAATAGTTTTCGCAGCATTCGCGATTAAAGAAAGATTTTAGGTTTATTTTTTCATAAAAATCGGTTATTGTCACAAAACTATAATAGTTAGAGATATGATGTAACAACGTTTTTTGTAGATAATGATAAGTTCTACAAAGTTGTGATACATCACTTTGTTATATATTCAATAGTTTTCGCAGCATTCGCGATTAAAGAAAGATTTTAGGTTCTTTTTTTTCACCATGGGTTACATTATCGGAGTTTGGTAAGAAATCATATTATTTTTGAAAACCAAATATAGCCTATGTCACTCAGGGATAGTGTAGCTTTCGAATGGTGAAAGAATTTTTTAAATCGGTGCAGTAGTTTCAGAGCCTATTCGAGACAAACAAACAAACAAAAAATCAAACCTTTCCTCTTTATAATATTAGGTCCTTACATATGAAATTGGCGTTTTGTATGGGAGGAACAAAAAGTCGAATATTTTTTAATATAATATATTTAATTAATCAAAGTATGAACCATTATTTTCTATGCACTTTTGCCATCTTATAGGTAGTTCATTGATCCCTTTACTAAAAAAACCAGTCGGACGGGAATCAATAAAATCTTTGAAGGCGATTTGGACTGCCCCATCGGAGTTGAATTTTTTCCCTTGCAAGAAGTTATCCAAATTTCGAAAAAAATGGTAATCTGTTGGAGCAAGGTCCGGGGAGTACGAAGGATGTCTTAGACTTTCCAATTGAAGCTCTTCTAATTTAGTAGCCGTCTGTTGCGCAGTGTGTGGTCTAGCGTTGTCGTGAAGCAGCAGTGGCGTGGAGCGATTGACCAGCCTAGGTTGTTTAGCCGCTAGCTTTTCCATCATGGTTTGCAATTGCTGACAATAGACATCAGCCGTAATAGTCTGGCCAGATTTGAGAAAACTGTAATGAACAATACCGGCACTAGTCCACCAAACGCTTACAAGTAACTTTTTTGGGGTTAATTTTCGCTTGGGGCAGGATTTGGCTGGCTGGCCAGGATCCAACCATTGCGCTGAGCGCTTCCGATTATCGTAAAGAACCCATTTTTCATCACAGGTAATGATTCGGTTTAAAATACCTTCATTATTGTGCCGGTTTAGTAATGTAACGCAGCAGTCGACGCGCGTTTGCCGGTTTGCTTCAGTCAATTCGTGAGGTACCCACCTTTCAAGCTTTTTAATCTTCCCAATTTGCTTCAAGTGAATTAAAACAGTTTTATCACTAACACCGCAGCCTGCAGCTAACTCGGACGTGGTTTGCGATGGATCCGCTTCCACAATAGCCTTCAACTCTTCATTATCAACTTGAGTCTCAGGCCGTCCACGGGGCTTGTTCTGCAAGTCGAAATTTCCAGAACGAAAACGTTGGAACCAAAAACGAACTGTGTTTTCTTTTGCAACACGACCGCCATACACATCATTCACCCTTCGAGTTGTTTCCGCAGCACTAGTGCCACGGCGGAACTCGTACTCGTAAATAATGCGATATTTTAAGTTTTCCATTTTGTAAAATGAGTGACGCAAACAGAAAAAAACAGAAGAAAAAAAACAAATGAATGACGATCATCGAAGCACAAATACATGAGTCTATAGCTGTACAAATTTGAATTTGGAATTCCTTACCAAAGAGGAGAAATTTGTGATTAAAGTGGCCAGTACGAAAAACGCCAATTTCATATGTAAGGACCTAATATTAGTATAGATAAGTCGTCATAATGTCCGTTTGTTAATATAAATAAATAAATAAAAATAAAAATGTATTTATTCACAAAGAAAAAATAAGGTTTTACAAATAGTGAAATTATGCCCTTAAAAGTTTATAAGAATAGTTCTTAAGTGTTTACACAATTGAACATAATACACACCCTGTCTGTAATAACCCCGTATGCAATGCTTCTTCTTGTTCTAACTAAGTTATTTCAATAACTTGTGATTAGACACAATGAAAAAAGCTCTGCCTCGGCTTAGCACAGGAAAACAGTATTTACAATCAGATTATCCTAAAAACTAAAAAACAATAAGGGAAATGAATTTTTATGGTACCTATATTTTTGTGAAAAAGAAAAACAAACAGTTAAAATAACAAGTATTAAATTAGGTTCACATTTGTAAACATATATATATATTTATATATTTAAATATATATATATAAATATATATAATATATTTCCTGCCTCTCCCTTCTCTCCCAATTTTCAGCCGCTAATAATAGATACAAATCTAGAGATTAGATACAATGCATAATAAATTACATTAGACAATGTTGACATTTAATACAGTTATGTTTCTTAACTAGAGACCATAAACGTACATAGTGTAATTTACATTAATACAATCCGAGATGCACGGGATGTGTATATAAAAGAATTGTACACTATGATACCACTTTCAGCAAATTTTCTGTTTGATCATAGTTCAGGCTCATAAGATGGTGCTTAATTGTAGTTTTTAGTTCATGGTTTTTAAGTTTATGTAATTTAATAGATTTATTGATTTTATTGAAGAGATATGGTCCCAGGAACATAAAATGTTTTTTTGCAAACTTGGTTTTACAGGATATCGTCTTAAATATATTATTTCTACGTCTTGAGTTAGTATTTTTAATAATTTCCGCAGAAGGTTTTTTAAGTATCTGTTTCATAACTATTTGCTGAATAAAAATTTGTCTGACTGTTAATACCTTACAATCTTTGTAGAGCTGAGTCGTGGGGTATCTGAAAGGTAGTGCATTAGCTACCTTAAGTACAGCTCTCTGAGCTCTCTCAAGTTGCAGCATGTACGTTTTAGACGCACCACCCCACACAACAACACAATACATGAGAAGCGATTGACATAGAGCAAAATAAGTCGTTTTTAATTGAGCTGTGTTTGCAGAGTGCCTTAAGCCTTTAAAAACTGCCACAAGTCGTCGGATTCTACCTATAAGTTTTGTGATGTGAGGCACATACGTCAGTTGCGCATCAACTTGGACACCAAGATATTTAATTTCATTACAATTTTCTAATAAAGCGCAATCACACATCCTGTTTTTGGTGTTCAAGTCGAGGCACTCCACCGAATGTGACTTCAACAGATAGGTATTAGGATTCGGAAGTCCTGATTTGCGAAGGGAGAAACTTATATATTTCGTTTTTGCAGAATTCAAAGTGAGCAGGTTTTGATAGAGACTGATAGCAACTGTATTAAAGCCATTTTGAGCATATTTATAGACTTCCTCCCATGTATTACCAGAAAAGAGTAAGACAGTGTCATCAGCAAAAGATAGAAGTCTACAATGAGGGATAGAGAGCTCGCATATTTCATTGATATATGTTAAAAACAGCGTCGGGCCGATAATGCTACCTTGTGGAATACCGTAGGAAACGGGTAGTTCCTTGCTACAGAAATTGTCAATCTTAACCAACTGAGTTCTATCAGCTAGATAACTTTCTAAGAGTTTGTGTTGCTCTCCACGAATTCCGAGTTGCTCTAGCTTGTGTAAGAGTAAAGGTATCGATACCGTATCAAAAGCCTTTGCTAGATCCAAGAAAATTGCAAGCGATTTCGAACCATTATCCAATCCTTCTACAATATAATTATTTAGCTCTGATACGGCGTCTGCTGTGGATTTCCCCTTTCTGAAACCAAATTGATTGTCCGAGATAAGATTGTACTTTTCCAGATAGCTAACCAATCTGTTGTTTATTGCTCGTTCTAAAATTTTTGAGAGGGTTGGTAATATGGAAATGGGCCTATAATTACTAGTAGTGCATTTATCACCATTTTTATAAATCGGAAGAACAACAGATTTTTTAAAAGCTTTCGGGAAAGTGGAGGTATTAAAGCTCAAACGACAAATATGTGTTAGGGGCTCTATAATATATTCAATATTTTCCTTAACTATGCGACCTGATATACCATCCCATCCCACAGCACAGTCAGTTTTCAGTGACGTTATAAGAGTTCGTACTTCAGACGCATCAATTTGTAATAGTCCAAAAGAGCTCAATACTTTTGTGTTTTTGCTTTTCTCTACCCCTATATTGTAAATAAACTTTTCCGCCAAGCACTTTCCTACATTTGCGAAATATTCATTTACTGAGTTTACAGTTAAGTATGGGCATTTATCTTTAAGAAGTTCTTGGGGGGGTGACTTTTTAGTTTTGTAGTTAGTAATATTATTAATAAGTTTCCAAGTCTTTTTGATATCTGAACCGGCTTTTTCAAATTCGTTTTTTTCATATGCTATTTTTAATTTTTTCAGAAGCTTGTTACAAAAATTTCTATATCTCCTGTAGATAATATTTAATGTCTCATTTTGAGGAGATTTTCTTAATTTACTATGGAGCTTATCTCTATGCCTTATACAACGAATAAGGCCAGGTGTAATCCAAGGTTTTAAAGGGATTTTCCGTCGTGATTGTTTTATTTGGACTGTGTTATTTTTTATGATGTTAGTTATGATTTTTATAAATATCTCAGTGACAAGATTGCAATCTGAACCATTTAAAACCGGAGAAAAATCAGCAATGCTTAATTCTTTGTTTATTGATAAATAATCGATTTTTGAGAATAAAGAGAGATTGTTATTATTATTTACATTTCTTAGAGTTAATAAGATGCAATCATGATCAGTAACACTGTTTTTTACTACTAAAGTAACAGATTTTTTATTGGATCTTATAAAACAATGATCCAAGCAGTTTGATAGACGGGTAGGAAACATGTGGGAAGGTAAAAGACCATGAAAAGACAATAACTCTAGATATTCTGCTGACTGTTTTGTCTCTTCTAGAATATTTATATTGATATCTCCCTTTAGTATAATTGTTTTAAATTTTGATAGAGATAAAAGGACAGTTTCTAAGGAATGAATAAAATTATCTTGATTTTTGTAAGAGGGTGATCGATAGAGAGAGATAATAGCTATTTCGTTATCAATCACCGAGACGATACAATTTGCCTCTGAAAAAGAAGGTTCGTGAGATATGATCTTGAGGTTCTCTCTCGCGTAAACTACAACTCCGTCGTTTTGTAAATAGTTATTGTTTGTTGCTTCTATGACATAGCCATCGAGGGAAGGCAAAACGTAATTTTTAGCAAGCCAGCACTCAGTTAAGATTATTATATCTGGTTGCGTTTCGATGCGATTTATTAATAGCAAGAACTCTTCAAAATTATGGTTTATACTTCTAATATTTTGTGTCAAGATTACCAGGTTATGTTTTGATTGCGACAAATAAGTACAACAAGTTTCAGGTTCGCAGATGTAAGCCTCTGCTGTGGTCACGTTATCAATGTTATCATTTATAAATTCAAAATTGTTGTTCATTTTACTCATAAACGGGTGTATTAAGTTTATACACTGCGATTAACAAACAGTGAAAATTAGTTACGGAGTTTTCTAATATGATAATGATAACGGGACAATATGTCCTAAGACTTGCGGCCACACAGTTTATATAATTAATCCGATTTTGCCTATTTAACCTTTCAGTTGTCTTGTAATTATAACATAAGTCTGTCAGAGGAAATCCTTTTTCAAAGTATTCATTGTAACAAATAACTCGCATATGCAAAGTTTTAGTAATTAGGTTAGTTACATTATATGCAGGCTGAAAAATAAGCGAGACTAATCTAGTAGTTGCTGAAAAAATCAAGAAAGAAGTAATATGAACCACAATAATTATGAAGTAACAATTTAAAAGCTTATAGTAAAAATAAAATATGTTATTGTAAATCACGACTAGTCAGATTTCTAGTTCAGAAAGCTGTCTGAGACTTGATATTAGGATACCTTTATCTCCTTCATTTTTACGAAGATACACCTGACCAAAGCTTGTCCAGCAGTAAGAGAAGTTGTATTTCTTTGCGTATTCGCGCGCCTTGAAAAATAGTCCCTTAGCAGTGATGGTGAGGCATTCGCCTACGTAGACTGGTCGCGAAGGGCCATCAATCGAGAAATGAGAAGTGTTTAATTTGTTGGTACTGTGGTTTTGATTAAATTTTCTAACTTCTTTAATCACTCTATTTTTCAACGCTACAGTAGACATTTCTACGATAATAAAAGTGATTAAGTGGTATAAAGTGAAGTTTCTGTTCGTCTTGCGAATTAAGTGTTATCAGTATAAGGCTTAAACTTAAACTATAGGACAGCACTAATGCGACAGCCAGAATGTCAAATTCTAGGCCGTTGTGGTAAAACATTCTAATTAATGGCACCAGTTAGTAGTTGGTGGGCACGATCCCTATATAATCATTAGCATTACAAGATACAAAGTCAATTAATATAGTTCTAACCTAATGTTAATTTATGTTTGTTGTATTTTATTGTGATCGTGACAAAATAAATGATTCTTATTCATATTTATTTTATTTCCAAAATTGTAATAACTGATAAAGCTGTGTTGTTCTATTCGCTTCTCAACTCAATATAAAACATTGAAGCGAACTGTCAAGACAATGTTATTTCCTTGATATTTGTTGTTTAAGCAATTTAGTTTTTCTTTTTTAAGTTGACCTGTCCATGTAGGCTATGTGCTTCTATGGAAATAAACGTTTTGACTTTGACTTTATTGTTTGGTTTTACAAATCTTAGAAACTTCAAAAATAAAATACAAGAGTTGGAGGTTTTGTCTGTTCACGTCCGTAAGTGGTAACCCTCTGAATCCTTACACGTGACCTCCGGGTGGTGCTAGGAACTGTCTCTGGTGGGAGGCTTCGGCCGCGGCTTGTCACCACCCTCCGGGCTGGGGCAGTGCGTGAAGCGATTTTTTCGTGTTTCGTAATGTGGTCCGGAGAAGCCATCTTCTAGGCATTCATGCTCCATCTTATTAGACCACATCGTCACTTTACATCAGGTGAGATTGTGGTCAAATGAAGGCTTATCAATAAAAAAAAACAAATTAAACATAGGTGCATTGGTGATTAAATGAGAGCATAATAGTTACACTCACTCTTCAGGTCCTCGTGCAGTTTTTGCAAGAAGCCCTCGCTCCACTTGGTCTCCCGTGCGCACAGCCTGGTCCGGTCCACCGGCCGGTGGTGTCCGGAGCACGACTTCTTCAGGTCCTGGCCGCAGCACTCCAGCCAGGCTGGGGGCTCCGCTACGGCGGCGTGGTCTTCGTGGGCTGAGAAAAGCAGGATGAAATAATAAATAAATATTTCCGGACAATCCACACACCAACATCTAGCCCCGTGGTAAGCTGTTAGCTTGTGTTACGGGTACTAGACATCTGATATACTTAATCTGGGGGCACGGCAGTGCCCCCACCAAGTCGAGCAAAAAAGCGGCACGGCCGTACCATCCTTTTCTCTAAGCAATTCAGGCCATTTTCGACCCCATGTAACTTCGTTGTGGATAAAACTAGAATACTGAAATTTTCAGTAACCATGCAGGATTGTAAAGACACAGTATGTTTCAAATTTCATTCAATTTTAACCAGTATTTTAAGAATTATAACGGGTCAAATTTCGTAATTTTGTCACTCACTCACCGACTGACTGACTCACCGATCATCAAAATTCTAAGGCACTTCTAGCAGACCTAGAAGCTTCAAATTTGGAATATAAGTAGTGTTTGGTGTATAAATCAAGGAAAAACTAAAAAATCTAGAAAAAAAACCGGTATAGAGGGCGCTGTCGTACCTTTTCTCGAAGCAATTCAGGCCATTTTCGACCCCCTGTAACTTCGTTGTGGATAAAACTAGAAGACTGAAATTTTCAGTAACCATGCAGGCATTGTAAAGACACGGTATATTTCAAATTTCATTCAATTTGAACCAGTATTTTAAGAATATAACGGGTCAAATTTCTTTATTTTGTCACTCATTGACTCACCGATCATCAAAATTCTAAAAAGAAAAAAGTAGAACTGTCTACAAAATAAAAAAAGAAATGAGATCCCATCAAAAACAATACTTGTCAAAAAAACCAAGTCGCGCAACTCAGCTGTTCTGCGGTAAAAAGTTGTGAGATCCAAGTAAATCCAAGTCTTCAAATTTCGTCTCAAAATTCTTTAATGTTTTATATAAATATATTGAGACTTGGCCATCGCACTAAATAATTGAATTAACACGTGTTTTCAGGCGATGGCCAAGTCTTAATATATTTATATAAAACATTAAATAATTTTGAGACGAAATTTGAAGACTTGGAATTACATGGATCTCACAACTTTTTACCGCAGATCAACTGAGTTGCGCGACTTGGTTTTTTTGACAAGTATTGTTTTTGATGGGATATAATATACATACCAACATAGATATTTTTTATTATACATATTAAACACCCAGACCAAGGAGAAAGTGCTTGCAGAACATACAAACACTTGACCCCTCGGCGGGAATCGAACCCGCTACCTCTTGCGCCGCAAGCGGACTCTCGCCCGCTGAAATATTTTTTTATGTTTTTAATAAGTGATAAACCTTGCACAAGCAGGTTAAACTATTTTTAGAATATTTTTATGCAGAAAAAAATAATCCTGTTTAAATTTAATCCTGTGCGCGAAGGTTACGGATGTGTCTTAATTTTTTCTGCATAAATATATTTTAAGAAAAACATGATGAAATAATTTCCAATAGGGAATGTGCACGTGTATTTTTTCTAGTAACGTTTAATGTTAGATTAAGAATAAAACGACATTATTAATAAATGCACTAATATTTCAATTGACATGTTTTGTATTTTTTATAATCTAAGGACATTTCTGATTTATAGTTTTTAATTTACAATTTATGTCAGGATTTTGCATGAATAATTAATTTGGTAGAACTTAACAACAACATGCATCTATAACTATTTTAAGTCCTTGTATTTTTCTTTTGTAATAAATAAATAAATAAATATTTCCGGACTACTCACACAGCATCACCTAACCCCAAACTAAGCAGAGCTTGTACTATGGGTGTTAGGTGACTGATATACTATAATACATAAATACATTTATTTTTTGTAAATACATACTTATAATACATTGATATCTACTACTTCTACTCACTAAAATGATACTTATGATATAGATATGATGTAACATGTATTTACGCAATAAATGTACCTACTTTGAACTTTGATAGAAATCACCCACACCCGAAACCATGTAAATTCGTTCGTGCAAAAAAAGAAATTTATATATATCTTTATATATATAATTCTTCTGTGAGTGTGTATGTCACTGAACTTCTCTAAAACGACTGGACCGATTTTGATGAAATTTTTGTGTGTGTTCAAGGGGATCTGGGAATGGTTTAGATTCACAATTTTGAATAAAAATTTTGATAAAAAATTGAATAAAACCCGTGCGTAGAAGGGGCGGGCCACTAGTTTATATATAAATAAAAAATTTGGGAGGTTTTACTGAGCAGTCCAGGGTCATAGTGAATGGTGGCATGTCTCCTGCGCGCCTGGTACCCGTGCCGGGCGAGCGGCGCATACCACTCGCTGGCGGGGTCCGCGGCGGCTTTGGCGGCATTCCCCATGCCGCGGGCCTCGCGGGATTTGGCCACTTGGCCGCCTATGCCGCCGCTGCTGTGCGAGTGGGCTAGCTTTCGGATCTCTGTGGAAAGGGGCTGTATGTTAATGTACAGAAATAAATGCTCGAATACAAGCAAGTATTAAACAGTGTGAGTGAATATACATACACACCGAAATCTGCTCTCTCGCTCTGGCTCACTAATTACAGGCGACTATTGTATTTGTGTCTCTTACCATTTCCGTTTCATCTTTTTGCATCCGGTTTGAAATCACTACGATTCTATAGAAGTTTCACTTCAAAAAGCTTACTATTCTGTGTTATGTTACTTAGGTGTAACATATATTATCTTATATGTAGAATTCTCGTGTCACAGTTTTCGTTCCCGTACTCCTCCGAAACTTGACCGATTCTCATGAAATTTTGTGAGCATATTGAGTAGGTCTGAGAATCGGCCAACATCTATTTTTCATTTTGCAAGACAACGTTTGCTGGGGTCAGCTAGTAATCTTATATAAATAAAAATGAATTGTTGTTCGTTAGTCTGATTAAAGCTCGAGAACGGCTGGGCCGATTGAGCTGATTTTGGTTTTAAAATGTTTGACGTAGTCCAGGGTAGGTCTAAATGGTGAGCAAATAAGGAAAAATTGCCGAAAACTTTTTTACCCGTGCGACGCCGGGGCGGGCCGCTAGTTTATAATAAGAATAATACGATAGTTATATTATTTTGTATTAATTGATTTATCATTTATTGTATTTAAGGACTATTCGAAGTGCACCATTTGGTTTGCCTCTGGAATAAATGATTTATGAATTGAATTGAATGTTTTTTTGACTTCAGCGAAAGATGTTTCCCGACTGGATGGATGGGCGACTTGGATGCCGCTGTCAACCAAAGTGATTGTAAATATTTGAGGGTTGTTTTAGCTACAACAGTGTGGCAGTGAGGTGTACAAATGTACAGGATATGGCGATACGTAACACGGCCCCTTATCATATCTCTTACTTCATAATCTGTATTTCAAAGAACAATTTTATAGAACACAAGAACATAGTGTCTTCCCCTTAAATAGAGACAATAAGCAAAGTGTTAATGGACACATTCTTTATTTTACTCTACGTAGCAATTTAAGTCATATGTAAAATTACTAATTAGCCTTTATAATGGCTACATCGTAATATTGTTGTAGCATCTTTATTTGAGAAGCTGCATAAAAAAAAAATATTAATCTGTATTTCTTACCGATTTATCTGTAAAATAATCCCTTATGGTGTTTCCATTCTATAAAAAGTTAAGTTTGCATATTTATGTTTTGTTAAAATAATGTATTATTTTATATTCTTGCATTGTGTATGAAAAATTTGACAAGGCCTCTTTACAGCTGCTTCTACATACTTTGACAAAGCGGCTGTTCAGCTGCACTATTAATGAATTATTTTAATAAGTTTTTAAATAATAATGTATGAATCTATTAATTTGTTGTGTAGATTGTCCGGAAATATTTATATTTTATTTTATTTATTTACTGACGTAACTACGTGTTCTTTAATGTCTCAAAGTTAAATAAATGAATTGAATTGAATAAATAAATATCTCCGGACTAATCACACAGCATCACCAAACCCCAAACCAATAGAATTATAAATTACTATGCCTAAACTAAGCAGAGCTTGTACTATGGGTGCTAGGCGACTGATACACTACATAGAAACATTTTTTTATAAATACATACATAATGACCATACATAGAAAACACCGAGACCCGAAACCAGAAATTGTAGATACAAAATCTGGCCCCCGGCGGGAATCGAACTTACAAGCCTTCGGCCACCGAACCACAGAGGTCATCAATAACCACCATCTACCTCTGTCTCTACTCAGCCTGATGCTGCTGATCTTCCTCTCCATCTCGTGCTTCTTCTGCGCCCACGCGTGGGCCAGCTTGCGGCTGCCGCGCGTGGCCGCCTGCGCGCGCCGCTGCGCCTGCAGGCGGTGTAGCAGCTCCAAGCGGATGGCTTGTAGCTCATCGATTTCCTAATTCAATTCAATTTATTTAATTCAGCTTCACATAGTTACAGCCATAGAGTTAACAGTTAATGTAGGTTACATACCTACATTAACTGTTAACTCTCTATTTTTTCTCTCTATTCTCTCTATTTACAGCTAAAAATACATTTTTTTTTGGAGTTTACTCCTTAATAAACGATTTGAGTTATAAGGCTCAATACGGAAATTTTATGAGTAAAATCAAGTGTAACACGAAAAGTTGAGGCGTTACGTAGAAAGAGACAAACATATATATCTGTAGGATTGAACGTGTAAGAGAATGAGATGGAATACATTACACAGCGTATCTCATTCTCGGGGTCTCCTCTTTGTGCGATACTTCGTAGTCTCACTGTATTACATAAAGTATGTTACAAAATAATATAAATAAAATACAGTGAGACTACGAAGTATCGCGCAAAGAGGAGACCCCGAGAATGAGATACGCTCCTAATGTATTCCATCTCATTCTTTTACACGTTCAATCCTACAGATATATATGTTTGTCTCTTTCTACGAAACGCCTCAACTTAATATGTGTATTGTTATTTATAATAAGTTGCCGGAATCTATAAAGGCACTTAGGGGTAATCTATTTAAAATTAAATTAAATAATTGGCTTAGTGACAAATGTTTTTATAGTGTTAAGGAATATATTGATTTTAAGTAGGTAATTGACATTTGTATTGACTTTTAATTTGTATTCTGATATCGATGACTTATATTTTGTTTAATTTTTTATTTGAATTCTCATTTAATTTTTAAGTTACAATTGATTTTTGATTATTTTAATTATTAAATTTTTTAACATTTGCATACCCGCTTGCGGGTTAAATACAATATGCTACTTGTACTATATAATATCGTGACATGTACTTGAATTGAAAATGTATTTGGCAAATAAATGATTGATTTGATTTGACTTTTCGTGTTACACTTGATTTTACTCAAGGAATTTATAACCACAGGAAGCGAAATGAGCTGAAGATACTATGAAAACTCGTTCGACCAACATTGGCGGGGGGTGAGGTTATTATCCGACCAAATACGAACGAATTGTGTGTCTCGCTCTCTTTCGTGTTGAACGTATTTCGCTATCTATTTTCCAAAGAACACTGATTACCTTTTTTATTTTAACGAGTGATATTGCTGTCAAAACTAGTCAATTCTAGGGATGCCCTAAGTTGATTATCGATATGAACGAACTAATGAATGAATGAAATGTTCAAGTTAGGGGGTACTGCGATTTAGTGAAGAAGAAGTAATTAACTAAGGAAAACATATATTAACCATAATTTGGACAAGTTTTACAAGTGATTATACCAGTACCCAGTGTAGATAAGGGGGCACCAATAAGTTTAATACTTTCTAGGTTTTTACCTACTTGTATATTTAACGTGGATCCATAGAGGGTATCATTAGTAACTACTTTTGTTTTTGTTTTGAAATAAAACAAGTACTTATCTAAGTTGTTTATTTATTTTTCTTACCATTAATCTAAAAAGCGAAGATTTTAGTACTAACTAGCAGTGCCCCGCGGTTTCATCCGCGTAGTTCCCGTTCCCGTGTGAATACCGGGATAAAAAGTAGCCTATGTAGGAATAGCATCTTTGTGCAGTTTCCTTTGTTTAGTGGCATTTTCATTAAAACAATTAGCGTGAAATGCAGACTGCATATTCTATGATGCTTTGTTGGGATCCATGTTTGGTGTCTCCGAATCGCTTTTACCCACTTTCTTTTCTTGCTGGATCGGTCGGGAATCTATAAAAGTTATAAATAAAACGTTTGTAATATTGACTGTACGAAATGTACAGTCAATATTACAAAAATAAAAAGTACTTAAATATAATTATCATACCGAATATTTCCGTATAATATTGAATATCACAGATAGCTTAAATTATCAAGTTATACCTCTATAAAATACCAAACAAAAACTGTCCTAGATATTTATCATCCAATTTGGTTCAGTGGTTTAGGCTCTAGTGCAAACGAAGGAAAACAGGCGCACGCACATACAGAAAGTCAAGCATTTGATTTTTTCGGACTCGTTTTACCATAGAGAATCAATCCTCAATCGTTACGATTACAATACTTCCATACTCACTCCGTTCGCTCGAAAGTAAACAGTTGCCTACACTCTTGGTACCTCTATACGTGATAATTTTTACCCCCTTATCTTTGTACGCAGCATTTCATTCATATCGATATTGTTTATCGATAAGGCCCTGTCCCTATTGAACGAAGAACGAAGTAAAAATGGCGTGAGTGAATGGCATAATCCGTCAGATTTAAGTAGGACAGGTTTACTGTAAAATATCCATTAAAATGTAAGTTTTTTCATTTTAGGCGTATTTTTATTCAAATTTGTTATTATTTTATTGATTTAACATAAAATAAAGCGCAAATACATTATAAATTCGTACTTACGGGTGAAAGGAAACATCTGTTGTTCGATTGCTGTAGTTTTTAAACCATTAGCACTGCACATTTCGTCATTTTCGACGTTGTGAATTCTTCGACTCGTCGATTGCAACTGAGACACATACATCGTTTACCGAGGTCAAATTTCCCGGTTGTCGGCTAGAGGGGTAAGGGAGAGAATGACAGTATATCGCTTCCTGTGGTTATAAATTCCTTGATTTTACTCCTCATAAAATTTCCGTACCGGGCCTTATAACTCAAATCGTTTCTTAAGGAGTAAACTCCAAAAATAATATAAATATTATTGGGAACCTACTAGTGCTGTCATAAATGTTAATGATAAGCACTCACAGCCTCCCTGAAGATTAGGTCCTTTGTCTCAACATCCTCAATAATGGCGTCTCCTTTCTTCATCCAGCGAGGGTACGCGTCCTTTTCAACCAGTTCCATCCATTTCCGAGAATGACGCATTCTGTAAAATCAGTTAATTTATTTATTTCTCAAACAATTTACATTAAGTCGGAGAATTGTACTCAAATTAGAACACATAAAATATGTAGATGCTAATCAATAATAAAATTACAAAAAACATTATTCCTACATAATCACACGGACATAAAAAGTATTAGGAATTGCAACAAAACATTTATACCCAAGTAATTGGATAAATTTAAATATAAATTTAAGAAAAACCCCCGATTCCAATGCCTTAATTTCCATAAAAGTAAAACACCATCATATTGTGTAATGTGCAAGCGATGCGCTTTTATTTGATACCCCACTCGAGTATATTTGCAGATTTTCGGTTTTCCTTCCCCACTCAAAGCACCATACAACATACTTTTAAACGGCACACCCGATTTTCATGAAACATGTCCAAGAACACTCACGCCAGACTCACTCATACAAAAAAAAACTAAATTAAAATCGCTTAATCCGTTCGGGAGCTATGATGTCCCAGACAGGCAGACAGACACGTCAAACTTATAACACCCCTCTTTTTTGGTTGGGGGGCTAAAAAACATTACAAAAAATCCAATAAAAATATACCAATTTTATCTAACACAATAATTCAACAATCTGAGGCATTCATTTACTGAGTTTGCATTGAGAAAAAAAAACATGCTACACAAAACCTATTAAAAATCAAATATTACAAGAATAAGGAAATAATTTAGTAACTGGGTACACATAGTCGCATGTACTTTTACGAATGCAATTTACACAATAAGAAGATACTATTTGGATTCCCAATCTTTTATGTCCTTAAAAGTAAAAAATCATGTTATTTTGTAATGTGTAGATGATGCGCTTTCATTTGATACCCCTTTCGACTATATTTGAAGATGTTCCTTTGCTTTACCTTGAAAAAATAACGTTATTTGTATGGGAGCCACCTAAAATAATTATGTATGTGTTTTTAGTATTTGTTGTCATAGCGGCAACAGAAATATATATCATCCCTCTAAATTTCAACTATCTAGCTTTCACGGTTCCTGTGAAAAAGCTTGGTGACAGACAGACAGAAAAACAGACGACGAAGTCTCAGTAAAGTGTCCCTTTTTACCATTTGGGTAAGGAGCCCTAAAAATAACCTCTGTTTACCCTAAGCGCTCGTTAATAGACTACTGGTACTTGACATTTAGTCAACAAATAAATATAATTGATCTATCCATTAATCACGTTATTGTCAGCTGGGTCAGTGGTACTTTCGTCGCTATAGGATATTAGGTTTCGTAATAATCACTCATCACATTGTTACTAATACTGCCACGCGGGGTTGCTCGCGTTATGGCGTTAAGGCGTAGGCGGTTGTGGGTTCGATTCTTGCCGGGGTACCAGATTTTGTACGATCTACAATTTCTGGTTTCGGGTCTGGGAGTTTTCTATGTATAATTATGTAAGTATTTACAAAAAAAAATATTTATGTAGTATATCAGTCTCTCTCTCTTATCACATTTAGATCGGTAAAGTCGTTTTTGCGCGCGTGGTGACTTAAGGCCTTATCTCTCTCGTCAAGAGAGAAGTCCCTTTGTCCCAGCAGTGGGAACGTTAATAGGGTGATGATGGAGATTAAAAATAAAAGGATTTTAATACTTATTAATGATTTCCGTTGTGTGAAAGTCCGCTGGCAAATCACCAATTCGATACGGCTTGCCCGGTCCTGTAGAAAAAAACATTACATCAGTTTTTAGCCGACGGCGCGAGCTCAAAGGAGTGGTAATGTGTTTAACAGTATGTATGTATGTATGTTCCTTTCTCCCATTATACAGACCAAACGCCTGGGCCGATTTCTATGATTCACACGTCAATCGATTCCTCTTAGTACAGCGTCACTAAAGACATGGTGTTAGTGAAAATTCAACATGGCGACTACTGGACGCCATTTTGTAAAAATAAGAAATTAAAGTCAAGCAACTACTACCTATATCATGTGGGGTATCGTTGAAAAGGAATTTTAAAATCATTTATAGTTTTCTTTCAAAAATTTTCGATCCGATTAGGATATATATAGATTAAAAGTTGTTATATAGAATATCAGTTCCCCCTATAATCACAAAAAACTGGTACCTGCCTGCACAAAAACATCAAAATGGTTATGTTTTAGATAATGATAAGATAAGAAAAATCTATTTTTTTGCTCAAAACATAGATAACATTTTAGTCTCATAAAATAAAAATAAGTTCGGCTATGTTTTTGCCTGAATGTAGGCTTACAAATATTAAAAAAAAACATGAAAAAAATTAAATTATTAAACGTAACAAATCAATTGAAATTAAAATTATCGGAAGTTAAATATAAATAAATTAATGGAATTACAATTGAAATATTTAGTGTCAAATTTGTCAGTTAAATATTAGGTCCTTACATATGAAATTGGCGTTTTTCGTACTGGCCACTTTAATCACAAATTTCTCCTCTTTGGTAAGGAATTCCAAATTCAAATTTGTACAGCTATAGACTCATGTATTTGTGCTTCGATGATCGTCATTCATTTGTTTTTTTTCTTCTGTTTTTTTCTGTTTGCGTCACTCATTTTACAAAATGGAAAACTTAAAATATCGCATTATTTACGAGTACGAGTTCCGCCGTGGCACTAGTGCTGCGGAAACAACTCGAAGGGTGAATGATGTGTATGGCGGTCGTGTTGCAAAAGAAAACACAGTTCGTTTTTGGTTCCAACGTTTTCGTTCTGGAAATTTCGACTTGCAGAACAAGCCCCGTGGACGGCCTGAGACTCAAGTTGATAATGAAGAGTTGAAGGCTATTGTGGAAGCGGATCCATCGCAAACCACGTCCGAGTTAGCTGCAGGCTGCGGTGTTAGTGATAAAACTGTTTTAATTCACTTGAAGCAAATTGGGAAGATTAAAAAGCTTGAAAGGTGGGTACCTCACGAATTGACTGAAGCAAACCGGCAAACGCGCGTCGACTGCTGCGTTACATTACTAAACCGGCACAATAATGAAGGTATTTTAAACCGAATCATTACCTGTGATGAAAAATGGGTTCTTTACGATAATCGGAAGCGCTCAGCGCAATGGTTGGATCCTGGCCAGCCAGCCAAATCCTGCCCCAAGCGAAAATTAACCCCAAAAAAGTTACTTGTAAGCGTTTGGTGGACTAGTGCCGGTATTGTTCATTACAGTTTTCTCAAATCTGGCCAGACTATTACGGCTGATGTCTATTGTCAGCAATTGCAAACCATGATGGAAAAGCTAGCGGCTAAACAACCTAGGCTGGTCAATCGCTCCACGCCACTGCTGCTTCACGACAACGCTAGACCACACACTGCGCAACAGACGGCTACTAAATTAGAAGAGCTTCAATTGGAAAGTCTAAGACATCCTCCGTACTCCCCGGACCTTGCTCCAACAGATTACCATTTTTTTCGAAATTTGGATAACTTCTTGCAAGGGAAAAAATTCAACTCCGATGGGGCAGTCCAAATCGCCTTCAAAGATTTTATTGATTCCCGTCCGACTGGTTTTTTTAGTAAAGGGATCAATGAACTACCTATAAGATGGCAAAAGTGCATAGAAAATAATGGTTCATACTTTGATTAATTAAATATATTATATTAAAAAATATTCGACTTTTTGTTCCTCCCATACAAAACGCCAATTTCATATGTAAGGACCTAATATTCTTATAGTATAATTACCCAGCTTTACTTATATTTATCAGGTAATCTTAATATATATAAATCTCGTGTCACAATGTTTGTCCTCAATCGACTCCTAAACCACTTAACCGATTATAATAAAGTTCGCACACCATGTGCAGTTCGATCCAACTTGAGAGTTATGGTGGTTTTTACGGCGAGAAAAATTCGAATAATTTCCGGGAATATTTTATACCCGTGCGACGCCGGGGCGGGCCGCTAGTTATTACATAATTCTTACCCCACTTCAAGTTATCCAGGTATAGGACTTCAGGAGTATCTTTACGATCCCCGGAAGGCTGACCCTCCGGCTGCCAAGGAATCGTCTGTGCCGATGACTCCCTGAAATATGACATAATATTACATCAAAAGATACAAGATACAAAATCATTTATTTCCATTGTTTGGTTTTAAAAACTTAGACACGTCAAAATAAATTAAAAAAAAAACAAAAAAATATAATCATAGTTGCTTAAAGATAAGTAGGAAATAAATTTATGGTATCTGGTCGCTTCGCTTTTTTTACACTAGAGCAAAGAAGCGATTAGAAACTCTAGCTCATTTTTGTATTGAAAATTTACAATCATTATTTGTTAGTCTTGTTTTTGATTTTGTGTTGGAGCAGATTCCGTCCTAAGCAGTTTTGTCCTCAAGGTAATCCGATATATTATAATAAGCTTTTTTACAAAGATTGTTTTTTAGAATTTTCTTAAATTTAGTAATTGACAACTGTCAAAGTCAAAGTCAAAAACAAAGCGTAATTTCCTTTGCCGCACAGGGCATTCATGGACAGGTCAACTTTTAAGTTAATTGAAATAAAAACTAAGAAGATTCAATGAATTAACATTGACTAGACAGTTTGCTTCAATTTTTTACACTGAGTCTATTATGTATTCTGTGACTGAGTCGAGAAGCGAATAGAACAACCCAGCTTTCATCTCTTATGTTTGTTATTATAACAATCATCATTATCACCCTATTAACGTTCCCACTGCTGGGACTCAGGGACTTCTCTCTTGGAGAGATAAGGCCTTAGCTCACCACGCTGGCCAAGTGCGGGTTGGTGAATGTCACATGTCCTTCAAACTCTTTAAAGTTCAGAACATGCCGGTTTCCTCACGATGTTTGCCTTCACCGTTAAAGCAAATGTTTAAAGCGCACATAAATATCTCAAGAAGAAAAATCCAGAGGTGGTTGGCGGGGTTCGAACCCACGACCTTCGGAATGAAAGTCATGTGTCCCCCACTTAGCCAACACGGCTTCATTAGCCATTTATTAATTAATTATAACAATATAGATGTACAATTCGTATAGGTAAAAGGTTAATTTTGAAAAAATCCAGCAAAACCAGTTTAGCCCGATCTGATCGCGTTCCATGGTGAAATCGGGGTTTAATGTGCATTACCTATACAAGCTTTGTGTGCCCCTACTCCTTGGCTTCCTCTGGGCGGGCGGGACGACCATCGGCGAGGGCGGGCGGAAGTCAGGAGTCGTGCTGGCTACTGCTAATACTGTCTTAGGCCTGAAAAAGTTACAAATTAGAGGGTATGAATAAAACTGTCTAATGCCTGAAAGAAGTAGAATTAAACATGCATTGTATTAGTAGCATAGAATAGAATATTTATTATAATATTTTATTTATAATTTTTTTCTTTATTTTATTTTTTTTTTATTTATAATTGGTGTTTTTAATTTTAATCTTTTTTTTGTGAAATACTTTTATTATGCTTACTGTATAACAGCACGCCAACAATGTTAGCAACCAATACAGGTTGGCAGGTAGAAAATGCCTAGGCATTAAGCCCACCTTTTTGTACAAAGTTTTTGTTCAAATAAAGTATTTTAAATAAATAAATAAATAAAATATTAATTGCATGAAATACATGTGGTTATAATTTTGTTTCACGTTCAAAGTTTCAATGTGTTCTGCCGTTATGAGCGTACAATATACTGCATGAAACTGACAACACAGCTGCTAGTCCCTAAGATTTACTAAATCAAGGTCAAAATTTCCTTCCATAGACGCACATGGCATACAGAGTAAAAGTAAAGTAAAAGTATCTTAATTGCATAAATACATGTGGTTATAGGTGTTCAACATATAACAATGTATTTTACCAATATATGGCGTGCAATGTCATGTTACATAGTTATTGAATTTACAATTGAAATTACCATCATAGACAATTAATTTATAAATAAAAAAAAATAAAAAAAATTGCAAATTATGAAAATTAAAAGTTTTTATCGTCCATAAATTCTTTTAAACTAAAATCATTTGTCGGCCAATATATTCCTTAACCTATTTTTAAATAACGAGAGTGGTAATGCTCTTATTCCGAGAAAAGAGGAAATATTAAATAATACGGACTTTTTTGAGAGAGAGAGAAAGAGAGAGAGATACTTTATGCTTGCGGCGCAATTCCGCCGTGGATTAAGGTGTTTGTAAGTTCTGCAAAAAAAAAAATCTCCTTGCCCAGACTAAGGATTAATATGTATAATAAAAATTTCTATAAATATATTATGTATATCTATTATATAAAGTATATCAGATGTCTAGTTCCTAACAGAAACTTAGAGCTTACCACGGGGCTAGATGTTGTTGTGTGGAAATATTGACTATTATTTATCGTTTTATGCAAAGCCGGAAAGCGCCAGCTAGTCCTATTAATATGATAAATCCTACTAATTGACTTGTTATGTTTAATTATTTCATTTCTTGCATGTTTTTTAATATTTGTACGCCTACATACAGGCAAAAATATAGCCGAAATTATTTTTATTTTTTAGATGAGACCTATGTTTTGAGCAAATAAATGATTATCTTATCAAATCTTATCTTAATATTATAAACGTGAAAGTTTGTTAGGATGTAAGTTTGTTGCTCTTTCGCGCAAAAACTACTGAATGGATTTTGATGAAACTTCACAATGATATAGCTCACATATCAGAATAACACATAGGCTACTTTTTACCGCGATATATAGATAGAAAATACTTTCCCGGTAATACAACAATTTTGCGGGAAAATAAATCAATTATTTCAAGCAAAGCCCGATTTGGATCAGATTTGGCAAGGACATAGCTGTTTTTGAGTACCCAAGGACATTAATCTAAATTAATTAATTTTAGATTTTTTATAGTAATAATATATAATTTAGAATTTGAGTAAGGTCCATTTTGCAGTGCTGAAGACAAATTATTTGTTTAACTATGATTATAGGTTGATGTAATTTGTGTTTAGCTGCAAATAAATGATTTCTATTTCTATTAAACATTTAAGAAAACTCCACGATTCCAATAACTTAATATGATAATAAATCTAAATTTAAACATTTAAGAATAACCCCCGATTCCAATGCCTTATTTACCTTAAAAGTAAAACACCATAATATTTAGTAATGTGCATGCGATGCGCCTTCATTTGATACCCCACTCGAGTATATTTGCAGATTTTCGTATCCCACTCTCACCCCCATAACTTTTGAAAGGCACAACCTATTTTCATGGCACATGTCTAAGACTAAGAACACATGCAAGGATCACACCTTTATCACAAAAAAATATTTTAAATCGCTTTATCCGTTCGGGAGCTACGATGTCCCAGACAGACAGGCAGACACTTCAAACTTATAACCCTCCTTCCTCGTCCATTTATTTTTAACCCCATCTTTTTTGGGGGTTTAAAAATACATTTCACAGGTTGTTCCTGTGCGCGGGCGAAGGAAGTTAATCACTACATAGTATAAAACAAAGTCGCTTTCTCTGTCGCTATGTCCCTTTGTATGCTTAAATCTTTGAAACTACGCAACGGATTTTGATGCGGTTTTTTTTTATAGATAGAGTGATTCAAGAGGAAGGTTTATATGTATAATAACATCCATTAAATAGTAGAGGTACTGTTATTTTTGAGGTTTCTAATGTTATGTCGTAAATTATTACAATTTTTCCGCTTACATTGCAAACGCAGGCTGAACCCTACGAGTTTTATCAGAATAATGTACTAAGTATTGTACAATTTGAAAAGGTCTACAGAAAAGTCTGTGATGGTATATGTCTATCTCTTATGGATAACCCACAATAACTTTTTTTGTCATTTACTTTTAACGACAAATAATGGCTAATTTTCGAAGCGATTTTAACCAATACAGCATTAATCCTTAACCAATTAAATACCTTGAATACATTGTTCATTTAATATAGATCTATATGGCCCTTTATACCGTATGATTTAAGTGAATATTATCACAATATTATCTAAAATATTATAGATTTAAAATTGCGGGACGTAGATTAGCGAAATCAAATTTAAAAGGTAATTGTTAATTTTCATGGCTTTCCGGTATTCTGATTGTATTTGTTATTTAGAGAAAAATGAACCTCATCAGTAACCCTTTCAATCTGCATCATAAAATACAG
Organism: Gymnoscelis rufifasciata; assembly: GCA_929108375.1. Taxonomy (NCBI): domain Eukaryota; kingdom Metazoa; phylum Arthropoda; class Insecta; order Lepidoptera; family Geometridae; genus Gymnoscelis; species Gymnoscelis rufifasciata. The sequence goes on along the minus strand of OV815332.1, from coordinate 6,511,226 downwards.
CACATTATTTTTTGTCACATTTGACCGGTTCGAGTCCCGACTGAGGAAAACGATTTTTCATAAATCCTTAAAATGCAGTATTTATTGTTTTTAAAAACAAAGGAAACTCTCCCTTACGCAAAATGTGCTATTTACAATATGTAAGGTAGTTGCCATCCATGTGGCATTCGATTTTTCCACCCTGTATAGCGCGTCTGAGGCCGCGGTTTCCTCAAAACTACTGGATAGATTTTAATCACATAGGCTATATATTATAAACCCGTGCGAAGCCGGAGCGGGCCGCTATGTTTTTATATACAACGTTCACAGTTTTTCTGTGGTGTATTTAGTATCAGCATTGCACCCGCGCGAAGCCGGGGCGGGTCGCTAGTATTTATTTTTACTCACGCAGCAGTGAACTTGTACTGGTCCCGGCCTGAGAGATGAGGCTGCGGCTGCCGACTGCGCTGGTCCAGACGCCGCAGGTAGCCACCGTAGGATCTATCCACTTGGCGCGGCAGACGGCAGTTTGGGTGGTACACTGCCAATAGTACATACATAATAAATCTAAATTAAAAATTTAAGAAAAACCCCCGATTCTGAAGCCTTAATTTCCATAAAAGTAAAACGCCATAATACTTTGTAATGTGCACGCGATGCGCTTTCATTTGATACCCCACTCGAGTATGTTTGCAGATTTTCGGTCTTTCTTCCCCACTCTAACCCCCATAACTTATAAACAGCACAACTGATTTTCATGAAACATATCTAAGAACACACAAGCCAGACTCACCATTCATTAAAAAAAAAACTAATTTAAAATCGCTCTATCCGTTCGGGAGCTATGATGTCCCAGACAGACAGACAGACAGACAGACACACAGACAGACAGGCACGTCAAACGTAAAACACCCCTCTTTTTTAGTCCGGGGTTAAAAATTAAATAAAAAGTGTATTTATTCACAAAAAAATCAGAATGAAATGATGCCCTTAAATGTTATACAATTACATTTGTTCATTAACAATTAAAACCACCCACCCTGTCTAAAATAACCCCATATGCGTCTTCTTGTTCTAACAAAGTGTATTTAATCAGTAATAACTTGTGATTAGACACAAGGAAAAAAAACTGCCTCGGCTTAATACAGGAAAACAGTATTCAATCAAAATATAACAGTTATTCACATAATATATCGTCAAAGATACTGCAATAGCGCTGAACTACCATACTTTATGCGAGACTGCAAAAAGTAGCGAATTTAAAATTTAGGTGCATAACTGCCATAAATCCCGATTTACAACTACATACTACTACTTTTGGAGGTTTTGTCTGTTCACGTCCGTAAGTGGTAACCCTCTGAATCCTTACACATGCACGGGCGGCTTGTCTTCATGCTCCATCTTAGACCACATCGTCACTTTACATCAGGTGAGATTGTGGAATTATTCCGATCTGTCACCCTGCTTTGTCCCCATGTGGTGACAGAACGGACAAAAAAGTTTGATCTGTCCCCCTGTTACCGATGAGGGGACAGTTCGAACTTTATTCAGCTCCTTAATGTTTTATCTGTCCCCCTATCGGTATTAGGGGGACAGATCAAACTTTTTGATTCCTGTTTGTCCGCCATAGAATCAAATATTTATATATGTATATATTCTTAAAATCATACAATAAAATATTATTTATTTTATTTTATTATTATTAATTTTTTTTTATTGGTTTATAAACTGGTTTTATATCAATATGGTTATGCACCGATAAAATCCACCATGACTCAAAATCATTTTGAAAAAATTTGTTCTACTTTACATTTAAACGATAATACAACTCATTTACCTCAGGACCATCTTAATCATGATCGGCTGCATAAAATTCGCCCAGTTATCGACGAACTAAATACAAGATATGCTGATATACCGTTGGAACAGCGTTTATTCTTGGATGAGCAAATGTGTGCTACTAAAATGGGCCACTTTATGAAGCAATATCTCCCAAACAAACCCCATAAATGGGGCTTCAAATAATTTTTGATCTGTAGTATTTATAGATTTGCACACAAGGGGCCGTCCGAGCTCTACTTCTTTGGAGACTGAGTTTCAGTTAAAAAAAAAAGTGGACCTGCTCAAACTATGCCGCCCAAAGATATTCGCAAGGACAAAACAGACCACTGGTAGAAATGAGGCGAACGGACCAGGTGCAAAAATTCGCTCACTGTAAGGGTCAAACAGCCACATATTGTGAAAAATGCAGGTTAGTCTGAGCTCTAACAGAGAAAATAACTGTTTTTATAAATTTCACAATGAATAAAGTGATAAAGTTCTATTAAAATGTGATTTTACTTACACCAACACCTGATATTCCATACATGCATAGTTCAATGAGTGCGCAACACAGTGCGCACTCATACATAACACATACCGTTTTTCATGATTTTCAGTGACTGTAACTGAATATTATTAGTTATTACATATTTTTCCTCAATTTATAGACCCTAATAAAGTATAAGAAAAATATTTTAACAGTAGGTATTTAAAAAATTGCGCGTTTAAGGGTTAAAATCTAATGTTTATTTGAAATAATGATATTCCCGGAAGGACGTCGGTATTTTTCTGTAAACAACATTACAATGCGATTATGAAACTTACCTGATATAGGTTAAAGATGTTATTCGCAAAATACAGTGCACAAATGCAGCATATTAACTTTTAGTTTATTAGTTCAGGTTTCATTTAATTTTATAGTAACTAGGTAAGAAGTCAAATCAGAAGACTGATTGTAATATGTACAATATTTACTATGATTTATATATAAAGCAAGATTTTATGTTGATTGATAAAGATATTTTCGTGATGTTAGTAAGTTTTAATATGAATATTTGTATCTTAATAAGACTGATTGTGTAATAATAAAGAAAGAAAGAAAAATATTTATTTGTGTACAAAATTAAAAATAAGACAGATAACATTATTAAATTAAATAACAAATTAATACGTACCTTTCGTTATTTATGAGATTGATAATAAAAATTATTCGAGACTGATTTTATAACATAAATAAATAAAAGCGATTATAAACCGAAACCATTTTGTCTTTTAATTAATAAAAGGTATTTTTAAGAAAATAACCAAATACCGCACTTGGCCAGCGTGGTGAATTAGGGCTAATCCCTGTGTCCCAGCAGTGGGAACTTTAATAGGGTGATGATGATGAGCCAAAAATAAATAATATTTTTTTGTATGATTTTAAGAATATAAACATATATACCTATTTAATTCTATGGCGGACAAACAGGAATCAAAAAGTTTGATCTGTCCCCCTAATACCGATAGGGGGACAGATAAAACATTAAGGAGCTGAATAAAGTTCGAACTGTCCCCTCATCGGTAACAGGGGGACAGATCAAACTTTTTTGTCCGTTCTGTCACCACATGGGGACAAAGCAGGGTGACAGATCGGAATAATTCAGATTGTGGTCAAATGAAGGCTTATCTATAATAAAAAAAAAAAGGAAAGGGCGGCTTACCGGAAGATAAACACGAACGACCATCAAAAATGCAGAATCCAACCAAAGCAAGACAACTAGTTTCCCTTCTTCACGAAACATCATTATAGTACATTAATTTATATTAATAACTAGCGGCCCGCCCCGGCGTCGCACGGGTAAGAAAAGTTCCCGGCAATTTTTCCTTATTTGCTCTCCGTTTAGACCTACCCTGGACTACGACAAACATTTTAAAACCAAAATCAGCTCAATCGGCCCAGCCGTTCTCGAGTTTTAATCAGACTAACGAACAACAATTCATTTTTATTTATATATAGATAGATGACGCCAAGTTGCTAGAAGTAGACAGTATTGAAACCAATGAAAACAAACAATTACATGACTGATGAGAATTATGGAAATTATGAAGATGACAACGATAAAGATAAAGATGATTAAATATATTATAATAATTAAGCATGAATAATAAATATTTTTTTGTGTATTAAATTCATTAAACTGAACAGTTTTTGGTTTCTCATGTGTAGTTCTCTCTTGCCTTTATTCGCTCTAAGGGGGTGTGCAACCCTTCAAATATGTCTGGTTATTAAAAATTATTGAATGATAATTGTCCAGTAATATTCGTATATACTTTTTATTAATTAAAAAAATTAAATTGCAGGAATTTAAGACAGTAAATGCATTTATGTACCTGAGCAATGCTCTGGCATTTGAATTTCTTCGGTGTCTGGGGGAGCGTTTAGAATTTGGAGCATTAGAATATTGTGTATAAATCTCAGTTTTTATAATATGACGTGAGAGAGCTCAGGTACTGCACACCTTGATTGCCTGATACCTACTGAAGACACCGTTACTCCAGGTTCGTAACCCCCAAGCATTGTTCCCTACACCAGTGAGAACGTAACGTAGGTCTAGCAGGCCCTGGCTCTACCTCTATATCATTACATTATAATTGTTTTTCATTTATTTAATAGAAATAGTTTGAATATTGATTTCTTACAAATATCAAATTGTCATCTATACGTTATTACATAGCTGTCATTATACGTCAATTGCGTAATCATTTGCGTTTTGTTATTCCAAGTCTGATTCTTTTTTGTTATAACACGTTTTATAGTGACTGTCGTTTCAAGTCAAGTCACACGGGAATGCTGCCGAACGGGATAAAAAGTATCCTATGTCCGTCTCCTGGCTCTAAGCTACCTCCATACCAATTTTCACCCAAATCTGTTCTACCGTTCTTGAGTTATAAGTGGTGTAACTAACACGACTTTCTTTTATATATATAGATTTAGATTTTATATTATATTAATATTATGTATAATTATCAAATGTCGAATACCCGTAACACTAGAGCTTACCACGGGGCTAGGATGTTGTGTGGATTGTCCGGAAATATTTATATCTATTTATGTATCTGCTTACTTACCTACGTTCATCCGTGTCCCTTCCCTCACGGAGAACATACTGGCGTATACGGGCTGCAGAATCTGCAATAATAATGTCAAAGTCAAAACGTTTATTTCCTGAGAAGCACTGGGCATACATGGGCAGGTCATCATCATCACCCTATTAATGTTCCCACTGCTGGGACACACGACTTTTCTCTTGGCGAGAGAGATTATAATACACCAAGCTGGCCAAGTGCGGGTTACACAAGTCAACTTAAAGTTAATTAAAATAGAAACTATCAAGGAAATAACATTGTCTTGACAGTTCGCTTCAATGTTTTATACTGAGTTGAGAAGCGAAAAGTACACCACAGTACACATTTTGTATAATTCTAAATTTAAAATTTAAGAAAAATCCTGTTTCCAATGCCCTAATTTCCTTAAATGTAAAACAACATAATATTATGTAATGTGGACGCGATGCGCTTTCATTTGATACACCACACTAGTATATTGGCAGTTTTTCGGTTTTCCTTCCCCACTCTCACCCCCATAACTTTTAAACGGCTCAACCGATTTTCATGAAACATGTCTAAGAAAACCCGGGCCAAACTCACCTTTCATACAAAAAAAAAACTAAATTTAAATCGCTCCATCCGTTCTGGAGCTATGATGTCCCAGACAGACAGACAGACACACAGACACGTTAAACTTATATCATCCCTCTTTTTTGGTCGAGGGATAACAAATAAAAAAAAAATTAAGCAACCAAACAGCGAGTAAAAAGCGCACAAACATTATTCAAGAATGGAAATCCATAGGTGCGTGGCGGGGTTTGAACCCACGACCTTGGGAATGAAAATGTAGGCTCCCATTTAGCCAAAACAGCGTCTACTAGAATTCTCATGTGTGTATTTAACTGTACTAAATTTTAATGCTAAAGAGTTTGTTAGAATGCGATAATCTCAGGAACTACCAGTCCGAATTGAAAAATTATTTAAGTATTTGATAGGCCATTTAAATAGCAAGGCTTAAAAGCTAACCTTAACCGCAGGGAGACATGGTGTCCCGCGGGAACCGCCATTGAACACGGACATGAGTGAAAATCAAGTTTGCAAGGTACTTACAAGCTGTGCGGACTGCATCGCTGCTTTGAAAGACGTACGTGCATAATCCCTCGCTCCAGACACTATGAAAGCAGAATCTGAAAGGATAACAGAATAGATTTATTCAGTAATTTGGAGGTTTCGTCTGTTCACGTCCGTAAGTGGTAACCCTCTGAATCCTTACACGTGACCTCTGGGTGGTGCTAAGAACAGCCTCTGGTGGGAGTCTTCGGCCGCGGCTTATCACCACCCTCCGGGCTGGGCCAGTGCGGGAAGAGATTTTTTCGTGTTTCGTAATGTGGCCCGGAGAAGCCATCTACCTTCTAGGTCTTCATGTCCCATCTTAGACCACGTCGTCACTTTACATCAAGTGAGATTGTGGTCAAATGAAGGCTTATCGAGCAAAAAAAAAAGTCCGTAAGTGGTAACCCTCTGAATCCTTACACGTGACCTCCGGTGGTGCTAAGAACAGTCTCTGGTGGGAGGTTTCGGCCGCGGCTTGTCACCACCCTCCGGGCTGAGTTACACCTACGGAATAGGGATTTTTCGGCCGGTAGCGGGTCCGGTATTCTGAATGTGAGCTATTTTCTACGGGACTGGGCGAGGCTAACTCAGTGTTAGCTGCTGAGATGGGGTCTATTGGGTCACCGAGAACGTGTCTCGGTCGACGGTGGAGACAACTCGTGGGGGGAGGGTCCATGTCATACTGAGGTATGATGTGAATGAGTGGGTTTGGGTGCTCGATTGCCGCTTCATAGTGACGCTCAACGGCCTCTTTTATGATATAGGCAATCGATTCGAGAAATGACCATAGCGCGCGCTCTTTATGCATGTTGTCGGGTGGCCACTGCGAATAACAGGTTATGTTTGACAGTTATAGCTTAAAACTGTTGTATAACAGTTTTAAGACCAACAGCTATTAGTATTAATAGCTGTTGGTAAAGAATAAAATAGAAATTTCCGGAATAATCACACAGCATCACCTAAACCCAAACTAAGCAGAGTTTGTACTATAGGTGCTAGGTGACTGATATACCTACTATACACTTTTACTTTTCACAAAATTACCACTCTTGATTAACTTGTTAATTACACGTCTTTCTTAGACTAGTGCCACTGTTCGAATGCCTGCCCGTTGCGTTCCGCCCCACCTGACAACTGCGTCTCGCTCTTCATTGGTCGGTGCGCTCGACAGCGGAGGCGTGAGCGAACGCCGATTGGCTTACGAAATAAAGTCAAATCAAAGTATAAACCGGAAGTTGCCTTTAAATACATACATTTAGGTTAAAACAAATTAAACATTTGATTAAAATATACATAAATTAACTTGGTATCTATATTAACCTAACAATAGAAACATTTTTTTTTGATAATATCCTACTATCCTACTACTATTATAAGGGCGAAAGTTTGTAAGTATGGATGTATGGATGTTTGTTACTCTTTCACGTAAAAACTACTGAACCGATTTAAATGAAATTTGGTACACAAAATCTCTAGAGCCTGAAAAATAACATAGGCTACTTTTTACCGCGGGAAAATCCATTATAAAGCGGGTAACACCGCGGGGCACAGCTAGTTAATAATAATCTAACTGACTTGACTGCCTCAGTGGCGCGGTGGGCGCTTGTCCCCGCTTGCGGCGAATGAGGTAGTGGGTGCGATTCCCGCCGAGGGTTCAAGTGTTTGTATGTTCTGCACTTTCTCCTTGGTCTGGTGTTTGTTGGTGTATGATAAAAAATATCTATGTATGTGTGTCTATTATATTAATTATTGGATTGTCTGGAAATATTTATATTTATAATATTACCGTACAAATAGTCGTGTGCCCTCATCTTCATAACATTAATATGTTTTTTCGGCGCCTCGTACAAAGACTCGCTAGTTTTCGCCATTAATACAAAATAACACCTTTGATAAAAATAAAATGAGGAAAAACACTTTATTTCAACTCAATTCAATTTCTTATAATTGGACTCTGCACTTGCAGCGTTGATTCCCAGTGTCAAGTTAGATAAAATTATAAAGTGAGAAAGATGTAACTCAGTTGAAAGCCATGTTGCGTCCTATAGAAAAAATAAAATGAGGATAAACACTTTATTTACAACGAACCACAACATGGTTTGACAAAACTTTGATAATGACAAGTTATTGAATAAATAGGTTGGTTGCTAGGAGATTCGACTATGTTTGTTTTTTGATTAGATATTATAACAACTTTATTAGTAATAGACGAAGGTTTTTATATACAATAATAATTATTATTGTATTTTAATTAGAGGGACGCAAAATGGCTTTGAACTGATGACATGTTTTACACTTTATAATTTTAATTAACTTGACTTTGGCAGAAGGCAAAATGGCGTTGAACTGAGTAACATCTAGTATTTCACTATATAATTTTATTTAACTCGACACTGGCAAATTGTCGCTTCAAGCGCAGAGTCCAATTATAAGGAATTGAGTTGAATTAGAGTATGGATGGGCTACACATACAAAATAAATATGGCTACACAGGACCCTAAAATCAGTAATGAAAGTCTGAAAGCTGTTTTGAGGATCCTAGATTTCCCTCTGCTGGGACACAGGGACTTCTTTCTTGAGTGAGATTAAGCCTTAATTCACCACGCGCTGCCTGGCCAAGGATCGTGAATGTCACATGCCCTTCAAACTCTTCAAAGTTCAGAACACGCCGGTTCCCTCACGATGTTTGCCTTCACCGTTAAAGCATGTGTTTAAAGCGCTCATACATTTACAAGAAAAATCCAGCAATGCGTTGCGGGGTTTGTACCCACGACTTTCGGAATGAAAGTCGAGTGTCCTCCCACTTAGCCAACACGGTTTTTCAACCGCCTCCTGTATTGGCAAATCAAATCCAATTGTTATTTTTAAGGGTTAGCTTAAGGCTTAGGGACGATAATTATGTTGTGATATTGCTATTGAAAAAGAAATCGAAAAGCCGTGTTGGCTAAAGTGGGAGGACACTCGACTTTCATTCCGAAGGTCGTGGGTTCAAACACCGCCACGCACCTCTGGTTTTCTTCTTGAGAAATTTATGTGCGCTTTAAACACGTGCTTTAACGGTAAAGGCAAACATCGTGAGGAAACCGGCATGTTCTGAGAACTTTAAAAGAGTTTGAAGGGCATGTGACATTCACCAACCCGCACTTGGCCACGTGGTGAATTAAGGCCTAATCTCTCTCGTCAAGAGAGAAGTCCCTGTGTCCCAGCAGTGGGAACGTTAATAGGGTGAGGATGATGATGATGATGATTGCTATTGATTTTGGGGTGTGTCTGTGTGCCTACAGTAACGTTACTTCAGAATCTTCTTCTTAATTCTAAACTGAAATCTTTGCCTGCCGATTTAGTCGCACCATGCCAAGATATACAAGCAAGTGTTTTCAAACAAACAATCTCATCAGCATAATAGTATTAGTATTTATTATTCTATGGTATAGTCATAGTTTATATAATGTGTTTTACAACAGCAACAAATAAACGAGTGTGTGTGTGTGTCAGCTACGACGCACGATTGGAGTTTACTACTTACTACCGATAATTATGATATATATCGAATAGAAAAAAGGGTAACTGAACGCATCTGCTAAAATGATAAGAGAAACAAACATATATCTGTAATTATTCGGATATTTATATTACTTCAATAAAGCGTATTACATAAAGTATGTTACAAAATAATATAAATATAATACAGTGAGACTACAGTGAGGTGTTTTGTTCCTAATTACAATAGCAAAAAATATTAAATCTTTGAAGTGGCAGTGGGCAGGCCACATAGCACCAAGAACAGATGGTCGTTTGGCCGAAAGATTCTAGAATGGAGACAACTGACAACTGACTGGCAAGCGTAGGACGTCCACCAACTAGTCGGACAGACGACCTGGTGAAGGCTGCGGGGTCACGGTGGATGCAGGCCGCTGCCAGCGGAAATTACTGGAAATCTTTAAGGGAAGCCTTAGTCCAGCAGTGAACGTCGGCTAAAATGATGATGATGAAAATAGCAAGAGAAATGAATAAAACGCATAATAATTTAATTAACTTATATTTCATGTTGAAATACATATTTACACTTATTTTAACATCTTAACTTAAGTTGTATGTTCTGCAAGCACTTTCTCCTTGGTCTGGGTGTTTATTATGTATAATTAAAAATATATATATATATATGTATGTCTATTATTTAAGTATATCAGATGTCTAGTACCCGTAACAGAAGCCTAGAGCTAACCATGGGTCTAGATGTTATTGTGGATTGTCCGGAAATGTTTATATTAATCTTAATGATATTTAAGGTGATAAACCTCGCATTTTAGGTTAAATAATTTTAAATTTCTGCCTAAACCTTGTCTGCATAAACATTTTAAATATCACAACATAAGTCGTAATTAATTTTCAGCTAAAACTCCGTTTAAGATAACTCTAAGATGCCTTCAGCATGTCGTCTAACTCGGCGAGTGTCAACGTTGCAGCCCGCACCTGAAACAAAATTAACATTAGCAATAATAATATTAGAATAGACTTTATGATTCCATAACAAGCTAAACTAAAAAAAAAACTTTCGTCTATCCGAAATGGTCATAAAGCGATACGGTTAATTTGATAGCTACCCATTTGACGACCTCAGGCGCAAGAGGTTGCGGGTTCGATTCCTGCCGGGGGACCAGAATTTGTACGATCTACAATTTCGGGTTTCAATTCGTAACTTTTTTGGGAATTATTACAGTCCATAAGCCTATTCAGTGAGAATGGTTGTCAGATTCAGATGTATTTATTTCAACTTATTTATAACAATAGTTGCTATACAAGGTAAGTCATTTTATACATTTTTTTACTTAAATTAAAAAAAAACAAATCATCAGATGTCAATAAATTAAATTTCCAAATAAATGAGTTCAATGTAGGTTAAAATAGATTATATCATAAAATAAATTATCATTAGCCACACATTATCTTATATATAAAATTCTCGTGTCATAATGCTCGTTCCCGTACTCCTCCGAAACGGCTTGACCGATTCTTATGAAATTTTGTGAGCATATTGAGTAGGTCTGAGAATCGGCCAACATCTATTATTCATTTTGCAAAACAACGTTTGCTGGGGTCAGCTAGATTTATGAGAAAGTAATTTAAATATCTATCACAATTTTAACAATAACCTAAATTGACTCAGACTAAAATAGTCACATTAATTTCATTATTAATTCAGGATTACTTTTTAAAGGGTGTTGTTTAAGTTACGCAACTTAGATTCAATATAGATCCTAAACGGTCTGCCAAATCGAAATATGTTAAAAGACAAAACCTGAGAGGTGTCAAGGGACACCCGGATGGAACGAAGTTCCTTTCGATTAATTAGTGAAGGAATTGTAATATTTTTTTTTTTTTTAATGTAATTTGAACTAAAATAACTTACAAATAAAACTAAATTTTGGAAACACAAAAAGCAATCACCCCGACGTGATTTGAACTCGCAACCTTCTGATCTGGAGTCAGACGCGCTACCGTTGCGCCACGGAATTAAGCAACAGCTTATCAAAATATGTATGTTGTGATTCAAAAAGTGTCGTACAAAATGGCGTCCAGTTGTCGCCATATTGAATTTTCACGGACGTCATGGCTTTAGTGTCACTCGCCGTACTAAGAGGAATCGATGACGTATGAATCATAAAAATCGGCCCAGGCCAGTGTAGTAGGACAAAGGAACATACAAACATATTACATTACCACTCTTTTGCGTTGCGCAGTCGGGTAAAAAATGACAAGTTTTGTAAATGCCGTTGTTACACGAGAAAAATCTAATATTTTTTTTGTTATCTACCTTTTTAGTAATTTATTATTTAGTAATCTTTTTTTTATTGTCATCTATTTTTTTTATACCTGTTCGGCTTGTTTCTTCCCCGTCTCCGTGAGAGCTGATAAACTGTTCTTCAAGTTGCTCAGTCGCTCGGTAACTCGCATTTTCTCCTCCAATAACACCTCTTTCGCGTTCATGCCTGAAAAACAATATAAATCCTATACTATCTTAATATATATAAATCTCGTGCCACAATGTTTGTCCTCAATGGACTCCTAAACCACTTAACCGATTATAATAAAATTCGCACACCATGTGCAGTTCGATCCAACTTGAGAGATAGGATGGTTTTTACGGCGAGAAAAATTCGAATAATTTCCGGGAAAATTTTATACCCGTGCGACGCCGGGGCGGGCCGCTAGTATGTATAATAAAAATATCTATAAATGTATGTCTATTATATTAAGTATATCAGATGTCTAGTACCCGTAACACAAGCTCAGAGCTAACCGCGGGGCTAGATGTTGTTATGTGAAATTAATAGGTGACACACATTTACTTAAATTAAATATTAACACACTTTTTACTACTTTGCGCGTATGCCCTTAATTAACTACTTTCAATTTTGTATTTTAACTTTAATTGTCTTCTCTATAAAATGGAAACGTATATTGTTTTATTAGTACTTTATATGTATGATTGGATTCATTAGGAAAGAGGTTTCCAAGATACAGGCTGTGCCTAGTTTGGAAACCATTATATTAAGATTTTTATATCATTGTGTTGTACAATAAACGTTTTTTTTAAATTTTATGCAGAAAAAATTAAGACACATCCGTAACCTTCGCGCACAGGATTATTTTTTTCTGCATAAAATTTAAAAATAGTTTAACCTTCAAAGTGAGGTTTATCACTTATTTACATTAAAAACTAGCGGCCCGCCCCGGCGTCGCACGGGTAAAAAAAGTTCCCGGCAATAATTCGAATTTTTCTCGCCTTTTAAACCTTCCCTAGACCTCCACGAACATTTCAAGACTAAGATAAGATAAATCCGTTCAGCCGTTCTCGAGTTTTAATCAGACTAACGAACAACAATTCATTTTTATTTATATGGATATACGTTTTGTATTTGTATTGTATGATGAGACTCACCCAGTAAAGGTAGGTAATCTCCCGCCTTCTCAGCCCTGATGTCCAAATGGAACCAGTCATCGATATCTTCAGAGTCAGAGGAAGGCAACTCCTGAAACAAGTTACGACCTATATAGAACATTATAGAATAGAATAGAAAATTCTTTATTCCTTAACCGCTTGTGGCGTAAGAGGTAGCGGGTTCGATTCCCGCCGAGGGCTCAAGTGTTTGTATGTTCTGCAAGCACTTCCTCCTTGGTCTGGGTGTTTAATATGTATAATACAAAATATCTATGTATGTATGTTATATTAAGGATATCAGATGTCTAGTACACGTAACACAAGCTAAGAGCTTACCACGGGGCTAGATGTTGTTGTGTGGATTGTCCGGAAATATATATATTTTTTATTTATTTATAAATATAATGCTCCAATATTCAAAGTTAATTACTAAAATAATTAAGTAATAATAGTAATTCATTCACTACTTTATTATTAAATAAAGAAAGGATGAATATTACTGTTTTCTTACACTACCAAACCGACACTTAAGTTTTTTGTACAGATCCACAAATGTGACAAAAAATGCATCCGCAACATCCCTGATATTTAGTAATGTGCACGCGATGCGCTTTCATTTGATACCCCACTCGAGTATATTTGCAGATTTTCGGTTTCCCTTAACCACTCTCACCCCGATAACTTTTCAGCCGATTTCCATCAAACATGTCTAAGAAAAGTGGACAAATATACTCAAGTGGGGTCTCAAATGTAAGCGCATCACATGGACATTACAAAATAGTATGACTTATTAACCGACTTCAAAAAAGTAGGAGTTTTCCGTATACATATATACTTTTTTTATGTATGTCAGCGGATAACTTTGTCGTTTATGACTTAAAAATTATTAAATACTTAATTGCTTATGATTTTTTAATTAATCACTTTTATAGTCGAAATCATTTGAAGAAGTTACAAAAAATGTTTAGATTATTTTAAGAGTCGTCAAGAGCTTGGGGATCTATAAAGTCCCCTCTATTTTAAATACCTGTATAAATATATTAAAAAGTAATTTATAAAGGTGTACGCACATCATACAGGCTGCCCTCCTCGCTGTGGCTCTCCGCATCACTGGGTACCTCTTCATCCATCAGCTCTGGCTTCGGAAGGTGCATATCCTCCTCCGTATTATACTCCTGCTGGAAAATAATTATTTATTTATATGAGGAATATAATTTTTAAGTGTTTTCTATGTATCAAACGTCAAAACGTTTATTTCCTTAGAAGCACACAGCCTACATAGACTAGTCAACTTAAAATTAATAAAACTAAATTGCTTAAATAACAAATATCAAGGAAATAACATTGTCTCGACAGTTCGCTTCAATGTTTTACACTGAGTTGAGAAGCGAATAGAACAACACAGCTTTATCAGTTATTACAATTTTGTAGTTATTACAATTTTGTAGTTATTACAATTTTGGAGTTCTCATCATATGTATGTATTGTCAAAAAAAATGTACCTATGTAGTATATCACTATATCAGTCACCTAACACCCATAGTACAAGCTCTGCTTAGTTCGGGGTTAGGTGATGATGTGTGATTAGTCCGGAAATATTTATTTTAATCTGGGGGCACGGCAGTGCCCCCACCAAGTCGAGCAAAAAAGCGTCACGGCCGTACCATCCTTTTCTCGAAGCAATTCAGGCCATTTTCGACCCCCTGTAACTTCGTTGTGGATAAATATAGAAGACTGAAATTTTCAGTAACTGTCAAGTCTTAATATATTTTTATAAAACATTAAAGAATTTAGAGACGAAATTTGAAGACTTGGATTTACTTGGATCTCACAACTTTTTACCGCAGAACAACTGAGTTGCGCGACTTGGTTTTTTTGACAAGTATTGTTTTTGATGGGATACATATTTACTAGGAAATACAGCAAACATTCAGTCAAAGTCAAAACGTTTATTTCCTTAGACGCCTAGACATACATAGACAGGTCAACTTAAAGCTAATTTAAATAAAAACTAAGAATAATCATGGAAATAACATTGTCTTGACAGTTCGCTTCAATTTTTTACACTGAGTTGAGAAGCGAATAGAACAACCCAGTATAATTATGTAACCACTATTATTATGTAACCACTAACCTCTTGTCTATATTCCTCTTCAAGATACTCCTCTTGCTCTTCTGGCTCGACTTTGACTTCCTTCTTCACTTTGACAAGAGAAGAGGTTTTCAGCGGCGCAGGTTGTTTGTTGTTCTTTTTTATTCTGATGGAAGAAGTAATGAGCTATGTTTATAATATAGATTATCACAAATTACTTAACTATAATATGTATGTATTTTTATATTTGTACATATATTTATATTTGTCATATGGAGTCATTAAAATATAAATTGTTTTATTTAATATAGTACACCGCTACTAATTATTTTATCAAAGTTATTTTCCATACAAAGGTTGCCTGGAACAGATCGCTTTTTAGCGATAAGGCCGCCCATTTGTACATTTGGTTTCCTACGTGTTGTTGTATTTTGTTTTCCTGTGTGTGTTCAATAAAGTGTTTTTGTATTGTATTGTATAAACAAGACACGGAATAGAATTTGAAAAACCTTCAGGTACCAAAACCTTCCATTCCTTATAAGTTACAAATTATATTATTTTTCAATTAAGACATACCTTTTTTAGCTGAGTCGGTTAATAATTCGCCTTTCAGACAGTCAAATTCACTTGACCATACAGCCGCTGACAGCTGACTGACTTTTAGACAAGAACGGAAGATGTGGATGTTCGTTCAAGTGACTTTTGCCCAAGGCTGTATGGTAAAATGACTTTTGCCTGATTACATGCATTTATTAGGAGGATTAAAAAAACCTAATTTTATCAAAAACCCTTCTATTTAACATTAAAGATTGTCCTAAAAATAATAATCACATAAAATAAACAAATCATGCAATTTGTTGCAGTAGATCGAAAGTTATGCGCGACCATACATTTTGGCTATCCATTTTTCTTATATACATTATTTTTTCTTAATTAATCACTTTCTACCTATTGCAAAAAACCGCATAATGTCCCGTTAGTTGGCTAAGTGGGAGGACACTCGACTTTCATTCCGAAGGTCGTGAGTTCAAACCCAGCCACGCACCTCTGGATTTTTCTTCTCTAAAAATGTATGAGCGCTTTAAAACACGTGCTTTAACGGTGAAGGCAAACATCGTGAGGAAACCCGCATGTACTGAGAACTTCAAAAGAGTATGAAGGACATGTGACATTCACCAACCCGCAGTTGGCCAGCAGCGTGGTGAATTAAGGCCTAATCTCTCACGCCAAGAGAGAAGTCCCTGTGTCCCAGCAGTGGGAGCGTTAATAGGGTGATGATGATGAGATAATATCTTTATACAGGGTTTCCCAGAAATGGTGGATAATCCTGCACGTGCGTGTGCGGGGGGGGGAGGTGGGGCCCCAAATCCCCAAAAAAAAAATCTATTCCCTACAGTCCGCGGTCTACGAATTTTTTTGTAAAATTTAGAAATTTCCCAGTTTTCCTCACATTTGTGGGCATCACGTCCGCTACATGAGGCCTAGTTCGGATTTTTTTCTTTTAACGTATTCCCTAATAATGGTATTCCTAAATTACCTTTAAAAAAACGCAACTACTTAGGATAGTAGTTAACTAGTAGTCCCTAAACATAATTTTTATTTCTGAAATTTATTTTACTGCTAAGTTTGAGCACCTGTGGTATAAAAAAAATGTATTGGAGTTTTATAGCCAACCACATAAAAAAATTACCAACATCATAAGGATTCTAAAAAAGTAGCATAAGTATCTACTTTAATGGTAAAATTACTGAGCTATAGCTACTAATGTGTAAAAGTAGGCGTTTCATTACAAAATTGCAAAAGAAAAAAATAAAACAAGTAATTACCAAAAAAGTATTTATTATAAAAATAATCATAGTAAATGTTCAAATTGGGCTCCTGTTGCCCTTATGCAAGCTCTACACCTTTTTATAAAAGATCTTTGTAATTTGTTATTATAATTTTTTGATGATATAATTCTGGCTGCTTCGGCGACGCGAAGTCGAAGTTCTTCTAATGAGTTTATGGGTTTTTTGTAAACCTGCTCCTTCAAACAGCCCCAATAAAAAAAATCCAGAGGATTTAGGTCTGGGGACCGTGGTGGCCACAATATTGGCCCCAATCGGCCGATCCATCTGTTGGGATAGGCATAATTTAGATAATTCCTTACTTGCACTGCATAATGTGCCGGACAACCGTCGTTCTGGAGCCACATTCCTTGCCGGATGGCTAGTGGCTCATCTTCTAATAATATTTGCAACTGGTTTTGAAGAAATTCTAAATAATTGTTGCCATTTAGGTTGCCCGGCAATTCATAAGGGCCTATAATTTTTCCATTTAATATGCCCGTCCAGTAATTTATTTTAAATTGATACTGGGATTTATCTTCTCTCATCAAATGTGGATTTGTCAATTGCCAACTGTGCAAGTTATGAAGGTTAAGATACCCATCCCTTTTACATGTAGTCTCATCGCTCCATAAAATTTTTCTGAAAAAATCTTGATCTTCTTGAATTCTTGTTAACATTTCACTGCAGAAAACAATCCGTGCTTGGTAGTCTCGTGGTAGCAATGTTTGTACACGTGTCACGTGATAAGGATGCAGTTTAAATTTTTTCACAATACGATGTGCTGTAGATTTTGATATTCCCGTACGGCGTTCGATATCTGGCATCGAAATACTGGGATCTTCATCCACCATGTCAAGGACGATTTCTTCAGTTACAGGATTGTGGGGTCGTCCTCTGCTCCTAGGGCCACCAACGCCAGTACCAGGTATTCTGCCCTCTGAGTAAGCTTGGTGCACTCTTGTAAATACGCGATAGTCGGGGTGACGCGCGTTCGGGTATCTCTCCCGATAAAGTGTTGCGGCAGCACTTGCGTTGCCACTACATTCTCCGTAAATGTAATGCATATTGGAATACTCTTGGGGTGTATAAATTTCACGTGACATCACACAGTCCTGTTGATATACAAAACAAATGTCCAATAGAATGCCGAGTCGTCGCAGTTATCACCAAACAAACAAAATCCAATCAAAATGCACAAATCGAGTCCAGTAGAATGCCAAATGTAGAATTTTGTCACCGAGAATCAGAAAAACAAGAGCACATGCGATGTCGAGAACGTCGAAATACGCACTAAAATTAAAATAGTTTTAACTACGGAGACAAAACAATAACCAAACACGAATTCTACCATACAAAGGAGATTTGTTGACCCTTTCACTCGCAATTTTCCCAAGCACAGTTTGTCTCGCTCACACAGCTTAGAATTCAACTGAATGTGCCGAGCAGGTAGTAAAGTCTAATTTTAGGGTCGACAGCTCTACTTAACTGATAAAAACTAAAAAAAAATATCTGCAAATAATTTTGCAATTTTGTAATGAAACGCCTACTTTTACACATTAGTAGCTATAGCTCAGTAATTTTACCATTAAAGTAGATACTTATGCTACTGTTTTAGAATCCTTATGATGTTGGTAATTTTTTTATGTGGTTGGCTATAAAACTCCAATACATTTTTTTTATACCACAGGTGCTCAAACTTAGCAGTAAAATAAATTTCAGAAATAAAAATTATGTTTAGGGACTACTAGTTAACTACTATCCTAAGTAGTTGCGTTTTTTTAAAGGTAATTTAGGAATACCATTATTAGGGAATACGTTAAAAGAAAAAAATCCGAACTAGGCCTCATGTAGCGGACGTGATGCCCACAAATGTGAGGAAAACTGGGAAATTTCTAAATTTTACAAAAAAATTCGTAGACCGCGGACTGTTGGGAATAGATTTTTTTTTTTGGGATTTGGGGCCCCACCTCCCCCCCCCGCACACGCACGTGCAGGATTATCCACCATTTCTGGGAAACCCTGTATATATAATTCTTCTGTGAGTGTGTATGTCACTGAACTCCTCCTAAACGGCAGGACCGATTTTTGATGAAATTTGTTGTGTGGGTTCGAGAATGGTTTAGTTAGATTCACAATACGGTCAACTAGATATTGTTTTTGAGACGTGGGACAGGACAAAGTCTGTCGGGTCGACTAGTGTATATATATAAAGCGAACCTGCTGTAAGTATTCGGGTTCGGTTCCTTCTTGACCAGCACACTGGCGACAGAGTTACTGACTCCCGGCTTCAGAAGCGAACGGAGGGACGGACGGAGCGGCGTGGAAGTGGCCAGTTTATCTGCAATATAACATTATGTTACTTATTGGAATAGAATATAATAGAGAACACTTTATTGTACACCACACAAATTAATAATAAACTTTACAAAAACCTTAACTAATTAAAAATAGGGTACAAAGGGCGGCCTTATCGCTATGAGCGATCTCTTCCAGGCAACCTTGGGATGGACAGGAAATAAAAGGGACGAAAAGACAGTGGCGTAAAACAACTATAATAAAAATGAAAATACAAAAAGTACTCACATAATAAACCTAAATATTATAAAACTAACAAAAACATTTAAGTAAAGTATATTGGAGTTTACTCCTTAAGAAACGATTTGAGTTATAACGCCCGGTACGGAAATTTTATGAGGAGTAAAATCAAGTGTAACACGAAAAGTTGAGGCGTTACGTAGAAAGAGACAAACATATATATCTGTAGGATTGAACGTGTAAAGGAATGAGATGGAATACATTACACAGCGTATCTCATTCTCGGGGTCTCCTCTTTGCGCTATACTTCGTAGTCTCACTGTATTTTATTTATATTATTTTGTAACATACTTTATGTAATACGCTTTATTGAAGTACATAATATAAATAATCCGAATAATTACAGATATATGTTTGTTTCTCTTATCATTTTAGCAGATGCGTTCATTTACCCTTTTTTTCTATTCGATATATATCATAATTATCGTTCGTAAGGAGTAAACCCCAATCGTGCGTCGTAGCTGACACACACACACTTTTTGTGTATGGGAATGTGTATAGGAAAGAAGTTCCTTATCGCGCTAGATGGAAAAAATCTTACGAAAAGTTGTCAAGACACGTGACACGACTACACGAGACACGACACTTTTTGAATCACAACATCTTTTGATAAGCTGTTGCTTGATTTCGCGCTTCCTGTCATCGACTCCGAGGCGCAACGGTAGCGCGTCTGGCTCCAGATCAGAAGATTGCGAGTTCAAATCACATCGGTGTCTTTTTGTGTTTCCAAAATTTTGTTTTGGTTAAAATTCAGTTTTATTTGTAAGTTATTTTAAGTACAAATTACATTAAAAAAAAAATTAATTTAAAAAAGAAAGGAACTTCGTTCCATTCGGGTGTCCCTTGACACCTCTTAAGTTTTTTTATTTGAGCTGTAAGACGTCCACCGCTGGTCACAGGCCTGCCTGAAAATAATCTCCGGGCTGGGCCAGTGCGTAAAGCGATTTTTTTCAGGTTTCGTAATGTGGTCCGGAGAAGCCATCTATCTTCTAGGTCTTCATGACCCATCTATCAAATAATCAAACATATTATAAATATAATATGTATAATCAAAAATATTTATGTTTGTATGTATATTATATTAAGTATATCAGATGTCTAGTACCCGTAACACAAGCTAAGAGCTTACCACGGGGCTAGATGTTGTGAGGATTGTCCGGAAATATTTATTTATTTATTTGTACTCGAGTGGGGTCTCAAATGAAAGCGCATTATTTCGCTACTAACATCTGTAACTCAAGGAAGCAAGTAGCAGATAGATAAGCTTCATTTGACCACAACATCAGGTGAGGATGTAAAGTGACGATGTGGTCTAAGACGGGGCATGAAGACCTAGAAGGTAGATGGCTTCTCCGGCTCACATTACGAAACACGAAAAAATCGCTTCCCGCACTGGCCCAGCCCGGAGGGTGGTGACAAGCCGCGGCCGAAGCCTCCCACCGGAGACTGTTCTTAGCACCACCCGGAGGTCGCGTTTAAGGATTCAGAGGGTTAATACTAAGTTATAAATACCTCTCTTAGTCACGTTCGCAGGGATTTTAGGCTTCTGTTGAAGCTGCGTTTTCTTCGAGAACATCTTCTGAAGTGTGGCCGCGTCATCGGATGTCTGAAACATAGTTATATTAATAAATAAACATCTCCGGACTAATCACACAGCATCACCTAACCCCAAACTAAGCAGAGCTTGTACTATGGGTGTTAGGTGACTGATATACTACATAGATACATCTTCTTTGTAAATACATACTTATGATACACAGAAAACACCCAGAACCCGAAACCAGAATTGTAGATCGTACAAAGGTACCCCGGCGGGAATCGAACCCGCAACTTCTTGTGCCTAAGGCGGACCTTCGCCCGCCGAAGAGGTCGTCACAGAGGACAATCCACACAACATCTAGCCCCGTGGTAAGCTCTAAGCTTGTGTTACGGGTACTAGACATCTGATATACTTAATATAATAGACATACATAGAAATATATATTTTTATTAAACACTCAGACCAAGGAGAAATATGACATGTTCTTTTATCCTTTACTTTTGACAATCTACAGTAGTCAGGAACTTTTTAATAAATATACTTATTGCATAGATGGAGAGAAAATACTTTATTGCACACCAAACACAGAAACAATACCATTGGCGATGCAAAGATTCTAACTAGCGCCTCTAGTGTCAAAATTGTGAAGCTGTCTTAGAACGACACTTTGACAGTTTTCGTTACAATTAACGTCAGGGAAAAACAAAAATCCTATATACAAATCAGATCTAACTTCAACAAATAAACTAAGTGTCGTTCTTAGACAGTTTCTAAATTTCGCCGCTAGAGGCGTTTTTTTTTTTTTTTTTTTTATGAAGCTTCTTATATAAAGATGCTACAAGAATATTACGATCTAGCCATTATTACGGCTAATTAGTAACTTTACATTTGACTTAAATTGCTACGTAGATAAAATAAAGAATGTGTCCATTAACACTTTGCTTATTGTCTCTATTTAAGGGGAAGACACTATGTTCTTTTGTTCTTTATAATTGTTATTTACATTCACTGCACTAACATTGACACTAATTAACTTAAAACACTAACTCAAACGGTTTTGTCCGCTTTAGTCTTCTCACTATGTCCGTGTTGTCGAGGAGCTGGATGGCCTCGACGTTCACATGTTGATGAAGTCTTTTTTCGTGAGCTTCTGCATACCTTTTAATGGTAGATGCGACTAGGTCCACTATGAGGTCCCGATGTAAGTCTGCATTTCTTATGTACCACGGGGGGATAATCTTTGCATCGACAATATGAAATTAAAATAAGGGTGTTTTCTATGTATCATATGTATCTATTTACAAAAAAATAAGCGTATCGTATGATATGATAATACTTAATATAATATATCAGTATATATAAAAAAACACGGTTCCTTAGAACCTGTCTGGTGACAGACAGACAAACAACTAAGTCTCAGTAATAGGGTTTTACACTCATCATCACCCTATGTACGTTCCCACTGCTGGGACACAGGGACTTCTCTCTTGACGAGAGAGATTAGGCCTTAAATCACCACGCTGGCCAAGTGCGGGTTGGTGAATGCCACATGTCCTTCAAACTCTTTACAGTTCTCAGAACATGCCGGTTTCCTCACGATGTTAGCCTTCACCGTTAAAGCACGTGTTTTAAAGATCATACATTTTTAGAGAAGAAAAATCCAGAGGTGCGTGGCAGGGTTTGAACCCACGACCTACGGAATGAAAGTCGAGTGTCCTCCCACTTAGCCAACACTGCGTTTTACCCTATGGATACGGAACTCTATAATTTACTTACAACATCTGATTCCTCAGGTAATATCTTTATGGGTAGTTTCTTATTGAGTGTTTTTACGAATGTCACCTTCTTAGCAGAGGCAGCCTGAAATAAATCTAAATTTAAAATTTAAGAAAAACCCCCGATTCCAATGCTTTAATTTCCTTAAATGTAAAACAACATAATATTATGTAATGTGGACGCGATGCGTTTTCATTTGATACCCCACACTAGTATATTTGCAGATTTTCGGTTTTGCTTCCCCACTCTCACCCCCATAACTTTTAAACGGCCCAACCGATTTTCATGAAACATGTCTAAGAACACTCGCGCAAGACTCACCTTTCATATAAAAAAAACTAAATTGAAATCGCTCCATCCGTTCGGGAGCTATGGTGACACAGACAGACAGACAGACACACAGACAGACAGACAGACAGACAGACAGACAGACAGACAGACAGACAGACACGTCAAACTTATAACACCCCTCTTTTTTGGTCGGGGGTTAAAAACAAAATGCATAAAAACATTCATCTTATTATATAAAATTTCCATGTCACAATGTTAGTTACCGTACTCCTGCGAAACGGCTTAACCGATTATTATGAAATTTTATATGCGTATTCAGTAGGTCTGAGAATCGGCTACTATCTGTTTTTCATTTTGCAAAACAACGTTAGCTAGGGTCAGCTAGTATACGTATCATACTATCATACTATGTATACGTTTCAGACAGATGCAATTTCATTTATTTCTATATACAAGGGGTTTCCTTTATGGTATATACTCCGGAAAGGGGGCACGCACCAGGCAAACATATGATAAATCTAAATATAAAATTTAAGAAAAACCCCCGATTCCAATGCCCTAATTTCCTTATATGTAAAACAACATAATATTTTGTAATGTGCACGCGATGCGCTTTCATTTGATACCCCACACTAGTATGTTTGCTGATTTTCTGTTTTCCTTCCCCACTCTCACCCCCATAACTTTAAAACGGCACAACCGATTTTCATGAAGCATGTCTAAGATCACACGCGCTAGACTCACCTTTCATACAAAAAAAATCTAAATTGAAATCGCTCCATCCGTTCGGGAGCTATGATGTCCCAGACAGACAGACACGTCAAACTTATAGCACCCCCCTTTTTTGGTCGGGGGTTAAAAAGTAAAAGTTGTAGAACAAAATATGTTCGCCTGGTGCCCTTTACCTTATTTCCGGAGTATATACCATAAAGGAAACCCCTTGTATATATTCAGAACAAACGATGAACAGAGCCATAAATTATTTTCCCTAGCCTGGCCATCCCTCACCAAATAATTTCCGTTACCCTTTAATCAGGGTTGTAACTTGTAAGCTATCTAACCCCTGCCATTAATATCATTATATCAAGCATACTGCCGACTCACTAAGCTCATAGTTAACAACTTGAAAACGGAGTATATACCATAAAGGAAACCCCTTGTATATATACAAGGGGTTTCCTTTATGGTATATACTCCGGAAATGGGGTGCATAAATATACAAGGGGTTTCCTTTATGGTCAACTCACCTCAAATTCATATTCGTCATCACTGGAGGTATGTTCTTTAGATTTATTCGCATTTCGCAAATCCTTTACAGTTTTCGTCAGTTTTTTCTTACTTTTATTTTCATCTCCGCCAAGCATTCTCTGTAATAAACAAATTTATTTAAACATTGGATTGCTATTAAGTTTATGTGATTTTTGTGTACCAAATCAACATCAAATCTTAATGATTTCTAATCTATATAAATAAAAATGAATTGTTGTTCGTTAGTCTGATTAAAACTCGAGAACGAATGAACGTAAATCCGTTCTTATCTTAGTCTTGAAATGTTCGTGGAGGTCTAGGGAAGGTTTAAAATGGTTTTTTTAAACGTAAAAAGTCATAATATTTTTTAATGTGCACGTGATGTTCTTTCATTTGTTCCACACGAATATATTTCCAGATTTTCGGTCTTCCTTTTACCATCTTTACTTTGAAGTGGTCAACCAATTTTCATCAAACATGTCTAAGAACACTCGGCCAAAACTGACATTTCATACAATAAATCTAAATTTCAAATTTAAGAAAAACCCCCGATTCCAATGCCCTTAATTTCCTTAAAAGTAAAACACCATGATATAAAAGTGCACGCGATGCGCTTTCATTTGATACCCCACTCGAGTATATTTGCAGATTCTCACACCCATAACTTTTAAACGGCACAACCAATGTTCATGAAACATGTATAAGAACACCCACGCCAAACTCACCTTTCATACATAAAAACGAAATTGAAATCGCTCCATCCGTTCGGGAGCTATGATGTCCCAGACAGACAGACAGACACGTCAAACTTATAACACCCCTCTTTTTTGGTCGGTTGTTAATCATAACGGGCACAGTCAGTTTTGACTAAAACTTGGCAAGGACATAGCTGAATTCCCAGTAATGGTTTTTTTTTTTTTAAAAGGCATTATGCGCCTTGATAAAAATTAAGCTTTCGACCCGTCGTCCCTTAGGGTGTTTCTGTGATTGTATTAAATGTAATTTTTTGTATCAAAATAAATCTAATATATAAAATTCTCGTGTCACAGTTTTCGTTCCCGTACTCCTCCGAAACGGCTTGACCTATTCTCATGAAATTTTGTGAGCATATTGTGTAGGTCTATTTTTCATTTTGCAAAACAACGTTTGCTGGGGTCAGCTAGTAAGTGTATAATGTATTTTATGTATTAAAATTGTTCGGACATCTTTTGTGAAATCTTTGACAAGGCCTCTTTACAGTTGCTATTATTATTATGTAAGTTGTTAAAGCCCCTGTACAGCTGCTATATTTATTAATTATTTTTTGTGTTTCATTTAATTTATCATTTTATTTAATTTTTTTTTTTTGTTTTTTTTCTAATATTTGTGTAATTTGACGAAACTAAGTGTACAACCATGTTCCAAAAGTTAATAAAGATTTGAATTTGAATTTTTGAATTTAAATAAATAGCCGACCTTCTAGATTCTTCTTCTAGTACCTTCTAGATCTATGTGTTCCATCTTCGTCCACATCGACATTTACCATCAGGTGAGATTGTGGACAAACATAGATCTATCTATCATCATCATCATCATCCTGCCCTTGTCCCACCCTATGTGGGGTCGGCGCAACATGTGTTTTTCTTCCATTTCCCTCTATCACCCGTCATCTTAATCAAAGATCTATTTTTCATAAAAAAAAAATATATTGCGCGGGCATAGCAAGGCGAGCAGCTAGTTCTACTATATTTTAATTATTATTTTAATTAATTACTCACCAGTAAGTCATCAGTATCATTACCGTCGTCGATTTCTTTATTGTTCTCCGCTTTCGTTTCTGACACATTCTGTTTCGCGTCAGTTTTTCTGCAATAAATAAATAATTATTTCCGGACAATCCACACAACAGAGGTAAGGTCTTAATTCACCACGCTGGCCAAGTGCGGGTTGGTGAATCACACATGTCCTTCATACTCTTTAAAGTTCTCAGAACATGCCGGTTTCCTCACGATGTTTGCCTTCACCGTTAAAGCACGTGTTTAAAGTGCACATAAATGTCTCAAGAAGAAAAATACAGAGGTGCGTGGCGGGGTTTGAAGCCACGACCTTCAGAATGAAAGTCGAGTGACCACCCAGTTAGTCAACGCTGCCGACTTTGACTTGAGGGACTTTTCTCTTGGCGAGAGAGATTAGGCCTTAATTCACCACGCTGGCCAAGTGCGGGTTAGTGAATGTCACATGTCCACGTGTGAATGTTATGTATGAAAAAAACATATTACTATGAGGGAGAATGGGCTTACTTGACTAGGAATTCATCCACTGTGTTCAAGCCGCCTTCCAGGCTGTTCAATGCATCTTCGATATTCTGTTCCAATGGCTTAGATTCATCTTCAGCTTGTTTAACGTTACAGGTACCATTCGTGTGTGCGTTCTTAACGTCGCTTGATTCCTAATATAAATTTAAAATTTAAGAATAACCCCGATTCCAATGCTTTAATTTCCTTATCAGTAAAACACCATAATATTTAGTAGTTAGAGCACACGATGCTATTTCATTTGAAAACCCACTCGAGTATATTTTCAGATTTTCGGTTTTCCTTCCCCACTCTCACCCCCATAACTTTTGAACGGCTCAACCGATTTTCATGAAGCATGTCTAAGAACACGGGACAAACTCACCTTTCATACAAAAGCCCCATCTAAATTGAAATCGCTTCATCCGTTCATGAGCTATTATGCCACAAACAGACAGACAGACAGACACGTCAAACTTATAACACCCCTCTTTTGGCGTCGGAGGTCAAAAATATTGCCAAAAGAGAACATGCTGGCTTTCTCACGATGCTTGCCTTCACTGTTAAAGCACGTTTTAATAATAATAATAAATCATTTATTTCAGGCATCTAAGGCCCATATAAACATATACCTTAAAGACTAACATACATAAAAAATATAAATCTTATAAACTAAAGTGTCAGCATCGTGGATCATCTGTGACGGCGGTGTCGCCTGCAGTGTAGGCGACCGAAGAACCATCGTAACTTGACCCCTTGCGGCCAAAACTGCTCATTTAGGAACGTCGACAGATGTTGAGTTGGAACCCGCGCCATAAATGAACCGAAGCTCACATTACTGCCAAGTGTTAAGTTGAGGCCATACACACCAGCTGGTTGTAGTCATCATCCGTGAGCAGGCCTTCGCTGAGCCACTCCTCGTGCTGGCTCTGCGACTCCTGGCTGCCGAGGGAGTCCTGCAGGCGTTCCTCCACCATCTCACCGCTTTCGTTCTCTTGGCTTTCGTTCGCTGCGGCTGGATCTTTAACTAAAAAAAACGGCTGAATTTATTACCAGCTCCTTTTTGAAGTTGGTTAACATATTAAAAAAAATGACGTGTTGGCTAAGTGAAAGGACACTCGACTTTCATTTTTTTTTTTTTTTTTTTTTAATATTGGTAAGCCTTCATTTGACCACAATCTCACCTGATGTAAAGTGAAGATGTGGTCTAAGATGGAGCATGAAGGCCTAGAAGATGGCTTCTCCGGACCACATTACGAAACACGAAAAAATCGCTTTCCATGGCCCAGCCCGGAGGGTGGTGACAAGCCGCGGCCGAAGCCTCCCACCAGAGTCTGTTCTTAGCACCATCCGGAGGTCACGTGTAAGGATTCAGAGGGTTAACACTTACGGGCGTGAGTCTTCATTCCGAAGGTCGGGGGTTTAAACCCCGAAACGCAGCTCTGGATTTTTCTTCTTAAGAAATTTATGTGCGCTCTAAACGCGTGCTTTAACGGTAAATGCACACATCGTGAGGAAACCGGCATGTTCTGAGAACTTCAAAGGAGTTTGAAGGACATGTGACATTCTCCCACCCGCACTTGGCCAGCGTGGTGAATTAAGGCCTAATCTCTCTTGCCAAGAGAAAAGTCCCTGTGTCCCAGCAGTAAGCACGTTAATAGGGTGAGGATAATGATTATGATGAACATATTGAATGCAATATTACTCAGATGGACTTGTATGCCAAGGGTTTTGTGATTTAGACTAAACAGGACTAACAGTTTTTAAACTTTGTGTAATAAACTGCAAAATTTTTTTTGGATTTCAAGACAATCAATCAAAATTATGCTATTTGCAGTTGTTAAAAATAATGTTGCTCTGTTTTGTGCCACTTATTAACAACTTGAAACTAGGAACCATAAATAGATAATGCTACAAAAAGGGTTAATGCTCAGTCAAATTGTAATAACTGAGAAAGCTGTGTTGTTCTATTCGCTTCTCAACTCAGTATAAAACATTGAAGCAAACTGTCAAGACAATGTTATTTCCTTGATATTTTTTGTTCAAACAATTTTGTTTTATTAATTTTAAGTTGACCTGTCCATGTAGGCCATGTGCTTCTAAAAGGATATAAACGTTTTGACTTTGACTTTTCAGTGTAGATGTTGTTGTGTAGATTGACCGGAAATATTTATTTATTTTATTAGAAGCTCAGAGCTACTGACCACTGATATTCAGCATTATCTGTATAAATTTCAACTGCCACTGACATAGTTTTGAAAACTCAAAGTTCCTGAATAAAATAGATACATAAAAAACATAAATCTATCCTAGGGTCCTATTTATCCCTTTAGACATTCCATATGATATATGATATGGTATACATCTCATTATACACTTTTAATTTAACAAAAATCTTACCTTCCCCTTCTATCTCCTTTGACACATCCTCTGTTACACTGTCGGGCACAGACTCATCCAAAACCTCAGTCAACTCTGGCAACCCAGCTATCCCCGGCAAACTCTCTTTACTCTCCGGCAAGTCTATCTCTCGTAGATCTTGGGGGATTTCTGTGGGTTCTGAGAGGCCTATGTCGGGTAAGCTGGAAGGCAGGCTGGTAACTTCAGGAAGATCGGCTTCATTGGGCCCATCTGTTTCTTCAGGGATATTTATATCATTTGTTAATGCTTCATCTTCTAAAGAAGCATCTGTAGCATCATCTGTATCATCCAGGGCCTGTGGGATTTATTTTATTTATTTATTTCACGAATAATATAACACCATGGCATTCCAATTCTAAGGAGGGGAACTGAGATCTGCACTGACATCTCGCCTAGGCGTGTTGTGTGCATTATCACCCAACATTTCATGCATAACACCAGGGTGTTAAACAAGGGAAGTTAAGTTTTCAAATTCAGAATTAATATGTCATATCCAATTAATAATAAAATATATATAGGTAGCTGTATTCGACCCTTTAGTGCAACACATACACTCGTAATTTCTAAGTACCTATCTATTCTGAAAAATAGACTATACAGAAGTGTAGCTCTGTACAGAATTAATAGTTACACGGGCCTTACAGCTCTATCTTTACTTAGATTTAGTTCAGGCAATTAAAGCGTAATCTTGCAATATTACTATGTAAGATTTGATTTTACCTACAAATAGGAGATCACAATGTACCAACGTCTAAGATCTACGGTTCTGGGTATTTTCTTCTGCGCGACTAAGGGAAGGGAATTACCATGTGCCGTTTTGAAGCCGTATTTTCTCAGTGCGGAGGCAGAACCCGTCACTGTCTTTGAAAATTAACTTGAACTGAAAAATTAAGACAATCGAAAAATTATGAACTTACACCGATTTTCGCAATTTTTGCTGGCGGCTCTTCTATATCCGACATTTTAGCACAGATATTATTCACAGATGGAGCGGTTTCTTCCAAGTAATTCAATTTCTTCGAAAAATTATCGAAACAAAGATCATCTCCCGAAAAATAAAATAACCTCAAAATCTTGTTTGACAACAACAACAACAAATTATGTTTTAAACTATAGCCTTTTGGTCCATGATTAAAAAAATGTAACTCCGATGTAATATGAAATTAGGCGTGATTCAGACAATATTCACTGAAACTCCTTATTTAGTGTTTCTCATTAAGAAAATAAAATGTCTTGATTTTATTGCAAAATGTAATGTAATGTTTACAATTTGTCCTATTTTGTCACTTCCTTTGTTTTCATGCACTTTTTCTATACCCGGTTAAACCAAATTGTAACAGGTTTCCCGCAATACAGGCTTGACTCGTGCGGGGAACGCTGCTGAGGGAATTGTAACGTGTGTATTGGTTAATAAATATTTTTGTATTTGTACTTGTAAAGTCGGATAAGGTAAGTTAATTGAAAGCGGCTACACACTTTACTTAAATCCCTTAAATTAATCAGTAGAAATATCGTGGAACTCGTGGGGATTACTCTAGACAGTTC
Source organism: Gymnoscelis rufifasciata (assembly GCA_929108375.1). Taxonomy (NCBI): domain Eukaryota; kingdom Metazoa; phylum Arthropoda; class Insecta; order Lepidoptera; family Geometridae; genus Gymnoscelis; species Gymnoscelis rufifasciata. The sequence continues at coordinate 6,480,670 of OV815332.1, read as the reverse complement.
TCAACTAATGGGAAATTGAACCCAATTTTTATTATGCAAGCTAATTATTTAAACGTGATAATTATTTGTTGCGATATCGCTACTGATTTAAGGGTCGTATATCAGGGTATATAATTTTTATTCTTGAATTGTGTAGAAGGTTTTGATTAGATACTTCATCATCATTATGATACATTCGTCCGCTGCAGGCCCCTCTAATGAGATACTCAAAACATGTGAATATTATGTATTGACATACTGTCCTTGATATTTTATTCATTTTAGTTATGGCCAGCTTCAATGAGGTCTAAGGCTTACTAAATTAAAACGTTTACCTATTGCTTTCTCAAAATTTACTTAATACATAAAAAATTTAAACCTTTTAAGTTTAAAGACTTATTTCACGTAATCCGAATCCGTCGACAAAGCAATGGTATATATGAATGCTTAGGTAGTTATATCAAGAACTATTTGTCACAAGTGATTGTGCGTAATAGCTCTATATTTTACCCATTGCCTATGAAAATGCCTCTATGCGAAACCGCACCTAAAATTTAAGAAGAAGGGAAAGGTGGTTCTTAGAGCAGATAGAAAGAAGTTTAATAACAATGCATTTATTTATATATCTACATAATAAAACATAAAAAGTATATTGTGCTTGAGGTTAATTCATTAAATTACTCAAATAATATTTTTTTCTACATAATAATATAATACCTACACATCTATAAAAACTTGTATTTAAAAATATGAGGCATAAAATTATTGGTTAACTTAAGGCTTTGTGCAATAAAATTACGAACCTTATTAATATATTGCATTGCTTAATAGCTCTCGTTATACATTTTTAATAAATAGTAATTTAATAAATAATTGTGAAAAACAAAAATATTATTAAAAGATTATTTTATTAAAAAATTAAATAATATTTTTTAAATAATATTATTGCTTCATATGTTATAACTTTGGTGCTGCAATATTGAATACAGACCAAAATCATACTTTATTAGCTAAATTAATCTATGATTCAGAAACAAATCATATTAATGAATGCTTTTTAATGGATATAATACAAATAATAGGTTATTTGCATCTTGTTGTCAAATGAAACGAATCTAAGATACATTGTGATGATTAGCTTCTTTAAGTAAACATAATAATACAAGTGTTTCAAAATTGGTATATATCAAATTTTTTAAGTTCTACACGGGATTTAATTTTTTTATCAACTGATACGTGGTTTAACACGACCTAGATTAATATCTAATCTAATGATAAGGCTAGAAATAAGGAGACCTTTTTGCTAAAAAAACTCGGCCTCCAAATATATGTTATAAAACAAAATATATTTGCCTGGGAAGTGTCATTCACATCTTTCCACTTTATATATCTACCAATTTTACAACACCTTGAATATAAAAAAACACATAACCCACATAAGCAACTCAGCTTCCAACTGACAAATTATAACTGCCAAATAGAATAACATTTAACTGAGATCTATAGGATCTTATAAATTACCAACAGACTATTCGTAGTTACACTACTGGCTATGCGTTGGCCGGCAATCTTATGCGCCACGATTTTTATTGGGAGCGCGGAAACTGTTACGATATTTTTGTTATTAATAATTTAATATATTAAATACTACTGCTTCTTTAAATAATATATTATAACCATTGCCTAACGTTTAGTTTTTTTTAGAAGTAATTAAATCATTGAATTTTGATTGCATTTTAACAGAAATGGTTTTACAAATACTTGTTTGATGTTTTTTAACAGTGATGCAGTGACAGCGTGAGTCTAATTCACATTGGATACTAACTCGTTGACCGTATCCAGCTAATTTTAGTTAAGAGCGGAATTGGGTGTTGGAACAGATTGATCTTAAATCAACAACTTGTGTAATCTTGTGTCTCTTAAGCTGCGTATTTCTCGCCGCCGCAAATGGTTTGTCGCCCACGTTCCAGTTGCCTCCAATTGGTATATACACATAATGTACAGCTGCCAAAAGCCTATGTTCGCTCTTTTTCCGCGATAAGTCCGGCAGCAGCTCTCTTAAACGCAGTTTGTCTGTTCAAGTCCTTAAGTGGTAACCCTCTGAATCCTTACATATGACCTCCGGGTGGTGCTAAGAACAGTCTCTGGTGGTAGGCTTCGGCCGCGGCTTGTCACCACCCTCCGGGCTGGGCCAGTGCGTGAAGCGATTTTTTCGTGTTTCGTAATGTGGTCCGGAGAAGCTTCTTCTAGGCCTTCATGCTCCATCTTAGACCACATCGTCACTTTACATCTGGTGAGATTGTGGTCAAATGAAAGCTTATCAATAATAAAAAATAAAAAAAAAAGTCTGAAGCTCTCACTAACATTATGACCAGACCTTTTGTGTTATTTACAAAGTGATAAACTCCACTTATAGGTTAAAAAAAATTAAGTCGCATTATTCCATGCGTATAATAAATAATAATAATAAATATTTCCGGACTACTCACACAGCATCACCTAACCCCAAACTAAGAAGAGCTTGTACTATGGGTGTTAGGTGACTGATATACTACATAGATACATTTTTTTTTGTAAATACATTGATACATAGAAAACACCAAAATACCATATTTGTATAATGGAAGACGTGGGTTCGAGTCCCGCATCTCGCTGGTAAGCTACGTTAATGCTAATTAAAGAATATTATTATGACTAGAGTTTCAAGATATCAAACCTTAAATAAATAAATATTGCTGGACAATCCGCGCAGCTATATAGCCTTGGGGTAAGCTCTAAGTTTGTGCTTAAATCTATAGCTATAAGTTAATAAGCTCTTAGTTATTGTTCCTTCGCTGTCCATACGCAGTGTAAGGTCTGGGGACCTGTCTATATTGTATCCATTCTATGGCTACTGCCACAGCTGCGGCCACCACAGCAGCACCCAACACAATGCCTTTTACAAGTGTGTCCATCTGAAACAAAGTTATATTTATCAATTGCTTACGTTTTATAGTTTTTCTCGCGTTTTATATATATTTTTAGCGAAGAAGGGCTTATAGAATAGGTGCCGCCATTTTGATTAAATAAATTAATAATCGCTCAAGCTTATTATTGTATTACGTTTGTATGGAGGGCTCCGATAAAAAAGGTTTAAGGTGATATTTTACTCTAGCGTGTCAAGCTGTCGAGGTATTTTTCATTAAGTTTTAGTTTGAATATTACGGGAATCAGTGGCGGATTTACAAAATCTCAAGGTATAGGCTGAATAGTTATTTCCGCCCTTGCCTCAACAATTGTCATATCATACATTATTTTTACAATGCAACACTTTCGTTGAAATTGCACGTAAAATGCAGTAGTAAGACTGGCATGTATGGGTTGTAAGTGGAAAGGGGGGCATATTTTTTTCAATTTCGCTCTTTTCAATCATAAGAAGTGGGCAAAGGGCGCAGAGGCGAGAGGCCGATTACTGGTTGAGGGGCAGCGAACTAGCTGTTTTACTCTAGAATATGGAAGTTTACTACTCTCGGAATGTGCAATGTGAGAGAGAAAAATCATCGACAAAATTTGTTGGAGACTTCTAAAAATCTTTATGATTTCTATAAAGTAAAAAAAAATCGTTCCCCAAATCTGCCTGCTGGTAAATCCACCACTGACGGGAATTATACAATAAGTTACCCCGGTTTTATTTATTTTCCTGCGGGAATACTGGAATTTGGTGTGCATTTTAACGAACTTCTAAGAGTTGCAAAATTAAACAATGGAAATAGGTAAATAAGCTATTTACGCTGTAGGTAAGTATTATGGCGCTTATTTTCATATAATTACGATGGTGCCGCGAACGTACGGCGCGGCGCCGGCATATGTATTCGTATGAAAACAAATGACTGTCCGTGCGCTATACGACATACACACAATAAAAATAAGAAATATTAAGAATCGTTTTCGTTCTATGCCAAAATTGAAGCCCCCTTATTTATGACGTTGACATATTTGCTGACAAGCCGAATAAGCTCATAGGAATGATATTTTTATTTTTGACTCAAGAGTATACAACTTAATTATACATTTTCAATTGTTTTATTATTGCCTATATTTTTATTATTTTATCTTACATTGATTATTAATTAATATTGACATTGCTATCAGAAAAAATATTTTAACTTTTGAATGTGTTGAACCTTAGTCTGTAAGTTTAATCGTGTGTGTGTATTTAATAAATGAATAAATAGTCGTGAGAGATAAGCCTCGGCAAATAAGCTCAATTTTAATACTATTAGCGCGTCGGAGCTAACTAACAAATTCTGATTTTAAGATGCTTTGTTATTTGTGACTATTCTAAGTGTACCATTATGTTTGCCTCTGGAATAAAGATATTTTGAATTTGAATTCTGCTTCAAATTTATTGTCGATGGTAAGTAACGAGATGGTAATGCGTCATTGTGTAAACAAGCCTTATACGTAAAAATAAGTCGGCAAAATGCCAAATGTTTTGGCATCATTTCTCATTCTCGTAACGAATTACTAAGAAATCGCGACAGTATTTATTTACTTCGTACATATCACGTGCTTTTACGGAGAAGGCAAACATCGTGAGGAAACCGGCATGTTCCGATAACTTTGAAGAGTTTGAAAGTGACATTCACCACGCTGTCCCTGTGTCCCAGCAGTGGGAACGTTAAGAGGGTGATAATGAAGATGTATTATCATCGTCATTATTTATTCCTTGTACATACTCACTACGCTACAGAACGTCTAACAAGCCCAGTATTTCGTTTCGGCCCAAAAATACCTACACTGCAACTTATGTTCTGCTACTTTATCTTGGCCGGGTTTTACAGCGCAAATGAGAAATGATGGGGCGCAACCTTCTTGCTTTGGTTGCGGCACATAATCTAAACTTTATTTAAAACTTCAAGGAGATGACCGAGTGGCACGACGAAAAGAAGAAGAGATAAATTATAAATATATTTTAATGATGAACTTGCCTATTTTATACTTTATTAAAACTAATCAAGTTTGTAGGGAATTACTAAAAGACAAAATATACATTAAAAAGCGTTGCAACACAAAAATAATTACACTCACCTTTTATGCAATGTAAAGTAAAAACTTAGGCAGGTTCCTTTGTCGTAGGTAATAATTACGCTTCACAGTGAACAATTAATTTATCCAACTCACACAACAATAATACCTACTCAACCAACTGCAAAACTACTATTACAAACAGTGACTTAGTGATTCAACTGAGTTGTAACCACGCCACGGTAGAAATTAAATTCTCGAAATTCATTTAGGCTTGTACACACTACCATACAAATAAACGTAGTGATTTTAAACTCTCTGATACAAAACAAATTACAGAAATCGGAAATGTTTTATTTTTTCTGGGCGAGGACGTTTCGTTTCATTCACGTATTGCTAGTTTTGAAATGACTTTGTTAACCACATGACATCAGATGTTTTCGATTACGAGAGCTGTCTTGTTCGAGGCGGGAATATTTAGACCATAGTAATTTTTTTATCTATGATCAGCTGTGCAACACTAGTGATTTCCGTTTTCGGAATTTTCAGATCTAACTTGACTGCGTTACATGTCTCATTACATTTTTAGCATTATAATTTCCATTTCACTCAAACTTTTGCAAAAGTTAGGCCGATGACGTGTGAGAAAGAGAAAACGCTAATTATGCGTTAGTATCTATTCAAAACAGTCTGAAACAGAACAAAATTGAGCAAACCATCAAAATAATAGTGATTTTTTGTGATTTTGCGACGAATTAAATACGCAAAAACAAAATGAGTGTTAGAGAAGAGGAAAGGAACAAGAGTTGCTCAAACCGCGGCCTAGGGATAGCGGCCGCGGCGATAGGCGTCGGCGTAGGGGCTGCCTTGTACTACATCTTCAGTAAACGGCCTGAACATCCGAATGACGATGGGGCTACTACATCCAGCTGGTCTTGTGAAGACGCTCAGTCCTTGTGAGTATTGGAATAAGGTTCATTTTGCCATAGATTATTAGAAAGGAAGGCAAGGGAAATGTTTTGATGTCCTTGCCAAAACATGTTTCGTTGCGCATTGGCGCTATCTAAAATGTGTCCTAATTTTAAACGTTGTTTTAATTGAATACATTCATTTCATGCTTTCTGTAGTGATTCCGCCGTTTATAAAACTACCCTTAATTAAAAAAAAAAATTTTTCCTTGTATGTAATACAAATATATCATTATCATCACAGCTTGTCTTAACCCACTGATGGGCATAGGCCTCCCATAGTTTGTGCCAATATAGGAAATAGGAAATCTAATGTAATTTTTAGATGTTACATTATTATTTAGTCATTTTTCATTAAATACATCAGTTCATTATTTTATAACCATTGCACGTAAGAGGAAACATTTATTTTGGATAATCATCTATTATAATAAGTAATTAAACCTATATCTTTCCTACTGATCAGACAATCCAAGCCGTGTAACCATTAAAATAAGCACACAGTTCTATGCATACCCTCTGCTTATCATCCGCTTCACTCCAGGCATGATTCATCATATTCCACCATCTCCGAGCACAGCACCACAGACACTAGCATAAACTCAACCTCATCCGAAGAACATAATTTATATAGACATTGGAACAGATGTGACTCCATTGAAACCATATCAGTATCGGATTCAGATCAATCAGACTTTGAGGATTCATCAGAACCTACATTCAGCGGTCATTATTCTACCATATCAGATGATTCGGAAACAGACATGGAGTGGGATGTTACAAGGTCTTCATTGGATGTTCCAAGAGATGTGAGGTCTCAAACTCCGTCACCGTTGAGACAGATTAGTAATCTGTCCAGACGGATTAGAAATCGCATTAGAAAGTAAGACTTTATTCATATATATACAATACACATATTAGGTATAGGTAGAGAGAATTTCCAAGATTTCTTTGTTTACAACCTAATATCATATGAGAAAACTTATGAAATTTAAATGGGATGAACTTGCAATCAATAATACTTTAATAAAAAAATAGAATCATCTAAACTATTTAGATTTATAACGGGATATTTACCATGATTGATATCGGGAAACTCAAAAGACAATCAATCATGGTAAATATCCCGTTATAAATCTAAATAGTATAGATAACCATGATAGTTTCAAAAGTTAGAATCATCTAAATTCGTTCATGGAGTAAAGAGAAGAAATGGAAATGGTTCCAACATTTTAGCAGACTTGCTGCCTAGTCACATCCAGCATTTAAAAAAAAAAAAACTTGATTAGCTAGTGATGAATCAATCAGTCAATCGACAGAGTAAATTCTTACAGGCAAAAAATGTTACCAAACCGAATATCTAACTTGTACGGTTTCTGAGATATTTCGGTCTTTTTGTTTGGGCAGTAGAATATTTTTTTTCAAAATGGCGGACTAGTTCGTGTTCCAGTCGACAAACTAAAATGTTTGTGATATCTATTACCGACCAGAAATATAACTAATAATCTCAAAGTGATTTCATAAAAAAGCCGTGTTGGCTAAGTGGGAGGACACTCGACTTTCATTCCGAAGGTCGTGGGTTCAAACCCCGCCACGCACCTCTGGATTTTTCTTCTTGAGAGATTTATGTGCGCTTTAAACACGTGCTTTAACGGTGAAGGCAAACATCGTGAGGAAACCGGCATGTTCTGATAACTTTAAAAGAGTTTGAAGGGCATGTGACATTCGCCAACCCGCACTTGGCCAGCGTGGTGAATTAAGGCCTAATCTCTCTCGTCAAGAGAGAAGTCCCTGTGTCCCAGCAGTGGGAACGTTAATAGGGTGATGATGATGATTTCATAATATCAATGTCTTTTTAACCCCCGACCGAAAAATAGTGTTATAAGTTTAACGTGTCTGTTTGTCGCATCATAGCTTACGACGGATAAATCGATCAATTTAGTGTTTTTTTGTATGAAGCTGAATTTCGCTCGAGTATTCTTTGATATGTTTGATGAATATCGGTTGACCTGTTTAAAAGTTATAGAGGGTAAAAGTGGGGAAGAAAAACCGAAAATCAGCATTTATACTCGAGTGGGGTCTCAAATGAAAGCGCATCACGTGCACATTACAAATATATAATTTTACCATAAGGGAACTAAAGTTTTGGAATCATTGTTTTATTTTTATACTTTAAATTAAAATTATAAAATATTTGATGAAAATAAATAAAAAAATCGCTGAATTCCCTTCATCAGATCTACAACGAAGATTTTTAACAAATATTACAGATCTTCACAGATGGAAGTGAACATGCTAAGCGAACAACATTTGTAAGAATATTATTTAATTTGTGTGTTATAGAATTAATTTATTTAAAATACTAACGGCCTGATAAGTAATTTTTTTATTAATGTAGTATAGAGAAAGATAGAAATACAGTAATTATAAAATAAATTATTGATAGGGCATATATTTCCTCTAATTCTAGTTTAATAGTTTTATATCTACTTAAAAATTGTATAACCTTAAAAGTACTTAACTATAGATGTAATGTTGAAATCATTATAGTTACATTCAATAATTGTATAATAATTATATATTGTGTCTGTTTAGAATTTGTTTGACTGTATGCATGAATTTTACATTAGGGTATTTTTTCTTAATAATTGAGTTTAGGGATTTGGGAATTGACTGCATGGGTATTTGTGAACGAAACTAAATTACACTAATATTTGTTAATTGTCGTATATATGCGATAGTTAGTCGATGGGTGTGTGTTTGTAAGTCCATCAGAAATTTTCAATTGGTATACTTGGCCCCGATTTCACCATTGGCTATAAACGCGGTCAGATCCAGTAAACTTGTCTTACCGCTTAACTGAGATCAAATCTGTCATTTTTCAACGGTTGAATTTGGTTAATTAAAACTCGATTTGTAGTATAAAATGGTTAAATTGAGGCTGAGACAAATAAATGACAACATGGAATAATTTGTGATGTTAAAATGTGTGATTAGTCCGGAGATATCTTTTTATTTTAAAATGAAATGCCAGTTCCTGTGGCTAAATCGACGGCGGATCATAGCGCTTTCAAGTCATCTATATAAATAAAAATGAATTGTTGTTCGTTAGTCTGATTAAAACTCGAGAACGGCTGAACGGAATTATCTTATCTTAGTCTTGAAATGTTCGTGGAGGTCTAGGGAAGGTTTAAAAGTCGAGAATAAATCGAATAATTGCCGGGATATTAATTTTGAATAAAAACCCGTGCGAAGCCGGGGCGGGCCGCTAGTAATGAATAAATAAAAACTAATATAAATTTGACTGCGACATAGATCTTAGGTATATATAAGTAAAATTAATATCTCCGGACGATTCACACAGCATCACCTAACCCCAAACTAAGCAGAGCTTGTACTATGGGTGCTAGGTGACTGAACATACATAGATATTTTTTTTGGAAATACAATAATAATGATACATAGAAAACACCCAGACCCGAAACTACATTATATATACATAGATAGTTTAGTAATACGTTTTACCTTTTTAACGTTAACGTAATACCTATTGTATGTCTTATTAATAACTCCCGTATTCATAAAAAGTCGAAATAAATTATTGCACGTATGTTGTTATTACAGCCGCGAACGCTCCTGGGCCCTCGAGGAATGCTCGATTTGCTTCGAGACTATGCAGAAGGACCAGGAGCTGTTCTCTCTGCCGTGCACCCACCGCTACCACCAGGCCTGCATCCTGCCGTGGCTGGAGCAGCAGCAGACGTGCCCCTGCTGCCGAAAGGCCATTTAATGTGAGTTGTGATACCATCATTTTACACCCACTGCTGGGCAACGGCCTCCCCCCTTTTCTTCCACAACATGATGATTGACGATGTCTTCGTTGGATGTTCCAAAGGATGTGAGGTCTCGAACTCCGACACCGTTGAGACAGATTGGTTATCTGTCCAGACGCATTAGAAATCGCATTAGAAATTAAGATATTACTCTTAAATATACATAAAGATAAAGTCAACGTCAAAACTTTTCTTTCCTTAGAAGCAAAGTATAGGGTGTCTCATTAAGAACTTGAATTTAAAAAAATAAAAAATATCTGTTTATTTAATATTTTATTAACATTTTATTCTACATGTGTCCATACACATGTAGAATAAAATGTTAATAAGTAATGTTAATAGGTAGTGATGACATTTACACATGAAACAAAATATTGGTTAAATGGCCACCGTTGGTCTGTTGGCAGGTATGCACTTTTTTGACGAAATTTTGCAGTACATTTTGCAGTAAGGGCTGCTGGATTTCACGAATTTGACGTGCAATTTCTTCTTTGAGTTCCTCGGTTGTCTCAGGGTGGTTCGCATAGACTTTACTTTTCAAAAAACCCCAGAGAAAATAGTCCAAACAAGTTAAATCGCAACTTCTTGGCGGCCAGTTTTGGTCTCCAAAACGAGAAATTACACGACCTGAAAACTTGGTTTGTAACAAAGTCATTGTTTCCCTAGCTGTGTGTCAGGTAGCGCCTTCCTGTTGAAACCACATCTCATTTAAGTCAATTCCATCTAATTCTTGCCATAAAAAGTCTGTCAACATGGCCCGGTAACGATTGCCGTCGACAGTCACGGCGGCACCTTCACCATTTTCCAAAAAGTATGGTCCAATTGTCCCTCCTGCCCACATGGCACACCAAACTGTCACTTTTTGAGGATGTAACAGAAGTTCTTGAATGACATGTGGATTTTCATCTCCCCAGATCCGAGAATTCTGTTTGATAACGAAGCCGTTGAGGTTTAAATGAGCCTCGTCACTAAAGATGATTTTGTTGTGAAATGTCAGTAAAATTTTCCCCATTTTTATAATGGGTTTTCACTATTAATAAACGTTCATCCAAACTATAACGCACCATTTTCGTAAATGTCTATGTTTTAATTAATCAAACACCAAATATGGCTGACTCAACAATTGACAGTTGAAAATGGCGCGCAATTCAAAATTTAAGTTCTTGCTGAGACACCCTTTATATAAAAAATATGAGTATGGTATAGCCGTAGGCACCGGTAAGGCTGATTTCTGATGATAAAGTTATGTTGTGTTTTGAGTTTGAGCTACAATTTTTGAAGTGAAACTTCTTTAGAATCGTTGTGATTTCAAACCGGATGCAACGGAGAAAAACGACAGGTAAGCCAATCTTAATCGCTAACAAGGTTAAGCAACGTTGCGCGTCGCCAGTACTTAGATGGGTGACCGCCCGAACAAAATCTTTTTGCACAGTTTTTTTTTTGTTTTTTTTTTTACATCTCATTCTTTTGTTCATTTACTGAAGTTTCACTTCTATCGTGTGTGAATCTCACATACTTTTTTTTCTATTATTCTTAGGGGCAGCGAATTTTTTATAGTTTATTAACCTACATTTTTATTATTTCAGTTACTAAAAATATCAACGAGGTCAAATCGATGGAATCCAGGGCCGGGCCCTACAGACCTCTTTTTTGGTTGGTGAGCATCTGAAGAAGATTACGTATACTAACGAGAAAACATCCTAACTAAACTTTTATATTTTAACTAATTAGTTTCAAAATTATCTTGAGCTACACTAAAATTAATATCTATGAGTTTGTTTAAAGTGTACTTCTAATATTTTTTCCTGCAGTATATTGATTTTTTTAAATAAATTAATTTCTAAATCAAGAATCATAATGTTAAAAAGATATATAACAAAAACATAAAAAAATATTGTTTAGCAATTAGTTTAGATTATGATCTTAGGCTAATTAGAGTTTAATGATAATAAAATTACAATCTACTAAAATAACTTTCATGCTTAGTTAAATTTAAAAGTAAAAAAAAATCTTTAGGTGTTTATCAACCTATGGCAATAAGACTTATTTTTAAGAATCTCGCGCTATTCAAAACGAAATTATAAATATTAAACATGTCCCAGCTCCTCTTGAAAAATAATAAATTAAAAAAGAACTGCGTTAGATAGAATCGCCTTTTAAATTTCTATTAAAATCACCTTAAAATATTATTTTAAGTTCTGTCATTAATCAACATAACAAGAAATCCCAATAATATGTATCCGTAATTGTAACGCCAAACTATTTACTTTTGTAAAAAATTAATAAGAAAAAAACTCGTTTTGTTCAATTGTGAGATTATTTAATCAACATAAAATTATTCTCAGTTTTCTCGAATTTGGACGAATATTTTGTTTATAGTTTTTTAAGGGATTTGCACATTATTGTACAGTTATTATGTAGGGTTAAATAATATTTATTTGGTATCGCATCGGACAATGTTATGCACAATATTTGAGAGTTAACTCTCAGCTTATAATTGAAATGAGCGTCTAGAGTATTCAAAATAAACAGTAAATGCTTTGTCTGGCTAGATAATTCTGAACACCTTAACAGCTTATATAAATAAGAAACACTAGAAGTAAGATATTTTGAACACCTAGGGCGACTCGAACAGCTTTTAATATTTTGATTGAATGGTCAGATAATTTTGACTACTCTAGATGCTTACATCAAATTAACGTTCATTGGACAATTATTTAATCTTATGCAACTCAATTTGAACAAAAATTCTCAACATAATTTTAAACTTATTATATTATATCTTTCTTTACTAATGATCTACTTTCAATAATAGACATAAAGACAGAATCGGTCGATACCTAAATATAAAAATAAACGATTCGATGACAAAAAAAATCGGGCGTGACTATACAATGTAAAGTGTTTACTGTATAAATAAATACATACTGCCGGACAGTCCACAATAATTGTCGGATAGGCTCTATCTATATAGATGTTATTTTCGTTTATCTGCATGTCTGTTATCAGAATATTTAATACCAACGCTGAGCATATAGCTTGAAAAAGCATTCCGACATTTTAGTATGAAGCCGGGTAACCGTTATTTATGTATACGATTGAGATTTAGTTCCCCAACACTTTATTTTGTAGGGTATACTCAAAATCACGATTCTTCAAAATAGCTGACGAGTAGTTATGCCTTAATGTTGGGACCCTTCGTACAATAATATTGGAAATAAATCTACATTTATATATCCTAAATGCGGTGCTTCCTACTAACACATTGCTCTCATAAGCTACATTATATATTTAAAAAAACTTCCTGAAATTGTGGGTTCAAAATCACCTTCGCCATTTTAAAGTCTTAAAGATTAAAAACTTAAAATCATAGTTAAAGCTGTGTCTAAGCTTAGTCATTATAATCGTAGCGTCATCGACTAATGTGGAAGATGAACATTATAAGTTAGATCTTTAACGCTATAGAAATATTTTGTTGTATTCTAGTCTGTTTATAACTAATGTAGTATTACAATTTTGGAAATGACCTCAAACGCAAAAGCTCAAAAATAGGTAATATTTTAAGTTTTATTTATAATTTTTGTTTTTTTTTGTACTAACACAATGCAATTATTCAAGTGTACACTAGAGCATGTTTTATTTAATGTAACATTAATTGGTGGACGCTCTGTTCGGCGAAATGCTCACTGCGAGTAAGCACCTACCCGTAGCATTTCGTTGTACCTTGCGTTCACTCTGTTGAATATGTTGAAATGTCGGTCAAACCTAAATGTTACAGTCAACGTCCATAAAATCGTCTAGATTTGTCTGAAATTATCTAAAAAAACCTAACACCAAATAGATATAAGCAGTTTGAATCATCCGAAATGTGTACGATCTCAAGGTGGTCAAAATATCTCACTTCCATTGTTTTATATTTATTTAACTTGACAATATGCTCAAAATTATCTGTACAAACAATGCTTTTAAAGGTAGCATGCAAATGCAGACTCTTTAAAACGATTAATTTGAAAAGTTTGCACAGATAATTTTAGATATCTTTTCAGCAGTTTGCACAGATAATTTTAAATATCTTGTCAGTCCTTTAAATATAAATTTGAAACAATAGAAGCGAGATCTTTGACCACTTTGGGCGCACACAATATTATGTGAATTTATTTATATATTTTTTCGTTCTGCATTAATAATCATCATAATATAAAACTGTTTATGACACAACAGTATAAAACAATACAAAACGGACAATATTTTTTTGGCATTCAACAATTTGGTTTTTCTATTTTTCGGATTATTTATCTAATCTAGTTACTACTCTCTACGCTTATATCAATCTTACGCTGACTGTACACCTACACACGCTCGTTATTTTGTAACATAAGGTTATAGTTACAAATTCGTTGTTTTGTTACAAGTAAATGCTCTTTTGTATATCACATAACAATGTATTTTTTGGTATCACGTCGGGCGCATCGGAGGTGCAAGTTCGAATCCTGCCTGCGAAGGTTAAGGATGGGTATTAAGCTTGTTCTGCATAAAAAAAAATATATTTTACACTGTTATGTGGGATAAAGTTGTCAAATGAAGTATTTCTATATAGCTTGTGATAAAAATTAGGTTATTGTGCCTTCAAAATTGGTTTTCCGTCTATGTATAAATTGTTAGTAAATATTAGTGATGTATTAAGATTATAAAGATTAGTACTTAGTAGTAGTGGCCGAAATTGGATATAGCTGGCTGTATAGCAATAAAATTGTGTTAGACTACTAGAAGATTGAATTAATAATAAATATAATGGAGTAAAGTATTAATGTTTTTTATTTAATCATCGGTAACTTTTTGTATATTTACGAGGTCTCCTTTACTTAAAAAATCTAGTCAATATATATTTTTCAAGTTAGATTGATTCACTGATGAATTTCATCAGTGAATTTAATCTGATAAAATTAAGAGATGCTAGATACAAAATCATTTATTTTCATTGTTTGATTTTTATAAATCTTAGAAACGTCAAAAATAAAATACAAATAACAAAAAAAAATAAACATTGGTGCTTAAAGATAAATAGGAAATAAATTTATCGTATCTGGTCGCTTCGCTTTTTTTAACTCAAGAGCAAGCAAAGAAGCTAGAAACTAGCTCATTTTTGTATTGAAACTTGAAGAAATTATGATGTCGTCTATATTATTATATTCGTGTGTCGTGATATTTTCTAATTTTTATCAGTTTTTAAAAAAAATTTCGAAAGTTATTGCGTTACACACATGCCACGTATGTTACATACAAAACAATTTATTTGGTAGTTTTTAAAAAATTACCTGAATAGTTGAAGGTTGTGGGTTGTAATTAAATTACAACCCACAAGAATAAGGGACTATTTCACCACATCCGAGTTAAATTAGTCAATGGATAAAATATAGAGCAATTTCGCTGTCACGTATAAAGCGAGATAGCGCATGACAACTAACAATTGACACGTGTTAGTGACATGCCTAACCATTGCTTTTACTCGAATGTTGTGTAACTCCTCAAAAATAAAACAAATTGCAAACAGAACATAAACTTTATGGATAAAACTCAACGGGTCATTCTAAACAATAATATTTACAAGTGATTTCACTAAAATATCGCCATATTGTGGTCTAGTCGCATATGATGGGTCCATGCTTGTATGTCTTGGAAGTCCTGAGAAGTAGAATCACTACGTATATAAGTAAGATAAGATATTCTTTATTAATAAATAAATAAATAAATATTTCCGGACTATTCACACAGCATCACCTAACCCCAAACTAAGCAGAGCTTGTACTATGGGTGACTGATATACTACATAGATACATTTTTTTTGTAAATACATACCTACATTATGATACATAGAAAACATCCAGACCCGAAACCAGAGATTGTAGATCGTACAAAATCTGATCCCCCGGCGGGAATCGAACCCGCAACCTCCTGCGCTTCAGGCGGACGTTCGCCCACTGAGCCACAGAGGTCGTCAATTTAAATAGTTATGTCAAATGATATTGCTAAAACCATGATAATTTAAATAGTTATATACTCACATGTGCACAGTACTGGCAGGTGTATGTGTGTATATCGTGGGTGGAAGAATGCGCGCGGAAAGAGGCTGCGTCCGCGCATACCAGGCCGCAAGCGTCGCAGATAACACCCTCTGCAATAAGGTGCCGAAAACTTACAAATAACGAGCTTTTTTTTTTTTTTTTTTTTATGGACGATAGATCTTTGTTTGTCCACAATCTCACCTGATGGTAAGTGTCGATGTAAATAGAGGCTTAAATATAAATTCAAGAAATTGCTAATTGACAAATGTTATTAAAAAATCTTAATATATATATATCTCGTGTCACAATGTTTGTCCTCAATGGACTCCTAAACCACTTAATTGATTATAATAAAATTCGCACACCATGTGCAGTTCGATCCAACTTGAGAGATAGGATGGTTTTTACGGCGAGAAAAATTCGAATAATTTCCGGGAAAATTTTATACCCGTGCGACGCCGGGGCGGGCCGCTAGTGTTATTATAAAATTGACGACTTTTTAAATGATAAATTTTGACTTTGGACTAACATGTAGTGTAGGTGTATGTATTATTTTTTATATATAATTTCTTGATTGATCATCATTCTTCTGCCCTTATCCCACATTACGTGGGGTCGGCACAACATGTTATTTCCTTCCATTTTCCTCTGTCACTCGTCATCTCAACACTCACTCCTTTCTTACACATGTCATCCTTTACACAGTCCATCCATCTTTTCTTGATTGATATTTGTATTATATTTTGATATTTATTATGTTACCCGTTCTAAGTCATAATATTGTTAAAAACCATGATAATTTAAAAAGTAATACCATGTACTTCGTCCTCAGGTAGAATATATGACGTTGATGCCTGTTCTACCTTCGGCTTTTTCATTTCACGGGGCTCGAAGTAAGGGCACGCTAGAAAAATAAACTGCCTCAATCTTAATGTCTTTATTTTTGGACCCATCTAAGTGTAAGTGGTCCATCTATAACATGATTAATCTATGAAATGACTCATCTACACTAAAACATGACTGATCTTTAATCGGCCGTTAACTACTTACGTCCGTGTCTTGTAGGAGGTGACTAGTACATAAATAAATAAATATTACTGGACAATCCACACACAACATCTAGCCCCGTGGTAAGCTATATGCTTGTGTTACGGGTACTAGACATCTTTTAACTATAATATACTTCTTACATCTATATACTTAATATAATTAATATAATAGACATATATATTTCGATATTTTTTATTATACATATTAAACACATGGTCCAAAGTCTCAGTTACAATCATATGTGCGTATTGAACTATGAAACTTACGATCTTCCTGTTAGCCTTATGCTACTTACGTCCCTTGTTAGACCAACATGAGTAACCTATAACATGCCATGATTCATCTACCTACAGCATGACTCATCTACAACATTACTCATCTATAACATGATTCACCCACAACATGATCTAGTCTTGAAGAAGGTGACTAGTACACCGTCTAAAGTCTTAGTTTCTATCATAAGTGCGTAAACTAAGACTTAGTTTACGCACTTATTAGTTTACGCACGTATCTTACGTCTTTCATGTATAGTCGGCCGTATGCTACATAGGTAAGCCCTATGTGTGTAGACCAACATGACTAATCTATAACATGACATGACTCATCTACAACATGACTCAGCCACAACATAATTTATGCCAAAGGTACTCACGTCCGTGTCCCACGTGAGTCTTGTAGAAGGTGACTAGAACATGGTCCAATGTCTCCGTCACTATCATATGTGCGGGGCAAGCTTTGCCTGTCTTGTAGATTTGACGTTCCGGGGCAGGGCGTTTACCTTTACCCTGCGAAATAAATAAATAAATATTTCCGGAAAATCCACACAACAACATCTAGCCCGTGGTAAGCTCTAAGCTTGTGTGACAGGTACTAGACATCTGATATACTTAATATAATATTATATTGATATTTTTTATTCTATCTTAGACCACAACGTCACTTTTTATTGGGTGGGATTGTGGTCAAATAAAGGCTTATCTAGCATAAAAAGTATATACCTACATATTAAACACCCAGACCAAGGCGAAATTGCTTGCACCACATACAAACACTTGGCCCCTCAGCGGGTGTGGAACCCGCTACTTCTCGCACCGCTAGCGGATCTTCACCCACCGCGCCACAGGCAGTCGATGGTTAAACAGACTCTTCATTTAATAAATATATAAGCACTGAATATAATTAATATATGTATTTACCTGGTACACATAAACTCCAGACTGGCTGCACATATAGTGCGACCTGACTCCTTCTATCGTCTGCTTGCTCGCTGTTGTTTTTCTATAGCGAAACTTCGTCTCTTCTTGTACAGCGCTTTTGAAAAGGAGGAAGTCTGAAATTCAAATATATTTAAAAAAATTGCTAGGTGTCAAGGGACACCTAGATGGAAGTTCCTTACGATTCAATAGTGAAGGAATTCTAATAAAATTTTATTTTTTAACTTAACATATTTTTTTTTCATATTATGTAAAAAAATCCTGTAACTCCAACAACATAAATAATCGTCGCGACAACTCTCTGGTCAATGCAAAATAGAAAGGCGAAACGAATAACTGGCTCGCTTTCTACGAGAGAGAGAGAGAAAGACATACAGAGTAGTACGCGCACGCCGCACGGCTTACAACTGTAGCAAAAAGTGTCGTTACAACTTTTGGTCATATTTTTTTCCGTCTATTCCCCTTTCACAACGCGCGATAAGGAACTTTCGTTTCAATAACATTAAAATAAATTACTTTGTACTTTTCGGCTTCAATATGATTTATCTACTAACAACACTCGACAATATGACTCCTACCACAATATGAGTCATACCATAACATGACTCAAACAACATTATCCCATCCCACCGTGGGAATTATTCCCACAACATGACTGCTACAATTGGTCTTAAAATTAATATGTGCTAACAACATGAGCCCAGACAGGGCATGGCAATATAAGAAACTTATATTTAGATATCTTTATACATATTATTTGAATCTTATTCTAATTATTGTTTACATTTATGAATATCTTATTATATAGGTACTTCAAATTCAAATATAAAAATTTAATATAACTATTTATAAAACAATAATTTACAAAACTATAAAGGTATAATATATTATAAAATATACATATACATGACTAACTTGAACATAATTTAAATGAAAATTATTAAGTATCTAAGAACTCTTCTAAAGAGTAGAAACTATTTTGTACAAGCTAATTTTTTAATTTTTTGAAGTGAAACTTCTATAGAATCGTAGTGATTTCAAACCGGATGCAAAAAGATGAAACGGAAATGGTACGAGACACAAATACAATGCTTTATTTAAATTTCTTTGCGCGATACTTCGTAGTTGAGACTACGAAGTATCGCGCAAAGAGGTATTGCTGTATTTTATTTATATTATTTTGTAACATACTTTATGTAATACGCTTTATTGAAGTAATATAAATAATCCAAATAATTACAGATATTATGTTGTTTCTCTTATCATTTTAGCAGATGCGTTCATTTACCCTATTTTTCTATTCGATATACATAATATCATAATTATAGTTCGTAAGTAGTAGACTCCAATCGTGCGTCGTGCTGACACACACACACTTTTTTTTATTCTTCTTATTCTTTCGTCGATTTACTGAAGTTTCACTTCTATCGTGTGTGAATCGCACACACACTTTTTTTTTAAAATACGTCTCATCTACAACATGACTCACCGTCCATGTTATGAAACTGCAACTGCTCCACATGCTCGTGTACTCTATGCGCGTGCAGTAAATGCGCGCTGAAGTTAGCGCCGTAACTTACGCGCTCAGAGCAAAGAGGACAGATGAAAGCTTTACGCTTTTCGACCTAGGAAAAATGTATGAGTTATTTTGTGTGTTTGGTAAATTTAGATATTTTATTTATTTGGGAAACAAAAAGCTTATAACTAAGATAATTTATATGGATAAAGTGACTTAACGAAAGCTAAAAACAGTTTCCACATGTAGATATAAATGTATAAATGTGTAGTAACCATAAGTTTATCTCCTTATAAGTTCATAAATTCCCTCGCCCAAGGCGATATAGTGACTGTGAGTGGTTATGATTAAACGAGCTTAAATTGAGAACAATATAACCAGACTGCGACTGAACTTTTTTGAGATTTTTTACTATTGTTACACAACTATAAATCTATATAGATACTAAGTGGTCAGTCAGTTCAAAAAAAAGATGATCGAAAACTAAAAATAGTTTTTATTTCCCAATTGAAAGATACCCCACATGACATACCTACTTACTTTGTTTACTTTATTTTTACAAAATGGCTTCTGCAGTCGCCATTATGAATTTTCATTAGCGTCACTTCTTTTGTGAAACTCGCCAGACTAAGAGGTATCGATTAATGTTTGAATGAATAATAAAAATCTGCCCGGGCGTTTGGTCTGTATAGTGGGCCAAAGTAGCATACTAACTATATAAAATACATAGATTGATAAACACATTACCACTCCTTTGCGTCGCGCAGTCGGGTAAAAAGGAGGTGGTCTTAAAATTAAATAATATTTAATAATTTGCGCAAAATTTTTAACGTTTCGTTATTTTTTACCTCAGACAGAACTCATGTATTGCTCCGAGAACGGATTTTGATGGTATATTTTTTATGACAGCAGTTGCTAAAATAATATTTTCATGCAAAGAAACTTCAAGATAGGAATAAGAATTAGACTATTTGTATTGTATTAATTGTGTATCATTATTGAAATTTATGTTTTTACAAAGTGCTAAAGGAACTGGTTTATCGGTCAGTACGTCCATGCGTATAATGGAAGACGTGGGTTCGAGTCCCGCATTTCGACAGTAAGCTACGTTACTTCTTCGTCTTAATTCGATCTACAGAAATTTAGAATATTACCTACTATGTTTTTCAATTTTATTGAAGTGAAACTTCTTTAGAGTCGTTGTGATTACAAACCGGATGCAACGAAAAAAAACGACAGGAAAGCCAATCTTAAACGCTAACAAGGTTAAGCAACTTTGCGCGACGCCAGTACTTGGATGGGTGACCGCCCGAACAAAATCTTTTTGCATATTTTTTTTTTTGTTTTTTTTTATTGTTTTTATTCTTTTGTCGATTTACTGAAGTTTCACTTCTATCGTGTGTGAATCGCACACACATTTTTATTCATCTCAGTTTTTAGTCGATTTACTGTAGTTTCACTTCTATCGTGTGTGAATCGAACGCACACCTTTTTTTCTATAATATCTTTTTGATGGATTACCTCAAGTCCATGCGCCTTCCAGAGATGCTTGTTCAATATCTGCTTCTGGCTGAAGTCGCGACTGCAGAGGTGACACTTCTTGCGCTCGCGCACCACGAACTTCGCAGTCTGCTCCGTGCAAAGTTTCACTGTATATCATGCAGGAAGGTAAGAGTATTGTATATCATGATTCATCCTACTACTATTATAAAGGCGAAAGTTTGTAAGTATGGATGTTTGTTACTCTTTCACGCGAAAACTACTGAACCGATTTAAATGAAATTTGGTACACAGAATCTCTAGAGCCTGAAAAATAACATAGGCTACTTTTTACCGCGGGAAAACGTCATTCCGCGGGAAAATAAATTATAAAGCGGGTAACACCGCGGGGCACAGCTAGTGTATAATAATTACAAGTTATTATCTATAATATAACACTAAAATATACATAAAAAAAAAAAATTTAATAATAAGAATCACGAATACAATTAATTGAAAATTTAATCATAATTGGTAATTAGGTATTATGTCAGTTTTTGAAATTCATATATTCATGCATGTCATAAAAACAATTTTCTGAAAGCTAGTCTCTTAATTTAATCTTAAATTGATTTAAATTATCTTCTAAAGCGTCAGGTAGTTTATTGCTTCATGCAGGAAGGTAAGAGTGTCAATCATTTTTTTTTTTTTTACTGCCTCTGTGGCGCGTTGGGCGAGAGTCCGCTTGCGGCGCAAGAGGTAGCGGGTGCGATTCCCGCCGAGGGGTCAAGTGTTTGTATGTTCTGCAAACACTTTCTCCTTGGTCTGGGTGTTTAATATGTATAATAAAAAATATCTATGTATGCATGCATGTATATTATATTAAGTATATCAGATGTCTAGTACCCGTAACACAAGCTAAGAGCTTGTCACGGGGCTAGATGTTGTTGTGTAGATTGTCCGGAAATATTTATTTATTTATTTTTATTTTATTGGAGTTTACTCTCTAAGAAACGATTTGAGGTATAAGGCCCGGTTCGGAAATTTTATGAGTAAAATCAAGTTTAACATGAAAAGTTGAGGCGTTACGTAGAAAGAGACAAACATATATATCTGTAGGATTGAATGTGTACAAGAATGAGATGGAATACATTACACAGCGTATCTCATTCTCGGGGTCTCCTCTTTGCGCGATACTTCGCAGTCTCACTGTATTTTATTTATATTATTTTGTTACATACTTTATGTAATACGCTTTATTGAAGTAATATAAATAATCCGAATAATTACAGATATATGTTTGTTTCTCTTATCATTTTAGCAGATGCGTTCATTTACCCTTTTTTTCTATTCGATATATATCATAATTATCGTTCGTAAGGAGTAAACTCCAATCGTGCGTCGTAGCTGACACAATCACACTTTTTTATTTATTAACCATTATAATAACAATATTATTCAAGGTACGTCATATTTTTACAAATTCATGTACATTAATTGAAATAAACTTGACATATTAAAAAAGAGTTACAGCATGCAGCTAAGTCAGTCATTCATCACATATTTTTTTTTATATAATGTCAAATTGTTAATAATAATAAAATCGTTTAAGAAAGTATTACATAATTAACTCAGTCTTTAGGACTATACCTCCTGTGCTTATTAGAAACAGTGTTACAGCAAGGTGATGCCTTGCAAACCACGTATACATATATAAAATACCTTACTAAGGCATATAAATAGGTATATAAGTTACCGACTAACATTATACCTATCTATACTAATATTATAAAGCTGAAGAGTTTGTTTGTTTGATTGTTTGTTTGTTTGTTTGTTTGTTTGTTTGAACGCGCTAATCTCCGAAACTACTGGTTCGAATTGAATAATTCTTTTTGTGTTGGATAGTCCAGTTATCGAGGAAGGCTATAGGCTATATAACATCACGCTACGACCAATAGGAGCAAAGATATAGTGGTAAATGTGTAAAAAACGGGAGAAATTGTTCATCTTTGAAACCTTCCGTTGCGTGCGCCGTGAAAACGGTTCAAGATACACAAAAATTATGTATTAAAGAATAATAGCTCTTTTAATGATCTAAAAAACAGTCCGCGATAGTATATGTCTATCTTTTAAGATTAACTCACAAAACCGTTTTTATGGTACCTAATTTGGTCGAAATAATTTGTTTAAGTTGTATCAACATAATAATATTAATCTTTATTCAAATAAATATGTTGTTGGTTAAGAGTACTTCATCCATTATAACGCGGGTAGCACCGCAGGGCACAGCTAGTTATGAAATATAACTTAAAACTAATAAGGGATTTTCTTCGCATCTTTCTTTTTTGATAGTATTTTCCCAATTCCCACAAATCAAAATATCAGATTCTCAAAATATGTATTAAAGGTAGTCCCAAAATATCGCCGTCACTTTTGCGCAAATGAAATTTTCAGGAGAAGCATTTAAAACTTTAGCATCTCATTAATTAATTATATTTTAAAATTTATACAAGTTAAATAGGTTTTATTACAACGTCAACTTTTAACTTTTAAACAAATCATGGATATTAATTAGTTTAATAAATCTAAATTTAAAATTTAAGAAAAACCCCCGATTCAAATGCCTTAATTTCCATATAAGTAAAACACCATAATATTTAGTAGTTAGGTCACGCGATGCTCTTTCATTTGATACCCCACTGAGTATATTTGCAGATTTTCGGTTTTCCTACCCCACTCTCACCCCCATAACTTTTAAACGGCTCAACCGATTTTCATGAAACATGTCTAAGAACACCCGGGACAAACTCACCTTACAAAAACAAACTAAATTGAAATCGCTGCATCCGTTCGGGAGCTATGATGTCCCAGACAGACAGACAGACAGACACGTCAAACTTTTAACACCCCTCTTTTTTAAGCGGGGGTTAAAAAAGATACTTCACGATTATTTATCCCTTCTTATACCTAGAAAAAACCGGCACCCTCCGAGAATTAACAGAGTAAATTGAAATCGCATCATCCGTTCGGGAGCTATGATGCCACAAGCACAAAGATAGACACGTCAAACTTAAAACCTAACCTAACCTTGTTAAGGTTGTGACATTAATTTCATGTTAAGTGTAGATTTGTTTGACTTAATTTAATCTAATAAATTTGTTTTGTTTTTATTTATTTTTTAATTAATTTTGTGTGTATGAATTATGTATTAAAATGTTTTGATGTTTAATTTAAATTTTATGCCTAACTTTAATTAATTTAAACATGTAATTTAATGGGCTCTATTGAATTAGGAATTATACCTGTAATGATAGAGCTCCATGTATTTGAAAATAAATAAATAATAAAACACCCCTCTATTTTCGTCCGTGGTTAAGTATATACATACATCCGTGCTTCATGCGCAGATGGGTGAAGCAAGCCTTCTTGCTGATGTAAACATTCTCGCAGAAATGGCAGGGGTACTTCCGGTTCTGCAGCTCAGCATTCCCGCCGTGACATCTGACAGATTAAAACAAATATATCCACTAAAAATGCTATCAAGTTGTAAATATTCTTTGTATATTATGTATTGTTGTTATATAAACTCTTATTTAGACATTTATTTTGTTTTATTATAGATAGTAATTATAGTTAGTTATGTTCGATTTTTTTTATTTCTCGCTTAATCTGGTTGGTCAACTTTATGTTTCTGCATTCTTGATACCGATCAATTTTTTTGTATAGCTTACTAATCTTTCAAGTAACTGAATGACACTGGCAAGTCGTAGCATATGGCAAGCGCGATGCCAATAATAAGAACTGAACTGAACAGTCGCTCAAAGAGCTATGGAAAGGGCTATGCTCGGGGTTTCTCTACGGGATCGAATCAGAAATGAGGAGATCCGTAGAAGAACGAGGGTCACCGACATAGCCAACGGTATTAGCTCTTTAAAGTGGCAGTAGGCAGGTCACATAGCACGTAGAACATATGGCCGTTGGGGCCGAAAAGTTCTCGAATGGAGGCCGCGGATCGGCAAGTGCAGCGTCGGACGCCCACCAACAAGATGGACAGATGACTTGGTCAAACTTGCTGGCTCACGGTGGATGCAAGTGGCGACCGATCGGAATAATTGGTCGTCTTTGAGGGAGGCTCATGTCCAGCAGTGGGCGTCTAATGACTGAAATGATGATGATGATTAAATAGTCCACGGTGCCTACAATCCCCAAAAAAAAAAGCCTTAACTGTCCACGGTTACTATTCAACGAACGTTAGGACGTTTCAACGAAAGCGGCCCAAGTGAGTTGTGCGTGCAGTTACTAGATGGCTCTGTATTACATTTTAAATCTGCGGCATAAAAGCCGCGGTGGCTAAGTGAGTGCACACTTGACTTGCATTCCGAAGGTCGTGGGTTCGAACGCCACCACGCACCTCTGGATTTTTCTTAATAAAAATTATATGTGCGCTTTAAAAATGCGTGCTTTAACAGTGAAGGCATCTTTTCCTCATCTTGAGGAAACCGGCATGTGCTGAGAACTTTAAAGAGTTTGAAGGGCATGTGTCATTCACCAACTCGCACTTGACAACGTGGAAAATTAAGGCTTAATCTCTCTCGCGTAGAGAGAAGTTCCTGTGTCCAAGCAGTGGAAACATTAATATGGGTTTGATAATGATGTCAAAACTGTGACTGTTTTTTTATCTCATAGGAAAAATCGTGTATTTTTAAATTAAATGTATGCTGTTTTCTGTGTTGCATCTGTTGTTATGTCTGTTATGTTGTTGTCTGTTGTTTCATTTTTATTTTTGTTTATATTGTTTTGTTTTGATGTTACTTTGCTTAATTTTTCTTTTATAAGTGGACTAATTTATTGATTTATTATTATTACTTTTTGTCATTTTTGGTATTATTGTAATTTTCAAATACAATGAAAATATTGTGGAATTAAATAAATTTATGAATTATGAATTATACATTTATCTCTTAAAATGTTACCTGTCCTGATGTTGCTCTAGTTGCGCCACGGAAACGCCACACAAATCGCACTCCCTGAGTTGCGGTGGCGCGTTGCATTGTGGATCATCCACATCCTCTGTAGGAAATAATCAAAATAAAGTATTTAAAATAACCCGCGAATTAAAAAGATAACCATGGTTCCCGTAAAAGTAAAAAAGACATAATATTTTGTAATGTGCACGTGATGCTCTTTCATTTGAGACCCCACTCGAGTATATTTGCAGATTTTCCGTTTTCTCCCGACTTTCACCCCTCAAACTTTTAAACGACTCAACTGATTTACATCAAACATGCCTAAGAACACACCGGCAAAAGTCACCATATAATATAATGGTATACATTATAAGAGACAATAAATTATAATATTAAGGGGCGATTTTTCCAATGTCAGTTAAAAATTAACAAACCAATAAAAGGTAAGATGGCGGTATGGCATTGTCACTTACCCGTTAAACATTTAAAAGAGATGTTAGACAACTTCAATTTGCCATATTATAGTTTATTGACCTGTTAACTTTATCTTGACGTTGGAAAAATCGGCCCTAAGAGACAATAAATAATTTAATGCATGATTCATAATATAATGTATGCAAAAAATGTTTTATAAGTTGTTGTATGTATTGGAATAAATGGCTTTATTATTATTATACATTAAACAAAAAAATATTTTTAAAGTGCAAAATGATGCCATTAGAACGGTTGTATGCTGTTTTGTGTGTTGTGTTGTGTTTTGTGTGTTGCCCCCTTCAATAATTATTTATTATGTGTTTTTATTATTTGTTGTTATAGCAAGTTGGCAAGAGAGATACATCATCCCTAAAAATTTCAACTATATCTCTTTCTGAGGCAGGCTATATCTCAAGACAGACAGACAAACGACATGTCACAATAACGGGACCCCGTTTTACACTTTTTTTTTTTTTTTTACTTTTTTTTTATAGGTACAGAACCCTAAAATCTTGTTACATTCATTATCTTAAAATTTTTATGCAGAAAAAATTAAGACACATCCGTAACCTTCGCGTATTGTATTCGAACCGGCATCTCCGGGATAGCGCCCCGACGTGATAGCCAATTACACCAACGCGTCATTACATGATAGGTCGAAATTTGCACTTTGTATTATCGAGTGAAGCCCCGAGTAACGACATCTCGTAGAAAATCCAAGAACTATTCTTAAAATTAAAAAATAGTTTAACCTGCAAAGTGAGGCTTATCACTTATCTATATATATAAAAATGAATCCTTATTTCCCTTGGTCACGGCATCACGCCTGAACGGCTGGACCGATTTAGCTAATTCTTTTTTTGATTTTCTTAGTTCACATGACGGTTACTTTATAGCCATCAGGCCTAATATTAAAAGTGCAATTCAATATGGAATTTTGGTAAGTTTGGATAGACTAAAATTAAATTAATAAAATCAAAAATCGGCTCATTTATGGCGTTTAAGGCGGAACAAAGTTCGCCGGGTCAGCAAGTTAAAAATGATTTAAAACCTTCATTATCATCATTAATATCGTTCTGCTTAACATCCTCATCATTAATGTCAGGTACATCAGCGTCACCCGGCTTCGTCTCATCCTCTTCCAATATCTTCTCATCTAAGTATTCTTCGTCTGAAAGGGATGGGTTATTTCCTTACTATGAGTAGTTTAGGAAAAAAAAAGGTGTGTGTGCGATTCACACACGATAGAAGTGAAACTTCAGTTAATCGACAACAGAATAAGAAGAAAAAAAAAAACAAAAAAAACTATGCAAAAAGATTTTGTTCGGGCGGTCACCCATCCAAGTACTGGCGTCGCGCAAAGTTGCTTAACCTTGTTAGCGTTTAAGATTGGCTTACCCGACAGGTAAGCCAATCTTATTTCCATTTCCGTTGCATCACAACGTTTTCAAATCACAACGTTTCTAAAGAAGTTTCACTTCAAAATCGAAAACTACTAATCCACGTTCTTCTTACGTTACGCCACTGTCTCTGTCGTTCTATTTATTTCCTGTCCACACAAAGGTTGCCTGGAAGAGATCGCTCACAGCGATAAGGCCGCCCTTTGTACTCAAACAGCAAGCATGACTTTACCAAACAACCTTTGTACAGTTTGCTGTTTGTATTTTGAAGTGAAACTTCTATAGAATCGTTGTGATTTGAAACCGGATGCAATGGAAATGGAAATAAGATTGGCTTACCTGTCGGGTAAGCCAACTTTGCGCGACGCCAGTACTTGGATGGGTGACCGCCCGAACAAAATCTTTTTGCATAGTATTTTTTTTTTGTTTTTTTTTTATTCTTCTTATTCTTTTGTCGATTTACTGAAGTTTCACTTCTATCGTGTGTGAATCGCACACACACCTTTTTTTATTTGTGGTGTACAATAAATAGTTATCTATCTATCTGATTCACATCTTGCACTATGTGCGCAAGTGGGGAGCTGTGTTGGCTAAGTGGACACTCGACTTTCATTCCGAAGGTCGTGGGCGCAAACCCCGCCACGCCCCTCATGATATTTCTTCTTGAAAAATGCATGAGCGCATTAAACACGTGCTTTAACGGTGAAGGTAAACATCGTAAGAAGCCGGCATGTTCTGAGAACTTTCAAGTGTTTGAAGGACACGTGACATTCACCAACCCGCACTCGGCCAGCCTGTCCTAATCTCTCTCGCCAATAGAGAAGTCCCTGCGTCCCAGCAGTGGGAACGTTAATAATTAACTATAATCAATAACGACGATCTCTGTGGCTCGGCGGGCGAAGGCCCTGAGGCGCAAGAGGTTGCGGGTTCGATTCCCGCCGGGGGACCATCTTTTGTACGATCTACAATTTCTGGTTTCGGATCTGGGTGTTTTCTATGTATCATAATGTTCATTATTTACAAACTGATATACTACATAGATACATTATCTATGTAGTATATCAGTCACTTAGCACCCATAGTACAAGCTCTGCTTAGTTTGTGGTGCTAGGTGTTTGTTTGTCTGTGTGAGTAGTCCGGAAATATTTAACTAATAAAAATACAATTACATAACCAAAGACAAAGATATACACATACCTTGTGCTAATGCTTCCTTCAGCATAGCAAGACTCTTCGCGGTTTGCTCCTTGAATGCAAAAGCCTTTTCTAACAGTTCCGCGCATTCAGAACACAGAAATTTTACTTTTGCTGGTAACTGTATAGAAAATTATATTTTTAACATGCAAAATGAACACAAGTTAAGTAAGTAATTAGGTCTCTACTTAATTTAATTATTTGCTCATCATCATGACCCTATTAACGTTCCCACTGAGGCATACCATACTGTGAATGACTATTTATGTGACAGGCTATTTTAGAACTAAACCTATGATTATTTTTTTATTATTATTGTCTTGGAAGTTTCAAATCGATGTGTTCCATATGATTGTAAAAAAATATTTAGATGGTTACGACTAATGTGTGAAGGTACAGTCTACAGTAAAAGGAACTGATGAAATAGGGCCCCAAAATAATGTATGCACGGTTGTCTGGAAGAAATTGCTTTAAGCAATAAGACCGCCCATTAAGCATTCTAGGTTTGGTTTTAATTTCTTATTGTATTGTTTCTTTATTTGGTGTGTAATAAAGTATTTTATATCTATCTATGCAATATATTTAATAAAAAGTTCCTGACTACTATAGATTGTCAAAAGTAAAGGATAAAAGAACATGTCATATTTCTTCTTGGTCTGAGTGTATAATAAAAATATATATTTAATGTATGTCTATTATATTATGTATATCAGGATGTCTAGTACCCGTAACACAAGCTAAGAGCTTAACACGGGGCTAGATGTTGTTGTGTGGATTGTCCGGAAATATTTATTTATTTATTTCTGTCAAAGTTATTTTGATAATTTTCTGTATTTAAAATTTAACTACAAATTGACACTTTGGTATAACTTGTTACATCTGGCTTGTCACACTTGAATATGTATTGAGACGTTTATTTTTGGCCACATAAATCTGCTGTTGACTGTACCACTGATAAAATATACCTACTACAATGAGGCAATGGAGTATTTAGAGGTGATAGATTTGTCTTTGCATTTAGTTCTAGAATAAGAGAAATAGTTTATGGTTTAGCCATATTTCGAGAACAAATATTTTTTAAACACTGAATTGTAAAAACTAAGCAGTGAATGTAATAAATAAAGTAGAAAATCTCTCAAAACAGCTATATGCAACTTATGCTTTCTAATTTGGGAAAAATAAATGTTTCTTAATGGCTCAGAAAGTATAAGCAAAGGAAAAACTATTTTGTGAGATTTCTTGATAAAAATTGTTCTATGCATACCGTAATATCGAAACAGGTTTTAAACATGCTTGCGTAGGTTTCTCCATTGTCTTCATACACAGAAAATAGGTCGAATAAACCGCTCGAGCTCATGCAACTGATGCAACCTAAAAATTCGTCCTCTTCGTTCATTTTCAACGACTTTCTCGTGCAGATTGAGAAAGGAGGACATTTTCATAGTTGGAAAACAGTTGAATATCGCGCTCAAACATAGTGATGTCTCACTTCCTGTATTTTCAATCAAATCGATAGTTTGCATCTGTGGTTTTCATATTAGCCTGTGGTAAGAACCGTTTCATTTCTCGCTGTTGCTCTAAAACTTGTTGACAGTTCGTTGATGACGTTTGAATAACGATGCTGTTATCTCTTTCAGTTAATACTAGTGTGAGCGAAATGGCAAGCAAACAAGAATGCGCTGTCATTTTCATTCAACAAAGCAAAA
Organism: Gymnoscelis rufifasciata; assembly: GCA_929108375.1. Lineage (NCBI taxonomy): Eukaryota > Metazoa > Arthropoda > Insecta > Lepidoptera > Geometridae > Gymnoscelis > Gymnoscelis rufifasciata. Next base: position 6,449,821 of record OV815332.1, on the reverse strand, counting down.
GTTGTTTTGATCACAGATTTGTGTCGCTCGCTCACTCGTAAAGATGTAAATATAATAAATTTTATCCGTAATAACTGGCAGCGCGGGGCGCATTTATGTATAACACGAGCGTAGAGCGTGCGTTGACGTGCGAACAATGAACAGAGTTGTGTCGTAAAATTAAATTATTCCGAATCAAAATGAAGTTCAAAATAAATCGCGAACTTTTACCTGTAAAGGCTCATTTCTTCTTCTTTTTCGCTGGTAAGTGTCCTACTTTAGCAATAGAATAAATAATTACTTACTTCGTTACCAATAACAGTTAATTTCTTGTTTTTATTCCGCCTCTCTCTTTATAATGCCCTAAATACGTAACTAATATTGCTGATTCAATTTATCTGCTTCGATTTAAAACTAAAGCAATTTTACTTTTTCTTTGTATATTGCTTAATAATCTAGTATGAATTCCTATCAAAGTTATGATACTTACAATGTAATATTAGATATGTGAAATTAATTATAGATTTGTACAAAGAGCCGTCATTAGATATGCCATCTATAAATATTTATGGAGGTTTTGTCTGTTCACGTCCATAAGTGGTAACCCTCTGAATCCTTACACGTGACCTCCGGGTGGTGCTAAGAACAGTCTCTGGTGGTAGGCTTCGGCCGCGGCTTGTCACCACCCTCTGGGCTGGGCCAGTGCGTGAAGCGATTTTTTCGTGTTTCGTAATGTGGCCCAGAGAAGCCATCTTCTAGGCCTTCATGCTCCATCTTAGACCACATCGTCACTTTACATCAGGTGAGATTGTGGTCAAATGAAGGCTTATCATTAATAAAAAAAAAAAAAAAAAAATATTTAGCAGAACAGAGAAGTGTTATATTGAATTGATGATTATAATTTATTCCAGAAAATTAAATAATCATTTTCACAGTATATGGATTGCAACTTTAAGTTCTTTCATTTATGAATACTTTTATACATTTGATAATGCATCAATATAATTTTAATACACTCAAAATAAAAATCAGACTGGAAATAATTTATTATGTATCATGTATCTTTCAGTGCTAATAAATTCTTGCTACATGAGTACACACTAATGTATGTTCTCTGAGCTCTTAAATATCCACTAGGTAAGTATATGACTTAATTAACATCATAAATTACAATTGATAGATTCAGGCATTACTTCCCATTCTCAATACCTCTATATATCCATTCATATATTTAGTACTAATTCCGCACCCATGATAATTTTGAAGACATGATAATCTTGCCAGGGAGAAGTTGGGTGAGTAATTAATACTAAATATTTGGTTCCCTAAAGTAAGTACTGGTTTGTACCAGCTACGGATAAGTTGAGAATTAATAGATTAGCGTGGTATGGACATGTCATGAGAAGGGATGAAAGTCATGGTGACAAGAAGAGCGTTAGATATGAATGTAGATGGATATGTGAGAAGAGGTAGGCCGAAGAAAAGATGGATGGACTGTGTGAAAGACGACATGTGTAAGAAAGAGGTGAGTGTTGAGATGACGGGTGATAGAGGGAAATGGAAGCAGAAAACATGTTGTGCCGACCCCACGTAATGTGGGATTAGAGCAGGAAGATGATGATGATGATTTGGTTCCCTAAAGGTATCATTATCGTATTTGTGTTATATTATTGTCTACAATGTTGTTTTTACTTTACTAAATTAAAATGCCCTTGCTTAATTAATGGTAGTTGTCTTGTTTTAATTAATAATGTAAAGCAACGCATTCCAACTACATAAACAAGGTGTTTCAAATTGGTATATAAAGTGGAAGGGTGTGAATGGCATGCACCAAGCAAACATATTTTGTTCTACGATTTTTCCAACACAATTTTCACCCAACACATGGGTGACTGGTGGGGATCGAATCGGCAACCTCGATTTAAACTTTAAAGATATTTTTTTCGATTGGCTTCTAAATCGAAAAATCGTAGAACAAAATATGTTTGCTTGGTGCATGCCATTCACACCCTTCCACTTTATATACCAATTTGAAACACCTTGTTTATGTAGTTGGAATGCGTTGCTTTACATTATTAATTAAAACAAGACAACTACCATGTTACTACAGCTCTGTTTAATTTGGGGTTTGGTAATGCTGTGTGAGTATTCCGGAAATATGTATTTCCAATCATCCTTAAATATAATCTTGACTATTATATATTTTTTATTGTGAGGTTTGTCTATTTTAGTATAATTATTACTAAACAAATGTTATTGATCATCTTCCTGACCTGGGATAAGTCATTACGTGAGGTATCCCAACATGTATTTTGCTTCCATTTCCGCTTGTTTATAATATAATTTGAAAGCAATATAGACGCTATATTTTTGGTTACAACTTCGACAGAGAACCCATTCATATTAATAATCTTAATAATAGACACTTAACATTTTATGATTGAACAATAGGACTTAAACAACATCCTGTGCGATTATCACGCTCGTCAATTACGTAATGAAACAATTAAGACTCGTCTATTGAGTAAACATAATTATCATAACTTTATGATTATAAGGCCCCTCTATCAACATTAATCCTAGTTAAACAACTGTTATATTGGCGTTAAGTTTAGTACCCTACTCTTAAAGTCTCGCCCGATATTTTTGTTAATAATTATAAATATCTGAATCTAGAGGTGCAAGCTTTGATAAGGCTCCGTCGACACCCATAATAATGTAAAAATAAAAATTATATGTACCTATATGTATGTCTATTATATTTAGTTTATCAGATGTCTAGTACCCGTAACGTAACCCAAGCTTAAGGCTTACCACGGGGCTATGTTGTTGTGTGGATTGTTCAGAAATATTTATTTTACTACGGTGTCTTCTGCCCAACTATTTTAAGAAAAAATATAAACTTACATCGATTTTTTTTTTAATATTTTGCCGTCCTATAAAGTGAGAATGTTGTTACGCAACGCGCTACATACGCTTTAAATCGATCCTATAAGATCATTCGGATCGAATGATGTTGAAAAAAATCTAGAAATTATCTTTTTTTGTAGTCAATTGCCAATTTGAAAGTCTACCCATCCAAGCATGAGTTTTAAAACAGACAAGGACGATATCAGGTACCAGGATAGCAGAAACGATGGAGAGGTACGAAAGCTAGTTGTAAAGAAATAGAATATAGCCAGTTTGCATCGGATTAAACGCCCAACGCTCTGTTTATATCACATTACTGCAAGTTCAAGGCCGTGAAACGAATAAATTAGTTTGCGCCTCAACTTCACAGGGAAATTGACTTTGAGTGATGGTATCCTGCTTTTAGACCACTATAAATCATAGCTCAATAGAGACACTACGCATCAGATCCAATCTGCGTTCAGAACAACACAAATAAAACAAAAGAAAATGAAGACAATGCTCTGAACGCGGGTCGCTTGAACACCTGACCAATGTTTGTCTTACAAAACCCTTAATAAACAATAATGTTAAAAATTAAACTGATAAGTTCAAAATAATTCAGTTTTTATTTAAACCGTGCCTGGGAAATTGTATCTAATTTCCCTTATTATCTTTATTTTGAACTTATCAGTTTAATTTTTAACATTAGTTATCAATTAGCATTAGCCATTCCCCTATTCAAGGTCCCACTGCTGGGACGCAGGGACTATAATGTAATCTGATGCATAATGAACTTGGCTATGGTTCAGGTCTCCACGACACAGGCAGAGTGCCTAGTGTGGAGACTAACGATAAATATTTAGCTCAAAATTGTGTTATTATTGTAAATATATATTTTTACTGGAATCTGTGAGGCTTTTCTCCAGCTGTGTATGAGCTCCAGCTGATATAGGATAATATATGAGGATGATGATGATAATGAATACATTCACTTGACTGCCTCAGTGGCGCGGTGGGCGGAGGTCCGCTTTCGGTGCAAAAGGTAGCGGGTTCGATTCCCGCCGAGGGGTCAAGTGTTTGTATGTTCTGCAAGCATTTTCTCCTTGGTCTGGGTGTTTAGTATGTATAATAAAAAAATATCTATCTATGTATGTCTATTATATTAAGTATATCAGATGTCTAGTACCCGTAACACAAGCTTATAGCTTACCACGGGGCTAGATGTTGTTGTGTGGATTGTTCGGCAAAATTTATTTATTTATTCAACGCAGAACTCTTCCTTAACCCAGAATTAGAAATGTGTTGGCAGATAAGCGCCTTCTTGCTCACAATTTGGTAAACTCGCTTAGCAACGTACAAAGTATTATAGTTGAATACTTTATTCTTACAAGTTTATGGGACGATAAAAGATAATTATTTTATCATGGATTTCATTGCGATAATATCCTTATCTGTTCTGTAGACAGACTTAAGTGACTTATATACAGACAAGTGTAACGTTTGTATATATTTGTGTAAATATTTGGATAGAATATGACACACTTAATACGGTTGTATTATCTTATGTCTCTTGGCTTTGTTCGCGTTTTAAGTAACGGGTGTCCCAAAAAGGACGCAAGATTTAAATTTGCCGATATTTTTGTATTTTATTGCTGGCAACCCTAAAAAAACTAAATTTGACAGCTGAATGTGTAGGGTTTGTAAAAATGGCGGGTTAAATGAAATATCAACGCCTTTTTTTATTATTGAACAATATTTCAAAAGTAATGAAAGTTTAGCGGGTTCAGTTCGAAAATTCTGTACAAAATATGGTCAGAATATTGACTTGACTTCATCAACTGTGAGCAGAGTGGTTGCAAAATTCAGGGAGGATATTAATGTGGAAGCAATGTGGTTTCAACAAGACGGGGGGCTACTTGCCACACAGCCAGAGAAACGATGCAATTACTGCATGAAACATTTCCTAGTCGTGTGATCTCTCGATTCGGTGACCAGAATTGACCCCCTAGATTTGCTTTTTAGAGCCTTTGGACTTCTTTTTATGGGGTTATTAAGTCTAAAGTCTATGCCAATAAGCCCACAACCACTCATGCTTTAAAAGAGGAAATTCGACGCTGCATTGGAGAAATTCAGCCGCATCTATGTAAAATGGTCATAGAAAATTTTGACAAAAGAGTGCATATGTGCCAGCAAAGCCTAGGAGTACATTTGCCTGACGTATTCTTCCACAAATAACCCTATTTTATGTATTTCAAGATTTAATATACAAATATATTATAACCAAAAAAAAATGAGTATTTCATCATTTTCAAATCATGCGTCCTTTTTGGGACACCCTTTATGATTCAAATTAACGATTAAAATGCGAAGAAACATTTTGCTTGTTTACTTGAAAGGCCTAATTTTGTTACTTGGGTAGAAGGATAGAGCTTAAAGGAAGTCGGGGAAAAATAAATAAATATCTCCGGACAATCCACACAGCAACATCATTTCATTTCATTCTAGCCCCGTGGTAAGCTCTAAGCTTGTGTTACGGGTACTAGACATCTGATATAATTAATATAGTAGACATTCGAAACCGTCGTTAATGATAATTATGATAAATTGACATTATTTAAATCAAATCAAATATTTTCAATAAATTTCGGGTAACAATGGTCTTATTATGATAACACTGCTCTACGAAACCTACCTCATATTTTCGTGTCATTATTTTAATTGATCATATGAATTATGAATGTATTTCAGATTTTAACATTTATGAATAATTTTGACATTATATTTTGAATAAGTTGTGGCATTGGGGACCACGTTAATAAACCATATTGTGACACATAATTTATGTTATCAATAGTGACTATTATTATTTTCAAACATATTTAGATATTTTTATTATACGTATTAAACACTTAGACCAAGGAGAAAGTTATTGCAGAACGTGCAAAGACTCGACCCCTCGGCCGGAATCGAACCGAAGAGGGTCGCCCATCGCAAAAACACAAATCTGATACAGTTCAAAGTATTTAAAACGTCTTCCCGTCTTCTTTTTTTGGAAATTCTGTTTTAAACCCAAATATCTCAGAAACCAAAGACTTCTCAAAAAGAAGTAAGAGATTGGGCTCCTAGACAATTTCAGTTTGTAATAAAAATAAAACATAATATTATGTTGTTTTACGTTTAAGGAAATTAAGGGCTTGGAATCGGGGGTTTTTCTTAAATTTTAAATTTAGATTCATTAAGTTAGTCTGTAAGCATTGGTGTGCAATAAAGATATTATCTATCTATAATTTGATTGATTGTCTGTTCCAGCTCTTGGTCCGATATTACCCCAGCTGAATGTGTTCGGCAGACAGCTGGGCGTGTCGCCGGGCGCGATGGGGCTGGTCACCTCGGTGCTGCCGATGCTGTGGGCCCTGGCGAAGCCCCTCTTCGGATATGTGGTGGACTTCTTCCCTGTGAGTTGGAGTGCTATCTATAGCGAAGACCTGATTAGAAATAGAAATAGAAAAAGGTTTATCTACGTCAAAAAAAAATACAAACACAATACAGAGCAACTATAACATTAATTTTAGTTAGATTTATATACATGTGTAACAAATTCGGACGTAAATTGGTTGCTATGTAGCCGCTTGGCATGTGCTGTAGGTGTTAAGGAAGCGGGCTACAGCGCTGGTTTTCAGTGGTACCGTGTAAAGCGCGGCGTGACAGACGCCGCAAGTAATGTACTTAATTATAAATATATCAGAATCAATACAAGAGAAAAAATAGAGTTGTTTTTTCATAATATAACATCAAAACAAAAAATATAAATACAAACAAGATAGTAAGAATAACAGAGAGATTATTTTTTATAAAATTAGTAAATACAGTATTACTTAATTAATAAAAGATCGACTTATAAAATTAATCCAGCATATTGAATAATCAACAAATGTTTTTTTAGGTTTGACTTAAAAGAATACAATGATTCTAGTTGTCAAGCATCAGTTGTTTCAGTTTTATTCGGTAGACTCATGATGGACAAACTGCCTCCTACCAATTTAAAGACAAACTAAGTGACATTTTGATAGAAAAGGCATACTATACTGTTAATGATTTTTTATGTGATAGGCTATCTTAGAACTGAAATTATAATTATTTTTTTATTGTTATTGACTTATAAAACATTTGACATTGCCTCATAATCTTTCTAATATATATATTTTTTATCATCATCATCATCACCCTATTAACGTTCCCACTGCTGGGACACAGGGACTTCTCTCTTGACGAGAGAGATTAGGCCTTAATTCACCACCTTTTTTTTATATATTTGTTTTATTTTATATGTAAGTGACATGTAATGTTTGTGTGCTCAAAGTAGCAGAATCTGTTTAGCTCTAATTAGTTATAAGACCTGACTATGTTTCACCAGATTCGCAAGCAATAAATGATTTATGATTTTATGATTATGAGGCGGCTGCTGCCCATGCATCACCATATACACTTGCTGCACCAAGATCTGCTAAATCCAGTGGGCGCAGAGCCGCAAACAAGCCATTGTGTTTACGGATTCTGCGTTATATTTTCGTCTTTATACTTAGTGCTGTAATGTGAAAATATATGTATATATAAGAATATACATTGTTCCCGCGAGAGCATCCACAAACACGAGCGAATGGCTTGTAAAATTAGTAACAAATATTATTTTGCATTTTACAAACAAACGAGATCTGGGTGTCCGACGAATAGCGTCGGACATTTACACGAGCCTAAGTGATTTAAAACATTTGGAAACAAAGTCTTTTCTATTTTATGTTTATATGTACATAAAAAAGAAAATAGTCATAAGTATGTCATAAGTGTTATTGTTATGTGCGTTTCTTAATAGAGACGCTAAAACATTACAGACAATGGTGTCTGTATAATAACTTAAATTTAAAATTAAAAAAAAAACCGTTTAAAACTTTAGTTCTTTTAAAAGAAAAAAGTCATTCTTTTTTGTAATGCACACGTGTAAAGATCTCTCTCGTCAAGATAGAAGTCCATGTGTCCCAGCAGTGGGAACGTTAATAGGGTGATGATGATGATGATGACACGTGTAAACGCTTTCATTTGAGACCCCACTCGAGTATATTTAGAAACTTTCGGTTTTTCTTCCTCACTCTTAACTTTTAAATGGGTCAACCGATTTTTACCAAAACATTTCTAAAAACACTCGCGCCGAACTCAAAAGACACGTCAAACTTATAATACCCCTCTTATTGCGTCGGGGGTTAAACATAATGTATACGATAATATTAACATAAATAAACAAATATATAAAGGTTATACAGCGCTCTTTGTCAGCAGATCAACTTAAATTTACACAAATATTTTTTATTAAAAAAAAATATTGTCAGTAATCAGTAATAAATCATTTATTGTTTGTGAATCAATAACAATAGGTACATGCAGTCAGTTATTAAGACTTAAGATCGAACAATCGATTCCGCTACCAGAGCATACAAACATTATTAACAATAAATAAAATTGGTGCATAATAAAATAAAATGACTATATAATAAAACAAATTAGGTAAAAAAAAAATCACAATATTAATAATGTCAGAAAATCAATCAAATAATTATAACGTCACTAAATAAGATTCGTGCAATATTGTAGTCATTAGTAAAATCATCAATGGATTAAAAGGCTATATTTAATAAAATGTCGTTGAATTTAGTCTTAAATTCTCGCTCGCTCGCTTCCGCTGTGAGCAGACGTGCAACTCAAAACTTAAAAAATATTTTAATACAGTGCCAAAGTAATTTCAACTTACCATACGTAAACATAAATTCGTTTATTGCAAAAATCGTACTCTGTCGCTCAAACGTAAGGTGTCGGACACGGTCGACTAATATCGGATACATTCGGCTCGTATAGTTCGGGAGTTCGTGGCTTGTTCGAGATGAGTGTTCAACGTAGTCCACCCAAGACACTGTCTTCAGACACAGCAAAAAACACCCTTACTTACGTAACTACAAAATCTTGCACCGGATCACACCCTGACCTTTCAAGACTTGGAACAGGTGAATATGAATCGCAAAACTTAGCTACTCGAAAGAGAAGAGTACCACATGATAATCAAGAATATTTACTTGGAGAATTTAAGGCGGATATTCTAGGCATACTAGAAAGCTACGCTAAAAAAACAAGTGATTCTGTTAATTCCATCAATCAGAATATATCATCAATCACGGATCATCTTGCAGACTTAAAAGTCACAGCTGAACAATTAGTAGCCGAAAATAAAGATATTAAATCACAAATTGTAACCTTATCAACAACAGTTGAAAATACACAGGACAGAATGAAATCCTTAGAGAAAGACGTAATGAATTTAAGAGTAAACTCAGCAAACTATACTTCATCTGGCACATCGCATTCGCCTCATTGTGAGGATCTTTTGGCTGAACTACAGGAAAGAACAGAACGCAGTAAAAATATAATAATTACAGGTATTGCTGAAAAACATGCCAATGACGTTACACAAAGACGAACACATGATGCAGATGAAGTTGCAAAAGCTCTTGCATCTATTTTACCTCCGATTTCTGATCCAGTGAAAATAATACGTATTGGTAAATACGACAGTAAGAAAAATAGACCATTGAAAGTATGCTTTCAAAATCCAGATTTAGTAAAGAACATTTTAAGAAACAAAAATAAGCCCACGGGAATAAAAATATACTCCGATCAAACTCCACAGCAGCAAAATAATATCAACATGCTCCGTAATGAACTACAACGACGTATTGATGCAGGAGAAGTTGATCTGATAATTAAGTATGTAAAAGGAAATCCTAAAATTGTTAAACAAGAGTCAAAAAACTAAAGAAAAAGACAGAGAACAATTGTCTAAGCTCAGGTATAAATATTAAATATCATCTAATAAACAAATATGAAAACTTGCCTAGTAACTTAGCATTTTTAAAAATTTTTTACACAAATATTAGAAGTATAAGAAAGTCCGGAAAGTTTGAAGAACTACAATGTATACTGAAAGCGTTTCCGACGAAGATACATATTATAATTCTTACTGAAACGTGGCTCAGCACTGAAGAAGAAGCAAAAACCTACAATATCCCTAACTATGCTCATATATACAATTTTAGGCATGACTCCAAAGGTGGTGGTGTATCCATTTACATCCACAACAGCATCAAGTTTGAAGCTAAAGAAGAACTGTACAAAGAAGGTAACCACTACTTATGGATATATTTACCCCAGCTAGCACTAAATGTAGGAGGTATATATAAACCAGGAGATACTAACTTTAAAAACTTCATGGACATATTTACACAACAATTAGCAAGGAAAAAACGTACAATTATCTTTGGTGACTTCAATCTGGATTTAATGTGTGACAATAACAACAATAGACAATACTTGGATGCTTTAAAAGAAGAAAATTACACTATTTTGAACAAACTCTGCAAAACCTTTTCAACACGACAGACAGACAAAACAAACACAATTCTGGATCATGTGTCAACAGACCTGACAAATAATGATTTTCAGTTCACTTTATTAGAATCATCACTATCCGACCACAAACAGATAGTCGTAGAAATTTCAAAAATAACTCCAAAGGTAAAAAAAAGCACAAAATACGATGCTATAGATTATGAAAAACTATACAAAAACATTAAAGAAAGTAATTATACAAATGTCAATAATGACTACGAATACTTAGAAACTTTTATTAGAACTCACATAACAAGCAGTAAAATAACTAAAATAAAGATAGCGAATTTGCCGAGGGACGACTGGATCAACAGGGAAGTGATAAATATGATAAATAATAGGAATGAAATATGGCAAAAATGTATACTAGATAAAGAAAACGAGGAACTTAAGAAAAAGTTTATAGAAGAGAGAAACGAAGTTGGAAAGATGATAAAAAACGAAAAAAGGAACTACTACCACAAAGAATTCAAAAAGTGCGATAATAACCCTAAGAAAATGTGGAGCCTAATCAACACATTATCCTTAAACAAAACTAAAGCCAATACAACGCCATCTAAACTAGTAGTAAATGCACATACAGTTACAAATAGCCTTGAAATTTGCTCTGTTTTCAATGATTTTTTCGCAAATATTGGTTCCAATTTAGCAAATCAAATACCAACTGTATATCACCTCCAGGAAGGTAACTCCTTGATGTATGAACCAGGTTATAAACACGACATTTTACTGACTGACCTAAAGCCTTGCTCACCCAAAGAAGTTACAAAAATCATAACCCAGCTCAAAAACGATTCCAGCACCGGGTTTGACGAAATTAACACTAAAACAATTAAATGTATTAAAGACTTCCTGGTAACCCCCCTCACAAATTGTATTAATGAATATTTAAAAAGAGGTATATTTCCCAGCAACTTAAAAATTGCTAAAGTGTTACCTATTTATAAAAGTGGGGCCAGAACCGATCCTAACAATTACAGGCCTATCTCTGTTCTCCCAATAGTGTCTAAAATTTTTGAGAAGGTCATTTACTCTAGACTGGATACGTACTTAAACTCAAAAAAATTCTTGATTCCTGAACAGTACGGATTTCGTAAACAGTCAAACACTCTAGCTGCAACTATAGACCTGGTTACTGATATCAAAAATAATATAGACAAAAGAAATGTATGTCTCGGAATTTTCATTGACTTGAAAAAAGCTTTTGATACGGTAAGCCACCAAAAACTGTTAAAAAAACTTAATAATATAGGAATTAAAGGAAATGCTTACAATCTACTGGAATCATACATAAGTAACAGATCACAAAGAATTAAAATCGGTGAATACACTAGCAGCATGCAAAAAATAACATACGGTGTCCCACAAGGGTCAATCTTGGGCCCTCTCTTGTTTCTCATATACGTCAATAGTATAACTAACCTTAAGCTTGAGGGTAGCGTAACGCTCTATGCAGATGACACTTGTCTTTTTTATTATGGTCCATGTCTGAGGGAAGTATTTGAGAGGGCGCAGCAAGATCTCAACACTCTTAATGAATGGTTCTTACATAACCTTCTAACTATCAATACCTCCAAAACATCGTATATGATTTTTGCAGCAAAAAACAAAAGTCTACCTACTTGTAATCCACTTACCGTAAACAACATACCAATTAAACGTGCTAATACAGAAAAATATCTCGGATTGCTTTTGGATGACAAATTATCATGGAAGCCTCACATTGAAAAAATTAAATCTAAATTAACATCACTTACCGGGGCTATGCGTAACATCAGTAAATGCTTACCCCTAAGCATAAGAAAAATAATCTATAATTCACTTGTTAAACCTCATCTAGACTATCTAATTGAAGTTTGGGGTGCTGCTCCTAAAACCACAATCCAATTATTGCAAACTGCACAAAATAAAGTGATTAAGCGACTTCACAATTACGATTATTTGACTCCAACTAGCACTTTGTACAAAAAAACGCAGCTACTGCAAATATCACAAATTTTTCAACTAAATACCTGTGCACTAATTAAAAAAATTTTAGATAATAAAATACAGACAAAAATAACACTCATAAAAAAGAAATATAAATATAATCTAAGAAACACTAACAAATTATATATTCGACCACCCCGGACGGTTAACTACGGAAAAAGGAATATATTATATGAAGGAGTATTATTGTACAATAAGCTAACCCAAGAAATAAAAGATTCTCAAAATATAAATATATTCAAAAAGAAAGTAAGACAATACCTTTTTCATAATAATTAGAAAAAAGAAAAACAATATGTATATATATATATATAATTTAACTATACCACATAATGTGTAAAATTATATATGTATTCATTTATTATATATATATTATTATTCTAAATTTAAATTACAATGAAATAAAGTTTATATAATCTTTAACAACATAAAACGTTCACAAAAAGTAAATTTCTTAGTCGCTAGCTCTTCAACTACATTACGCACACATTGATAGAGCGATGTGACCGGGCAGCTTGCGGACAATGAACAAATTCCACAACTACCCTATTTGTGTTTCAAATTATTTTTTATATTATTATTGTTAAAACTATGCTTTATTATTGTTACATACAAATTTAATGGCTATCTTGTAACTGCGTTTAATCAAAGAGCGTAAATAAGTTATTTTATTATGTTGTTTTATTGTCTTAAGCTAGATAATACTTAGTATAAGTTTTGCATTGTTTAATTTAAGGAAGTGAGCGTTTCGCTATAAATAAGAAAAACATGTATTCTCTGTTAAGTGAACTGTATTGTTCTTCTGAGAATAAATATCTTTAAACCTTAATTCACAGGTCACGAACAGATTTTGGAACATTGTTGTAGATTTTTATTATGGTATTATTTATTATGGTATTGTTTGTTTCAGTCCCGAAGAAAACTCGTATTCATTCTTCTAATAATCGTTATGACAGGATCTTACTGCGGACTGTGGTTCCTACCGATGCCCAAACCAACAGACATCGTATCCCAACATATATACAAACTCAACAACAACAACACAGTGCAAATCAAACATATATCAAACTCTGACAGTTTCGACAAGTACAACTGTCACTGGAGCTGTCAAAATGGAACTTTCACGACATTTCTGTCAAATGACACAATGTTGGAGACGATATATGTGGATGAGAGGAATATATCTTGCTCGCTCTTGCTTATGGAGAGCGTGGTGGGTGAGAAAGAGACGTGTATAGCGAGGGAGGATTGCCATTTGATTTGCTTTGAAGATGGACTGAGACGGAAAAGGGCGATTAATGGAAGTGCAGAAGATAATATTATAATAAGTATGTTTTACAATAAGTATAAGAGACTCGCCTCGATTTTGTATAGATTAGAAATATGTAGCAAAGATTTTTTTTATTTATTTACTTGTTAGGTTAATTGGAGTTTACTCCTTAAGAAATTTGAGTTATAAGGCCCGGTACGGAAATTTTATGAGGAGTAAAATCAAGTGTAACACGAAAAGTTGAGGCGTTACGTAGAAAGAGACAAACATATATATCTGTAGGATTGAACGTGCGTATCTCATTCTCGGGGTCTCCTCTTTGCGCGATACTTCGTAGTCTCACTGTATTTTTTTTTTTTTTTTTATTTTTTTTTTATATTAGTAATAATTACAGATATATGTTTGTTTCTCTTATCATTTTAGCAGATGCGTTCATTTACCCTTTTTTTCTATTCGATATAATATCATAATTATCGTTCGTAAGGAGTAAACTCCAATCGTGCGTCGTAGCTGACACACACACACTTTTTTTCAATTAGTATGACAATAAATACATAATAAGCCTTTAATATTATAATACATACCACGGGGCAAGATGTTCGATAAGTTGACGTGTATGTCTGTCTGTCTGGGACATCATAGCTCCCGAACGGATGGAGCGATTTCTATTTAGTAACTTTGTATGACAGGTGAGTCACGCGCGAGTGTTCTTAGATATGTTTGATGAAAATCTGTTGACCCGTTTAAAAGTTATGAGGGTAAAAGTGGGGAAGGAAAACCGATAATCTGTACATATACTCGAGTGGGGTCTCAAATGAAAGCACATCACGTGCACATTACAAAATAGTATGACTTTTTACTTTTGATAGAACTAACGTTCTTTAATCGAGGGGTGTTTTTAATTTGAAATTTAGATTAAATTCAGAAATATTTATATTTGTTAATTATTTCAGATTCTAGTCAGAAAGACGTGAAGCTAGCGAGTACAGGCGAAGACACAAGTAGTTTCTATATGACGGGAACTTTCTGGGCGTTCGTGATTCTAATGTGTGTGGGTACAGTCGCGTTCAACGTGGCCAATTGCATAGGAGATGCTGTATGCTTCGATGTATTGGGTAAGTGATGTGTTTTAATAGTATCTTATGCTACTGGTTTAGAACTAAGGGTCTTATGACACGGAGTGACATAGCTACCAACGCTGGATCATTTTTAATTAAATTTAACAAAAAATTCCATCGGAAATTCACTCCAACATGCATCTAAAACTATTCACCAAATTTTTGGAGGTTTTGTCTGTTCACGGCCGTAAGTGGTAACCCTCTGAATCCTTACACGTGACCTCCGGGTGGTGCTAAGAACAGTCTCTGGTGGTAGGCTTCGGCCGCGGCTTGTCACCACCCTCCGGGCTGGGCCAGCGCGGGAAGCTATTTTTTCGTGCTTCGTAATGTGGTCCGGAGAAGCCATCTACCTTCTAGGTCTTCATGCCCCATCTTAGACCACAATCGTCACTTTACATCAGGTGAGATTGTGGTCAAATGAAGGCATATCAAACATAAAAAAAACAGTTTGTACAGTAATCATCATCATCACCCTATTAACGTTCCCACTGCTGGGACACAGGACTTTTCTTTTGACGAGAGAGATAAGGCCTTAATTCACCACTCTGGCCAAGTGCGGGTTGGTGAATGTCACATGTCCTTCAAACTCATTTAAAGTTCTCAGAACATGCTGGTGTTCTCACGATGTTTGCCTTTACCGTTAAAGCACGTGTTTTAAAGCGCACATATGTTTTTCAAAAAGAAAAATTCAGAGTTGCCTTTCTGGGTTTGAACCCCCGACCTTCGGAATAAAAGAGGATCCTCCCACTTAGCCAACACGGCCACAGTAATATATATATAATAATAATATATAGTAATAATACATTATAAGTTTTTTTTTGTGGTCGCTGTGTCGAACAGTCAAAAACTGGTCTATTTTGTCTCCAGTGTGAATGTTATTTTTGACATCATTATAATTAATCATATATTATCTATGATATATATATGACTTAAATTTATAACTACTTTTACTTTGACCAACAGATTTTGTTTAAATATTATAAAAATTTAAATGTTTGTGTTTCTGCTAGCTATTATTATTATTAATATTTTTTTATTTAATTTGGACATGTAATACCTAGACTAAATACAATTTTTATGTAAACCTGACTTGCCTTATATAACGCCCCGTGTTATAATTGGTAAATAAATGAATATGAATATGACGTCCTGGTTCTTCATTGTGGTGCATTTGTACCGAGTGGAAGTAGCATAGAATCAACTTAAGGTGGTTGTATGCGCTAACGCGACTTTTTCAAATTGATATATCTACTTTATGAGTGAATAAATATGTATAAAAAAAATATATGTTGCAAAATAGATATTAAATTGCAACTTGAACGTTTGAAATTATTGTATCTTCATTATTAATTAATAAAAAAAATATTCAAAGTAAGGCATTTTTTATCCGAAATTTGGATATATCTTTTAAACGGTATTGAGTTTGAGTATTTTTCTTTAACTTAAATATTTGTCAAAGTATTCCACACAAACTGTACGTTTGAAAATTAAAACAAATGATTTATACGACTACAAATAATTATTTTATGTTTTCGGTATGAAATGGAACGACCGGGTCTGTGCGGGGGCGACGGGCGGCAGTGTGGCTCAGACTATCGGACGGGGAGGTTGTGTCGCGCGTCTTCGTCATCGGTCCAAATGCATTTTTCGATGTAACCGTATAACGATTATTGTTTGCGCATGGACTCTGTTGTTTAGTTTTATATTTTAGAAATAGGTATTTGAGCTCGGACTTTTGTATATTCGTTGGACAAGTTCAGTAAGCAATTAGCAGGAATAAAAGTTAGTAATAAATAAGTAATGATGATACTTACTACCTACCAACTAGTAAATTAAGTACCAAGCTAATATAATAAGTACCTACCTATTAATATTTATAAACAAAAAAAAACACTTATGAAAAAGTTGTTTTTTTTTTATAAGGTTTACCTAGTTAACTAACTCTGACTCTGAGTGCCTCGTAGGCGCGGTGTGCGAATGTCCGCTTGCAGAGCAAAAGGTAGCGGGTTCGATTCCCGCCGAGGGTAAAAGTGTTTGTATGTTCTGCAAGCACTTTTCTCCTTGGTCTGGGTATTTAATATGTATAATAAAAAATATCTTTAAATGTATGTATATTATATTAAGTATATCAAATATCTAGTACCTACCCGTAACACAAGCTTAGAGCTTACCACGGGACTAAAATGTTGTTGCGTGAATTGTCTGGAAATATTATTTATTTATAACTAGCACAGACTAGTATAAATATAATTAAAAATTAAATAATGAATTAATTGTTATATATATTTTATGTCACCGCACCGTCGAGTTATTTGCTGTGCATTATCCTCAACATCCTAAGGTTGTCTGGTAGAAATTGCTCTAAGCAATAAGGCCGCCCATTACGCATTTTTGTATTTAGCTTTAAGTCCCTTTTTGTATTGTGATATGGTGTGTAATAAAGAGTTTAGTTTTATTATTATTACTAGGTAGATGATACAAACAAAGTATATACAATGTGTATTTTCGAACCTTGATCAAACTAAATGCGGATACACGACATACATTTATGGATAAATATAGGATAAAAAAATTATATGTTGGCTATTTAAAAAAAAGTCAATATTTTTTTATGAAAACTACTTCGTATGGTTTTTTATTCGTTTCTGTTTGAGTAAATGGTGTATTTTATTCAAAGTAGGCTCATTTGAAAGCTAGATAGTTTACATCATCATCATCATCAGCCCTTATCCCATATTACGTGGGGTTGACGCAACATCTTTCTTCCTTCCATTTTCCTCTGTCACTCGTCATCTCAACACTCATTCCTTCCATCAAAGTTCAAAATTAATTTATTGCGTAAATACATGTTACAGCGTTGTTATGGCTTAAATTTTACATGGATCAATGTATTTTACCTGTCCAGGCATGCAATTATAAAATTGGCATTACATTATTGAATAAACTAAAATAATAAAAATCTAACAAAATACAGTACTAAATAAATTTTTATAATTATTAACTTTAAATTAATTTCATTAAACATTTATGACATCAGTAATCATCATAGTAAGCAAAAATTCAAAGTCATAAAACTAATTATTGTACAATTTAAAAAGTCATTATCTTAGAAACATTTTTGTCAGTCATTTTTGTTCTTACGTATGCCATCCTTCAAACAGTCCATCAATATTTTCTTTGACCTACCTCTTCCCACATATCCATCAACACACATATCTAACACTCTAAGCTAGATAGTTTACCTAATTAAGAAAATTCAACAATTTTGGTACAAGAGCCCGATAAATTTTTTTTTTAGAAATTTACCAAAAAAATGTTTTTTTATTTTGTTTTTGATCTATAATTTTTAAACTTTTTTGCATTATTTATTAAACTTCATAATATTTTTCAAAGGTTGTCTGGAAGAAATTGCTTTAAGCAATAAGGCCGCCCATTATGCATTTTGTATTATGCAAGTCCATTTTTGTATTGTTTTATCTTGGTTTGTAATAAAGAGTTATATTATTATTATTCTACAAATTCTACAAAGAGTATGGGTCTACCTTTTTTCGTTGTCATGTTATTAGCCATTTTAATTAGGTACTTTCTGCCTTGTAGTGCCAAATATCAACAGACAACAAATTATGTATCTTAAGTTGCATTAAAATGATCACGCACGATTGTGGTGAAGTGAGCTGGAGCGTCACCATGAATCACGCCAGCGAATGAAATAAGAAACGATCGCGATGTACTAAAAAGAACTTGTGAACTGAACGTGAGTTTACTTGCAACGATATGCATTGAGGAAAATGGTTGGCATTTTGAACAATCAATAAATTAATTGATAGTACCTAATAACTTAAAGTGTTGTATTACTTAATCTTATCATTATCCACCGTTAATATCCCCACTTTTGGGCAAAGGCTTCGTTCCGTTTCATCTTATCTTGCCTTGTTTCATTACATAATTTGCTGTCTGTTGATCTCTGTACAAGGCAGAAAGTACCTAATTCGAATGGCTAATAACATGACAGCAAAAAGAGTTTAATTAACCTTTTTGGTACGTGGGCTACCCACCAGAGTATCTATGAATACCAACAGTGTCAGTCGCGTAGCATTTCAAATAATTTTATACTATCTACCTGAAACTTAAAAGGAAAAGCAAAATACCACGAGAACTTAGTGACTGACCAAAAATCTGAAATTGTACTCGTCTTTATGCCCGATTTTATAATCCTATGACATTATGAATATTGCAGATACTACCTAGATTCTATCAGACGATTGGCCTTCAAGCAAAAACCAGACATTATTCATAAAATTAAAACCCTTACGTTTTAGAAGAGATTTGTTGTATAAATTATGAAGTTTAATATGACATGCAAAAAAGTATACCTCAATAATCCAGTGTAAAAGTTACAGATTAAAAATAAAATAAATATCTATTTTTTTGTTAAATTTCTACAAAAAAAAAGTTTTAATAGGCTTTTGTACCGAAATTGTATTTTCTTTTAATTTTCATAGCTAGGTAAACTATCTAGCTTTTTAATGAGCCTACTTTGAATAAAATACACCGTTTACTCAAACAGAAACGAAGAAAACACCAGATGAAGTACCTAGTTCTCATAAAAAAATATTAAATCGACTTTTTTAAATAGTTTACATAAAAAAAAATCTGATATTTATCGATTAATTTTTGTCATGTATCCGCAAATTCCGCAAATCCGCGTTTGATCAAGCTTCGAAAATACACATTGTATAGGTAACTAGCCTACCCGGGCAGGATTGGCTTAGGATCTTATTATTAGGTTGGTACTTAGTAAGTAAAGAAAACCTAGTTAAAAAAACATACTTATTATTTATTTATTTATTTGTTATATTAGAACCACCAACAAGAAAATACACTAAAATAGTTTAAAAATTAAGGTTCATTAATATCTAATAATAATATATAATTAATGTTAACAATACATTTTAAATTAAAAAGAAAATAACATAAGCACAAACGCATAAATCTCTAGGTAGAATAGTTTTAGCGTAATAATGATGTAGTTGGAAAGTCCTTATTTACGGCATAGCGACTCGCGAGGACCCGGCACGCGTGACCGCTTGCCGAGAGCGCAGGCCGCGCTCTGCGTCGTAATAATGTAGCGGGGAGTATGCGGTTGCGCGGGGAATAATTTTGACTCCGCCCGAATCCTCAAGGCCGTTGGCCCATACAGGCGCCTTAAAATGTCCGATGGCGCTCACGGGCGCTCACGCCTCGATCGCGCGACGTTTACCTGCGGCCGGTACCGGTCGGTGCCAGCCGACCGGGCTAACAGCCGATCGGGTGGCCGCAGGTGGAGGGGTTGTTTACGAGGTGCACTGCTATTTAAAGTACAGTTCCAATAGTCCGGGGGCATTCTTTCTTTGGCTTCTGCTCTGTGCAAACGCTCTCGGAACTACTAGTTGACTTTATCTATATCTTGGTTAAACTGAGCCTCTGATTATTTGTGTGATTGATATTGTTCGTTTAATATAATCTGTTAAAATCACTGTGTCAAACCTTTCACCTACAAATATGAATATTTGTATTATTTTTTTATTTTATGTCTAGGGCCAGAGCGCGCTTCAAGCTACGGCTCCCAGCGCGCCTGGGGCACCGCGGGCTACGGCCTGACGGCGCTGGCGGGCGGCTGCCTCGTCGACCTGTACTCCAGCACCAGCAAGGACTTCACACCCGCCTTCATCATAGCGCTCGCAGCCACCGCTGTGGACCTGTACAGCTGTAGAAGACTCACTGTAAGTGTGATAGATATAATATCAAATCAAATCATTTATTTACAGATTACATTATTACAAACATGTCAAGATCTTATAAACTAGTGATGTCAATTGTATTCAACCCGCAAGCAGGTGTGCAAATATTACTATCTACACGATATTTGGTGATAAATAAATATAATAAATAAATATTTCCTGACAATCCACACAACAACATCTAGCCCCGTGGTAAGCTTTTAGCTTGTGTTACGGGTACTAGACATCTGATATTCTTAATAAAATATACATACGTGTACATAGATATTTTTTATTATACATATTAAACACCCAGACCAAGGAGAAAGTGCTATTGTAGTGATATTTAGTTTGTTTTGTTATATTTGTTGGCTTATCATTTATTTCAGGCATCTAAGGCCCATATAAACATATACCTTACAGACTAACATACTTATAAATATAAATCTTATATACTATAGTGTCAGCATCGTGGATCATCTGTCACGGCGGTGTCGCCTGCAGTGTAGGCGACCGATGAGCCGTCGTAACTTGACCCCTTGCGGCCAAAACTGCTCGTTGTATTCTTTTAAGTCAAACCTAAAAAAACATCTGTTGATCTATATGCTGAATTCATTGTATAAGTCGATCTTTTATTAATTAAATAATACTGTACCTATTTACTAATTTTATAAAAATTATCTATGTTATTATTACTATGTTGCTTGTATTTATATTTTTGGAGAAACGATTTGAGTTATAAGGAAATTTTATGGGGAGTAAAATCAAGTGTTAACAAAAGTTGAGGCGTTACGTAGAAAGAGACAAACATATATATCTGTAGGATTCAACGTGTAAAAGAATGAGATGGAATACCGTCGAAACGTCACGTTCGAAATAAGAACTTTAACGCATTTTGATTGGTTGTTTGTTGTGTCTCTGGAATGCGAGTTACCATTTTTGACATTCGAATACGCGTTCGAAAAAGTATTCGTCTAGCATTCACTTAGAATTTCTCAGTGAGTAGAGGTGAGAGTGCAAAGTTATTCAGGAAAATCATCAATATTTACAAAAAAATGTTGGCCGGACGTTTCTTTTTCACTTGGATATCGTCTTACAAAGATAGCTTTTACGTTTTTGTGCAGGGAACTAAAACAATTGACGAATATGGAATATGGTCCTCTCAACGCGTTTCGTTGGAACATATAATAAGTACCTTCTGTTATTTATTAATTAAAATATTAAAAAGAAGCTATAGTTTCGACACCTAATTAATTTGTTCTTTGCAGTATTTAAGAATGATATTATAATTCAAAGTGAAAGAAATCAATCATCCTAAAATTGGATTTGTATAAATTCAACACAATTATTATTATTTTGTAACATACTTTATCTATAATACGATTTATTGAAGTAATATAAATAATCTGAATAATTACAGATATATGTTTGTTTCTCTTATCATTTTAGCAGATGCGTTCATTTACCCTTTTTTTCTATTCGATATACATATATCATAATTATCGTTCGTAAGGAGTAAACTCCAATCGTGCGTCGTAGCTGACACACACACACACTTTTTTCTATTTCTATTATTCTATTTCATTCAGGAATGATGATGATGGATTTGAATGAGTTATGAATTCCTCTCCAGCTGCCTCCAATGTCGAGTCCTGAGGACAGTGGCAAAGCCCTGGGCGAGGTGTTGAAGATCCCCAGAGTTTTGGTGTTCATCGCATTCGCGGTGGTCGCCGGAGCCTTCGACAGCTTCATCATCTACTATATGTTCTGGTGAGTTAATCTTAATATATATAAATCTCGTGTCACAATGTTTGTCCTCAATGGACTCCTAAACCACTTAACCGATTATAATAAAATTCGCACACCATGTGCAGTTCGATCCAACTTGAGAGATAGGATGGTTTTTACGGCGAGAAAAATTCGAATAATTTCCGGGAAAATTTTATACCCGTGCGACGCCGGGGCGGGCCGCTAGTAATATGCTAAATCTCTTCCTATATTCAAGAAAAAACTTTCCGATTACTATTCTATATCTTCTTAGTAGCAGTTTCACTATGTATGTATATTTAATCTTTTTATTAAGTTTATTCGTTTAAAATCTCTTTAGATTACTTTCAATACCATCTGTCCCTTTCTCAAGTAAGTATTGTATAGTTTTAAAACAGCATTACTATATGTTCAATATATATGTATATATATATTTATGTGTGTTATATAGTTATATGTTTCCTTCCTATTACACCACTGTCTTTTTTGTTACTATTGATCCTGTCCATCCAAAGGTTTCAAAGAGATCGCTCATAGCGATAAGGCCGCCCATTGTACTCCAACATTATGATTATGCTAAGTCAATGTTTGTTTTTTTTTGTGTGTGTTTTGTGTGGCGTGCAATAAAGTGTAATCTATCTATCTATCTATAACATTGATTAGTTAATCAAGAAGCCGTGTTGGCTAAGTGGGATGCACACTCGACTTCCATTCCGAATGTTGTGGGCTCAAACCTCGCAGAGAACCTCTGGTTTTGTTCTTTTAGAAAAAATTACTTGAGCGCTTTAACGGCGTAGGCAAACGTCGCGAGGCAACAGGCATGTTCTGGGAATTTTGGAGGGTTTGCAGGACATGTGACATTCACCAACCCGCTCTTGGCCAGCGTGGTGAATTAAGGCCTAATCACTGTCGTCAAGAGAGAAGTCCCTGTGTCCCAGCAGTGGGAACGTTAAAGGGGTGTTGATGATGATGATGAATTGTTAATATGTATTTTTCAATTTGGTGGACTTTGAACACCGGAACTTAAGGGACTGATACATGTCTGTTATAGTTTAAGCGTCTTATTTGACGATCTGCTTTCTCGAATGTTGTTAAATTTTATACATCATATGATTTTTTTCGTGTTTCGCTGAAACCTTCTAGGTCTTCATGTCCCATCTTAGACCACATCGTCAGTTTACATCCGGTGAGATGGTGGTCAAATGAAGGCTTATCTATCATAAAAAAAAATTAAAATAATAATAATAAATAATCTAGCCAAACAAATTTGAAGTTATCTATCTGTCTGTTATCGTTCTTTTAATAACCCCCCTGAAAAAGGATCGATTAAGTTAATTTCGGAACAGAATCTTTTGGATGGATTTTAATCTGAAAAAAAAAGGTGTGTGTGCGATTCACACACGATAGAAATGAAACTTCAGTAAATCGACAAAAGAATAAGAAGAAAAAAAAAACAAAAAAATAATACTATACAAAAAGATTTTGTTCGGGCGGTCACCCATCCAAGTACTGGCGTAGCGCAAAGTTGCTTAACCTTGTTAGCGTTTAAGATTGGCTTACCCAATTCAATTCTATTTAGTGAAGTGAAACTTCTTTAGAATCGTTGTGATTTGAAACCGGATGCAACGGAAGTGGAAATAAGATTGGCTTACTTATTTCCACTTCCGTTGCATCCGGTTTCAAATCACAACGATTCTAAAGAAGTTTCACTTCACTAAATAGAATTGAATTGAATACCGCTAATACTAATAACTAAACGTTTAATTTGCTGTTTCTATTCGCGTAATTTATGTTAATCCTTATCGGATTTCTTATTATTATAAATGTCTTTATGTCTCTTGACAATGACTTGGGGGTTAAATAAATAGTGCCAGATAATCTACACAACAACATCTAGCCCCGTGGTAAGCTCTAGGCTTGTGTTATGGGTACTAGACATCTGATATACTTAATATAATAAACATAAATGTAAAGATATTTATTATTATACATATTAGACACCCACAGTTGGGGGAAGTCTTTGCCCAGCACTACAAATTATATAGTATCATATTAATTCTATGTATTGCCGTTCAGTTTCACTGTTTCAGTTGACCTGTCCATGTAGGATATGTGCTTCTAAGGAAATAAACGTTTCGACTTTGACTTTGACTTCAGGTTTTTGGAAGAGCTGGCGGAGGAGACAGGCCAAATGGATAGAATCAAACTCATAGAGGGCGTGGTCGTCGCAGCGCAGAGTTTCATAGGAGAGTTACTCTTTTTTTTCTTGTCGGGTAAGTTCAACAGGTTCGCTTATCAATTTAATATATTTTATGTGGACGAGGAGAATCATTATAAACAATTTTAGGCAGTTTTTTTTATTTTTAACCCCCGCCGACTAAACAAGAGGGGTGTTATAAGTTTGACGTGTCTGTCTGTCTGGGATATCATAGCTCCCGAACGGATGGAGCGATTTCAATTTAGTTTCTTTTTTGTATTAAAGTTGGGTTTGGCACTAGTGTTCTAAGACATGTTTCATGAAAATCGGTTGTGCCGTTTAAAAGTTATGGGGCTGAGAGTGGGTAAGGAAAACCGAAAATCTGCAAATACACTCGAGTAGGGTATCAAATGAAAGCGCATCGCGTGCACATTACTATATATTATGGGGTTTACCTTTTACGGAAATAAAGGCATCGGAATCGGGGGTTTTTTCTTGATTTTAAATTTAGATTTATTTTATTAATATATTTAGCAACTGTTGCTGTTAATTGCGACAACATTAATTACATATTATATTATAATATCCTAGCATATAAATA
This sequence comes from Gymnoscelis rufifasciata, assembly GCA_929108375.1. Lineage (NCBI taxonomy): Eukaryota > Metazoa > Arthropoda > Insecta > Lepidoptera > Geometridae > Gymnoscelis > Gymnoscelis rufifasciata. Next base: position 6,424,761 of record OV815332.1, on the reverse strand, counting down.
GTAAACCTATGTGTAAAATAGTTAAACTATTAATTTATTACTGACTATATTATTTAATATGTATTTAAGACTTTATAATTGAAATTACATTGACTTATTATCTACTTGCTAACGACTTCCATGTTTATTTATTATTTAGTGTTGATTATATAATTTTATTCTATACTAGTGGCCGGCCCCGGCTTCGCACGGGTTTTTATTCAATTTTTTTCCCAATAATTATTCGATTTTTTCTCGCCCTTAAACCTTCCCTAGACCTCCACGAACATTTCAAGACTATGATAAGATAAATCCGTTCAGCCGTTCTCGAGTTTTAATCAGACTAACGAACAAAAATTCATTTTTATTTATATAGATTGACATATTATTAATTTATGAAACAATCATTATGCATGTATAGTTTTTACGAATGGAAAACTTATATTAAATAAATGTTATTGACGTGTAAATCTTGTATTATACGAAATAAATGATTTTATGTTTTTTTTTTATGATTTTAAATTGAATCGTACGTTTTTAGGTAGAATAATTAAACGTTGGGGTTACGGCAGCACACTCACGTTCTGCCTGCTCTGCTACGGGGTCAGGATGGCGCTCATCTCGGTCATACAGCATCCCTGGCATCTCGTCTTTATAGAGGTAACTTTATTCAGAAATTCATAATTCATATAACTTTATTCAATTCACAATTGGCACTGTATTTGAATATTACAAAATCGAACTAATCCTAGGTACTTAATTATTACAATGTCCTCTTTTTTATGCTGTATAAGCCTTCATTTGACTACAATCTCACCTGATGTAAAGTGACGATGTGGTCTAAGATGGAGCATGAAGGCCTAGAAGATGGCTTCTCCGGACCACATAAAGAAACACGAAAAAATCGCTTCACGCACTGGCCCAGCCCGGAGGGTGGTGACAAGCCGCGGCCGAAGCCTCCCACCAGAGACTGTTCTTGAGCACCACCCGGAGGTCACGTGTAATTCAGAGGGTGACCACTTACGGATGTGAACAGACAAAACCTCCAAAATTAGTCCTTAATTAGTTACAACAATAAAATTTATTTAAAGTAGTTTTTCACACTATCATCTTCAAGAAAGTCACTAATCTATTCATTAATCTACACTAATATGACTAATAAAAAGCCGTGTTGGCTAAGTGTGGGACATCCGACTTTCATTTTGAAGGTCGTGGGTTGAAACCCGGCTTAGCACCATTTTTATTTTTCTTCTTGAGAAATTTATGAGTGTTTAAAACACGTGCTTTAACGGTGGAGGCAATCATCGTGAGGAAACCGGCATGTTCTGAGAACTTTAAAAGAGTTTGAAGGGCATGTGACATTCGACAACTCGTACTTGGGCAGCGTGGTGATTAAGGCCTAATCTCTCACGCCATGAGAAGTCCCAGTGTCCCAGCAGTGGGAACGTTAATAGGGTGATGGTGTGATTACTTTTATTAGGTTTTGGTTCGCGTCGAAAGGTTGTGATCTCGCAATAATGTGAGCTTCGGTCCTTTTATGGCGCGGGTACCAACTCAACATCTGTCGACGTTCCTGAGTGAGCAGTTTTGGCCGCAAGGGTCAAGTTACGATGGTTCATCGGTCGCCTACACTGCGGCGACACCGCCGTAATAGATGATCCACGATGCTGACACTTTAGTTTATAAGATTTATATTTATAAGTATGTTAGTCTGTAAGGTATATATTTATGGGGGTATGTTTTGGTGGCGAGGTGGGCTAATGTCCGCTTGCAGAGCAAGAGGTAGCAGGTTCGATTCCCGCCGAGGGTAAAATTGTTTGTATGTTCTGCAAGCACTTTTCTCCTTGGTCTGGGTGCTTAATATGTATAATAAAAATATCTATATATGTATGTATATTATATAAATATATCAGATGTCTAGTACCCGTAACGCAAGCTTAGAGCTTACCACGGGGCTAGATGTTGTTGTGTGGATTGTCTGGAAATATTTATTTATTTATGTTTGTTTATATGGGCCTTAGATGCCTGAAATAAAAGGGTTTATTATTAATACTAGTCGTAATGTTATAAAGCTATGTTTTTGTTGCAGGGCATAATGCAGGGGCCGACGTACGCGCTCTGCTACGCGACCATAGTGGGCTACGCGGCCGACGTGGCGCCGCCCGGGTACTCCGCCACCGTCCAGGGGATCGTCGCCGGGATGGACGACGGCCTGGGTACGTGACGTAATGTCTATCCCACAGTTGTAGTAGCCTGGAAAAGATAATAAAAAAGGTGTGTGTGCGATTCACACACGATAGAAGTGAAACTTCAGTAAATCGACAAAAGAATAAAAAAATACTATGCAAAAAGATTTTGTTCGGGCGGTCACCCATCCAAGTGCTGGCGTCGCGCAAGGTTGCTTAACTTTGTTAGCGTTTAAGATTGGATCTTATTTCCACTTCCGTTGCATCCGGTTTCAAATCACAACGATTCTAAAGAAGTTTCACTTCAATAATAATAATTTATTTAATGTGAATAGTTATTTAACAGTTTTTCACCAATTATAACTATCTTACACTAACTCACAAACTAGACTTATTTATTCCAAAGGACATTTCTAATTTTTAATTTACAAATTATTGTTAAGATTTTGCATGCCAAATGAATGTGGTAGAACATAATGCATCTGTAACTATTTTAAGACCTTCCTTTTTTTTACTTATGTTCGTGCAAATAAAGAAATTTGAATTTGAATTTAAAACTAACTAAATAGAGATAACTGTTCCAAGGCCGCCTACAAAACCGGTGGATCATATCTCCGAATTTGTACGTTTTTCTGTATCCTGTTTTATTTGTTTTTATCTACATCTACCACATAATACCACTTAAACGCGCTGATTAACCGATAGCAAATGACTAGCTTCCGATGGGCGAGTACGGATAAACATAATATATATTTTATTTTATTTATATTGCATGATACACACTAAACATTCAGGTAATTTGTCCACATTTCTGTAAGCTATGACGTTTTTCGCAGTATATGTGAATAATGCTGTATAATTAGGTCTTAAAACCGCTCGCGATGCTTTTATGGAACCAAAATCAGTGTTTCTAAACTAACAAACAACAACTCGGTGTTTTAAAATCCCTCATTATATCACAGAGGTAAGAAAGAAAGAAATGTTTATTTGTCACAAAAATCTAAAACCATTAAGATAAGTAGGAAATAAATTTATGGTATCTGGTCGCTTCGCTTTTTTTACACTAGAGCAAAGAAGCGATTAGAAACTCTAGCTCATTTTTGTATTGAAACTTTTGCAATCATTATTTGTTTGTTAGTCTTGTTTTTGATATTGTGTTGGAGCAGATTCCGTCCCAAGCAGTTTTGTCCTCAAGGTAATCCGATATATTATAATAAGCTTTTTTACAAAGATTGTTTTTTACAATTTTCTTAAATTTAGTAATTGACAACTGTTGCAATTCTTTGGGAATCTTGTTGTAGAAGCGTATACATTGCCCTTTGAATGATACATTAACCTTATGCAGCCTAGTGGTGGGCAAAGCGAGTTTATATTTATTTCTTGTATTTACATTGTGTTTATCACTATTTTTTGTAAACAAATTAATATTTTTATGCGTATACATAATGGCTTCATAAATATATTGACAAATGACGGTCAATATGTTTATTTCTTTGAATTTATCACGTAGCGAATCTCGGGGACCCATATTATAGATAGCACGAACAGCCCTTTTCTGCAGTACAAATATGGTATTTATGCGTCCTACTCCAGCACTCCCCCACAGCAAAATACCGTATGACATAATGCTATGGAAGTAACTAAAGTAGACCAGTCTAGATGTTGCAATATTAGTTAAAACTCTAATTTTTTTGACTGCGAAAGCAGCAGAACTGAGCCTTTTCGACAATTTATCTATATGAGGGTCCCATTGAAGCTTGCTATCTAAAGTTATACCTAGGAATACAGTATTTTCAACGAGCTCTAAATTGTCGCCCTTTATTTTAATATCTACAGAACCTTGTTTTACATTAGGTAGTGAAAATCGAATACATTTAGTTTTATTTTCATTCAATAATAGATTATTGGATTCAAACCAATGGACTACTTTAGAAATTGCATTATTTGCACTCAAACTATATATATATATATATATAGAATAACTTCACTGCACTCTCACATTATGTATTCTGTGCCTCTACTCACTGAGAAATTCGTGAATGCTAGACGAATACTTTTTCGAACGCGTATTCGAATGTCAAAAATGGTAACTCGCATTCCAGAGACACAACAAACAACCAATCAAAATGCGTTAAAGTTCTTATTTCGAACGTGACGTTTCGACGGTATTCCATCTCATTCTTTTACACGTTGAATCCTACAGATATATATGTTTGTCTCTTTCTACGTAACGCCTCAACTTTTGTTAACACTTGATTTTACTCCCCATAAAATTTCCATATAACTTATAACTCAAATCGTTTCTTAAGGAGTAAACTTCAAAAAAAGGTATTGGCGATGCAAAGATTATCCGCACGCCTCTAGCGGCGAAATTTAGAAACTGTTTATGAACTACACTTTGTTTGTTTTTATCAGATTTGTATTTATTATGTATGTTTTTCCCTGACGTTAATTGTAACGAAAACTGTCAAAGTGTCGTTCTAAGACAGCTTCACAATTTTGACACTAGAGGCGCTAGTTAGAATCTTTGCATCGCCAATAACATACTATATTTTTATCAGGTTTCGCGATAGGCTCGCTGGCGGGTGGGCAGCTCTACTCGTGTCTCGGAGCGCGCCGCGCGTTCAGGGTGTTCGCCGTGGTCGCCGCAGCGGGGTCGCTGCTGCACGCGGGGCTGTTCGCCCTGACCACGAGGAATGATGGTAAGATCATCATCAACACCCCATTAACGTGCCCACTGCTGGGACACAGGGACTGGAGGTTTTGTCTGTTCACGCCCGTAAGTGGTAACCCTCTGAACCCTTACACGTGACCTCCGGGAGGTGCTAAGAACAGTCTCCGGTGGGAGGCTTCGGCCGCGGCTTGTCACCACCCTCCGGGCTGGGCCAGTGCGTGAAGCGATTGTTTCGTGTTTCGTAATGTGGTCCGGAGAAGCCATCTACCTTCTAGGTCTTCATGTCCCATCTTGGACCACATCGTCACTTTACATCAGGTGAGATTGTGGTCAGATGAAGGCTTGTCGATCATAAAAAAAAAAAAACTTCTCTCTTGACTAGAGGTATTAGGCCTTAATTCACCACGCTGGCCAACTGCGGGTTGGTGAATGTCACATGTTTATCAAACTCTTCAAAGTTCTCAGAACGTGCCGGTTACCTCACGATGTTTGCCGAAAAAACAAAGGTATGCATAGGTTGCCTGGAAGAAAGCGATATGGCCGCCGATTGTACCATGTACCACTAGTAGCGTTATACTGTTGTGAGAAATGGTGTGCAATAAACTAGCTATCTGTCTATCTACCACATATATTTTTCATTAACACATAATACTTATCGATTAAAACGATGGCTCATAAAACAGTCATTTTATACCTATGATGAGTTCATAGAGTGCTCTCTGACAAATCATAAGTAGCTGACATACCAATTAATTTGCTTGCATTGACATTCCGTTTGTATTGTAATTTATTTATTATTTAAAACTTGACATATGTGTTATTGACCAATTATTTGCAGTTTGACATTTATTAAGTAATTGAATTTGATGATTTATATGTTTTGACATTATTAGTACTAAAAAAAACCAGTGTAAACAAAATGTATCTGTGACGTATAATAATATTATCAACTAGCGGCCCGCCCCGGCTTCGCACAGGTAAAAAAAAATCCCGGCAATTATTCGATTTTTTCTCGCCTTTTAAACCTTCCCTAGACCTCCACGAACATTTCAAGACTAAGATAAGATAAATCCGCTCAGCCGTTCTCGAGTTTTAATCAGACTAACGAACAACAATTCATTTTTATTTATATAGATAGATAAATGACTTTTAATGACTTTCAGATAAAAAACCAGTGCCGCAAGACGAGAGGGAAGGGGAGAAGATGTTAGCGGACCCAAACGCCATCTACCGGGAAACCGTGCAGCCTCTCACGGAACAAACTTAGATTAGGTTTAAAACAGTGTTTATCGCGAAAATGACTGCAATATGGTATTTTGAAATTCACCCCGTTATGTCTGTATTTTTTTTATAACTTTAGGTTTCTCCGTAGAACCTCTAAGCTTGTATTCATAAAAACTGCTATTTCTAGCTAATATAACTGAATTTGCTTAACCCACAATAAGCATATTCATGTTTTTGCGACTATAACAGTGATAAACAAGAGTGAAAGCTTTTATTGAAGTGATTTAGCACTAATTTAGGTTTTTGAATAACCTTTTTTAGCAATCTTTCTATTAACCTGATATAAGTCTGATGTAGACAGTGACATATTTTTATGAATACGGCTAGAGTATAGAGGTTTATTTGAATTTGAAGGTATGTATAGTCGGAAAGTTATTTTATTTGGTAAATATAATCATATTTACAAGTCGAAGTTAGGAACAATTATTCATAAAAATAACATTGATAAAATATCAATTGATTTGTAATGTACAAAACTCAGATTCATTTTATTAAAAATATAATAATTTATTCATATACATAATATAAAGAAAACCATATAGTTATGTAATATGTAAACATAAATCTAAATTTAAAATTTAAGAAAAACCCCCGATTCCAGTGCCATAATTTCCTTAAACGTAAAACAACATAATATTATGTAATGTGGACGCGATGCGCTTTCATTTGATACCCCTAGCTAGTCTATGCTAGTATATTTGCAGATTTTCGGTTTTCCTTACCCACTCTCACCCCCATAACTTTTAAACGGCTCAACCGATTTTCATGAAACATGTCTAAGAACACTCGCGCCAGACTCACCATTCATACAAATAAAACTAAATTGAAATCGCTCCATCCGTTCAGGCTCTATGGTGACACAGACAGACAGACAGACAGACACGTCAAACTTATAACAACCCTCTTTTTTGGTCGGGGGTTAAAAAGTCTTACATAGTTAGTTACAGAGCTTAAAATTAATTATTTTTTATAAATTCTTCAAAATCATTCATGTATTTATGGTTTTTCAGACCTACATTACGTAACAGTTCATTTATATACTATTTTGCTATACGATTATATCAACTATAAAAAAATATTAACCAATTTACTGTAATTAGATTTTGTAGTCATAATAATATTTTAATTATTTATAACAAAGTTAAGTATGTATGTAATTTTACCTTTCGAGGGATCTCATACTTTGAGGTTTTTGCAATATCTATTTTAATAATAATAATTAAATATATTTATTCAAAGAATAAGGTTTACAAAGTACTTTACTACATATAGGTCTTAGAAACTACATAATTAAACTTGTGAGTACTTGTTTATAAAACTTTTGGGAGTACAAGACGGCTTCTCGCTCTAACTAAGCATTATGCTTGTATTTAGACGCGAGGGGAGAACATATCTTGCTCTTCTCAGGTTACAAACATAATTTATTATAAAAAGCAGCTATTAATTATAATAAAGTAGCAGCTGTTTATGTAATTAATACTAATATTAGCTGTTGACGTCGCGTTTTCTCGCGTTAATATAGATTGCCCTCGAAAAAAAGCACTATCAAAATGAAGAATAATTATTTTCTTAGAAGCACAGGGCTAACCTGTCCATGGTCAACTTAAATTTAGTTAAAACTAGAATGTTTAATATAATAATAAAAATTGTTTGAGACCGCACTCTAGCATATTTGCAGATTTTCGGTTTTACTTCCCCACTTTTACCCTCATAACTTTTATAAGGGTCAACCGATTTCCATCAAACATGTCTAAGAACACTCGCGCGAAACTCACCTTTCATACAAAAAAAACTAAACTGAAATCGCTCCATCCGTTCGGCAGCTATGATGTACCAGACGAGGATATCGAGGAAATAACATTGTCTTATTTTTTTTACCTTTAGCTACAACTTTCTTTCCGTGACAAATCCATAATAACAGCAAAGACGTGACGTGAAAGGTTATTATTGGAGTTTACTCCTTAAGAAACGATTTGAGTTATAAGACCCGGTACGGAAATTTTATGAGGAGTAAAATCAAGTGTAACACGAAAAGTTGAGGCGTTACGTAGAAAGAGACAAACATATATATCTGTAGGATTGAACGTGTAAAAGAATGAGATGGAATACATTACACAGCGTATCTCATTCTCGGGGTCTCCTCTTTGCGCGATACTTCGTAGTGTCACTGTATTTTATTTATATTATTTTGTAACATACTTTATGTAATTTTGCTTTATTGAAGTAATATAAATAATCCGAATAATTACAGATATATGTTTGTTTCTCTTATCATTTTAGCAGATGCGTTCATTTACCCTTTTTATCTATTCGATATATATCATAATTATCGTTCGTAAGGAGTAAATTCCAATCGTGCGTCGTAGCTGACACACACAAACACTTTAAAAAAAAAATTATATTGTATATTTAAGCGTATGACTGACTTCGATGCCATTTTTAAAGAGTTTTTGATATTATGTTTTAAGATTTAATACCTTTATAGTAATTTATTGTAAATGTTGTTTATTAAATATGTTATAGATATTAGTAATATTAATATTATAAATTTATAGTTATTTAAGTTGAACAAAGTACTTCCATTAAAGACAGTAAATATTTCCGGACTACTCACACAGCATCACCTAACCCCAAACTAAGCAGAGCTTGTACTATGGGTGTTAGGTGACTGATATACCTACTACATAGATACAATTTTTTTTTATTGTATGTTATTTTTATTATATTTATTATGAATATGTGTTTTAAGACTGCGCGCGGTTTCACAGGAGATCGCTAAAGTCTAGAATTCGCTCCGTGCTGCTATATTTCCTAATAACTACAACCTTAGTGTCTTCAAGACAAGAACGAAGGTAAGAGGAATAGGTACTTCTAGATCTATGTGATCCATATTCGTCCAAATCGACACTTACCATCAGGTGAGATTGTGGACAAATATAGATCTATCTACCATAAAACAAGAGGCACTACTGCTTCCCTGATGAGGGCCCCATCTTGAATGTGACAGAAACGTCGGATATACATGTTAATGTCTTAATTTACATTCGTGTTACCATTTTTTAAAAGTGAATATTTTGACAGTTGTAATAGACATATTTGTATGTATTTGAAAAGTATTGTTAAATAAACTTTAAGTACAATAATTATGAAGATAAAGAACACTTATTTTTGCGCACATGCTGGCCTTTTTTTTAATATTTTTCTATACCTTTTCATAAAATTATTCCAATGTCCTACAAAACAAAATGTGTATTAATTTATGTACTGACTCGAAAAAAGAAGCAGGTTCTCGCAGGTAATTGCTGAATGATGATGCTTTTTTTATATGAGAACTGTTGCTAGCAAGTTGAGAGAAAAGGGTTTACATTTAATTGTTTATTGTTGATAACTCAACTCCCATTCTATTTATTTATTATTATGGTTGAAAACCTTATCGAATCAACAATGTCTCCAAAAAAATAGCGACATTAATGTGATAAAAAGAAGAATATAAAAGAAAAATTCTTATTGTGGGTTGGTATATATTTTATTAACGAGTCACTGACGCCATCGAAATAAAAGACGAAGGTTTTTTTATACATTAATAATTAGGGGGACGTGAAATGGCGTTCAACTGAGTAACATCTTTTACACTTTATAATTTTATTTAACTCGACACTGGAAAAATGTCGCTTTAAGCGCAGAGTCCAATTACAAGGAATTGAATTGAATTGAAGAAGATAATCTGTCCAGCAGCAGTTCTCAAGTTACAGTCAGTTATATTTTGCATAGTAAAAGCCTATTATTTTTGATAAAAATTTACTTGTACAAGATCAGTAAATATTTCTCTAGTAGGGAATATGCACTGTTTTTTTGTAGTCAAAGTCAAAACGTTTATTTTCTTAGAAACACAGGGCATATAGAGGCTATTAAGTTATTCAATCTTAATGATTTTTTAATAAGTGATAAACCTCACTATTTAGGAAAAATATATATATAGGTATATATTTTTATGCAGAAAAAGATTAAGAAACATCCGTAATATTTCGTGTCAGATTTGTCTTTATCTTTTCCTGCATGAAAATATTTAGTTATTATTAACTGTCTTCACTAATTAGTTAAGTAATGATAAGGTACATTATACAGGTATTTTATTATTTTTTGGAATAAATTCATTTTATCTAAAATTTACTTTTTATTATTCATTGAGAATAACCTGTTCTTTGATTATGAAACTCTAATCAATAATTTAAAGCTTCCACGATATTCTCATGTACAACTTCTCGAGAGATTGTGACTGCCTCAGTGGCTCGGTGGGCAGAGGTCTGTTTGCTGTGCAAGCGGCAGCGGGTTCGATTCCCGCCGAGTTAAAACTGACAAGATATTCAAATAGGAGTAGTCCTGAGATAAGAGAGTTCAAAAAATGAGAACATTTCAGATTTCTAATATAAATAGGTATATTTTGAAGAAAAAAAAACCACAACTTCCATTATCTAATCTAAATTTTATTCAAATATAATAAAATTTACAAACAACTCATAACCCATTTAAACTATCTATAGCTATCTTATTTCGAGATAATAAATATAAAACCTAACCCGATTTCATTCATCATAAATATCATCATTAACCACAAACATAGAGGCTTGTCTTAATAAAACTTAAATGAGTTTTTATTGCCTCTCGTAGACAAAATATTGGACTCTTAAGATTTTATTTTTGTAAATAAGGAAATACCAGACAACAAAGTTAAGTATAAAAAGTTTAAGAATCAGCTGACACTATTTTTGTATATCATCATCATCACCCTATTAACGTTCCCACTGCTGGGAAACAGGGACTTCTCTCTTGACGAGAGAGATTAGGCCTTAATTCACCACGCTGGCCAAGTGCGGGTTGGTGAATGTCACATGATCTTCAAACTCTTAAATTTATCAGAACATACCGGTTTCCTCACGATGTTTGCCTTCACCGTTAAAGCACGTGTTTTATTAATTTAATAATTTTTATATATAATTTGAACCATTTCTAAAGAAGTACCTAATCATAACATTATGTATGCTAACAAAATATCTATAAATCATAAGTGTATCAGAATGTCTAGTACCCGTAACTAAGGAATCCAATGTTTTAAGAACCTACAAGAGGAGCTAAAAATTACAATATATGTATGTAAGTTATTCAAAAAGGATTTTATTTTCTTTTAAAAGGAAATTGTCAAACTCATTTTCAATTTGGAAACACATGTACTGTCAATGTCAGAAGCACTGGTGACATCTTTTGATCAGTCATATTTTACAATGTCGTCAACCAATAGGGGTACAGCAATGTTCTGGCGCCAGAGTGGATCACTAGCTTATCTTATTAAATAAATATTTCCGGACTAATCACACAGCATCTCCTAAACCCAAACTAAGCAGAGCTTGTACTATGGGTTGTTAGGTGACTGATATACTACATAGATACATTTTGTTTTTGCACCAAATATAAGAAAACTACACAGATAGACAGACACAACGAATAAATAGATAAAATTATCATCGGCTATATAAATAACATCTTATAACTAACGTAGTAACCCAAAAACACGTTTTAAAAACGTTAACATTAATTAAAGTCAAAAGCCAACATTTTAAAGCGTTATTATAGAACTTAGCTATTGGCTGCATTTCTAGAGATGTGCGAAAAATTTATTTATATAGAAAATATATAATAAATGAGAAATTAATTAAATAAATTCATTTATGTACATTTTTATGCTTCAACACGACGCGACAATACGAATCGGTTTTCTTTAATTCATAATCTATTGATTACAACTATTATTACTTTACAAATTCATTATTAAATTGCTTTCCTTGTCATGAGTTTAATTATTATGTCACAATTAAATATTTGTGCGTATTTTAATACAAACAATTAAAATAATTTGAATTAAAACATTTTTTTGGATATAGTGTTACGCTTTTTACAGATCGCGCGGCGAGAGTTTGGCTTTGACCGTTATTACGCAAAATCAGAATTCAGGTGGAGAGGATCAATACAAAAATGAGCTAGAGTTTCTAATCACTTCTTTGCTCTGGTGTAGAAAAAGCGAAGCGGCCAGATACGATCAATTTATTTCCTATTTATCTTTATGCACCTATGATTATTTTTTTGTTTTATAACCCCCGACCAAAAAAGAGGGGTGTTATAAGTTTGACGTATCTGTCTGTCTGTGTGTCTGTCTGTCTGGCTGTCTGTCTGTGGCACCATAGCTCCCGAACGGATGGAGCGATTTCAATTTGGTTTTTTTTTGTATGAAAGGTGAGTCTGGCGCCAGTGTTCTTAGACATGTTTCATGAAAATCGGTTGTGCCGTTTAAAAGTTATGGGGGTGAGAGTGGGTTAGGAAAACCGAAAATCTGCAAATATACTAGTGTGGGGTATCAAATGAAATCGCATCGCATCCACATTACATAATATTATGTTGTTTTACGTTTAAGGAAATTATGGCATTGGAATCGGGGGTTTTTCATTAATTTTAAATTTAGATTTATTATTTTTGTCGTGTCTAAGTTTTGTAAAACCAAACAATGGAAATAAATGATCTTGTATCTTGGATTACTGCGCATGGGTACATGGGTACTGTCACGCACACAATACTTTCAGCCAATCAGAGCACCGCGCGCCTACACTCCCGCCCCGCACCCCGCTAATCGCCCGTTGATACCCAATTTCTGATTTCTGCGCAATAACGGTCAAAGCCAAACACTTATCGCGCTAGCTGTACCTACTACAATAGGCTAGATGACTAAACATAAGTTACATATTATGTTCAGTCTATCTGTAAGCCCAAACCACGCACAATGGACCACCTTTGAGTCTAAGTGCGGAAAATCAGGGCCCCCCTAACTAACTAAGCCCGTCCAAAAATACTGGACACCTATTTTTCGCTTTGTCAATTTAATAAGAAAGTGCCAAGATATAGAGCATCTATGTTCCGGAGTGGGGGGTTAGTCACGTATATATTCAGTACATTTATCGCGAAAGCATTACGTCACGCGATACTTCAATACAATGTATCGTTTTGATTTTACGTTTGCAAGAAAAAAGATAAAATAGATGTGGTTTTTTTTTATACTCTAAGTGACGGACTATTTATTTATTTAGACATCTACCCTATTATCTTAATGAAGGATATATTTTTTTTTTTTTCTAGCCTTCTGTTTTGATACACATTTCTTTAGATACTTTGGCAACCAAAGGTATTAAACTTGATTATTTTTCTTCTTACGAAAATTTATTTTCAAAATAGATAATAATTATAATTTAAATCTTTGCTTATGCGTCTGCCACTGCATAATATCAGAAATAATTGAAGTTATTTAAGAATGTATCATTAATCGAACCGTCAAATAATATAATTTGTCGATAATGTTATCGCATAGATAAACCATAAAAATAAAATGTATAGTTTATTTTAAATACCTCCTTAGAAAACTCATGTCAAAATTGGCTTCATAAAACTCTAACTAAACTATTTATTTACGTTGATAATATGTTTAAGATCTGCTATCTAATGTTGTATTATATTTAGCTAGGCGTCAAGTATTTAATGTATTTAAAAATTTGCATTTCCACGTCGTTCTATGCACCAAGCCATGAATATTACATAATTAATAGATTAATGAAATTAATTAATCCAATAAATGGGAAGGCCTCAAAAAAATGTACGCCCAGATTAATAAAAAATTAGGTAATTAGCCTTTCAATTTCTTGTAAAATTTTATATCATAATATATTAACTTGACTGTTAAAAAAGACATCATAATTTTTTTTTGATTAAGGAAATTCATCTATCATATCACGGCATCATATATATATAAAATGTCAGAAGGCCTCTATTAAACGTATAAAACAAAGGCTTCCCATATATTAGTTACCCATTTTCAACCCCCTTGTTATTAAATACCAAGGCCTCTCACATCTGATAAGGCCTATCTATTTCAAAGGCTTACATACCTTGCTATAAAACGTACAGGTCTATACAACCTTATTCTATTATTTGCGATCCATCTCAGATTACAGAACTAAAATGATAATGATGCAAATTAATATCAAAAACAAATTGAGAATTTTTTTTTTTTTAAAAACCCTTAAAAAAGGGCAAAACCTCAAATTCACTCAGGTAAAACAATTTAAATTTGTGTAATAAAAGAACAATGAAGAAACAAAGGCAAACTTAAAAATTATTAAATATTCTTAAGTTAGTCTCTTAATAAGTATAATTTGAGGCTGTTTCTTATTATTTGCAATACAAATCTAAAAAATAATTTACATATTTAACAAGGTTTTTTTTCTTTAATTTTATTGCATATCTATCTAGTTCTGTAACCGATCTTGTTCAAAGGCTAAAATTGCTATCTACACCATTATCTTGCTATTAAATACAAAGGCCTCTTACATAAATACGAAGGCCCCCCACCTAGAGCCCCCTTTTAACATAAAGGCCTGCTATATACTTTCACCTACAGGCGTCGGCGATTTGTGCCTGTTGAGTGTCCTGTGATTATTTTCGTCTAGATGCAGAAGGCAGCCGACTGCGCCGAAATATCTGGAAGAAATAAAGTTATTGTTTTTAATATTTTATTAGCTTTTGTCCTATGGTAAAAAATGCAGACTTGTTAAAATACTCTGAAATCCTACTAATATTATAAATGCGAAAGTTTGTGAAGATGCAAGTGTGTTTGTTGCTTTTTCACGCAAAAACTACTAAAGCTATTTTGATGAAACTTTACAACATTGTAGCTTACATATCAGAATAACTCTAAGGCGCGCGTGCGTGGCGGGGTTTGAACCCACAACCTTCGGAATGAAAGGCGAGTATTCTCCCATTTATCCAACACGGCTTTTCAAATAATGGCTTATCATATAACTAGCTGACCCGGCGAACTATGTTCCGCCTTAGACTCAATAACCAAGTAGGTATATACCACTTGTTATGTTAGTAACGTGTATGTTAGTCTATCCAAACTTACCAAAATTCCATATTAAATTGAACTTTTAATATTAGGCTCTAAAGTAACCCTCGTGTAAACTAAGAAAAATTGACTTTAAAATGTGTGTAATTAATTTATGTTATTTTATTGTTTTAATGTATTTTGTATAAAATAATTGTATTTTAAATACTTCTATAATAATTATTATAGCACCTTACTTTGTATACTTCTGACATGTAACTGAATGTTATTAATAAATGAACTGAACTGAAAATCAAGTTTCTTAGTTCCTTTAAATTAATTATTTTAAATGTATTCTTTATCAATAAAATAAGATTGACAGAAGAATCCGTTTTAAACGTCAATTTTATTATTTTCATCCTCTTTGACTATATTTGCAGCACGCATTCAGTCAATTCTATGTCAAATGTCTTATGGCTACATTAAAAAAGATTAATAATTTTATATAGTGGTTATGTAATTTTAAATTTTCTAATTTTCCGCGCAATTTTCTTAATTTTTTCTTTAATAAGAACCTTTTCCTGATAATAACGAACAGAACAAAAAAAGAATTAGCGAAATCGGTCCAGCCGTTCAGGCCTGATGCCGTGACCAAGGGAAATAGGGATTCATTTTTATATATATAGATATAGCATAAAAAACCTTATAGAGAGATACATCTAGACCTACCCTTCATGTTCTAAGAATAGCGCCTTCAGAGCTCCTCTCGACCAATACGCCATCGCGTATGAGAGCAGTTTCATGGACAAAGGGTTCACTCTCAGGAAATTACCGCAGAACACCACCTGAGAACAATAAACAAGTCGTTAGAAAGGCCTCTGAGGATAATAAGAAGGCCTCTTAATACAGAGGCCATTTTATTTCTAATTTTGATTTTATTGATAAAAAGTTTCTTCAATTTATAATAAAAAAATCTATGTAACTATGTATCTTGTATATAAGAGGTCTAGTACCCGTTATACAAGCTTAGTGCTTATCACGGGGCTAGATGTTGTTGTATGGATTAGTTGCTGCCATTAAAATTTCATTAATATAACTCGAGAACTATTATTATTATTATCGTGTTTAATTTATACTTTTTATACTTACGTTAATTAACATAAAAAAATCAATTGACGCCAGTTTCAGTCCTACCTGGTCTCCTTAGGTATACATACGAGTCAACAACAAGAGAGATGAGTTTTAACAGAAATTATATATACAGGGTGGAAAAATCGAATGCCACATGGATGGCAACTACCTTAAATATTGTAAATAGCACATTTTGCGTAAGGGAGACATTCCTTTGTTTCTAAAAACAATAAATACTGCATTTAACGATTTATGAAAAATCGCTTTCCTCAGTCGGGACTCGAAGCGGTCAAATGTGACAAAAAATTATGGGCTGTATTTTATGATGCAGATTGAAAGGGTTACTGATAAGGTTCATTTTTCTCTAAATAACAAATACAATCAGAATAACGGAAAGCCATGAAAATTGTAAACAAAAAATTAAAACACACAAAATAAAACAATATTAATTTAATAACCTTACTACAATTAAAGTAGTTGTTCAAAATAAGCCCCGTTTCGGCGTCTGCATAAATTTAATCTTTTGAGGAATTGACTTTTCGTAGCTCGTTGCAATAAATTGTAGTGAATATTAATAATAGCTGCATTGACTTCAGTTTTCAATTCGCATACGTTTTCGTAAGTTCTTTTATTAATTACATCCTTCACGCATCCCCACAAAAAGTAGTCCGGTAATGGTGTTAGATCCGGAGATCTGGCCGGCCATTTAATATTCCCTTTTTACTAAAGTGGCATTAGTATTCGCAACTAAAGTGTTAAGTAAACATAAGTGTAGCTCATCATTATCATGTCATTTAAACTTCTTTATTTTCCTTATATTCCAAGGATTACGTCTTATTTCACGTGACGGGTGAAATCAAATTTAAAAGGTAATTGTTATTTTTTATGGTCTTCCGTTATTCTGATTGTATTTGTTATTTAGAGAAAAACGAACCTTATACCCTTTCTATCTGCATCATAAAATACAGCCCATTATTTTTTGTCACATTTGACCGGTTCGAGTCCCGACTGAGGCAAGCGATTTTTCATAAATCCTTAAATGCAGTATTTATTGTTTTTAAAAACAAAGGAAAGTCTCCCTTCCGCATAATGTGCTATTTACAATATTTAAGGTAGTTGCGATCCATGTGGCAATCGATTTTTCCACCCTGTATAGCTATATAGAGCGCGCTCACGGCTCTCAATCAACTGCTCAAAACAAATCCGGACTGTGACATAATTATTTTATGATAAATGGACTAAATTAATGATGACATGCCTTAGGCACTGTGAGATAGAGTGACATGTATTTTATTTGTGTAGATTGACATAATAATGTATTGTTTAATTATTGATTTGTTTTAAAGTGACATTATTGTAATACATAACTATTATTATTATTTATTAGAAAATAGTTATTTTGTTTGAATCAATGCCTTTATGGTGCTTGTTTTAATGTGTATAATTGTGTCTTATTAATTACTGTAACTGGTGTAAGCCGTGGTGATTAAATAAATATATAAATAAATAGCTCTATAACTCACCCTCTCTATATGTTCGTTGGAAGCGCAGAGCCTCGCTATGGACCCTATGTTGTTGGTAATAGTGACCAGAGTCGCCCGCGCGAGGTCCGCCTTCGACGCGCCGCCGCGCCGATCCGCTGAACACATGTGACCGAAGCTGTGGACAAACATACATTTGTTAACATCGTAACCAGAGAAGTTACTTGTCAAGTTGTTTTCAATGGATTATCGCAAAGTAACACCTGAATCTGGGTGTTTTCTATGTATCATAAGTATGTATTTACAAAAAAAAATATCTATGTAGTATATCAATCGCCTAGCACCCATAGTACAAGCTCTGCTTAGTTTGGGGTTAGGTAATGCCGTGTGATTAGTACGTCATTATTTATTTATTATTTTAAACTATCAATGATCCCTACATATATGTATATACATACAGACAGAGGCCTGCCTGATAGTCACAAGATCAAGCAGCTCGAATCTTGTATAGTCTCCAACGTAGATATTCTGTATTAGGTTGTCGACGCTAATGTTGTCCTCAGAAGCCGCAACACAATGGCCTCTATGAAGGAGTCATAGTGGCCTATCTATACACACTTAGAGACCTACCAGCTAGCCACTAGATCGCTAGGCAGCCCGAATCTTGCGTAATCCCTTCCATAGATATCTCGCACAACTTTGTCCACGTTGATGTTGTCTCCAGATGCCGCTAACACAATGGCCTCTTTAAAGGCGTTATAGAGGCCTATCTATACACACTAAGAGGCCTACCTGCTAGCCACAAGATCGCCAGACAGCCCGAATCTTGCGTAGTCCCTTCCATAGATATCTCGCACAAGTTTGTTCCTGTTAATGTTATCCCCAGAGGCCGCTCACACAATGGCCTCTTTAAAGGAGTTATAGAGGCCTATCTATACACACTAAGAGGCCTACCTGCTAGCCACTAGATCGCCAGGCAGCCCGAATCTCGCATAATCCCCTCCGTAGATATCCCGCACGAGTTTGTCCACATTGATGTTGTCCCCAGAGGCCGCTAGCGCGATGGCCTCTTCGAAGGAACTGCAGCCGGTGAGGAGGCAGCAGAGGCCTAGGAATGTACCGCCGCCTATACTGGAAAGAGGAAGTTTGGTTATTACGAGAAAGAAAGATAGATAGATAGATAGAATAATTAAATCTAAATTTAAAATTTAAGAAAAACCCCCGTTTCCAATGCCTTAATTTCCTTAAATGTAAATCAACATATAATATTATGTAATGTGGACGCGATGCACTTTCATTTGATACCCCACACAAGTATATTTGCAGATTTTCGGTTTTCTTCCCCACTCTAACCCCCATAACTTTAAAGCGGCACAACCGATTTTCACGAAACATGTCTAAGAACACTCGCGCCAGACTCACCTTTCATACAAAAAAAAACTAAATTGAAATCGCTCCATCCGTTCGGGAGCTATGATGTAACATACAGACAGACAGACACACAGACAGACAGACAGACACGTCAAACTTATAACACCCCTTCATTTTGGGTCGGGGGTTAAAAAGAGTTTTATTTGTTGTTTTAGTTATCTTGTACATCAATTATCGGCATACATCCACCATTCAGACCGTAATAACAAATGCGATTAAATATAACAAGAAAATGAAGGAAACAAGTTATAAGTTTACTTTGTATTTGAATAGGGGGTATTTCTTTAATTTTAAATTTAGATTATGTATATTGATTCTTTGTGATTTGCGTTATCATCATCATCACCCTATTAACGTTCCCACTGCTGGGACACAGGGACTTCTCTCTTGGCGAGAGAGATTAGGCCTTAATTCACCACGCTGGCCGAGTGCGGGTTGGTGAATGTCACATGTCCTTCAAACTCTTTAAAGTTCTCAGAACTCCAGGTTTCCTCGCGATGTTCGCCGTCACCTTTTGAGCTTCAAGCGCAGATAAATGTCTCGAGAAGAAAAATCCAGAGGTGCGTGGCGGGGTTTGTACCCACGACCTTCGGAATGAAAGTCGAGTGTCCTCCCACTTAGCCAACACGGATTTTTTTAAGTTATTGTTACCTGCCTGCTACTACTACGGCTACAATACGATCACATTTATCGATAAGAAAAGAAAATAATCAGATTTTTTTTTATATCGAATTGCTTTGGTGTCCTGCACACCCCCCCCCCTTTTTTCGATAGTCGTCTGATAACAGCCTGTATAAAGAATAAGAATAAACTTTATTTACTTACTTATTTAACATTAAGTAACTTAACTTAATTAACCTACTTAAAGTAAGCTTAACTAACCCAGCCACTAACAATAGGCACTCGTCTTTGTCTTACAATTCAGTTTACTAATTTTAAATTGAGTATGTAATGTAATTGTAATTGAATGTACAAATTAAGTAATGTCATTGACCTCTTTCTCGAAGTTAGATCTACCTAATTGGACTGTTTGTCCTAGGTAAACATACGCGTCAACAGGAGTTCTCAACCATAACAGGGGTGGGCACTACACGGACATTCGACATGACCTTCGTCTTGTCCATGTTCATCCTGAGGCCCACCCGTTGGGAGACTCGATTGAGGCCTTCTAGCATAATTGAATGTACAAATTTATTAATTTACTAGCTGTGCCCTGCGGTGCTACCCGCGTTATAATGGATGAAGTACTCTTAACCAATAACATATTTATTTGAATAAAGATTAATATTATTATGTTGATACAACTTAAACAAATTATTTCGACCAAATTAGGTACCATAAAAACGGTTTTTGTGAGTTAATCTTAAAAGATGGACATATACTATCGCGGACTGTTTTTTAGATCATTTAAAGAGCTATTCTTTAATACATATATTTAGTGTATTTTAAACCGTTTTCACGGCGCACGCAACGGAAGGCTTCAAAGATGAACAATTTCTCCCGTTTTTTACACATTTACCACTATATCTTTGCTCCTATTGGTCGTAGCGTGATGTTATATAGCCTATAGCCTTCCTCGATAACTGTACTATCCAACACAAAGGGAATTATTCAATTCGAACCAGTAGTATCGGAGATTAGCGCGTTCAAACAAACAAACAAACTCTTCAGCTTTATAATATTAGTATAGATGTAAAGTTGTGTACCTGGTGCCGGACACCCGGTAGTAGTGCGTGGGAGAGTTGACCACAAGCAGGGACACTCCGCTGCCGACGTTAACCAGCAAGAACGGGAATGGCGACGAAAAGTCGAAGGGCTTCCGAACGTACTGGGACAGGGCTGCTTCCGCGTACGGCGGCTGTGGACATACATATAAATATATATAAATCTCGTGTCACAATGTTTGTCCTCAATGGACTCCTAAACCACTCAACCGATTATAATAAAGTTCGCACACCATGTGCAGCTCGATTTAACTTGAGAGATAGGATGGTTTTTAAGGCGAGAAAAATTCGAATAATTTCCGGGATAATTTTATACCCGTGCGACGCCGGGGCGGGCCGCTAGTACTAAGAATTATAGAATCAACGTCACACCGCAAGAGGCAGAGGCACATGGAAAAAGATCGTACGAGTGAAAGTGATTATTAGGGGTGGTTACGACCCTCAGGAGGATTAGGACCACAAAGCTAGGAGGGGGAGGAATGATTTATAATTAAAATAAAAAAAAACCCGTTTTCAGAACTTTAGTTCCCTTAAAAGAAAAAAAGTCATACTATTTTGTAATGTGAACGAGATGCGCTTTCATTTGTGACCCGACTCGGTTTAATTTGCAGATTTACGGGTTTCCTACCCCACTTTTACCCTCATAACTTTTAAACGGGTCAACCGATTTTCATGAAACATGTCAAAGAACACCCGCGCAAAACTCACCTTTCATACCTAAAAAAACTAAATTGAAATCGCTCCATCCGCTCGGGAGCTATGATGTCCCAGACAGACAGAAGGACACATCAAACTTATAACACCCCTTAAAGGTTAAAAAGGCTTTTTAACGAAAAAAAGGGTCCCAAATTGAAATGTTGTGGTACAAAGTATGTTCGCCTAGTGCGGCATTCACACCAATTCGCTTTATATACCATATCCAAAACACCTTGTATGTTGTTCGGTTAATTTATGGTGCGGGTTCCAACTCAACATCTGTCGACGTTCCTGAATGAGCAGTTTTGGCCGCAAGGGGTCAAGTTTCGACGGCTCATCGGTCGCCTACAGTGCAGGCGACACCGCCGTAGCAGATGATCCACGATGCGGCCACTTAAGTTTAGTTTATAAGATTTATGGTTTTACGTATGTTAGTCTATAAGGTATATGTTTATATGGGCCTTGGATGCCTGAAATAAATGATTTATTATTATTATTATAATAAACACTCACACTAATAACAGTGTCCTGTGAGATCCTGTGCACACTCTTCTCGTGCGGTGGAGCCCAGTAGTAGCACTCCTGCGCATGCTGACTGTCCACGTACAGCACGCCAGCTATCAGCGCGTCCAGCTCATCCATCTTGGACAGCTGCATGTTCACCTCCTGCAACAATAGCTTTAGATAGTATAAAACATGTCGGCAGATAGTATAAAGCAATTCATAACAGAATGGAGGTTTTGTCTGTTCACGTCCGAAAGTGTTAACCCTCTGAATCCTTACACGTGACCTCCGGGTGGTGCTGAGAACAGTCTCTGGTGGGAGGCTTCGGCCGCGGCTTGTCACCACCCTCCGGGCTGGGCCAGTGCGGGAAGCGATTGTTTCGTGTTTCGTAATGTGGCCCGGAGAAGCCATCTACCTTCTAGGTATTTAGGTACATGAAGACGTAGAAGGAAGATTGCTTCTCTCTCTCCCACCAGAGACTGTTCTTAGCACCACCCGGAGGTCACATCGTCACTGTACATCAAGTGTGGTTGTGGTCAAAGGAAAGCTTATCTAGCATTAAAAAAGAATAGAATATACCAAATTTGTGCAGAAAAAGTTAAGACGAAGTAACGTAGCTTACAAGCGAGATGCGGGACTCGAACCCACGTCTTCAATAATACGCATGGACGATGGATATAGCGTTTTGGGAATGAACACGAGTTTAAGGGTTCGTTTTGGGGGGAGAGATAGCCTTTTATAGTAATTTTGTTTTGAAGCCATCTTCTAGGCCTTCATGCTCCATCTAGCCACATCGTCACTTTACATCAGGTGAGATTGTGGTCAAATGAAGGCTTATCAATAATAACAAAAAAAATTAGACGTCGCAATTACAGCATAACTAATAATTTCAAAACCAATAAATCATCAAAAATTCAAATAAAAATATCAGGGCAAGATACCTATAGTCAAATTCAAGTAATAAATATGTCAAATTGCAATTATCCATACCAAATACATGAAAAAATGAAAATATGAATGTAATTGTATTGTATTATTTTATTTTTTAAGTCAAAATGTTAATTATAAATTTGCATACGAAATGGTGAAACATGTCCGAACGAAATCACCTTATAACAACCAACGAGTAACTAGGTCTTGGATAGATGGGTAGTTTTGGGGTGGAGTGGATTCTTTTAATGAACAGCCAGTCATGAAGGCATTGGGGAGTCATGGAGAGGATCAGTGACTTTTAGGGGGGTGAGCGATATTTAGGGAAGTCAGCTACTTTTTTATTTTTATTATCTTATCAATTTGAAGGAAATCAACAGCCAAGATTATCACTATAACCAACCTAGTAGCAACAGAAAGCTAATTACAGATGTTCACGGATGGTCACAAATAAAACATCAAAAAGTGAACACTAGATGGACACAATTAACAGTACAACATAAAAAACCAAAAACCTATATATCTACCTATTAACTAACAATAAAATAACTATGTATTAGCTAGTCTAGTCGCTGCCTGACCGAGGTGACTCCTGAATTAAACAGATCCAAGCCAGCAATGGATGGATCAGGATGCCTGCATTGCTTATTGAAAGCGTCACTAGTTCGCCATAAAAATACTTTTAGGGGGTTTGGTGACTGTTGGGAAATTGGCCAACAGTCACCAAACCCCCTAAACACCCCATCAATGGAAGGATTGGGGGTTGGCGACTTTTATGACCAGTTTTGTCAGGTTTCTGATACTGTTCCCCGAAACAGACGAGACCAACTTAAGGTTTGTGGTCTCACCTGCAAATAGACAATTGATGCGCAAAAGTTTATTTGGAATGTCGTCTATTTTATACAATAAAATTCCGCAGACAATAAGAAAGTTGACAACCGGAATGTTTCAGAGAAGGCTGAGAGCAATTTTACTAGAGAAATGTTATTATGGTATTAGAGAATTTTTAAATGACAAGTCTATTGACAAAATTTGACATTACTATTTTAATTATATGTGTGATGTGATGAAAAATGATTTATTGATTAATTTAATTTAAATAATTTTATGATAAGATGACATATTATGTAACAAATGAAATTGCATGCTCAATGGGTAATTTACATTGATACTAATTTATATATTTAAGATCTTTTATGTACATGTAAATGCAATAAATAATTACTTAACTTACTTTACTTTACTATGGTTTTGAATCTTAAGGGTCTTGAAGAGAAAAGAGAATCTTGAGATGTGTCTAGGTTGCATTAAACTAGAATTACCTTAGAAAAGTCCTCTTCGAACTTGAAGGCGCCTCCACCGGTCGCGTATATGGTGTTCACCAGGTCCGCCATGCCCTTGGAGCGGGCCAGTTCGAGGAAGTTCGCCATCTCCGATGTGGGGAACCGTATGAAGTGCAATGTACCACGCCTGCCGCGGATGGTCACGTTATCCATCTGAAAATTAGATTGTTTTATTTATTAATTTTGCTTACTCATACATTTATACAGCATAGGTATAATTA
The DNA here is from genome assembly GCA_929108375.1 of Gymnoscelis rufifasciata. NCBI lineage: Eukaryota > Metazoa > Arthropoda > Insecta > Lepidoptera > Geometridae > Gymnoscelis > Gymnoscelis rufifasciata. The sequence goes on along the minus strand of OV815332.1, from coordinate 6,400,257 downwards.
CTAGCTTAGGTCAATTTATATATTTTTTTTTTATGCTGGATAAACTTTAATTTGACCACAATCTTCCCTGATATAAAGTGACGATGTGGTCTAAGATGGGGCATGAAGATCTAGAAGGTAGATGGCTTCTCCGGGCCACATTACGAAACACGAAAAAATCGCTTCCCGCTCTGGCCCAGCCTGGAGGGTGGTGACAAGCCGCGGCCGAAGCCTCCCACCAGAGACTGTTAGCACCACCCGGAGGTCACGTGTAAGGATTCAGAGGGTTACCACTTACGGACGTGAACTGACAAAACCTTCAAAAGCTGCATGCTCTTAGCGATAAGGCCGCCCTATGTACTTCTTCCTCTAACTACTTGTAACTGTTGTTTTATTTTGGTGTACAATAAAGAGTTTTTGTATTGTATTGTAAATTAATTTATATATTTATTTATTTTTCCAAAACTTACAACTATTTCTACAGGCTTTACCTAATGCAATAAATGGTGTGCTTATCTAAACTTATCTAATTATTTCTATAATAGCATAATGTATACATTGTTATCCTAGTAAATTCGTTCAGGGTACGATAAAATAGATTAACTTCTCGGGATATGATGTTAATAGTGCGAAGTGCGCGCGTCAAAATGGTGTACAATAAAGAGTTTATGTATTGTATTATAATAATAATAATAATCATTTATTTCAGGCATCTGAGGCCCATATAAACATATACCTTAGACTAACAAACATAAAAATGTATCTCTTATACATACTAAAGTGTGCGTATCGTGGATCATCTGTTACGGCGGTGTCGCCTGCAGTGTAGGCGACCGATGAACCATCGTAACTTGACCCCTTGCGGCCAAAACTGCTCACTCAGGAACGTCGACAGATGTTGAGTTGGAACCCGCACCATAAATGAACCGAAGCTCACATTACTGCGAGATTCCAACGTTTCGACGCGAACCAAAAATGCAGTCTTGGTTCGGATGTATTCCACCACATTGTAAATTAATTAATCTTTATTTGTATACCTGTAGGTGCGCATCCCTGTGGCCCGTGTTGCCGTACGCCGAGTTCCTGGTGAGGTAGCGGCGTATCGCGCGCAGGACTTCGCCCTCGCGGTCGCGCTCCGCCCTCGAGGACGCCGGCTCGAAGTACACCAGCTTGGTGAGGGTCCCGCCGATATCCATACCGAACCACGGCATCGCTGGAAAGAGATTTTACAATACAATACTCTTTATTGAACACAAAATAATAACACACACAAAAAGATAAAAATGTACAGAAATTGTGAATCAATGGGCGGCCTTATCGCTGATAGCGATCTCTTCCAGGCATGATTTTAATATATATAGTTGGATAATTGGCGATGCAAAGATTATCCGCACGCCTCTAGCGGCGAAATTTAGAAACTGTCTAAGAACGACACTTTACTCTTTCATTTGATACCCCACTCGAGTATATTTGCAGATTTTCGTTTTTCCTTCCCCACTCTCACCCCCATAACTTTTGAACGGCTCAATCGATTTTCATGAAACATGTCTAATAACACCCACGCCAAGCTCACCTTTCACACAAATTACCTTTCAACTAAATTGAAATCGCTCCATCCGTTCTGGAGCTATGATGTCCCAGACAGACAGACACGTCAAACTTATAACACCCCTCTTTTTTGGTCGGGGGTTAAAAAATATACTTGAGTACTACGAAGATCTGCGAGTTTATATATATATATATTTTGATGCTATATAAGCCTTCTTTTGACCACAATCTCACCTGATGTGAAGTGACGATGTGGTCTAAGATGGAGCATGAAGACCTAGAAGGTAGATATTCCCAATACCATCCCACATATATGTACAATATCATACTTACGTGGTGACTCCTCGTCGGGGGGTGTCGGCGGGCTCCCGACCTCGACGTCGCTGTTCTCCAGCCCTTCCTTGAGTTTCCCATCGCCCTTGTCGTCGGCCTTACTCATGTTAGTGTGGTACGGTGCTCGGCGTGTACGTTTCAATGCGGACCTTCTGAAATGTAGAGATTATATATTATATATAAATACTAGTCGACCCGACAGACTTTGTCCTGTCCCACGTCTCAAAAAACAATATCTAGTTGACAGTATTGTGAATCTAAACCATTCTCGAACCCACTTAAACACACACAACAAATTTCATCAAAATCGGACCTGCCGTTTAGGAGGAGTTCAGTGACATACACACTCACAGAAGAATTATATATATCAAGATTTCCGGACTAATCAGTAATCACACAGCATAAAACACCTTTTTTTATGCTGGATAAGCCTTCATTTGACCACAATCTCACCTGATATAATGTGACGATGTGGTCTAAGATGGGACATGAAGACCAAGAAGGTAGATGGCTTCTCCGGACCACATTACGGAACACAAAAAAATCGCTTCCCGCACTGGCCCAGCCCGGAGGGTGGTGACAAGCCGCGGCCGAAGCCTCCCACCAGAGACTGTTCTTAGCACCACCCGGAGGTCACGTGTAAGGATTCAGAGGGTTACCACTTACGGACGTGAACAGACAAAACCTCCAAACTATGCAGAGCTTGTACTATGGGTGTTTAACTGACTGATGTACTACATAGATACATTTTTTTTTTTGGAAAATCCATACTTAATGGTATATTTGTACTATGGGTGTTAGGTGATTGATATACTACATAGATACATATACTTATGATATATAGAAAACACCCAGACTCGCAACCAAAAATTGTAGATTTTACGTTTTTACGTTTTAAATTGAATGAAAGATAACGTAACATAATGATATGAGTAATATAGGGACCCAATTAAAAAATGTTAAGGTAGGTAGGGCACTATACGTACATCATAATAATATAATTTATATTTTATAACTGTTGATTGAGATGAATAAAGATGTTAGGGCAAGATTCTTCTTGGTCGTAACCCCATGACTAAGGGACGTGACTATGGCGTCTCATCAGCTCTGTCACCACTTCTCTCCATCGACTCCGGTCCTGAGCCAACTGTATCGATGCTTGGAGAGTGCCACCTGTAGCGTCCTGTGTTGTGTGGGTCCACCGTGTAGGTGAGCGGCCTCGACTTTTCTTTCCTTCCACACTGCCGGTTATTATAAACCTCTCGAGGCTGTTAGGGTCACGCCTGACAGTGTGGCCGAGGAATTTGAGAACTCAGTTCAGTTCAGTTTCTTGTAATAGGACTTTGCGCTTGAAGGGACAATTTGCCAGTGTCGAGTTAAATAAAATTATAAAGTTAAAAAGATGTTACTCAGTTGAACGCCATTTTGCGTCCATTTGAGAACTCTCTGCATGCAGATTGTAGACAGTCGAGTTCCAATGCCAAATTCTTTGAGGTAGGGCAAGATTTTGCATTGATTTCTCGAATATCGAAACTACGTGGACGAAAAAATATGGTCAAAGTCAAAACGTTTGTTTCCTTATAAGCACAGGGTCAACTTAAAATTAATAAAACTATTTTTAAAACAAAAATTATCAAGGAAATAACATTATCTTGACAGTTTGCTTAAATTTTTAACGCCCGACCAAAAAGAGGGGTGCTATAAGTTTGACGTGTCTGTCTGTCTGTCTGGGACATCATAGCTCCCGAACGGATGGAGCGATTTCAGTTTAGTTATTTTTTTGTATAAAAGGTGAGTTTGGCGTGGGTGTTCTTAGAAGTGTTTCATGAAAATCAGTTGTGCCGTTTAAAAGTTATGGGGGTGAGAGTGGGGAAGGAAAACCGAAAATCTGCAAATATACTCGTGTGGGGTATATCAAAATGAAAGCGCATAGCGTGCACATTACAAAATATTATGATGTTTTACTTTTAAGGAAATTAAGGCATTGAAATCAGGGGTTTTTCTTAAATATTGGATTTAGATTTATTTATACTGTGTTGAGAAGCGAATAGAACAACACAGCTTGAACAGTTTTTACAATTTTGTAGCTATTACAACTTTGGAGTTCTTAAAATAAAGGCATCTTAGGAAAAAAAAAAAATTTTGTACCACCGGTACATTAGAGCAAATTAATAGTAATGTTTGTACTTACTTGGAGAGAAGTTTGGGTAGCGAGGGGAGAGAGGGAATCGGCGCGCGCCGTTCTCGAGCGCACGACGCTAGGCAGCTCTCACAGCGGTGCAGGCGCATCTGCAACAAACATACAGACATTAATACAACCACTAGAAAATTTAATCAATCTAAATAATTTTTAGAATTTTAACCTTAAACTCAAATTTGCTGATACTTAAAGTCATCGGTTTTTAGCTTGCCGTAAGCAAATGGCAAAAAACAGAACCCCTATTATTGTATTCGCGCTTAACCCATTCATCTAGCTTTTTTCCCAATTAAACAAATGGGAATTGGACAATCCACACAACAATATTTAGGCCCGTGGTAAGCTATTAGCTTGTGTTATGTTACGGGTATGAGACATCTGATATACTTAATAAAAATATAGGCATACATACATAGATATGTTTTTCAACACCCAGACCAAGTAGAAAGTGCTTGCAGAACGTACAAATACGTTTAAACCTCGGCGGGAATCGAACACGATACCTCTTGCGCCCCAAGCGGATACTAAACCACCGCGCCACTGACGCAGTCGATAAATTCAAAGAGTTGCGAATGTGATCTGTGTATTTCAGAAGCCACAGAAAGTCGAGGGAAACAGCTTATATCATACAACAATGACTATCAGGGATAGAAAATCCAAGCGACAAGAAATTACGATATTATCACCACCCTATTAACGTTCCCACTGCTGGGACACAGGGACTTCTCTCTTGACGAGGGAGATTAGGCCTTAATTCACCACGCTGGCCAAGTGCGGGCTGCTGAATGTCACATGTTCTTCAAACTCTTTTAAAATTCTCAGAACATACCGGTTTTAGCACGATGTTTGCCTTCACCGTTAAAGCACGTGTTTTAAAGTGCACATACATTTTTCAAGAAGAAAAATACAGAGGTGCGTGTCGGGATTCGAGCCAACGATCTTCGGAATGAAAGTCGAGTGTTCTCCCACTTAGCCAACACGGCAACAATATAAATAACAATGGTAATAACGATATATCGAACGAAAATGAACGGCCGCTTGAAGGTTAATTATGTTTGACAAAATTGTTATTATTTTCGGCTTGATGTTAATTTAAAGTGCAAAGTCTGTTATTAGTAGGTATGTTATTTTTAATAAGCAACAAGTTTTTTTATGTACAGTATGCATCGCTAACTGGAAACCTTGCAGTAGTGATGAATATGCAGAATAGGTTTCCAGTTGGCGACGCATACTTTTTTTTTTTTTACTATGTGGTCTAAGATGGGGCATGAAGACCTAGAAGGTAGATGGCTTCTCCGGACCACATTACGAAACACGAAACAATCGCTTCCCGCACTGGCCCAGCCCGGAGGGTGGTGACAAGCCGCGGCCGAAGCCTCCCACCAGAGACTGTTCTTAGCACCACCCGGAGGTCACGTGTAAGGATTCAGAGGGTTACCACTTACGGACGTGAACTGACAAACCTCCAATACTGTACCTAACAAGAATTAAAATGAACCAATGTTTAAAATAAAACTCAACAAATGGCCTATTGAGCAATGTTTCTATCGCTACGGTGAATTTTACGTATAATCTGATTATGATTAATTGTACTTGAATTATGAATTATTATTTTGAATTATGACATATTTAGATTTTCAAATTAATTAACATTGTGTATGATTTTATTTTTTATTGTTATTGAATTATGTTTCTTTAATAAAACAATCTTATATATTAAATTGTCTAAATTGACCGATTCTCATGAAATTTTGTGAGCACATTGAGTAGGTCTGAGAATCTTCTGAGGAAAGGGAAGCAGAAGCCCTTGAAACCTTTGTTATGAATAGAGAAACTTGAAACTACAATACAATACAAATACAAAAATTCTTTATTGTAACACCACAATATAGGAACATACATAGGAGATACATATTTAATACAGTGACACAATGGGCGACCTTATCACTAATAGCGATCTCTTCCAGGCAACCTTTGGATGGATCAGAAATTTGATAATAAGAGAGAGCAGTGGCGTTTACACAGATTTATAAATAAAAATAAAATGAGTAGGTATATGTAGTACAGAAAACAAACACAGTAGGAGAGTGTAGTAATGAACACAAATTATACATACTATTGATAAATATTAAGTGAAGTTGAAAGAAAATGACTATAAACCTTATTTTTGAAAATTGTTACAGATTGATTGTTGAGATTGAAACTAACTCTATGTTTCAACCGTATTTGACAATACCATTTTATCCAGATACAAGCTTTGTGTTTATTGGATTTTCTCGAGGGAACGATGCATTTTCCCGCTGTAAAAAGTAACATATAACCTTCCTCAATAAATAAACGATATAACAGAGAAAGTAAAAATCATATCGGACCAGAAGTTCTAGAGATAAGTGCGTTAAAAAAAATTACTTTAGCTTTTTAATATTACTCTAGATAGGTACAGTCAGACGCCGAAAGCGACTTTGTTTTATACTATGTTAAGATCTTTTATGATAAACCGCCCCGGCTTTCGAATAATTATATTCAAAAATGATTTCCCGGCAATTTTTCGAAATTTTCCTAAAAAATTTGTGTAGAAAAACTTAAGACGAAATAACATAGCTTACCAGCGAGACGCGGATATCCGCTATGGGAGTAGAATAGTCCTAGGATGTTCTACTAGATGTCGCTAGTACGAGGCGTAACTCGTAGTTGCAAGTGCAGAAGAAATTGAAGCGATGACGTAGTGGCGAGGTTGGTTTAGCGGTCAGAACGTCCATGCGTATAATGGAAGACGTGGGTTCGAGTCACGCATATCGCAGGTAAGCTATTTTATTTCGTCTTAATTATTTCTACACAAAGAGCATCGAACATCGTTGGCATACCTACTCGACCGCCATTTTGAAAAAAATGTGATTCGGCGGCCAGTGATGCAACTCATGTCAATCGACAGAGTAAATTATTAAAAACGAAAAGTGTTCTATGATCAAATCTCCTAAGTGATACGGTTTCTGAGATGTTTTTTACAAAATGGCGGACTAGTAGGTATGCCAGGCTACATACAAAATATTCGAACCCTTTTAGAATATAAGTTTTAACCTAAAAGTTGGGTTTATCAATTTATATAAAAACGTAAAAGGCTATTTTATATTAAAGAGATAAAAAACAACCAGAACTTAATTCATCCGTAAATTGTGACCACTTTGGCGCGTAGGGAACATAATAGTTAATTTCCCTACATAATATTGACACGAGATATTCTTATGTAACTCAAAGACGTCAGAAGGTCCACCATATTCAATATACATACGTCAATTTCCAAGGTCGAATCCATTAAGGTCATTATGAAGCGATTATATTAATATCTACTAATTGGTATGCGACTCAGTGGGTAAATAAAATCTTAAGATAAAACAAAGCATTTTTTAAGCAGCTGAATAATAAAGGGCCGTGTTGGCTAAGTGGGAGCACGTTCGACTTTCATTCCGAAGGTCGTGGGTTCAAGCCCAGCGCGCAAATCTGGATTTTTCTTCTAAAAATTGTATATGCGCTTTAAAACGTTTAAAGTTAAAGCTTTTATGCTATGTTGTTTTTTAAAATTATTAGATATCTTTAACTATTTCTGCGAGTAACGCAGCAGCCGCTTCTCGCTATTTTCGGTCACCATGGAAGACCAGCGCTATGACAGGACCTAGTTCTGTCATAGCGCATGCTGCTTGGTGACCATTTATGTCATTAATAATCACTATGTAACATCTGTAGAATATTTAATTTAAGTTTAGTTTGATGACATAATAAACGATTTTTATCTTTATCTTTAAAACACAATTTCTTTTTAACACGTGGTTTAACGGTGAAGGAAAACCATAGTGGGGAAGCCGGCATGTTCTTAGAACTTTGAAGAGTTTGAAGGACATGTGTCATTCACCAACCCGCAGTTATCATATGTATGTATTTACAAAATATATATATTATCTATGTAGTATATATCAGTCACCTAACACCCATAGTACAAGCTCTGCTTAGCTTGGGGTTAGGTGATGCTGTGTGAGTAGTCCGGAAATATTTATTTATTTATTTTATTTATGTCTTGACGAGAGGTCAAGAGAGAAGTCTCTTTGCCACAGCACTGGGAACGTTAATAGGGTGTTGATGATGATGAAATTTAAAAAATCCGTAGCCGATATGATAATGAAAACCAAGTAACCAAGCAACCGGAAGTTAGTTTCGATTATGTCATTTTAACTGACGAAAATACCTATATGAAGTAAAAGTAGCAGGTAATGTTGTTGGAATCGCGGACTGGTTGTCGGAAGGCCGACCAGTATCGGTGGTCAGTGGTCAGTGTCACACATATGAGACAACCCAGGTGTTTAGCATTGAGGATAAAAAGATTTCGTCATGATTTTTAGAATAAATAAATATTACTTATTGCAAAAAACCTGCAAAAGCTGAGCTGGGACCCTTTTTAACCCCCGACCTAGAAAGAGAGGTGTTATAAGTTTGACGTGTCTGTCTGTCTGTGGCATCATAGCTCCCGATCGGATAGAGCGATTTCAATTTAGTTTTTTTTGTATGAAAGGTGAGTTTGGCCCGGGTGTTCTTAGACATGTTTCATCAAAATCGGTTGAGCCGTTTAAAAGATATGGGGCTGAGAGTGGGGAAGGAAAACCGAAAATCTGAAAATATACTCGAGTGGGGTATGAAATGAAAGCGCATCGCGTGCACATTACAAAACATTACGGGGTTTTACTTTTCGGGGGTATTTCTTAAATTTTAAATTCAGATTTATATAATAAATGGTTTGCCCCCCACTACGCCACTCCATCAATAATCCGATAAGTTGCCGATAATACGATAATAATAAAGCTCGAAATATTTATTGATAAGATTACACAGATATGGCCAGTGATAATATTATGCGCAGTTGTTTCAATATCATCAAAACCTTTGAAATAGGGGAATAATACAATACAAACAGTAAATTACTCAATCTATACTAATATTATAAAGCTGAAGAGTTTGTTTGTTTGTTTGTTTGAACGCGCTAATCTCCGAAACTACTGGTTCGAATTGAATCACATCACGCTACGACCAATAGGAGCAAAGATATAGTGGTAAATGTGTAAAAAACGGGAGAAATTATTTCATCTTTGAAGCCTTCCGTTGCGTGCGCCGTGAAAACGGTTTAAGATACACAAAAAATATGTATTAAAGAATAATAGCTCTTTTAATGATCTAAATAACAGTCCGCGATAGTATATGTCTATCTTTTAAGATTAACTCACAAAAACCGTTTTTATGGTACCTTATTTGGTCGAAATAATTTGTTTAAGTTGTATCAACATAATAATATTAATCTTTATTCAAATAAATATGTTGTTGGTTAAGAGTACTTCATCCATTATAACGCGGGTAGCACCGCAGGGCACAGCTAGTAAATAAATATATCCGCACAATCCACACACCAACATCTAGCCCCGTGGTTAGCTCTAAGCTTGTGTTACGATTCAGATTCAGATTCAGATTCAGATCATTTATTGTCACAGAAAGAACACATAGAAACAGGTACAGGAAAAAATAGATACAAATACTTATTCTAGTGCAGTAACTATGACTCGTCAATACGGGTGCTAGACATCTGATAGATATTTTTTATTATACATATTAAACACCCAGACCAAAGAGAAAGTGCTTGCAGAACATACAAACACTTTACCCCTAATCCCTTTTCTCCTCGATCTGGGTGTTCAATATGTATGTCTATTATACTAAGTATATCAGATGTCTAGTACCCGTAACACAAGCTTAGAGCTTACAACGTGGCTAGATGTTGTTGTGTGGATTGTATGAAATATTTATTTATGTAAACGGGAAAATCAATTAAATATCCAAGAATATTGCTTAAATAAAGACCGAGAGATGGAGGCCGACCTAAGATCTGTGATGAACAAACTTTCGCATTAATAATAGTATCGATTGTAATGGTGTTTCCATATTATAAAAGTTGTTTACATATTTATATTTAGTTAAAATAATTGATTATTGTATATTCTAGCATTGTTTATGAGAAATTTGACAAGGCCTCTTTACAGCTGCTTCTACATACTTTGACAAAGCGACTGTTCAGCTGCACTATTAATTGATTATTTTAATTAGTTTTTAAAATAATAATGTATTTAATAATTTATTGACGTAACTAAGTGTTCTTTAATGTCTCAAAAATGAAATAAAGGAATTGAATTTAATTGATGTAGCTCGGTCTGTCAGTCTGGTTTTCAAGTAACAACTACTGAACCGATTTTAATGAAAATTGGAACAACGATTCTCAAGGGCCTGATAAAGGACATAGGCAACTTTTAATAGCCGATAAATTACTGGGTTTTTGCCCACGGCTGGACATAGGCCTCCTAGTGTTATTGCCAAGATATTATTATTTTTATATATTATATTATTTCAGCGACGCTTATTATATGCAAAATGACGACCTCTGCAGCCCGTGGGAGAAGGTCCGCCTAAGGCGCAAGAGGTTGCGGGATCGATTCCCGCCGCGGGGCCTATTTTGTACGATCTAAAATGTCTGGTTTCGGGTCTGGGTGTTTTCTATCATAAGTATGTATTAACAAAAAAATGTATCTATGTAGTATATCAGTCACATAACACCCATAGTACAAGCTCTGCTTATTTTGGGGTAAGGTGATGCTGTGTGATTAATCCGGAAATATATATTTATTTATTATTATTATTTAAAATATATTTATTGTTCAGATTGTCTTGTTTTTACACATATTGTACTTATTACTAGCTGTCCTGTAATCGTTGTTTTGTCAGATGCGCAAAGCATTGTCAGTTGCCATGGATAGCGATATAATTAAAAAAAAAACTTAACAATGCCTGGTTTCTCTCCGATTACTTGAACAATTATCATCATAATAAAGTGATTCTCACACATCCTTAACAAATTGTGCACTCTTTATTTTTATTTATAAATCCTTTACAAAAAAACATGTTTACTATGATGGATTTTACTGCGGAAGGATTTTTTTTTTTTGTAAAAGGTAGCCTAAGTTTGTTTTGGACTCCAGAGAATCTGTGTATAGATTTTTTTTTAATTCGGATAATCTCCTCAACAACATCTGATCTATAGACTTTCCGTGTACCAAATACATATTTTTTTAATCCTTACAAACCCCAAAACAATATTTAGCACCGTGGTGAGCTCTAAGCTGAATAATAACATAACATACATATTATATACATAAAATTAATATTCTGTCATGATAACAGTCGCCGTTTACGAAAGATATAGAGGAACCTATAATTTGGCGATTTGACCTTGTCACTTTTTACGCAATTCAAAGTCCATTGATATATTATTTCACAAATTTTAGCTGAATCCGAGTTTGTTTGCAAACTGACATCTTTACTAATATTATATTATAGCTGGAGAGTTTTTTGAACGCACTAATATAAGGATATCAGATGTGTTATAGTTATCGAGGAAGGCTAAAATACGTCTAAAATACGTTCCCTGTGGAAAATCCATAACGGGTAACGTGTCGTGGCATGCAGAGCTAGTTTCTAATATCATCATCATCATCACCCTATTAATGTTCCCACTGCTGGGACACCAGGACTTCTCTCTTGACCAGAGAGATTAGGCCTTAAAGGCAAACTGACTACTTTGAAGAGTCTGAAAGAAGTAAGACATTCACCAACCCGCACTTTGCCAGCGTGATGAATTAAGGCCTAATCTCTCTTGTCAAGAGAGAAGTCCTTGTGTCCCAGCAGTGGGAACATTAATAGGGTGTTGATGTTGACTCTATAAATATGAAAATTTTAAACTTAATAATTAACCTTCAGAATGCTAATAATAATCCATGAATGTATTTATTTTATAAATTCATAGCCGAGTTGTAAGTTTTTCACAAATATTTAAGTATATTTGTTCACTTATCAATTACAAAATATCGATCACATACCTGATGAATGGTTATCACTCCCGTCTCATGCATTTTTATCACAAAATATTATCACAGGTTGAATAAATAATTAAAGCACTTTATTACATTAAAAAAAACACTTAATCTTCCTCAAAATCCACGTCCCACATTTCACAAATGCATGACGATATTCTACTCAACGCGCAATCAACAATATTACTGAGAAATATACAATAATAAAACAGTATACACCAGAAGTCGATCAGGACGCGATAGTCGTTCATCTATACGTCCGCTCCCGACGGAGGTCAGACACCGAATGTCGCGCGAGTTCGAATTTTAATTAAATTTATGCGCGCACGCAATTGATAAGATGATAATTAGCTTAGTTACAATCGCCATGTCGTAAACAAATGGTATATGTATGTGTTTTGTGTGTTGTATAGATGGTTAACTTCCGACCAAAAGTTCTGGTGACGTATTGCTGTTTTTTTTATTTATTTATGGACGTTCGTTGTCCACAATCTCACCTGATGGTAAGTGTCGATGTGGACGAGAATGGATCACAAAGATCTAGAAGGTACCTATTCACTCATGACTTGAAGATACTCAGGTTGTGGGTATAGGAAGGTTCTCAACGTTGTGTAAAAAATTCAAGCGAACTGTCGAGACAATGTTATTTCCTTGATTATTCTTAGTTTCTATTTGAATTTACTTTAAGTTGACCTGTCCATGTATGGCCTGTGCGTTTATGGAAATAAACGTTTTGACTTGGACTTTATCAGGAAATACAGCAGCAGGGAGCGAATTCCAAATCCTTGCAGTGCGAATTATGAAGGTGGATGAGAATACACCATTTGTAACCACATGAATCAACGAATAAATGAATATAAATGAATATGAATCGCTTGGTACGAGTGGACGGAATATCCACTAAATAAGGATGGTAATTCGCCGTGCGTGCGTGCCCTGGAGTGGAATGGAGATGGTGGAATCAGCTCATGAAGCTCCTCCATAGCCAAAAGAGGTGTCACAGGCTCAGGGCAGCACACAGCTGACATGAATTGTTTTTTGGTTCACAATGGCACATCACCCGATTACGTACCCTTTACCTAGGTGTGTTTCTATATTATGTTGTATTGTGTTGTACAGATGAAATGTCATGTTTTTAATAATAATTGTTATAACCTTAATTTTCAAAATTTTTTTGTGTGTGTGCTTTTGTTTCTGTATTTAATTTTTTTGTAATGTGCTGTTGTGTCCAAAACAAATGTTTTTCTATTCTATTCTATCCTCCTGTAAACTTTCTCCTAAATGTAACTTATAGAATATAGAAAGGCAGGAAACCTTACTATTTTGTTATTGTTATGGTTTACCTATTTATTACCGACAAAAATGAGGTGTTATAATGTTTGACGTGTCTGTCTGTCTGGGTCATATCATACATAGCGAACGGATGGAGCGATTTCAATTTAGTTTTTATTTGTATGAAAGGTAAGTTTCGAGTGAGTTTTATACATGTTTCATGAAAATGTATAAATAAACTAGCTGACAATAACGTTGTTTTGCAAAATTAATAAATCTAAATTTAAAATTTAAGAAAAACCCCCGGTTTCAATGTTTTAATTTCCTTAAAAGTATACACCATAATATTTTGTAATGTGCAAAAGATGCGATTTCATTTGATACCCCACTCATGTATACGAGTATTTGCAGATTTTCGCGGTTTCCTTCCCCACTCTCACCCCCATAACTTTTAAACGGTACAACCGATTTTCATGAAACATGTCTAAGAACACTCGCGCCAAACTCACCTTTTATACAAAAATAACTATATTGAAATCGCTCCATCTGTTCGGGAGCTATGATGTCCCTGACAGACAGAAAGACACGTCAATCTTATAACACCCCTCTTTTTTGGTCAGGGGTTAAAAAAACTACTTTAAAAGATCTCGTTCAAACCAATTTTAGTTGGAAGTTTTAAAAGTCAAAAATCAATTAATTTATTTCCTTTGAAGCACATGGTTTACATGGACAGGTCAGTTTAAAATTAATATTTAAAAAATAATAATAATTGATTTTTATATTGACATTGATAATGATGATAAGTTTGAATGACATAAGAATATTGTATAAAATTGTTTTTCTTTTTTTAATGTAATTTGACGCAAACCCAATTTGCAGTGCCCCTCCGGGGTGCATGTTGTACAATCGAACCAACTGAATCGTGACCCACCATAAGCTTATTTTTGCATAACACCTTAAATACAAGTAGGTCGAAATTCGCTTGAAAATTTATTTCCTTGGTAACGAACTTGTTATCATTTGATTATACACTGACATTTACTGAGTGCACTGTTAAATAAATCGGAGAGTATCGACTAAGCTCGTATATGAAAAAGAAGAGATGATGTTACTGTCTTTATCTGTATTTACGTAGGTAAGTATAGGAAGTTTTCTACGAACGTAATGGTGCCACTTCACTTGGCCGTATTAAATTTGCTCAACTATTAGTCGCATTTGTTTCTCTAGAATATAAAATCAAAAATAATGCAGTAATGTTTGGGAAAATCAGCCAAGTGAAGAGCCAGCATAAACTTTAGATAAATCTAAATTTAAAATTTAAGAAAAACCCCCGATTCCCGTGCCTTAATTTCCTTAAACGTAAAACAACATAATATTTTGTAATGTGGACGCGATGCGATTTCATTTGATACCCCACACTAGTATATTTGCAGATTTTCGGTTTTCCTTACCCACTCTCACCCCCATAACTTTTAAACGGCACAACCGATTTTCATGATACATGTCTAAGAACACTCGCGCCAGACTCACCTTTAATACAAAAAAAACTAAATTGAAATCGCTCCATCCGTTCGGGAGCTATGGTGACACAGACAGACAGACAGACACACAGACAGACAGACAGACAGACAGACAGACACGTCAAACTTATAACACCCCTCTTTTTTGGTCGGGGGTTAATTAATTCATTAACAGGTTTCATTCACGTCATTTCTATAAGTATTTTAAGGACAGAAACATGCCATTGTTGGTCTTTCAAGCTATATAAGTATAAAGAGTAATAAAATTTGTGAAATGAAAAAAAACTTTATTTAATCTTAAACAGAACTAATTTGATTTATAAGATTCTGTAATGCAGTCCAGTGCCGTGCAAATAATTTCTAATAGTTTGTAGACAGACGTCATGTTGCGCCGCAAAATATCGGGTGGGAGTAAAAGGATGTTCTTCGTAATGGTGTTGCATGTCCACTCTTAGTTTAGTTCGTTCGTGAGTCGGCGAACGCCGTGGTTATGACGTCAGTCCTCGTGGATGCCCTCTCCGGTGTGCCGTCTGATCCAGGTCCTCACCGTATTCCGAGAAATATTCAATTCCCGTGATATTTCCCGTATGCCATAGCCTTCCTCACTTAAGACTACAATCCGAGAACATTGTTCTTCTAAATTAGCCATTATAAAAAAATATTAGGCATTTTCCCATTTAGTTTATATTTTTTCACATTGATTGACAACTTGACATAATATGACACACTTGTAGAACACTCCATTTTTTAAATATATTTTTTCAATCAAAAAGTTTAGGTTAAATAAGCGAGAACTAGCTCGATATTCAAACAATGACTGTATATGTGTGAAATGTGGTTTTATGGCAATGATAACAAAGGTTAAAATTGCATAGCTCTGCGACCTGTATTGACGTAATTTTATTAGTACCTAAAACGTCGTAAGTAACATTATACGTGATAGATCTTACAAGTTTGAAAGTTTCAAGCGAATTATCAGGCAAGTGGGTCATGATTCAGTTGGTTCGATTGTACATATCGACTTAAGATGTAACAATTTACCTATATCTGTATAAATGTACATGTGAGCAAATAAATAAATATATATTTTTTTTTAATTCTGTATCAAGGCAACAACAATGTCTTGACAGTTTGCTTAAATTTTGCATGGTATTGTAAATCAAGAAGTTACACTGAAGACAAATTTCACCACTTTGGATGTGTCTCGCGTTAACTAATCAGTTAAAAAAAATATAGAAACTTCAATATTATTTTTGAAGTCCTTCCGAAGGTACCGTAGCTTCCGTTGGTGTTTCTCCATTTGGCTACGGAGGAACCCTTAATATAGGTTTGTATAGATCTGATACTCTTTTTCTTCAAGTTCCTATCCATTTCACTTCCTTCTTCGCCCATTCTTTTACTGTGCGGGCAGTCCAATTGTGGAATGCATTACCAGTCCCGGTCCGGCATGCTAAGTCACTACCTATATTCAGAAACATGGTCAAAGAACACTATTTGTCCTGTAGCACTGAAAGTGTACATTTGTCCCTAATAAAACATTATAATTATGTAGTTTATGTATATATTTATGTTTTATTTATTAGGTTAGATATAGTATGTATATTTACATATATGTAGGTTTATTTTATTTATTTTAGTCACTTTTGTTATATATAATCCTGTAAGTATCTATAATAAATTCATATTTGCACACATATCCCCTTTAATGTCTCAATGATCCTATCCATTCAAGGTTGTGTGGAAGAGATCGCTCTTGAGCGATAAGACCGCCAATAATTGTCGCATAGTTTTAAGAAAATTATTGTTATGTTTGTTTTATAATTGTGTGCGCAATAAAGAATTATTATCTTATAGTTTTTTTTAAGTAATAATACCAAGGACGGAATATATTTCTTTAGTCACCAATCCTATTATATCCAAAAACAGTAACATAAGATTCGGTACAGTAATAAATTAACCACACATCGCTAGCAACTATCATTTGTTTTTGTAGGTTTGACGTCATTAGTACAAACTCTTAAATATTCAACATTTCGCACCGTAGTAAACGAAGCTTATAATGCGGGTATGAAAATAAATTAATAAAATATTTCCGTACTAATCATCACACAGCATAACCTTTTTTTTAAATGTTCGATAAGCATTCATGTGACCATAATCTCACCTGATGTAAAGTGACGATGTGGTCTAAGATGGAGCATGAAGGCCTAGAACTAGATACTAGATTCTATTATATACTAGCGTCCCAGCCCGGCATCGCACGGGTGCAAATTATACATATAAACCTTCCTTCCACTGCCGCTGAGCGCTCGCTACCCTCGCTCGCCTCAACCTCAACTAAGTACTTCAGTATCAACGTACGTCTCCACTGCTGGGGAGACACGGGGACCAAGTACATGTATCAATAATTATATTGCCAAACAAGAATGAAAACCTTTTAAAATATCATGGTTTTTAGCTCCCGGCAAAAAAGAGGGGTGTTATAAGTTTGACGAGTCTGTCTGGGACACTACAGCTCCCAAACGGATGAAGCGACTTCAATTTAGTTTCTCTTCGTATGAAAGGTGAGTTTCGCGCGAGTGTTCTTGGACATGTTTGATGAAAATCTGTTGACCCGTTTAAAAGTTATGAGGGTAAAAGTGGGGAAGGAAAACCGTAAATCTGCAAATATACTCGAGTGGGATATCAAATGAAATCGCATCGCGTGCACATTACATAATATTATGAGTTTTGACGAAGGTCATGTCAAATGTCCATGTTGTGCCCGCCCCCGTTTTGGTTGAGAATTCGGTTCTCGAAGTTGTTGACGCGTATGTGTACCTAGGACAGACAGTCCAATTAGGTAGGTCCAACTTCGAGAAAGAGGTCACTCGCCGAATCCAGCTCGGATGGGCAGCGTTCGGAAAACTACGGCACGTCTTTTCGTCAAAAATACCGCAGTGCCTCAAGACAAAAGTCTTCAATAAGTGTGTGTTGCCAGTGATGACTTACGGATCCGAAACGTGGTCCTTCACTATTGGCCTTATGAATAGGCTCAGAGTCGCTCAAAGAGCTATGGAAAGGGCTATGCTCGGGGTTTCTCTACGGGATCGAATCAGAAATGAGGAGATACGTAGAAGAACGCGGGTCACCGACATAGCCAAACGGATTAGCTCTTTGAAGTGGCAGTGGGCAGGCCACATAGCACGAAGAACAGATGGCCGTTGGGGCCGAAAGGTTCTCGAATGGAGGCCGCGGATTGGTAAGCGCAGCGTCGGACGACCACCAACAAGATGGACGGATGACTTAGTCAAACTTGCTGGCTCACGGTGGATGCAAGTGGCGACCGATCGGAATGATTGGTCGTCTTTGAGGGAGGCTTATGTCCAGCAGTGGACGTCAAAAAGCTGAGATGATGATGATGATGAGTTTTGGGAAATAAGGTTTTTTTTTTTTTTTTTTTTTTTTTTTTATCGTTTATAAGCCTTTTTTTGACCACAATCTCACCTGATGTAAAGTGACGATGTGGTCTAAGATGGAGCATGAAGACTTAGAAGGTGGCTTCTCCGGGCCACATTACGAAACACGAATAATCGCTTCACGCACTGGCCCAGCCCGGAGGGTGGTGACAAGCCGCGGCCGAAGCCTACCACCAGAGTCTGTTCTTAGCACCACCCGGAGGTCACGTGTAAGGATTCAGAGGGTTATCACTTACGGACGTGAACAGACAAAACCTCCTGGTTCTGGAAACGGAAGATTTTTAAATTGTAAATTAAGATTATAATATCGAGTTAATGGTCTCGTATGAAATTGCCGTGTTGGCTAAGTGGGAGCACATTCGACTTTCATTCCGAAGGTCATGGGTCCAAACCTAAGCACGCACCTCTAGATTTCTCTTCTTGAAAATATATGAGCGCTTTCTAACACGTGCTTCAACGGTGAAGGCAAACATCGTTAGGAAACCGGCATGTTCTGAGAACTTTAAACAGTTTGAAGGACATGTGACATTCACCAACCCGCACTTGGCCAGCGTGGTGAGTTAAGGCCTAATCTCTCTCGCCAAAAGAGAAGTCCCTGTGTCCCAGCAGTGGGAACGTTAATAGGGTGATGATCACGACGTAAATACAACCGAAGCGGGTTTGTAAGTACATTAAGTATTTACTTATGATGCTAAAAACAGTTTAACCATTGTTTTTGTTGAATAACGTGTTTTGGCCATAAACAGTTTTTTACATCAAAAACTAAGGTTACATACAGCGTCAAATTGAATTAAATTACATTCATTTATTTAACTTATGGGAAATTAAAGATCACTTACTTACGTCAGTAAATTAATATAATCATCACTAGCGGCCCGCCCCGGCTTCGCACGGGTAATTATAAAAAAAAACCGACAATTGTTCGATTTTTTCTCGCCTTTTAAACCTTCCCTAGATCTCCACGAACATTCCAAAACTAAGATAAGATAAATCCGTTCAGCCGTTCTCGAGTTTTAATCAGACTAACGAACAACAATTAATTTTTATTTATATAGATTATTTAAAAACTAAGTAAATTAAATAATAGTGCAGCTGAACAGTCGCTTTGTCAAAGCATGTAGAAGCAGCTGTAATGAGGCCTTGTCAAATTTCATAACACAATGCTAGAATCAATCATTTTATCTGATTTTGTACGATCTACAATTTCTAGTTTCGGGTCTGGGTGTTTTCTTTGTATCATAAGTATTTATTTACAAAGAAATATGTATGTATGTAGTATATCAGTCACCTAACACCCATAGTGCAAGCTCTGCTTAGTTTAGGGTTAGGTGGTGCTGTGTAATTACTTAATTAGTCCAGAAATATTTATTTATTTTATTTATCTGGGAGTGCTTTCATTTTTGGAGGATTCAACTGCAAATTTAACGATTTTAATTGTTCAAATTAATAAAATGAAATGAGGTCCACTCCGCCAATGCGCAACCACGACTGCGACCGATCGATGTAAAGTGACGATGTGGTCTAAGATGGGGCATGAAGGCCTAGAAGGTAGATGGCTGCTCCGGGCCACATTACGAAATTGATCTCACTTGTAGCTACTGTTCCCACTTCATTGTGTTCACTCCATACTTCCATAGATACTGCTATAGTTCCATAGATAATGGCCGGCTGTTTATACACACTTAATGAATATTTTGACTATATTAAGGATACATAATTTTATTTTAATTAGTGTACACCTATCTAAAAATATTTGCATGCCGATCAACTGTGTTAATATAAACTGATCTGTAAATTAAAATTTAAGACCTACTTTTACATTCAAATCTATATTTTGGGATACTTATAAAGATTTTAATTTTAACTTTTTTTTTTCTCCTTGGTCCTTGGTGTTTAATATGTATAGTATATATCTATATATGTATTATCAGATGTCTACTACCCGTAACACAAGCTTATAGCTAACCATGGAGCTAGATGTTGTTGTGTGGATTGTCCGGAAATATTTATTTAAGTAATTTAATTTGATAATGGATCTTCTTATGGAGTCTCATGAGGGTGATTTTTGGTAACGGTAACGCCAACATACTAATCCAACTAATATTATAAACGCGAAAGTTTGTAAGGATGTAAGTGTGTTTGATGCTGTTTCACGCATAAACTACTGAATGGATTTTGATGAGACTTCAAAATAATATAGCTCACAATATATCAGAATAACACATAGGCTACTTTTTACAGCGTTAAAATACCACTTTTTTTGAAAAAAATCATTAAATCACTTATTGCGATTTAAGCCCTATTTAGTTCATATTTGGCATGGACATAAAAAGACACTAAAAAGCAGAGCGGAGCACTCAGAGTGTGTCAGAATAAAATGGAACGGAGCATTCTGAACATCAGATTAGGAGACAAAATTAAACTTAAGTATATAAGAAGTAGGACCAAGCAGACGGATGTAACATACACAGTAAAAAAGGAGGTTATGTCTGTTCACGTCCGTAAGTGGTAACCCTCTGAATCCTTACACGTGACCTCCGGGTGGTGCTAAGAACAGTCTCTGGTGGGAGGCTTCGGCCGCGGCTTGTCACCACCCTCCGGGCTGGGCCAGTGCGTGAAGCGATTTTTTCGTGTTTCGTAATGTGGCCCGGAGAAGCCATCTTCTAGGCCTTCATGCTCCATCTTAGACCACATCGTCACTTTACATCAGGTGAGATTGTGGTCAAATGAAGGCTTATAAAAAAAAAAAGCTCAAATGGAACTGGATAGGCCATTATGATAAGAAACAAAAAGGAAAAATGGACATAAGATGTTACTGAATGGTATCCTCGAGATGGAAAAAGAAGGAAAGGGCGACAAAAAACTAGATGGGAGGATGATATTAGAAAAGTAGCTGGGACAACATGGAACAGAAAAACAACAAACAGAGAGACATGGAAAAGTCTAGGGGAGGCCTATGCCAAACGGCAAACTGATACAGATACCTATGTCGAAGACAAGATTAAATTAAATTAAATATATGATTATTCAAGATACAAGATACAAGATACAAAATTATTTATTTCCATAGTTTGGTTTTACAAAACTTAGACACGTCAAAATAAATCACAAAAAAACAAAATAATCATAAGTGCTTATAGATAAGTAGGAAATAAATTTATGGTATCTGGTCGCTTCGCTTTTTTTACACTAGAGCAAAGAAGCGATTAGAAACTCTAGCTCATTTTTGTATTGAAACTTTACAATCATTATTTGTTAGTCTTGTTTTTGATTTTGTGTTGGAGCAGATTCCGTCCCAAGCAGTTTTGTCCTCAAGGTAATCCAATATATTATAATAAGCTTTTTTACAAAGATTATTTTTTACAATTTTCTTAAATTTAGTAATTGACAACTGTTGCAATTCTTTGGGAATCTTGTTGTAGAAGCGTATACATTGCCCTTTAAATGATACATTAACCTTATGCAGCCTAGTGGTGGGCAAAGCGAGTTTATATTTATTTCTTGTATTTACATTGTGTTTATCACTATTTTTTGTAAACAAATTAATATTTTTATGCGTATACATAATGGCTTCATAAATATATTGACAAATGACGGTCAATATGTTTATTTCTTTGAATTTATCACGTAGCGAATCTCGGGGACCCATATTATAGATAGCACGAACAGCCCTTTTCTGCAGTACAAATATGGTATTTATGCGTCCTACTCCAGCACTCCCCCACAGCAAAATACCGTATGACATAATGCTATGGAAGTAACTAAAGTAGACCAGTCTAGATGTTGCAATATTAGTTAAAACTCTAATTTTTTTGACTGCGAAAGCAGCAGAACTGAGCCTTTTCGACAATTTATCTATATGAGGGTCCCATTGAAGCTTGCTATCTAAAGTTATACCTAGGAATACAGTATTTTCAACGAGCTCTAAATTGTCGCCCTTTATTTTAATATCTACAGAACCTTGTTTTACATTAGGTAGTGAAAATCGAATACATTTAGTTTTATTTTCATTCAATAATAGATTATTGGATTCAAACCAATGGACTACTTTAGAAATTGCATTATTTACCTTGTCAAAGTTATTAGTGCGACGATCTATTTTAAAAAGAAGTGAAGTATCATCAGCAAATAATACAATTTCATGTTGATCCTGTACAAGATGTGGCAAGTCATTTATGTATATCAAAAAAAGGTAAGGTCCCAATATGGATCCCTGAGGTACACCCATTGACACTAAGGACCCTGGAGATCGTTTCCCGTTGACATCAACTCTTTGAATTCTTTCGCTTAAATAGGAAGCAAAAAGATCCAAGGATTTGCCCCTAATTCCATAGTGGCTCAATTTCCTGATCAATGTTTCATGGTGCACGCAATCGAATGCCTTAGATAAATCACAAAAAATTCCTATTGCATCCTGCGACTTTTCCCAAGCATCATAAACATGAGTTAGTAACTCAACACCAGCATCAGCAGTGGACTTGCATTTAGTGAAGCCATATTGCTTGTTATGTAGTAAATTATTTACATCAAAATGTAATGAGAGCTGGCTTAAAATAAGCTTCTCAAATATTTTACTAAATGTAGGCAGAACTGATATTGGTCTAAAGTTAGTAGGGTCCGTTGTATTGCCCGATTTGAACAAAGGTACAATTTTACTATGTTTCATTAGGTCAGGAAACACTCCAGAGTCTATGCATTCATTGAATATATTAGCCAAATCAGGTGCCAGAGTAACTATTAGTGGTTTAAGAGTGTGTACAGAAATACCCCAGAGATCTTGGGTTTTTTTTACATTTATCATTTTGAAGGCTTTAACAATGTCTTGTTCGTTGACATGTTTAAAATGAAAGATGTTTTTACAATCAGGTACGTTGTTTTTTAATAATGACACGGCAAGATCATGTGAAGAGTTTAAAGAGCTTGTAGTTGACATAGGAATGTCTGTAAAAAAACTTTCAAAAGCTTGTGCTATCTCTAAATCATTATTAATAACTGTTTCATTTACTTTAAGTTTGTATTCATTGTTATTGTTCTGAGTTTTGCCAGTCTCATCATTAATTATTTTCCAGGTAGTTTTAATTATGTTACTACTGTTTTTAATTTTTGAGCTTAGATAATTTGATTTTGCCAATTGGCAGACATTTTTGAAAATTTTTGAGTATATTTTGACTTTATCTTTGAACTTTTCACAGGGGTTATATTGCTTTTCGCTATACAATTCATACAATTTTTGTCTGCTTTTATGTATACCTACAGTTGCCCACTCACTAAAACCAGGTTTGTCTGAGACTACAATTGATTTAGTTGTAAATATTACATTAAAAATGTTATAAAATTGATTGAAAAATGTACTATAAAGTTGATTGGGATTGTTGTTATAGTAATCAAAAGGAAGCTGTAGATCCCAACTACATTTAAACCTCTCAAATCGATTTGTAGTCACTGGTACAAAGCTAATTTTCTTTTTTATAATTTGTCTAGAATTTATATTAAATTTTACATATTGCCCTAGATGATCGGATTTTAGGTTACTTATTATATTTTTGCTGATTACATTTTCATTTAGGCTGGTATAAATATTATCTAAACATTTTGCTGATGTGTCTGTTATTCTGGTTGGTTCCATAAATGAAGGTATTATATTAAGTTATAGGAACCAAATAAATTGCTTATTCTAGTACTTAATGAATAGATTTCTAGGAGATCTATATTAAAATCCCCGCAAATAATAATACTTTTGTTTTTTTTACACATTTTAAATAAAACATCATCCATAACCTTTTCAAATATTTCATATGATGCTGACGGTGGTCTGTATACGCTTACTACAAAACTCTGCTCCAACTCCACACATGCTATTTCAATTTGGCTTTCAACGGACAAGCATGTTATGTCTTGTCTATTCTTAAACTTTATTGCCTTATTTAGCAATATAACACTACCGCCTCGAATAGCATGTGTTCTACAGAACGAACTACCAACTTGGTGACTTGGGAAGTTAAACATCAGTTCATAATCTTTAAGCCAATGCTCTGTAATACACAGAATGTCAACATTAAAAGAACTTAAATACAATTCTATTTCAAATAATTTACTATTAATTCCTTGTATATTTTGATGCACCAGGGTAGTAGTAGGAGATATTGTATTTTGTTTACATTTTAGCATTTTTTTGGGGTGATTCATATTATTTGACTTTTTAAGGTATTTATTTTTGTTTTTATTGATTTGAATAAAATTTTGGCAAGAGACTTCCTCTATTGTCTTAGTATCTAATTTAAAAAACTTGGAAAAAGTTCCAAAGACTTACAAGAAGTGTCATTATAATGCTCAAAAGAAGCATTTTTATGAGCCAAATTATTGGCTGATGTACTTAAAAAATAACATAGCGAATCAGCTAATTGTCTAGTATAAAAATTTGAAAGGTAATAATTACCTTTAGTCAAGTAATATTTTTTATTAACTATACAGTTAATATCAATCACATGTACAGGATTATTGCATGAAATTGTATGCAAAGTCATGTTTAAATTATATCTAATGTTATTTTCTTGTTGTGGCAAACTTTGGCTATAAGGAAATGTATAGAATACAATATTGCCCACCTGTAGTGAAAATAGTTCATCTACATATTTAATTAGGTCAGATTTCTTTACATTTCCTCTATTTCCCATCAAAATTATCAAATTGGTGAATTTATTTAATGAAGTATCACTTCTAATGTTTTTCATGATTTGATGCAAATCAGAAAATGGAAAACAATTATTTACTATTGGATGTTTCATACTAATATTTAAAAACTTACCAACATTTTTTCCAAGTTCATCGCAGTACACTATAGTTTTTGTACATTGATCCAGGTTTCCTGTGAGTAATGATGCTGGTGCAATACTATCCAGACATGACTCTCCATGGCCCTGGCCATCAACACGAGCCGGACCAGAATTATCATGTCCTAAACTAACATTGCAGTCACATCCGGATAATATCCTAGTCTCAAGACTTGCCTGGCTATTCAGTAAAGCATCCATGGCTAGACTGAGTTCCCTGATTTCATTAAAAATTTAATTAAAGTAAATGTGTAAAGTAAAAGTGCATGAAATCTATATAAATAAAAATGAATTGTTGGCCGATTGAGCTGATTTTGGTTTAAAATGTTTGTCGTAGTCCAGGGTAGGTCTAAACGGTGAGCAAATAAGGAAAAACTGCCGGAACCTTTTTTTACCCGTGCGAAGCGTGTATTATAATAATCAGTAATAAAGGCTATTTTTATTTTATTTTATTTTTAGACGTAGACGCAGTCCTAGTAAAAGGCATCAAGCTACACTTTCCCCCGCGGGTAAAACTATGTTACGAGGCCGGAAACCTCATAATCACCACCCCATTTACGTTCCCACTGCTGGGATACAGGGACTTCTCTCTTGGCGAGAGATATGCCTTAATTCACCACGCTGGTCAAGTGCGGGCTAGTGAATGTCACATGACTTTCAAACTCTGCCACTCCGACAGCTCTGTTGACTAAGTGCAATTACTACATACACTACAATATCTTATTCATAAAAACAATCATTAAAATCGTTGGGGTTCAAGGCGAAGTATATTGTCTGTATTAAAACAACCATTTTAATTTTGAGTGTGTATTTAATTAATTTGGATAGCGTTTAAACAAGTGTTTTAATTTACGCAATTATCGTTTTGTTTGTCTGAGTGACGTTATTAGCGAAACTCACAAATAAATGAAGAGCTAATGTATGTGGGCTTATTCTTAAAAACAAATTTGTTTATACAACTAAGCTTGAACAGTGAAAGTCAACCAGCTATGTCATTGTGGGGTATCGTTGAATAAGTATAGTAAATATAATTTTGAACCCCCAACCAAAAAAGAGAGTTGTTATAAGTTTGACGTGTCTGTCTGTCTGTCTGTTCCATCATAGCTCCCGAACGGATGGAGCGATTTCAATTTAGTTTTTTTTTGTATGAAAGGTGAGTTTGGCCCGGGTGTTATTAGACATGTTTCATGAAAATCGGTTAAAAGTTATGGGGGTGAGAGTGGGGAAGGAAAACAGAAAATCTGCAAATATACTAGTGTGGGGTATCAAATGAAAGCGCATCGCGTCCACATTACATAATATTATGTTGTTTTACATTAAAGGAAATGAAGGCATTGGAATCGGGGGTATTTCTTAAATTTTAAATTTTGATTTATTAGTTTTCTTTCGACATTTTTCGATACGACTGACCGTTTAGCATCAATATCAAATCAAAGTTGCGTACCTATTTCTCACTTATTAGACTGTAAACATTCCCAAAAATGTTAGGCCGCAGTTGGGCTATATTTTTCTCTATATTTGAGCTTGTTTAAGACTGTGTAAAGAGTATATCTTATCTTAATCTTAATATATATAAATCTCGTGTCACAATGTTTGTCCTCAATGGACTCATAAACCACTTAGCCGATTATAATAAAATTCGCACACCATGTGCAGTTCGATCCAACTTGAGAGATAGGATGGTTTTTACGGCGAGAAAAATTCGAATAATTTTTGGGAAAATGTTAATACCCGTGCGACGCCGGGGCGGGCCGCTAGTAGTTTAATAAATATATCACAGACAAGGCCAGGGCATTAAAATATACTCCCCAAATATTTGGACTTAGCTAACACGAAGGGGAACCACCGCTGTTTAAGTCTTCAAGTCATGAATTTAAAGAAACAAGATACAAGATTGATTTCCATGGTTTGTTTTTACAAATCTAAGAAACGTCGAAAATAAAGACAAAAAAACATAAACAAATTGAATATAAGTACTTAAAGATAAATCTATATGAATAAAAATGAATTGTTGTTCGTTAGTCTGATAAAAACTCGAGAACGGCTGAACGGATTTATCTTATCTTAGTCTTGAAATGTTCGTGGAGGTCTCGGGAAGGTTTAAAAGGCGAGAAAAAATTGAATAATTGCCGGGAACTTTTTTACCCGTGCGACGCCGGGGCGGGCCGCTAGTAGGAAATAAAATTATCGCATCTGTGTCGTATCTTTTTTTAAACTAGAGCAAAGAAGCGATTAGAACCTCTAGCTCATTTTTGTTCATTATTTATTTTATTTACTTTATAGTTTGACGTGTCTGTTCTTCTGTATGGGACATCATAGGTCCCAAACGGATGAAGCGATTTCAATTAAGGTTTTTTTTTTGGATGTACGGTGAGTTTAATGCAAATGTTCTTAGACATGTTTGATGAAAATCAGTTGACCCGTTTAAAAGTTATGAGGGTTAAAGTGAGGAAGGAAAACTCGAGCGGCGTCTCAAATGAAAGCGCATCAATCACCTGCACATTACAAAATAGTATTACTTTTTTATAAGGGAACTAAGGTTATGGACCGTTAGGTCCCGTTAGGTGGACGGACCAGGTCCGAGCCACCAATCTACATAATGCCCTTCACTCAGCCAAGGAGAGGAACAAGTGGCGAGCACGACCCTCAGTAATGAGGTAATCGACGCGCTCCTCCGAGCGTTGATTTCCGTCGTCATTCCCTATTTGTGGCATGATCTTCTTTCGGACCGTAGCTCGCCACTTGTTCCTCTCCTTGGCTGAGTGAAGGAAGGTTCGATAGCGTTATTGTTTTTTACAATATTTTTTAATTTAGTGATTGACAACTGTTGCAATTCCTTGGGAATCTTGATGTAGAAGCATATACATTAACGGCTTAGCTAGCTCTATGGCTTGGTAAATAAATAAACGGCTATAATTATTGAGATAAACCAGTGGTTACCAGATATTAAGCAAATAATGTCGAAGTTTATCTGCAAAACACGTGCAAATGTCCGCCGGTTGACATTGGTCACTGTCAATTGAGCAGACTACTTTTATGGCGCAGTGGCGGCAGGTCCGATTACGGTAGAATAGGATAGAAAATATATAATAAGTACACTCATGTGCTTTAACAGTGAAGGGAATAAATCTAAAATTAAAATATAAGAAAAAACCCCGATTCCAATGCCTTATCTTCCTTAAAAGTAAATATATTATGTAATGCGCGATGCGCTTTCATTTGATACCCCAATCGAGTAAATTTGCAGATTTTCGGTTTTCCATCCCCACTCTAACCCCCATAACTTTTAAACGGCACAACCGATTTTCATGAAACATATCTAAGAACACTCGCGCCAAACTCACCTTTCATAGAAAAAAACTAAATTGAAATCGCTCGATCCGTTCGGGAGCTATGATGTCCCAGACAGACAGACAGACACACAGATAGACAGACACGTCAAACTTATAACACCCCTCTTTTTCGGTCGGGGGTTAAAAATAGTGTAGACACCGGCATGTTCTGAGCACTTTGAACAGTTTGGACATTGTGACATTCACCAACGCGCACTTGGCCAGCGTGGTGAATTAAGGCCAAATATAGCTCTTGGTGATATGTTTGTGTACTCTCTTTAGTGTATATCTTCTGTCTGTGGTCATGTGTACTTCATCATCATCACTTTATTAACGTTCCCACAGCTGGGACACAGGGAATTCTCTCTTGGCGAGAGAGATAATGCCTTAATAAACCACGCTGGCCAAGTGTGGGTTGGTAAAAGTCACATGTCCTTCAAACTCTTCAAAGTTCTCAGAACATGCCGGTTTCCTCGCGATTGCCTTCACAAAGCGCACATACATTTTTGTAGAGGAAAAATTGAAAAATGCGCGGTGGGTGTTTAACCTTTGGAATTAATTTCGAGTGTTCGCCAACATGGCTAACTTTTTGTCAATAAATTGTTTTATATGTATAATAATAAATATCTTTACATGTACATATTATGTCTATTATAATATCTAAGTATTTCGGGTGGCTAGTACCCGTAACACAAGCTTAGAGCTTACCACGGGGATAAATGTTATTGTGTGGATTTTGGGAAAATATTTATTTATTTTAAGATTAAGGAATAGGATCCAGGATAGGACTTACAAGATAGAGGAGGGGTCCTAGGTTGTAGGTACACTTTATGCTGCGTAGGAGTTGAGAAAGGCCTGAAAAACAACAAATAGCCCTTTAAATTCGCACATGTGTGGACGTATTTATTTATTTAAGGACTACTAACAAAGGTAACGCCATACATTTCTTAAATTCTAAAATACAATAGACATACATAAGTGCTCCTTCTTTTACAAGTAGCCACCACATGCTTACAGAAACATAGATCTAAATATAATATGTAATATATATAAGTTAATAGTGATTAATTTTTAATATATCGCTATGTTATTTTTTAAGTACATCAGCCAATAATTTGGCTCATAAAAATGCTTCTTTTGAGCATTATAATGACACTTCTTGTAAGTCTTTGGAACTTTTTCCAAGTTTTTTAAATTAGATACTAAGACAATAGAGGAAGTCTCTTGCCAAAATTTAATTCAAATCAATAAAAACACAAATAAATACCTTAAAAAGTCAAATAATATGAATCACCCCAAAAAAATGCTAAAATGTAAACAAAATACAACATCTCCTACTACTACCCTGGTGCATCAAAATATACAAGGAATTAATAGTAAATTATTTGAAATAGAATTGTATTTAAGTTCTTTTAATGTTGACATTCTGTGTATTACAGAGCATTGGCTTAAAGATTATGAACTGATGTTTAACTTCCCAAGTCACCAAGTTGGTAGTTCGTTCTGTAGAACACATGCTATTCGAGGCGGTAGTGTTATATTGCTAAATAAGGCAATAAAGTTTAAGAATAGACAAGACATAACATGCTTGTCTGTTGAAAGCCAAATTGAAATAGCATGTGTGGAGTTGGAGCAGAGTTTTGTAGTAAGCGTATACAGACCACCGTCAGCATCATATGAAATATTTGAAAAGGTTATGGATGATGTTTTATTTAAAATGTGTAAAAAAAACAAAAGTATTATTATTTGCGGGGATTTTAATATAGATCTCCTAGAAATCTATTCATTAAATACTAGAATATGCAATTTATTTGGTTCCTATAACTTAATACCTTTATTTATGGAACCAACCAGAATAACAGACACATCAGCAAAATGTTTAGATAATATTTTTACCAGCCTAAATGAAAATGTAATCAGCAAAAATATAATAAGTAACCTAAAATCCGATCATCTAGGGCAATATGTAAAATTTAATATGAGTTCTAGACAAATTATAAAAAAGAAAATTAGCTTTGTACCAGTGACTACAAATCGATTTGAGAGGTTTAAATGTAGTTGGGATCTACAGCTTCCTTTTGATTACTATAACAACAATCCCAATCAACTTTATAGTACATTTTTCAATCAATTTTATAACATTTTTAATGTAATATTTACAACTAAATCAATTGTAGTCTCAGACAAACCTGGTTTTAGTGAGTGGGCAACTGTAGGTATACATAAAAGCAGACAAAAATTGTATGAATTGTATAGCGAAAAGCAATATAACTCCTGTGAAAAGTTCAAAGATAAAGTCAAAATATATTCAAAAATTTTCAAAAATGTCTGCCAATTGGCAAAATCAAATTATCTAAGCTCAAAAATTAAAAACAGTAGTAACATAATTAAAACTACCTGGAAAATAATTAATGATGAGACTGGCAAAACTCAGAACAATAACAATGAATACAAACTTAAAGTAAATGAAACAGTTATTAATAATGATTTAGAGATAGCACAAGCTTTTGAAAGTTTTTTTACAGACATTCCTATGTCAACTACAAGCTCTTTAGACTCTTCACATGATCTTGCCGTGTCATTATT
This sequence comes from Gymnoscelis rufifasciata, assembly GCA_929108375.1. Taxonomy (NCBI): domain Eukaryota; kingdom Metazoa; phylum Arthropoda; class Insecta; order Lepidoptera; family Geometridae; genus Gymnoscelis; species Gymnoscelis rufifasciata. Next base: position 6,369,247 of record OV815332.1, on the reverse strand, counting down.
AAAAAACAACGTACCTGATTGTAAAAACATCTTTCATTTTAAACATGTCAACGAACAAGACATTGTTAAAGCCTTCAAAATGATAAATGTAAAAAAAACCCAAGATCTCTGGGGTATTTCTGTACACATTCTTAAACCACTAATAGTTACTCTGGCACCTGATTTGGCTAATATATTCAATGAATGCATAGACTCTGGAGTGTTTCCTGACCTAATGAAACATAGTAAAATTGTACCATTGTTCAAATCGGGCAATACAACGGACCCTACTAACTTTAGACCAATATCAGTTCTGCCTACATTTAGTAAAATATTTGAGAAGCTTATTTTAAGCCAGCTCTCATTACATTTTGATGCAAATAATTTACTACATAACAAGCAATATGGCTTCACTAAATGCAAGTCCACTGCTGATGCTGGTGTTGAGTTACTAACTCATGTTTATGATGCTTGGGAAAAGTCGCAGGATGCAATAGGATTTTTTTGTGATTTATCTAAGGCATTCGATTGCGTGCACCATGAAACATTGATCAGGAAATTGAGCCACTATGGAATTAGGGGCAAATCCTTGGATCTTTTTGCTTCCTATTTAAGCGAAAGAATTCAAAGAGTTGATGTCAACGGGAAACGATCTCCAGGGTCCTTAGTGTCAATGGGTGTACCTCAGGGATCCATATTAGGACCTTACCTTTTTTTGATATACATAAATGACTTGCCACATCTTATACAGGATCAACATGAAATTGTATTATTTGCTGATGATACTTCACTTCTTTTTAAAATAGATCGTCGCACTAATAACTTTGACAAGGTAAATAATGCAATTTCTAAAGTAGTCCATTGGTTTGAATCCAATAATCTATTATTGAATGAAAATAAAACTAAATGTATTCGATTTTCACTACCTAATGTAAAACAAGGTTCTGTAGATATTAAAATAAAGGGCGACAATTTAGAGCTCGTTGAAAATACTGTATTCCTAGGTATAACTTTAGATAGCTTCAATGGGACCCTCATATAGATAAATTGTCGAAAAGGCTCAGTTCTGCTGCTTTCGCAGTCAAAAAAATTAGAGTTTTAACTAATATTGCAACATCTAGACTGGTCTACTTTAGTTACTTCCATAGCATTATGTCATACGGTATTTTGCTGTGAGGGAATGCTGGAGTAGGACGCATAAATACCATATTTGTACTGCAGAAAAGGGCTGTTCGTGCTATCTATAATATGGGTCCCCGAGATTCGCTACGTGATAAATTCAAAGAAATAAACATATTGACCGTCATTTGTCAATATATTTATGAAGCCATTATGTATACGCATAAAAATATTAATTTGTTTACAAAAAATAGTGATAAACACAATGTAAATACAAGAAATAAATATAAACTCGCTTTGCCCACCACTAGGCTGCATAAGGTTAATGTATCATTCAAAGGGCAATGTATACGCTTCTACAACAAGATTCCCAAAGAATTGCAACAGTTGTCAATTACTAAATTTAAGAAAATTGTAAAAAACAATCTTTGTAAAAAAGCTTATTATAATATATCGGATTACCTTGAGGACAAAACTGCTTGGGACGGAATCTGCTCCAACACAATATCAAAAACAAGACTAACAAACAAATAATGATTGCAAAAGTTTCAATACAAAAATGAGCTAGAGTTTCTAATCGCTTCTTTGCTCTAGTGTAAAAAAAGCGAAGCGACCAGATACCATAAATTTATTTCCTACTTATCTTTAAGCCCCTATGACCTATATGTTTTTTTGTAATCTATTTTGACGTGTCTAAGTTTTGTAAAACCAAACTATGGAAATAAATAATTTTGTATCTTGTATCTTGTATCTTGTAATAATATCCTATTGATATAAATAGTCAGATAGTTAGATAGTAAAAGTTTAAAAAGTGACTTGTAAAAATCATGTTTACAAGTCACTTTTTAAATTATATAATAACAAATTATACACACTTAAATTTAGTAGACAAAGGATTGCCAATAAACAAATTTGTACCAAAAATTAAGAAATGGCTTGGTGACAAATCGTATTACAATGTAAACGATCATTTAAATACTAGACATTAGACATCATATTCAATTGTAATTTAAATTATCTTCCTAAATATTTGACATTGTATTATTTATATTATATTTTTTTTCCTTTTACCATAATTGACAATGCATGTCAAATCTGAATTGACGAAGTATGTAGAACTGTATAAATAACCTGACACCTATGTAAACCATATTTCAAGCAATAAACAAATTTCATTTTATTTCATTTCAATATGTATATATTAATCAAACGTCCTTCAAATACAAAAACGTTGAATCTATATACAAGTGAACGTTAGGGCTTATTAAGGCGTCGGTCGGGTTCTTCGCATACGGTTAGCGCTGTGTGTTAGAGTAAAAAAGGAGGAATCCTACCGTATGCGTGTGGGAAAGGGATAGGAAAGACTTTGTCAGGAGCGTTACGTAAAGAACGAGTACTCCAAAGTTGTCTCCTCAAAATACTGTCATAAAAGTTGCAATTACTTATTGATGATTAAGTAATCATTGGGCCGATCCTAACGAACTTAACATTTCATAGAATAGCTAGTCAATAAAAATGGCGAAACAAGAAACCTGTACTATACCAGTTAAAAATGAAATCTCTTCGGACGCAGGACTTATCCAAAAAAGTGTTAAGAAAATCGTATTTTTAACCCCCCACGCAAAAAGTGGGGTGTTGTAAGTTTAACGTGTCCGTCTGTTTCGGCACATAGCTCCCGAACTGAAGGAGCGATTTAAATTTAGTTTTTTTTGTATGAAAGGTAAATTTCACGCGTGTGTTCTTAGACATTTTTAATGAAAATCCGTTGACCCGTTTAAAAGTTATGAGAGTAAAAGCGTGAAGGAGAACCGAAAATCAGCAAATATACTCGAGTGGGGTCTCAAATGAAAGCGCATCGCGTGCACATTACTAAATAGTACGACTTTTTACTATTAAAAGAACTACGGTATCAGAATCGTGTGTTTTTTAAATTTAAATATAGATTCATGCTAAGTATGAGATGCTCTGTCAAGATAATTCGGATCCTATCTGATTCGAACAACAGAACAAATCATGTCGGTATAATAAATAACATAATATTCTTTGGAGAATTAAGATAATATTTTTAACTTTAATCTCGTCATCTGAAATACAGGCTACAAAGATTGACGCAGATCATTGGCCTTGATGAAGAATTATACTTTTAAATTTTGGGAATACTTATTCAGGTATTGTGTATGACAAATACGATATCTCCGCTCGCAATTTTGTATGTTTTTTTTTAATATTTTTATTTATTTAGGACAAAAACAATTACACTACAAAAGTTAGGCAACAAACAGGCCCAAAAAGAGGTGTGCTATACCGTTGACGTGTCTGTCTGTTTGTCTGTCTCGGACATCATAGCTCCCGACCCAAAGGGATGGAGCGATTTCAATTTAGTCTTTTTTTTGTATGAAAGGTGAGTTTGGCCCGGGTGTTCTTAGACATGTTTCATCAAAATCGGTTGAGCCGTTTAAAAGTTATGGGGCTGAGAGTGGGGAAGGAAAACCGAAAATCTGCAAATATACTAGTGTGGGGTATCAAATAAAGGCGCATCGCGTGCACATTACAAAATATTATGGTGTTTTACTTTTAAGGAAATTAAGGCATTGGAAACTTTTCTTAAATTTTAAATTTAGATTTATATATATTGAAAGTGTAATCAGCACCGTTGTCCGCGTATTAAATTATAATTAAGATATAGGGCAAACCGTAATACTAAGGTGTATACTAATCAATACATTACTTATGAAGTATCGTTTAGTAAATTTTGAAGTGACACATTTACAAAACAACAACAATAATATTCATTGTATATCTACAAGTTGTAAGATTAAATTTGAAATCACTGGAAGTCGATGAGAGAGCCCCATGTCTAGCAATGGACCTACAGATGAATTGATATAAAATAATATAGCATATTAACATATTCAAACATAAAGAAGTTAAAGTCAATTGTTTTGATTTTTTTTACTAGTTTAGATAACATTTTAATTTTAACTACTAAATCACCTCACCCTATTAACGTTCCCACTGCTGGGTCACAGGGACTTCTCTCTTGGCGAGAGAGATTATGCCTTAATTCACCACGATGCGCTGGCCAAGTGCGGGTTGGTGAATGTCACGTGTCCTTCAAATTCTTTAAAGTTTTCAGAACATGCCGGTTTCCTCACGAGATTGGCCTTCACCGTTCAAGCACGTGTTTCATAGCGCACATACATTTTTCTAGAAAATCTAGAGGAGGGATCGAACCCACAACTTTCGGAATGAAAGTCGAGTGTGCTCCCACTTAGCCAACACGGCCCTACACCATACTTAATATTTATTAATTAACTTTTATTTATTATTTACTTATTAACAAGTACGGCTTAAAAAAAATCAATTACACTAATTAAAATTTAGTAACAGTGATAGAGTAGTAGTAAAAACATTATATACAAATAGGAGATAAAATAAATTAGCTAACAATCATTAATTGCACATAAAAACATGCCTAACTTGGCATGTTTTTATTTGCAATTGCACAAAAAAAAAATACAGTCATAACAACAATAATTTACGTTCATTCCTCACTCTCACAAAACCTCAAGAAAACAATCATAATTTTTCTCCAGTCATCGGCAAAGATGATGATCTACATATCTATATAAATAAAAATGAATTGTTGTTCGTTAGTCTGATTAAAACTCGAGAACGGCTGAACGGATTTATCTTATCTTAGTCTTGAAATGTTCGTGAAGGTCTAGGGAAGGTTTAAAAGGCGAGAAAAAATCTAATAATTGCCGGGATTTTTTATAATTACCCGTGCGAAACCGGGGCGGGCCGCTAGTTATATATAACAAAAAACGAATCTTGAACTAAAAATAGAGTATTAATATTCGTATACCTACATGCATACATTTTCTAAAGCGTCATAGGTGAAAGTTCATTGACGACTTGAACCTTATAATCAAATAGTTAGACTTTTGATACTAAGACGTTTAATATGTATAATAAAAAATATCTTTATATGTATGCATATTATATTAAGTAGGTATATCAGATATCTAGTACCCGTAACACAAGCTTAGAGCTTACCACGGGGCAAATTGTTGTTGTGTGGATTGTCTGGAAATATTTACATATTTATACTGCAAGTGCCTTTAAGTTTTTTTTTCGGGGGTTACGACGCAAAACGGTGGGTGTTATAAATTTGACGTGTCTGTCTGTCTGAGACATAGCTTCCGAACGGATGGAGTGTTTTCAATTTATTTATTTTTTTGTATGAAAGGTGAGTTTCGCGCGAGTGTTCTTAGACATGTTTGATGAAAATCAGTTGAACCGTTTAAAAAATTATGAGGGCAAAAGTGGGGAATGACAACCGAAAATCTGCGTATATACTCGAGTGGGGTCTCAAATTAAAGCGCATCACGTGCACATTACAAAATAGAATGACTTTTTACTTTTAAGGGAACTAGGGTTCTGGAATCCGGTGTTTTTTGAAATTATAAATTTAGATTATTTGTTGGAAATGTGAGTTTCGCGCGAGTGTTCATAAACTGAGAGATTTTATACGATAACAGCCCCCACTTCGGGGCACCGTATCTTTGATACTCTACTTGGCACTTTCTTATGAAATTGATAGAGCGAAAAAAATGTGTCCAGTGTTATCCAGACGGTCTAAGCAAAAATAAAAAATAGGTATATTTTTATATAGTCATCATGGGTTCCTAAAAACACATAATCTTTATAAATAAAAATGAATTGTTGTTCGTTAGTCTGATTAAAGCTCGAGAACGGCTGGGCCGATTGAGCTGATTTTGGTTTTAAAATGTTTGTCGTAGTCCAGGGTAGGTCTAAACGGTGAGCAAATAAGGAAAAATTGCCGGGAACTTTTTTTACCCGTGCGACGCCGGGGCGGGCCGCTAGTTATAAAATAAAAATCAAAATGAAAGCTGTGTTGTTCTATTCGCTTCTCAACTCAGTGTATAAAATTGAAGCGAACTGTCAAGACAATGTTATTTCCTTGATTTTCTCAAGTTTTATTTAAATTAGCTTTAGGTTGAACTTGAAATAAACGTTTTGACGTAGACTTTGAGTCATATATTAGGTCCTTACATATGAAATTGGCGTTTTGTATGGGAGGAACAAAAAGTCGAATATTTTTTAATATAATATATTTAATTAATCAAAGTATGAACCATTATTTTCTATGCACTTTTGCCATCTTATAGGTAGTTCAATGATCCCTTTACTAAAAAAACCAGTCGGACGGGAATCAATAAAATCTTTGAAGGCGATTTGGACTGCCCCATCGGAGTTGAATTTTTTCCCTTGCAAGAAGTTATCCAAATTTCGAAAAAAATGGTAATCTGTTGGAGCAAGGTCCGGGGAGTACGGAGGATGTCTTAGACTTTCCAATTGAAGCTCTTCTAATTTAGTAGCCGTCTGTTGCGCAGTGTGTGGTCTAGCGTTGTCGTGAAGCAGCAGTGGCGTGGAGCGATTGACCAGCCTAGGTTGTTTAGCCGCTAGCTTTTCCATCATGGTTTGCAATTGCTGACAATAGACATCAGCCGTAATAGTCTGGCCAGATTTGAGAAAACTGTAATGAACAATACCGGCACTAGTCCACCAAACGCTTACAAGTAACTTTTTTGGGGTTAATTTTCGCTTGGGGCAGGATTTGGCTGGCTGGCCAGGATCCAACCATTGCGCTGAGCGCTTCCGATTATCGTAAAGAACCCATTTTTCATCACAGGTAATGATTCGGTTTAAAATACCTTCATTATTGTGCCGGTTTAGTAATGTAACGCAGCAGTCGACGCGCGTTTGCCGGTTTGCTTCAGTCAATTCGTGAGGTACCCACCTTTCAAGCTTTTTAATCTTCCCAATTTGCTTCAAGTGAATTAAAACAGTTTTATCACTAACACCGCAGCCTGCAGCTAACTCGGACGTGGTTTGCGATGGATCCGCTTCCACAATAGCCTTCAACTCTTCATTATCAACTTGAGTCTCAGGCCGTCCACGGGGCTTGTTCTGCAAGTCGAAATTTCCAGAACGAAAACGTTGGAACCAAAAACGAACTGTGTTTTCTTTTGCAACACGACCGCCATACACATCATTCACCCTTCGAGTTGTTTCCGCAGCACTAGTGCCACGGCGGAACTCGTACTCGTAAATAATGCGATATTTTAAGTTTTCCATTTTGTAAAATGAGTGACGCAAACAGAAAAAAACAGAAGAAAAAAAACAAATGAATGACGATCATCGAAGCACAAATACATGAGTCTATAGCTGTACAAATTTGAATTTGGAATTCCTTACCAAAGAGGAGAAATTTGTGATTAAAGTGGCCAGTACGAAAAACGCCAATTTCATATGTAAGGACCTAATAAGTTAAATTTTCCCATGTATAATATTAGTATGGATTGATTATAATTCGGGCCGCGGGTACCGGTTATGACCTTCTCTCAATCCCGGTACATCTCATCCCGAGGGTGCAACCATTTTTTTTTTGAAGTGAAACTTCTATAGAGTCGTAGTGATTTCAAACCGGATGCAAATACAATGCTTTATTTAAATTTCTTAGGAGGTATTGCTGTATTTTATTTATATTATTTTGTAACATACTTACTTTATGTAATACGCTTTATTGAAGTAATATAAATAATCCAAATAATTACAGATCTATGTTTGTTTCTCTTATCATTTTAGCAGATGCGTTCATTTACCCTTTTTTCTATTCGATATATATCATAATTTTAGTTCGTAAGTAGTAGACTCCAATCGTGCGTCGTAGCTGACACACACACACACTTTTTTTTTATTCTTCTTATTCTTTCGTCGATTTACTGAAGTTTCACTTCTATCGTGTGTGAATCGCACACACACTTTTTTTTTTTCATTCCCTATCATTTCCGATATTGACAAATTGATAACTCAAAAAACCTAAAAATACACGCCAAATCAGAACCGCCTCCTTCTTTGAAGTCGCTTAAAATGATGTATGCACAAAAGTTGCGCGAACAAAACAAAACACAATCGCACATACCTCGAGAACCAAAATACTCGCCAAATGTGTGTCTAGTACCCGTAACACAAGCTTAGAGCTTACCGCGGGGCTAGATGTTGTTGTGTGGATTTGATTAAGAAAGAAAGAAAGAAAAATATTTATTTGTGTACATTAAATATAACAAAGAATATTATTAAATAAAACTTAGATTATAGTACACAATGGGTACTTTTCTTTCTTACTTAGTGCTTACTTACTTCTTCTTCTTAGTGAAACTCATTTCGTATAAATGAGCGCTTAACTCGCGAAAACCGGAACCTGTTTCTTAAAGCTCGGGAAATTGGATCACGCTTGAAGTGGAGATTTGTCTGGACGAAGGAAGGCCGTGTCTATGCTCGTCAACACCAGAACGATGACTCTCCTCGTCACCGCTTGCGGAGTGAGGCTGATTTAGTGCGGGTTTTTGGAGTGGAAGCAGTTGGTTCTATTGGAAATAATTCCTCTTAGATGCTTAATTATTGTGAAAATTTTGTATATTGTGTGTTTTATTTCTAAATCATGTTATTTATTAGTCTTAATTTTTTTACGTGTAACGTCTTTAACCGATTCATATTCTTGTAAATCTTTTGTTTATTTTTACTTATTCATTATAATTATATCTTTAAATATATATGTTTATATATATGAGTACTCTACACATATTATTTTTCTATATCGTATCGAATATTGTTTCATGAAGATTATACCTACAAAATTTTACCACTTTTTATCTATTGTTCGGTATAATTTATCGCAAACTATTTTTTCAATATTTATTAAATTACTTTTTGTTTATTATGGGTTCTAAAACTAAATTTTGTTCTTTAGGTCTTTATAACGCTGGGTCTCTAAATACTGGGCATAATGATTTTATTACGGCTATGCATAACTTTAACCATGACTTAGTAGCTATTAACGAAACTTTTATCAAGCAAGGTCAAGATGCTAAGGCTCCTAAAGTATCCGGTTACAGATTTATGAATACTCCCAGACCACTTCACTTCAACCGGAAAAAAGGGGGTGGAGTAGATTTTTACGTAAAGCGCGGGATTAGAGTTCGTCAGATTACAAGCCCCGATGTAAATATAGAGCAAATGTGGCTTTCGCTAAATTTGAATGGATCACGGATTGCGATTGGTACTGCATATCGGCCCGATTGGGTTAAAATAGACACATTTATAGATGCATTAACTACTTCAGTTACGCAATTATCTAGCTTTAATGCTATTATAATTTTAGGCGATTTTAATATAAATTTATTAGATACAAATAGTTGCTTGACTAAAAAATTTAACGACTTCCTTACGTATTCAGGACTTACTCAACATGTCAGTACCCCTACTCATTTCACTGAGAAATCAGCTACTTTAATAGATCTCATATGTAGTGACTGCAGGATACGTAACGTTCGAGTTAACAAAATTACAGCGTCATTTGGTCACAGTTTCATTTCCGCTACGCTAAATATAAAAAAAGAAAAAGAATCCCCGAGAACCATTGTTTACAGGCCTATAAAGGAAATTGATGTAAAGCTTTTTGATAAGCATCTTTCTGAAATAGATTGGGACCCTTTCTTTCAAGCAACTTCTGTTGACTATATGGTTCTTTTTTTCACCAACGTCATCACTTTTTTGCTTGATTTGCATGCTCCTCCTAGAACAATTACTTTAAAAGATAAACCCGCGCCTTGGATTACGGATACTGTCAAGGTAATGATGAAATGTCGTAATGAGGCTCATGAAAAATATCGGGAGAGTAAATTAGACTCCCATAAAAAAAACTACAAGGAACTGAAATCTCTTGTTAACAGAAGTATTTATAGTGAGACGCGTGCTTATTATGATTACCGCATTAATAATCAACATTGCGAAAAGAAGCTGTGGAAAAATATTAAACAGGACGTTCTTAACAGGTCTGCTGACAACCACTGTCTCCCTGACCATCTGAGTGACCCTTCAATGATAAATGATCACTTTTTAAATATACCCATGCATAAGTCTCTACCTTTATCCCAGTTGACATATTTCGAATATCATAGATTTCATAGCAATATCTTTACCCTTAACAGGGTTAATGAAGACGACGTTGCAAAAATCTTACTGTCGATTAAAACGAATGCCATGGGCATTGATGGGCTCTCGATGGACATGATTTTGCTTACCTTACCTTATACACTTTCACTTATTACTGCAATAATAAACAAGTCAATCGAGACTTCGTGTTTTCCTAGTATGTGGAAAGTTGCCTGTGTCACTCCAATTCCTAAAGTGCCTACGCCTGTGAGTGAGAAGGACTTAAGGCCCATTAGTGTCCTTCCAGTACTTTCCAAGGTTCTTGAAAAAGTAGTTTACAACCAGTTAAGTAAATTTGTTGAGCAAAATAATATTTTACCTGATCTACAATCTGGTTTCCGGAAAGGGAGAGGTACATCTACAGCTCTTTTGGATGTAGTTGATAACTTAATCGTGGCACAGGACCGGGAGCTTGCCTCTATCTTGGTTTTACTTGATTTCTCGAGAGCTTTCGATTCTTTGGATATCTCACTACTTCTTTCAAAACTATCATATTATGGAGTCGATGTTGGTTCATTAAAATGGTTTGATAGTTACTTAACTAACCGGTCTCAATACGTCCAGATCAGTAAGGAAGACGGTTCAAAGCTCAAATCTCAACCAAGAGTATTAAAACGTGGTGTTCCTCAAGGCTCTATTTTAGGACCCCTTCTCTTTATTATCTATAGTGCTGACATCTGTAAATCTATAAAGAATTGTAATTTTCATCTATATGCTGATGATACGCAGTTGAACATTCCTTTGAGTACACAAGACCTAGCAAGTAAACTTAAGCTTCTTAACGATGATTTGGATCGTATAGCAATATGGTCACAGGATAATAAGCTGGTACTTAATCCATCCAAATCTAAATTTTTACTCATTGGTACTAAAAAACATCTTGCGGAACTATCTAACGCAACGCTAGATGTTAAAATATCGGGACATAGTATTGAACAAGTTAATGAAGCTAGGAACTTAGGTATTATTTTCGATAATTCACTAAGATTTGAAAGTCATATTTTAAACTTAGCACAATCTTGTTTCTTTCGACTCAAGATACTTTACAAAATTAGACATTATCTTAAAGAAGAGATACGCATAAAGGTCTGTGAAGCTTTAATTTTATCGAGGCTTAATTATGGTGATTTGGTGTATGGCCCGCGACTAACGTCTAAAACTCGTCTATTGATCCAGAGGGTTCAAAACGCTTGCTTCAGGTTTTGCTATCACATTCCGCCAAGAACGCACATTACGCCTTTTATTAATATTACCTCAACGCTTAATATGGCTTCACGACGGGCTCTACACATGGCCACACTAGTCCATAGTATAATGTTGTTCGAGACGCCTCACTATCTTTTTAGCAAATTTGAGCCATATAATAGTAAGTATAGTAGTCGACCCACTAGAAACTTATTGCATTATCACAACCACAAGACAGTAGCATTCCGGGGGAGTTTTAGGTATCAGGCGACCAAGTGTTGGAATAATATTCCACCACCCATTAGACTTTTGAACTCTATGTACACTTTTAAGAAAAAAATTAAAAAATATATTTTGGAACAACAAAAGTCTGGTCTGCTTGGTACCTCAACCCTCTTTTCTTGCTAACCCCTCTGTCCTTTTATATGATGTATATCTATGTATGTATCACCTTTAAAGTATTTTATGTAGGTAACTTGGTTTTCATATACGCTAATCTTTTTATAACTTCGTCTCCATTTATGATATGTATAAAATATTATGTTACTTATACACAACTCATATACATATATGTTTATTTATTTATTTTTAGGCTAATGTTACAATACTGTTACGGTTTTTTATTTCCTTTAGTTTATTTCAAAAGGTAATATGATTACTGTTTTCGTAAGGTCCTGTGATAGTAACGGTTGAAGCTGAAAATCAACGCCTCTGCTTCTAGTAGCTGGCATTATGCTGAGCTTCATCCATTTTGCTACAGAGCATTCTTAAATAATTTGTGTATTTTTGTTTGTATAGTTAATGTGTTTTGTATGTACCTACTATCAATTTTAATTATTTGTGTTTTCTTGTATGACTTTGTAGCAAATAAACGTTGTCTATGTCTATGTCTTAAATATCGCTGGACAATCCACACAATATATATTAATTTATTATTTATTAATAAATTTAAAAAAAAAACTTACCTAAAACCATGACGAATGAACACGGCTTCTCCACATGCAGTCGATTAGATAATACATTCCACTTCTATCCAACTCTTAAATCAATTAACCTGAAACAATAATTTATATTATTAATTAGTGAAGTGAAATCTTTGAACTGTTACGGAAATTGCGCAAACGGAAGGTGTTATAAAATACATCATCATCATCATCACCCTAATAACGTTCCCACTGCTGGGACACACGGACTTCTCTCTTGACGAGAGAGATTAGGCCTTAATTCACCACGTGGCCAAGTGCTGGTTGGTGAATGTCACATGTCCTTCAAACTCTTTAAAGTTCTCAGAACATGCCGGTTTCCTCACCATGTTTTGCCTTCACCGTTAAAGCATATACATATGATATATAGGTTGGCAAGAGAAGAAAAGGTCGACCACAAGAGAGATGGGTAGATGACATAACCCTGATCTCAGGAAAAACATGGACAAACAAGGCACAGGACAGAGATAAATGGCAAATGTTGGAGGAGGCCTATACCCGTAGAGGGGTCCTTTAAAAATGTTCTACTAATAAAATTATATACCTAGTTATTACAATATTTTAAAGTGAAACATTTGTAACTTTTTAAAGGAAAATAAAGGCTTGTTTATTTTTAATTTTTATTTTTTTTATTTTTATTTTATTTTATTTTATAGATTTAAGTTAGGTTTAGGTTTCTGTAATACAGCTGCGGCTAGTCAGGCTCCCATGTTTTAATTTGTAAGTTGTGTAATTTTTATTGTGTCAAACAAATGATTGATTGATTGATTATTCTTCTTCTTCTTCTAATAGATGGCGTCCGTGACTGGCTATATGGCCGTCAACAGCCAATGTCCGTTATGTTTTGTTGGACATTTTTGATTCGATAAGATTGATTGATTATTATTAAGTAATATAATAATCTGGACTGTGTGAAGGGTGACATGTGTAAGAAAGGAGTGAGTGTTGAGATGACGAGTGACTGAGGAAAATGGAAGGAAAAAACATGTGCCGACCCCGCGTGATGTGGGATAAGGGCAGGAGAATGATGATGATAATAATATCTGCCCGCCGGCGGCTTTGAACGCGTAATAATATTTTTATTTTATTTATGTAACAAAATCAACAGCCCTTAAATGTATCTTATTATTTACCTAACTTATCTATCATACGGCCATTTATAGATTTACTTTAAAAAACAAATATTATAATAATCGACAGTCAAACAAAATTAATTAAGCTAATTATATCTAGATTACAGAAGAAGCTTGTGTTTGAGAAATGTTAATCTGTTAACAAACTAAGTAGGTTAAGTTGGTAGATAGCATATTTTTACAATATACATATTTATCATACACACCGTGGTACAAAACAGCTTATGTGAGCTCCTTTACTGTGAAAAACAGCGAAGTCCATGGACAAATGGACTTAAATCGAGGATCGAGGACTCGATTGAGGGTGTAAGTAAGTGTGTGAGTTTGTTGCTATTTCACTCTAAAACTTCTAAAGGGAATTTGATGAAACTTTTTTTAGTTTTTTTTTTTTTTATCGTTGTTTAGTCTTCATTTGACCACAATCTCACCTGTTGTAATGTGACGATGTGGTCTAAGATGGGACATGAAGACCTAGAAGGTTCTCCGGACCACATTGCGAAACACGAAAAAATCGCTTTCCGCACTGGCCCAGCCCGGAGGGTGGTGACAAGCCGCGGCCGAAGCCTACCACCAGAGACTGTTCTTAGCACCACCCGGAGGTCACGTGTAAGGATTCAGAGGGTTACCACTTACGGACGTGAACAGACAAAACCTCCAAACTTCACAAAAATAAAGCTTACATATCAGAATAACACTTAGGCTGCTTTTTGCCGCGGTAAAATGTATTATTATGTTGGCCAAACTGCGGCTGGACAGCAAGTTATTCATATATTAAAAAACTGTTGTTTTTGCAAGATTTAAATCACTCTCTATATTTTTATCATCACATTGACAAAAGAGAAATGATAAGATTCTAGAAGTGTTTTGTAGTGATAACATTGATTTCAGAGAATAACTTTGTAATCTATAATATAAATAAGCATAACAGCGACACCTGGGCCAATTTGGGATTTTTTTTTCAAATAGAAGTTCGAGGATGGGTGATACTGCAAGAATAAATAGAGTAATTGGCGGGGAAAACTATTTTGAGTAAACACCCTTACGGAGGCAGGGGGTCCGCTAGTATTCTATACTAACTATGATATAATCAATCAAATTGTCTAATGTAATAGTAATAGAACAAAATGTAATAAAGTTTGTTTTACAAATGTAAAAATTTTGTATTAAAATGGTGCTCATTAGCAAATATATTAAATGCTTTAAGCAGATTAACACACAATAGAAATAATTTAATTAAAGGCACCACCTAAATTAAGTCACTTTCTTTTTGAATATTCTTTTAGAAAATTACCAAACAAAAGATTATACCTATTTATTGTAAGTTCTCTGTTCTTTCCATGTTCTGTTATTGAAATTCATGCATGAATTGAAAAATAGTTTTTCTTAATTGGTAATTAGGAAACAAAAGAATTTTTACAATACAAAGATAGACTAATATTTTGGATATACTCTAAATATACCTATATACATATATATATATATATATATATATATTTACTAGCTGACCCCAGCAAACATTGTTTTGCAAAATGAAAAATACATAGCTGATTCTCAGACCTACTGAATATGCATATAATATTTTATAATAATAAAATTTAAGCCATTTCGGAGGAGTATGGTAACTAACACTGTGACAGGTGAATTTTATATATAAGATATGGATTATAGAAATGTAATTATTTATTAAATTATTGGTATTTGACATATAGATATGCCGTTAGTTGTTTTGTCTGTTTGGGGTCTGCAGAATTAATTTTATATTACCTATTTGACTCAAAACCATGATCAAATTTAAATACTTTATTTTGTGTAGTTTCTAAAATGCAAAACCAGGTTCCAATATGAGTGAGCTCCGCTCAAAGCCACATATCATTACCTTTTTAAAAGGGACCAATATTCAATCTTTAATTAATAAATATAATATATACACATATTCTTCTCTTCCATTGAAAGAGTCCATACTGTAGACTCTTTCATTTAATAATTGCAGCTCATACAAGTTTACAAAATAAAATAAATAAATAAAAAACATCTCTATTTTGGTGGAAACTTGTGACTTGTTTTTAAAATAAATCATTCTTTCTATCACTTATTTACATAACAATTCCTAGAATTCTAACCCTGATTTTTATCTGGGTCACCTTGAAGTTCGAGTAGTCAAGATGTGCTCAAAATCAACAGTTAGGTAAGCAGAAAAACCTGTTTCGATCATACGATCTCTGTTTACGTTTTACTGTATGATAGACATACAAGCTAAGCTTGCAAAACAAGAATGTTTGGTCCTTGCTATGCTATAAACTTAAAAAGCTACTTAATTACACAAAATTTTGACTTATTTGGCTGATTTTCAGGGTAATATCATGATTATTTATTGGTATCAACGCCAAAATAAAATTTTGATGCGGTGAGAAGATTTACCGGGGATAAATCGGCTAAGCCTCCCATTTCTAAGACTGACTTACCAAAACTATTGCATCGATTATTTTCTGATAAATAAAATAATAACTTTTTCAAGTTACGACGTTTAAAATAAGCAAAAATATGAAGATTTCTGCGAAATGCCCGAGAGGAGAGAAAACTGATAGAATAGAACTTCACTTCGGACGGATGAGTTGAGCAATATTTTTGACATTAGATTGCTGTTTGCTTTTTTTGACAGGTGGGTGTGCCAAGATGAAAGGTGTCATACTCAATTATAATGTAGATGTCGCAGTCAATGTCAACAGAAATTTGAAGTTCGTTCGCGATCACGATCGCTCAGTTTATTTTTATTCACACGCCTTCTATCACAAAACGCATAACGTAAAGCAAAATTTTTGATTTAACTTTAAAAGTGGACGAAACTCTAATCAACATAATCGTTTCGTTTCTCAACCAGCGCGCTGTGAATGCGTAAAAATGCAGTCCAACATCCCGGACGAGCATTTTCCCCTGTGCTGGTCCGACGATGTCCGAATGAATGCATTATTTGCACCTTTTCGACTCAAGGCTGCTAACCCTGAGTCTTGGGAGATGAAGATGAAGTTCTGGTCGGATATGATCAGAGTGCTGTGCAGGAGTAGAGGGGATCCGGTGGTTTCTGCGGCAGATGTTAAAGTCGCCTTTCAGAGGAATGGTAGAACCCCTGCCTGCATTGAAATCGTCGTTGAGGAGATGTATCGGTGAGTTTATTGTTGTTATTTAATAGAAAGATGACGAATAATGAATTTGAAAATAGATTACAACCTCATTGTTGTGATCTGGTAAACAAAGCATATACCTAAACAAAATTAGACAATTAAATAAAACAATGTTGTCTATTATTTCAGAATATAATATTTCTTCTTAATGTTTTGTTGTTAAGTGTCTCACTATTGCACCTTGATTTTTGAATTCTTTGAGTTTTTAATTCAGGAACTCCTAGCCCTGATTTCACCAATGGCTAAGAATGCGATGAGATCAGGCTCAACTTGTTTTACCACCTAACTGAGAACAAAATGACATTTATGTCACATTTTTCAATGGTTGAACAAGGTTCCATAAAACATGATTTATAGCGTAATATAGTGAAATTGGGGCTTAGTAAATCACTAAGAACATTGGATTATAAAGCATAGTCCGGAGGATTATAGATTATATGTTAAGCTTCATGAAACAAGAACATAAATCTATAGTCAAAATCAATTTAACTTTAAATACACTCAAACATGTCCGTTAAATTCTGTAAACAGTTATGTTTAGGTGTAGGAATCCTAACTAATATCAAACTATAACAAACAATATCTTAATCATCTATTGCAGCAATGGCGATCTAGCCCCGCTGAGCAAGTATCAGCAAGTGCTTCAGAATGGTCCCGAAGGCTGGATGAGGTGGGGTGCTAGGTTAGCATTCAAACCTGCTGCCTTCGCGCTGACCGCTGTGTCGTCACTGCTGCCGACCAGACACACTCTTGACAGCGATGGACTGCCAAAAGCTAATATAGAGTCTACGCAGAAGTTTGTGCTGGAAAGTGTTTTGAAGGTAAGTCATTAGTTCATCTAGAATAATAATTTAGATTATCCACTAGCGAGAGAATCGCGACGAGTCCACATCCTTACATTGTCGGGTAATCTTTTCGAATTATTCTGCCAGCTTGAGTCGACGAAGCCCAGGGACACTAACTTCAGGTCCTTTGTGTTGTAAGTACCAGCCAAGTACTTTCTTGCATACCTGACATCCCTAAACGAGCACGTCGCGCTTTCACCGCGAGAGCACCCGGAACGACGGCCGCGCTAAGACATTTATCCTATATTATGATTTAAAACGGGTAACATACCATGATTTGACGGTTTCCGAGTACCTACTCCGATATTTCGACGCTGTTACAAGCGCCATGATCACGGAGACAACTAACTGGAAACCGTCAAATGATGATATGTTACCCGTTTTAAATCATAGTATTGCTAAAAACCATGATAATTTCCTCCTGTGCTATAATAATAATCCTATTACGAGTATTAATGAGAAAATGCATGTGTTTGTCTGTGAAATTTGGTACGGTGATGGGTTGCGATATCTTCCTCTTGTGGAGACACAGGCTAATAGAGTGTATAGAAATAAATGGCACAACGATAGCATCGACGAGATTCCCTCGCTGGTGGAGACGGCTCCTAAGTCCTCAATTTCTTACTTCAGTGGCTGCCTCAGTGGCGCGGTGGGCCAAGGGCCAGCTTGCGGCGCAAGAGGTAGCGGGTTCGATTCCCGCCTAGGGGTGTTTGTATGTTCTGCAAACATTTTCTCCATGGTCTGGGTGTTTAATATGTATAAAACACCCAGACTATGGACGCAGGCCTCACGTTCAGATTTTTAATTATAATATTAATGTGATTAATTTGGAAAGAGTTAGTCATATACGTGACTTAAGGGTTATCTAGGACGATAAACTTCAATTTGATCGGTATGCAGATGAAATTGTAAATAAGGCATCCAGGGCGCTTGGTTTTGTGCTCCGAATGTCATCTGAATTTCAAAGTATTAAAACGATTAAAATTCTACTGTGCTTACGTACGAAGTCACTTTGAATTTGCTTCACAAATATGGAACCCTTGCTATATGACATACATATATCCAGGATTGA
This sequence comes from Gymnoscelis rufifasciata, assembly GCA_929108375.1. Taxonomy (NCBI): domain Eukaryota; kingdom Metazoa; phylum Arthropoda; class Insecta; order Lepidoptera; family Geometridae; genus Gymnoscelis; species Gymnoscelis rufifasciata. Next base: position 6,350,668 of record OV815332.1, on the reverse strand, counting down.
GCGGATACAGAGGCGATTTTTGAGACATGTTCAATTTAAAGCTAAGGTTTATCTAACTGACTATAAAGAGAGATGCTCCAAATTTCACTTTCTCCCGTTGGAAGTAAGACGGAAAGTAGCGGATTTATGTTATTTAATGAACGTGGCGAATGGTACTGTTGACTGTCCAACACTTTTGCAGCAGATTCTTTTGAAAACGAACTCTAATTTTTTTCGTAAACCTAACCTTCTTCATGTTCCAATGCCACGTACAAATTATAGGCAAAATGCATTTATTAACAGAGCTAGTAACGGTTTTAACTCTTTGGTTGCTGATAATCTTATCTTACATATAAAATTACATATTCCTCCGAAACGATTTTGATGAAATTTTGTGAGCATATTGAGTAGGTCTGAGAATCGGCCAACATCTATTATTCATTATGCAAAACGACGTTTGCTGGGGTCAGCTAGTGTTGATATAGATTTTTTTAATACCACTTGTAACGAAATTAAACTTTTGTTTGTTGATTTATTTTTCAGTGATATTTAGTTTGTTTTGTAATATTTGTTGGCTTTTCATTTATTTATGTAATTTAGTATCTTGAATTGTTAAGTTTAATCTATATAAATAAAAATGAATTGTTGTTCGTTAGTCTGATTAAAACTCGAGAACGGCTGGGCCGATTGAGCTGATTTTGGTTTTAAAATGTTTGTCGTAGTCCAGGGTAGGTGTAAAGGGTGAGCAAATAAGGAAAAAATGTTGGGAACTTTTTTTACCCGTGTGACGCCGGGGCGGGCCGCTAGTTGTTTATATATTTTTTTCTGTGTAGAGCGCATGTTTTTTATGTTTGTTCTAGTATTATTTGTGGAATCTTTTAATTAGCCTTTAAGCAAACATTGTTTTATACCTTTATCTTTTAAATAGCTGTTAGTTTCCATAGGACTGTAAAAATAAAATAAAATAATAAAAAAATATCATCATAAAAAGCCGTGTTGGTTAAGTGGGAGGACACTCGACTTTCATTCCGAAGGTCGTGGGTTCAAACCCCGCCACGCACCTCTATATTTTTCTTCTTGAGAAATTTATGTGCGCTTTAAACACGTGCTTTAACGGTGAAGGCAAACATCGTGAGGAAACCGGCATGTTCTGAGAACTTTAAAAAGAGTTTGATGGACATGTGACATTCACCAACCCGCACTTGGCCAGCGTGGTGAATTAAGGCCTAATCTCTCTCGTCAAGAGAGAAGTCCCTGTGTCCCAGCAGTGGGAACGTTATTAGGGTGATGATGATGAAAAAATATCTATGTATGTATGTCTAATATTAAGTATATCAGATGTCTAGTACCCGTAACACAAACTTAGAGTTAACCACTTGGCTAGATATTGTTGTGTGGATTGTCCTGTTATATTTATTTATTTATTTTTATTTGATAGGAAACAGTCTGTTTGTCAAAACACTTCTCGACAATGTAAGTTGAAGACCAAATTACATATAAATAAATAAAATAAATAAATAATTATTTCCGGACAATCCACACAACAACATCTAGCCCCGTGGTAAGCTCTTAGCTTGTGTTACGGGTACTAGACATCTGATATACTTAATATAATATAGACATACATACATAGATATTTTTTATTATACATATGAAATACCCAGACCAAGGAGAAAGTGCTTGCAGAACATACAAACACTTGACCCTCGGCGGGAATCGAACCCGCTACCTCTTGCGCCGCAAACGAACCCTCGCCCACCGCGCCACTGAGGCAGTCATACAGAAATATATGATATAGGTTTGCTTGCGGGGCTAGAGGTAGCGGGTTCGATTACCGAGAAGAGGTCAAGTGTTTGTATGTTCTGCAAGCACTTTCTACTTGGTCTGGGTGTTTAATATGTATAATAAAAGATATCTATGTATGTTGCCGTGTTGGCTAAGTGGGAGGACACTCGACTTTCATTCCGAAGGTCGTGGGTTCAAACCCTGCCACGCACCTCTGGATTTTTCTTCTTGAGTAATTTATGTGCGCTTTAAACACGTGCTTTAACGGTGAAGGCAAACATCGTGAGGAAACCGGCATGTTCTGAAAACTTCAGAAGAGTTTGAAGGACATGTGACATTCACCAACCCGCAGTTGGCCAGGCGTGGTGAATTAAGGCCTAATCTCTCTCGTCAAAAGAGAAGTCCCTGTGTCCCAGCAGTGGGAACGTTAATAGGGTGATGACGATGATGTATGTTGACTAGACTAGATACAATTGTTATGTAAATCCGACTGGCCTTGTATACCGCCCCGTGTTATAATTCGTGAATAAATGAATATGAATATATGTATATTATATTAAGTACCTATATCAATGTCTTGTCAATAACACACGTTTGACTAAGAGGACTTACCACGGAGCTAGATGTTGTTGTGTGGATTGTTCGGAAATACAAAAATAGTTATTAACCAATACACAACATCTATATAATACTCTTAGCCGTAGATTCAAGGACCTTAAAGGAAAATGCATAAGAGAACTGAAGCAGATATTAATAAATTGGCTAAAAGGTCTTTCTTATGATGAAGTGGAAGCTATTCTTGTTAAGACATAGATGTATTTTTTTTTATATTACATGTATTTTATTGATTTTTATAGGTATATCTATTATATATTTAAAGTGTTTATATTTGTATTTTATTTTATTTATTTATTTGTTTAGATTATTATAGATATTAATTTAAGTATTTTAATAATAACATTAAATTATATATTTATCGGTATAAAGTAATTATTAATTTATTGAACCATCACATATAAATTTGTTATAAATTCAATCTTACCTTTTTCTGTAGTTTAAATTTCATTGTTGTTTACAAAAAACTAGATTTTGTTAATTTAATTTAATTTATCGACATAAATTGACATAAATTGTAATAGGCCATCATATTGGAGAAGCCATTGGCTCCTGAAATACAGTTTTTTACTAGTTCGGGAGCCTATGGGTCTATATCTTTGTTTAAACATTTGTTTATGTCAATAAAGAAATTTTTACTTTACTTTTACTTTTACATTTACAATTTCACTAAGCAGCGGTCCACGCACGAGGCGAGCCTGTATAGCAGCAGACATGTTACAATGTGTTTTAACCAGATACAGAAAACAAAAGAATTGACAAAATAGGACAAATAATTAAATAACATAGGTAGACATTTGGAACAACATCATCAACAAATTTTATTAATAAATCTTAATTTAAAATTTAAGAAAAACCCCCGATTCCCATGCCTTAATTTCCTTAAACGTAAAACAACATAATATTTTTTCATTTAATACCCCACACTAGTATATTTGCAGATTTTTAGTTTGCCTTACCCACTCTCACCCCCATAACTTTTAAACGGCACAACCGATTTTCATGAAACATGTCTAAGAACACTCGCGCCAGACTCACCTTTCATACAAAAAAACTAAATTGAAAACGCTCCATCCGTTCGGGAGCTATGGTGCCACAGACAGACAGACAGACACGTCAAACTTATAACCCCTCTTTTTTGGTCGGGGGTTAAAAACACTCAATAAGGAAAGGGAAAGAAAAATATTAGTATATATAGGGAGCGGAGAATAACATTTTTAATATTTTCGGTGAAGTCGTAATCCTGAGTAAGGAGCCACTTTCTGATCTTTTCTTTGACACCATAAAGGGAACAATAAACTTAAACTGGGCGTCGACGTTCCTAAATGAGCAGTTTTGGCCGCAAGGGGTCAAGTTTCGACGGCTCATCGGTCGCCTACACTGCAGGCGATACCGCCGTAACAGATGATCCACGATGCGGACACTAGTTTATAAGATTTATATTTCTATGTATGTTAGTCTGTAAGATATATGTTTATATGGGCCTTAGATGCCTGAAATAAATGATGTTTATTTATTTTCTTTATTCGGAGCAATATATAGTAATGTTACCATTAATCTCTTGAAGCTTCTTAATCCAGGATCTATATCATACGTTTTTATTTTGCAGGATCAAGCAACAAACCTATTAATGAACTACCCCCCGGGAATTGAGCGAGTGGGGACAATAGACGACATCCTGGCGCGCTGCGAGTGGACGGCGGGGCGGGACGCGCTCGAGACGGCTCTGGGCTGGCTCGTGCTGCAGGAGAACGCTGTCAAGCAGGGAGATGTTGTCAAACTGGGTGAGTGGAACATTCTAGGAGCTTCTAGAACATTCGAGATCATTCTACAGTCATCATCACCCTATTAACGTTCCCACTGCTGGGACACAGGGACTTCTCTCTTGACGAGAGAGATTAGGCCTTTATTCTACAGTCGGCAGTATTAAAATTCTAAATAGAGACGGTCTGGAGTCTCTTACGCAGTCTATAGAGCCAGCTTAGTCGGTCATATGGTAGAGAATACCCAAAAAATACGGCCCTTTTGCGCACTGAAAGTACCAGGCTGCCATAATCTGAAAGCTGTCGCTTTATGCTTGCTCTGGGCTGGCTCGTGCTGCAGGAGAACGCTGTCAAGCAGGGAGATGTTGTCAAACTGGGTGAGTGGAACATTCTAGGAGCTTCAGAACATTCGAGATCATTCTACAGTCGCCAGTATTAAAATTCTAACTAGAGACGGTATGGAGTCTCTTACGCAGTCTATAGAGCCAGCTTAGCCAGGCATAATGGTAGAGAAAACCCAAAAAATACGGCCCTTTTGCGCACTGAAAGTACCAGGCTGCCATAATCTGAAAGCGGTCGCTTTATGCTTGCTCTGGGCTGGCTCGTGCTGCAGGAGAACGCTGTCAAGCAGGGAGATGTTGTCAAACTGGGTATGTGGAACATTCTAGGAGCTTCTAGAACATTATAAAATATTCTAGAGATCATTTATTTGCGACATAAAAAACTTATTCATACATTTTGTTGCAGCGGACCCGAACTGCAAAGTCACGCCTATCACAGAATCAGATATAGCGTTAGTGAAGTTAACTAGCGCGGAGACGCGTCTGACGCGTGACGCGGCGCGGTTGACGCGCGACGTGACGCAAGCGGAGATTGACGCGCGCGCCGCGTTAGCGCTCGGCAACAGAGTGGCTGTGAGTATATGTATATGTATCTATCATACAAGTATAGTCAGATATCGCATTTACACTTAAATATTTTTTTTCCGACAAATGCGCTACCAGATCGAGAAATGGTAGAACAAAAAATACTCGTTATTCGCTCACCTTTTCCTGTGTGTTTACCAATTTGTAATAACTGATAAAGCTGTGTTGTTCTATTCGCTTCTCAACTTAGCATAAGACATTGAAGCGAACTGTCAAGACAATGTTATTTCCTTGATTTTTTTGTTTAATTTAGTTATATTAATATTAAGTTGTAATAAAGCTGTGTCGGCTAAGTGGGAGGACACTCGACTTTTATTCGAAGGTCGTGGGGTCAAACCCCGCCACGCACCTCTGGATTTTTATTGGTCGGGGGTTAAAACCAAAAAAGAGGGGTGTTATAAGTTTGACGTGTCTGTCTGTCTGTCTGTCTGTCTGTGTGTCTGTCTGTCTGTCTGTGGCACCATAGCTCCCGAAAGGATGGAGCGATTTCAATTTAGTTTTTTTTGTATGAAAGGTGAGTCTGGCGCGAGTGTTCTTAGACATGTTTCATGAAAATCGGTTGTGCCGTTTAAAAGTTATGGGGGTGAGAGTGGGTACGGAAAACTGAAAATCTGCAAATATACTAGTGTGGGGTATCAAATGAAATCGCATCGCGTCCACATTACATAATATTATGTTGTTGTACGTTTAAGGAAATTACGGCATTGGAATCGGGGGTTTTTCTTAAATTTTAAATTTAGATTTAATTTTCATGAGAAGTTTATGTGCGCTTGAAACCGGCATGTTCTGAGAACTTTAAAGAGTTTGAAGTACATGTGACATTCACCAACTCGCACTTGGCCAGCGTGGTGAATAAAGGCCTAATCTCTCTCGCTAAGAGAGAAGTCCCAGTGTCCCAGCTGTGGGAACGTTATGAATGATAATTCGATGAATTTAAAGTTGACCTGTCCATGTAGGCTCTGTGCTTCTGAGAAAATAAAACGTTTTGACTTTGATTTTGAAATAATCTGTCTATATTTGGGGCTTTAATATATGAAACACAGTTCGCGGACTAAATCCGTATATTATCCGTATTTTAGTAGAGTTATGAGAAACTTGATTATTTTATTTTACAATAAATGTATTTCTAACTCCCGACACAAAAAAAGGGGTGTTATAAGTTTGACGTGTCTGTCTGTCTGTCTGTGGCATTATAGCTCCCAAACGGATGTTTCGCGTGTGTGTTCTTAAACATGTTTGATGAAAATCGGTTTACCCGTTTAAAAGTTATGAGGGTAAAAGTGGGGAAGGAAAAACCGAAAATCGGCAAATATACTCGAGTGGGGTCTCAAATGTCTCAAGCGCATCACGTGCACATTACAAAAGTATATCTTTTCACTTTTAAGGGAACCAAGGATTAGTTAGTTAGTTAGTTAGGGGGGCCCTGTTTTTCCGCACTTAGACTCAAAGGTGGTCCATTGTGCGTGGAAACCAAGGATTAAATTGAATTCAGATTCATCATTCTCCTGCCCTTATCCCACATTACGTGGGGTCGGCACAACATGTATTTTCCTTCTATTTTCCTCTGTCACTCGTCATCTCAACACTCACTCCTTTCTGACACATTCACACAGTCCATCCATCTTTTCTTCGGCCTACCTCTTCCCACATATCCATCAACACACATATCTAACACTCTTTTCGTCACATGACATTCATCCCTTCCCATAATATGTCCATACCATACCAACCGATTAAATTAAATTCAGATTATTGACCATTTATTTAATAGCTATAATGTCTCAATGGACGACCTGTGACACGTGTTGAGCATTTTAAATACCTAGGACATATCGTGACGTAGACCCTTAAAGACAACGCTGATATAGATAGACAGAGGAGGTCATTGTGCGTTATTGGAAATATGATTGCGAGAAAGTTCTGAAAAGCCTCACCTGACGTGAAAATTTCTCTCTTTACATCATTTTGCCAGTCATTTTTAACCCCCGACCAAAAAAGAGGGGTGTTATAAGTTTGACGTGTCTGTCTGTGTCACCATAGCTCCCGAACGGATGGAGCGATTTCAATTTAGTTTTTTTTTGTATGCTTTCATACAAAGTGAGTTTGGCGTTGAGCGTTGAGTGTTCTTATTCTTAGGCATATGTTTCATGAAAAACGTTATGGGGGTGAGAGTGGGGAAGCAAAACCGAAAATCTGCAAATATGCTAGTGTGGGGTATCAAATGAAAACGCATCGCGTCCACATTACATAATATTATGTTGTTTTACATTTAAGGAAATTAAGGCATTGGAATCGGGGGTTTTCCTTAAATTTTAAATTTAGATTTTTGATTATACACATGTCAACTTTGGACTAACTATACTAAGAGATCGCATGATTCTATAAGAGTGATGTACAACAACATTTTCCGTCATCTTATGGGCCTGAAACGTTACTGTAGCGCTTCAGAGATGTTTACAGAAGCCCGTATAGACAGACACCTTCAATGCCATTCAAAGAAAAAAAATCGCGTCATTCATGTCCAGAGTTGGCATGTGTAAAAATAGTATTATTGTCAGTCTCTTTGACCGTCTGATGCTATCAGACACTTTCAAACGAAAATTGCCACCTGTACAACCGCCTAATAACCTACACTCAACCCTACGTACGTCTCTGGTGAACGCACGGGTGTGTGATGATTGGGCGGAGATACAGAACTAAACTGCCTAATGTAGGATAGCCCCGTGCTTGGTACTTTACCCCACGTGTGAGTGTACTATAAGCACAGAGCGCTCCTACTGACTACTACCTAATCTACGTAGCCTAACACTGAGCCTAACTCCGACCTACCCCTACGTATGTGACCTATGTCTGGACCCTAACCACGTATGTGTATGTGTATCCCTAACACGTGTAGCCCTATCAATGTGTGTGTACCCCTACAACCCTATCCCTAACCATATAAGTGTAATAAATACATATATAGATAAACAGGGATATCTGTTACCAGGAGACCTAAGGTAACAGACGGAAGGGGGGAAGGAACCAAGGGCGTGTACGGCGTGCAATGTACACAGGGAAGGGTTTTCTCACTGCCGGTCAAGCAGGCTCACAAGACCGATCAGGTACTGATGGCTAAAGGGGTCTTGGCCACAGTGAGAGGATGCTGAAATCGTGGACGTGCTGCTCCTCCAGCGGATGCTGGGACCTCTGGGCTGCTCCACCAGCGGATGCTGGAACCGCTGGGCGGCTCCTCCAGCGGATGCTGGGCGGCTCCTCCAGCGGATGCTGGGACCTCTGGGCTGCTCCACCAGCGGATGCTGGGACCTCTGGGCTGCTCCACCAGCGGATGCTGGGCGGCTCCTCCAGCGGATGCTGGGCGGCTCCTCCAGCGGATGCTGGGCGGCTCCTCCAGCGGATGCTGGGCGGCTCCTCCCGTGGATGTTGGAACCTCTGGGCGGCTCCACCAGCGCGTGCTGGGCGGCTCCACCAGCGGGTGCTGGGCGGCTCCTCCCGTGGATGTTGGAACCTCTGGGCGGCTCCTCCAGTGGACTCTCACTGCCGGTCAAGCAGGCTCACAAGACCGATCAGGTACTGATGGCTAAAGGTATCTTGGCCACAGTGAGAGGGTGTGCGTCCGGGCAGCTCGTCGGCGGTTGGTGGTACTTCGGGGCCCGTTGGTCTTCGTAGAGGGAGGCGGAGTAAAACGCGACTCAGTGCTTCGTTCCAATGTGATTTATTAACAATTTTGTACAGTTTATATACTAAATCTATTTATCATAGTGTGCTATCGGTGAAGCGTCGATGCAGCTGTATTTTGCTGACTTGCTGAATCGGCGCTCCAGTGGATTTTGGACTTATGATTAGTCTGCAACTGCGTACCTATGCAATTCAGCTAACATAAGTTTTGCCGTTGACTTGGCTTGTTAGGATTAATTTAGTTTTAATTTATAATAAGTTTTCGTATATCTAGTTAGTTATATAATATTATTTTTATCTTACTACTACGATAATTATTGTTATTTATAATATTAAAAATCATGTTCAATGGTTTGAACATTCTGGGGCCTCTCCAGGGCAGGATTATAATTCATATAATTCTATACTAGTTTGGTTTTCGTCAGGATCGTCAAATGCCAGCTTGTGTTTTCCTCTTGGTCGCTTCTTCGGTGGTATTTGGCTCTAAAAAGGTTCCAGTCATCTTTGGTAATGACGGTCGATAGCCGCTGTGACTTCGGCAGTGGTCGGAGTTCAGCTGAGACCTTGGTAGACTGGCTGGTTGGTTTCTTGGCTCGGCTGTTGCGCGGGCACTCGACCAACTGTGGAGCATACCACTGTTACTAACATGAAAATAATTAATACTACAGCTGTTATTGCGCTAATTGTAGGTATATGTGAGTGAAGTGATTTGGGTCCAGATTATCTAACTGAAATTGTGATGTGATTTTTTACTGTAGATAGCCATGTATTTTGTACGTATGTTTCCATAACAAGTTGTTAGTTCTATTAAATGTTTTGGTTTCAATTTTGTTTGATTTTTAAGTAGTTTATTAACAATGCAGTTTTTATTTAACTGCATGTTCTTCACCACACCAGGACAGCAAATGAATTTGACCTTGGCTAGGACTGACTTTAATTGTTCTCTTGCAGACTCATTTTCAATTCTGAATACTCCTCGATCAATGCTTGCTGTGCCTATTTTTCCGACATAACCCCCAGGTAGTATATTTTTTAGTGTGTAGGTTGATGATACCCCTGTTAAAAGTTGTAAGCATGTTAATATAACCATAACCCAATGTAAGTAGTTGCTTGATTTATGGTTTTTTGTTTTCCTAGATTTTATTGCTACATTTGACATTACTGATGATGTAGTCTGGTCCGTTTTGCAGTGATTTTCGTTGATTGGCAGGGGAATGAGAGTTTGGTTTGGTTGATATGATTGTTTGCTTGGTTCGATTCCTCTTGAAATCACGTTGGCTGAGTTTTGGTTTGACAAAACGTGATTCCATTTTGCTTGAGGTACCAGTCTTTGTATATCGGAAACTCTGTTTGCTACAAAAGTTTTCCATCGATCAGCTTCTCCTTTTATCCAACCTAACGTTATCATAGAGTCTGTCCAACAGTGAATGGTTTCGTCTTTGAGTTTCATCGTTGTAACAACTTTTTCCATCAGCTGAGCTAGTAGTAGCGCCGTACAAAGTTTCAGTTTAGGTAACGTCGTTTTTGGTTTGATTGTTGCTAACCACCCTATTGGGTTAAATAACTGTGCGATTTCTGTCAGTATGAATCGCTTTGTTGGATTTTCTCGACTATTTACAGTTATCTGGAATGAGAAAGTATCTTCTTTTGGTGACCGTAATACTCCCAGTGATTTTCTGGTTTCGCCTAATGGTATTTTTAATAATTTATCTTCTTGGTTTGCTTTTGGTATTTCTTTCAACACATCTTTGCTGTTGGATGACCATTTTCTTAGGTTGAATCCACCTGTTTTCAGTAGCTGTACTAATTCTTTCTGCAACTCCTTCGTTGTTTCAACACAATTACCACCTGACAGTTTATCATCTACGTAGAAATCTTGAAGGGTTACTTGGCTTGCTATTGGATATCTTGTCTTTTTATCCATAGCTAATTGTTGCAGGGTTCTAATAGCTAAGTTTGGTGCTGACGCAGTTCCATATGTTACGGTTGTTAACGCATATTCCTGAATCTCGTGGTTTGGAGACTCTCTCCATAATATACGTTGATAATCTATATCTTGTTCGTTTATTTTGATAAAACGATACATCTTCTCGATGTCTGCCATGAATGCTATTCTATGTTTTCGCCATCGTAATAATATTGCTGCCAAGTCTGCTTGTAGCCTTGGTCCAGTGTACATATTATTATTCAGGCTTACGCCGGTATTTGTTTTGCTCGATGCATCAAATACCACTCTTCGTTTGGTAGTTAAGGATTCTTCCTTTATAACTGGTTGGTGAGGAATATAATATTTTCCTTGGTAGTGTTCTTTTTGGTTGACTTTTCTCATGTGTCCCATCTCAAAGTATTCATTGAGAAAGTCTTGGTAGCTTTCTTGTAAGCGTTTATTTTTGGAAACTTTTTGTTCTAATTGCATCAGTCTTGCTGCTGCTCTTTGTCGTGAGTGTCCTGACTCTAGGTCTGGGTTTTTGATTGGAATCCTTACAGTGTAGGTTCCATCTGTGTTTCTTATAGTTTTTTGGTAGTAGTTTTCGCATGCTTTGTGGTCATTGTGGTTTAGTTTATATTGATCTGGGACTTTTTTCAGTTCCCGAGATCTGTTTAGTTTATCGATATGGTTAGTTTTGGTTGTCATGCTAAGTATTTTTATAGTATTTTCACTTTGGTAACTGCAGTTTCCTGAGAATATCCACCCGAATTCAGTGTTCTGTGCTATAATTCCGTCGTGAAACTTTTGCAGTCCTTGAAGTAATAGTTTACTGTACTCTTGAGCTCCTAATATTATATCTATGGGCCCTTTTTTGTAGTACGTTGGATCGGCTATCAGTTTATTCTCTATATAACTGGCCTCCAATTGTGGTATGGTTGTGTTTGGTAGAGCACTTGTTAGTTTTGGAAGAATTATAAGCATTACTGGTAGCTTAAATTCACTGGTAAATCTTGGTTGCAGCTTCACATCAATCGAATGACTCGCTGTCTTTGGTTTTTTGTCAGCAATCCCGGCGATTTCTACATGAATTCTTTTTCGGGGGTATGCTAATAGTTGTGCTACTTGCTCAGTACAAAATGAAGCTTCTGACCCTTGATCGCATAATACCCTTAGTAAGTGGGGTGTGCCATCATAGGATCTTGCGTGTACTAGAGCCGTTGCAAGTAACGTAGTTTTAAGTATTTTTGTTGGTATGGTTGTTGTATGTACATTGTTCGTTTTTGTTTTTGCTTTATATGCTGGTCCGCCATTCATAGCTCCAGAAGAATTCTCAGTTGTCATGTTTTTATAATCTTGATGTAGGTACGAGTGATGCCCTTTCTTTCCACAATATGCACATGTTCTGTTGCTAAAACACTTGGTAGCTAGAGTGTGCATCAGGCAGTTTCTACACATTCCTTTTGCATGTACAGCTTTTTGACGTTCTATTACTGATATTGCTTTAAATACAGTGCATTGATAAATTGTATGGTCTTTCTTGTTGCAATACCAACACTCGTTATTTTCTGTCTTTTTGCGGTACTCAATTGTTATATAGCTTGATTTGTAGGTTTTCTCTGATGTGCTATTAGAACTTGTTGTTTCTAGACATTTAAACCGTTTTTCTAAGAATTCCATCATTTCTTTAAACTTCTGAGGCTTGTTAGGTTCTGAGAGCTGCTGTTCATACTTTTCATCTGTTTCTGAATCCCAAAGTCTGCCGAGTATTCTGCATAACATGGGGTCCCAGGTTGTGGTATCAACATTCTGAGTTTTTAATGCTTCTAAATTCTCATTTATCGTGTCGTGCAATGTTCTTAAGTTTTCTGCATTTACTGTAGTGACTTTTTTAATATCCATGATGTTGTCTATGTGTTTCATAATTATCACTCTCTCATTTTTGTACCTTTTCTTTAAAAGCAACCATGCTGTTTCATAACTAGCGTCGCATACTGATAAGTGTTTTATTAGTTTAGCGGCTTGACCAGTTACATGAGTTTTTAGGTATTGCATTTTTTCTGTAGCTGATAAAGAATTATCTCCGTGTATAATTTTCGAAAATAAATCATAAAAGGAGTTCCATGACTCGTAGCTACCACTGAAAGTTGGGATTGTAATTGTTGGTAACTTTACTTTGCTGTTGGTGTGAGTCATCTGTTTATTCTCTCCTATTTTATCAACTACCCATTCAATGAACAGTTCGTATTCTGTTTGCATGGTTTCAAACCTTTTCTCTTGGAAATAGCTGTGGTCTAAGGTGTTATCTTCCATCAAAATATTAAGGTGTGTTTCTTCTATTTCTTGCCACTGTTTTTGTAAGTTTTTCATCAGCGATTCCCAGTACCATGATGGTTTGTTATTTGACATTGCTTGAGTAACGACTTGGAGCTTTTTTTGTAGTTGTGACATGCGGAATAATTGTGTAAATATTTTTGGTGAACATGTACTTTCTTCTTCGTTTATCTGTATGTCTTTTGGAACAAGTAAGTCGTTTAGCATTTGTGCTCTGGTTTCACATGTTTCTAAATGCGACATTACTTGTTTATACACAGCTTCAATAGCCGCATAATAGTTTGTAGTCATATACTTGTGATCTTTTAACACCGGTATATCTAGTAGTACTGCGTGATTGGTAGTAGTCCTGTTAAATATCTCTTGGAGACGTATCCTTTTCGTTTTTATATATTTCTCAGTTTTCCTTGTAACTGAGTCTTTCTTAATGTTAGTAAATATTTGTTTGATTTCATTGTAGTCTGTCTCTTGACTTCTGATGAGGTTGTTTATGTCTTCAGTTTTGATGTTTTCCATTTTTATTCTTGCTGCTCCTAACCCTATCCTATCTGTTTATTTAAGGGACTTCGTCTATCACTTAGTTGCGCTCTGTGTGTTACAGAATTTGCGACTTCTCAAAACACCGGTGAGACCCGCTTGTGGGAGGCCGGTGCCCGAACCGCTTCTGTATGACTGGCAACTAAGTGTTTTTGTCTGTATTGAACGTATTACAACCCGAGTGTTTTTTTGTTTACACGTCAGACTGCAACACGTCAAGTAGTCTGTCAGTAAATTGTCTCTACAGGGATTAGAGGAGCGCGAACTACTGATTCAATTCTCGAAGGACCAAATGTACAACCGCCTAGGACCTACACTTAACCCTACGTACGTCTCTGGTGAACGCACGGGTGTGTGATGATTGGGCGGAGATACAGAACTAAACTGCCTAATGTAGGATAGCCCCGTGCTTGGTACTTTACGTGTGAGTGTTGTACACACGGGCGTACTATAAGCACAGAGCGCTCCTACTGACTACTACCTAATCTACGTAGCCTAACACTGAGCCTAACTCCGACCTACCCCTACGTATGTGACCTATGTCTGGACCCTAACCACGTATGTGTATGTGTATCCCTAACACGTGTAGCCCTATCAATGTGTGTGTATCCCTACAACCCTATCCCTAACCATATAAGTGTAATAAATACATATATAGATAAACAGGGATATCTGTTACCAGGAGACCTAAGGTAACAGACGGAAGGGGGGAAGGAACCAAGGGCGTGTACGGCGTGCAATGTACACAGGGAAGGGTTTTCTCACTGCCGGTCAAGCAGGCTCACAAGACCGATCAGGTACTGATGGCTAAAGGGGTCTTGGCCACAGTGAGAGGATGCTGAAATCGTGGACGTGCTGCTCCTCCAGCGGATGCTGGGACCTCTGGGCTGCTCCACCAGCGGATGCTGGAACCGCTGGGCGGCTCCTCCAGCGGATGCTGGGCGGCTCCTCCAGCGGATGCTGGGACCTCTGGGCTGCTCCACCAGCGGATGCTGGGACCTCTGGGCTGCTCCACCAGCGGATGCTGGGCGGCTCCTCCAGCGGATGCTGGGCGGCTCCTCCAGCGGATGCTGGGCGGCTCCTCCCGTGGATGTTGGAACCTCTGGGCGGCTCCACCAGCGCGTGCTGGGCGGCTCCACCAGCGGGTGCTGGGCGGCTCCTCCCGTGGATGTTGGAACCTCTGGGCGGCTCCTCCAGTGGACTCTCACTGCCGGTCAAGCAGGCTCACAAGACCGATCAGGTACTGATGGCTAAAGGTATCTTGGCCACAGTGAGAGGGTGTGCGTCCGGGCAGCTCGTCGGCGGTTGGTGGTACTTCGGGGCCCGTTGGTCTTCGTAGAGGGAGGCGGAGTAAAACGCGACTCAGTGCTTCGTTCCAATGTGATTTATTAACAATTTTGTACAGTTTATATACTAAATCTATTTATCATAGTGTGCTATCGGTGAAGCGTCGATGCAGCTGTATTTTGCTGACTTGCTGAATCGGCGCTCCAGTGGATTTTGGACTTATGATTAGTCTGCAACTGCGTACCTATGCAATTCAGCTAACATAAGTTTTGCCGTTGACTTGGCTTGTTAGGATTAATTTAGTTTTAATTTATAATAAGTTTTCGTATATCTAGTTAGTTATATAATATTATTTTTATCTTACTACTACGATAATTATTGTTATTTATAATATTAAAAATCATGTTCAATGGTTTGAACACCACCTGAACGTGACATACTGAGTATTGTATTTTTTTCTTTTTGTTATAACATTTTTTTAAGCAATATTTTATCTTATTTTATTTTATATTGTGTTAATGGATCCTGTGTCTGAAATAAAACATTATTATTATAATACGGGATTCGATTTTCATCTGCTCGACATGAAAGTCGGGGATAACTAATACACACGGGCCTAAGCCAAGTGAGCATTAGTGGAAGTTTCAATTAAGTTGTCTACTGAGGTCGGAGGAATTCTTCTCGAGAGTTTTTCCGCAATCGTTTTTTGAATATAATGCGAGTTAGGAATTGCAATGTCTATTAAAATAGCTGTTTTGTTGGATTTATTAATAACTGTAATATCAGGTTTATTATTATTAATTCCCAGGCTAAGAACCATCTGCGTCGCAAGCATAAAGCCAACAGCCGACTGGACCGCTGCACGGCCGCGTTGGAGAACGTTAAACATCTGCTTCAGCAGATGGGCGAAGTGTCCCAAAACGCGGCTATAGTCGACACTTATAAGTAAGTATTCATAGTTTTGACGACCTCGGTGGGCGAAAGTCCGCCTGAGGCGCAAGAGGTTGCGGGTTCGATTCCCGCCAATTTCTGGTTTCGGGTCTGGGTGTTTTCTATGTATCATAAGATAGATAGATAGAAAACTCTTTATTGTACACCACAAATAAAATACAAACTACAAACAATAACAAGACAATACATTGGAGTACAAAGGGGGGCCTTATCGCATAAATAAATTTACAAAAAAAATATGTATCTATGTAGTATATCAGTCACCTAACACCGATAGTACAAGCTCTGCTTAGTTTGGGGTTAGGTGATGCTGTGTGAGTAGTCCGGAAATATTTATTTAAATGCACTATAGACTATATGCAAGGAAAATAGAATAGAAAAATCCTTTATTACACGCACCATTATACAAAAATACAAAAATTTTAAAAATTAAATTAAAC
The DNA here is from genome assembly GCA_929108375.1 of Gymnoscelis rufifasciata. Classification (NCBI taxonomy): domain Eukaryota; kingdom Metazoa; phylum Arthropoda; class Insecta; order Lepidoptera; family Geometridae; genus Gymnoscelis; species Gymnoscelis rufifasciata. The sequence goes on along the minus strand of OV815332.1, from coordinate 6,334,446 downwards.
TTAGCATGCGTAATGGGCGGTCGTATTGCTTAAAGCAATTTCTTCCAGACAACCTTTGTATGGAAATATTGCATGATAACTATATAAAACAGCAAGAATTCTCCCGCGGTGTTGCCCGCGTTAAAATGGGGTTTCCCGCTGTAAATAGTAGCCTGTGTTCTTTCTCAGGCTCTAGAGAATCTGGGTACTAAATTTCATTTCAATTCAATTAATTTGTTTTAAACCATAGGTACATTACAGTACACTTAGTTTCATGAATAAATCTAAATTGAAAATTTAAGAAAAACCCCCGATTCCAATGCTTTAATTTCCATATAAGTAAAACACCATAATATTTAGTAGTTAGGGCACGCGATGCTCTTTCATTTGATACCCCACTCGAGTATATTTGCAGTTTTCGTTCCCCTCTCTCACCCGTATAACTTTTGAACGGCTCATCCGATTTTCATTAAACATGCCTAAGAACACCCGCGCCAAACTCACCTTTCATACAAAAAAAAACTAAATTTAAATCGCTCCATCCGATCGGGAGCTATGATGTCACAGACAGACAAACACGTTAAACTTATAACACCCCTCTTTTTTGGTCGGGGTTAAAAAGTACACTAATACAATAACTATAAAACACAAACATCTAATCAAGCGGCTGTATAACGGCTCATATTGTATAAAATTGAATTAAATTATATAAATCAATTAAATAATTAAATATAAAATTTTAATTTTTTTTTTTTTTTTTTTATTTAATTATTGTTATTATTTAAATCAGGTTAGTAGTTTTTGCGTGGAAGAGTAAAGAGGAACAGACAGAGTTCCTTTCGCATTTCTTATATTAGTATGGATAGTTATTTTGGTTAGTCCTTAGGCCGTCCAAAAAAACTAAACACCTATTTTTCGCCTTTTTCAATTTAGTAAGAAAGTGTGGAAGATGGTTTGCTCCCTCTTAGCCAACACGGCATTGCAAATTGATTACTCGCTGGCCCGTTACTGTTTAACACGGATACAAAAACCATCCTCTGGAATTACTGAAACATATAAAGATTATTTGCGTATTACATAGAAGTAATACATATACTGAAAATTTGTGTAACATATACTTGTGAACCGGAGGAAGGGATAGATATGCCATAATACAGGATTTTCCTAGTTTGGGTATCTATACTTTCTGTTATGTAAATGCCATCTCTGTACCACGTCATATCTGTAAATTACTATGTACTTGTAACATTTTTTGTGTGAAATAAACATTTATTATTGTTATTATTATTACTGAAACATATAAAGATTCAGTATTCTATGAGTTACCGAACGGAAGTACAAACAGACGCGGCTGGGGACTTCAATATATAATATGTATAGATTTTACAAAGCCTTAACCATTTTAAACACCAGACAAAAAAGATTTGTGTTATAAATTTGACGTGTCTGTCTGGGACATCATAGCTCCCGAACGGATGAAGCGATTTCAATTGAGTTTTTTTTTTGTATGAATGTTGAGTTTAGAGCGAGTGTTCCTAGACATGTTTGATGAAAATCGGTTGACCCGTTTTAAAGTTATGAGGGTAAAAGTGGGGAAGGAAAACCGAACATCAGCAAATATACTCGAGTGGGGTCTCAAATGAAAGCGCATCGCGTGCATATTACAAAATCGAATTTTTACTTTTAACGTAACTAAGGTTCTAGAATCGGGGTTTTTTTTTTATAGTAAACTTAGATTTGTATCTTGACAGGACCGCAGCAGAAGCGATGAAGAGGGATATGAGGGAGAACAACTTGAACGAGGACAATGTTCACGACACCATGGACGATTTGAAAGAAGTGAGTTTTAATTTGTCTGGATGTTATAGAGAATATCTATATATGTATGTCTATTATATTAAGTATATCAGATGTCTAGTACCCGTCAAGCTTAGAGCCTTACTATTGGGCTAGATTATCAGATTTCTAGTACCCGTAATACAAGCTTAGAGCCTTACCATGGGGCTAGATGTTGTTTGTTGCGGAATACTTATTTCTTAATACCCATATAGGTATTAAGAATGGTATTCCTATATAAATCTTAAAAATCAATATAGTCGGATCGAAACATGTTGAAAGAAAACTATAAATGTTTATAAGGAATTTAAAAATCATCAATTCAATGTTGCTATTCAACGATACCCCAAATTATATAGTTCCTGAGATTAGCGCAATTATTAGTTTGTTTATCTAGTCTATTCAACGTCAAAGTCAAAGTCAATACATTTATTTACTAAGAAGCACAAGCTTACATGGACAGGCCAGCTTAAAAGTATTAACACTAAATTGTTTATACAAATAATATCAAGGCATTAACATTGTCTTGACAGTTCGCTTCAATGTTTTATACTGAGTTGAGAAGCGAATAGAACAACACAGCTTTATCAGTTATTACAATTTTGTAGCTTGTTTTTTGTCTTTTAGGCTATGTTATAGAATTAATCTAGTTTAGGCTCATGCATTCCATACCCATTTTAAATGTTTTATACCTATTTTTATAAGTGAATTATGTTATTTTTTATTATTATCTAATATATAAAATTGACATGTCACAATGTTAGTTACCGTACTCCTCCTAAACGGCTTAACTGATTATTTAAGAACTCCAAAATTGTAATGACTGATAAGGCTGTGTTGTTCTATTCGCTTCTCAACTCAGTGTAAGACATTGAAGTGAACTGTCAAGACAATGATATTTCCTTGATATATATTTTATTAGGCAATTTAGTTTTATTAATTTTAAGTTGACCTGTCCATGTAGGCTATGTGCTTCTAAGGAAATAAACGTTTTGACTTTGACTTTCGACTTTATTATGAAATTTTATTTGCACATTCAGTAGGTCTTGAGTATCTGCTACTTTCTATTTTTCATTATGCAAAACAACGTTTGCTGGGGTCAGCTAGTATAAGTATAGATTATTTATTTATTTTATGAAAGATAAGCCTTCATTTGACCACAATATCACCTGATGTAAAGTGACGATGTGGTCTAAAATGGAGCATGAAGACCTAGAAGGTAGATGGCTTCTCCGGACCACATTACAAAACACGAAAAAATCGCTTCCCGCACTGGCCCAGCCCGGAGGGTGGTGACAAGCCGCGGCCGAAGCCTCCCACCAGAGACTGTTCTTAGAACCACCCGGAGGTCACGGGTAAGGATTCAGAGGGTTACCACTTACGGACGTGAACAGACAAAACCTCGAAGATTCAAAGAAACGCACTATTTTATTTTATTCTTATTTTCAGGTTATGGATTCGTACAACGACCTCGAAAAGGCAATCAGCGGCACCAGCCCCGACGAGGACATCGCAGACTTGGAAGCTGAGCTAAACGAGCTGCTGTCTTCGGAAGCGAGCCCTGCGTCCCCGCCTAGACCTGCCAGGAGACAACCCATGGACGGTGAGAGAAAGAGATAATTATATATTCGACCATCTCTCTATTGAACGAGCTGCTGTCTTCGGAAGCCAGCCCTGCGTCCCCGCCTAGACCTGCCAGGAGACAACCCATGGACGGTGACAGAAAGAGATAAATATGTTCCACCATCTCCCTTGTGTTACCTCGAAAAGACATTAAAGAAGGTGAGCTGAACGAGCTACTGTCTGCTGTCTTCGGAAGCCAGCCCTGTGTCCCCGCCTAGAGCAGCCAGGAGACAACCCATGGACGGTGAGAGAAAGAAATAAATATGTTCCACCATCTACCTTTTGTCTCCTCGAAAAGCAGACGCCAGACGACGTTAAAGAACTGCTGTCTAATATTTGTGTAATTTTTAATGTTAGATAAGATAAGCCTTTATTTGACCAAAATCTCAACAGATGTAAAGTGACGATGTGGTTGGTCTAAGATGGGACATGACGACCTAGAAGGTAGATGGCTTCTCCGGGCCACATTACGAAACACGAAAAAATCGCTTCCCGCACTGGCCCAGCCCGGAGGGTGGTGACAAGCCGCGGCCGAAGCCTCCCAACCAGAGACTGTTAATTAGATTATGTAATACTCTCTTGGTTCTTAATAAATGATTATAATTTTTATTCTAGAACCACAACCATCTCTGAAGACCAAAACCCCGCGCAAGGAATCCGAGCGAGAGTTCGTGTTCGACGGCGAAGAGAGAATACTCGCCGAGCTGAACTCTCTAGGAATCGAAGATAATAGTCCCGTGGAGAGGAACAAACCGGCGAGAGAGAGAGTGACTGCACCAGAGTGGAGCGGTAAGTCTCGTATTCATATAATAGACATACATCTTTATATATATAATTCTTCTGTGAGTGTGTATGTCACTGAACTTCTCTCAAACGACTGGACCGATTTTGATGAAATTTTTTGTGTGTGTTCAAGGGGATCTGGGAATGGTTTAGATTCACAATACGGTCAACTGGATATTGTTTTTTGAGACGTAGGACAGGACAACGTCTGTCGGGTCGACTAGTAGATATATAAATAAATAAAATAAATATTTCCGGACAATCTACACAACAACATCTAGCCCCGTGGTAAGTTCTAAGCTTGTGTTACGGGAACTAGATATCTGATATACTTAATATAATATACATAAATACTCTTGCGAGCTATAAACTGGAATCACTTCATCGCTGGTTTTTGCAGACCATATTTTACAGTTTCCATGCAATAAGCTGTAGGTTGTGGTATATTATTTTAGAGATAATTTCATTAGCTTTCAAACTGAAAGCCGACCTATCGTACACAGGTACGATCAATCAGATGTCAGATTTTGTACGATCTACAATTTCTGGTTTCGGGTCTGGGTGTTTTCTATGTATCATATATGTCTGTATTTACAAAAAAAATGTATCTATGTAGTATATCAGGCACCTAGCACCCATAGTACAAGCTCTGCTTAGTTTGGGGTTAAGTGATGCTGTGTGAGTAGTCCGGAAATATTTATTATTATTATTTATTAACTCTTTCAATATCATAGCGAAAAAAATGTTCATTATTATGTCATGGAACGTGAAAACAAAAGACAATTCTTTTCAAACTCCCGAATCCCAAGGGGTAAATTAATGTGTTTGTTTTCAGCAGAACCAAAAGCGGAGACTCCGAAAGCGAGTAAATCCTGGTACCCGCCCTCTAGCGAGTGGAATAACAACTTTGCAGAGGTCAGGCAGGACGACAGGTTACATCCAGGTAAGATTAAATATTAACTACTAGCTGTGCCCCGCGGTGTTACCCGCGTTATAATGGATTTTCCCGCGGAATGACGTCTTCCCGCGGTAAAAAGTAGCCTATGTTATTTTTCAGGCTCTAGAGATTCTGTGTACCAAATTTCATTTAAATCGGTTCAGTAGTTTTTACGTGAAAGAGTAACAAACATCCATACATCCATACTTACAAACTTTCGCCTTTATAATAGTAGTAGGATAAATAAATTTGAAATGTATGTATGAGATACTGCGAGTCCAATCATCATCTTCACAAGACCGGAGCCACAGGCGGCACTCTGGGCCGCAGATGCTTTCAAAGTCAAAGTCGAAACGTTTATTTTCTTAAAAGCACATGGCCTTAATGGACAGGTCAACTTAAAATTAATAAAACTAAAAAAAGTATCTAGGAAATAACATTGTCTTGACAGTTCGCTTCAAAATTTTTTTTTTGTAACAAGATGATTTATTCATATTTGTAATTATTAATGTTTGAAATATTTGTTCTATAATTTAATGTTGGTTTTTATGTAACTTGTGTATGTTCTGTTGTAATTAATTAAATTTACTTGTTATTTTCCATTGTCGCATTGGTGTCAAACTGTAATGGCAATGTAAAAGTGTTTCTTAAATAAATTAATTAAAGTTTTACACTGAGTTGAGAAGCTAATAGAACAACAAAGCTTTATCAGTTATTACAATTTTGGAGTTTTATAACTAACTATAATAAAATAGGTAACTATTATAAGTTTAACATTTCCAAAAAAAAATGCTTATCAAATAAGTTAGCTATTATAACATGAGCATATCAGTCCTGGTCAACCAGAATTATTAGAGCCTGTCAATGTGGAACTAAGCAACATCTATCCAAGCTGCATCATCATTTATATAATAATTTATGCCAAAGTAAGCAACAGTCTTAGCAACATCTATCCAAGCATTTTGGAGGTTTTGTCTGTTCACGTCCGTAAGTGGTAACCCTCTGAATCCTTACACGTGACCTCCGGGTGGAGCTAGGAACAGTCTCCGGTGGGAGGCTTCGGCCGCGGCTTGTCACCACCCTCCGGGCTGGGCCAGTGCGGGAAGCGATTTTTTCGAGTTTCGTAATGTGGCCCGGAGAAGCCATACCTTCTAGGTCTTCATGTCCCATCTTAGACCACATCGTCACTTTTCATCAGGTGAGATTGTGGTCTAATGAAGACTTATCTAGCCTTCATCATCATCACCCTATTAACGTTCCCACTGCTGGGACACGGGGACTTCTCTCTTGACGAGAGAGATTAGGCGTTAATTCACCACGCTGGCCAAGTGCGGGTTGGTGTAAAAATCATTAATATTTCATTATTGAAGTCGACATAATATCATTGTTTTTCCTCAGGCCAGCCGCTCAACATCGACTTCACAACGCCGCCCAGACTCTACGGCCACGAGTTCGCCGTGAGGGACCACAAGGTGGGCGACGGCGTCTGGTTGTACAACAGAGACGGGAATACCAACTCGGATGAGCTGAGAGGGACGGAATATTACAGGTGAATATGTGGATAAATTTATGTGCGCTTTAAACACGTGCTTTAACGGTGAAGGCAAACATCGTGAGGAAACCGGCATGTTCTGAGAACTTTAAAAGAGTTTGAAGGACATGTGACATTCACCAACCCGCACTTGGCCAGCGTGGTGAATTAAGGCCTAATCTCTCTCGTCAAGAGAGAAGTCCCTGTGTCCCAGCAGTGGGAACGTTAATAGGGTGATGATGATGATGTGGATAAAATCCTACTAATATTATCATAATCCCCCTTTTAACGTTCCCACTGCTGGGACACAGGACTATTTAAACGACATGTAATAAAAATAATTATATTTTAACTTAACATTTGCACGCCTACTTGTAGGCTGAATACATTGCCTTTTACTTATTAAGAACAGACATGTATTAATTATTTTGTACTCTTGCAAATAACGCGACGACCTCTGTGGCTCGGTGGGCGACGGTCCGGCTGTGGAGCAAGAGGTGGTTCGATACTTGTATGATCTACAATTTCTGGTTTCGGGTGTTTTCTCTTATTTATGTATTTACAAAAAAAATGTATCTATGTAGTATATCAGTCACCTTACACCCATAGTACAAGCTCTGCTTAGTTTGGGGTTAGGTGATGCTGTGTTAAATAATAATAATAATATAACTCATTATTACACACCAAGATAAAAACAATACAAAAATGGACTTAATGCTAAATACAAAATGCGTAATGCGTAAAATAAATAAGTATTAATGTGTTAATCACACATTAATATTTATTTATTGAAGTGAAACTTCTTTAGAATCGTTGTGATTTGAAACCGGATGCAACGGAAATGGAAATAAGATTGGCTTACCTGTCGGGTAAGCCAATCTTAAACGCTAACAAGGTTAAGCAACTTTGCGCGAAGCCAGTACTTGGATGGGTGACCGCCGGAACAAAATCTTTTTGCATAGATTTTTTTGTTTTTTTTTTTCTTCTCATTCTTTTGTCGATTTACTGAAGTTTCACTTCTATCATGTGTGAATCGCACACACACCTTTTTTATATATTAGGTCCTTACATATGAAATTGGCGTTTTGTATGGGAGGAACAAAAAGTCGAATATTTTTTAATATAATATATTTAATTAATCAAAGTATGAACCATTATTTTCTATGCACTTTTGCCATCTTATAGGTAGTTCATTGATCCCTTTACTAAAAAAACCAGTCGGACGGGAATCAATAAAATCTTTGAAGGCGATTTGGACTGCCCCATCGGAGTTGAATTTTTTCCCTTGCAAGAAGTTATCCAAATTTCGAAAAAAATGGTAATCTGTTGGAGCAAGGTCCGGGGAGTACGGAGGATGTCTTAGACTTTCCAATTGAAGCTCTTCTAATTTAGTAGCCGTCTGTTGCGCAGTGTGTGGTCTAGCGTTGTCGTGAAGCAGCAGTGGCGTGGAGCGATTGACCAGCCTAGGTTGTTTAGCCGCTAGCTTTTCCATCATGGTTTGCAATTGCTGACAATAGACATCAGCCGTAATAGTCTGGCCAGATTTGAGAAAACTGTAATGAACAATACCGGCACTAGTCCACCAAACGCTTACAAGTAACTTTTTTGGGGTTAATTTTCGCTTGGGGCAGGATTTGGCTGGCTGGCCAGGATCCAACCATTGCGCTGAGCGCTTCCGATTATCGTAAAGAACCCATTTTTCATCACAGGTAATGATTCGGTTTAAAATACCTTCATTATTGTGCCGGTTTAGTAATGTAACGCAGCAGTCGACGCGCGTTTGCCGGTTTGCTTCAGTCAATTCGTGAGGTACCCACCTTTCAAGCTTTTTAATCTTCCCAATTTGCTTCAAGTGAATTAAAACAGTTTTATCACTAACACCGCAGCCTGCAGCTAACTCGGACGTGGTTTGCGATGGATCCGCTTCCACAATAGCCTTCAACTCTTCATTATCAACTTGAGTCTCAGGCCGTCCACGGGGCTTGTTCTGCAAGTCGAAATTTCCAGAACGAAAACGTTGGAACCAAAAACGAACTGTGTTTTCTTTTGCAACACGACCGCCATACACATCATTCACCCTTCGAGTTGTTTCCGCAGCACTAGTGCCACGGCGGAACTCGTACTCGTAAATAATGCGATATTTTAAGTTTTCCATTTTGTAAAATGAGTGACGCAAACAGAAAAAAACAGAAGAAAAAAAACAAATGAATGACGATCATCGAAGCACAAATACATGAGTCTATAGCTGTACAAATTTGAATTTGGAATTCCTTACCAAAGAGGAGAAATTTGTGATTAAAGTGGCCAGTACGAAAAACGCCAATTTCATATGTAAGGACCTAATATATTTATTCTATTTTTTTTTTGTTACAGCTCCGAAAGCCCAGGGAAGACTGGTAGCCACTTCCAAATGGCGCCCGGCTGCGAGCGCAAGAAAGAAGTCGCCAAGAACTTAGACGGTGCGACGAAAAACTCCGAAACCGACGACAAAATTGCGGCGAATCCGTCAAATGTGTCGCAACCAGCAGACGACTTAGCCGACTTGGAACGAAGGTTGAAAAACCTGAGAGGTTTTAAGTTATAAGCTATGTTTTTTCGGTAATTAAGTAAACTTTAAAGCAATAAGTTATATCAGAATACTGTTAATGAGTTAATCTAAGCTAACATTGATTGCGTAGTAACTAAACTATAATATTTCAAATGACAAAAAAGAAGATTCTTTATCCGACATGGATATTTTAAACACATATCTGATAAACATTTATTCTTTTTTATAGATTTATAAGTAATACAGTAATTTATAATTCTATGGTATTTCTATGGTAATACTACGCAATCTTATGTCAGATATAGATTTGTTGCAGTTTTCAATTAATTTAAGTATTGAATTTTTGACATAGCCCAGTCAAAGTCACAAAATCTTGTAAACAATTGTTATTTTGTACCCGTCTGTGCTACGCAAAAGAGTGGTAATGTGTTTAACTATGTATGTTTGTATTATGTTCCTTTGTAGCATTACACAGACCAAACGCCTGCGCAGATTTTTATGATTCACACGTCCATCGATTCCTCATAGACCGGCGAGTGACATGACGTCACTGAACATTCAATATGGCGACTCAAAGTCAAAGTCAAAACGTTTATTTCCTTAGAAGCACATAGCCTACATGGACAGGTAAACTTAAAATTAATAAAACTAAATTGCTTAAACGATAAATATCAAGGAAATAACATTGTCTCGACAGTTCGCTTCAATGTTTTACACTGAGTTGAGAAGCGAATAGAACAACACAGCTTTATCAGTTATTACAATTTTGTAGTTATTACAATTTTGGAGTTCTTATTTATAGTTAACTGTTAGAAGTTTAATATTTACAATAAAAAAATGCTTGACTATTGCACGCCATTTTGTAAACTTAAAAAAAAAAGCAACAGATTATATCATGTGGGGTATTTGAAAATCGTTTTTAGTTTTCTTTCAATATTTTTCGATTCGGCTGATCGTTTAGTATTTTTGTCGAATTTAAGTTGTGTAAAAACCATTCTCACTTAAAAAGCTTATAGACAGTAAAAATTCACAAAAAAGTTAAGCGCATTCGGGTTATATTTTTTCCTAATTTCCTAAATGCTTTGAATTGTTTTCAAAAGTTATCAATTATAATAAACATTATTCATATACGTTTTACCGTTATTATATAATCGCTTCTGAACTTTCTTGGTTAAAATTTTGACTGGGCTTACAGACAGACAGACATAATAAACCGCCTTAGATAGGCGGAAGAGGGATTAAGGGTAAAGAAATTTTAATATTAAGGTATTAATAATGATATTACTATTACTTTGAAATGTAATCCTAGTTATAATAACCTGCCATATTAAAAAGACCACTTTCATAACGAGAAAACTAATTTGATGAAAAATATAGTTGCGTCTCGGGACACTTAATAGAAGGGATTTCTTGAAATAATCCCTACCGTATATAACTTTTTCTTTGTAAGCATTCTCTCTGTCGATTGGCATGGCCGAAAGCTTATTAAAAATGCTATCAATAAGTCATATCATTGTCCTAAAATGCAGCTATTTCGGTTGGAAGCCAAGATCTTTTCGGGCCAAAAGGCCATCATACGTACGCACTTAAAAAAAAATGATGATGATATCAGAGGATTGATTTTTCCATCGTCAGATTTAGATAAAAAAACTTTGAACTATAAGACGTCTGAGTAAAGTTGTCTGACGTTTTACTTAAACTTTTAACGGAATTTTGTTAAGCTACGCGTCAGCAACGCGGGAAGTGGGACTGTTACTTTTGAAATTTGCAGTAAAGTCGGCATTTTTGCCTGATAAGGGGCCATTCATTAATTAGGTAAGGACAATTTTCGTAATTTTTGACCCCCCTGCCCCCATGTAAGTATACATAAGATTTCTCAAACCCCTTACTTACGTAAGATTTTATCTCGTTCTTTTAAATAATAAAATGTTAGAAAAGGATCAGTTCAGTTATTTTTTTGTTCAAAAAAACAATGAATTTAAAAATGGAATTCAAATAACTTTGTACACTATAAAATAGAAAAAACTATACGAAATCCAAAAGAAAATTAGATTCCTAACGTTGAATTGTGACTTACAAAGTATTACGTAAGAATGAGTTTAACGCCCCCTGCCTCCCTACATAAGGACATGTTGAGATTCTCTTAACCCAAGTACCCATAAGTAATTAATGAATGGCCCCTAAGGTCCCCCTTTGTGGTCGCGTGGGTTGCAAAGAACCATAGTTTAGTGTGGATAGCGTCTGCGGCGCGGTAGACTCTCTCGCTTCGCAGTCGCGCTGGTTTCGCCGAAGTTGTAGTGACAATTTTTCCTCCTTGCCATCTTGCCTTTTAGTGGTTTGTTAATAAATTTTATTCTAACGTTGGAAAATGGTACAATAAACTTAATAATTTAATTTTTAACATAATAATTACTTTTTAAAGTTGTGAAAGTGGCAAAAGTCATGTTAAGATAAATAAATAAGTCGTAAATCTGTAAATATATTATAATAATTTAGTTAGGTTTTTTTATATTTGAATTAAATAATAGTAGAAATATAAATACATGCGTAGATAGAATTTTTTAAATAAAAAATGATATAAAAAAACTATTAAAATTGACATATTATAAATACTCGAGAAAAATATAATTTTACAAACAAGAAAAAAAAATTCAAAAACCAAAAAAATATGTGTTAGTTTTTTTATGGATATAATTAGGTTCTCATTTTAAGACGTCGATAATTAACGCTTGTAAGACGTCCACTAGTTAAAGGCCTTGATCTCTGAGCTCCCGTGCCAAATTGGAAATTCGAACGCGGACGTCCTACGCTGTGTTTTGGTTCACTATTCCATTTGAGATCATTTTGGTAACACAGGTGTTAACGTCGATTTGAAGATCAAAAACAATATGCGTAAACACAGGCGAGACGACTTAAAAAAATAGTAGTCATGAATGAAAAAGAAATCACTTTTTTTTAAATTAAATTGATACAACACAAGCGCCCCTATTTACGTTCCCACAGCTGGGATACAGGGACTTCTCTCTTCACGAGAGAGATTAGGCCTTAATTCACCACGTTGGCTAACTGCGTTTTGGTGAATGTCCAGCCTTTTTGGACTGTCTAAACAAAAATCTATTTTATTTAGTCGTCTCCCTCTAACACTAATACGTATTGAATAAGATGATGATAATGACGTATAGGATATTAATCGGCCTAATAAAATGTAACCGTTTTATGCGAAATAGCAAAGCTTAATTTGGAATTAATTTGGTCTCGTTCTAACATACAGAAATGTCAAAGTGAATGACAAGGAAGAACTAATGCTGACGAGATTTAATATAGGGAGCGTGCAGTAAATTCATTTATTGCACCATAAAGTTACACAATAACATTGGCATGTCAGTTATTACATAGAATTTCATTAATTTATTTAACATAATCATTCGTTTTAATATGTCCTTAAATCATAATGAATACAAAAAATTAAAATTAAATCAATGGATAATATGTCATCGGTCAAAAATTAAGTATTCATCACAAATTATATTATATGTCAATTGAATTATAAAATTGTCAAAGTACAATTGAAATATTCATGTCATGCTATAGAAAGGATTAAACCCAGTAATTATAGATGGCAGCACTAATGCAAGATTCAGAATGACAAATGTTACGGCGATATGTTAAAACGTTCGAATTAATGGCACCAGTTGGCAGCACCGTCAAAGTCAAAACGTTTATATCCTTATACGCACCGGGCATACATGGGCTGGTAAACTTAATGTTAATTTAAATAAAAACTAAGAATAATCAAGGAAATAACATTGTCTTGACAATCCGCTATGGGAGTAGAATAGTCCTAGGATGTTCTACTAGATGTCGCTAGTACGATCGTAACTCGTAGTTGCAAGTGTAGAAGAAATTGAATGGATGACGCAGTGGCGAGGTTGGTTTAGCGGTCAGAACGTCCATGCGTATAATGGAAGATGTGGGTTCGAGTCCCGCTTCTTGCTGGTAAGCTACGTTACTTCTTCTTAATTTATTCTACACAAATTTGGAATATTGTCTTGACACTTCGCTTCTAATGTTTTACACTGAGTTGAGAAGCGAATAGAACAACCCAGTGTCAATGTGCACATTATATTATATATACAAGGTGTTTCCTTTATGGTATATACTCCGAAAAGGGGGTGAAGGGTAGTGAGTTTAATCTTTATAACTTCTTCCAGGTGTAAAAAAAATTAAATCTACTAATATGAGGCTAAACATGACCTATCGAAAAGTTGTAGAACAAAATAAGTTCGCCTGGTGCGCTTCACCCTCTTTCCGGAGTATATACCATAAAGGAAACACCTTGTATATATATAAAGTTTATTTTACTATTTCGCATATAAGGGGGTTAATGTTAATACTTTAGTTACTTTAAGTAGTCAATTATGAAATATTAATCTATCAAAGACAAAAAAAAACAAAAAAAAAAGATGTGTTGGTATATTTTTTATTATGTTATATGTGTTGAGTGTATCGTTCTGTATGTGTAACGCACTAGTGATTTCGTATTATGTTTATTTTTATTGTTACGTTAAGGAACTAAGTAGTGTCATATAATTTGAATATCATGTACGTACGAGAAAGCAATAGACGGGGTTATAGTTTGCATCTCTTTCGCGCAAAACAGCGACACTCTTTTAATATATTTGTGGGTGTGAATGAAATAGAGATATTATTTTGATGTTACCACTTGACTCTTAACGAAAATAAATTTCTAGCTAATATGGTAGGTGACTTTATGGTATTCGTTTATTTTTTCTTGCAAACGCGAAAGTTCAAGATGATACAGTGCATTAAAGTTTTGCGTAACGGAAGGCTTTCGAGTAATTTTGGTACTAATTTTGTTAGTCACAAGATCTCACTCCGTAACTTTGATGCTCTATAATATCCTGGCACTTTCTTATCACATTGAAAATGCGAAAAATAGGTTACACTGAACCTATACCTACGTCTATTGTTACCTCTGTCTTTTTAATAAAATAATGTTTTTTTTAATTGACGATATTGCAATAAGGCTTTTAGCTTTATCATAAATGGAGTGGCCTTAAGTCTATTTTTACTCGTTTGAGCGCGTATTATGAAGTAGGTTGTCAATCATTTTAAGTCTGACTCATCAAATGACAATATTATACACTGGAAAAATCTATGGGCTCTGAAAGGAAACCATTTTTAATCCTTTAGGAATCCATCATTTTGCTTAAATAACAATAAATAATAAACAATTTATTTTAGGCATCTCAGGCCCATGTACCTTACAGACTAGCATACATACCTACAAATATAAAACTTATATAGGTACCTACTTAACTTTTTAAATTATCACGATTTTGAACAATATTATGACTTAACGGTTTTAGGTCATAATATTGTTAATTTCTTTGTTTTTATTTATCAAAGTATTGTTTTTTTTTCTTTACAAGTAAGTGTGCTTGTTAAAAGATTAAAAGAGGTTTCCTTCCATAACCCATAGATTTTTTCCACTCTGTATAATAATGACATTCTGATGTCAGATATTTTTTTGTTTCGACTAAATGTGGGTGGGTATATTAGCGCCACCTAGGCAGTCAAGTTTGAATTTTTTTTTATTCTAGCCTATATCTATAATAATACTTTAATCGAAATTTTATATGAAGGATTTGAGTTAATTAGTAAAGTATTAATTAATAGTTTTATTATTGTTTCTAGCGAGTAAGCTTGTGATCTAGGGTTTAAGTACCTAATTTAAGTATGTTTAATAATAGTTATATAAGTTTAACAGTAAGTAGTTGGTATTGCTGTAAATATTAAATATATAAAACTTGGTTATTTCTTTTATTTTACCAGACCTGGTTGGTAAATTAATTTTATTTATTATTATTCTGTTAAGAAACATCTTAATATAAATCTAAATGTAAAATGTAAGAAAAACCCGATTCCAATGCCTTAATTTCCTTAAAAGTAAAACACCATAATATTGTGTAATGTGCACGCGATGCGCTTTCATTTGATACTCTACTCGAGTATTACAAAGAACACTCGCGCCAGACTCACCTTTCATACAAACAAACTACCTAACATGAAATCGCTTTATCCGTTTGGGAGCTATGATATCCCAGACAGACAGACACTTCAAACTTATAACACTCCTCTTTTTTGTCGGGGGTTAAAGAAAGAAGAAAATTGTCAACCGATTTTCATCAAACATGATGAAAATCTTTTAAAAGTTATGAGGGTAAAAGTGGGGAAGGAAAACCGAAAATCTGCAAATATACTCGAGTGGGGTCTCAAATGAAAGCGCATCACGTGCACATGACAAAGTAGTATGACTTTTTACTTTTATAGGAACTAAGTACTCGGGGTTTTTTTTTAATTGTTAATTTAGATTATATTTAAGTTCGTTCATTGCGCTTCTGATCAAGGAAAAAACTAAAGACAATAGACGCACAAAACCTTAAAAAAATTAGCAAGTTGAATGTATTCCTTACATCACCAGACATCTCAAAACATGTAGTTACCTAATTATATGCAATATTTCGTTAAAGAGATAGTAGGTACAGTCAGCTAAAGTCTATTACAAAACCTTAGATAAACAAGGGAGGTACCGTTGAAAGATAATTTCGTCTATACATCAAAATGATCCTTTCGTCTACATGTGTTTCAAAATTTGCCCCTGTTCCACATATCCCTACTGCTCTATTTCTACTGGTAGGGAAGAAAGGATTTTTTTTCCACATTTAGCTACTAGGGGGGACTACTTTTCCGCTTATCTCTACTGATAAAATAATTCAGGAAAGTGGTATCTTCACAATCAAAATGTTTAAGTGCTTCTATAAGTGTTTATTGTAATCATTCTATTTTAAAACTATGCAAACTCCTTCATTACGAGCTGTGTAGAATCTTTTTTCATTGTGAAGTCTAAGAAAATGTCATGTTGTGTCATGTCATTTGTTAAAAATATAACTGAAAATCAAAAAAATATAACTGAAATAATTTTATTTCAATAACTAAATATGAGTGAACCTATTTTTTTAACCAGAGGCCGAGGATCTCTTTTACTTTACGACGGTTACCAATATCACGGAAAAAAGGTATATGCTAATGGACAAGAGTATTGGAAGTGTGCTATTACTAAGAAGAACAAGTGCATTGGATCTCTCACAATCAGAGTATGTACCGATGCATATTAAATTATTAATATCGCTATTTTTCATAGTAACGTTGTCAAGCCCTGGTGGAAATCCATGGCGGGAGGCCTATATGTTTCGCAGTGGAAGTCTTGTGGCTAATATGATGATAATGATGACGATGTCCCGGAATTATCAGAATTTATGGTATGGTACATGTAACGATGGCACGCTCATTAGTGTATAATGGCGGACTTAATCCCGTAGGTATTTTTTGTCAGTCAACCTTAGGGTGAAGTTATGGTGGTATTGTTTATTATTACAGGATAGAAGTATTATTGAGAAAACAGTGAGCCATTCGGAATGTTGTTTACGTGATATAGCCAAAAACGAAATTGATATGCGGCTGAATGATTGCAAACGAAAAGTTATTGCTGACCCTACACTTCCGATTCCCAAAATTTACGAAGAAACGCTTGATGGAATATACAACGATGGTTTGGATTTGATAGCAGCAACACCAAATTTTAGAAATGTTAAGACTGCCTTATACAACTCAAGAAACAAAGAGGCAGGAACGAGTAAAATGTTTTACACAGATTTTGAACAGGTGGAGGTGCCATCGAATTATCAGAAATTTCTTTTCGCTGACTATAGATATAATGGTGGTCGTATTTTAATATTTGGTGATGAATGGTCCAAAAATATGTTAATCGATGGGAAAGTTTTATTTATAGATGGTACTTTTAACATTTGTCCAAAACCTTTCACTCAGCTAGTTCCAATTCATTGCGACATTGGAAGTACCATAGAGTGTACGAATATAATCCCAGTGCTTTACGCACTTCTCCCAGACAAAAAGACTGAAACTTACGTTACATTGTTCCGACTCATTAAATCACAAATAAAACAGAGCGCTCATAAAAAGTGGGATCCCGATTACATTATGGCTGATTTTGAGGCAGCCATTGCTAAAGCTATGAGAATCGTATTACCAAAAACTGAAAAGGGAGGGTGTTACTATCACTTCCATAAAGCGATATGGAAAAAAGGGAGACAACTGAAGCTAACGAAAAACAGAGACACGAGAAGAATACTAGCATTAATCGCAACGTTACCTTTGTTGCCATTGGATAAAATACAAGAAGGATGGTCAAGAAGGACGAGTTTAAAATGGATGCATTTAGTAAATATTTTGTAAGAACATGGCTAAAAAATAAACAATTTCAGGAACAGTGGTGCGTGTTTGGAAAGAGGCACAGAACTAACAATTTCGCAGAAGCCTGGCATTTTAAAATTAATAACAAGAGTAACAGAAAAAACTGTTTGTATGCTTTATTAAAATTATTATACAACCAATCAACGGTTATGAAAAATCGGATGAAGTCCATCAAGAATCCGCCAAAAAAGAGGGCGCAAATATATGTGATCCGTGACCGCGTCATTCAAAATGCACAACTGCATTTAATCACAGGAGATATAACGGTGGGTCATTTTTTAGATATGCTAAGATAATTATTATTTATTTGTTGATTTCAAAGAAGTTTAATTGTTAAATTTAGTACCGATATAATATAAGAATGTTTTTTTTAAGGTACATACCTTACTACCTACAATAAATGAATTTTCCATCTGATTGTACTTTTTCTTAGTAGAAATATGTGGAAGTGAAATATCATTGTATACCCCCTAGTAGCTAAATGTGGAAAAAAAATCCTTTCTTCCCTACCAGTAGAAATAGAGCAGTAGGGATATGTGGAACAGGGGCAAATTTGTAGGTATTTAAAGCGGAAATGGTGTGAATGGCACTCACCAGGCAAACATATTTTGTTCTACAATACTCCAGTTTAAGACACTATAATGTAAAAAAAAAACTTAAAGTATAAACATAAGTCGAAACCTATATATAAGTACCAATTTTGAAACACATTGTTTACAAACTGGGTCTCGCAACTATTTTATATAGGTACTGACCCCAGCATATTTGGTTTTGCAAAATGAAAAATACATAGTAGCCGATTCTCAGACCTACTGAATACGCATACAAAATTTGTTAAAAATCGGTAAAGCCGTTTCGGAGTAGTACGGTAACTAACATTGTGACATGGAAATTTTAAACATATATTCACATCGTCGGTAAGACTGGCTTCTATAAGAAGGTTTTTGAGACTATCACATGCAAATTTCATAAGAGACTGTACCTGATATAAATAAAGCAAAAACATAGCTGACTGTACATCACGTAGGTCAAAAGTCAAACCTCGGAAGTTAAGCTAAGATTTTAGCATTCATACCGCGCTCGTTTTAACAACTCAACGTGCTCTGAGTAAATAACTGGATAATCCTTCGATTATTTGTCTAAAGCAGCTTAGGAGGTAATTTGTTGATTCAAGACAAATATTAGTTTACTATTGAAGTAGTAGCCTACTGTGGATTTATTAAGAACAGTTCTAAAGATCTTTGCAGTGTGTTTTTGTAATAGCGAATTATGTTTATCCTATATTTTTTGGTAAGTTATTTATTTCTTATTAAATTAAATTGGGTTACCTTATTATAAAATTAAAATTTAAGTGCTTAATTTAACTATGACTGAATCTATTACTTATATTATTAAGCTGAAGATTTTGTTTGAAAGCGCTAATCTCAGAAGCTGCTGGTCCATTTTCATCATTTAATTCACTTTTAGATAGGCTATTATCGAGGAAATAAATTTGGAAAATATAATGATAATTCAATCTTTTCATAGTTTTTATTCGATTTCAAATTTTATAATACTTTTGGAACACTTAGTTTCGTCAAATAATATTATTAACCCCCGACCAAAAAAGAGGGGTGTTATAAGTTTGAAGTGTCTGTCTGTCTGTCTGTGTGTCAGTCTGTCTGTCTATGTGTCACCATAGCTCCCGAACGGATGGAGCGATTTCAATTTAGTTTTTTTTTTGTATGAAAGGTGAGTCTGGCGCGAGTGTTCTTAGACATGTTTTATGAAAATCGGTTGTGCCGTTTAAAAGTTATGGGGGTGAGAGTGGGTAAGGAAAACCGAAAAACTGCAAATATACTAGTGTGGGGTATCAAATGAAATCGCATCGCGTCCACATTACTTAATATTATGTTGTTTTACGTTTAAGGAAATTAAGATTTAAATTTTATTATAAGTAGGTACTAGGTTTGTTTTAAAATATTATTCGACGGTCGATGAAGGTTCGAATCAGCTAGTGAGGTCGAGCTAGTGAGTAGTAGGAAAATAATGTTATTTAATATGTTTCGAAACACCTGTATTTTTTTATAATTAAACTTGATATTATCCTAACAGGTCGAAAGATTTTAACACCATAATAGATTGATCAATAAAAATTATGCGACCTTTGACCCGAGACCTACCCATTATTTTATTGGTTGACCTCACTTACCGACCTCGCAAAGGTCATGAGAGATATATTTGATAATCAATTAGTAATGCTAATATACTTATAACCAAAGCTCTGGTTACTTCTACATTAATATATTTATATTTATCTCATCATCATCATTTCAGCCATTAGACGCCCACTGCTGGACATAACCCTCCCTCAAAGTCGACCAATCATTCCGATCGGTCGCCACTTGCATCCACCGTGAGCCAGCAAGTTTGACCAAGTCATCTGTCCATCTTGTTGGTGGGCGTCCGACGCGGTTTTCCTTCCTTACTCTCACCCCCATAACGTTTAAACTACTCAACCGATTTTCATGAAACATGTTTAAGAACACCCGGGCCAAACTCACCTTTCATACAAACTAAATTGAAATCGCTCCATCCGTTCGGGAGCTATGATGTCCCAGACAGACAGACACGTCAAACATATAACACCCCTCATTTTTGGTCGGGGGTTAAAAATTCGTTTGCTAAAAAATCCTGGACATAATACAAATACTGTATACTGTACAAAAACACTTAATTGTACACACAGAAAACAGCATTACAACAAAACGAAAAAAAAATACGTTGGCTATCGCTAAAAAGCTACTTCTAATATGTATTAAATTATTTTAAAATAATGTAAATCCTAATATTATAAATATGGATGTAAGTTTGTTTGTTACCCTTTCACGCGAAAACTACTGAACCGATTTCAATGAAATTTGTTACACAGTATCTCTAGAGCCTCAGAAAGGACATAGGCTACTTTCAACCGCGGGAAAATGTACATTTCGCGGGCAAATTAATTAAAACGCGGGTAACACCGCGGGGCACAACTAGTTTAAAATTAAATAAGACGCGATTCCAGAACTTTAGTTCCCATAAAAGAAAACATTCATATTCAATATTCTGTAATGAGCACGTGATGCGCTTTTATTTATTTGTAGATTTTCAGTTTTCCTTCCCCATTTTTACCCTGTCCTTAACTTTTGAACGGTTCAATCGATTATCAACATGTCTAAGATAACAAGCGCGGCACTCACTTTTATTAAAATAAAAAAACTAAATAGAAATCGCTCCATCCGTACGGGAGCTATGATGTCCCAGACAGACTAACCCCTTTTTGTCGGGGGTTAAAAAATATAAAAAATAACCCTTATTAGGACCGAGTTTTTTGCAGGCAACCCAATTCACCCAAAAAAAACAATTATTTAACTGGCTTGGACGTTGAACTATCAAGATCGCAAGACGCAAGATCTATTGAGAAAGAGATAAAAATTAACGCCTATTAGAGGCTGCGAAACTGATAAACAAGTTACACATCTGCTACGATATGTGCCCAAAAAAAAACATACCTACTTGAGTTGGTAAATGTAAATTTTCGCAGTTTATATTGAAATACTTATATTGATTAATATTAAGAGAGTTAAAGACACAAAATGCTTTAACAGCGTAGGCAAACATTGTGAACAAACCGGCATGTTCTGAGAACTTTGAAGGGTTTGAAAAACATGTGACATTTACCAACCCGCGCTTGGCCAGCGTGGCGAATTAAGGCCTAATCTATCTAGTCAAGTCCCTAATCTGATGTACTTAATATAATAAACTTCAATTTATAATTGGACTCTGCGCTTGAAGCGACAACTTGCCAGTGTCGAGTTAAATAAAATTATAAAGTGTAAAACGTGGCGTTCAACTGAGTAACATCAGTTGAACGCCATTTTGCGTATCCTAAACTTAATTAGATAGATGTTTTTTATTAAACATATAAAACATCCAAACCAAGAAGAAAGTGCTTGCAGAACATACAAACACTTGACCCCTCGGCGGGAATCGAGCCTGGTATCTCTTGCGCCGGAAGCGACCCATAGCCCACCACGCCACTAAGGCAACAAAGTCACAATGGTTTATCTTGAATGTATCAGAAATATCTGATAAACTATACATATATTCAAAATTTACGCAACTAGGTATCACCCGTTTTCGAAATTATCATTTTTACGATCGAAGCTCTTAAAAAACAAACCATTGACGGACAAAAAGTATACATTGATTTTTATCGAGAAAGAATAGGAATACCTTTATTAATTATGTTAATTTAGGTAATAAAATATTATTAATACCTACGTTACAATATTGTTTTCGAGCAAAATTTTGTACAAGGTAAGATACAAAATAGTTTATTTCCTTTGTTTGATTTTACAAAGCTATACCGACCGTATATATAGATATATATACGGTCGAATTGAGAATCCTCCTCCTGTCTTGAAGTCGGTTAATAAGATGCAAAAGACAGAAACAAATTGAACATACCTACTTATAGATAAATCTATATAAATAAAAATGAATTGTTGTTCGTTAGTCTGATTAAAACTCGAGAACGGCTGAACGGATTTATCTTATCTTAGTCTTGAAATGTTCGTGGAGGTCTAGGGAAGGTTTAAAAGGCGAGAAAAAATCGAATAATTGCTGGGAACTTTTTTACCCGTGCGACGCCGGGGCGGGCCGCTAGTAGGAAATAAAATTATCGTGTCTGGTCGCTTCGCTTTTGTTACACTAGACCGAAAAGGCGGTTAGAAACTATTGCTCTTTTCAGGGCTCCGTACCCAGAGTCTGCCTGTCATCAGGCTCTATCTGAAGAACCGCGATAATTAATAACTAACGTGCGTTGAAAATTTGAGGGATGATGTATCTATAAACATACAAACTATAAACATATGTACTAATAATATAAATAAAAAAAACCCTTGATTCCGATCTTAAAAGTAAAAAGTCATGATATTTTGTAATGTGCACGTGATGCGCTTTCATTTGAGACCCCACTCGAGTAGGTACATTTGCAGATTTTCTGTTTTCCTTCCTCACTTATAAGCGGGTCAACTGATTTTTATCTTTATTAAAAAAACCTTTTTTTATGCTAGATAAGTCTTCATTTGACCACAACCTCTCCAAATGTAAAGTGACGATGAACGAAAGGACTTCTCCGGGCCACCTTACGAAACACGAAAAAATCGCTTCACGCACTGGCCCAGCCCGGGGGGTGGTGACAAGCCGCGGCCGAAGCCTCCCACCAGAGACTGTTCTTAGCACCACCCGGAGGTCGCGTGTAAGGATTCAGAGGGTTACTACTTACGGACGTGAACAGAAAAAAACCTCCAAAACACCTAAACCAACTAAATTGAAATGGTTCCATCCGTTTTCTTTTGTATGAGAGATGAGATTCGCGCTAGTGTTCTTAGACATGGAATCGGGGTTTTTTCAACTGTAAATTTAGATTATTTAATTTGTTGTTAGAACAGATTTTGTCCCAAGCAGATTTGTAAGCACAAGGAGTGGCGAAAACCTTGAAAAGTTTAAGAAGATAGGGAATTGTTTCAAAATGGCAGCACGCATTTGACCTTCAGGCATCATGTTTGTGGGTTAGTCAGATACGAAGACATATTTTAAATAGCAAAATCATTATATAAAGTACTAGCTGTGCCCTGCGGTGCTACCCGCGTTATAATGGATGAAGTACTCTTAACCAACAACATATTTATTTGAATAAAGATTAATATTATTATGTTGATACAACTTAAACAAATTATTTCGACCAAATTAGGTAAGTACCATAAAAACGGTTTTTGTGAGTTAATCTTAAAAGATAGACATATACTATCGCGGACTGTTTTTTAGATCATTAAAAGAGCTATTTATTCTTTATTACATATTTTTTGTGTATCTTGAACCGTTTTCACGGCGCACGCAACGGAAGGCTTCAAAGTTGAACAATTTCTCCCGTTTTTTACACATTTACCACTATATCTTTGCTCCTATTGGTCGTAGCGTGATGTTATATAGCCTATAGCCTTCCTCGATAACTGGACTATCCAACACAAAAAGAATTTTTCAATTCGAACCAGTAGTTTCGGAGATTAGCGCGTTCAAACAAACAAAAAACTCTTCAGCTTTATAATATTAGTATAGATAGTATAGACTATCTGCCCGCCCGCAGCTTTGCCCGTGTAATAATAGTTTTTCTGTAGAACGAAGCTTTTTTATTGTACAGGCACTACAACTATCATCATCATCCTATTAACATTCCCACTGCTGGGACACAGGGACTGCTCTTGGCGAGAGAGAATAGGCCTTAATTCACCACTCTTAACAATATTGAATACAGACAATAGACAATACAGACTATTTTTTACAATTATTTACGTAGTTTTATATATTATTCTATGCTATAAGGAATCTAATATAAAAAATTTCCATCTCACAATGTTAGTTACCGTACTCCTCCGAAACGGCTTTACCGATTTTACCAAATTTTATATGCGTATTACAGTAGGTCTGAGAATCGGCTATTATCTATTTTTTATTTTGCAAAACAACGTTTGCTGGCGTCAGATAGTAATATTATATAATCTGTGACTGACACAAGGAATTAATAAGTTTTGTAGGTAAATATTGGGTATCGTAAAGCTAGGTTTTAATTTAAAATTATAAAAGTGACATGATTATATTATTGTTACTTACATTTAGTATGTTTATTATTTCATAAAAAAGTTTTATAGTCAATTAATTACCTGTTTAGAACAGCAAAGCAAATATTTTATACCCTGTTAATTAGATACTCCTAATAAATTAGTATAGGAGCTTTTACATATAAAAATCTATTAAATAATTTTAATATGATGTCATTAGCTGATTTCAGTTCAGTTCAGTTCTTATTATTGGCATCGCGCTTGCCATATGCTACGACTTGCCAGTGTCATTCAGTTAGTTACTTGAAAGATTAGTAAGCTATACAAAAAAATTGATCGGTATCAAGAATGCAGAAACATAAAGATGACCAACCAGATTAAGCGAGAAATAAAAAAATCGAACATAACTTACTATAATTACTATCTACAATCAAACAAAATAAATTTCTAAATAAGAGTTTATATAACTACAATACATAATATAGGTACAAAGAATATTTACAACTTGATAGCATTACTATGTACAAATTTACAGAGAATATAATTTATTTTGGGGGAAAAGGTGAGAGATAATAAAGTTTTAAAGGAAAAAGGACGAGGGACACATTAGCTGATTTCAACTAATAAAATGCATTTGACAGTAATAATTATAAAATAATAAAAATCTATTTCTGCCAAACATTTTCTTGTAAATCTATAAATATCTACTTATTATGATCTAGAATACGTACCTACATGTTATTGATTGAATGAGCTGATCTCAGAAATTGCTGGTACGATTAAATTTCAGTTCAATTAGCCCAAATATCGAGGTAGAGCTATTTTTATGAGGAAAATATGCTATCATAAAATATGAATATTTAACCCCCGAATATGGGATATATATGAATATTTATTTCTATGTTTGACGTGCTTGTCTGACTGTCTGAGGCATCGTAGCTCCCAAACGGATGAAGCGATTTCAATTCAGTTTTTTTTTTTATGGAAGGGCTTCCGGCTGCGAGCCGGGGTTTTCTCGATTGTTCTTAGATATGAATCATGAAATTCTAAAAGTTATGGGGGTGAAAGTGAAGAAGGAAATTCGTAAATCTGCAAATATACTCGAACGGGGTATCACATGAAAGCGCATCACGTACACATTCATCATCACCCTAATAACGTTAATAACTCTAGTTCATTACGCGAATAAATCCCGCTTTTTACAATAAACAGTGTAACGCACGATAACTTTGAAAGTGAAATATTTTTTGGAGGTTTTGTCTGTTCACGTCCGTAAGTGGTAACCCTCTGAATCCTTACACGTGACCTCCGGGTGGTGCTAAGAACAGTCTCTGGTGGTAGGCTTCGGCCGCGGCTTGTCACCACCCTCCGGGCTGGGGCAGTGCGGGAAGCGATTTTTTTGTGTTTCGTAATGTGGTCCGGAGAAGCCATCTTCTAGGCCCTAGGCCTTCATGCTCCATCTCCATCATGTGGTCTACACATCGTCACTTTACATCAGGTGAGATTGTGGTCAAATGAAGGCTTATAATACATAAAAAAAAAGGAAACAACATATTTTTTTATCATTACTTTAAATCTCAGGAAATTCAATAGACTGGTTAGATAACATCTTTTTTTCAAGTACGAGTCTAAGAAGACCTCAAAATCTTCAATGCTTATTGACATAAGTTAACAAAACTGTTGCAATTTCAATGTTATGATTATGACACAGATATGGATATATTTAAGTACAATCAACAACAAAAGTAGGTGATGAAAATCAAGGTTTGAAAACATCTTCTAGTGTGACGTACCAGATGTAAAAAGTTATACCAAAGTGTCAGTTCTAAATAATAATAAATAAATATTTCCGGACAATCCACACAACAACATCCTAGCCCCGCGGTAAGCTCTCAGCTTGTGTTGCGAGTACTAGACATCTGATATACTTAGATCGATAGATAGATAATATCTTTATTGCACACCAATGCTTACAGAATAACTTAATAATAACAATCAATAGCCACATTTGCTGTACAATCGGCGGCCTTATCGCTTAAAGCGATCTCTTCCAGGCAACCTTTGGATGCTAGGAACACGAAAGACGGTGCACAAAGATCATTGCATATACATAAATAATATTAAAAAGAAATAATAATAAAATACATACATTATATACGAAGAAACAGGAAAAAATTAATTTACAAGGTATATAATATTACAATAAATGATAAATGTATTATTAATATACCAGTACATGAGTAGATAATGTTGATGAACCATGCCTTTAAAGACTTAACATAATAGACAAACATAATATTATGTATTCCATTTCATTTCATTTTACATACATAATTATGTTTTTTTTTATTATACATATGAAACACCCAGACCGAGGAGATAAATGATTGCAGAACATATAAACACTTGACCCCTCGGAGGGAATCTAGCCCTACCTGCTACCTCTTGCGCCTAAATTAAGTTTTAACTTGTGAAAAGTAAATGATCTTTAACACCTAGGTTCGAAATAAAACTAATCACTCACTTAACACGTGTTTTAACGGTGAAGACAAACATCGTGAGGAAATCGGTATGTTCTGAGAACTTTAAGAATTTTGAAGGACATGTGACATGCACTAACCCGCAGGTGGCCAGCGTGGTGAATAAGGGCTAATCTTTCTCGCCATGAGAGAAGTCCCTGTGTCCCAGCAGTGGGAACGTTTATAGGGTGATGATGATGACTTATGACACGTCATTTGTTCCTTTGCTTTTAATAATCTAGAAACGTCAGTAGTCTTTGGTTTTATTTATTGTTTAGATTATTTTGGGACCCTACTGCACCTACTAAACAGCTTCACGAACACTTATTTTTATCCATTATATAGTCTATTAGTATTATAATTCTTATTTTATTCATTTTTTTAGTATCGCTCTTATAAGGATATATTTTAGGAATTATGTAAGTTTATTTTTAAGTTAATTTTATCTGAAAATTATTTTTCAATATTTTATTTGGTATTTATTTATTTTCCTTTCTTTACGTTAAGCCACTGTCTATGTCGTTCTATTTCTTTCCTGTCCATCCAAAGGTTGCCTGGAAGAGATTGCTCACAGCGATTAGGCCGCCCTTTGTCCTCCAATGTATTGTCTTGTTATTGTTTGCAGTTTGTATTTTATTTGTGGTGTACAATAAAGAGTTATCTATCTATCTATCTAGCTGACCCTATTTCAACAGTTTCTTGTGCTATTGACTGTACCTACTTACGCTTGTGTACTTAACCCACATTTATAAATAAATCCGAATGTCAGATCGAATCGTCATTAATTTTAGTGAGACGGTTTAACGTCAATTATCAATCACTTTTGCAATACTCAAATAGTACGGCTTGTTAGCTTGAATTACGGTCCCATCTGGCAGAAAGCATGAAACTTGGCATACATGTAGCTTTTATATATGTGCTTCAATTTCGATAGAGAAACACGCTGGGAAATGCCCCCCCCCCCCCCGTTCCCCCCCATTTTATCTCCCTCATTTTGATTTTTTTCATTTTTTACAAAAACGGTAGGAGTGATGAGTTTACTTTTCAAAGACCAAATAATTGACGATAATTTACCTACAAAACGATACCACATTTATAGTTATAAGACTAATAGTTTTTTAATAAAGCCGTCATTATAATGTGAACTTATGAAAAAATTAATATTTTTTTTCCTTTTTTCTTCACTTACTGCTAAATGAAAGGTGTTGTGATAAAATTGACAAAAGGGTTAAAAACTGTATACATTAAGCTACAAAACGATACATAACAAATTATTGTAGAAGGTTTGGTTCCCGAGTTACAGCTCACGGCGTCTGGCACAACGAAATAACTCCTTTTTTGCGTCTGTACAATATGTTTACGGGACCTGTTCCGAAGCAAGAAAGCTTATCCTTATAGGTATAAGTACAGTCCCCTGCAGCTAAATGTATACAGGCTAGTATGGCGGACACCGCGCCTATGAGAAATTAGCTCATCATGGTCTCTCAGTATCTTATAATCGAGTCTTACAATGCTCAAAACAAGTTTCTGATGCTGCATGTAAAATTTATAAAGACGAAGGAGTTGTTTCCCCACCAGCTTTGCAGTCGGATGTTTTCTGTACAGCTGCTTTTGACAACATTGATTACAACCCGTCATCTGTGACAGCAGAAGGTGCCCTTCTCGGAACATCCATCAGTATTGTTCAGCATCATGATCTAGGCTCAAAAATAATACGTCGCCGTACGCTTCCTATATCTGAGACCAGTCCCTCTTCATCACTTCGGGTAAAAAGTTTACCTTCTTTTTACTTAAAACCCCTTAGACCTGCAAACGGCCCTAAACTGGAGCGTGGCCATCGTATTTCAAGACTAAGATATGCCCAGAACCACGTAAATTGGAGTATTGAAGATTGGTCGAAAGTTATGTTCTCCGACGAATCAAAATTTATGCTCTACAAGCACGATGGAAGACACAGAGTGTATAGAAGACCAGGGGAAAGATTCAAGCAAGCATGCATCGAAGAAAAAGTAGCCTACGGTGGTGGGTCTGTACTTGTGTGGGCCGGAATTTCCTCTGAAAGTCGCACAGAGCTGGTGATCATAGAAAACGGCTCTTTAAATAGCCTAAGATATGTGGAAGAAATCCTCAACGAACACGTTGGTCCATTTATGGTCAATTTGGGTGAGGATGCTATATTTATGCATGACAATGCCCGACCTCATACAGGTAGGATTGTGAATGACTACCTTCAAGAGATGAACATTACTTGTATGGAGTGGCCAGCGCGCAGCCCGAATATCAACCCGATCGAGCATGCTTGGGACGAGCTAGGGTGATGCGTAAAACAACGAAACCCTCCCCCAATCACGCTTCCTGAGCTCAAAATTGCTCTCACAGAGGAATGGGAGAATATTCCCCAAAATCGTATAAGGAACTTGGTGTACAGCATGCCAAACCGCGTAAACGCAGTAATGGAAGCACGAGGAGGTAATACAAAGTATTGAAATTCAAGAAAATCGTCATAAAGTTCAATAATTTCATGTTTCCTATTTTTGTTTTAAGGAGAGATCAGCAGTTTTTTTTCTTTATGTAATTTTGTGTAAATAAAATGTATGGTGACTCATATTTTTTTAACTTTCATTTAAGGAGTATTAAATTGTCTTATAATTTTCACTGATTGAACTGGTTGTTTTATTAAGTTACTTGAATCCTAGTACAGTCCCCTGCAGCTAAATGTATCCAGGGTATGTATGGCAATAGGCGCGGTGTCCGCCATACTAGCCTGTATACATTTAGCTGCAGGGGACTGTACTTATACCTATAAGGATAAGCTTTCTTGCTTCGGAACAGGTCCCGTAAACATATTGTACAGACGCAAAAAAGGAGTTATTTCGTTGAGCCAGACGCCGTGAGCTGTAACTCGGGAACCAAACCTTCTACAATAATTTGTTATGTATCGTTTTGTAGCTTAATGTATACAGTTTTTAACCCTTTTGTCAATTTTATCACAACACCTTTCATTTAGCATTAAGTGAAGAAAAAAGGAAAAAAAATATTAATTTTTTCATAAGTTCACATTATAATGACGGCTTTATTAAAAAACTATTAGTCTTATAACTATAAATGTGGTATCGTTTTGTAGGTAAATTATCGTCAATTATTTGGTCTTTGAAAAGTAAACTCATCACTCCTACCGTTTTTGTAAAAAATGAAAAAAATCAAAATGAGGGAGATTAAATGGGGGGGAACGGGGGGGGGAGTCATTTCCCAGCGTGTTTCTCTATCGAAATTGAAGCACATATATAAAAGCTACATGTATGCCAAGTTTCATGCTTTCTGCCAGATGGGACCGATATTCACATATTTTTTAGCTAACAAGCCGTACTAAAAGGTTAGTTTACGTAAACAAGCATGTTAGAAAATATCGTTTTTGATTGCATTGTAGCAATTTGTGTGTCTTATAATTAAGTTTATGTAGCAATTCTTGCATATATATTTATAATTAACAAGCGGCCTAGCCAGGGTAATTATTAAAATATCATATTCGATTTTTTTTTCTAGTTAAAATTTGGGAATAAAAGAATTGGCCAAATTGGTCCAGAGTCCAGGCTTTGTTGGGTTATGCGCTTAACAACACATTTGCGATTCAGTTTTTAACCCCCGACCAAAAAAAAAAGGGTTTTATAAGTTTGACGTGTCTGTTTGTCTGTCTGTGTGTCTGTCTGTCTGTCTGGGAGATCATAGCTCCCGAACGGATGGAACGATTTCTATTTAGTTATTTTGTATGAAAGGTGAGTCTGGCGCGAGTGTTCTTAAACATGATTCATGAAAATCGGAAAGTCGGGCAAATATTCTCGAGTGGGGTCTCAAATGAAAGCGCATCACGTGCACATTACAAAATAGTATGACTTTTTACCTATAAGGGAACTAATGTTTTGGAATCAGGGTTTTTTTGTATATATACATATGGTTATATGGTTATATGTAATTTATATATTAATCTGAATCTCGTTAACGGGTCCAACGATTTTCATGAAATTTAATACCTATGCAGGAGTTTTCAGTATTAATTTTTTCATAAGCTCCTATAAAAAAATCTATACAAATTGAGTATTAATCATAATCATATAATCATTTATTCATAGATGGCTAACTATAAAGTATTATTGCTTAAGAGGAAAATATACAGATACCTAAACTGTACATATTTTAAGTTAATTAATCCCAGTAACAAGCTCAGATTGGTTAAAACGGGGATAAGTGATCAAAAGTTCATTCTTCCCCGCGCTGACGGGGATCTTCAACGGGGAAGAATGGAATAAGCCATATTTTAGTTGTTTAAAAGTTATGAGGTGAAATTGAGGAAGACTCACCGAATGTCTGCAAATATACTCGAGTGGGGTCTCAAATGAAAGCGCATCACTTGCACATTGCAAAATAAATATGATTTTTCTTTTAAGGGAACTAAGGTTTTGGAATCAGGTTTATTTTCCACGAAACAAGAAATAGAGATTGTTATAGATTTTTCTTAATTTTATGCATTAAAGATTAAGTAAGACACATCCATAGCACAGGAATTAATTATTTTATTGTTTAATTGCAATTTCAGCTATGGAAGTAAAATAGCCCTTGAATTTTCTACGAGATGACGTTAGTCGGATATTCACCCGAAATTACAATGTGCAGAAGAATTTCGACGTATCACGTAATTGACGCGATGGTGTAATTGGTAGCAGTATATAATATTAGTATAGATTGTTATAGCAAAACCTAGATGCCCAGTTCTTCTGGACGGGCTAACACCGTCTGTAGACCATTCTTAGCAGAAAACCTATTTTTATGTAAGACTAGCGGCCCGCCCCGGCGTCGCACGGGTAAAAAAAGTTCCCGGCAATTTTTCCTTATTTGCTCACCGTTTAGACCTACCCTGGACTACGACAAACATTTTAAAACCAAAATCAGCTTAATCGGCCCAGCCGTTCTCGACTTTTAATCAGACTAACGAACAACAATTCATTTTTATTTATATAGATATATATATATATTTATGCTTATTATGTTTTTTATAGATGCTTCTAGCGGTTAGCACAAGCAAAGGTGACAGCATCATCAGAGATGACTTTGAAACACCAACAGCTGAGGGCAACTATAGATGGGCGTTTCAAACTGGTATGTAGTTAATAAATAAATAACCAATGTAAAAAAGGAGCAGGTTCTCAAATAAATTTAGATTTTAAAAACACACAAATTTCTAACCCCCCTTTTATTCCCTCAGTATAATAATAATAATAAAAGCCTTTATTCAGACACTCATTGTATATTGGTAACTTAACCTACTGACTCAGTTGAGTCTATGACACCGATAACATTGTCTGTTTGCCCCGCTCTGGCAAAGGCCTCCTCCATATTTGACCATGTTTTCCCTGATACAGTCTTTATTTCGTCTTCCCACCTTCTGAGTTGTCTGCCTCTATTTCTTTTCTTGTCTCTTGGGTACCAGAATGCTATTCCCTCAGTAGGTATATAGTAAATCCAGGATTATCACCTGGACAGGTAGGATGCGCACTAATGAACGTAACCGTTACCGCTAGCCAGATAGCCCGTAGCCCAGACTCCAACCCAAAGAGCAAGATGGCCGACATATCACAAAATCAGCTGACCTAAAATTCTTACTTTCCAAACGTTGCTAGCTCCCGTACCAGTAGTGGAGTTTCGTAAATTCTGTTCTGTACAACATTCGCTATAAATAAAATAAATAAAAATAAAAAGTTTCTTTATTCAGACAGGTTGTCCACATACATACAAATTACAAAAATTAAATTAAAATTAAAACATTAAAAAACATTAAATTAAATTACATAATTAGCTATGCACACCACAAAAAAAAACTAATTTCCTGCCAAATTTCAAGTTTCTCACTTTATAAGCATACCTAGGACTTTTATATAAACTTCTGCTAATCCCGTTTTAACCCCAAAAGTGGGTTAATTTCGCAAGTTAAAGTATAAGCACAATTTATCTATGTAGCATAGGTAGTTATAATTACAATTTATTGTATCTTGCTCAAAAAACACAGGATTTTCATACAAATTCAACCCCCCTTTTTGCCCCTTGGGGGGGGGGTTTCGATAATCCCATTCTTAACTTTATAAGTTATCGTACTTTCCAAATTTGCAGTTGGATTCTGGCAGTGCTGTGGCTGTATACATTTCTAATTAGACGAATGTATTTGTGCTCGATTCCTTGTTCCACTAATGCTTCCCATATGTTTTGGTGTTGTAGAGAATCGAACGCTTTGCTGTAGTCGATGAATGCGATGTAGTTTATAAGCTGGTACTCATTGTATTCCTCTATAATCTGACGAACTGTATGGATATGGTCAATCACCGAGTAGTTCTTTCGGAAGCCAGCTTGCTCTATGGGTTGATGTTCGTCAAGCGTTCGTTCGATACAAACAACAAATTGAACACTACCGCCCTATTAGACTGATGCTAATGTCTAATATATACAAAGTCTTTGCCAAAATCCTACTTAAACGTATCGAATCTTACTTACTTATTAAAAAATAAAACCCAACAATTTGAATTGAAGAACATTTTCTTACAACATTTTAGTACAATAACTTAAAAAAAGACAAAGTTTCATACTAACTTTTCACCCCCATTTTACCCCCTTCGAGGGTGAATTTTCTTAAATCTTTCCATAATGGTCCCCTACGTTATAAAAAGAAACCCTGTGCAAAGTTTCAAGTTTCTAACCCTTATAGTTTAGGCCCTGCGTTGATGTTTAAGTCATTCAGTCAGCTTTTTGTTTTACTTATACATATAGATTAGTTCTGGCAGCTCCTAGACTCAAAATAAGATTTCTATTTCTATTCTTCTATTCCTTGATAAAATCTAATTTTAGTTGGGAGAAAATTCGTGTTTTAGCTGTTCCTTAGATCTGAATTAATATGTTCTTAATGCATCGCAGGATACTGCGGTCAGCTGCTAATTTATATAACTTATTTTCACAGAAGAGGGTATCTTCCATGAACAACAAGGGACTTCCAAAGAAGACAACAGTTTGACTGTGAAGGGACAATATCAATACACTGCCCCTGACGGCCAGGTTGGTCGAGCTTTGTATTCTGAGCAGATTAATAATAATCTAATATATATATTTATTTTATGCTTGATAAGCCTTCATTTGACCTCAATCTCACCAGATGTAAAGTGACTGTGGCCTAAGATGGCATGAAGACTTAGAAGGTAGATGGCTTCTCCGGGCCACATTACGAAACACAAAAATTAGTTTCGCCCACCACCACCCTCCGGGCTGGGTCAGTGACCCAGCCCGGAGGGTGGTGACAAGCCGCGGCCGAAGCCTACCACCAGAGATTGTTCTTTTCCTAGCACCAGGAGGTCATGTTAAAATTAAAATGAAAATTTACAAAAACACTCCATTTACACTCGAGTATAATTGCAGATATTCAGTTCTCCTCTTTTACCAGCCATAAATTTTGAACGTGTTCATATAACATGTATAAGAACACATACATAAAAAAAAATGTAAATCGCTAAATTAAATCGCAAACAGACGAACAGCCCTTTTATCCGTCGGGGGTTAAACATAATTAAGTAGATGAGTGCTTATAAAGGCAATTCAGAAAATCGATTACTCATTAATATTTTATTATTTCTCTCTGTAATCAGGAATAAAGAAAATCCGAAGTTGGCCTCATAAAGTGGTCGTGATCGATGACAAATATGAATAAAACTTTTGGATTGGACTTGGATTTTAAACATTTTACATAAAAATTCGTAGATTGCGGACTGTATGTAATAGATTTCGTTTCTTTGGGATATGGGCAGTATTATCCATTTTTGGAAACCCTGTATATTAAAATAATTTTGAGCCATTTTGATTTTTTTCACTCCGCTCGTTCAATCAATAAACTATAATGCCTAATATATAACTGTACACGCAATAAACGGAGGGCTCACCCTCCGTGTACGATTCCTGTATATAATATTATCATACTGACATACGTAAAGCCGTGTTGGCTAAAGGTGACAACACTCGACTTTCAATCCGAAACGTGGGTTCAAACGACGCCGCGCACCTCTGAATTATACTTTTTTTTTTTATTATTGATAAGCCTCCATTTGACCACAATCTCACCTGATGTAAAGTGACGATGTGGTCTAAGATGGAGCATGAAGGCCTAGAAGATGGCTTCTCCGGACCACATTACGAAACACGAAAAAATCGCTTCACGCACTGGCCCAGCCCGGAGGGTGGTGACAAGCCGCGGCCGAAGCCTACCACCAGAGACTGTTCTTAGCACCACCCGGAGGTCACGTGTAAGGATTCAGAGGGTTACCACTTACGGACGTGAACAGACAATACTTCTTCAAAATGTTTTCTACCATAAAAACACGGTAAACATCGAGAGGAAGCGATATCTTCTGAAAACTTGGAAGAGTTTGCAGGACATGTGACATTCTCCAACCCGCACTTGGCCAGCGTGGTGAATTAAGGCCTGATCTCTCTCGTCAAGAGGGAATTCCCTGTGTCCCAGCAGTGGGAACCTAACTAGGTGTACTTATGATGATAGTAACATATATTTTTTCGTCTCCAGGTTATAAATGTGGTGTATGTCGCGGATGAGAACGGGTTCAGGGCGGAGGGCGCCCACATCCCCACTCCGCCGCCGGTGCCGCCTGCGATACAGCGTGCGCTTGACTACATCAAACAAACTCAGACTACGCAGAAATAAACATTAAATATTATTAATAAGTATTTTGTTTTGTTTTTTTAGAAATTGAGAAGCCTTACTTATAGGTGAAACTAATATTATAAATTTGTGTAGAAAGAATTAAGACGAAGTAACGTAGCTTACCGTGTTGGCTAAGTGGGAGGACACTCGATTTTCATTCCGAAGGTCGTGGGTTCAAACCCCGCCCCGCACCTCTGGATTTTTCTTCTTGAGAAATTTATGTGCGCTTTAAACGCGTGCTTTAACGGTGAAGGCAAACATCGTGAGGAAACCGGCATGTTCTGAGAACATGAACACAACACAGAAGGACATGTGACATTCACCAACCCGCACTTGGCCAGCGTGGTGAATTAAGGCCTAATCTCGTCAAGAGAGAAGTCCCTGTGTCCCAGCAGTGGGAACGTTAATTGGGTGATGATGCTGATGATATTATATTCAGACCTAGGAGTAAATAAATTACTCCTAGGTCTGGGTGTTTATTAAAATATATATTTTATTTCCTTGATATTTTTATATGACATGTTTTAGTTTAATCAAGTTGACCTGTGCTTCTAATAAATTCAACGTTCTGACATTGAATATGGCGCGAGCAGAAATGATAAATGCACGTGCGTGTTAGCAGAGCATACAAACACACGACCCCTCGGCGGGAATCGAACCGGCTACTTCTTGCACCGCGCCACTTAAGCAGTCTAAATAATAAACCACCAGGCTCACAGCTCGCGTCAGAGAGAGACAGTGAACAGAGAAGAAAAGAGTTTATTGCTTAGAGTATCTATGGTAAGAAC
Source organism: Gymnoscelis rufifasciata (assembly GCA_929108375.1). Taxonomy (NCBI): domain Eukaryota; kingdom Metazoa; phylum Arthropoda; class Insecta; order Lepidoptera; family Geometridae; genus Gymnoscelis; species Gymnoscelis rufifasciata. The sequence continues at coordinate 6,298,160 of OV815332.1, read as the reverse complement.
CATAGATAATAATACTTACCATAGATACTCTAAGGTTTATTGATATTAGCTTAACAAGTACGAATATCTATGGCGATTCATAATAACACGAGTTTACGGGGAAAGAGTTACTTATAGAGGTTACCTGGCATTCATGAATGCCATAAACCTTTTAACCCCTAAAATGGTGCTGTTAACTATTTGTGTTGTGTTAGTGGCACCATCTCATCTGCGCTTAGTTTCACGTTATAGCCCCAAGTTGATAGAATATAATAGAATAGAAAACACTTTATTGTACAATAAACTTTACCGTTGATGTTGGTGGTTGATAATTTTGATAGATGCATTTACTTGAAACAGAACGAACTACCTACCTGTTTATACATATGTTACACACAGCCTAATGGAGTAAATGTCAAAGAAATAAGAAAGAGTCTGTTATAGGAAAAAAATATTATACTTACATCTATTTTAATTTTTCTAGCATATGAAAAATCAATACGATACAGTCCATTGAAGCTTCGTTTTCCTGCGATTACTAAATGTATACATTAATATAGCCCTCACAAAGGAACTTTGATGCTCCATATCTTTCTTTTCTATATTATAAAACGAAAAGCTGTCTGTCTGTCTGTGTGTGTGACTGATTGACATGCGCAATATCCGAAGGTCGTGGGTTCAAACCTTGCAATCCGCCACCTATGGATTTATTTCTCGAAAAATGTATATGCGCTTTTTAAACACATACTTTAACGGTGAAGGCAAGCACTGTAAGAAAACCGGCATGACCCGAGAACTTTGAAGAGTTTGAAGGGCATATGACATCCAACCCGCAATTAGCCAGCGCAGTATTATATTATAACTAGCTGTGCCTCGCGGTGCTACGCGCGTTATAATGGATGAAGTACTCTTAACCAACAACATATTTATTTGATATGAATAAAGATTAATATTATTATGTTGATACAACTTAAACAAATTATTTCGACCAAATTAGGTACCATAAAAACGGTTTTTGTGAGTTAATCTTAAAAGATAGACAAATACTATCGCGGACTGTTTTTTAGATCATTAAAAGAGCTATTATTCTTTAATACATATTTTTTGTGTATCTTGAACCGTTTTCACGGCGCACGTAACGGAAGGCTTCAAAGATGAAATAATTTCTCCCGTTTTTTACACATTTACCACTATATCTTTGCTCCTATTAGTCGTAGCGATGTTATATAGCCTATAGCCTTCCTCGATAACTGGACTGTCCAACACAAAAAGAATTATTCAATTCGAACCAGTAGTTTCGGAGATTACGCGTTCAAACAAACAAACAAACAAACTCTTCAGCTTTATAATATTAGGTCCTTACATATGAAATTGGCGTTTTTCGTACTGGCCACTTTAATCACAAATTTCTCCTCTTTGGTAAGGAATTCCAAATTCAAATTTGTACAGCTATAGACTCATGTATTTGTGCTTCGATGATCGTCATTCATTTGTTTTTTTTCTTCTGTTTTTTTTCTGTTTGCGTCACTCATTTTACAAAATGGAAAACTTAAAATATCGCATTATTTACGAGTACGAGTTCCGCCGTGGCACTAGTGCTGCGGAAACAACTCGAAGGGTGAATGATGTGTATGGCGGTCGTGTTGCAAAAGAAAACACAGTTCGTTTTTGGTTCCAACGTTTTCGTTCTGGAAATTTCGACTTGCAGAACAAGCCCCGTGGACGGCCTGAGACTCAAGTTGATAATGAAGAGTTGAAGGCTATTGTGGAAGCGGATCCATCGCAAACCACGTCCGAGTTAGCTGCAGGCTGCGGTGTTAGTGATAAAACTGTTTTAATTCACTTGAAGCAAATTGGGAAGATTAAAAAGCTTGAAAGGTGGGTACCTCACGAATTGACTGAAGCAAACCGGCAAACGCGCGTCGACTGCTGCGTTACATTACTAAACCGGCACAATAATGAAGGTATTTTAAACCGAATCATTACCTGTGATGAAAAATGGGTTCTTTACGATAATCGGAAGCGCTCAGCGCAATGGTTGGATCCTGGCCAGCCAGCCAAATCCTGCCCCAAGCGAAAATTAACCCCAAAAAAGTTACTTGTAAGCGTTTGGTGGACTAGTGCCGGTATTGTTCATTACAGTTTTCTCAAATCTGGCCAGACTATTACGGCTGATGTCTATTGTCAGCAATTGCAAACCATGATGGAAAAGCTAGCGGCTAAACAACCTAGGCTGGTCAATCGCTCCACGCCACTGCTGCTTCACGACAACGCTAGACCACACACTGCGCAACAGACGGCTACTAAATTAGAAGAGCTTCAATTGGAAAGTCTAAGACATCCTCCGTACTCCCCGGACCTTGCTCCAACAGATTACCATTTTTTTCGAAATTTGGATAACTTCTTGCAAGGGAAAAAATTCAACTCCGATGGGGCAGTCCAAATCGCCTTCAAAGATTTTATTGATTCCCGTCCGACTGGTTTTTTTAGTAAAGGGATCAATGAACTACCTATAAGATGGCAAAAGTGCATAGAAAATAATGGTTCATACTTTGATTAATTAAATATATTATATTAAAAAATATTCGACTTTTTGTTCCTCCCATACAAAACGCCAATTTCATATGTAAGGACCTAATATTAGTATAGATATCAACATAAGAGATGGAAGCTGAGTTGTTCTATTCGCTTCTCAACTCAGTGTAAAAAATTGAAGCGAACTGTCAAGACAATGTTATTTCCTTGATTATTCTTAGTTTTTATTTAAATTAGATGGCGCTACTGCCTACGTAAAGATCGGCTCTTCGTATATTATTGTTTTAAAAATACTAAAGTGCATCTTTTTGTGAAAATTAATACATAAATATATCAAGTGATCTGAAATACTTATCATACATTGTGGAAATCTCTATTAGTGCTCAACAACAGCGCAAAAACAACAAAAACTACAGAAGGCTAAGAACATAGCAAGAAAGTGAAATAGAACGACGTTATCCATAAAATAATTATTAACCAACATACTTGAAGATCTAATTATGAGAAATAAACAAAGAAAATACGGACTTTGCAGATAGAAGTGAGTACAATTTTAATTATTCACTTTTGTGCAACCGTTAAAAAGAGAACAAAGAACGACGCTATGTTTGAAAAACGAACTAAATTTTACTAGACCTGATTGCTAATTTTCGACCATCTTACAAGAGCATCGCTGGCGCAGTGGTCGATGCAGCGGAATTTAACAACCTATTAGCGTGGAAGTGCCCTAGGTTCGAACCTCCGTGCGACCGAATAACTTTTTGATTTTTGATTTTTTTATTTTTGTCCTGTGTGAATAAACAAATTAACATCAAATAAATTATTATATATTATAGCGTAAATTAATTCATTAAGTATTATAACAATCCATACATTGAAAAAACATGACACACATGGAAAATATTACCCTTAGACGTGCTCGAACACAGTTAGATTTTGAGGACACTAAGAATGACTCAGACATGAGTATTGACGAGACTGTAGATGGCAGCATGGGGAGCTTGCCAGACCTGTCAATTGACAAATGTAGCCAACAATTACAAGACCTACTACAGAAAATAAATCAACTTCAAATTCAATTAGATAGTGCTCATTCAGAAATCGAGCAGTTATCATTAGAAAACAGAGAATTAAAGAAAAATAACATAGAATTAGCAAAAAGAAATGTACTGTACAAAAAACTTGGCAGCAGTCCAACGACGCAAACAAAGTCACCAACATCCTCAAGTAATAAGTTCAAGAAAGCTCAATTTGTCAAAACAACTAACGCAATACAAAACGAAAACTCCAAACTTCTACCGAAATCATCTAAAACATATGCCCAACACAAATCAACTCAAACCGAGAAACATGCGACCGAACTGAAATATACACAGACAGATACCATAGGAACAACACGTACTCTGACGGACCTCCGAACGGATTTAACTAACAATTACCAAGAAGAATTGAAACAAGAAACGCAAACTTTGCCAACTCCAACAAATAAACAAAACCAGAGTGGAAAAACTACAGGATTTAGGAATTTATGTATTATTAGTAGCAATCGAGAAAACAAAATTTTATCTATAGCCCAAAATACGATAACATCTATAAACTATAATGTTTGTCATTATTTAACGCCTCGCGCCTGCACTCAATACTTGCTTGCGGGTCTGAAAACAAAACTCACAAATTTCACTTCTGAAGATTATTGTATCATTTTTATTAGTGAGGAAGATTTTCTCGATTCAAATGACTATGTAAAGCTTATAAAACAAATAAGAACGACTCTTCAACTAATAACACATACAAATATAATATTATGTACTCCGATATACCGCCTAAGGACTCGGAATAACAATTTTAATGAATCAAATCGATGTATATTTAGATTTAATGAACTATTGCTCAAAGATGTTGAATTATATAACTATGCACATATTATTGACTCCAACAAATACCTAAATTATGACTACACGATGTACCACAAGCCCACAGGCCGAGTTAACAACACAGGGCTGCGTGTTGTATTTCAGGATGTGATGTATTTTGTTGAGAAACATATGACGGACATATATCGTAGATCGGAAAAGTCTTACAATATAGAAATTCCTTGCAATAATAATGGCGGAGAGTTTTTTCTTGTGTAACAAATTATATGTATTTCATCAAAATATTGCAGGCCTAATAAACAAAACCGAAGACTTAACGATTCGATTGCAAGAACTATCAGTTCGTAATGTAAATGTCGACATTGTCTGTATAACAGAACATTTTATTCTGGAAGGGAGGCAACAATTCCTTACTATTCCAAACTACACGCTAGCTTCATGTTTTTGCCGTAAAAATACTTTGAGAGCAAGAGGTGGTGTTTGTATCCTTGTTCGAAAAAATATTGTTAATTATAAAAATTTAACTTATATTTCAAATCACTCAGTGTCCGGAATATTCGAATGTTGCGCAGTAGAGCTAACAGACAGTAATGTAGTGTTATTATGTGTGTACAGAGTGCCAAAAGCAAACAACATTGATATTTTTATGAAATGTCTGGATACAGTTTTGCATCAATTATCTGTTAAACGGTACCATAATGTATTAATTGCTGGTGATTTTAATATTAATATTTTAAATAGAAATAACGTTACACTAGATTTTGAATGTTTACTCTTGAACTATGGCTTAAAACTTGCTCTGAAACAACCGACCCGCCTGGCGAACAATACGTGTATTGATAACTTTGCGCATGATTTTAAAGGATCTTGTTGTACAGAAGTATTGGACTTTGCATTGTCCGACCATACGGCACAATTATTATGTTGTCCTGTTAAGAATAAACATACACTGGCGTACTGGCGCATCAAGAGACGTGATTATTCAACTAATAATATTTTAAAATTTTGTAATGTAATTTCGAACTTAGCGTTCTCTGATGTATATGATGAGAATGATCCCAACAAAGCGTATATTAAATTTTCTGATACATTCAAACTATTCTATGACCTGTGTTTTCCACATAAATTGATAACCATTAAAACATCAAAACCAATAAAATGGTTATCACGGGGAATAAAACTTTGTTCCAAAAATAAAAGAAATCTACTCTGGAAACTAAGATGTAATCCATGTGATATCAATAAACAAACTTATAAAAAATACTCTAAATTGTTAAAAAATATTATAAAACTTACTCAAAAATCACAAAATGGCTATTTTATAAACTCATCAAAAAACAAATGTAAAGCATCTTGGAAAGTTATTAATAGTAACAAAAGTAAGCTTCCCAAAGACTACATAAATAAGATTTTATTTCAAAACACAATTGTAACAAACCCTAAAGAAATAGTTAATTTATTTAATAATCACTTTGTAGATAAAATAAGACCTATTAAACAAAACTTTAGCCAAACAAAGCTTTCTTCCACGTTTAGTCACTCATTATTTATAAAGCCCAGTATCCCAGTAGATGTATGGCGTATCATATCCTCCTTGAATAATACAAATAGTGTAGGATATGATGGTATAACTACACGGATCATCAAAATTACATCAAGTAGTATTTGTCATCCACTTAGCTACATTATCAATTTGTGTATAAGTTCAGGAATATTTCCAGATGCTCTAAAAATATCTATTATTAAACCCTTACACAAAAAACTAAGTAGAGATTGTATTGATAACTATCGGCCAATAGCTCTTATCCCCGTTATATCGAAAGTCTTTGAAAAATACATTTACAAAGAATTAAATGACTATTTTGAAATAAATAATATATTCTGTAAAGAACAAAAAGGATTTAGACAAAATAAAACTATTAATATGGCTATTTATGACTTTCTAAATCACGTGACATTCAATATGAACAAAAGGACACCAGTATGCTCTATATTCTGTGACATGACCCAAGCATTCGATTTTGTAAAACATGACATTTTAATCAATAAACTTGAAAAATATGGCGTTAGAGGAATATCACTAAAACTCATAAAATCATATTTAGAAGATAGAAAACAAATGACCGAAATCACAACGATTAATAATATAACCAAACTTGAAGAATCACATGTCTCAGATGTTCGTACCGTTAAATTTGGCGTTCCCCAAGGTAGCGTATTAGGACCCCTGCTTTTTATAGCCTATATAAATGACCTACCTAGTATTACCTCTCATCCTATGACACTATTTGCAGATGACAGTACAGTAACGATTTCATGTAAAAATTCTAACACGTATAAAACTGACATAAAATCAACATTGACATCAATTATAGCATGGCTAGAAAATAATAACTTAAAAATTAACATTGAGAAAACCAAAATAATACAATTTAGACAACGTGAAACAACTGCTACACCTAAACTTGACATACAATATAATAATTTAAAAATTGAAGAAATTGACTCTACAAAATTTTTAGGAATCTATATTGACAAAAAACTAAATTGGAAATGCCATATAGAACATTTAAGTAAAAAATTAACAGTCAGATATATATTCTTTATAAATTATATCCTATTGTTAAGTTAGAAACCCTCCTATTGACATACCACAGCTTAATAGTCTCAAATATCCGTTACGGCCTAATATTCTGGGGCAATTCAACTAATTCTGAAATTATTTTTAAATATCAAAAAAGATGCATCAGAGCTATCTTTCGACTCCAAGTAACTGACTCATGTAAACCGTATTTTGTAGATCATAAAATCTTAACTGTGCCATCTTTACACATTTACGAGACCGCTATGTTTGTTAAAAGCAACCCCAGTAAGTTCGATCAGCTCTCTGATGTCGTGGTACGTAATCGACGAGATCAGCATAAAGTCTGCAAGCCAAATTCGTCCACAGCATTGATGCGTAAGAGTGTCTTATGCATGGCCCCATCCATTTACAACAGGCTCCCCGCAATGCTAAGAGAACTACCGCGTACACAGTTTCAAAACAAGCTAAAAGCCATACTGGAACAAAAATGTTACTATAAAATAGCAGAGTTTATGGACGATAAGAAATTTTTGACATGTTAATAATTTATCCAGAATAAATAATAATAGAATAATAATAGAAATTAATATATGTTTTTTTTTTTTTTTTTTTAATTTAGATATGAAAATGTAATAGATATATAATTAAGTAATAATTTATTAGAAGTATAGTATTAGAATAATAATATAGTAAGTAAATAAACACTAATATTGTAAATGACATTGTACGCCATACGGTAGAATTACATTGAAACAAATTGATTACATTATAAGACCTATGTAACAGATACATGTATTTCATGCAATAAATATATACTTTACTTAACTTTACTTTACTTTACTTTATTAGCTTTAAGTTGACCTGTCCATGTAAGCACAGGCTTCTAAGGAAATAAACGTTTTGACTTTGACTTTGAGTAATTAAGGCTCAGTTAAATCACCACTGTTAAAACATCCAGCAGTTTATTAAAAACCTACGCAACCAAATCAGAAAACTTAAACATCCTAGGTTTCCCAATATACTCCAACTGTGTAACTGAGCTAATTTTCTTGTCATTTCCATGATTATTTACAAATTCATCCGCGGCTTTGAGTCCTCTCTGCTTCAAGTCTTCCTTGCTCTGCCATTTTTTTCTGTTCGCTCTTGGCAATAACACGATCATGTAAGAAGGTCGCTCTGCGCTCTTTCTCATATGTAAACTTTCGTATTTTGACGAGCCGTGTGGTTTTAATCTAAGCAATGGTCGAAATATGTCAGATGAGCGCATTCTCTGTATCGGCGTACCCAGTGGCAAGAAACGGCAGCTCGTAGGGATTACTGTAAGATTTTTTATTTATTAAGTTATATAACTTACATCAATCAATTAACACTTTATTTCTAAATTGTAGAAAGAGATTAAGACACATTTGTAACCTGCGAAGGTTTGCCAATTACACTAACGCGTCAATTACGTGATAGGTCGAAATTCTTCTGCACTTTGTAATATTGGGTGAAGCTCCAACTAAAAACTAGTAAGTAAATATGATACAAACCTTCAAATAACAACAAAACTCCGAAAACACATGATATTCTCAATACTAACCCCATTTCTAACTTAAAAAAATATGCACCCCTATTGACCCCACTGCTGGGACTCCTCTCTTCACTTGAGAGATTCAAATACTTATTATTAATATTTAGTTATAAAACCCTGCACCTGACTTTTAGTGAAATCTCAATGATCAAGCTAATTGTAAAACAGATAAAGTTGAAAATTTCATGAGCATGTAATGTATTTTTTTTGTTCATAATTATTTTTTGTATCAAGTATTAAGTCATTGGAAAGAAATGAGCGGAACGAACCTATTAATGGGAAATACTTGTATGTTGATGCTTGCTAGCCTATTAAAACAACCAATGGAAATGAAGCCGCCATTTTTTTATTTCTGTCACTGGAAAATTAACCCGAAACCGGAAAATCAAAATGGCTATTGTAATAAATCTATAAATATTTCTTGACAATCCCCACAACATCTAGCTCCGTGATAAGCTAAAGGATGTGTTATTTTTTGTGTCGCGGGTACTAGGCATCTGATATACTTAATATAAAAAGACTTAAAAACATAGATATTTTTTATTTTACTTAAACACCTAGACCAAGGAGAAAGTCATAAAAGAAATGTGTAAAAAATGCAGTCAAAGAATGTATTATTTAATGATTAAATTTCAGGTAACTGATACATTTTCGACATGTCTCCGTAAATAATAAAATAAAAATCATCAAGGAAATAACATATTACAGATGTCTAGTCCCCGTAACACAGGCTTAGAGCTGACCACGGGGCTAGATGTTGTGTGGATTGCCCGGAAATATTTATTTTATGGAATAAAATACATAAAAATTTATTAAATAAATCTTTATTAAAAGTCAACATTACTACCTAATACAACACTGTATATCTCTCTTAAAAATACGTCAATCTTAATAAGAAATGGACAAATAAATCACTATTTGTGAACTACATGGAAATTTCCTAAATATAATTACTTAACATGCACAATTTTGTTAATAAAAAAAATATCACTTTCTAACAAACTCAAATGTCAAAGTGACAGCGTATGCCAGAAGCATTATAATTATAACTAAAATAAGTTTAATAGACAATTATGATATATTAAAATATATATTTACATCATTTAAAATATATTTACGAGGTAGCTAGATCAAAATTGGGTTCGCTCGCAAACTTTTTTTACTTGTGCGACGCCGGGGCGGGCCGCTAGTAATATAATATATAATATAATATACAACAATGTTAGTTACCGTACTCCTCCGAAAAGGCTTTACCGATTTTTACCAAATTTTATATGCGTATTCAGTAGGTCTGAGACTCGGCTATCTATTTATCATTTTGCAAAACAACGTTTGCTGGGGTCAGCTAGTATAATATAAATGGGAAAATGTATGTGTGTGTCTGTGTGTCCGTCTTTCACGACAAAACGGCTGGACCGATTAGCCTGAAATTTGGTATGGTGATGGCTTATACATTTGATTAGGGCATAGGCCACTTTTAACTGCGGAAAATAATATAATTCGTCGGGAAAAATCATTATAAAGCGGGTAAAACCGCGGGGCACTGCTAGTTAATTATATAAATAAAGGCTGCCTATTTACTTTGTTCGTCAGTTTTTTTTTATTGTTTAATATTATCTAAATGTTCGAATAGCCATAGAAACCCATTTAAAATATTTCTGACGTCTATGATGATGAAGAGAATAATTTAACAGAGATCCAATTTACAACAAAATTAAAAAAAAAAATTAGGTTTAAATTATTATGTTTAATATCGTATTCATAAAAACTACTCATCATCATCTCAGCCGTAAGACGTCCACTGCTGGACGCCTCCTCCAAAGATCTCCAAGAGATAAACAAGGGTGGAGAGCTGTCTGTATGGGGCATCATAGCTCCTGAACGGATAAAGCGATTTCAATTTAGTTTTTTTTTTATGAAAGGTGAGTTTGGCGCGAGTGTTCTTAGACCTGTTTCATGAAAATCGGTTGAGCCGTTTAAAAGTTATGGGGGTGAGAGTGGGGAAGGAAAACAGAAAATCTGCAAATATACTAGTGTGGGGTATCAAATGAAAGCGCATCGCGTCCATATTACATAATATCATGTTCTTTTACATTTAAGGAAATGAAAGCATTGGAATCGGGGGTTTTTCTTAAATTTTAAATTTAGATTTATAAATTTAAAGTATTCTCTATTCATCAACATAGATCCAGCACCCTCACAGGTATACAGGGTCCATCATCAGCTCCTAGCATCATTTATGGTCTCCGGGACCTGTACTTCTAATCCATCCAGCTCCTTCGTCATGGTTATCTGACAGCCGAGGCGGGAGGTGTCCGTGAGACCGTACGCCAGGTCCAACATGTCTCTCTCCTCGTCACACGCCTCTTCTGGTAACCTAGAATTAAATAATTAAATATATACATCCGGTACATCAAGGAGTTAGGATGGTTAGGGCCTAGCTAGGCATGGTGGTAATGCACAATACACTCCAAAGTGAGATGTCAGTGCAGTCCTTAGTCCCCCCAACAAAGAATTAGAATCTATACTAATATTATAAAGCTGAAGAGTTTGTTTGTTTGAACGCGCTAATCTCCGAAACTACTGGTTCGAATTGAAAAATTATTTTTGTGTTGGATAGTCCAATTATCGAGGAAGGCTATAGGCTATATAGCATCACGCTACGACCAATAGGAGCAAAGATATAGTGGTAAATGTGTAAAAAACGGGAGATTTTGTTCATCTTTGAAGCCTTCTGTTGCGTGCGCCGTGAAAACGGTTCAAGATACACAACAAATATGTTTTAAAGAAAAATAGCTCTTTTAATGATCTAAAAAACAGTCCGCGATAGTATATGTCTATCTTTTAAGATTAACTCACAAAAACCGTTTTTATGGTACCTAATTTGGTCGAAATAATTTGTTGAAGTTGTATCAACATAATAATATTAGGTCCTTACATATGAAATTGGCGTTTTGTATGGGAGGAACAAAAAGTCGAATATTTTTTAATATAATATATTTAATTAATCAAAGTATGAACCATTATTTTCTATGCACTTTTGCCATCTTATAGGTAGTTCATTGATCCCTTTACTAAAAAAACCAGTCGGACGGGAATCAATAAAATCTTTGAAGGCGATTTGGACTGCCCCATCGGAGTTGAATTTTTTCCCTTGCAAGAAGTTATCCAAATTTCGAAAAAAATGGTAATCTGTTGGAGCAAGGTCCGGGGAGTACGGAGGATGTCTTAGACTTTCCAATTGAAGCTCTTCTAATTTAGTAGCCGTCTGTTGCGCAGTGTGTGGTCTAGCGTTGTCGTGAAGCAGCAGTGGCGTGGAGCGATTGACCAGCCTAGGTTGTTTAGCCGCTAGCTTTTCCATCATGGTTTGCAATTGCTGACAATAGACATCAGCCGTAATAGTCTGGCCAGATTTGAGAAAACTGTAATGAACAATACCGGCACTAGTCCACCAAACGCTTACAAGTAACTTTTTTGGGGTTAATTTTCGCTTGGGGCAGGATTTGGCTGGCTGGCCAGGATCCAACCATTGCGCTGAGCGCTTCCGATTATCGTAAAGAACCCATTTTTCATCACAGGTAATGATTCGGTTTAAAATACCTTCATATATTGTGCCGGTTTAGTAATGTAACGCAGCAGTCGACGCGCGTTTGCCGGTTTGCTTCAGTCAATTCGTGAGGTACCCACCTTTCAAGCTTTTTAATCTTCCCAATTTGCTTCAAGTGAATTAAAACAGTTTTATCACTAACACCGCAGCCTGCAGCTAACTCGGACGTGGTTTGCGATGGATCCGCTTCCACAATAGCCTTCAACTCTTCATTATCAACTTGAGTCTCAGGCCGTCCACGGGGCTTGTTCTGCAAGTCGAAATTTCCAGAACGAAAACGTTGGAACCAAAAACGAACTGTGTTTTCTTTTGCAACACGACCGCCATACACATCATTCACCCTTCGAGTTGTTTCCGCAGCACTAGTGCCACGGCGGAACTCGTACTCGTAAATAATGCGATATTTTAAGTTTTCCATTTTGTAAAATGAGTGACGCAAACAGAAAAAAACAGAAGAAAAAAAACAAATGAATGACGATCATCGAAGCACAAATACATGAGTCTATAGCTGTACAAATTTGAATTTGGAATTCCTTACCAAAGAGGAGAAATTTGTGATTAAAGTGGCCAGTACGAAAAACGCCAATTTCATATGTAAGGACCTAATATTAATCTTTATTCAAATAAATATGTTGTGAGTACTTCATCCATTATAACGCGGGTAGCATCGCAGGGCACAGCTAGTTAGATATACATCCGGACAGGCCACACAACAACATCTAGCCCCGTGGTAAGCTCTAAGCTTGTGTTACGGGTACTAGACATCTGATATACTTAATATAATATACATACGTACATAGATATTTTTTATTATACATATTAAACACCCAGACCAAGGAGAAAGTGCTTGCAGAACATACAAACACTTGACCCCTCGGCGGGCATCGAACCCGCTACCTCTTGCGCCGTGGCTCAGTGGGCGACGGTCCGCTTGCGGCGCAACAGGTTGCGGGTTCGATTCCCGCCGGGGGATCAGATTTTGTGCGATCTAAAATTGCTGGTTTCGGGTCTGGTTGTTTCCTATTTATTAACCCCCGACCAAAAAAGAGGGGTGTTATAAGTTTGACGTGTCTGTCTGTCTGTGTGTCTGTGGCACCATAGCTCCCGAACGGATGGAGCGATTTCAATTCAGTTTTTTTTTTTTGTATGAAAGGTGAGTCTGGCGCGATTGTTCTTAGACATGTTTCATGAAAATTGGTTGTGCCGTTTAAAAGTTATGGGGGTGAGAGTGGGTAACGAAAATCTGCAAATATACTAGTGTGGGGTATCAAATGAAATCGCATCGCGTCCACATTACATAATAGTATGTTGTTTTACGTTTAAGGAAATTAAGGCATTGGAATTGGGGGATTTTCTTAAATTTTAAATTTAGATTTTCATATGTATGTATGTATTTACAAAAAATATATATCTATGTAGTATATCTTGCACCTAACAACCATAGTACAAGCTCTGCATAGTTTGGGGTTATGGGATGCTATGTGATGTTCAGAGATATTTATAAAATATTTATTTATAACGAAACATTACAAGAAAGGGAGGGAGAGACTAGTAAGATATCACATGTATATATTTCTAAACCGGAGAGCATGTAGCCTTTCTGTCTACACATTTCAGAACTGTATCTTATATATAAAATTCTCGTGTCACAATGTTCGTTCCCGTACGCCGAAACGGCTTGACCGATTCTCATGAAATTTTGTGAGCGTATTGAGTAGATCTGAGAATCAGCCAACATCTATTTTTCATTTTGCAAAACAACGTTTGCTGGGGGTCAGCTAGTTTTAATCTTTATAAATAAAAATGAATTGTTCGTTAGTCTGATTAAAACTCGAGAACGGCTGAACGGATTTATCTTATCTTAGTCTTGAAATGTTTGTGGAGGTCTATGGAAGGTTTAAAAGGCGAGAAAAAATGGAATAATTGCCGGGAACTTTTTTTACCCGTCGTTGCGTCGCCGGGGCGGGCCGCTAGTATAAAATAAAAAAAACTTAGCACTGATGTGCTAGAATAACATGTGATGTTATTCTAAGCTTAAACCTAACCACATAATTTATCACCAAGGGCGAGGAAGGGTTAAAGAAAAGTACATGTAGCAGGTATGAGGATGTTAAGATGAATGTGTGAGAAGATGAGTATGTATGAGGCAGTTTGAAAGTAGCACCAGTACCGGATAAGTTGAGAGGTAATAGATTAGCGTGGTATGGACATGTCATGAGAAGAGATGAAAGTCATGTTACGAGAAGAGCGTTAGATATGAATGTCGATGGATATGTGAGAAAAGGTAGGCCAAGAAAAGATGGATGGACTGTGTGATAGATGACATGTGTAAGAAAGAGGTGAGTGTTGAGATGACGGGTGATAGAGGGAAATGGAAGCAGAAAACATGTTGTGCCGACACCACGTAATGTGGGATAAGGGCAGGAAGATGATGATGGCGAGGAAGGGTTAAACATGTTTTAAAAAAGATCAATTGATTAATTAATGTACGGTACCTTAGGGCTGATATTTAATAACTAGGATCCATATTTATAGCATTACCTGTCATAATCATTCTGCTTCAGCACAACATGACACGTTGAGCAGGTCAGCGTTCCTTCACACGCTCCGTATCCCTCAATGTTCAGGTCATTATTGACAACCACATCCAGTAATGTGTCTCCGACCTTTGCCTCAGTTTTTATTTCTTTACCATCGTAAAGTTTGAATGTAACTTTAACTCTGCAAACAAAATAATAAATAGATAAGACCAGGGTTACTAGCATGCTAGCAATCTGGCACATGCTGAGACAGAGCCACTTTTTCTAACAAATAATATTTAAATTTTTGTATATGTTTACAAGTATTTCTGTTTTATTATTTTGTGGTAGGAAAATAAATATATTTTATATTTATTTTTATAATAATTGATTGTACAGTATGCGTCTCTAACTGTTACAAAAAAAAAGTTGTTTCCAGTTAGCGATGCATACTGTACATGGATGACCAATGAGGTTGGATGTTTCATTATTTAATCAGTCTTGTACAAAAAACTGAAAATTTGAGGCAGTATCACAAGCTTAGAACTTACCATAGGCTTGATGGTTATTAAATAATAATATTTCCAGAAAATCTACACAACAACATCTAGCCCCGTGGTAAGCTCTAAGATTGTGTTACGGGTATAGATCAGATATACTTAATAAGCCCACCTTTTGTACAACTCTGTATTTATATTGTGCAATAATGTATTCTTAATAATAATAATACTTGATATAATAGTCATATTCTGATTTGTTATTTTTTTTATTTATTTATTACAACATGCACAATGTTTCAGAAATTTACATCCAAGATGCTATTGTATGGCACAAGTAACTAAAAATTACTAGTAATTTAATGAAATTACCATGTTAATTAATAATTACTTTCATTTTATTACTTTAAGATCAATTGCCATAATCTACTCTTAATCATACTTTCAATTATCTCTTCTTTTTCTTTTATTTTGATGTCGTCCGTGACTGGCTATATGGCCGTCAACAGCCACTGTCCGTATGTTTTGTAGTACATTGTTGATTCGATAAGGTTTTACATTATCTTTAATAGGTTCTTGAAGATGATACTTGGCAGTGTAATTTATGTGATTTTATCAATAAATTGTACTTACTTCTCATCCTTTGGCAATGCTTTAGTCGTAGATAACGGCACAGCTATTTTACAATTACTAAAACTGGTACCTAATCCACTATTTGTCCTAAAATAGTGTAAAGAAGATTTAGAGAAAGTTTTTCGAAGACTTCGCATCATTTTGTCTTTCTTGCCCACTACGACCGTCCAAATAATGTTAAGCTATTCACTGACGTGATAGGTAACTGTACATTTGATTCCGGCAGGCAAAATTACGCAAATACACCCTTGATCTTGAATCGTAAATATATTTTCTAGGTTACTAATCTGATTAGATTCTTGGTTGGTTGACGTATTATTCAAGATAAAATGTTACCAACTGAGATGCCGGAAGATAAAATTACTGCTAGATTATCCTCATCATTTCTGGAGGAACACATCTGACAACACGCTTTCTATTATTTAACAATGGATGCAGGCCGCTTCCGGCCGAAATATGTTTGAGACAATATAGTAAGGTATAATAGCAGAGTTTGTAAGACGGATATATTTTCTTTGTGATTCTGCAACAGTGCATCGGGAATGTTTTCAGAGCGTACTCTGAAAACATTCCCAAAACATGATGGCAGCAAAACCATCTGTCTCGTAAGACAGATGGTTTTGCTGCCATCAATCGTAAAAAGACTGCATCCCTGATGCGCAGGGTGCGTGGCAGTACCAGCACCATCCTACAAACAATAGCCGGAAGGGGCACTTCTCACATCTTTTTGTTGTATTTTGCTTAAATTTACTTTGTTTTAATTTTAATTTAATGTAATATAATTTGAATAGATTTGGTTTAATTTAACATAATTGAATGTAGTGTAATTTGAATTTCATTTGGTTTAATTTGATTTAGTATAATTTGGTTTAAACCAATTTGATATAATTTAACTAAGTTAAATTTTTATTTAGTGTAATATAGGATTTTATTTAATTTAATAATACCTATTTAATTTAATTTAAATTATTTAATATATTTATGTTATTTGATTTTACTTACCCTATTCATTAAGTTTAATAACAAACTATTTTGTTAATTATGGATTATTTGTTGTCCTAAATAAAAGATTTTTTATTTTTTTATTTTATTTCATTTATTTATTATAAATTCATCTACAGATATACATTCACCTTTTGTTTAATTGGTTTTCTATTTTAATTGAAAAGTTTTTATTAAAAAACTAGTCGACCCGACAGACGTTGAATTGTCCCACGTCTCAAAAAACAATATCCAGTTGACCGTATTGTGAATCTAAACCATTCCCAGATCTACTTGAACACACACAAAAAAATTTCATCAAAATCGGTCCAGTCATTTGAGAGAAGTTCAGTGACATACATACTCACAGAAGAATTATATATATAAAGATATAGATAATCTACGCTATTTCACGGCCGCTTTTAACAAAAAAAAAAAAAAAAATAATAATAATTAAGTACTTCAAACACATGTCAGAAAAAAAATATTGAAAACTATGTTAAATATTGAACTTTCGAGACATATTATAGAAAATAGCTCAAAGAGTATATTACCACCACGTATGAATAGCTTATCAAGAAAAATCATAGACAACCTATAAAAAGACATTTATTTTACACTTTTGTTAACCTGTAGATAATAACAGACAAATAATTAAGATTACGACTATAATTTGAGATTTAAACTATCCTATCTCTCAAGTTGGTTCGAACCGCACATGGTGTGCGAATTTTATTATAATCGGTTTAGTGGTTTAGGAGTCCATTGAGGACAAACATTGTGACACGAGATTTATATATTATTAAGATAGTCCGGAAGTATTAATTAAAAAAAAACACACAAAAAAAATAATTCACTATTAAATTAATGTTAAAACCCTTTGATCTTATGAGTGTTTAATAATATCATACAGGCCAGTGTGGTTTGACGGGTTTGTTAATTTTATAAGTATATTTTTATTCATGATCATTTCTTTTCCTATATATATAAGGCTGATATTTATAGTAAACATTTAATAAAAAATAAATAATAATTCATTACATATGACATCTATATTATCAATATTTTAATTATGTATAGTATAAAAATTAAATCTGATAGGAATCAGTTTGTAGTTGGCAGCACGGCAAAAATATTCAATGGAAAATGTCAGTGTCAAAACAGCGTTTCGCAAGTGCGTTTACTATTGTGACAATGTCAATGTCAAAATCAAAAACCTCAACAAGCGAAAACGAAACGCAGCGGGTATGATTTTGTATTTTTGAAAAGTCGCAAAATTCTCTAGAAAATCGAAGAAACCCTGGGAAAATTACACTAAACACTGCGTGCAGTATCTTTAAAATGTCGGAACGCTTAAACAGCACAAATCAAGTGTCGAATGAGGACGTTATAGATGATCTAACCAAAGATTTGCAATCTTCTCTGAAGACTTCGGAGAATCCTGGTGAATTCGTGATTAGCCCTGGAACTAGCGCTGCGGAGATGCCCACAGATTCTGGGGACGCTGCCACATTCACAGGTGAGGTTCGCAAATCGAAGCGTCTAGAAATTCATCGAACCTACTAAGATTCAAAACAATGTCGTCACATCTCTTTTACTTAAAGAACACATCATTGGAATGGAATTAATGTCAATAAAAAGAGTCTAAATTATCTAATAATTACAAAACTTGCCTCTGTGGCGCAAAAGGGTTGTTCGATTCCCACCGAGTCTCCCAGAGGGAATTGAACTACTCTTTGCAAGTTCCTTCAAGCTATTGTTTATTGGTGTGAGTGTGTTTTTTTTTAGAAAGAGTTATTCTCTTTTCTTCAGGACTTTTGGACTCTGGACAGGAATTGTCAGAGGGAGTTGTGGGAGGCCTTTGCCCTGCAACGGAACAACATAGGCTAAATAAAAAAAAATTCTACAGAAAATATTATATTAACATGTTTGATAGGTAGGATATTTTTGGACTAATCAAGTAATCACACAGCACCCAGACCCGATAGCCATATTATATTTATTTTTATTAATTATTGTTAGTTCTGTATTGAGTATATACAGATATGTATTTACCCTTAGCACAAGCTTAGATTTCTCGAATGGAGACCACGGATCGGCAAGCGCAGCGTAGGACGTCCACCAACTAGATGGATGGACAATCTGGTGAAGGCTGCGGGCTCACGGTGGATGCAGGCTGCTGTCAGCCGAAACTACTGGAGATCTTTGAGGAAGGCCTATGTCCAGCAGTGGACGTCTTACGGCTGAGATGATGATGATGATGATGACAAGCTTAGAGCTTACCACAGTGTCCACCATTATTTACTTACAAACTTCATAATACCAACATATAACTTCGTTTTCAGACATTCCACTAACAGATCCTCTGCCTGATGAGTCGGAGACAGAAAAAGACCATAGTGATACAGAATCCATCAATGAGGAGTCCCTAAAAGATGCAGAGGTGGACCTAACGGATGACCAGAAAGAGGAACGGAAGATAATTGCAGAACAGTTGAAGGAAGCTGGCAACTTTGCGTTCAAGGTTCAAGACTATGATCTGAGCATAGAGAAGTATACTACAGGTATTAATAATTAGATGAAACTGCCCGCACGTGGCATTGCCTGCGTTTAAAATAAAGTATCCCACTTTAAAAAGTAGCTTATGTCCATTTACTGGGAAAACAGCTCTGTCCATGCCAAATTTGACTCAAATCGGGCTTTGCTTGTAATCATTGTATTTTTCCGCGAAAGGTGGTATTTTACCGCGGTAAAAAGTAGCCTATGTGTCATTCTGATATGTAAGCTATATTATTTACCTACCTCAGCGTAGATGGTGCTACTAGCACAGATTGCAAATTCCTAGATAATCTAATTTCTAGATAATGCAGTTTTCACCTTTCAAAAATGAGAAGATTCTCGATTCATAGCTGTTTTTTTTATTTAGTCTCCGCTACACATCATCACTTCGTCGTCGTGAGGTCGTGGGTTCAAACCTCAGCCGCGCACACAGGTGCTGTGATAGGCTCATAGTGTTTGACCTGTATATACCTGCTGGGAGAGATTTTGAAAGATCTACAATTTCTGGTTTCGGATCTCAGTGTGTTCTATGTATCATATGTATGTATTTACAAAAAGCATAATGTATCTATGTATAAGTATATAATAATAGTATATAATATATAATAATATAGATAATTATAGTATTAGTCACCTAACACCCATAGTACAAGCTTTGCTTAGTTTGGGGTTAGGTGCACTCTGCAGAGGATGCCTCAACAAAGACGAAACAGCTGCCCACGTCATCCTGGAATGCGAGGGAGTAACAGCACAGCGACGTGAAATCCTTAAGAACCCAAGGTCACTCCGAGAAGCCTGCGAAGACCCCAGGAAACTTCTGCGCCTTTGGTCGGAGTTGGGCTGGTTACACTAGCGCCCCACTCCACGCACAATGGACCACCTTTGAGTCTGAGTGCGGAAAAAACAGGGCCCCCTAACTAACTAACTGGGGGTTAGGTGATGCTGTGTGAGTAGTCCGGATTTATTTATATTTATTTGCAGGTCTCCAAACATGTCCCCTGCACTTTGCGAAGCTCCGCGCAGTACTGTACTGTAACCGCAGCGCCGCGCGCATGAAGCATCAGAAATACGATAAGGCTATTAAGGACTGCACCAAGGCTATTGAGTTGGATGATACTTACTTGAAGGCTTACCAGAGGTATGATGAAACTTTAAAATGCACTAGTTTATATAATATAAATATACAGTTTAAAAAAAAACCCATTCCCAGAACCTTAGTTCCCTTAAAAGTAAAAAGTCATCATCACCCTATTAACGTTCCCACTGCTGGGACACAGGGACTTCTCTCTTGACGAGAGAGATTAGGCCTTAATTCACCACGCTGGCCAACTGCGGGTTGGTGAATGTCACATGTCCTTCAAACTCTTTCAAAGTTCTCAGAACATGCCGGTTTCCTCACGATGTTTGCCTTCACCGTTAAAGCACGTGTTTGAAGCGCACATAAATTTCTCAAGAAGAAAAATCTCATGTCATATCTTAATACATATATATAAATCTCGTGTCACAATGTTTGTCCACAATGGACTCCTAAACCACTTAACCGATTATAATAAAATTCGCACACCATGTGCAGTTCGGATCCAACTTGAGAGATAGGATGGTTTTTACGGCGAGAAAAATCGAATAATTTCCGGGAAAATTTTATACCGTGCGAGGCCGGGGCGGGCCGCTAGTGGACTTATAATAATATAACTACTGTACGTGTTGCTTATACTGTCGGATATAACGTCGGAAACTATACGGTCCCTTCAATGTCGCTTTATCAGGTTTCGATTGATTTACATAGTTATACTACCTAAAGCTTTATAAGTCTTTTATTTTGTTTTCAGGAGGGCCCAATCATACGAGCACACGGAGAAACTGGACGAGAGCCTGGCTGACTACAAAAAGATTCTAGAACTGGACAGGGATCATTTAGAAGCAAAAAAAGCTATTGTACGACTCCCGCCGTTGATTGAAGCTAAAAATGAGAAGCTGAAAGAGGAGATGCTGGGAAAGCTTAAAGATTTAGGGAATCTGATATTGAAGCCGTTCGGTTTGTCCACAAGTAACTTTCAAATGGAACAAGACCCTGAAACTCAGGGGTATAAGATCAATTTTAAGCAATAGTTGAATATATTTTATTTAATCTGTTGTTTTTTGTTTCATTTGTATACCTTGAAATAGGGTAGATGGCTTAAGATTATCTTATAGACTTAAATTATCAGTCCGTTATTTAGGTTTATTTTATTTATTTAAGGCACCACCAACAGCACATAATAACAAAAAATAAATTTATTAGACATTGTTAATACTATTACTGGAATATGTGCATATAATAGGTTGTTATCTATTTCTATTTTCTTGCGAACGAAAAATCGTATACGTATACTATGCTTAGAAATAGACAGGTTTGATGAAAATCGGTTGATCCGTTTAAAAGTTATGAAGGTAAAAGTGGGGAAGGAAAAACGAAAATCTGCATATATACTCGAGTGGGGTCTCAAATGAAAGCGCATCACGTGCACATTGCAAAATAGTAAAAGGTAAAAAGTTACTTTTTTTTTAGCTATTAATTTCGATTATTGACTGATTCAACACGATAATATATTTTCTGGAGTGGCGACACCTAGCGACGAAGACTCGAAGCTTATAGCTAGATAGCTACATAAAAAAGATTCTCTGAAAAACCAGCTTGGCAATTAAATAAATAAATATTTCCAGACAATTCACACAACAACATCTAGCCCTGTGGTAAGCTCCAAGGTTTTGTTACAGGTACTAGTTAACGGTAATTGTCATGTTTAATTTTATTATCACTATTATGATTATTATATTTAACTGATTCACAATTTCACATCCTGGACAACACTTCTTCCTACCTTTCATACGGAACGGACATTGGCTCTTAACGGAGATATAGCCAGTCACGGACGCCATCGAAATAAACATATTATTCATATTCATTTATTTACCAATTATAACACGGGGCGTTATATAAGGCAAGTCAAGTTTACATAAAAAAATTTTATTTAGTCTAGGTATATTACATGTCCAAATTTAATTTAAAAAAAATAATACTTAATAATAATTGATTTATAATAATAATAGCTAGCAGAAACACAAACATTTAAATTTATATAATATTAGAACAAAATCTGTTGGTCAAAGTTAGAGTAGTTATAAATTTAAGTCAGATATATATATCATAGATAATAATAAAAAATAATGATATCAAATAATATTTTTGAAAAATGGTAATTGTATTAGATTCGTATTCATGAACTCATTTGCATTATAGAACGCATGGCTTTCAAAAAACTGTTTAATTACATTTTTAAATTTTATAGAGCTTTCAATTTCCGTTATTTCTTTGGGCAATTTATTATAAAATTCAATTTTAGTATATATTCCCTGTTTCCGCACTTTTGAGAGATTTACTTTAGGTACTACTAATTTATGCTTATTCCTAAGGTTATAGCTATGTATATCTTTCTTTTTCAAATATTCATCTTTATTCTCATGTATCTCTAGAAGACTATTGTAGATGTAGAGTGACACCACAGTCATGATTCTATATTTAACAAAATAAGCTTTAACTGAAGTCCTTATGTGCAGCCCACAGATTATTCGTAGAGCTCTTTTCTGGCATATTAGTACTTTCTTAATAAGGGCACAGTTACCCCATACTGTGATAGCATAGCTTATTGTGGAGTGGATGTATGCATAATAAACTGACACAAGTGTTTTCCTAGATACCATTGACTTTAATTTGAGCAAGGCATAATTCGCACTGGCTAGTTTTTTGCACATTTTTTCGATGTGTGACACATCGAAAAAATGTTATGTCAACTTGTCAAGCCGTGTTGTTTGGTTTGTTTTTTGTTTGCACGTGCGCGCTCCCGCCGAAAGCTGAAAATTTACAACGTTTGTTTGCAAAATAATATAGAACTCTACAAATAAGTTAGGTATGTAAAGATGTCTTCTGCCAACTTTGAAAACTTCATAGCAGCCCTCGAGGCGGTAAAACAAGACTACACATGCGGTGTTTGCTTTGAATTGTGTAAAGACCCTGTAACCATCAACAAATGTTTTCATATAATCTGTTCTGAACATTTCGCTGGTCTGAAAGCCTGTCCTACATGTGACATAAGCCTCGGAAACTCGTCTACATACTCCAGTGACGGTCTCATTCGTTGTGTTGAATCTGCGAGAGAATTATCTCGAATGGTGTCGTGTTTGGAGAAAAAACCGGTAAAAAAAGGCCCAGCTAAAAAGCAAGAGAAAATTACGTCCGGATCTGTTACTAAAACAGAATCTAAGGTCAATAAGTCTCATCATAATGTGTCCTTACTGTCATCCATCAGTAATATCAACAAGGCGGCTGAGAAAAGAAACAATAAAGGCGAAACTGCGCTTCACATTGCTTGTAGACTTGGCAAAGTTGATCGTATCACGGAGCTTTTGAACCAAGGAGCCAATACTAACACAAAAGACAACGCAGGTTGGACCCCGTTACATGAAGTCGTTCAGAACGGGAGATTAGACTTAGTGTCGTTGTTACTGCAGCATAATACACTGATCAATGTCCCCGGTCAAGGCAATGAGACACCATTGCATGAGGCAGTTCGTTATAACCATGAAGATATAGTTGAAGAACTTGTTAAAAATGGAGCTGATATCAATGCTCGTAACTGTAAAGGAGAAACACCATACCAGCTGGCAAACGTAGATATGAAGAATTTTATAAACCTAGCTGCAGAGAAACTTGTGCAAACTCAAGGATTTAACACCAGTCGTATCGCTGCTCTGTACATGGAGCTAGATGCGGATGATATCAGAGTCTTCTGCGTCTCAGAGTTCCGTTCTGTTCACACCAAGTTGAAACAACTCGTTAAAAATCACAGTAACTTGCATTTAGAAGCAAAGTTCACCAAGAAAGTAACACACTTGATAGTTGATACAGAAGATAACGGACATTGCTCGTCAAGCACTGATGTCTTACAAGGAGTACTAAGTTGTATCTGGATTCTATCGTCCCAATGGGTATCAAAATCTACAGAAGAAAAGTTAGAACCATTTAACAAATATGAAGTGAAAGGAATCGGTCAGCAGGGACATCAAGGCCCAAAACGGGCCCGTTACAACAAGTACAAACAATTACCTGGTTTATTTGACGGCTGCCATTTCTACTTTCACAATTTCACCACGAAATATGATATAACAAAGTCTCTTGTTGTCACTAAACCGATACTAACTAAATTAGTAACTGACGCTGGAGGAGTCGTACTAAGAAGGGTTCCAAACCCAGAGCTGATACCCGAAGCTGAGATGCTTATACCATACCATGCTGATAAAAACGGGAAACTTGTAAATTGCTCTCATTATATAATTTTTAAGGATATGTATGAGCCAATGTATAATATGCAGCATTTGAAAGCTTTGCCCGTTGGTTGGTTGATTGAATGTATGGAGCGATATGAACTATGTGATCCTTGAATCTCTTAAAGGGACTGATATTCAACAGATGTAAAACTTCTTATTTGTTGCCACAACTTTACCAGTGTCAGCGTTACTAGGTGTCATTACTTCTTCAAATTATTAATAATAATTGGACGAAATTAGCAATTAATGGGTAATACACGCAAAGAGTTAAAACTATTAGCATTTAGCATTAAAAAGGAAAAAAGAAAAAAAGTTGCACATTTTGGTCTTCTATTCAAATTATAATTATATCATTTTGGTTGGCAGACCTGTCTATAGCTTAAAAGTTATAGATATGTCTATTGTGTAAAATAAACTTGTAAGTGCAACAGGGTTAATATGGTTAGTATATTCAAACAATATATTGTATGCATTTTTCAATTTAACAAATTTATTTCATGTGATATGTACTTTGCTTTTAAAGCATTATAACAATTCTTAATTATTACATATAATATAAATAAAAAACAATTCAGCCAGAAAATAAGTATTTTATTTACAGCAACATTTATAAGATTTATTTATAAAGCACGGCGGTTTTTTTATTAATATGAAATAGGAAAATAATATGGGATATTACTGCAATGTTTTCGCTCCAGAATCTCTCAAAGCTCTTCGCACTAGCGTAGACAGTAAAAAAAGTTCTTGATCTTAGGAAAGCTGCTGTATAGATGGGTGGTTATTCAACCGAGCTGCTCTTAAGACGAATCAATACTATTCCAACATTTTATTATAGTATAAACGTAGTAGTATGTAGTGATTATTAAACTCTCTGGTAAGCATTATTAAACTATGACGAGTCCTTCAAAGTACGGAGAAATAGCCAAAATATCATAAAACCATTAAAACAAACCATTTTCACTGTCTGCACTAGTGGCGACATCTACGCTGAGTTTAAAGGAGTTGTAGCATTTTCCACATTCTTCTTTCGCCTCTCGAAAAACCAAAAAGACAACCCATTTCCATAGGAATCCATATTTTACATATATTCTTTTGGTTATAATATATCATAATCTTCAACTATCAAGGACTCTAAACTAAAATCATGAAAACACGAATTATTGCCATTACGGTTACAATAATAAAAATATAGCATTTTAAAATACAATCAGTTGACAAAAATATGTTTTGTTACACAATAAACTCTGTTAAGACTAGCCAATACACCTTATAAATATCTATCTAATATAGGTATATAATTTCCATGACACAATATTAGTTACTGTACTCCTCCGAAACGGCTATACCGATTTTTTACTAAATTTTAATATGCGTATTCAGTAGGTCTGACTGAGATCTATTTTTCATTTTGCAAAACAACGTTTCCTGGGTCAGCTAGTATTTATATATAACTCGTAAAATTAAATAATGTTTTTGAGTTATTATAAAATCAATTCCATTATTTATTTCTACGAATTATTAACTGAAATATAACTAATCTTTATTAGGTATAGGGACTTAAGTTTCGTTAATATAATTACTTTATTAAAAATACAACGTAGCACTTTTAATACAAATGCTAACATATGCATATGTTTTATATGAAATATTGATTTTTATTTGGCAACATATGAAACTGAGTAATATTCTGACAATTTACTGAAATCTGAATTTTTATGTTAATACTTTGCCTCGATTTCACCATTGGCTATGAACGCGATCTTATCAGGCTAAACTCGTTTTATTTTACCGACTGAGATCAAATTGTAATTTTTTATGGTTGATCTTGATTCAATAAAACTCGATTTGTAACTGTAACATGGTGAAATTTAGGCTTAAATTTGTTCAAAACTTGTACGGGTTAATTTTATGTTGCGCTCATCATCGCCACTGGCGGCTATCTGAAAGGTTTTCGATTGCTAAAATCAACCTAAGTGTGGATAGAAATCTCTGTGATCAAAGGTTTTTTTATTTTATGCTAGATAAGCATTCATTTGACCACAATCTCACCTGATGTAAAGTGACTATGTGGTCTAAGATGGGACATGAAGACCTAGAAGGTAGATGGCTTCTCCGGACCACATTACGAAACACGAAAAAATTTCTCAGCTTATAATCAACAGGGAGATAAAACAAACCAATAAATATATTTTTTGGTTCATTCTGTCTTTAATATACAGGGTGTTTCAAAATTGGTATATAAAGCGGAAGAGCTCATGAAGAGTTTTAAGATTTTTCGATTTGAAAGCCTATTTTTGGACATACATCTTTTTTAAGTGTAAATTGGTATATAATTTTTTTTTGTGAGTCGGCGAGACTGCCTGAGGTATCAATTAAAGTAAAACCTATCTCATTTAGGGCCTGTTTCACCATCTCCGAGTAAAATATAGAGATCTTTCGCTCAATCACATGTGACAAAGCCAAATAGCTCTTAACACAACTGCCCATTGACAAATATTATTGTTGTTTTAATGATTTTTAATAAGTGATAAACCTTTGCTGGTAAAACTATTTTTTAAATTTTATGCAGAAAAAGATATAAGACACATCCGTCACTTTCGCGCGCACAGGATTCGAACGGGATAGCGCCCCGGCGCGCTTCCAATTACACCAACGCGCCATTACGTAATAGGTCGAATTTTTTCTGCACTTTGCATTATCGAGTGAAGCCCCGAGTAACGACATCTCGTCATCTGTGCGCGGAGGTTGCGGATGTGTCTTAATCTTTTTCTGCAAAAAATAAAAAAAAAAAAATTGTCATAAGTTATACAATAATATTTTTTTAATTTTATGACTCATAACATAACTAACCAATGCTTATTTGATTCGGATATTGTGAAATAAGATCTTAGTATAATAATAATCATTAATTGAACAGTCGTTATTTTATGCTAGATAAGCATTCATTTGACCACAATCTCACCTGATGTAAAGTGACGATGTGGCTTATGCTGGGGCATGAAGACCTAGAAGGTGGATGGTAGGTATTTAGATATATGGAAATTATTGTAACAAACGCATTCTTACACCTGAGCTAATAGTACAAATATAATAGTGTAGGTATGAATATAAGCAACTATTCTATGTATTTATTCCATGTATCATATGTTACATACATTAAAAATGTACAAAAAAAATGTATCTATGTCTCTTAACACCCATAGTACAAGCTCTGCTTAGTTTGGGGTTAGGTGATGCTGTGTGAGTAGTCCGGAAATATTTATTTAACTACCTTCTGGGTCTTCATGCCCCACATAAAGACCTAGAAGGTAGATGGCTTCTCCATCGTTATCGGTTATAGTTTAGTTAGAATTTATTTAACTATTTCTAGTTTTAAGGCCACCAAATCGAAATGTCACAGAACAAAACTTGTTTGCCTGGTGCGTGACCTTTCGGCTTAATATACCAATTTTGAAACACTTTGTATAATCTAGCCTAAAGTTCTACTCGGCGTTATAAAGACATAATTAAGATATAGTTAATTAAGTACTCGATAAATGCGAATCAGTCGTTTCGGCTGACAGTTAAGGCAAATGTCAGGTATCGAAGCTTCTTGGCATGTACCTGTAAAAAACAAAAACTGAAGGTAGGTACTTATTTTCATAAAAGCAAAGCTTTAATCACACCCGACTCAGTGGCGTAGCTAGGGGGGAAAGGGCCCTTGTGCATAGTGAGAGAATCGGGCCCTCCCCCTCTTTCCGAGTAGTTTTACCTTATTGATATGAGAATGAGTGACATCGAAAATGTAGATCTTGTCAACACCTTTCATTTAAACCCATAATGGAACGTCTAGGATGTGTAGTTTCAGACATATATTTACTGTTTTTGTTTTGACAGCCTGTCACAGAAAATCTAGATCTCATCAACATTTAAAAAAAAATACGCAACCAAAATGTAACCAAGCACCACTAAAGCTGGCGCGACACCATTCACGTAACCCCGCGATGTTTTATGGTTGAGGTACGTGTGGGCTGGCCCTCATTGGAATATGATTTTTAAACTGAAAACAGGAATATCCATCCATCTCTGAACAGAAATCATTTATTATTTTTGCTTTAAAGGGTTCTTGCTTACAATCTCTGTGTGATCAATATATACTGAAATTATTTATACTATGGTATGACCGTAAGGTCACGTGATTGTCGCGGGAAACATGATCCGTGAAATGGTCCGTCCTCCGTGAGCGCCAGAGAGCGACTGATCGGTTTTACGAAACGAATTTTCGTGCATTTTGTAAGTATTCTTTCACAGGCATTAATAAAATCCATATAATAAATTTTTGCTTAGTACTAGTAACTCATTTACTAAGTAAATGACGAACTCTTTCTTTTGATATAACTTTTATATGTTTTGAAGTTGAAACCTCAGTAAAGTTGGGTTGAAAATCAATTTAATGTCATCTTTTACACATTTTATTACCGTGCAGATTTATATTTTTATAATTTTATCTTTAACAAAAAATAGCGTATTAAAAAAATTATGAATTTTAATTTTATTTAAAAAAACGTGCAAATTATTCATATTTACGGAGATAAAATCGTTAGAAAAATTGATAATTCGAACCGGATATAGCTTTCGCAATTCTTCTTTACTTTCTTGACGTTATTTCCGCTTTGCGGCTCCGGTACGTTCCTTTTTTCTTTCCATAATTTTCAATTGGTAGCCATCGAAATTTTAGAAATTCGGAGTACTTACTGAGATTTTTCTTTAAACAGGAAGCTCAACAGAAAATAACCATAAAAAAGCTTGTTTGGTAATGATGCCGTAAAATCAATATTAACTCATAAGAATTAATTATATCTTCTTATGAGTTAATATAAAGTTTCTATAGTACTTAGCTCGTCTGTCAATTTGAACTTGCTTCTTTTTTTTTGCGAAAATGAGTTTTACCGTACTTATGTGCCAGATGGATGGATGTGCAGAATAGAAATCATATCATAAGTAGTGGTGACACTTGATGAAATAAGGCTGTTAGTAGGGAATTACTCTCGATCTAGTTCTGTGGGAATTACGAATAACAACAGTCAGCAACAAACAAACAGTACGTTCCAGATCCAAGATAGTTGAAAACATTGCCGGAAATATCATAAATAAGAACAAGGCAAGAGCGAATTAAAACTTCATTAAGAAGTAGATGGGCGGGATTTGTGAATTCATCTCACGACCGTGAAGCACGTGAGCTGATCTTTTTTTTTTCAAAGATGTGGTTAGAGGGCCCCCTGAGCTCAAGGGCCCTTGTGCACTGCACAACCAGGCCCTATGATAGCTACGCCACTGGTCATGTAATTGTAAAGTGACGATGTGGCTTATGCTGGGGCATGAAGACCTAGAAGGTGGATGGTAGGTACGTATGTAAATTATTGTGACAAATGCATTCTTACACCAGAGCTAATAGTAAAACTACAATAGTGTAGTTATGTAAATAAGCAACTATTCTATGTATTTATTCTATGTATCAATGTATGTATTTACAAAAAAAAATGTATCTATGTAGTATATCAGTCTCCTAACACCCATAGTACAAGCTCTGCTTAGTTTGGGGTTAGGTGATGCTGTGTGAGTAGTCCGGAAATATTTATTTAACTACCTTCTGGGTCTTCATGCCCCACATAAAGACCTAGAAGGTAGATGGCTTCTCCATCGTTATCGGTTATAGTTTAGTTAGAATTTATTTAACTATTTCTAGTTTTAAGGCCACCAAATCGAAATGTCACAGAACAAAACTTGTTTGCCTGGTGCGTGACCTTTCGGCTTAATATACCAATTTTGAAACACTTTGTATAATCTAGCCTAAAGTTCTACTCGGCGTTATACAGACATTATTAAGATATAGTTAATTAAGTACTCGATAAATGCGAATCAGTCGTTTCGGCTGACAGTTAAGGCAAATGTCAGGTATCGAAGCTTCTTGGCATATACCTGTAAAAAAAAAAGAACTGAAGGTAGGTAGAGATAAACCATTCTAAAAATGCGCGCCCCTCCACCGCTGTTACACTCACATGCAAAACAGGTGTAAAGACACAATACACATAATTTTGGTCTTTGTCATTGGTTGTTGTTGTTGTTCAGTCACCGGCTGGACACGAAGGTGAGAGCACGCGTCGTTTACGCCGCAAAAGTACGGTTGACATGTCAACAAAAAAGCATCTTCGCAGTCAAGTAAGTATTTTTAACCGACTTCAAAAAAAAGGAGGTTACTCAATTCGACCGTATATTTTTTTTTTAGTTTTAAGTTATTAACTTAACTTTTTGAATGGTGCTTGTTTACAGCGTTTGTATATCAAAATACATTCATTTTATTAATACGTTTCATTTTACAGAGCAAAGAAATTATTGCTAAGTTTTATCACCGAATGAAATATGAAGCAGAAAATGGAGTTGAAAATGAAACTGATGCCAGATGGCGAACTGCTCAAGCTGTTGGTTATAGTGAACGTACTATAACAAACATATTAAAAGAAGAAAAACAACAGCCAAGTTTAGCCGATACATCAGGGAACCTATCCACAGATGTGCCACAGAAAATTTTTAAATCGCCCTCTAAAAGAAAACGGGCTTGTCCAAAATCAGGGTTGGACGATTTTGACGTATCTGTACTACGCAGAACAATAATTTCATTCCATACAGAATTTAATGAAATGCCTACATTTAAAAAACTCAAAGAAGTTTTATCAGAAAAAATTGGTTTCGACGGCTGTATAGAAACGTTGCGTAAACTTTTGCGAGAATCTGGCTATGAATGGTCCAGAACAGACGACAATCGAAAACTACTTGTCGAAAAGCATGATATACAAATGTTGCGCTTTAAGTATTTAAAACAACTGAAGAAATATCGTGATGAAGGTCGATACATCGTGTATACTGACGAAAGTTATGTTCACACAACACACATACAGAATAAATGCTGGAAAACCGTGAAAGAATACTCATCAGTTCAGAAAAAGTTATCAAAGGGAATGCGGGTCATAATTGTTCACGCCGAAGGAAGTCAAGGGTTTGTTCCAAATGCTTGCTTAATATATAAAGCAAACTCAACAAGTGGCGATTACCATGACAATATGAATTTTGAAAACTATAAATCATGGCTTACAAAACAACTGCTGCCTAATCTCCCAGAAAAATCGGTCATAGTCATGGATAATGCGTCTTACCACAACGTTGTAACAGAAAAATGCCCTAATTCTAATTCAAATAAGAACCTAATGCAAGCATGGCTGACAGAGAAGAATATTCTGTTTGAAGAAACAATGAAAAAAAATTAACTATATGATTTAATATTAAAAAATAAAGACAGGTACAAAATTTTTGCAATCGATGAAATGTCAGATCGAAAGGTTTTGATGTTCTGCGATTACCTCCTTATCACCCGGATCTAAATCCGATAGAAAAGATATGGGGAATACTGAAAAACTACGTGGCAAAAAAAAACATTGGACAAAACCTGACGTCTATAATGGCTCTTATAAAGGAACGAATTGAAATGATTGATAGTAGTATGTGGGAAAATACATGTCGACATGTTAATGATATTGAAAAACAATATATGAAAAATGCATGGATACATACAATACATGCAATACATGGATTTCGAATTTATTATTAATGTTGAGTCTGATTCCGATGAAAGCGATTAGGTGATGTGATGAGAAAATAATTGTTTTTTTTATTACTGATAAGGATAAGCCTTCATTTGACCACAATCTCACTTGATGTAAAGTGACGATGTGGTCTAAGATGGAGCATGAAGGCCTAGAAGATGGCTTCTCCGGACCACATTACGAAACACGAAAAAAATCTTGACTAATTATATCTTTTTTGTTTATTATCGTCTCCCAATGACTGATTGTTATTTTATTTTATGGTGAAGCAGAGTATGCTTAGAAATATATGTGCAGAGTTTTTAGTTTTTAGTCTAGAAGATATTTTTTTTTACTTTTTGATCTCAAATTCTCAATTAGCTGTGATTATTAATAAACGTTGTTGATTTATTTTGTAATAACCTTATTATTTATAGAATTCCTATCTCCCTTTTAAAATGATGGGCAATTTTTTATCTATTTATCTTATTCTGAAACATTAACTTAATTTTCCGTATTTTTTATGCAAACTGTACACTAAGAAAGAAAGCCTGGATCTGTTGACCAACTAGTGCATAAATGAGCCGAACGCGCGACAGAGCGCACGTGTCGCCCAAACAAAGAGCGCGTTCCCCGCCATACAATGAGTACACTGGACTGATCGCACAATCAGTTGACTTCTCAGTGCGCGGATGAGTCCAGGTTTCTAGTGTAGTTCCAGAACGCACACAAGTATAGTGATGCAATAAGTATTTCCTCTCACACGTTGAAATGATCACGTTTTGTGGAGGGGCGCGCATTTTTAGAATGGTTTATCTCTACTTATTTTCATAAAAGCAAAGCTTTAATCACACCCGACTACTATAAACACATTAAAAAAGAACAAAATAAGAAAATTACTAATACATATATTTAATCGTGTTATTTTTAAGTTTAAACTTGGTAATTAGTTTAATACTAGCTATCTTTTATATTTTTCATTAGATATGTTTATATATTTATTTATATAATTTGAATTATTTTCTATCTTATTTCTTGACCATCCCAAGGTTGCCTGGAAGAGATCGCTCATAGCGATAAGGCCGCCCTTTGTACCCTGTTTTTAATTAGTTAAGGTTTTTGTAAAGTTTATTATTAATTTGTGTTGTTATTACCAATTTTCCTCTTCCGTTTTTTATCATTTATTCCAGTCCATCCAAAGGTTGTCTGGTAGAGATCACTTTTAGCGATAAGACCACCCATTGTGACACTATTATATGTATATTAAATTTTTTGTAATTTTTTTTTGGTTTGTAAATTGGTGTTCAATAAAGTGTATTGTAACGGGAAAAGGAAAAAAGGTCGCCCGAAAAAGAGATGGATTGACGATATTATAAACACAGCAGGCAAAGAATGGACATTGAAAGCACGTAACAGAGAGTCTTGGCAAAACCTGGAGGAGGCCTATACCCAAAGAGGGGTTCCAAACACCGAAAATTCATTAACACAATTTCTAATTGTAAACAACTTAAGATAAAAACTATGTAAAGTTTGGAATGAATAAAGGCTTTATTTTTATTATTATTATTATAAAGTGTATTGTATTGTGTATCGTGTCTCACCTAACACTGTAGTCGTGTATCCGGAAGACGGCGTAGCGCGCGTCCCTGTAGGCGGGGTAGAAGTGCGCGCCCCGCCCGCCCAGCAGCACGCGGCAGAGCGGCGCGCGCGACGCCGCGTGGCCGGGCTCCTGCGCCCAGATGTGTATTGTATCTCACCTAACACTGTAGTCGTGTATCCGGAAGACGGCGTAGCGCGCGTCCCTGTAGGCGGGGTAGAAGTGCGCGCCCCGCCCGCCCAGCAGCACGCGGCAGAGCGGCGCGCGCGACGCCGCGTGGCCGGGCTCCTGCGCCCAGATGTGTATTGTATCTCACCTAACACTGTAGTCGTGTATCCGGAAGACGGCGTAGCGCGCGTCCCTGTAGGCGGGGTAGAAGTGCGCGCCCCGCCCGCCCAGCAGCACGCGGCAGAGCGGCGCGCGCGACGCCGCGTGGCCGGGCTCCTGCGCCCAGATGTGTATTGTATCTCACCTAACACTGTAGTCGTGTATCCGGAAGACGGCGTAGCGCGCGTCCCTGTAGGCGGGGTAGAAGTGCGCGCCCCGCCCGCCCAGCAGCACGCGGCAGAGCGGCGCGCGCGACGCCGCGTGGCCGGGCTCCTGCGCCCAGATGTGTATTGTATCTCACCTAACACTGTAGTCGTGTATCCGGAAGACGGCGTAGCGCGCGTCCCTGTAGGCGGGGTAGAAGTGCGCGCCCCGCCCGCCCAGCAGCACGCGGCAGAGCGGCGCGCGCGACGCCGCGTGGCCGGGCTCCTGCGCCCAGATGTGTATTGTATCTCACCTAACACTGTAGTCGTGTATCCGGAAGACGGCGTAGCGCGCGTCCCTGTAGGCGGGGTAGAAGTGCGCGCCCCGCCCGCCCAGCAGCACGCGGCAGAGCGGCGCGCGCGACGCCGCGTGGCCGGGCTCCTGCGCCCAGATGTGTATTGTATCTCACCTAACACTGTAGTCGTGTATCCGGAAGACGGCGTAGCGCGCGTCCCTGTAGGCGGGGTAGAAGTGCGCGCCCCGCCCGCCCAGCAGCACGCGGCAGAGCGGCGCGCGCGACGCCGCGTGGCCGGGCTCCTGCGCCCAGATGTGTATTGTATCTCACCTAACACTGTAGTCGTGTATCCGGAAGACGGCGTAGCGCGCGTCCCTGTAGGCGGGGTAGAAGTGCGCGCCCCGCCCGCCCAGCAGCACGCGGCAGAGCGGCGCGCGCGACGCCGCGTGGCCGGGCTCCTGCGTCCAGATGTCGCTGTATGAGCAGCCAGTGCTGTGGGGGTTGGGAACAGGCCAAGGTTACTAAATTTGTCTTTATAAACTATGGCGAAACTAAAAAAATATTATACAAGGTGTTTCATTTATGGTATATACTCCGGAAAGGGCACTAGGCAAACATATTTTGTTGTACTACTTTTCGATTTGGTTTAGTTATTACCTCTCAAGGTATCCTATCTTCTATATAAATAAAAATGAATTGTTGTTCGTTAGTCTGATTAAAACTCGAGAACGGCTGGGACGATTGAGCTGATTTTGGTTTTAAAATGTTTGTCGTAGTCCAGGGTAGGTCTAAACGGTGAGCAAATAAGGAAAAATTGCCGGGAACTTTTTTTACCCGTGCGACGCCGGGGCGGGCCGCTAGTTTAAGTGGATTTGGATGTATAGATTTACACTTTAAAGATTTTTTCTCGACAAATGGGCTTCCAAGTCGAAAAGTTGTAGAACAAAATATGTTCGCCTGCTGTGTGCCCTTAAGCCGTTTTCGGAGTATATACCGTAACGTTTCGTAACGTAAAAATTCAGGTTAGGACTATGCGAGACAGAAACCTGCAGATTTTGTAAGGAGGCGGATGTAACGCCATGCCATCTGTTAGGAGAATTTGAAGCGATGATGCAGAAACATAGCACACACGTGGGCAATCATCATCAGCAAGCATCAGCTCTGTCCAGATGAACTACGAAACTTTCCCTGAAGAAAATCCTTCGGTTCTTATAAGCTGCAAGGATAACTGGCCAACTATAAAGCTAATACTTTGAGGGAGAACTATGGAAAAGTGGCGATCATAATAGGCCTTTTTAACTCCAGACCAAAAAAGAGGGGTGTTATACTTTGACGTGTCTGTCTGTCTGGGACATCATATCTCCCGAACGGATGGAGCGATTTCAATGTAGTTTTTTTTGTATGAAAGTTTGGCGCGAGTGTTCTTAGACATGTTTCATGAAAATCGGCTGTGCCGTTTAAAAGTTATGGGGGTGAGAGTGGGGAAGGAAAACGGAAAAGCTGCAAATATACTCGAGGGGGGTAGCAAATGAAAGCGCATCGCGTGCACTTTACAAAATATTACGGTGTTTTACTTTTAAGGAAATAAAGTTATTGGTATCGGGGGTTTTACTTAAATTTTAAATTTAGATTTATAGTGCGCTATGATATTACAGGCACACAACAACAAATAAAATAAATATAACGTTTATGCCAATTTGGATTTCTGATGCCTGTAATAAATGATTTCATTTACTGTTCTAGTGTAAACACGTGCTTTAACGGTCAAGGCAAACATCGTGAGGAAACCGGCATGTTCTGAGAACTTCAAAAAAGAGTTTGAAGGACATGTGACATTCACCAATCCGCACTTGGCCAGCGTGGTGAATTAAGGCCTAATCTCTCCCGTCAAGAGAGAAGTCCCTGCGTCCCAGCAGTGGGAACGTTAATAGGGTGATGATGATGATGATTTAGTGTTCCGATATCGCTACTAATTTAAGGGTCGTGTGTAGTCCCATTTTAAATTCCCTACCTGGTTCTGCCGTAGCAATAGCTGGTCTCCACTATGAGGTGGGTCGCGCGGAGTTTCGTCAGGTCTTCGTACAACTCCTGCTCGGTGAACCGACCGTACACTTTGTACACGCTGTATGCACGTTGCCTGGAAATCATTATAAAATAACATAAAACAATGTCAAAGTTTTAACGTTTTTATTAAGTGATAAACCTCACTTTGCAGGTTAAACTATTTTTAAATTTTATGCAGAAAAACTCGGGGCTTCACTCGATAATACAAAGTGCAGAAAAATTTCGATCTGTCACGTGATGACGCGTTGGTGTAATTGGTTCTAGCACGTCAGGGCGCATTCCTGGAGATGCAGGTTCGAATCCTGTGCGCGAAGGTTACGGATGTGTCTTAATTTTTTCTGCATAAAATTTAAAAATAAAACAATGTCTTTTAAGGAGTATGGAGGTCATGTGACATTCACCAACCCGCACTTGGCCAGCGTGGTGAATTAAGGCCTAATCTCTCTCATCAAGAGAGAAGTCCCTGTGTCCCAGCAGTGGGAACGTTAATAGGGTGATGATGATGAATGTCTTATTATGAGTGGCAACTCCAAAAAATATTATACCGGGTATTACTTACGTAAATTTCGACGATATCTAAACCTACATATTATAAACTAGCTGTGCCCTGCGGTGCTACCTGCGTTATGCGTATAATGGATGAAGTGCTCTTAACCAACAACATATTTATTTGAATAAAGATTAATATTATTATGTTGTTATACAACTTAAACAAATTATTTCGACCAAATTAGGTACCATAAAAACGGTTTTTGTGAGTTAATCTTAAAAGATAGACATATTCTATCGCGGACTGTTTTTCGATCATTAAAAGAGCTATTATTCTTTAATACATATTTTTTGTGTATCTTGAACCGTTTTCACGGCGCACGCAACGGAAGGCTTCAAAGATGAACAATTTATCCCGTTTTTTACACATTTACCACTATATCTTTGCTCGTATTGGTCGTAGCGTGATGTTATATAGCCTATAGCCTTCCTCGATAACTGGACTATCCAACGCAAAAATAATTATTCAATTCGAACCAGTAGTTTCGGAGATTAGCGCGTTCAAAAAAACAAACAAACAAACTCTTCAGCTTTATAATATTAGTATAGATTCCGAGTCTGTCAGCCACTACATTCGGAATATACTCAAAACCACCACCCTCCGCGCTGGGCCAGTGCGTGAAGCGGTTTTTAAGTGTTTCGTAATGTGGCCCGGAGAAGCCATCTACCTTCTAGGTCTTCATGCTCCATCTTAGACCACATCGTCACATTACATCAGGTGAGTTTGTGTCCAAATGAAGGCTTATCTAAGATAAAAATAAATAAATAAAAAAAAAAGCTAGAAAAAAAGATCACAGTACAGGTCGGATATGGAAGATTCTCCATTATAGACATGAACTAGAAAAGCTCAGCGTAAGTCATCTTTTAGACTGAGAGGGGTCGTGTAGCGACACTACTGTTTTGGGAGTAGTCTTCTTAATCTTAAATCTAAATAAAATAATAATAATTTTTAACCTTTAAGCGTCCAATGATTATTTATCATATCATCAGGTGAGTAGTATTTCTCTTTGTAACATGGATTATCAGTCATAGATCTATGAAAGTAGACTAGCCTCCTTGCGCTCCTGCAGTAATATACTACTCGTAAACAAAGGTTTGCGTCCTACTTCGCCTCTTTGAGTCCTGGCTGAAGACACTGGAGAT
The DNA here is from genome assembly GCA_929108375.1 of Gymnoscelis rufifasciata. Classification (NCBI taxonomy): domain Eukaryota; kingdom Metazoa; phylum Arthropoda; class Insecta; order Lepidoptera; family Geometridae; genus Gymnoscelis; species Gymnoscelis rufifasciata. The sequence continues at coordinate 6,259,720 of OV815332.1, read as the reverse complement.
CTATGAAGGTTGACGTTCTATCTAGCCTCCTTGAGGTAGACCAAAGAAGTCCGAATTAAATCTAACCTCCTTGGGTCCTGGCTGAAAGACACTATATCTATCCACACAAAAACTACTCGTAAACAAAGGTTGCGTCCTATCTCGCCTCTTTGAGTCCTGGCTGAAGACACTGGAGATCTATGAAGGTTGACTTTCTATCTAGCCTCCTTGAGGTAGACCAAAGAAGTCCGAATTAAATCTACCCTCCTTTTGTCCTGGCTGAAAGTTATCTATCCACCTACCTGGCTTCTTGATGTTCGTAGTGAGGATGGGCGATCACTGCGCGGCGAGCTACGAGCAGGACGGTGGCCATGAGCGGCATCGAACCTGCGAACACGCTCCTACTGCCTTCCCGCATCACCCATAGCAGGAGGCGCTCTTTGGCAGGGTCGCTGTATTCACCTGAGGATATCATCAGCACCATATTAACGTTCCCACTGCTGGGACCACGCTGGCCAAGTGCGGGTTAGTGAATGTCACATGTCCTTCAAACTCTTTTAAAGTTCTCAGAACATGCCGGTTTCCTCACGATGTTTGCCTTCACCGTTAAAGCACGTGTTTAAAGCGCACATAAATTTCTCAAGAAGAAAAATCCAGAGGTGCGTGGCTGGGTTTGAACCCACGACCTTCGGAATGACAGTCGAGTGTCCTCCCACATAGCCAACACGGCTTAAGGATGAGGATGAGGCCTGAGGATATATATAGCTATAAATATAGCTGAGTAAAATTTTATAGACGGACTGTTTCTAACCCCTGACAAAATTGAGGGATGTTATAAGTTTGACGTGTCTGTGTGTGGACATCATAGTTCAACGGATGGAGTGATTTCAATTTATTTATTCTTTTTGTATGAAAGGTGAGTTTTCGATCGAGTGTTCTTGAGACATGTTTGATGAAAATCGGTTGACCCATTTAAAAGTTATGAAGTTTTACCCTCATAACGTTTAAGACAAAACATTTTCAGACAATAATAAGCTCAACATCACAAAACTTTGTGCTGTTGAAACACTCGATCCAATTTTCATTTTTAACCCCCGACCAAAAAAGAGGGATGTTATTAGTTTGACGTGTCTGTCTGTCTGCGTGCCTGTCTGTCTGTCTGTCTGGGACATCATAGCTCCCGAACGGATGGAGCGATATTAATAGTTTTTTTTGTATGAAAGGTAAGTCTGGCGCGAGTATTCTCAGTTAAAAACAAAGAATAATCAAGGAAATAACATGGTTTACAACATATTTTATAGGACTTACCGATAACTGACATTTCTGCATTCACATTATGATACAAAGTCCTCAACACCGACAGCAAGCTTATCAACCAGAACAGCGGTATTAATTTTGTATATTTGCTTGGCAACCTGAAATATATTACAAACGGGATTAACTCACAGTATATAAAAATTGTTGAAAATCTTTAAACGTTTCGGAGTTCGACGGACAAGAGAGTCCTTAATCGGGAGGAGTGAGTGTTGGCGCCAGACTCCTACCAGTTCGCGCGCGCGTTTCACTAATAGTTTTATTTATTAACATATATTTGACTTTTTGACGTGACAACGTCTTATAAATTGGTTTGCCGGGTGACACTTCAAGAAACTGCGTTACGCTCCGCTCACGTTATGCGCTCACAATGAGAGCGAGTGAGAGGCACGCGTCCCTTCCACTCGGGCATGGTTAGCCCGCCTAAGAGCGAGAGAGACAGAGCGAGACAGAGAGAGTGAGAGAGATAGGCATACACACCGGTTCATGTTCATCCTTCTTCCTACTATACGAATGAATATTCACATTAAAATTATTTTACCACTCAAAGTCGTTGTCACGTAAAACTTTCGCCCGTATACCGACTTTACAGGCAACATATTTTTTTTTGTAAAATTTGTGTAAACTACACACGGATCCCTAGGTTCAGTATGAGACCATGGCATAGTTATCAAATTTAATTAATTTTAATATTAATCTTATTTATTACTAGACCAATTGTGACCATATCATATTCCTATGTAAATGGGGTTTTAACATGCATAACATGCTGTCTTACCTTCACTAACAAGGTTGGGTATTCTAGCCACCAGAGAGCACATGAAAGGATACTACCGTAATACTTCGTATATCTATTAGTTAAATAATGTAATTTTTAAATTTTTTTAATAATAATTCTTGTAACATTATAATATAAATTAATATATTCATACGCCTGTAAAAGCAGGTTTCGGTAGAGCATTTTTTCATAATAAGACCATTGTATTACCCGAAATTCATTGAATAAAGTTATATAAATTTGAATTTACACCTACATCCTCAGTAAATGTATTGTTATACAAGCCAATTATCGCAGTCAGACAATTATTATTTATTATCGTAGCATAACAAAAAACTCACCTGTAAAACTGCCTGCTCATAATAAGCGCTGACACAACACACATTTGCGGCACGAAAAGCAACTTTAACCTCATCACTAGCCCCGCCATGACACCATAGACAACCATCTGAGATATATTATAAAATATCGCCGCGTCTATCTTCAAATACTTCAAAAACAACATCAAATCATCATTGATTTTCGCCTCCGTGTCTTTATTAATAAGATTCAAATCTTGCTTAGCTTCCGTGTCTATTCCGCTATCTTCATCCGAGGAACTGACATTGTCAATTTCTTCTTCTTTTTTCTTGTCTATGCTACATTTATCTTGTCTCAACCTTACTATTGCGTCTGTTAGCCACGACCGACATACGTTTACGACGCTCAGGAGTACGAAAGGTATTAAGAATGAGAAAAATAGTTTTTTAACCGTCAAAAACGGCAGGAAATCAAAAACATTCGAACAAGTGTACAGAGATGTATGAAAATTCCTAAAATTAGATAACTTCGACTGTAAAATCTGCCATATATGAAGATCTTCCTCAGATCCGAGGAAATCACCGATAATTTTCTTCAAATATATCGCTAGGCCCACTACTATTGTAATTCTAAGCACAACCAACAATGTTTCTTTCAATAAGTCTATACGATTCTGAACCTTAACGCGAAATGAGCTGAAGAACATACAGTATGTAGATAGTACGATAAAAAATGAAGCATATAATGATGATTTTAGCATGTCATTGCCTTGTAATAATAATACTGCCATATGTAAACCACAGAAGTGCGAATGAAGTAATATGCACAAAGGTTTAAGTTCAATAATTTTGAGTTGTTCCATTACGAAAAAAATGGCGATCTGGGTAAGTAATATAAATTGAGAGAATTGCCAGAATAAAAGGCAAATGCAGTTGAGGATAAATATTGCCACCTGTAACAAAGAGAAAAATAAATAAACTACAAATTTATATACATAAATGCGATACTTAATAACCACTATAAAAAGTATCATTTTTTTTTTTTTTTTTTTTTTATTCATATTTTACAACCTTTAAACAATCAGTTTATGTCGGTTGAATACAGTAAACAAATACAAAATAACTTAAACTAAACTTAACTTCTATGAAAAATAACAATAACAAATGTTTATGTAATAATAACAAAAAGTGTAGTACTTTTACCATTTAGTCTACTTTGAATTAACAAATTTATATATTAGAGCCGATTCTTTACTGTTTGGATGGGATAATATTTGGTGAAAAGCACCAATGTTAATTAAATTGATGTTAAGCTCGCGGAGAACCTGCCGCCGCTCGGCCTGGTTCCGGACACACTCCATCAGCACGTGGTACACGTCCTCCGGCCGGTCGCACTCTTCACAATTAGGAGACTGTACTTTGCCCATCAGATGGGCAAACTTCCTGAGTGGCATGTGTCCGGAACGAAGCCTATGTGCAGTTACTACATCTTTTCTACTTATATCACCCATGAACCACGGTAAACGAGGAGGTTGACTTTGAATGATTTTGTACCAGATGCCTTTCGTCTTTGATCGTTCGTCAAAATATTCGCGCCAAAGATCTACACATTTTCTTTTATATTTAGGTAAAAGCTCCGTGAATGATTGTATTATGTAAGTTTCTTCGCCATCTACAACTGCCGCCCTAGCTCTTTTGTCCGCCTCCTCGTTCCCCGATAAGCCTATGTGGGATGGTATCCATTGGATCACTACATTTACATTTCTTGTACTGCATTTTTCGATTTTCCGCAATATATCATAAGCTAGCGTTACCCCGCGTTTACCCAAAACACAGCTATAGATGTGCTGTAGGGCACTTTTGCTGTCACTAAATATTACTATTTCTGTGTGGTTCATCACATTGTTTATAATGTACGACAGCGCTTGTGATATAGCGTAAAGCTCGATTGTCATTATAGATACATTCGACACGTTCTTATAACTCTCCCCGCACTTAGACAACGAGTCGTAAAATGCAGCACCGGATGATCCGGGGATTTTAGAACCATCTGTATAAATTTTATGATGATATCTATATTTTAAGTACAACTCAGACAGAATATCACATTTTAATAAATTTTGGTCATAATTTTTCTTAGCAATTTGTATACATTCCAAACTATCTCTAATTATGTATTTAATGCCAAACATAGATATCCAAGTACTGTACCTAAACATCTCTAGGGGGTACGATGTTGTTATCGTATCTTCCTTGACTGCATTATAAGTGCTTAATAACAAAGGCTTCCTTTTATTTAACCAATATACATGATTATGTGTCTCAGCAAGAGACTTTATACTATTTAGCGTTACACCGTTAGTCCAAGATTTAGATTTTAAGCAGAATTTATAAGCTAAATACTGTCTTCTGATAGTCAACGGCGGAATACATACTTCGCTTTCCATGACGTGTATTGGGGTTGTTTTTATAAAACCGCCAATTATTCTAAGGGCCTGATTTTGTATTTTGTCTAATTTGTAAACATGAGATTTTGCGCTATTGTCAAAAAGATAACTACCAAAATCAATACGACTTCTTATCAAATTTATATAAAGCCTACGCAAATGTTTTGGGTGGACACCCCAGCCGGAACCAGCTAAAACTTTTAAAATATTTAGAAACTTTTGAGTTTTTTCACTAACTTCATTAATGTGCCGACCCCAACGCAATGATCTGTCTAGCCATATACCTAGGTATCTAATGTTAGCTTCGCAAGATAACGGGATATTATTTACACTTAATTCTATTTGATGTTTTCTACGTCCCCTACTATATAAACAAAATTTAGATTTATTAGCCGAAATATCTAATCCTATCTTATTTAAAATATCACATAAAATATCCAATGAATTTTGAATGCTCAAAACACAATTTTGTATATTTTTCTCACTAATGAAAAGCACAAAATCATCCGCGTATTGAGCGATTTCCGATTTAACTTTTTTACAAATTTCGAAAGTTACTATATTAAACAATAAGGGTGAAATCGGGTCACCTTGAGCCAAACCCTTAGAGGTCCATCTGACCAAAGAAGGATTATCCGATCCATCAAAATCGGTAATTTTTAAATGTCGTTCACTTAAATACTCCCATAAATAATTAACAATAGTAGCTCCGACCCCTAATCTGTCTAATGTTTGTGTCAGTTGGTCGACGAGTACATTATTATAGGCATTCTCGATATCAAGATAACACGCGAGCGTAGGTACATTTGTCGTAAATCCTAGTTGTATTGTTGATACAAGTCTTGCGACTGAATCAAGGCAAGATTGAGATTTCCTAAAGCCCGTTGTGTATGACGATAAAATTCCATTCTTTTCTACGAACCATTCTAATCTTTTCCCTAGCATTAAATTAAAAATTTTACATAAGCAAGATATTAATGAAATAGGTCTCAGTTTAACCTCTGATGAGTCAGAGTTACCTACTTTAGGTATAGGTACTACCCTAATGTCCCTCCATTGTTGCGGTATTACACCTGTAGTAAAAATATAATTATATAATTTAAGTAAATATTTTTTTCCTATCACAGGTAAGTTATAAATCATAGTGTAGCTTATTTTATCCACCCCGGGGGCTGAATCTTTCTTTTTCAAACAAATTTCTAATTCATTTAACGTAAATGTACTTTCTAATAAATTATTGCAAGAGACAAAAGTAGGTTTTATAATTCGCGTAAAATCGGGAGCCAGATTACATAACAATTCCTGCTTCTTATCAGCTGACGCTTCGAACCGGTTTTGACGATATCCTTTTATCCAGCGCATTTTACGCCACATGTCCGATAAAGAAGTAGATTCATCAGTTGCATTACAAATTGTTTGCCAATTAATTGATTTTGCTCGAGATAATTCCGTCCTAACTAATTTATGTTTTTCTTCCAATTTATCTAAATTGCCAGGAGTTGGGTTACGACGAAAAGTACTTAAAGCGAGTCGACGTTGAGCGACCAGCCTAGATAACTGTGCATTCCAGTACGGTTTAGGTATAAACTTCTGTTGAGGATCGGTACAGATTTTGCACCACGGAATACTCTTATCAGCCGCTCCGTTGATTATACCTACGAAACTATTATATCTATCTTGGATGTTATTGAAATCTACATTGGGGTCGCTGAGCTCTAAATCTTGTTCAATTAAATTAGAATAAAGTGTCCAGTCCGATTGTTTATAATTACGTTTTTTCGTAAAGTGTGTAAAATCTTGAAAGGAGGAACTGATTTTTATAACAAAGTGGTCACTATTTAAATTTTCATTAAGGACTGTCCAGTTAAAGTGAATAACTACATCCGTCGAAACAAAACTAACGTCCGGTGACGAATTTTGCAATAAATTACCTACATATTCAGATCGTGTTACACTACCGTCGTTCATGTGAATGAATCCGTGTTCTAAAGAAGAATCTAATATTTGAAATCCCCTGTTGTCATTTTTATAGGACCAATTTCTGTGATGCCCATTAAAATCCCCTGCTATTATAGTTTTATGACTAAACTTAGAAAAAATTTCGTCCCAATCTGTCTGTAAAGTACGAACAGATGATGGACAATATACACAAACAATATTAGAAATAAATTTACAATTTAAAATATTTACTGCAATAACTTCAATTCCTAAATTAGTTAAGTTAAGAGGACATACCTGTAGTTTTATGGATTTGTGCGCAAGTATACCTACTCCCCCGTATGAATCACCACGGTCTTTCCTATACCAATTATAGTCACTGATCTTAAAATTAATGTCTTCATTCAACCAGGTCTCACTTATGATAGCTATATGCACTTTATGCTGATATAGTAAACACTCTAATTCTGTCTGTTTAGGTTTAATGCTCCGAGCGTTCCACTGAACAATATTGACAAAACGTTGACTTAAACGGTAGTTAACCATTTACAAAAATAGACAAAATCTTGTCAATAGAGTTCAAATTAAAAAACTCGGCTACATACAAATAGCACTCTTCTAAAATATAAGTAATAATGTTATTAATTTTTTCTTTTAATGTTTGTTCAGACCTATATAACTCCCTAATTTTCAAAAATACCTTCACGAAACTAAAACTTTTTTCACTATTTCTGGATCCCTCTCTGGTTTTCTGCGCTGTGTCCTTAATTTCCATTTTACTTCCGTTTTCTACTATCTTTGTATCATTTTGTTTCTTCTTCCTTTTCTGTTTCTTTTTCCCAGTTGACCACTCATTTGCACTAACTTCAGTAGAACTATCATCTTTTTCTCTTTCATCAATTGGATTTCCTTTTGGAACTTGAGATAAAAGTGCTTCTCGATAATTCTGCGAGTTTATTTGCGATCCCGGCTGTTCTACCACTTCCATAGAATCCAGGTCCACAACATAATAGTCCTGATTGTTATCTAGTCTCAATCTCTGTCTCTCTTCATATAATTCATTTGCTTTTTTATACGTACAGTCTTCATCCTTCATTATAAATCTAATTTCTTTCTGCTTTAGAAAAACGGGACATTTAGATTTTTCCAAAGACATGTGGGGCCCGTTGCAATTTCTACAAACAAAGTCCTTTGTATCACAGTTGGCATGGTTCTTACCGCATTTCGGACAAAATATTTTCTTTATTGGACAAAATTTTACTCTATGGCCATATCTCCAGCAGCCAGAACACTGGGAAACTGGAAAAACGTACGGTTCTACTAAGAATCTGCAACCATATGCCTCCACATATGGCGGTATAGTAGAACTCTTGAAGCTTAGGCGCACTGTCTCGCTCTCTATCCACTTGCCTTCATTGGATTGTCTTTTCAGTCGTACAACTGATAAAATCTCACAGCGACTGCATTCGAATGTATTTCTGAGTTCTTCCTCTCCTATATCTAAATCGACTTTTCTAACAATGCCATATCTCACATTATTATTATCCGGGTTTAGGCACATGTATCCCATGTCCTTTAGTTCTTGATTTTGCAGCAATATTTCGGCTTTTTCTTTGTTCGAGAAACTAATAATAACTTTGTAATTGTTTTTATATTTGATTTTTAATATTTCCAAGATATTGAGCCGTCTTAATAATTTTGCCAACGCCATTTGCTTTGGTAAAATATCTGTTGAAGAAATAACAACATCATAATAAGGCTGAGTGGTCGGCGAGCGTGAGTGGCCGCGATCTTTTATTGTTTTCTCGTTCTCTTCTACTTTTTTCTGTACTCCATTCCTATAACGCCGTTTAGTTTTACGGGTTATATTCGTGAATTCTTCATTCAAGTCTTCGTCACTTTTTTCGTCTCTCAATCTCTTTAAACGTATCAGCGAACTATCCGACATTATATTTTCGGGGGATTTAATGGATTCCCTATCAACCAAATCACTAAAGTCAGTCATTATCGCAAATTACAAGCACACCGCTGGAGCGGTGTGCCTCGGGTTTTGAACAATAGACAGCGCAGGTGCAACGTGTTAGCAGTGCGACGATCGGCGCGGAACTGTGAAAGTATCATTGAATTAACACTAGACAACTATATTTACGATTTACTTTATTTTTTTATTTACTTTTTTATTTTATGACTTTTATTTTGATTATTTTATTTAATACAAGCCGCATGCCCGCGCAATAATAAACTTTCTCGCGATTAAAGGTAATTTTGTCTTGTACTGGAAAAACCGCGATGTTCATGCCAAATTTGATTCAAATCGGGCTTTGCTCGCAATAATTGTATTTTCCCGCGAAAAGCGGTATTATACCCAGGTAAAAAGTACCATATGTATTGTTCTGATATGTAAACTATATTATTGTGAAGTTTCATCAAAATCCACCCAGTAGTTTTTGCGTGTAAGATCAACAAACACACTTACTTAAATCTTAAACTTGCGAATTACTCGAAATAATTAAATGTTTATTTAATTATTCCAAGGTTTGTTTGTATACATTTTAATACATTATCTGGATTGTGAACAAGTTGTTAAACTTGACTTGCCACATATAACGCTCAGAAAGTTAAGCGTCCTCCTACTTAGCCAACACGGCTTATATAAATACATACATGTATACAATAGTAACCTAAGTATATTATTATAACCTTTGTTATATATAAATAAGGAAACTTTAAACTTGATATACCCCTCTCTTTCTCACCTGCATCTGGACATGCGTGCGTCTCTCTCTATCCCTCAGTTGGAGGCTGACGAGCCACATCTGAAGCGCCAAAAATGGCACCGCCATATTCTCCCGTTGGTTAGGAGCCCAATGCACGCGCGTACAGTCCACGTGGTTCGCGAAGAATTGCGTTACTGTCAGTACACCGCCTAAGATTGAGTCGCTGTGAATGTAAATAAATCTATATAAATAAAAATGAATTGTTGTTCGTTAGTCTGATTTAAAATCGAGAACGGCTGGGCCGATTGAGCTGATTTTGGTTTTAAAATGGTTGTCGTAGTCCAGGGTAGGTCTAAACTGTGAGCAAATAAGAAAAAAATGCCGGGAACTTTTTTTACCCGTGCGACGCCGGGGCGGGCCGCTAGTTAATTAATATTACTGGACAATCCACTCAACAACATCTAGCCCCGTGGTAAGCTCTAAGCTTGGGTTTCGGGTACTAGACATCTGATTTACTTAATACAATAGACATACATATATAGATATTTTTACTATATATTTAACACCCAGAACAAGGAGAAAGTGCTTGCAGAAGATACAAACACTTGACCCCTCGGCGGGAATCGAACCCGCTACCTCTTGCGACGCCGCCGACTACCTACAGTGTTGCCAATTTAGCATTTTATAATTATGCTAAATAAGAATCCACCACGCTGACCAAGTTAGATGAGTGTCACTAAAGACATGACGTTAGTGAAATTCATTATGGCGACAACAGGACGCCATTTTGAAAAAAACATATAAATTTAAAATTTAAGAAAAACCCCCGATTCCAATATTTTAATTTCCTTATAAGTAATAGAAAGAAAGAAAAGAAAGAAACTTTTATTTGTCACATAATCAAAAAACTAAATATAACATAAAATAAACAAAAAACAATAAAGAATGTGACAAAAAGGTGATCATTCAGCGTTATGCTGTGATTGAGCGAGACAAACCACAGCGCTGTTCTTCCATGATCACCTTGAGCTAGTTGTTCTTAAACTATTTAAACAATTAAAAAATACAGTAAACCTTAAGACAAATATTCATACTTATATACCTATATAAACTAAGGAAAAAAAGAGCCAAATTGAAATGCGTTAAAAACTAAAAACAAATACAAAGAAGATTATTACTACATTACAATCAACATACACCATAATATTTCATAATGTGCACGAGATGCGCTTTCATTTGATACCCCACTCGAGTATATTTGCAGATTTTCGGTTTTCCTTCCCCACTCTCACGCCGATAACTTTTAAACGGCAAAACCGATTTTCACAAAAAAGGCTAAATTGAAATCGCTCTATCCGTTCGGGAGCTAGGATGTCCTAGAGAGACATACACGTCAAACTTATAACACCCCTCTTTTTTGGTCCGGGTTAAAATAAGTCCAAAAACTATGTCATTTGTAGTATCGTTGAAAGATATTTTAAAATATTTTTTAGTTTTCTTCAACATTTTTCGAACCGGCTGACCGTTAAGATATATATTTATTTAAAGTTGCATATGTACGTATGTAGCCATTCTCACATTAAAAGGCTTATTGAACGGTAAAAAATCCCAAAAAAGTTATATTTTGTCTTAATATCAGCTTATTTTATAACATACTAGCGGCCCGCCCCGGCGTCGCACGGGTATAAAATTTTCCCGGAAATTATTCGAATTTTTCTCGCCGTAAAAATCATCCTATCTCTCAAATTGGATCGAACTGCACATGGTGTGCGAATTTTATTATAATCGGTTAAGTGGTTTAGGAGTCCATTAATAAATAATAATAAATAAATAAATATTTCCGGACTACTCACACAGCATCACCTAACCCCAAACTAAGCAGAGCTTGTACTATGGGTGTTAGGTGACTGATATACTACGTAGATACATTTTTTTTTGTAAATACATACATATGATACATAGAAAATACCCAGACCCGAAACCAGAGATTGTAGATCGTACAAAATCTGGTCTCCCGGCGGGAATCGAACCCGCAACCTCCTGAGCCTCAGGCGGACGTTCGCCCACCGAGCCACAGAGGTCGGTCGCCATTGAGGACAAACATTGTGACACGAGATGGACAAACATTGTGACACGAGATTTATAAAGGACCAACCAACCAACCTTAGAGCCACCGCATGTAGACACAAGGCGGCTAAATAAACCCCCTGTAAGGCCCATCCCGCTCTTAGGTAAAAGAATATAGGCTGCCCGAGCCCCGTGCAGGATTCCACGGGCGATAGGCCTTCGCCCCGCGATACTATGTGGCATTCCCTGTGCGCTGTCGTGTTTAGTATGGGCTCGAAGTAGCGGTAAACTGCTGCAATAATTACCTGGAATATTCGAGAATAATTTCATCTGTTTCATGAACATTATTTTATAATCTTTACTTAGTATATTATATTGTTCGTCCTTTTGAGAATAAATAATATTAAGTCTTCTTTTTGGAGTTTACTCCTTAAGAAACGATTTGAGTTGTATGTGGAGTAAAATCAAGTGTAACACGAAAAGTTGAGGCGTTACGTAGAAAGAGACAAAATATATATATCTGTAGGATTGAACGTGTAAAAGAATGAGATGGAATACATTACACAGCGTATCTCATTCTCGGGGTCTCCTCTTTGCGCGATACTTTGTAGTCTCACTGTATTTTATTTATATTATTTTGTAACATACTTTATGTAATACGCCTTATTGAAGTAATATAAACAATTCGAATAATTACAGATATATGTTTGTTTCTCTTATCATTTTAGCAGATGCGTTCATGTACCCTTTTTTTCTATTCGATGTACATAATTATCGTTCGTAAGGAGTAAACTCCAATCGTGCGTCGTAGCTGACACACACACACTTTTTTTATTCGTTTATTAAGTTCGTTAACCATTGTTCATATCATTTTCTGTAGTGCACACTTATAGTTATGCTGCAACATAGATCTTTGTCTAGTTTAGATATAAATAGTTTAGTCATAAATGTTGTAATGTATTTTGTGTGTCTGATAAATAAATAAATAAAATAAACTGTAAAAACATTACCCTATTCATAAAACACCTAATTGTACAACAGTTATCAATAAAAGTGTTTGTATTTGTATATTATTTTTTATCTAAACAATATAAAAAGAACCCGATACCAGAACCTTATTTGCCTTAAAAATAAAAAGTCATACTATTTTGGTAAAGTGCAAATGATGCGCTTTCATTTGAGAACCCTCTCAAGTATATTTGCAGATTTTCGGTTTTCCTTTCTTACTTTTACCCTCATAACTTTTAAACGGGTATTTTTCTAGTCCGTAAACAAACAATTCTTTATTAAAATGTTGGTTCTCTATTTCCCTTGACACGTCCACTCACTCTGGAGTTCGCGCGTTAACTGAACACAACAAGTCCCACCCAAGTGTCCCTAGAATCTCAACTCGCGCGCAATACGGGAGAACCATAGAGTCGATTTTATAAATAAAATTAACGACTTTTTCTTTAGGGATTCTTTAGGGGACCTTTGACATCGTAAATAATATTATTTAAAATAAATTTCTATTGTTATGTCTAAGCATTATAACATTTACATGCCATTTTACTGGTAAAGTATGTGAAACCTTATATTAAACTATTCATCTATAATATTATTATACCATACTTTTGGAAAATAAACACATTTTATTTCATTTCATTTCGAGGTTCGGACGTTGTGCACGCGATTTATAATATAATAATAATAATGACAATTTCCGAGACTACTCACACAGCATCACCTAACCCCAAACTAAGCAGAGCTTGTACTATGGGAGTTAGGTGACTGATATACTACATAGATATTTATTTTTTGTATAAAAGTACATATGATATATAGAAAACACCCAGACCCGAAACCAGAAATTGTAGATCGTACAAAATCTGGTCCCGCGGCGGGAATCGAGCCCGCAACCTCCTGCGCCTCAAGCGGACCTACGCAGAACGAGACACGGAGGTCGTCAAAAAAAAAAGGTGTGTGTGCGATTCACACACGATAGAAGTGAAACTTCAGTAAATCGACAAAAAAATAAGAACAAAAAAAAAAAAACTATGCAAAAGGATTTTGTTCGGGCGGTCACCCATCCAAGTACTGGCGTCGCGTAAAGTTGCTTAATCTTGTTAGCGTTGGCTTACCCGACAGGTAAGCCAATCTTATTTCCACTGCCGTTGCATCCGGTTTCAAATCACAACGATTCTAAAGAAGTTTCACTTCAAAAGTATTATCTATTTACTTAAACACTTTTAATACATACCTCAGGGTGTATATTAAAGCGATTAAAAGCGTTAACTTCGTTGGGGTACTCAACCAATCTGTCATACATTAATTTACCGATTCCCAACATGAAGGGTCTTTCCTGAAATAACATAAATTATTTTAATATATTTAAATACCGGTAAGGTGTGTTGGCTAAGTGGGAGGACACTCGGCTTTCATTCGAAGCCGTGGGTTAAAGATTATTATGTTATTATGCTTTATTATGCTGAGGCGGGGCCTTTATGACACATCACAAAATTATGTTGTTAAGTATTTGTTGTTTTTCTTTGTTTTATTGTATTTTGTGTTGTGATGTGTCAATAAATGTTTCTCTCTCTCTCTCTCTCTTTCTCTATACAGCCCCGCCACGCACCTCTGGGCTTTTCTTCTTGAGAAATTTATGTCCGCTTTAAACACGTGCTTTAACGGTGAAGGCAAACATCGTGAGGAAACCGGCATGTTCTGAGAAGTTTAAAGAGTATGAAGGACATGCGACATTCACCAACCCGTTCTTGTCCAGCAGCGTGGTGAATTAAGGCCTAATCTCTCTCGTCAAGAGAGACGTCCCTGTGTCCCAGCAGTGGGAACGCTAATAGGGTGATGATGATGACGGTCGGCTTACTTAAGAATCTACGGTAAACTTTAACTCACATTAAAAAAAATATATAAATTTGTAATGAGTGGCGCCTCAGTGGCGCAGTTGCCCGCCACTTGCGGCGCAAGGGGTAGCAGGTTCGATACCTGCCAAGGGGTCAAATGTTTGTATCTTCTGAATGCACTTTCTCCTCTTGTTTAATATAAGAATAAGAATAAATTTTATTACTTATTTAACATTTAGTAACTTAACTTCATTAACCTTCTTAATGTAAGCTTAATTAACCCAGCCATTAACAATAGGCACTCGTTAGTGGCTGTAATATGAATCTATTATATTAAGTAAATCAGAGGTCTAGTACCCTTAACACAAGCTTAGAGCTTACCACGGGCTAGATGTTGTTGTGTAGATTGTCCAGAATTATTTGACTACCTATTTAATTTTATTTAATTAAAGTCAAATCTAGCAAGAAGTATAAATAAACATTATAATTAAATTATGTTAGTATACTTACATGTACAACGGTTTTATAATATGAATAGTAAAATCCCATTTCTGAGTGTAAAGACATCTCCCGTTCCATTTCAGACAGATGTGAGAAATGGCGGTCATTCTCAAACAGAGTTGAAGCATAGTTATAGTTAACATAGCCGGCAGTGCATGCTGGAATAAAAGAAATATATTTTTGGAGGTTTTTTCTGTCCACATCCGTAAGTGTTAACCCTCTGAATCTTTACACGTGACCTCTGGGTGGTGCTAAGAACAGTCTCTGGTGGGAGGCTTCGGCCGCGGCTTGTCACCACCCTCCGGGCTGGGCCAGTGCGTGAAGCCATTTTTTCGTGTTTCGTAATGTGGCCCGGAGAAGCCATCTACCTTCTAGGTCTTCATGCCCCATCTTAGACCACATTGTCACTTTACATCAGGTGAGATTGTGATCAAATTATTCGCTTCGCTTCTCAACTCAGTATAAAACATTGAAGCGAACTGTCAAGACAATGTTATTTCCTTGATATTTTTTGTTTAAGCAATTTAGTTTTATTAATTTTAAGTTGACCTGTCCATGTAGGCTGTGTGCTTCTCAGGAAATAAACGTTTTGATTTTGACTTTGAAATGAAGGCTTATCAAGATTAAAACAAATTTAGCATGTACTATGTGCTGTTGTTGACTTCATTTACCTCGGAGGTTAAGTAATATATCTGAATATCCTACCAATATTACTTAAGCTAAAGTTGGTGAGGATGTAAGTGTGTGTTTGCTGCTCTTACACAAAAACTACTTGATAGATTTTGATGGAACTCCACAATAATACAGCTTACATGTCAGAATAACACATAGGCTACTTTTTACCGCGGTAAAATACCACTTTTCGCAGGAAAATACAATTAATACAAGCAAAGCTCAAATTGTGTAAAACTTCGCATGGACAAGGACATAGCTGTCGTCCCAGTTATGGACAAAAGCTATTTTTAATTTATTCTAATTCTTGTTCTAAGTGGGGGAACTGCAATCTGCACTGACATCTCGCCTAGGAGTGTTTTGTGCATTGTCCCCCTGCCTAACCAGGCCCCAACCAGCCCAACTCCCTGATGCAGCGGAGTAGGACTTTCGGTGTTGTAACTAGTTGTTTGAGCAAGTCTGCTGTTGTAGATGGGGTCTTGACGTCCATGAGACGCCTCAACCCCGTCTCCTTTCTTATCTCTTTTGTGGCTTTGCAGTGGATCACTACATGTTCCACCATCTCCTCTTCCTCAACGCAGCTTTTTTATTTATTATTAAGTGGACAAAGTCTTGGGCAGCTGATAAAACAATATGAAATCAGAAATCTTTGGCCCTTTCCAAATATCCAAGATATGTATTTTAATTAAATGCTGGCTCTTAGCAATTTATTTCCTAACTATAACATTAGATCGAATTTGGTGTTAGTAAATATAAGTTAAAGTTTATAATATTATATTCATAACATTTCAGAGTTAAACAACAAATTTATAGACATATTCACTGTCAAGGCCCAGATGAATATATTCTAAGTTCATTTTAAAAACCATTTTACGCTCACTCTTACTGATGAAGGACACCTCTTGCCTATTTGTTGTCCGAAACGTTGAAAGAAAGAAGTAAAATTACGATAACTTTAAAAGTGAAATTCTAAATTCTTTAAATAGAAGCAGAATATAAGTTACAAATAAAACTAAACAAAGTATGCAAGGAAATCTTTCATTAGCCAAGACTCTCTGGTCTTGGCTTGTTTATTCACAGCAACTTAGCTAAACTACCACAGTAATGACAGGTCTAAAATATATGTACATTTTCTAAAGACCTTTGTCTAATTAAATTTATTTGTTCACGGTTTAAATGAAATTTTACCTATAACAATAATTGTCGAGTATCGAATCAGTTTTGCAGCAGAAATCCTCTTTCTCTTCGGTTCTGCCGGTGGGGATTCGACGGTTGTTTCGTTATCACACATTTTAACAGGTTTCTAAGTTTTCTAACGCATAATTCGCTAATTTGGCTAAGTTTTCTGTATTTTAAAACTAAGTCGAACAAAACCAAAATGAATGTTCAATCAAATCAACCCATGAAAAGGGTGTACAACTACAATCAGAAAAAAATGTCACAAGTTTAACGATTTTTTAACCGGCCGGCGCATAGCGTCAAAAATAAAACGCTAGTCACATAAAAAGTAATGAAACGATTTCAAAGTACAACCATAGGCTATCAAAAATATAAAAAAAATACCCATTAACATTAAAAATGAAAAAAACGATTTATCGTTCAAAAATAATCTAAAAGAGATATTAATAAATAAATGTTATTATTCCGTTGACGAATTCCTTAGTGATAAATTGACATAATAATAATAATAAATCATCTATTTCAGACATCTCAGGCCCATATAAACATATACCTCACAGACAATCATAAATACTAAATATAAAACTTATATTCTTAAGTAGGTATATTTAATAGGTAGGTAGGTAGTAGGACGTTCACAACTGACTATCGGTTTGTTATATATTTTTATTTATCATTTAATTTTAATTAATAATTGATTTTTTATATTGACATTGATGATGATGATAAGTTTGAATGACATAAGAATATTGTATGAAATTGTTTTTTTTTTAAATGTAATTTTATGCAAACCCAATTTGGGTGCATGTACAAGTACATATCGACTTAAGATGTAACAATTTACCTATATCTGTATAATTGTACATGTGGCATATTAATAAATAAATAAAATAAAAATGTAATTTAGTGATAAAAATATATCAACAGTGATAGGTGGTAATGGCTTAAAAAGTATATTAAATCAACCTTGCAGATTAATCCCCCATCTTATCCACACCTTCCATAAATGCCTTGAGAAACTTTATAGGCTTGGCTCTTTGAACCCCGCGTTACTATAGTTGACTCGCTGAGAGAAATGAGAAGTAGGAATTCATTAACAATGACAGTCCTTTATGTAGTATGTTGCTTGGTTCCGCGAGATTTGTAGGTTAACGTTTACTCGGTGTGCATCTGTCCAGATTCCAGTACAAACGGAGGACATTTGTTTTGTTTCTGCAAAAGCGTTTGCGATCAATAAGGCAATTGCGTATCGTAGTTGGCATCACCATTTTTGATTGACACTGACATATTAGTCACATGACAAAACACAGCTCGAAAATGATCGAGTTGCCAGTTCTTAGAAATTAATCTTACAGGAAAAACTGCAGTATTTTTTTATTGTTGGGACATTTTTTTTTGTTTTTGTATTTTGTTAACTCGACTCCCATTGTTTTATGGTTGAAAATCTTATCGAATCAAAAATGTCCAACAAAACACACGGACATTGGCTGTTGACGGCCATATAGCCAGTCACGAACGCCATCTATTAAAAGAAGAAGAAGAAGAAGAAAAAAACTGCAGTAGGGTGGATCTCCCATGACTATTCTCCGCCATATATATTTTTTCCGTCAACAAACCTGTGGAGCCTGAAAAATTTTTACTAAAAAAAACTGGAATTCCATTTTGTTTAAGTCAAACCCTATGATGTCATACAGCACCAAACCAAAAAAAATAGTGGTTTTTGAGTTTATAATGTTATTTTGTCATTTCAGATTTTCACTGAGTCCTGGGAAATTAAGAAAAGAAAACAATATATAAACCGTAATCATTTTATTTTTTACAAAATCAACAACCTCTTAATATTACAACACCAACTAAAATAAGAAATTGGAAAAATATAACTTAAGTCTTAGTCTTAAAGATACCCTAATTATTTATTTATTATTAAAAAACGGTCGTTTGTGGACCTTTTTATCAATGGTGTTGGTTCAAAATTTTGAGCTTTTATAACTCCAACACGACAAGTTACAGAAAACATTGCGTCTTTAAAAAAAAAACAATATGCCCACTTAAAAGTAAAAAATGTGGGTTGTCACCAGTGTCATTATGTGAAAATAATTTAACAACAAACTTAATTTAACAATTTTTACTTTAAGGCAAATTTAGACATTGTCCGCCTAACCATAAAAACATACACAGCATAGGCGTAGCGTATCAGTTATCAATTCACAATCATGTCGATAGTCCGATCATAAATTCTTTATTTGATTCTGAGTAGATGATAGATCTGATGGATTAAACAGAGTTAAAAGAGACTAGTTGCACGATTAATTGAACTTAGTAGGAACCTGTTACCAAAAGTGGTTTGAATGGAGCACAATCAAGGAGACCAGTTGGAGTAGAACGATTCAAGTTACAGTATGGTGAAGCTGCCTCTGATTTAGGTATCTGATTAGTTGAATAGAATAGATCGATTCAAGTTACAATATGGTGAAGCTGCCTCTGAATTATATGAGGCAGCTTAACCATATTTACACTACTTAGACTATAGACCCAGGTCGACGGTACATAGCGGGAGATTCTGATCCTGATGGAAATTGATTCTCCACAGTATCGTTTGCGGGTTGTGTTAAATAATAATAATTGGGCGAGATCCCTGGTTTATCTACAGACTTGAAGGCCCGTTTTTGACCATTGGCCATTCTCGTTTTGGAATATCGAATTGTTTTTCTTCGATTTGGCATTGAAAGGGATCGTCGCGATATAGCGGTAGTTTTTGATCCTAATACAATTTCATTGTGAGAGGAAGCGGAAGACTCGCTTTTAGCTGAATAATTTGATAGTCTTGATTGCTCATTAGATGAAGCTCCGCCTGAAGTATGTTTGTGTCTGTGCTTGGGAATTAGCGTAGCGTGCTCAACAGTTGTTAAGCAAAAGTGATCCATAGATATATCTTTAAACAACTGTTAAACTGTCGAAGTCGCGGTTATATTTTTTTGAGGTGGCAGACCATGAACGTTTTCAAACGAAATAGTTTACCTTCAACAAGATCTTAATAACACATTATTGGTAGACAAGACAAGGCAGAATAATATTTCATTAAAATTTCTTCAAAATCAGTGACTCACACACAAATATAAATGAATCACAGAAATCTTATTAAATTTGAACGGACACATACCATGATTGTTAACAATGTCGATCTTGGCATCTTATCGTTAAACATAATAATAGAATAATTAAAAGTCATAATAGACTTAATTAATTCATGGTTACCCGCGTTATAATGGATTCTCCCGAGGTAAAATGTAGACTATGTCCTATTCCAAGTTATAATCTATCACAATTTCAAATTTCAAATTGGTTCAGGCGTTCATACAGTGAAAGACGGACTGACCAATATACACATATACACTTTCCCATTTATATTATACTGAAATATTTCCGGACAATCCACACAACAACACCTAGCCCCGTGGTAAGCTCTAAACTTGTGTTATGGGTTCTAGACATCTGATATACTTTATATAATAGACATACATGTAAAGATATTATTTATTAAATATATCAAACACCCAGACCAAGGAGTGCTTGCAGAATATACAAACACTTGAATCCTCGGCTGTAATCGAACCCGCTACCTCTTGCGCCGCAAGCAGACGTACGCCCACTGCGCCACTGAGGCTTTTTTTATGCTATATAAGCCTTCGTTTGACCACAATCTCACCTGATGTAATGTGGCGATGTGGTATTAGATGGGGCATGAAGACCTAGAAGGTAGATGGCTTCTCCGGACCACATTACGAAACAGGGCAAAATCGCTTCACGCACTGGCCCAGCCCGTAGGGTGGTGACAAGCCGCGGCCGAAGCCTACCACCAGAGACTGTTCTTAGCACCACCCGGATATACCGGTATGGATTGATATCATGTATGTATATCATTTAATAAAAGCGTTAGTACTTTTCGGAATAAAACTACTTATTTTATGACAGCCAAATACCCCTTACGCCATCTAGCGAATGCTAAGGTAAACATGAACTTATTATTCCAAACACAAAATAATTATTAATTATTAAACATTAAACAATTGAATATTTACTAAATATCGGAAAACAACATTTCTAAACAAACAGTGTACAAATAGTAAAAATCGGGGCGTCCAACTTAAAACAATTTTGTAATTGGTCCATCTATTAATAAAAAATATATAACTTATTTATAATCCTACTAATATTATAAGCGCGAAAGTTTGCGAGGCTGTAAGTGTGTTTGTTGTTCTTTCATTCAAAAACTACTGAATGTATTTTAATTAAGTCTAAATTTGAGAGCAAAGCCTGAATTGGTTCATATTTGTTACGGACATAGCTATTTTCTATAGTAAAGGTATCCTATGTATTATATGTATGTATATACAAAACAAATGTATCTATGTAGTATATCAGTCACCTAAGACCCATAGTACAAGCTCTGCTTAGTTTGCGGTTAGGTGATGCTGTGTGACTAGTCCGGAAACATTGAATATAATTTTATTTAAACAACATAAGCTATTTTTTACCGCGGGTAAATTAATTATTACGCGGTCAAAGCCCCGTACAGGCAGCTAGTATTTAATAATCTGCCCTGAAAGTATCCTGAATCAAAATAAAAATTTACACATTTTGATGTCCGGTCCATCTCAAATTAAAAATCATGATAGTTAAAAAAACTATTGCATACTATTATCAATTTGTCCTACCCCCGGGATCTCCCAGATCATCCGGTACCCCAAACCCCGTAATCCCTAAAATTATAATCTTGAGTACCATTATTGGTTCTAACTTGAATCCTCATTCATATAACTTGGTCACATTGGTTTATCAAAAACACAGAAATCCACGAACACCTTAAAATGCCCACCGTAAAAGAAGAAGTCAATAATTATTGCTTAAAATATAAAGTCAGACTAAGCAGACATAGCAATCTACTTGCTCAGGCCCTCCTTAATAACCAAAATGACATAAATCGTCTCAAAAGATGGCAAATCCTTACACTGGACCAAAGAAGCTAATAATATGACTATGTATTAAAAACCTACTTTGATGATGAGTAGCTCAATGGAGTCTACTTGTCTACAACCAAAAATTTCCAACCCAGAACTCATTTAATAATGGCCAAAAGGTCAATTGTAGATAAAAAAAAAAGGAAAAAAATAAATAAAAAAAAATAACTTGGTCGAGTGAAGAACTTACAACATATGTGGCATCGGTATTTCTTTTTAAAATAAAAATGAACATATACTGATATCCAGTCTGTCTCAAATTAAAAAAAAACTATTGCATACTATTATCAATTTGTCCTAAAGGTATTCCTAGACCCCCGGAAACTCCTAAACCAACCGGTATCCCAACCCCGTAATCCCTAAAATTATAATCTTGAGTACCATGAATGGTTCTAACATGGATCCTCATATAACTTGGTCGAGTAAAGAACTTACAACATATGTGGCATTGGTATTTCTTTAAGCCCTGATGAGTTTCCAGGTGTCTCTTAAGCTTTCCCTTCGTTATGAAGCCTTTACCACACTGTTGGCAGATGAACGGTTTCTCTTTTGTGTGTGTGAAGCTGTGGAGTTTTAGATAGTAGTGGAGCTTGAAGGATTTTGAGCAGACCTGGAAGGAAACAGTTGTGTTAATAGTCATGATGATTAGATAACAAATTGGGATTCCGTTTAGTCTGTCTTTTAGCCCATCCAAAATGGACACCTATTTTTTGCCTAGGTATATATATATAAAATCCACAAACTTGTAAAAAACTGATAATCTGTGTAGTTGCCTTCGCTTCACAACTCAGAATAAAAAATTTAAGCAAACTGTCAGGACAACGTTATTACCTTGATCATATTTATTTAAAAATAATTAAGTTAACTGTCTATTTATGTCCTGTGCTTGTAAGGAAATAAACGGTTTTAGCTTTATCAATTTTAAAAAAAAGGGCAAAGACATAAAAAGGAAACAAAAGTTTTGACTTTGACATAGAGAGCATCAAAGTTTGGGCTTGTGACTGCCAAATTCAGTTTATATCGCCCCAAAGAGTTATGTCAGGTGAAACTTCAATGCACTGTAAATCAAATATCTTATAGTGCCTATCACGGGGCTAGATATTGTCTATTTCGCATAAGGGGATTAAGATCTTTTGACATGTACTATATAACTTATTATGTATGTATTGAGGTTCTTGCAAATATAGATTAACTTACAAATTATCCATACATCTTCCAAAATAAACTGAAAGATGTTTTGTTGCGAGGGTGCTTTTATATAATAGACTAGCGGCCCGCCCCGGCGTCGCACGGGTATACAATTTTCCCGGAAATTATTCGAATTTTTCTCGCCGTAAAAACCATCCTATCTCTCAAGTTGGATCGAACGGCACATGGTGTGCGAATTTTATTAATTATAATCGGTTAAGTGGTTCAGGAGTCCAATGAGGACAAACATTGTGACACGAGATTTATATATATTAAGATGAATATGAGGCTGAGAACTTTCTTTAAATATGTACTATTATTATTATTGTTATTATTTTGACATGCATTATGATAATTTTATTTATTTTTTATTTTTAGATTAAAACATAGAAATAAGACATTTCCATCACGATTTGTAAATTAATTCTTAAGTAATAAATAAATATGAATATTGAACTAATTTTCTCACCTGACAAGTATATTTTTTCTCTTCTTCTTCTTCTAGATCCGTCACGGCAATTTTATTTCCATGAGTCTTCAAATGCTCTTCTAAATAGTAGAAATGTTGGAATACCTGTAACGAAAGATAAAATTGACATAGTTTGTTGACTTCCATTTTATTTAACAAAATGGCGTCCAGTATTCGCCATTTTGAATTTTCACAAACGTCATGTCTTTAGTGACACTCGCCGTACTAAGAGGAATCGATTGACGTGTGAATTATAGAAATCTGCCCAGGCGTTTGGTCATAAATAAATGGTCTACTATTATTATTCTCTTTATTTCATTTTAAACACGTCAAAAATATAAGTTTTATATTAGATTACATAAAAAAAATCATATAAAACTACCTACTGTAAAAAAATATATCAAAACGGAGAATCACCGGTCGCAAAGCTATTATTATTAATATTTTTATAGCATAACATTTTATAAATGTTTAATAGTACATATAACTAACCTTTCAAAGTTATAGTGAGTTATACTATTCATTGTAAAAAGCGGGTTTTACTCACGTTATGAACTAGATAGAGTTGATAAACTTTCGCCGTTTCGGACTACGGAAGTCAAGAGATGTTATTTTTTTTATGCTAAAACCTTAATTTGACCAAAATCTCACCCGATGTAAACTGACGATGTGGTCTAAGACGGGGTATGAAGACCTAGAAGGTTCCCAGGCTTCTCCGGGCCACATTACGAAACACGAAAAAATCAGCCCGGAGGGTGGTGACAAGCCGCGGCCGAAGCCACCACCAGAGACTGTTAGCACCACCCGGAGGTCACGTGTAAGGATTCAGAGGGTTACCACTTACGGACGTGAAAAACCTCCAGGGTACTGGGGGGTTTAGAAAATCTCTAGATGTCCTTATGTAGGGGAGCAGGGGGGGGGGGGGGGGGGGGGGTTAAACTCATTCTTACGTAATACTTTGTGAGTCAAAATTCAACGTTAGAAATCTAATTTCCTTTTAGATTTCGTATAGTTTTTAACCCCCGACCAAAAAAGAGGGGTGTTATAAGTTTGACGTGATGCCACAGACAGACAGACGTCTGTGGCATCATAGCTCCCGAACGGATGGAGCGATTTCAATTTAGTTATTTTTGTATGAAAGGTGAGTTTGGCCTGGGTGTTCTTAGACATGTTTCATGAGAATCGGTTGAGCCGTTGAAAGTTATGGACACAGACTGACCGACAGACAGACAGGTCAAACTTATAACACCCCTCTTTTTTTCTCGGGGGTTACCCCCTTACGGACGTGAACAGAAACAACCTCGTAATAGTTAGTATAGCCGTGTTGGCTAAGTGGGAGGACACTCGACTTTCATTCCGAAGGTCGTAGGTTCAAACCCCGCCTCGCACCTCTGGATTTTTCTTCTTGAGAAATTTATGTGCGATTTAAAGACGTGCTTTAACGGTGAAGGCAAACATCGTGAGGAAACCGGCATGTTCTGAGAACTTTAAACAGTTTGAAGGGTATGTGACATTCACCAAGCCGCAGTTGGCCAGCGTGGTGAATTAACGCCTAATCTCTCTCGTCAAGAGAGAAGTCCCTGTGTCCCAGCAGTGGGAACGTTAATAGGGTGCTGATGATGATGATGAATAGTTAGTAACTGACCTGCCCACATATGTTACATATCCGGGAGCGCTCGTCGGGCGCGGGCGGCGGCGCGGCGGGCGCGGCGCCGGGCGCCAAGGCCGGCCCCAGGGGGATCTTCCGAGCGTTCTGGAGCACCATCGCGAGCACCGCGTTCCTGTTCTCCTCCAATATCCTGAAATACACCGTAGTATGTTCACGAGCCTGGCTCGCACGGGGTATTTAATCATCATCATTCTCCTGCCCTTATCCCACATTACGTGGGGTCGGCACAACATGTTTTTTCCTTCCATTTTCCTCTGTCACTCGTCATCTCAACGCTCACTCCTTTCTTACACATCTCTCCTTCACACAGTACACACGGGGTGTTTAATCTATAATATAAAAATGAATCGCAAAATGTGTTGGTAAGCGCATAACTCAACAACGCCTGGACCAATTTGGCCAAATCTTTTTTTTAAATGTTCGTTGAAGTTCAAGGATGGTTTTTACGGCGAGAAAAATTAGAATTATTGCTGGAAAAACCCTAAAAATAGCCCTTTTCTTTTTCCCATACAAATGATTTGTAACTAAAACGTAGTCAATTTGAGCTTTATTGCTATGGTATAAAGTTCATATTAAATTACAAGCACTCACTGTTGTCTAAGCAATGTAGGTGTGTTCCTAACGTCAAAGATCATATCTATCAAAAGTATATAAAATTTTCATGTCACAATGTTAGTTACCGTACTCCTCCGAAACGGCTTTACCGATTTTTACCAAATTTTATATGCGTATACAGTAGGTCTGGAGAATCAGCTACTATCAATTTTTCATTTTGCAAAACAACGTTTGCTGGGGTCAGCTAGTGTATAATAAAAAATATCTATCTATTGTAAGGATAACTATTAATTATTATTGACTGCCTCAGTGGCAAAGCCCCCCCTTGATTCTTTCCATTCGCCTCTATTGCATGCAACTTAATATGTATAATAAAAAATATCTATCTATGTATGTCTATTATATTAAGTATATCAGATGTCTAGTACCCCTAACACAAGCTTGTAGCTTACCACGAAATTAGATGTGTGGATAAAAAAAAAAGTTAGTTAACAAGCCGTGATGGCTTACTCGCACCCTCGATTTTCATTCCGAAAATCGTGGGTTCAAACCCCGCCACGCACCTCTGAATTCTCTGGACCCTGGATGCCTCTTGAAAAATGTAAACGTGCTTTAACGGTGAAGCAAAACATCGTAAAGAAACCGACATGTTCTGCAAACTTTAAGAGTTTGAAGGACATGTGACATTCACCAACCCGCGCTTGGCCAGCGTGGTGAATTAAGGCCTAATCTCTATCATCAAGAGAGAAGTCCCTGTGTCCCAGCAGTGGGAACGTTAATAGGGCGGTGATGATGAGGTAGGTACTTACAGTCCTTCTTTCTGATGCGACTTCAAATGTTGCTGCACGTGCCATCGAGTGTGGAACATATTCGCACAGACCGGGCATTCGTAACGATATACAAACCTGCAACATAAAATATAGTCTTAATAGAACATAAACATAAAACAAAATCAGGCAAATCATTTATGTTCAATTAATTTATTAATGTATCAGTTATTTGTTGAGCATTTTCCTCTCCATCCAAAGGTTGTCTGAAAGGAATTGCTTTAAGCAACAAGGCCGCCCATTACGCATTTTGTATTTAGCTTTAAGTCCATTTTTGTTTTCCTTAATCTTGGTGTGTAATAAAGAGTTATTATTATTATAATTCAAATGCAGAGAGTATATAATCACTACGTTTTAAGAGACGGGACTAGGAAGGAAATTTTTGATCTAGGCAAAATGTCAAATCGAAGTTTACTATAATTGAAACACCAACATAATAAATAATCTGTTAGAAGTTTAAAAGCAATGGTACCAACATAAAGATAATTTTAAACCTTAAAGAAGAAGAAGGTATATAGGGTTGCACTCGTACAGAATCGAGTTTTATCGATATCGATGATTTAGGTTTCTCTCAATAATAGGTTGTACCTACATACTGAAATTGGGAACAGGGAGGAGGATACTTAGTACAAAAACAAAGTGTAAAACAAAATATTTATTTATACAATATATTACGTACCTACCCATTATTTATGGCGAGATGTAAAACATCATCACATGATCATGATGATAACATGATCTATTGAATTGAATTAAATAATACATAGTATATTATAATGTATTTTGAGTTACCCTATTGCACTAGGAAACATGATGTAAAGAATGAGAAAGTAATTTTGTTGTTGAATAAATAAACAATTAACCTTTGGTATTATGATCAGATAAATCAAAGAAAATGTTCCGCTATTGCAAAGTGTGTTAAAACCGCAAATTATTTTTCAACACATCGAGATGAATCTAAGAATATGATACTCCTCCTATAATGTGTCATTTAAATGTGGTTGACCAAGCATCATCTGAAAAAAAAGTTTAATTATATTCGGAAAAACAGCACAACAACAAATTAATTAATATATAGTATTTATACTGGGCGTCAAATGGCTGAAATGATGATGATGATGATTTAAACTCCTGATCATATTGATGGTTAATGGTTTTAGATTCCGAGTGTTGAACTGAGGATGTGGGAGACAAATTCGTTATATTTATGTTCAAATAAAGAAAAAAATAACAGGCCATAGCATATTATCGTGTTATAGATACAATTTTGAAATGAGGCCTAAGTCCTATATTAAAAATGATGATGAATAATTCATGTTTAATTTGTAGCATAGAACCATTTAGGTCTGGTGGACTTGCAATTTTTTGGTATGAAAATATATCGATGATAGGCGAGCAAACAAAACGCCTATTGTTTACAGAAGCAATAAATAACATATTGGTAAATGTACTCACCGATCTTCATCCAGGGCAAATATTTGGTATAAGCTTTTTGTCCTCACTTGTCTGCTGTATGAGTTTCTTGCAAATTTCGCATCGAATAGATTTTTTATGAATTGTTTTGTTCTTCATAATTTTCACAAATTTGCGATGTTAAATGTCAATTAAAAATCAAGTACTAAAACTGATAGGTGACAAATTGACAATGATCCATGAAGAATAAAACCTATTTAGCAAGAAGAAGAAGAATAATAATACCACTTATCTCAGAAGTAGCAGTTACAAAAAGATTTGCGAACCACTAAAGCGTATTTAATATTTGGAAGTATTATAGTCGCGATTAGTTTTATTAAGTTGGCATTTTTTTTTAATAAGGTGGCAATTTTTTCAAAGCAATGCCTTAGCAAAATTTTATGTCAGATTCTATCATAGACACTTGCACCAGCCTGTTCAAATGGATCAATGGTTTGAGGTTAGAAATATCAAATATTGACAACCAGTGAATGACAAGACGTCAGATATTAACCAGTGTTTCCAACTCAAGAAAAATAAAAACTACTACAAATTACGTTCCATTTTACGCAGTCTTAAAAAGAAATGGAAGATCAATTTCAAATTCTATTTGATAAAATGAAGAACGAGATGCAAAAGCAAACAATGGAACTACAAACTTCCATAACAAACAAGATAATGGAGAGCATAGATAAAAAACTACAACCGATCATAGAAGAAAATAAAACCCTAAAAATGAAACTGGAAAACATGGAAAAAGAAGTGGAAAATTTAAAAAAAGCAAAGAAACAAAATAATTTAATAATTTTTGGTATAAAAGAGGAGGAGAAAACGAACCAAGAACTGCTACAAAAAATAAAAAGCATTTTTAAAGCCGATCTAGGTATAAATATCGAAGACGCCGAGGTAAATAATATCTATCGCATTGGGAAAGAAAGTAAAAGTGCAAAGCCTAGACCTACCTTAGTTTCCTTCGTAAATGAATGGAAAAAGATAGAAATATTAAAATTAAAGAAAAATCTTCAAGATATACACATCTCAGAAGATTATACTAAGGAAGTTTTAGAGAAAAGGAGAATGTTACAACCACAACTTATAGAAGAGAGAAACAAAGGCAACATTGCATATTTAAAATTCGATAAAATAATAGTCATAAAAGGAAAACATAACATGAGCAACGAAAAACGAAAAAGAGAAATATCAACATCTCCACATAATGACAACACACCAAGAAAGCAACAAATCTTGAGGAATTCCAAGATCAACAGAGTAAATGCTTACGAATTGATGAGAACCAGAAGTAATTCTCTCCCCTCTAACACAATAAATAAAGAATAACAATTAGACATCGGTAAACGGAAAAAAATACACAAAGATCAACGATACAACAGAACAACACACTCCCCCAAGCCGACTGGTCCTCGTGGGGGAAAACGACCACGACCCTCTAAAGATCAAACATAGCACCAAACAGAAAACAAACGATATTTATATAGCCACTATAAACTGTCGATCTCTAAGAACCCATGAAAAACTTCAAGAACTAGAACTAGCAATAGACAACATTAAATGGGATATTATAGGGATGAGTGAGATGAGAAGATTAGGAGAAAAAATAGAAGATCATGGAAAGTATATACTACATTATAAAGGGGAGACGCCGGGAATGTATGGGGTTGGATTTATCGTCAGAAAAAATCTTGTTAACAATATAGAAGAACTAAGAGGAATTTCAGAACGAATCGCAATACTTAACATAAAATTATATAGAGAGAAAGAAGAAAAATGGTCCATTATCCAGGCGTATTCACCCACAGAATCAAATAAAAAAGATGACATAAAAAAAGTAGAAAAGTTTTACGAAGACCTTCAAAGCACAATAGAAACTGCACATAAAAACCTCATTGTAATGGGAGACTTCAACGGCCAAATCGGAACACAAACCTATGGAGAAGAACATATAATAGGAAGCTATGGGTATGGAACCAGAAGTAAAAATGGCACAAAGTTGATAAAGTTTTCGTTGGAAAATAAACTTAGTATCTTAAACAGTTTTTATAAAAAGAAAATAACTGACAAATGGACATGGATTTCACCTAACGGTCTTTATAGAAACGAAATTGACTTTATTTTGTCCAACAATAGAAAAGTTTTTAAAGATGTATCAGTTATACATAACCTAAATTTCAATTCAGATCACAGAATGATTCGGGCAAAAATAACAGGAGCACCTACTAAGAAAACAAGACGATTCCATAACAAATACTCAGCTATTCGATACACAGGTGAAACAGAAGTCCTTGTTAATAATCTACAAATATCATTAGAAAGAAAGGAAATTAAGAACCTACCACTAGAAGAAACATACAACAAATTAATAAGCCAACTTAAAACTGTAATTAGAGAAACTAACTCACGAAATAAGAACGAACCCTCTCCAGAAATCCAAAAACTACTAATGGAACGTAAAAAACTACTAGAAACAATGAAAACCAAAAATAACCGGCATAAAATCACAGAATTGAGCAAAAACATTACTAAACAAATGCGAAAGGAACGAAAAACAAAACGAACTAATACGTTGAAAGATTACATTGAGAAAACAGGAGGAATAAGAAAGGCACTGAAAGAACTAAACCGTAAAAAAGACTGGGTACTAAATATGAAAAAGAAAGATGGTAAAACTACGGAGAAAAGATGCGAGATATTAAAAACTGCTACAGAATTTTACAGAAATCTATATCAAAGCCAAAAGTCAGCTCGACTAGCAGAAAAATATGATGGACTAGACGACGAAACAGAAATACCTGAAATTCTTAAAGACGAAACCATAAAAGCAATCAGTACACAAATGAAAGATAAATCTCCGGGATCAGATCTTGTAACAAATGAATTATTGAAAATTACACTACCTGTCATTGCTCAGAAATTAACAAAAATTTTTAATGAAATTTTAATGACAGAAAACATTCCAATAGATTGGACTAAATCTACAATAATACTATTGCACAAGAAAGGTGATAAAGGAGATATCGCGAACTACAGACCCATTAGTTTAATGTCAAATATCTATAAGGTGTTCTCGAAAATAATACTATCTAGGATTACAAACACTCTCGATGAAAATCAGCCCAAAGAACAAGCTGGATTCCGTCGGAACTTTTCGACTATTGACCATATACACACCCTTAGACAAATACTACAAAAATACAAGGAATATAACAAGACTTACTACTTAGGATTTGTCGATTTTAATAAAGCTTTCGACACACTAGAACACGAATTTATCTGGAATACACTAAAAACACAGGGTGTACCAACTAAATATATACGAATTCTCCAAAATGTATACTCCAAAAGTACTGCTCAAATTAAG
Source organism: Gymnoscelis rufifasciata (assembly GCA_929108375.1). Classification (NCBI taxonomy): domain Eukaryota; kingdom Metazoa; phylum Arthropoda; class Insecta; order Lepidoptera; family Geometridae; genus Gymnoscelis; species Gymnoscelis rufifasciata. The sequence continues at coordinate 6,228,435 of OV815332.1, read as the reverse complement.
TTAGAAACAATGGGCGAGGAATTTCCTATTATGCGAGGTGTACGCCAAGGAGATCCTATCTCACCAAGTTGTTTTCGGCTGTATTAGAAACGATATTCAGGAACCTGGATTGGCGGAATAAGGGACTACACATAAATGGAGAAAACCTTAGCCACCTACGTTTTGCAGATGACTTAATCATATTCGCCGAAAACCCAAACTCTCTGGAAACAATGTTGCAACAGTTAGCAGATGAAAGCGGAAAAGCAGGACTAACAATGAACTTAACAAAAACAAAAATTATGTCAAATTCTTTACAAACAAAAACAGTTAAAGTCAACAAAGAAAACATTGAGTATGTGACCGAGTATATATACCTGGGACAGTTAATATCAGCTAAAGACTGCATGGCAAAGGAAATCGAAAGAAGAATAACAAATACTTGGAAACGATATTGGTCACCTAGTGAAGTTATGAAAAACAAAGAATTGCCTATGAAAGAAAAGAGGAAGATATATAATACATGTATACTACCATGTCTACTATATGGGTGTAAAACCTGGGCATTGACAGAACAACTGGAAAATAAAATTAAAGTTTGTCAAAATGGAATAGAGAGAAGCACAATTGGAGTCAAAATAAAGGACAGAGAAAAACTAATTAACATAAAAAGTAAAACGAAATTTAAGAATGCAAACACAATATACATACAAACAGCTGAAGTGGAAATGGACTGGGCATATGTTTAGAGAGTGTACAGAAAAATGGACAAGACATACAACAGAATGGTATCCACTAGACAGCAAAAGACATAAAGGTAGACAGACGAAGAACTGGGAGGATGATTTAAGGAAAATAGCGGGCCCCACGTGGACAAAGCAAAGAACAGGACAGAATGGCGATCTTTAGAGGAGGCCTTTGTCGGAAGACAAGTTGTAACAGAACCACCGTTTGCCGATGTTACATAATAGAAAAATTTAAAAATAAATATAATATTAAAAAGTTTAACTTAGGCATAGATAATATGATTGTTTAATTAAGTACAACAATAAAGGCTTTTTTATTTTTTTTTATTTTATTATTTATTATTATTACAATTACTATGGGTAACTCTGTACGTTTTTATAATAAGCTTCCTCATAATGTAACAGAGCTTCCTATTAGAAACTTTCAATCATTTATTAAGAGAAGTCTAATGAAAAAAGCGTATTACTCTATAAATGAAATAAAGGATGATGCAGCTTGGATAGATGTTGCTTAGAACCACTTCGACAGGCTCTAATAATTCTGGTTGACCAGGACTGATATGCTCATGTTATAATAGCTTCCTTATATGACAAGCATTTTTTTATTGTAAATGTTAAACTTATAATAGTTACCTATAAATAAGAACTCCAAAATTGTAATAACTGATAAAGCTGTGTTGTTCTATTCGCTTCTCAACTCAGTATAAAACATTGAAGCGAACTGTCAAGACAATGTTATTTCCTTGATATTTTTTCTTTTAGCAATTTAGTTTTATTAATTTTAAGTTGACCTGTCCATGTAGGCTATGTGCTTCTAAGGAAAATGCTTAAGATATTCGCTCTAAATTAACTTACTTTTCTGTAGAATGTGTGGGTATATGCCTCGCAAGTTTCGCGTGCGAATCAAATCTTTTAGAGCAAACATCACAGATGTATGGTTTCTCGGCGTCTGCTTTGTGGTTTCGCCTGTGGTATATCTGAAGGGAATAATATTAATATTAATATAATTACATTTTAATATAAAAAATCTAAATTTAAAACTTAAGAAAAACCCCCGATTCCAATGCCTTTATTTCCTTAAAAGTGAAACGCCATAATATTTTGTAATGTGCACGCGATGCGCTTTCATTTGATACCCCACACTAGTATATTTGCAGATTTTCGTTTTCCTTCCCCACTCCCACCCCCATAACTATTCAACGGGTCAACCGATTTCCATGAAACATGTATAAGAACACCCGCGCCAAACTCAACTTTCATACAAAACAACTAAATTGAAATCGCTACATCCGTTCGGGAGCTATGATGTGTGTTATAGTTGCGTAACTAACATTCTCACTCAAAAGGCTTTTAGACAGACAGGAAAAAAGAGTCGGGTAATATTTTAAGTTTATTTAACGTTACGCACGCTAGTGCGTTCTTAGACATGTTTGATGAAAATCGTATGAGTCGCTTTAAAGTTATGGGAAGATATTAACCCCTTGGTTCCATTTTACCACGGAAAAATCCATTAACAAGGGTTAGTCAGTACTTACTAAAGCAGCAGAATTTTTGTAGTTCCTCCCACAAAGTGTGCATAAATAAGGCTTTTTCTGACCAACGTGCGTTTGTTCGTGCGTCTCTTTCGACACCTGATAAGCATGAAAAGAAAGAAAGAAATGTTTATTTGTCACAGAATCAAAACCAAATATCATCATCACCCTATTAACGTTCCCACTGCTGGGACACAGGGACTTCTCTCTTGACGAGAGAGATTAGGCCTTAATTCACCACGCTGGCCAAGTGCGGGTTGGTGAATGTCACATGTCCTTCAAACTCTTTTAAAGTTCTCAGAACATGCCGGTTTCCTCACGATGTTTGCCTTCACCGTTAAAGCACGTGTTTAAAGCGCACATAAATTTCTCAAGAAGAAAAATCCAGAGGTGCGTGGCTGGGTTTGAACCCACGACCTTCGGAATGAAAGTCGAGTGTCCTCCCACTTAGCCAACACGGCTTTTAACCAAATATACCTTAAAGTAAACAAAAACCAATAATGAATGTGACAAAAAGGTGATCAATTAATGATAACATTATTAGATAACAAAACTCAAAACAAAACACTTTATTGTACACACAGGGAAATAAATATGTAGGTGAAAGGTTTTGACATAGTGATTTAAACAGATTATATCATTGAATAGTAATTAATTACGGGATTAATCGAACAATATCAATCACAGAAATAATCTGAGGCTCAAATACAACAATACGCAGAAAAACAAATTGCATTTATCTCGAAAGTTTGTTTATGCATCCATGGCAACTGACAGCAGTCACATTGCACTGCGCTTATGCCAAAACAACGTATACCGGGTCAGCTGTTTATAGTCAAAGTGAAAACGTCTATTTCCTTAGAAGCACAGGGCGTACAACAACAGGTAAACTTAACATGAATGATCATGGAAATAACATTGTCTTGACAGTTCGCTTAATATTTTTATACTGAGTTGAGAAGCGAATAGAAAGAACAACACAGCTTCATCAGTGTTTACGATTTTGTAGTTATTACAATTGGAATAGAATAGAAAGCTCCTTATTACACATAGAAATTACCATCAATATTAATAGTAAGGTGACATTTTATTAAACCTAGCATGCGTAATGGGCGGTCTTATTGCTCAAAGCAATTTCTTCCAGACAACCTATTATGTATGGAAAGAATTGTGGTGGATGAGATTGTGGCAATTATGCAATCTACATTATCCATTACGCATTCCTGGTTAACTTTTAATTTATTATTGTGTTGTTTATCTGGTGTGTGTGTAATATAGTATTTTCTATTCTATTGGCGATGCAAAGATACTAACATTGTGAAGCTGTCTAAGGACACTTTGACAGTTTTCGTTACAATTAACGTCAGGGAAAAACATAAATAATAAAAACAAATTAGATATAAACAAACAAAGGGTCGTTCATAGACAGTTTATAAAGAGCATCGAACATCGTTGGCATACCTACTCGACCACCATTTTGAAAAAAATGTGATTCGGCGGCCAGTGATGAAACTTATGTCAATCGACAGAGTAAATAATTACAAACAAAAAGTGTTCTGTGATCAAATCTCCTAAGTGATACGGTTTCTGAGATATTAGGGTCTTATAACTATGGAAAAAATCTGTCCAATGAGCTGTGTTCTACTTTTTCTGACCCTAATATCTCAGAAACTGTATCACTTAGGAGATTTGATCACAGAACACTTTTTGTTTGTAATCATTTACTCTGTCGGTTGACTTGAGTTTCATCATTGGCCGCCGAACCACATATTTTTCAAAATGGCGGTCGCGTAGGTATGCCAGGCTACATACAAAAATTTTCGAACCCTTTTTGCCGCTAGAGGCGTGCGGATTATCTTTGCATCGCCAATTCTATTCTATTCTACATCTCGCGCGTCTCGCACACCGTGAACTCCGAGGCTGTGGTGGAATACATCCGAACCAAGACTGCATTTTCGGTTCGCGTCGAAAGGTTGTGATCTCGCAATAATGTGAGCTTCGGTCCATTTATGGCGCGGGTACCAACTCAACATCTGTCGACGTTCCTGAACGAGCAGTTTTGGCCGCAAGGGGTCAAGTTACGATGGTTCATCGGTCGCCTACACTGCGGCGACACCGCCGTGACAGATGATCCACGATGCTGACACTTTAGTTAGTATATAAGATTAATTGAAGTGAAACTTCTTTAGAATCGTTGTGATTTGAAACCGGATGCAACGGAAGTGGAAATAAGATTGGCTTACCTGTCGGGTAAGCCAATCTTAAACGCTAACAAGATTAAGCAACTTTGCGCGATGCCAGTACTTGGATGGGTGACCGCCCGAACAAAATCTTTTTGCATAGTATTTTTTTTTGTTTTTTTTTTATTCTTCTTATTCTTTTGTCGATTTACTGAAGTTTCACTTCTATCGTGTGTGAATCGCACACACCTTTTTTTATGTATGTTAGTCTATAAGGTATATGTTTATATGGACCTGAAATTAATGGTTCATTATTATTATTATTCTACATATATAAATATAATGTTACCTGGTTTGGTTGCGGTTCTAAGCAGTAATGGCATTTGATAACCAATTCCTCTCCATCGTGAGACTTTTTGTGAACTTGCAGAGTTTCAAAGTGGAGGAATCTAAAAATGATATACAGATTAGGTTAGAAATAACAAATAAATATTTCCAGACAATCCACACAACAACATCTAGCCCCGTGGTAAGCTCTAAGCTTGTGTTACGGGTACTAGACATCTGATATACTTTACTTTTCCTGTGCGGATTGGTCGGAATGTCACATATCCTTTAAGCTCTTTACAGTTCTCAGAACATGCCGGTTTCCTCATGTTTGTCTTCACCGTTAAAACACGTGTTTTAAAGCGCACATACATTTTTTTAAGAAGAAAAATCCAGAGGTGCGTGGCTGGGTATGAACCCACGACTTTCGGAATGAAGGTCGAGTGTGCTCCCACTTAGCCAACACGGTTTTTACCGCTTTATATACCATATACATTATACCATATATATTATATACAAGGTGTTTTGTATATATTATATACTATTTATTTATATATTATATAAATAAATATTTCCGGACAACTCACACAGCATCACCTAACCCCAAACTAAGCAGAGTTTCTACTATGGGTGTTAGGTGACTGATATACTACATAGATATATATATATTTTCCTATTTTCGCATATGCTGCTATTCGACATTAACCGACGGTTAACTTACTTTTTATCACAGTATTCACAGCGGTGTTTCCAACTCCGGCCGCCTTTTGCTTTCGGGTCCATTTTCTGGTTCAATTTCTTTAGTATCTTGCTTTTCGCCTTTTCTACCTTTTCCGATCTAAAAATATCAAAAAAACTTGATAAATATTCATCGGGTTTAACAATATCAAACAATATTAAGGCCCAATTTCACAGTTGTATGCTTCAAATCGAGCTTTATTGAACCAAGTAAACGTTGAAAAAATCTAAATTTAATATTTAAGAAAAACCCCCGAATCCAATAGCCTTAATTTCCTTAAACGTAAAACAACATTATATTATGTAATGTGGACGCGATGCGATTTCATTTGATACCCCACACTAGTATATTTGCAGATTTTCGGTTTTCCTTACCCACTCTCACCCCCACATGTCTGTCTGTCCGTCTGGGACATCATAGCTCCCGAACGGATGGAGCGATTTAAATTTAGTTTTTTTTGTATGAAAGATGAGTCTGCGCGAGTGTTCTTATACATGTTTCATGAAAATCGGTTGTGCCGTTTAAAAGTTATGGGGGTGGGAGTGGGGAAGGAAAACCGAAAATCTGCAAATATACTAGTGTGGGGTATCAAATGAAAGCGCATCGCGTGCACATTACTAAATATTAGGTTGTTTTACATATAAGGTTATTAAGGGAAATGGAATCGGGGGTTTTTCTTAAATTTTAAATTTAGATTAATATATGTATACGTGGTTCGCGGGGCATTACCTTGCTGTAATACAGTTTCTAATTAGCAAAGGAGGCAAAGTCCTAAAGACTGCGTTAATTATGTAATACTTTTGGTTTGATTGATGTTAGAAGATGGTGATGATTGATCTTAGTTAGGTTTTGGAGGTTTTGTCTGTTCACGTCCGTAAGTGGTAACCCTCTGAATCCTTACACGTGACCTCCGGGTGGTGCTAAGAACAGTCTCTGGTGGTAGGCTTCGGCCGCGGCTTGTCCCCACCCTCCGGGCTGGGCCAGTGCGGGAAGCGATTTTTTTGTGTTTCGTAATGTGGTCCGGAGAAGCCATCTACCTTCTAGGTCTTCATGTCCCGTCTTATCATAACATCAGGTGAGATTGAGGTCAAATGAAGGCTTATATTATAATAGCCGTGTTGGCTAAGTGGGAGGACACTCGACTTTCATTCCGAAGGTCGTGGGTTCAAACCCCGCCACGCACCTCTGGATTTTCTTCTTGAGAAATTTATGTGCGCTTTAAACACGTGCTTTAACGGTGAAGGCAAACATCGTGAGGAAACCGGCATGTTCTGAGAACTTTAAAAGAGTTTAAAGAGACATGTAACATTCACCAACCCGCACTCGTCCAGCTTGGTGAATTAAGGCCTAATCTCTCGTCATGAGAGAAGTCCCTATGTCCCAGCAGTGGGAACGTTAATAGGGTGATGATGATGATGAAGGCTTATCCAGCATACAAAAAAAAAGGAGGTAAAACGAATGTAGCCCGAAATGTAACTTAAAACGGAAATCGCCAAAGATTTGGTTTCACTTTAATTATTCGATTTTGCTAGCGCGATTTAAACTTCACTAAATGACTATTGAGTTTTTTATAATGATAAGACTTTAGATTAGTTGAAAATTTAACACATGTTTCTCTTATTTGTTGCATAATTAAATAAAAAATAATTAAATCAAGAACATCATGAAAATCCCACTCACTTTGTAAGTACTTTACTATTATCGCCATCTTCATCCGCTTCCGTTTTGATATCAGCTTCCGGTTTGATGCAATTTTCACCTTAAACAAAAAAGTACATTATGCCAATGTTATACAATGAGGGGTCTTGAAACACCCGAGACCATTATTACAGACAGTGTCTTAATAGCATCAAGCGAGATTGTTAAGGCCTAATTTTATATTGTTTTCGCTCGAATAAATTAGTTCATATTAGTATTATATGAATTATTATTTATTATTATATTAGTTCTGGATTTTTCTTTTTGAGAATTTTATGTGCGCTTTAAACACGTGCTTTAACGGTGAAGGCAAACATCGTGAGGAAACCGGCATGTTCTGAGAACTTTAAAGAGTTTGAAGGACAACCCGCACTGGCCAGCGTGGTGAATTAAGGCCTAACCTCTCTCGCCAAGAGAGAAGTCCCTGTGTCCCAGCAGTGGTAACGTTGATAGGATGATGATGAGATAAGATACAGATAAAATATAAGATATTTCAACTCACCGACCCACGTCTCGTCGTGTGTTAAGGCGTGCCTGTGCATTTTGTTAGCCGTGATAAACCCGCGACCGCATATGTAGCACGAGTAGGGCTTTTCACCTGAAAATAATAATCTTTATAAAAATATTTAATTATCTATTTTGAAGTGAAACTTCTTTAGAATCGTTGTGATTTGAAACCGGATGCAACGGAAATGGAAATAAGATTGGCTTACCTGGCGGGTAAGCCAATCTTAAACGCTAACAAGGTTAAGCAACTTTGCGCGATGCCAGTACTTGGATGGGTGACCGCCCGAACAAAATCTTTTTGCATAGTATTTTTTTTTGTTTTTTTTTATTCTTCTTATTCTTTTGTCGATTTACTGAAGTTTCACTTCTATCGTGTGTGAATCGCACACACACCTTTTTTTATATTTTTTCTGCCTCAGTGGCACGGTGGGCGACGGTACTCTTGCGGTGCAAGGGTAAACGGGTTCGATACCAGCTGCGGGGCCAAGTGTTTGTCTGTTTTATATGTATAATAAAAAAATATCTATGTACGTATGTCTATTATGTTAAGTATATCAGATGTCTAGTACCCGTAACACAAGCTTAGAGCTTACCGCGGGGCTAGGTGTTGTCTGGAGTAGATTTTTTTTTAATTATGAGATATAAAACACAATAACGAGTTGGTTTCGCCGATTGCTTTCTTTAACAAAGTTATAAGTGAATGTATAGACATTCAGTCATCTGTAAGTCCGAAGTAACATACAATAAGTAATATGAAATTAGGCCGAAGTCTAAAATAAATATAATACTTATATAATATAATATATTATAATATAATACTTTTAAAATATTTTTATGCAGGTTCGAATCCTGTGCGCGAAGGTTACGGATGTGTCTTAATTTTTTCTGGATAAAAATATTTTAAAAATAGTTTAACCTGCAAAGTGAGGTTTATCACTTAAAAAACATTAAAAATTTAAGTATACATACGCGTCAACAACTATAAGAACCTAATTTTAAACCATTTGATGAAAAAGTTTCTGCAAATATATAGAAAAGTCACCTGTATGCGTCCTCATATGCACCTTCAGGTAGCTCCGACTGCTGAAGCTCCGGTTGCAGAGCTCGCACGCCCCCGCGCCCCCCTTGCGGCCGGGGGGCGCGGGCGCGGGGGGCGGGGGCGACGCGCGCGGGGGCGAGCGCGCCCAGCCCCCCGGGGGGAAGTACTCCTCGTCGTCCTCCGATAGAGCTCTGAGAATAAAGTCGAAGTCAACACGTTTATTTCCTTAGAAGCACCAGGGCATACGCAAGCGCCAACTAGATGGACGGACGACCTGGTGAAGGCTGCGGGCTCACGGTGGATGCAGGCCGCTGCCAGCCGAAACTACTGGAGATCCTGGAGGCCTATGTCCAGCAGTGGACGTCTTACGGCTGAGATGATGATGATGATGACAGGGCATACATGGACAGGTGAACTTAAACTTAAAAAAAACTATTTCTATAATTTAACTTAGGCTACTACTGAGTGGAGCCCACCTGACGCTTGAAGGCGACGTGGAAGGCCCAGCATGAGATGGCGGGACGAGCTGGACGCCCACCTAATATCTGGGCCTACAGTAAGGACTTTGCCCTGCTGTGGGACGGAATGCACTGACCGTGTCTTGCGAAAAAAACCGGTGTTACATATTTTTGACTTTTGCCCGGTTTTTCGCCAAGACGCGGTCAGTGTAGTGTGTCGTGATCGAGTTGCGTTCGAGAATGAAACAAGTGGTAGTCGCACTGGTGAGTGTCAACCTCGCAGTAAAAGACTCAGAAAAAAGAGGGTAGACCGGTTCGTTTGTGAATAACCGTCTGCCCAAATCGCAAAGACAATGACAATTCAGTTGCTTCCGTGATCATGGCGCTTGCTTGGCTGTTGCATGCAACAGCGTCGAAATATCGGAAAACTCAAAAACCGTCAAATCATGGTATGCTACCCGTTTTAAATCATAGTATTGTTAAACACCATGATAATTTAAAAAGTTATATATTTTGTTTAAAACAAATAATTAGATAACTTGTTATGGCGCATATCACAAAGAGTTTTTTGTAGGCTTCGGTGTTTAAGACTCCTCATTTTATCACAGTGGCATAATATACTATTAGCACACCTAGCACAGATGTTTTTCGTAGCTTGTAAGTGACGCTGATCTTTCACGATCTAAGGTCTAAGGCCTTGATCGGTTAACTCGGAACCGCTCGGAAATGTACCCGAGATATGAATGAAACGGTTGAACCGATTTGCTCGACATTTTAAATGGTGATAGATTATTATCTTGGAATAGGACATAGGTTACTTTTTGCGGCAGTAAAATATATAATTCCGCGGAATAATCCACAATATAGAATACAACATACGTGAGTAATTAAATTTTAAATAGAACAACACAAACCTCTCCTCTTTAACAGGTTCTTCATCTTTTTCCTTCTTCTGCTCAGTTTTCTCTTCCACCTTGACCTTATCCTCTTCATCATCAGACGACGGCTCGAAGGTCTCGTCGATGACCGCGGAGAATATCGGTTCCCGGTCTTCGCGGTCCGAGTCGGATTGCAACTCGCACTTCACTTCGATTTCTTCTATTTTAGGCATAACGTCCTTAAACAAAAATATATCCTTAATTAAAACAAGCCGTGTTGGCTTAGTGGGAGCACAGTCGATTTTCATTCCGTAGGTCGCGGGTTGACTCGTCGCGCACCTCTGGATTTTCCTTCTAGAAAAGATCATGTGCGCTTTAAACACGTGCTTTAACGGTGAAGGCAAACATCGTGGGGAAACCGGCATGTTCTGAGAACTTTAAAAGAGTTGAAGGACATGTGACATTCACCAACCCGCACTCGGCCAGCGTGGTGAATTAAGGCCTAATCTCTCTCGTCAAGAGAGAAGTCCCTGTGTCCCAGCAGTGGGCTTCATATATTAATAATCTAATACCTTATTATCGTCTGTCTCAAGTTTAGGCACTTCAATCAACACGCGATCGACCCCAGGCTCTTCAATCTTAGATTCCTCTTTATCCTCTTTTGGCGTTTCCCCCCATATATCCTCTGTTTTTGGCTTCTTCTCCTCTTTTTCCACTTTAAATTGCTCTTCCAGTTCCGTTAGGTAAGGGAGTATGGCGTTGTAATCTATAAATAAATAAAAATTTTAATTTAAAATTTAAGAAAAACCCCAGATTCCAATGCATTAATTTTCTTAAACGTAAAACAACATAATACATATTATGTATTGTGGACGCGATGCGCTTTCATTTGATACCCCACACTAGTATATTTGCAGATTTTCGGTTTTCCTTCCGCACTCTTACCCCCATAACTTGTAAACGGCTTAACCGATTTTCATGAAACATGTCTAAGAACACTCGAGCCAGACTAACCTTTCATACAAATAAAATTAATTTAAATCGCTCCATCCGTACGGGAGCTAAGGTGCCACAGACAGACACGGCAAACTTATAACACCCCTCTTTTTTGGTCGGGGGTTAAAAATAAATAAATATGTCACGAAAAATCCACACAACAACATCTAGCCCTGTGGTAGGCTCTTGTGTTACGGGTACTAGACATCTGATATACTTAATATAATAGATTTTTTTTACTATCCATATTAAACATCCAAGGAGAAAGCAGTATCTATATATATTGTATATATATATTGTATCTTGTATCTTGACCCCTCGGTAGGAATTGAACCCGCTACCTCTTGCGCCGCAAGCTTCATAAGGTACACGATCATTTTGAATTGTCTCGAACATGGAATTCTGTAGTGCCTATAATGTAATAGTACATTATGCCACTGTTATAAAAGAGGGTTTAAACACCGAAGCCGTTTTTATAGCATAATTATCATAACACCGTCGGTCGACGTTATTACCATTATAATACAGCTTTTTTAATTAATATCGGGGTTTGCTCGCATTTATTTATCTTACCGCGATATAAAGTAGTATAATATGAGTTATATTTTTTTCTTTTAAGGACGATATATCTTTTTTTGTCCACAATCTCACCTGATAGTGATAAAGTAGTATAATATGAGTTATATTTTTTTCTTTTAAGGACGATTGGAGACGCGCGGGAACCCTGTGCCTTCGATACCACAGGGCCGCCTTGGGGATTAACAGATGGGTAAAAATAATAAGGATGGAAGGGAAAAGCGTGCACTGACCTGCAAGCGAAGGACTTCCAGCCAGGTTCCACGTTCCTTGCGGGGGTGGGGCAGCCCAGCAACTCAGGGCGCCCTCAAGCACATCCACACTGTCACCACACACGGCTATATCGTCTCGCATAAAATGAGCGGTAGAAGACCAAATATTACGTCCAGGATCACAATGATATTACAGCGAAATCAAACAGCGGAATTATAATGTTCCATATGGCGGGAAATTGGAGATGAAAATCGATCTCGCTATCGATTAGCGTCCACTCCACGCGACTGCCCACGGTCAAGTCCTGTTCTTCAGTTGCCATTTTTCTTCTTCTTGTCGCGCCAGCGCATTGACAGTGACACTAGCACGCTTATGTCAGGGAAAGGAGAAATTGGATAGGATTATGGATAGATGGCGTTACCATTTCCTCCCCCCCTTGATGTGTCAGCATAAAGACACAATCGTAAGTGAGACTAGAAATTTCTAATATCCCTAGCGGAATGGCAGAGACTAGGATGAGCCTAATATCTCTGAACTCATTATAAGTAACAGCGGTTGAAAAGGACAACTGAATGCGGGATCATTATAATGTGCGGTACAATTTATAAAACTGCGGGAAAATTACTTAAATGAAGCGGTGTTACGTGTATTGATAAATAAACCGTAAGAACTTAAAACTAAGGCTTAAATATATATCTTCAATGTTTATTGTTGCGGTAGCGGGCATATGCGAACGGTTGGCCGAAGCAACACCGACCCTTTCGCGGTTCTAATAGTACACGTACGGATAACTCCGTCCTTAGAGGGATGAACCTTTTCTACGATGGCTAATGGCCAGGCTAAACTAGGCACGTTATCTTCTATCACGACTGCAATAGTACCCGGAGTGATAGGCGTGGAAATTGTATTCCACTTTTGTCTAGCCTGCAGACTATGTAGATATTCCATCCTCCACCTTCGCCAAAATGACTGAACTAATTTATCCAGTAGCGAATGCCTTTGCAGTAGACTGATGCTTTCAGGTTCTACGTTAGGCGCGGGCAAAGAATACAACGGCGCGGTATGTAAAAAATGACTAGGTGTAAGTGCGGTAGGCTCAGCGGGGTCGGAACTTAGCACTGTTAGCGGCCGCGAATTAAGTAAACACTCAACTTGTGTGAGTACAGTGCAAAGCTCTTCATATGAAAGAATCTGCTGACCGATTACTCGGCGCAGATGCGTTTTTACTACCTTAATCATACTTTCCCAAGCCCCTCCCTTATTATATGAGGTGACTTAGGAGTTATAAAGAACCAACTAATGCGGCTGTCAGCCAACTCTCTTTTAAAACTTTCGCGGTATTCATTATTTAAGAATTTGTATAAGTCGCGTAAATAGGCATCAGCGCCTTTAAAGTTCGTTGCATTGTCTGAGTACATTACTTGGACAGGGCCTCGACGTGCGAGGAAACGTTTAAGAGCGGCTATGAAACTAGGCGTACTAAGGTCGGTTGTGACTTCAATATGCACGGCCCTAGTGGTCAGACAAGTGAATAAACATATGTAGGCCTTTTCAGCATGCACTCCACGACGGCGTACTGGGGTGTAAGCGATAGGTCCTGCGTAATCGCAGCCTGTTTATGCGAACGCTTTTACAGCTTGGCGAGCGCGACTTTCAGGTAGGTCTGACATGAGCGGGTAAGTTGGACGCGGATTTACTTTAAAGCATTTATTGCACAAGTGGAATCTTTGTCTCACGAGGCGGCGAGCGGATAAAATCCAAAACCTTTGTCTAAGAAGTGACATTAATAATTCCGGACCTGCGTGTAGGTATTTTAAATGATAATAATCAATTAGCAAGTTGACAATATGGTCACTGCGCGGTAAAATCAGCGGGTGAATATTTGTGTAATTCAAGCCTGAATTAACAAGACGACCACCTACTCGGATAAGTCCGTTTTCGTCTATAAACGGCCTTAATTTATTAATAGCGCGTGAGCATGACTCATCTTTCTGTAGGCTATTAAATTCTTCTGCAAAATATTTTCTTTGCAGGGCGAGTATTATTTTATTCTCTACAAACTGAAGCTGGTCAGCCGTAACTGTGGGTGATCCTTTACGTTGCAATAACTTAGCAAACGTAAAGACATATACAAGAATTCGCATTAGTTTAGTCCACGACGAAATGCGTAAAGCGAGATTGTAAATCACGCAATCATTAGATGGTAAACAAACCGTAGCGTGCGCTAATACCTTTTGCTCAGGCATCTCCTCAATAGGCTGGCCATCGAGGGAGCGGAGGGGCCACTGGCATGGATCGAGCGCGATCCAGGGGGGTCCGTGCATCCACAGTGGATGTAACATTAATTTTCGTGGCGTAAGGCCACGCGACAGACAATCTGCGGGATTCTCTGTGCCTGCGACGTCATAAAAGTGGTCAGGCGGAATATTATCCGTCACCTGAGCCACGCGGTTGGCAACAAACGTGTGCCATCGATGCGGTGAGCTTTTTATCCAATACAAAGCTACTTTGGAATCTGTAAACGCGTATGTTTGTATAGGGATTTTACCTGAGTAATTGTCTAGCACCGTGCGCAACAACCTAGAAAGTAGGACTATTCCAAGACGAGTTGACGTCTTATCATTACGTACAACACCGTGGTGCGGTATAACGTACATAGGCGATGAGTCATTAGGTAGACCTGGAGGCGCGGGTGAAATATATTTTTTATCCAAGTATTCCTTAATGACGTCATCGTACGCGGACCTTAGGCTTAAAGAAGCTTCTAACTTCTTCTCGAGACACAGAAAGCGTCGTCGGGCGGTTTCATAAGATTTGCCTAAAGAAAAAACATCCTTACTAAACGGTAGGCCTACAGTATATCTACCGGAAGCGGGGTCGCGGGTTGTAGTATGTTTATAAAATTCCTCACATTCTATGTCAGCGGAACATAGAACGCTTGGCGCGGTAGCGGAAGGAAGCTCGTCCAGTTCCCAGAATTTCTGAACGAGATCATGTACATTTTTTAGACTATTCTCCTGCACTAGACAGCAGGTCATAGCCTCGCGGGAAAATAAAGTAGGCGCTGAACCTATAACGACATATCCTAATACTGTACGTAAATAATGCGGGGTGCGAGTAAAGTCGGGCGCGACGTTTGGTAATAACAAATGCGCAAACAGCGGAGCGCCTAATAACATATTTATTTCACCAGGTTCTCCAAACAACTCGTCGGCTAGCGGTAACCCGTGTAAATGCGATAAGGATCTCTTATCTATAACTGCACTCGGTAATGAGTCAGTAATGCGATCGACAACAAGCGGCGAAATATTAAACTTAATATTTTTATTAAAACGAGAATAAAAATCTAAGCCAATTGAACTAGAATTTATTGTGTTTTGCGTTCCTCCAAAACCTTTTATTATTGTACTCCCGGCATGATTTACTTTTATATTTAACAGGTCACAAGTATCTTTCGTAATGAAATGAGACTGTGACGCGCTATCTAACAAGGCTCTGATATGATGTTTAACTCCGTCAGTATCGTAAACAACGACCTGAGCGGTAGCTAGTAAAACCGTGGTACATTGCTCGTTCCGTACTGGGGAGTGAGACGCGGGCAGGTTTGATGCAGCGATGGAGGTCGCGCACAGCGATACGTCCGAGCGCCCAGGCTGAGATAACGACTGCGCGGGCGGCGCGACGGTCGCAGCCTGGGAGACGCTTGGATGGCGTGCGGGTTCGATTCTGGACCCGAAATGCAATAAACTATGATGTCGCGATTTACACGAGCGGCAAGTCGTGTTTGACTTACACAGAGCGACCCTATGCTTTATGCTAAGGCAATTTATACATGAATTATTTTCCTTAACATAATTAAAACGTTCCATGGGGGTCATTTTATGAAACGGCGGGCATTTGAATAAATGATGATGAACAATATTAGTACATAGACATTTATCAGCGGTATCTGGGGAATTCACGGAATTCGCGGAAACAGCGGCGGCAACGGCGGGTGAAGTGTTTACGTAAGCGTGTAGCTGCGGTGCACCTTTATTATAATTATTATTAATTTGCTTTGTAAGAGTTCGCGGAGTACCTTTACGCGGGCCTGGACCCGGTGCGGGGGCGGGGGCGGAGCTCGTTCGCTCGAACACCTTCGCGCGATTTTTTATGAATGACTCGAGTGTATAAAATGTAGGTATATCGGACCCTAAACTCAACTCAAAGGCGTGAACAGTACTACGATCTAATTTTCTTAAAGCGATGTGAACTAGAATTAACTCATCTAATCTTTCTATCTTTAAGTTATTCAATGCGCGGACTGTGTTGATAAATTGTTCATGAAACAAATCAAAGCTTTCTGTAGATGCGGTGCTTATAGGCGAGAAATCGAACAGCTGATTTAAATAAGAAGTTGCTACCATTCGCTTATCTTCATATTTGTCAACAAGCGCTTGCCAAATGAGTTCGTAATTTTCTGGACAGTGCGTTATACCTATACACACTGACTCGGCCTTACCCGTCAACCTACCAACTAAATAATATAATTTCTCGGCATCGGTGAGGGATGGATTCTCATGTACAGCGGACTTAAAACCAGAGTAAAATATAGGCCATTTCCTTATATCTCCTGCGAAAGTGATTAACTCAATAGGTGGCAACCTATGCGGCAATTTATTAAAAACAACAGAAGGTTGTGTTGTATTGATAACAGCTGACGGAACAGAATGCTTATCATACAATCTTTTTATGCGGCTGTATAGTTGCTCAAATGCAACCATACATTTATAATCTGGTACGGCGGTTGGATCGACCTTTAATAACTGTAAATTATAGTCGTCCAGTAATTTTAAGAATTCACTGCGTAAATTATCAATATTAGCACATTCAGAGAGAAAAGATTCCTTATTCGAAGCACTTACGTCTATATTCGAAGAAGAATCATACATGTTTTGAATTAACTCAAAGATAGCTTCCCTTTTAGCTTGCAATATTAACAGCTGGGAATCATTTGTTTCGATAGGGTTTTTTGACCTAGTATTAGCCATTGTAGAAATTATAAAATAACTGCGGTGCGTAAGAAATGAAAGATAGGCCTTATGTTATAATAGTTACATAAAATATAACGAAGTAAATTAGTATTTACAGCGCGTTTGTATAACAGGCGTAATAACCTATCTAACGCGGGCGCGGGGGCAATACTTGCGTCGGCAAACCGGTTGCGATACTCGTACTATGCCGGGCAAAAATGGCGTGTTCTATCAAATAAGCAGGGGGTAGTGCTGAATAATTATGAAGGCAGACAGAAAATTTATAAACTGCGTAATTGCGGTAAATTTATCAATACGTATATGCGTAAACACCATATAATGTTAAAGTTATGGAACATTAAATATAAAAACAGCGGGTTATAATGATATGACCAGGTCCAACTGCAGTAGATGCGTGTTGGATGCGGTTAGTCTCAATGACAAAAAAGGTCAATCACTCGAATCACGTAATGTAATTCGATTATACAGCGAAAATATAACTTGTTAGACCAATAACTTAGGTATTCTAACAAGCTATGCGGGGGAAATAAATTATAATGTAGGTATCTAAGGTTCGTTTGAACCACAAATTTGTATCTTGAATAAATAAGTAATGTGGAGATAAATCCGTCTCAATGGGAAACCACACTTTAGGGACAAATCCGTCTCGAATAGGACCACACTTATGGAGACGCGCGGGAACCCTGTGCCTTCGATACCACAGGGCCGCCTTGGGGATTAACAGATGGGTAAAAATAATAAGGATGGAAGGGAAAAGCGTGCACTGACCTGCAAGCGAAGGACTTCCAGCCAGGTTCCACGTTCCTTGCGGGGGTGGGGCAGCCCAGCAACTCAGGGCGCCCTCAAGCACATCCACACTGTCACCACACACGGCTATATCGTCTCGCATAAAATGAGCGGTAGAAGACCAAATATTACGTCCAGGATCACAATGATATTACAGCGAAATCAAACAGCGGAATTATAATGTTCCATATGGCGGGAAATTGGAGATGAAAATCGATCTCGCTATCGATTAGCGTCCACTCCACGCGACTGCCCACGGTCAAGTCCTGTTCTTCAGTTGCCATTTTTCTTCTTCTTGTCGCGCCAGCGCATTGACAGTGACACTAGCACGCTTATGTCAGGGAAAGGAGAAATTGGATAGGATTATGGATAGATGGCGTTACCAACGATATATCTTTTTTTGTCCACAATCTCACCTGATAGTGTCGATGTGGACGAGCATGGATAAATAAATAAATATAAATATTCACACAGCATCACCTATCCCCAAACTAAGCAGAGCTTGTACTATGGGGTCAGGTGACTGATAGATGAGATGACTGACTCCATAAATACATTTTTTTTTCCCATAATCCAGAATTGTAGACAGTACAAAATCTGGTCCCCCGCCGGGAATCGAACCCGCAACCTCTTGCGCCTCAGGCGGTCCTTCGCCCACCGAGCCACAGAGGTCGTCACAAAGAGGACACAGAGGATACATTCTTGACTTGAAGATACTCAAGTTGTAGGTATCAGGAAATATAGCAGCAGGGAGCTAATTCCAAATCCTCTTAATTAATTCTGATATGTAAACTATATTATTATGAAGTACCATTAAAGTCCATTCAGTAGTGATTTGCGTGTAATAGCAACAAATACACTAACATACATAATCTACTTTCGCTTTTATAATATTAGTAGTATATAATAATATTACCATAAGGTTCCCCTTCTAGTTTTTGGTCCGCATGCTTCTTATCAAAATGTTTAGTAAGTACATCAAATCTGAAAAAAAAAATCATAATAAATGACTGAAAAATAATAATTAGTCAGCCATTTAAAAATAATTAGGGATGCATCCGATACCGATACCGATACCGATATATCGGCGATACTTCGGGTTAGACGATATATCGGTATCGACGATATTTTTATGACCGATTCAACGATACTTTTTAATTTAAAAATGTAGTTTAAACGAGCGTTTTGTCTCGTCTATTTCGTTGCAAATGAGGCATGAACTATGCTCGGGGAAACCCCGCGCTTGTGTCTTTTCTCTCCCGCCCGCTCTGGCCTCTTGTCTATTTCGTCGTTTTTTTTATTTTTCTTTTTTCTGACCCTAATATCTCTGAAACCGTATCACTTAGGAAGTTTGATCATAGAACACTTTTTGTTTGTAATCATTTACTCTGTCGACTGACATGATGATGATCACTGGCCGCCGAATCACTTTTTTTTTCAAAATGGCGGTCGAGTAGGTATGCCAACGATGTTCGTTGCTCTTTCGACAATTGATAATTCCAAAGCAATATGTTTGTATCGTAAAGAAAAAGTGTCCCGTGGCAATAAAAAGAAATCTGTCTTGTGATTTATTTGTTTATTTATTATACCTTCATTTTTGAATTCACAAAAAGCGTATCGTTATCGGTATTGCCGATATTTTTATAAAAGTATCGGTATCGGTATCGTATCGGCGAAAGGGCGTATGATGCATCCCTAAAAATAATAATAGCCTATCATTCAGAACATTTTGTTGTCATAAACTAATTTTATAACCCCCGACCAAAAAAGAGGGGTGTTATAAGTTTGACGTGTCTGTCTGTGTGTCTTTCTGTCTATCTGTCTGTCTGGGACATCATAGCTCCCGAACAATTGGAGCGATTTTTTTTTGTATGAGACGTGAGTTTGGCGGTCGGCTGTGCCGTTTATAAGATATGAGGGTAAAAGTGGGGAAGGAAAATCTGCAAATATACTCGAGTGGGGCAAAAGAAAGCACAGCATGTGCACATTACAAAATAGTATGGCTTTTTACTTAAAAGGGATCTAAGGTTCTGGGATGGGGGCTTTTTAAAATTTTAAATTTATTATGTTAAGCGTTTATTTAAGTATTTATCTTAATTATAAATAACTTTGTTGAAACAAAAAGCCGTGTTGGCTAAGTGGGAGGACACTCGACCTTCATTCCGAAGGTCGTGGGTTCAAACCCCGCCACGCACCTCTGGATTTTTCTCCTTGGGAAATTTATGTGCGCTTTAAACACGTGCTTTAACGGTGAAGGCAAACATCGTGAGGAAAGCGGCATGTTCTGAGAACTTTAAAAAAGAGTTTGAATGAAAGCCATGTGACATGATCACCAACCCGCACTTGGCCAGCGTGGTGAATTAAGGCCTAATCTCTCTCGTCAAGAGAGAAGTCCCTGTGTCCCAGCAGTGGGAACGTTAATAGGGTGATGATGATGATAAATAACTTACCTATTATAAAACTTATAACATATTCTACACTGATGCCGTACAGATAAATGTATCCTCTTGTTGTGCCTCCCCAGTTTGCTCGCCGTTATAAAAGACTGCCCACAATAATTACAAATATATGGTTTTTCATCTGAAAACAAAACAGGTAATTTTATTACTGAAATATATATTTTTTTTGTCTTAAATATCTTAAATAGTTATAAAATTAATTTGCTCATCAAGTTTCCAATGTTTTTAATAGTTATTCTGCTAATTGGGACTGCGAGAAAAGCATGAAATCAAAAACCCATAAAAATCGCTCAAGCTGTTCTCGAATTCTTTCTTTTTCAAGCCACAGTGTTACCCCTGTTTTTTTCCAGCGGGAACGACGTTTTTCCCCGCGGTAAAAAGTATAACTTTCACCAATAAATATGCTATCTAACAGTGAAAGAATTATACAAATTGGACCCGTAATTCCTGTGATTAGTGTATTCAACAAACAAACATTTCAGCCTTATAATATAAGGATAAAATAAAAAGATTTCTGTACCTGTATGAGATCTAACATGAATCTTCAAATAATAACTCAACGCAAACTTTTTGTTGCAAGCAAAACATTTATACACCGCATCCTTTTGTAACTTCTCTTTTCTAGCAATCTCTTTTACCTCTTCATCCTTTTTAGAATTTCCTATTTCCACTTTCTCCTCTTTTTTGTCTTCTTTGACATTTTCACAGATATTATTATCAATTTTTGGCTTAACATCTGTGGCTAACTCTGTACCAATGTACCCATCCTCTGGTTTAATTTCTAAGTCACATTCATTCTTTATTTTCGCCTCCTTTTTCTTCTTTTTTCTCTCCTTCCTAAGCCTTTTCTTCTTCATCTGATTCTGCAACCTTATATCGTAACTGGTGACTCGGTTAGTGTGTATAACAACATGAGCATCAAGCTCCGTTAAATCTTGAAAAGCGATATTACAAACGGAACATCCATAGAATTTGAATTCTTTATCCGTAACCTTTTTGTTCCAGTAGCTACTTGTTTTGCCTTTTACCCGTTTTGGTTTCCTAATATTTATCTTTGTTATATCTGGCTTGATGTCTTCCTCTTCGGGTGGCTCGGGGGCTTCCTCCGTAACTTCTTGAGGTAGTTCCGGGTAATGACTAATAGGATTTTGGATGTGACTATCATTTGTAGGACTTGGGTTATGTATTTGGTTATATGATAACTGAGGGTAGTATGGATAAGGGATTGGCTGTGTTTGGGTGTTGAGTTGTGAGTGGATATTGTTTGGCAAATCGGAATTCAATGTTGCGGGTATTATTGGCTGTGAATTTGTGATGAGAGGTCTCTGAGGGTTGGGCTGTGATTGAGGGATGCTATGAGGGAAGGGAGGGTGGTATGTATTATATTGGGCATAGCTGAGAGGGTCTAGATCCATTGTGTTGGTGTTCATTTTTACGAACTGAAAAAGAAAAGCAATTGATGTAACTTTTAAATGTCATTAAAATTGATACGTAATAATAGTATGCATATTTCTGGACTATGCAACAGTTTGGGGTATGAATATTGAGAAAAATGTATGAATATTTACTATAATCACTCCAACAATTTCTAACGTGAAATTAGCACATACAAGTACAAATTCTAGAGGTATAAAATATGAGTATAGATTGGCTATTAAGGGTTGGTTTTTAATGGTGAATAATAAATTAGTACGTAGAAATAGACTTCATAGACAATTTTATAAAATAATAAACAACTATCACATTTATTAAGTTGTTGCAACAAACAACATTTACTTTTGTTCAAAAACATATGTGCAAGATGTTGACCTTGAATTTCTTTACTAGTTGAGGTACAACTCAACTTATCAATAATATTATGTGGTTTACTACACAATAACTGTACATTACAAACATGGTATAAACATTGTCAGCATAGACTGGAGCCAATTCAATTTTAATAACACAAATATTAGATTTCACGGTTCCACAAGCTAATAATAACAACAGAAGTTTCCTAGTACAACTTTACAGAGTTTCTATATCATTATACCACGAAAACATGTAGTTTTATTAATTTGTAGGAGTAAACAAACAATTTTAGAACGTTATTTTGCGATTTAGAGCTATTTCTTACATTGTATAGAACAATGTCACTACAGAGGCTTTGTAAATCAATACTGCCTGGGCAAAAAACATACCTGTGTCGAGTTCTTTTTACAAAAAAACACACTTTTTTATATCAACTTTGGACACAAGTTGGTTGCTGTTTTACAGAGTTCTGTGCACAGGATTTCCGCATTTTTAATGTCGAAAGAAAGCTAATGAATTATTTTAGATCACAGTAGCTTTGGAAGATTATTTATAATGGTTTTAAATGCGACTATTTTAAAATTAAAACACCCATTATTTTTTCATTTGCGTGTGTCAGAAACTTGATGGCAGATAATGACAGTGTTGCCATGCCACTCAATTAAAAAATGTTTGTTTACTCCATTTTTATTCATATTTGGGGATGCGTTAAACCGATGAAAAAACCTACTAAAAGACGTAAGTGGTTTATTTATTTTGGACGTAAACGTTGCTGTGTGTTATATATTTTTTATTATTGTAATGTTAAAGCAATAATTTTCCAATAACAAAAAAATAAATCATTCTTAAGTAGGAATACTCATTGTGTAACTGTAACATCTGATTCAGAAAACTTGTTATCTTTATTGGCGATGCAAAGATTCTAACTAACGCCTCTAGTGTCAAAATTGTGAAGCTGTCTAAGAACGACACTTTGACTGTTTTCATTACAATTAACGTCGGGGAAAACATAAATAATTTAAACAAATCAGATAAAAACAAACAAAGTGTCGTTCTTAGACAGTTTCTGAATTTCGCCGCTAGAGGCGTGTGGACAATCTTTGCATCGCCAATTATATATTTATAGGATTTGATATTTCTTAAAAAAGTTGCGCAATCATTTTAAACAACTGTTTCTTACAGTGCAACCATGTTGTACACTAAAATCTTCACTAATATAGACGTAAAATGGGATAATTATCATTAAACTTTGTAGGATTAAAATGACTAAAATACATGTATGTATTATGTTAAAATGACTAAAATACATGTGTATGTATATGTTCTATATATTGTGGGCATTTGGCTATTTATGATTCTTTTGTTACATGCAAATGCATTCCTTTACCGATGACGGTATTTGACAAACACACTTATTTTAATAATTTAGATTTTTTTTCTCTCACATTTAATTATTTTATCAATAAACTACTTATTAAATTTAGTAAAAGCAATTAATTTACAATTTTTAGAACGTAGTTTGTTGTTTTTAGAGAATTTTATCTACTTGGTTGGCTACTACTGCGTGTTTAAACTCTGAATTGGGAAAAAACTAGACGGAACCCGTAATTAAACATGTCTTGTGCTGGCAACATAGGCATGATATTGTCACAAACGTCAAAATCAAAGAATTTTTTTATCATCTTCTTTAGTTTTACTCCGTTTCACACAGGATGCAATTTTTTGTGTATCTTATCTATTTTCAGGATGTCCTTACAAGGTTTACATTGTAGTCTATTCTTATATCTAATTATTATGGCCTGTTTCAGTATCTATGAGTTAATAGTTTAAATATAGATCTAGTTCGATTCCCGCCGGGGACCAGATTTTGTACGATCTACAATTATTATTTCTGGTTTCGGGTCTGGGTGTTTTCTTTGTATCTTAATAGACATACATTATTATGTATGTACTTATTTACAAAAAAAATGTATCTATGTAGTATATCAGTCACATAACACCCATAGTACAAGCTCTGCTTAGTTTAAGGTTAGGTGATGCTGTGAGAGTAGTCCGGAAATATTTATTTATTTATTTACTAAAGGATATTGATAAAGTTTTGAGGACCCCAAATTAACGTCTCACGACGACTCACTTTCAACGTGTTTTTATTTTTTAAACTTCTAAGCTGAAAGCAAATCAGTCTCGCCATTTCAAGAATAAAATATTGTTGTTTACAAAAAAGGCCCGCCCCGGCTTCGCACGGGTTTTTATTCAATTTCTTTTCCCGGCAATAAATCGATTTTTTCTCGCCTTTTAAACCTACCCTAGACCTCCACGAACATTTCAAGACTATGCTAAGATAAATCCGTTCAACCGTTCTCGAGTTTTAATCAGACTAACGAACAACAATTCATTTTTATTTATATAGATGTTTGATAATAATTGCCAAAATAAAACTTTTTTGGTTTAATTTCCATTCACCTCCTGAATTCTATCCACCCCGTTTTACCCGGTACGTACAGTTAACAGCAAAAGAAAGTGATCAAAATCAACGTTTCAAACATCTTTTAGTGTGACGACGTGCTAGAAGGAACAAGTTGTAGCAAAGTGTCAATTTTAAATGAAGTTTTAATTCAAAGATAATGATCCTAATAACACCGAGGATGGAACTAAATGTGATCACTTACGACACATTATTTGTTCCTTTTCTTATATGAAACTACTATTAGTCCGAATTTACTGTAAATATATTTTTGTTAATATTACTATAGAACGAGTATACAAGAAGAAGTTTGAAAGTGGCACTCGTTACTAATAAGTTGAGAGGTAATAGGTTAGCGAAGTTTGGGCATGTTATGAGAAGGAACGAAAGTCATGTTACGAGAAGAGCGTTAGATATGAAAGTGGATAGATTATGTGTTGTGAAGGAGGCCAAAGAAAAGATGGATGACTGTGTGAAAGAAGATATGTGTAAGAAAGGAGTGAGTGTTGAGATGACGGGTGATAGAGGGAAATGGAAGAAAAACACATGTTGTGCCCTTGTCCCACACTCAGAGTGTTTTGTCCCACATTTTGTGTGTTGCACGCACAATGGCAGGATGATGATGATTATTATTTTAGGACCCCATTCATCAGTTTATTCTGCTGTTGACTGTACTCATAATTAAATAATTCAACAAAAACATTGTGATTTGCAGGACATATAGGCCTACCTCATGGATTGACAACCTACGGCTACCCGTGAATTCACAGCCTTTATTATATAGGACCACCAACAAGAAAATACACTTTAAAAGCTTATTAATAGAACGCAAGTTATAATGTTCTAGTGCTTTCTAAATTATAGGTAGGTTAAACTGCTATCTGAATAATATTTAGAAGTCAGAATATTATTCTTGAAAAAATTGTGTGTTTTAGGTAGTAATAATTAAATTACTACGTGCGCTTTTTAAACCAAGTGATTTAATGGCGAAGGCAAAAATCGTGAGGAAACCGGCATGTTCTGAGAACTTTGAAGAGTTTGAAGTACCTACATTTGACACTTACCAACCCGCAATTAGCCAGCATGGTGAATAAAGGCCAAGTCTGTCAAGTCAAGAGAGAAGTCCCTGTTAAAGTAGGTAGGTATAGGTATTATCGAACAAGAATTCACCCACATATGAACACAAACTTAAATATACAGTCGCCTAACAACATTTTACCACAAAAACGTTCTAGAACAGATTTTTACGAGCGCATTATTATATTGTACATAGACAAGATAAGAAGCAAAAGTAGGTTTACATACATTGATTATATAATGGTCTTTAGTTTATGGACATAAGGTATATTCTGTTGGTGAACGACTGAGTAATATTTGTGTTCTTTATTTGAATTACAAAACATTTAGAGATAGTGATGTGAACACGTGCCGGAGTGACGAACGATTCCGAACGATGTCTCCAAAGATAGATGCATAAGGTCAAAGTCACCATTTTGATTGAATAATAAAATACTATTGTTGAGGTACCAACTAAAATAAATTTTGTTGCCAAGCCTAATATTTTGCATAATTTTGCATTGAATAGAAATAGTTTAGTAATGGGGTTTCTTTATCTTTACATGTTGGTAATTGTAGTTAAGAATTATTTAAATAATTCAATAATTTTAAAATAAATTTCAGCCAATGGAAGAGATTGCTCATAGCATTAAGGCCGCTCTTTGTATGTTCTGTTTTTAATTTAATTAAGGTTTATTAAGATTATAATTTTCTTGTGATAAAGTGTTTTCTAATGGAAATTGTAAAATCACTTCAAATTCACACAATCAAAGATAAACACCTATTACCTATTACAATAAAAAACTCAGATTTCCAACGTAATTTATTCATTATCAGACATGTAACTTTCTAACAGCAGTTTGTGGACATGTTCTCGACCATTTAAATTTTACGGGGATAAAATCGACTCGATTGTAATCTCGATTTAAATTTTATATGTTATAGGAATATAAACCAAAAAATATTAGAAACTAATAGCTAACTATTTACTAAACATTTAATGGTATACCTTTAGGTATATTACGATGTACACTGGTGAATCGAATGCTTACGTACCTATACCTAACTATTGTCTTTCGCTGATTATTGACGTATCCCTGTGTACCAGACACAGGGATAAAATCATCATTAATAAATCTCGGCTTAAAGGCACCTATTCAATGCAACATTATTATGAATGGATAAGCCAACAAATAACCAACTATCATGCCGCCATCACTATACAGCGCTAATCACCTAATTCACTTCACTAGTTGCGCGGGAAACACGAACGAAGGAGGCCGCGTCGCAATCAAATGAATTTAAAATAAGAACTCTGTGTAGGTACATACATACACTTCTAAGGTTTAGTGTGCGCTATTGTATTTAAAATATTTGAAAACTGTGATTTATATTCTGTGATTTAAATGTGTTTTCTACGTTAGTTGAATTGTTGGATGAATGGTTTCATTCTCAAGGTAAGTCTCAATTTAATGCTATTAGACTGTTAGGATGATAAGGTGGGAGTTATCCGGACAACCATAGAGGTTCTGGTTTCAATATAAGATCTTACGAAAGGAGTTTTGTACACTGCTCTATATGTTGAGTAATGTTTAGAACTTAAAACCTCCTTGGGCATAATGTTGCTATTGAAACTTAAAACATTCTTGGCCATGGTTGCTTTGTTATTCTATTGTGTTAATTAAACGTAGTGCTTAGATTATCTTTGGTGTTAATACTATTAAGTTCTTCGAGATAAGGAAGAAGTGATGTCCAACCGATTAAAAAAAAATACGACGACCTCTGTGGCTCGGTGGGCGAAAGTCCGCCTGAGGCGCAGGAGGTTGCCGGTTTGATTTCCGCCGCGAGGCGCGATATTGTACGATTTACAATTTGTGGTTTGGGGTCTGGGTGTTTTCTATGTATTTTAGGTATTACAAAAAAAATGTTTCTATATAGTATATCACCATCAGTCACCTAACACCCATAGTACAAGCTCTGCTTAGTTTGGGGTTAGGTGATGCTGTGTGAGTAGTCCGGAAATATTTATTTATTAATAGTAGGTTTCCAATATAATTATAATAATAAAATTCGTTTATTTCCTCACACAATTCAAAGCGTATAATTTTTTTAAAGTATGATACGCAGAACTTTTTAGTGTCTCGTCCAATTTTATCATTCTTATTTTATTTAAAAAGGGATATCTTAAATTTGGTCCCTTACACATTTGAAAAATCCAACCCTAGGGGTGGGAAACAAAGGTAGAAATATCGTTAATTCACAAGTTTCAAATGTATATTCACTTTTTCGGTAAATTAATTGAATCTACATTATATGTAATCTGTAGATTAAAGCCCCATAAAAGAGACGAAAAAAACTTTCACATAACACACAAAAAATTGCAATGTTAGATTTTAAAATTAATTTCTAAAATTTAGATAATTAGTGTTCTTTGATCCTTCTGTATTTGGTGCCGGGTCAAGGTATTCGCGAATACTTTATTTAGTGTAAAAACAAGGTTGAACTTTTCAGTTTTTCGGCAGTAAACTTTTTTTAAAGATTTATTATTTATTTTGAATGTGGAAGTCTGTTTAAAGTAGACTATCTTAGTGGTTCTTGATAATTAGATACTTAAGCAATTTATTAGTAACAGTTTCTAAGTAATTTATATTTCACTTTGGTGGGGGAACCTACCAATTCGTGTTGCTTACTGTACGTACCTATTTATCTACAAAAAGGGTTGGTATGTAATAAGTAATAACTTAAATATTACCTTTTTAAAACGTAAGAATACTGAATTTATAAATAAATTTTAATAACTTTCCATAATTAGTATTCACTTTGACGCAAATACATACATGCTTCTAAGAACCTTACACAGGTTGGATAATTAATAACGACTAAATTGGTCGATGAATAAAAACAGGGAAAATTTTTAATATGAGGCACAAAGGCGTATTAATTCGGTATCATATTTAATTTAAATCATTTATTAAAATTATTAAAAACCAAAGAAAGTAAAAAATTTTGTGCACCTTAAAACCCGTGCTTTAACAGTGAAGGCAACAGTCAACATCGTGAGGAAAGAGTTTGAATAGAATAGAATGTCTTTATTGCTTCAAACAAGGTATAAAGGTGATAATCTTAATATATATAAATCTCGTGTCACAATGTTTGTCCTCAATTGACTCCTAAACTACTTATCCGATTATAATAAAATTCGCACACCATGTGCAGTTCGATCCAACTTGAGAGATAGGATGGTTTTTACGGCGAGAAAAATTCGAATAATTTCCGGGAAAATTTTATACCCGTGCGACGCCGGGGCGGGCCGCTAGTAATTACATATAAAGTCCACATGTTTCACTAAAAACTAGCATGCAATAATGAATAAAATCTAGGATAAATGTCAAAATAATTGATAAATGTCGGAATGAAGGACATGTGACTTGGCCAGCCAACCCGCACTTGGTCAGCGTGGTGAAGCCTAATCTCTCTACTCAAGAGATAAGTCCAGTGTCCCAGCAGTGGGACCGTTAATAGGGTGATGATGATGAGGAGTATTTAGTAAGTACTTAAGCATTTTTAAAGATTTATTTTAATTATTTATATTTTGCCATGGCCATGGTTAATATGTTAAAATATTACTTGGTTAGTTTAGAGGATTTAATAACCTTACTTTTGACTTTGATCTCAGGGTTATATGATAAAGATAAAGATAAAAAACGTTTATTATGTCATAAGCTAAAAGTACCTAAATTAAATATTCTATAGATGTTACATAGAGATTCCTTATGACATTATTATGATTAAGGGTGAGGTTTATTTGGATATTAAAGTGTTCAGGGCTTTCTGAACCCTTGGAATTACCAATTGAGTAGTCTTACTGTACACTGCACGGACTATTGTCAGAGTTTGAGTATTGGAGGTTTTGTCTGTTCACGTCCGTAAGTGGTAACCCTCTGAATCCTTCCACGTGACCTCCGGGTGGTGTTCAGAACAGTCTCTGGTTTCGGCCGCGGCTTGTCACCACCCTCCGGGCTGGGCCAGTGCGTGAAGCGATTTTTTCGTGTTTTGTAATGTGGCTCGGAGAAGCCATCTACCTTCTAGGTCTTCATGTCCCATCTTAGACCACATCGTCACGTTATACATTACGTGAGATTATGGTCAAATGAAGAATTATTCAGCATAAAAAAAGGTGGCATTGCCTATGCATTTTGTGTGGCTCTAAATAATCTGTGTACAAAATGTTAGTATCCCTCGGTGTTTCCCGCGTTGTAATGGATTTTCCTGCGGTATGACTGGATTTTTGCTTTAACGTTGAAAGCAACATCGTGAGAAAACCTGCACGTTCTGACAACTCTATAGAGTTTCAAGGACATGTGACATTCACCAACCAGCAGTTGGCCAGCGTGGTGAATTAAGGCCTAATCTCTCTCGTCCAGAGAGAAGTCCCTGTGTCCCAGCAGTGGTAACGTTAATATGGTGATGATGATGATGATGATGAATTTAATTTCAATCGGTTCAGTAGATCTAGAGGTTACCTCTACTCACCTTACTCTTACATCGGCATCGTTACAAACACCCAAACTTTACCTCTATAAGTCAAAGTCAAAGTCAAAACGTTTATTTCCTTAGAAGCACATAGCCTACATGGACAGGTCAACTTAAAATTAATAAAACTAAATTGCTTAAATAACAAATATCAAGGAAATAACATTGTCTTGACAGTTCGCTTCAATGTTTTATACTGAGTGAGTTGAGAAGTGAATAGATTATAGATTAGTATAGATTGATACATGTTTCAGAACTGTCCAGTGCTGAACGTAAGTCGACGTTGATATAGATGAATAAATCTAAATTTAAAATTTAAGAAAAACCCGTGATTCCAGTGCTTTAGTTACCTTATAAGCAAAACACCATAATAATTTGTAATGTGCACGCGAAGCGCTTTCATTTGATACATATTTGCAAATTTTCGGTTTTCCTTCCCCACTCTCACCCCCATAACTCTTAAACGGCACAACCGATTTTCATGAAACATGTCTAAAAACACTCGCGGCAAACTCACCTTTCATACAAAAAAAACTTAATTGAAATCGCTCCATCCGTTTGGGAGCTATGATGTCCCAGACAGACACACAGACAGACACGTCAAACTTATAACACCCCTTTTTTTGGTGCGAAGCTGAAATGAATAGTAATAACCCGACTGCGATTTAAGATTTTTGGGAATTTTTACTGTCTTTAAGCCTTTTAAGTGAGAATGATTGTTTCGTCACTTTAAATCGACAGAGATCCCAAACGGTCAGTGGGAACGAAAAATGTTGTAAGAAAACTAAAAATGTTTTCTAAATACCTATTCAACGATACCCCACATGATATAGTTTGTTGACTTCCATTTTTTTAACAAAATGGCGTCAAGTCGCCATTTTGAATTTTCACAAACGTCAAGTCTTTTGTGACACTCGCCGACTAAAAGGAATCGATTGACGTGTTGTGAATCATAGAAATCGTACCGGGCGTTTGATCTGTATAGTGCGTCAAAGGAACATCCATACATACATACATACAGAGACTGTTAAACACATAACCACTGCTTTGCTTTCCCAACAAGGTAAAAAAAAAATTTTACGTTTAACGTCAATCTAATGTTCGTCATTATGGGGAATTATAAACAACTTATACACGTAAATATACATATATGGCTTTATTTTCCTTTTGCAATAAATAAATGAATTACAAGTACGTTATTAGTTACGTAAACCAACCATGGACTCATTAATATTATAAACGCGAAGGTTTGTTAGGATGTTATAATAATGAGGCTCTCGGAAGCTGGATCAAGGGTCAGATTCAGAAGGCAGTACTCCTGGACTCGGCGCGTATCGTCAGGAAGTTCCTCTCTCTACAGCCCTGGTCACCGGTCGCTTGAGCCTAGCTTCGCGGCCGGTGATTCTCCGTTTTGATATATTTTTTACAGTAGGTAGTTTTATTTTTTTTACGTAATCTAATGTAAAAAATATATGTTGACGCGTTTAAAATGAAATAAAGAGAAAAATAATAATATGTGACTCATTCAACTCGCTCACTCTGCTCCGCTTTGGTGGAAGCACACGTGTGAAAATCATCGTTACGAGTATAGCGGAGTCCGTAATGGGTCCGTTCCGCTCGCAGTGGAAAGCGGGCATAAAGCAGAGTGCAATAGCGCTATTGCAGAAAATGAACGGAATAGTCGTTCATTTCCCGCTTAGTTCCCGCTCAGCCTTGTTGACCGCGTTTTCAGTAGAAGGCGAAATAAATTATTTTTTAAAACTCTTTCTTAGTGGAAGTACAAATTTATTTATCATTTCAAACTACGTTCCGGTTGACTATTTCTCGCTCATTTCACTTATGCCCGCTTTCCACTGCGTAAGTGGAAAGCGGGCATAACGCTCTCCTGGCCCTACGTCCCGACTGCGATGTATTTGCTGGAGACTGGAAAAAGCTCCAAGATGCGTGCTTAGACTTTTCAGAGCTATCCACTTAATAATTAACCTAGAAATTATTTAAATTATTTCTAATTCTAACATTATTTGATAATACATACACCTTTCAGCTTTCAGCCATTCAGCTATTTAAATATTAACTTGTTAATTTAATTTAAATTGTTTTTACTATTTATTGTTCCTGTTTTTATATAGTATGTATGACGCATGTTATTAACTGCATAAACTAAGTTATAATATTTGTTTTAAATTAATTTGACTCATTGAAATTATTATTGTTATTTATCTTTAATGTGTATGTATGAATTTTTGTTATAATTTGTATAATAGGCCTAGTCGTTCAAATGATTAAATAAATAAATGAAATTTGGTACATATACATAGATTGTCTAGAGCCATAGACAATGGACATAGACTATTTTTCCCGCCGGAAAATGTCGTTTCGCGGGGCACTATAAGTTATAAAATAATCTTAAAACTTACATATAAGGTAAACTTTATTAGTAGGTACCTACTTAAAACCTTCATTTAGATAGGTAGGTTAGGTACCTTGTTGTACTTGAAATAAACCTTGAAAGTTGTAGATATCGAAGGAACTCGGTTAGATTGAGCGATTCTCGTTTCAAGTTTATCTGAATGTCAGAAGAGGCCGCTAGTTAATCGTAGGCAAGTACTAATACAACGAAAAACCCCCGATTTCAATGCCTTAATTTCCTTAAAAGTTAAACACCATAATATTTTGTAATGTGCACGCGATGCGCGATTTCATTTAATACCCCACTCGAGTATATTTGCTGACTTTCGGTTTTCCTTCCCCCAATAACACCCCCATAACTTTTAAACGGCACAGCCGATTTTCATGAAACATGTCTTAGAACGTTCGGGAGCTATGATGTCCCAGACAGACAGAAAGACACAGACATGTATGTGGACAACCTGTCTGAATAAAGTAACTTATTATTTTTATAACTTAAAAAAAAAAGCCGTGTTGGCTAATTGGAAGGACACACGACTTGCATTCCGAAGGTCGTGGGTTCAAACCCCGCCACGTACCTACCTGTAGATTTTTTTCTTGAGAAATTTATGTTCGCTTTAAACACGTGTTTTAACGGTTAAGGCAAACATCATGACGAAACCGGCATGTTCTGAAACCTCAAAAAAAAAGTTTGAAGGGCATGCGACATTCACCAACACGCACTTGGCCAGCGCGTGGTGAATTAAGGCCTAATCTCTCTCGCCAAGAGAGAAGTTACGTCAATAGGGTGATGATGATGCATCAATGACTTAAAGCAATTAATTATTTACACATTATTAATAAGTACTTAATTTGCCATCAAAACCTACATAATTTAACAACAGGAAAACCTTTGGTTGTTTTGCAAATCCTTAAATTATAACCATAATAACTTCACAATAAAAATGCCTCATTTAGGTTAATTAATAAAATTAACTTAGAATTTTCTTGCAAACGAATAATCAAGACCACACAGTGTATTCTATTTTGTATTCTGTGACAATTCATTGAAGTTTCGTTGGTTTTCGCACTACAGCATCGATATTATAAAGATTTTTCTTATTCACTTTAAAGTGCCTTGAAAGATTAATATCTTGTCTTGGAGGTTTTGTCTGTTCACGTCCGTAAGTGGTAACCCTCTGAATCCTTACACGTGACCTCCGGGTGGTGCTAAGAACAGTCTCTGGTGGTAGGCTTCGGCCGCGGCTTGTCACCACCCTCGGGGCTGGGCCAGTGCGGGAAGCGATTTTTTCGTGTTTCGTAATGTGGCCCGGAGAGGCCATCTACCTTCTAGGTCGTCATGCTCCATCTGAGACCACATCGTCACTTTACATCAGGTGAGATTGTGGTCAAATGAAGGCTTATCAAACAGAAAAAAAAGAATGGGCTCAGAGTCGCTCAAAGAGCTATGGAGAGGACTATGCTCGGGGTTTCTCAACGAGATCGAATCTGCAATGAGGAGTTTCGGAGCAGAACGCGGGTCACCCACATAGCGAAACGGATTAGCTCTTTGGAGTGGCAGTGGGCAGGCCATGTAGCACGCAGAACAGATGGTCGTTGGGTCCGAAAAGTTGAATGGAGGCCACGGATCGGCAAGCGCAGCGTAGGACGTCCACCAACGACATGGACGGACGATCTGGTGAAGGCTGCGGGCTCACGGTGGATGCAGGCCGCTGCCAGCCGAAATTACTGAAGATCTTTGAGGGAGGCCTATGTCCAGCAGTGGACGTCCTACGGCTGAGATTATGATTATAATGATGATGCCTATTTGACTTGTTGTGAGAAAAACCCGTATTCAAAATAAATAGTATAATTCGCGTTAGTTTTGAGAGTGAAATATATTTCATTCATTGTTTACTAATCAGGCGATCTATATTTTCAGAGCTGTAATAAAATTATGATCCTATAAAAACAAACCGGATTTTTTATAAATTAATAAATATTTCCGGATAATCCACACAATAACATCTAGCCCCGTGGTAAGCTCTCAGATTGTGTTACGGGTACTAGACATCTGATACCTAAACCACTTAACCGATTATAATAAAATTCGCACACCATGTGCAGTTCGATCCAACTTGAGAGATAGGATGGTTTTTACGGCGAGAAAAATTCGAATAATTTCCGGGAAAATTTTATACCCGTGCGACGCCGGGGCGGGCCGCTAGTACTTAATATATCATAGACATAGAATATAACATATATATTTAATTTATCTAAAACAAGAAACGGTGGAAACATAAACGTTGAAGCCAAACATCGTGAGGAAACCGGCATGTTCTGAGAACTTTAAAGAGTTTGAAAGACAACCATCATTTGTTTTCACCATCCCGCACTTGGCCAGCGTGGTGAATTAAGCGTGGTAATTTAATCTCTCTCGCCAAGAAAGAAGTCTCTTTGTCCCAGCAGTGGGAACGTTAATAGGGTGTGAATGTGAATGATGAAAAAGAAACGTAACTCTCCAGCTACGGATTAGTGCAGTGTTTGTTGAAATTCTTTTTTTTTTCAGATTTGATCATCACAATAATAAAATGGCGGCGACTGCTGACGTCAGTGTCACACAAGGTGGCCCCAGCAGTGTCAAACTGCATCCGTATTTGGTGACATTAGTGTAAGTCTAACTTATAATAATAATCATTTCGTCGTTCGGCAGTCAATACCGCGAATGAGACATTCAACAAAATTTACAGGAGACGAAAAAAACGTGTGAATGATTCTTTACGCTTAAAATTCTTTTAAAATAAAGAATTTTAAACTACACTAGTTTGTTAAGACGCATAAATACATGTTTTTTCAATTTAATTGTAGTATTTGCTAGATAAATTCACGTTCGCGGTTTTTACCTACTATTTTTGGTAAAATCTTATCGTATTGGCGGTTTTGTTCTATAATTTTAAGAAACAAAATGTTTCTATTGAAAAATTTTATTATACTTAACTAATAATTATAAGTATTTAATTGTTTTTATAGAATTTATAAAAATCTTACAAAAAATAACAATCAAAAGGTATTTTTTCAAATAACTTTAAAGTTCCATTAATATCTAATATAAATGAATAAAATGTTTGTAATAAAAAGATTAATAGGTAAATTATAATGAGTGGTATGTCTTAGTCACATTTTTTCTTGAGTTTGTGGAAGAATTATCCTCTTTCCCCCGTTTAGGTGACTTGACATCAACCATAGATTTGATTAATACTTTTTTTGCTGGTCCAATCCATTTCAGTCCAAAAACTATCAAAACGTTTCTTCCTAGCTTCTTCTGTTATATCGCGGCAGTTGAGTGCTCCTTTAAAGGATGCATCTGATGTTCACCGCAGTCCCATCTCTCTTTAACATCTTTCAATATCTTGAATCCACTTCCTCTTTTTCAAATCCTAAAAAGGAGTCGCCATGCATTCTTTTTACCTTCTCAATGTCTCTTTTTCGGCCGCGACGAAGTTCAGATGAAGATGTTTCTAATAATCCGGTTAAATCTGCAGAAGAAGAAACTACCGGCTGAGATGGGAGTATTTGTTTGTGCATTAGTTGCTTCATCTTGAAGAGGCAGAGGCTCTATTTCTGGGCAATTTGGAGTGATAGGTAGAAATTCGATTGCGAATGAAGTGTTCTGAGGCTGCAGCTCTATTAGAGTGTTACCAAAACTCAGCTCAGGCTGATGACATGTGGAGGAGTGAGGCGAGAGTTCCAGGTATATAGGCTGTGACTGAAGCTCCATTTCAGGTCGATTCGTATCGGTAGGTAGAAATTGGACTGACAGTGGAGTCACCTGAGTCTGCAGCTCTGTTGGAGTTTCACCAAAATTCAGCGTGACATGTGGAGGAGTGTGGCGAGAGTTCCAGGACTTCCAGGTATGCAGGCTGTGTCTGAGGCTCTATTTCAGTGCGATCCGGAGTGTTTAGTAGAAGTTGGACTGACAGTGGAGTGATCACAGACTACTGTTCGATTTGAGTATCTCAATTTTACTGTGGCTGAAACCCTAAATCCGTACAGGATAGCTGAGCCGAAACTTCCAGGCTGTGACTAAGCATCGATTTTGAGACTTTATGATGTGCATGATGGTATTGAAGATAGTTCAGCAAAAGCGATTTCTTTTTAATTTTTTCTATTATTTTGTTACTAAACCTCATGTCCTTTAGAATATTTTCATAGTCGGATGAGTCTTCCAACGTGCTGTAAAAAATAACCACTTTTTATAATAATTATTATGCAAATTAAGCTATAAGTTTACTAAAATCCCTCGACAGAAGCATTTTAGTCCTACTTAGGTATAACCGCGAACCTTCAACAAATGCTTAAAACTCAAAACCGCGAATACGACAACTTATCTTTGAAATAGTTTTATTTCAAAGTGTATTGAGAAATAGGCTAACACATAACGCTAATTTAACTTACTACATATTTTACAATATTTTTTGCAAAGAAACCACGAGGAAAACGTTAGTTACAATAAAAAAACTTACCCAGAAATCACAGCGTCACGTGTTGCACTTCAGAGTGGAATGGCGGCCTTAATAAACTATCACATTCGCGGATTTTTCGGCGTTAAAATACGTTCGCGGTTTCGACAAGACTCGATAACATAAGATCGGGGCCACTTTAGGCCGAAATTTTAATGTAGGATGGTGTATTTGAACGCATAGAATCGAATAAAAACAAAAAAAGGTTTTCGCCAAAAATGTCGCGTTCGCGGTATTGAATGCCGAACGACGATTTGGAAAAAAACAAAGAATGAATTACATAACTAACGTAGTTTTAGGACTTCACCTGTAAGAAACTGTATGACAACATGATAATGTCCCACACCACACAGACATATAAATTCTAAATTTAAAATTTAAGAAAAACCCCCTATTCCAATGCTTTAATTTTCTTAAAGTAAAACACTATAATATTTTGTAATGTGCACGCGATGCGCTTTCATTTGATACTCAAGTATATTTGCAGATTTTCGGTTTTCTTCCCCACTCTCACCCCCATAACTTTTAAACGGCACAAGCGATTTTCATGAAACAAGTCTAAGAACACTCGCGCCAAACTCACCTTTCATACAAAAAAACTAAATTGAAATCGCTCCGTCCGTTCGCGAGCTATGATTTCCCAGACAGACAGGCACACGGATAGACACGTCAAACTTATTAACACCCCTCTTTTTTGGTCAGGGGTTAAGAACCAAAGAATGTATTACATAATTAACGTAGTTTTAGGACTTCACCCGTTAGAAACTATATTACAGCGTGGTAATGCGCCTCAAACCACACAGTCATATAAAATAGTCGTATAAATGACAGACATTAGATAGACAAAGACTGCTAAACACATTACCATTCCTTTGCGTTGCTCAGTCGGGTAAAAATAGACATAGACATAGACATAGACAACGTTTATTTGCTACAAAGTACAAGAAAATACAAGAAAACACAAATAATTAAAATTGATAGTAGGTACATACAAAACACATTAACTATACAAACAAAAATACACAAATTATTTAAGAATGCTCTGTAGCAATAGCAAAATACGGGGAGTTGGACCAAAACTGCTGGCCTAGCCAACCGGCATTCGCTACGAAGCGAATCGATTTCTACAATCGTCATGGCTTAAGCGATTGCGAAGTTCGATTGGTCGACAAAGTAACATTCGCTTAGCGATCGCCATTTCTATTCGTTTGATCGCTAAATACCCGTTTTAGTCTATATAGATATCAATAGGGATCAATTAATTATTGTAAAATAATTTTAGTGCTATTGTTACCAAGTGTTACATACCTAATTGAAGACGCATACGCTGCGTTTGCTGTGTTCAGCTCAAAATGAAAATGTTTGGCTTATTCGCCACAAAAGATACATTTCTTGGCAGCAATAATTGGAAAGTGTTGATGAATATCTAATACCAGAAACATTATCTAAAGAGCACTTTAGACTGAGCAAAGCTTTATTTAAAAAACTTTGTTGTGATTAAGGTTTTCAACGTCGTTAAAAGGATCTCTAGAGATATCTCTGGAAATAAAGGTAAATACCGTGAAATATTTTTTGTTTTATCTGCCTATCAATACACAATTGTTTAAGTATATTTTC
Organism: Gymnoscelis rufifasciata; assembly: GCA_929108375.1. Classification (NCBI taxonomy): domain Eukaryota; kingdom Metazoa; phylum Arthropoda; class Insecta; order Lepidoptera; family Geometridae; genus Gymnoscelis; species Gymnoscelis rufifasciata. Next base: position 6,189,920 of record OV815332.1, on the reverse strand, counting down.
TTTTTTCAGGTGCTTTGCGCCCTTAACTTTTTTGCGACAGGGTCGTATCAATGAGTTGTGGTTGTTTTATCTAAAATTTGACGCAGCGAACAACATCATGCTCTCAACCATGACAACATCAAAAAAATGGATTGTTTTCCCTCAAACATCACAAGCACATTCTTAAATCAAAGAAGGGTAAGTGGTTGTTTGTATGTTAGTACATTATTATTTTATACCTATGTTCAATACCTTTGTCCAAGAGTTCAATAGGTACATTACCTATGTAACAAAAAGATTAAGCAGACCACTGTGACCTGCTACTTACCTAAGAACCAACCTTACCTGCCTAGACCACTGTGACCTGCTACTTACCTAAGAACCAACCTTTACCTAGGTACTCATTTTTCAACAGGTTTAAAAGGATACATGGTCGGCCAGGGGTGATAGGGTACATTGATTGCACTCATATTGCAATTGTAAAGCCAGTGGATGCTTTACAATTGCAATATGAGTGCAATCAATGTCTTTATTATAGTAGGAAAGGATATCACTCTATAATTTTGAGATGATAATTATTACCATTAGCTACTTACACATGTGTGAATGCTGTTTAAATGCTGGTTAACATCATCTAATCTAACTCACTTATTTTTACTGATATTCTTTTTAATGGAGTATTATTTTATAGGTATGTAACCACTACCTAGAATAAACATCAATTCTAAGTTTGGTGGTGCCACACATGACTCCCACATATGGTCTGCAAGTATAGTAGAGCCATACATGCATGGCCTTCATTTAAGTGGAAAACATGTTTGATTGCTGGGTAAGACAATAAACATTTTATTTGATTAGCAGTAAGAGAACCTTATTTATTTATTTATTAATAAATTAAGTTAGGGCAGGTACCTACTCATAAAAAACAATGTGAATAAGTGCTGTTTGTTTTCTTGCAGGGGATTCTGGTTATCCACTGCGACTCTAGCTGATGACCCCTGTTTTAAATGCTGCACTTGGGTCTCGATAAGAGCTATACATTATCTCGCCACATGCAAGCCAGAAACTGCATTGAGCGTCACTATTAGCAAACCGCTCAAGTCTCATTGGAGGTGTTTACTTAAAGACAGAGTTCTTATCCAAGGCAGAGCAATGCTCAATCATTTAATCAACAGGTTGTGATGAGAATGTGAATTCTAAGTGGATTATAAATAAAAATACATAGTTAAAGTTACAAATATTGTTTTTTTTATTTGAGTACACATTTGCTTTACCTGCTCACATCTATATACATTTATCTCAATCAAAATTCTTTAGGATTAGGTAAAATAAGCGCTTATACAAGTCAAATTACTTTTTTATCTTCACTTCCACTCTAAAAGATTTGAAAATTGTTCACCACTGGCCCTTGCTCTTGATTTCATTATTAATAGGTACTTAAAATATGTTTATCACTGACGCCAAGAAAAATATTATTTAGCACTTCTTCTTAGTCGTAACCTCATGACTGAGGGACGTGACTATGGCGTCTCATCAGCTTTGTCACCACTACTCTCCATCGACTCCGGTCCTGAGCCAACTGTATCGACGATTGGGAAGTGCCACATAAAGCGTCCTGTGTTATGTGGGTCCATGTGAGCGGCCCCGACTACTCTTTCTCTCCAAACTGCTAGTAATTATCAACCCCTCAAGGCAGTTCGGGTCACGCCTGACAGTGTGGCCAAGAATTTGAGAACTCTCTGCATGCAGATGTAGATTGATGCAGATTGTATCTAACATTATTATGCACTATTTTGTCAATCTTTATAAGCAAGTAGAAACACAATAATATGATATCGCTGCTTTGCAGAAAAGACGTCATAACTCAAAAAACACGATTTTACAGGAGAGCGTTTTTAAAGTTAGAAAAATTATATTTTCCGAATTATTGCTTTTTGAAAGAAGCTTCTTGAGAATGAAATAATACCCAATTCAATATTTATTGAAATATATCAGCAATTATTGTGTGCGATGATCTCCTTTAATCTTATGCGTAGAACAAGGTAGAAAATGTGTCATTCTTACAGAAAAACTATAAAGCGAAATTTGTTCTAAATAGACTTAGGCCGTTAATGACAATATTTCGTTTTGATTTTGATTTTAGATATTCCTACTAAAACAAAAAATGACTTTGTAGAAAAATCTTTTAATAAAGTTCACAACAAACATCAATTGAAACATTTTTTTTTTTTTTTTTTTTTTTTTCTTTTTCTCTCTATCTGCGATCAGCCTTATGGCTATAATCAGATTTGTTGATGTTTATTAAAGGTATTTTGAGAGAATACGTCCAACGACGTTCCTCCTCTATTTTTATTTGCTAACATTGCTATGTTGGAGTAATAGTGTAGTTAGTTAAATACATTTCTGTAAATGTATATCTATTTCAGATTGACGCAAGTCGTGATCTCTTCAGTCGAAAAGTACTTTCATTTGTGTTGGTAAGCATCGTAGCTAGACGATTTGTGTGATGTTGGAGTCTCTGTTTGTAATGAACTGTGGACATTTCTATTTCTTGTTTGACTGTCGGGATTTCCAGGTAATTGTGTACTTCTGTATTTTGGATGAACCAGGGGGCGCTGACCAGGGTCTTCAGTACTTTGTTCTGGTAGCGTTGTAGAATTTCAACATTGGAATGGCTCGCCGAACCCCACAGTTGTATTCCATAAGTCCAGACTGGCTTCAAGATAGATTTATATATGAGTACTTTGTTTTCAAGGCTTAGTGAGGATTGTCTACCCAGCAACCAGTAGAGGTCTAAAAATTTTTTATGTGCATGTTCTTTTTTTGCTTTTATGTGTTCTCGCCAGGTTAGTCTCCGATCGAGGTGCATTCCCAGGTATTTAACTGTTGAGCTATGCGGTAATATGGATCCTCCTAGTGTTACAGGGGCGCAATCTCCTTTTTTCAGGGTAAATGTAATATGGATGGATTTAGCTGGGCTTGCTTTGATTCTCCATTTGGCTAACCATTTCTCGATATGATTGAGGCATTGCTGTAGCTTTGATGACGCTATCGCTATATAATATATATTTGATGAACGAAATCAATTGAAACATAGACACTTTCAAATCTCTATTCATTGAAAACGTTAGCTAAACTTATAAAAATCAACCTCTTAGCTAAGTACCCACTACCCATTGATCAGTCTTCTTTACATTTTTAACTAAATTTGCTTTAATACTTTTTATAAGTACTTAAATTAATCAGACTATTATTGATTAGTACGAAATTATAAAATAAAAGTTCTCTAAAAACAAAGACAATTGTGTAATCAAAATGCAACAATCAATGTGCTCCGCAAAGTCCGTTATGGTTCTTACAATGAATTATAAAATGGGGCGTAGAACCTCGGGATAAAGTTTTTATTGAGTAAATCCAATAAATCAGCTTTCTTTCTTTCCGTTACACCTGGTTTTTCATCATACGCCTTCTTGACATCTAATTCAATCATTCTGTTCTTTTTTATAATAGGTAACTGCTCTCTTGAATTCTTCTTCGGCATAAAAAGTCTTGTAGTACATTGTACGAGGGCTGTTTTTTTCAACTCTTAGTATTTTAAGATCAGCTATCTTTACAGAGTTTCCTTCTTCATTCTTCGAAATATTTACCCCCATTTGAGGACAAGTATCTTTTCAATAAAAAAATCTTCTGTGCACATTTCATTTACATGAAATGGTTCGGGTATCTTTCTAGCCGATTTGATTGCACCAATAAAGGCCTCTGGTGAGTACATCGGCCCACCTTTAAGTGGCTTTTTTACCTGCCTTTCTATCAGTGAGTGTGCCGCATCTCCCTCGTTTTGTGTGTGGCCCTTTATGAGGTATTTGTGGGTAATTGTTTGGATATGAGATAGTTTTAGCACCGCAAGTAAGTACATTGCAACCATCGCTTTATTCTTTTGCTGACCTGGAAAAGAATCGTCGCTGTCTGAAAAATAAAACAATTCAGCTTAACACTACTCTCATACAAAATGACTATTAGGGACAAAATATAGTAAAATACAAATATAGATTTCCTTGACCTTCATGAAAAGTACGATCAGAAGAATCAGATGATGAACTGGATGATACTGGAATCTTGTTTATCAGGTTGTTCTGGAATAGGTTTTTGCAACTCATAATCAAGTCTTTCAAACTCATGTGTGGATGGCCCTTAAACAGATCTTTGTAACTCCGTTGGTACCTCTGTGGAATCGGGTGGTACTTGAATACGTATATCAAATTCAGGTGGAGCCTGCAATTTCAGCCTTTAGAATACGGATAGTATTAATCAATAGAGTCATAATTAATTAAAAAGTTTTATTTTGTAATGTTTAGGAGCAATAATAATAAGTGTCCATTATTCATTCAATTATGACCAGTAGAACTTGTAAAAAATGAATATAGCAGTACATACTACTTTTATCCATTGTAGATTCTTGATCGGGTGCTATATTCCTATTTCTCTCTATGAGTGCCAATATTTTTTTTCTGCCTGAACTCCCTGGCATCGCCATTTGTAACGAATAGTCTGCAAAAATAATAATTTAACGTAAAATACGATCACTGAATATATTTTTTATTTTACCTAAAACGTTTTAACTTAAAATAATCGTCAATAAATACAAAAATAACAATGTTTTTTTTAGCAAAAATGATCCATTTTGACTTAATTTTTAACTAAAATCATCTATTTGGGTTTTGTTTACAGTCATTTTCGTCATATTTTATAATAATACTTTAGTAGTTCTTACTATTTTCTGCTAAAATGACATAACGCAAAATAAATACACATGCAATCATATGCATATTTTGATCTAGAACGACACATTTCATTTAGATACATTATTTCAGAAACTAGTACGTAATAAATTCAACTAACCTTTTCACGAAGAACGTCAAAACAGGAAATTTGTCTTCCTTGAAGAGAACATGCACAACTCATCGCGGACACACTAGCACCACTACTGAGTAATGACCTTCTTACCGCAAACCACGTCACAAAATGAGACAGAGCAACAGCGTCACATCTTCTGTCCTGCTCTCACCTTACCCCTTAGAGAAACGACGTTTTTTAAGAAAAAAACTAAATTTTTTTCGGAGCCTAGGTGTATACTCAACCCCAAAATCACGTTTTTTGAGTTATGACGTTCTTTCTGCAAAGCAGCGATATGATGATAATGATTTCCTTCTCTGCAAATATACTGCGTTTCATTTCAACTGACTGAGACTTTTTTAATAATATTAGGATATTTCAAAAACTTAAATAGTTTTTATTTCCATTTCAAAGTATTAAAATTATACCGTAGAGTTTGAGTACCCCACTCAAATGATCAAAAACTAAATATAATAAGCCTACACACGTAATAAAAATAGAAAAACTTTTCATAAATAAAATAAAACATTATATTAGTTTTGTGCAGACTGGAACGTAATCGAGACGGGCTAAATAGCAAATGACACATTTGACGTTTGATGTCGACAACCATAGACTAAAACGGGTATTTAGCGATCGAACGAATAGAAATGGCGATCGCTAAGCGAATGTTACTTTGTCTACCAATCGAACTTCGCAATCGCTTAAGCCATGACGATTGTAGAAATCGATTCGCTTCGTAGCGAATGCCGGTTGGCTAGGCCAGCAGCTGTTTGTATATAAAATCGCCATTTTGTTTCGATAACTACAAGGTCCTAGCGTTCGCTAGCCTTTCTATCAAGAGAATCGACTACTAAGCGAAATCGCTTGTCAAAAGTGTAACTTGGCTACGCATTTGTATAGAAATACCCGTTCGATGTTGTCGATTCGTTTGGTGGAATCGAAATGTATGTACATTGTCTACCAATATTCGTTACGTTAGAAACAGATCACGTGACATATCTAAGGCTTATGTCAATCCCATACATTTTTGGACTTTTCTACTATCGCTTTCGCTAATCGATTGTTACATTGTCTAGGCCCTGTCGATTTTCGTTTGTAAGTTAATATTGTTGTCTATGATAGGTAGACAGATCCTCTCCATACTATTAAGCGACTTTAAGTCTTCAAAGGGCATTTATGGCACCCGACCAAAAAAGAGGGGTGTTATAAGTTTGACGTGTATGTCTGTCTGTCTGTCTGGGACATCATAGCTCCCGAACGGATGGAGCGATTTCAATTAATTTTAGTTTGTATGAAAGGTGTATCCGCAGATGTATAAGTAAAAGTACCTTATTATTTCGATTTCTGTGGGTATATCGCATAACTTATCAAATTTATGTTTAATTCCTCGCCCAAGATGTAGAGATATTTTGCCTCTTTCATTCTTTCATAGAAATTTCATAACATTCTCTAGGAATATACTCATAAAAACTTATTTACAATCTTACGTGGGCGTAAGTGATATACCTACTATTTAAAAAATAAATTGTGACAGATGACAGAGCACGTGGCAGAATGAACCGCTCGTGTCCAAACCATAAAAAATAAATGAGCTGAAATTTAAAAGTGGAATCTGGGTTATTCGATGTTTCCTGTCGCACCGATAACATAAATCAGTTGAATTTCGCGCTAATTTGAGCTTGACAAGTAGTTGACGGCCATCACAGTCATATTTATTTTGGGCGAATACAAATGTATACTCTGCATTAATCTAAATTTAATCTATATAAATAAAAATGAATTGTTGTTCGTTAGTCTGATTAAAACTCGAGAACGGATGGGCCGATTGAGCTGATTTTGGTTTTAAAATGTTTGTCGTAGTCCAGGGTAGGTCTAAACGGTGAGCAAATAAGGAAAAATTGCCGGGGATTTTTTTTATAATTACCCGTGCGAAGCCGGGGCGGGCCGCTAGTATTTAATAAAAACCCCCGATTCCAAAGCCTTACTTTCCTTAAAGGTAAAAAATCATGTCTAACATGTTATTTTGTAATGTGCACGTGATGCGCTTTCATTTGATACCCCACTCGAGTACATTTGCAGATCTACGGTTCTCCTTCCCCATTTTCACGCCCATAACTTTTAAACGGTACAATCGATTTTCATCAAACATGTCGTAGTACATTCGTGCGAAACTCACCTTTCATACAAAAACTTTAAATCGCTTTATCCGTTCGGGAGCTATGATGTCAAACTTATAACACCCCTCTTTTCTGTAGGGTGTTAAAAATATTTATTTACTAGCGGCCCGCCCCGGCGTCGCTGGGGTATAAAATTTTCCCGGAAATTATTCGAATTTTTATTAAGATATATCAGATGTCTAGTACCCGTAGCACAAGCTTAGATCTTACCACGGGGCTAGATGTTGATTGCGTTCGTTCATTAGCATTTTCATTTCTTCGGTCAATAGCGGAAGGCCGATGTACCAAACACGTGTGTATTTGAGATAAGACTAACTACTTACTACGATAATTAACTACTGTTACACTGTATAAAACAGAACGTATCTAAATAAGTTCTATGTCTAAGTATACTAATATTATTAAGTTGAAGAGTTTGTTTAATCTTAGGACCCAGATTTACTCTAAATTTTTACTAGACTCCTTTTATCTTCAAAGCTACCAGAAATCGGAGGTGACATCCCAACTAGCAAAAACTAGGCTTACAGCAATTTCAAGACTACTGTTTTTGGCTCTTATATCACTTCTATATAATCGTATAAGCCCGTGTTTGGGCACCAATTATAAGCATAGTTAGTTTAATATCCTTTTAATATCAGTCTAATTTAATGCTGTTTGAGCTTACAGAAATCTAGCCAAAATGAATATAAGCCGACTTAGGATAATATTGTTTTTACACAAGTATCTTGTAAGCCTGCAAGTTGCCTGAGAGTTGTATGGGTGTTGGTTTCAAAGTTACACGGAAGAAAAAAATAATAATTAATGAAAACAAATAAAGTTGCTGTGAAGTTGTTTATACTAAAGTGCCGTTATTATCAAGTGCGTGTATTTGAGTTTTACGGTAAGTATTCCTATTGGAATTTATTATTTATTGTAAAGTAGACCTCGTTTTACGATTCAAAATTCATGCGCCTTATTAAATATGGTATTTCCAGTTCTCGTTTTGATATATTATTTGTTATTTTGTATTGATAGTGTCGCCATATGTATAGCTGCATTTTACAAGCGCACTCTAAGACTATTGTAAGATTGTTTACTCTAATTTTAGCATTCGGAATACTAAAGCAAGCTCCATATTTAAACAAATTAGGAATCCTCGCAATTATACATAAAACCTTAAATCGACAGGGAGAAAAAAAAACTTACTTAACCAACATGGTAGGTAACTGCTTCTTTTATTTATCATAAAAGAAGCAGTTACCATCATAAGCTTCTCTGCTAATATTATATTTTACAGATTCCCGAGTGAAGAGCTTATAAGGCATAAATGGGTCAGCAAAGTACGGGCAGAAAGAAGAGAGCATGACTGAATGCCAATAAAAAAGTAGCACGATATTTTCTGCCCATTTTGTAGACCAATACAAATAAAATACGCCAAAAGGATACGTGCGTTTACGAAATACGTGTTTATTCGAAATTATATTTTAATAACCAAACAAACAAATTGTTTCAATAAATGTCCCTTCTGTATCAAGATGTTAGATAATTCGTTAACTATAAAATCAATATATTTGGTTGTCATGACTACACAGAGAAAATGCATATACCTATATAATCAAGAAAATACTTCAAGTCAAGACACATTTCTTTTGACTTTAGAAGTACCTTTTTCCTGTTATTAGCAACTCTTTTATACCCATATATCACAAATCTTCCATCCACATATTATATCAAATTAAGCTATTTAATGTAAAAATAACAATATATTTACCTATTGCAAACGGAGATAGGCAATTCAAAAACATTACATAATATGGGCCATAGTTGTTGTCTTGAACTATTAGATACTGGCAATCCGTCTATATTTATATTTAAATGAATAATATCTGGAGTGCACGATAAACGTCCTAAAATACCAATGAGTCTTGTATTTTTGCCCATTTCCTGACATAATTTATTAACACGAAAGTTTTTTCATAGATGGTTTCGGCCTCGCTCGGAGATTCATCTTCACTGTTATCATTAATAGAACAAACTAAATTTCCATCGTTACTATCGACTTCTTGTACAAAAGCAAAACCTGCAGAACCCTCACTGATATTTTTCTCTACACTACCTTGTCCTGGCAGTGGTATATTTGTTTTTCTTTTTAACATTTCATAGTACTTCTTAACAACTTTCCTGTAGCCACCAGTTTTCTTAAATCTATTCCAGGTTTTGTTATCCATTATTTACTACTATTAAAATAACATATACATGGCCAGCAAAATTTTACTCTTCAAATCGTTAAAATTAGTATTCCCAAAACCTATCTAAGATCAAACGCTCTTATAACCATCTTGTCTTTTGTATTGTAAATATGTTAATCCAAAATCACTCTTATAGTATACTCATCCAGCGCTATTGATCTGATAATAGTTTCAAATAAGAACAGAAATGTACATACTCATAGTGCTCTTATGCAATGCTTATATTAGTCTGAAATTCTTAAAATAGCATTTAGCAAGTCTATTATAAAATCAAACGAGCTTATAAAATATGAATTTAAGAGCATGGTTTCTCAAGTGCAATCAGTTTTAGTAAATCCTCTTATAGGAGTAAGTGGCTTACAATAGCATAGTAATATACTCTTATATAAATATATAAGACTTGGTTATGAGACTGAGCGTTTTTGAGGCCATATCGGCTTGTCTAAAAGTAATATAGGATCGAGGCATGTTCCAAAACAATTATAAGAGCGCTTAAAGCCTACCACTCTTAGAAATTGCGTGTTTTGAGACTGTTTTGCTGCTTGGGATTATACCGTGTTAAGGTCATTTTAACACTACTAGCAACACAATGGCTGTGCAATGGTACAAATTAAAAACTCATCTCATTCCATATTTTGCTGATAACTCCATCTCCATTAATTTCAATTGAGAGAAGTTTACAGATATAAGCACAGACAGTTGAAGCGATTTCATTTTAGGCTATGTAAATGTATGTAGGTACCTACTATTTTATGATAATGAAAAAAAACCTATTTTTAATACCTATCCATAAGACTGAATCTATTCAGTCTGCCTCAGTGGCGCGGTGGGCGAAAGTCCGCTTGCGGCGCAATAGGTAGCGGGTTTGATTCCCGCCGAAAGTACCAGTGTTTGTATGTTCTGCAAGCTAGTGCCCGTAACACAAGCTTGGAGCTTACCACGGGGCCAGTTGTCGTTGTGTGGATTATCCGGAAATATCTATTAATTTATAAAAAATCCATGGCTTAGTTACAAAGCTATTCACAACAAAAGTTGTAATTTGAAGTATGAAAATACATTTAGACAAATCGCATACCGGACGACAGCGTTTGGCAATCCGCTCTCAATGTCAGAAGGTCATTCACCCGTAGTAGACACATGTGCAATACCAAAATATACATAGTTATACAGATTATATGCAAGTGTTGTAACGGTTAGATAATATGAGTAGTAATGTCTAATATTAGGTTGGGTTTCTTTTGCAATGTACAAGGTTATAGTGTTAGGATTTTAAAACTATCGTTTAGAGAACTTCCATTTTATTTTCTTATTGAGATGATTTTTGTAGAATTTAAAACACAGTAGACGTTTTTTTCCTCAAATTATTTGTAAAATTAAGAAGGTAGGTATATAAAAGTTGCAGTATATATTTTTTATGCAGGTTATATATTTTTTATTAATTTTAAAGATAAAGATAAAGGTAATTTATTTGCAAAAACATGTGTATGTATGGTTTTCAGTGAAATTATGTGTGTCAACATGTTTTACCGATTTTGGTGTACAATCGGGCGTCGAGATAAAATTAGCGACATTAATTTTATCATAAAGTTATTACTTAAATACAAGTTTTGCGAACCGGTTTATAAGAGCTGAATTTTAAAAATGACATCAACTTCATTTTATCTTAATTCGTTGAATGAGATTTTCTTGTATTTGTTTAACGCCACTGTCTTTTCCTATTATTTCCTGTCCATCCCAAGGTTGGCTAGAAGAGTACGCTTATAGCGATAAGGCCGCCCTTTGTAACCTATTTTTGTTTTTCTGTATTACGACTTTGTAATGATAATACGAAAAATCAACATTCAAAATCAAACCGGTCAGATACAAGATACAAAATCGTTCATTTCCATTGTTTGGTTTTACAAATCTTAGAAACGTCAAATATAAAATGCATAAAACAAAAAAAATTAACTTGTAGTGCCTTGCAATGTTTTTTTTTTGTGATAGATCTATGTTTATCACATAGATCTAGAAGGTACCTAGAACTGCAACCTGCTACAACCTGAATGTCTTCAAGACAAGAGTAACTTTACATTACTTTATGATGGATTTCCCGCAGAATGACATTTTACCGCGGTCAAGAATGCTCTCGAGCATCAGTGTACCTAATTTCATTTAAACCAGTTCAGTAGTTCTAATAGACAGACAGAGTTACGTTCGCTTTTATAATATTAGCGTAGTAATTTATTATTCTATGATATTAGTATGGATTTGCGAAACTGACGCGGTCTTCGGTTTAAAAACAAAACACTATTCATACAACAAAAATGTAAGCAAACAAAGCAAAATAAAAAGTTATGTATGTATACTCTTTTTTTTAACCCCCGACCAAAAAAGAGGGGTGTTATAAGCGTGTCTGTCTGTCTGGGATATCATAGCTCCCGAACGGATAAAGCGATTTCAAATTAGTTTTTTTTTGGTGAGTTTAGCACGAGTGTTCTTAGACATGATTCATGAAAATCGGCTGTGCCGTTTAAAAGTTATGGACACAGACTGACCGACAGACAGACAGACACGTCAAACTTATAAGTCTTATAACACCCCTCTTTTTTTCTCGGGGGTTAAAAACATCCATAAACTGATAAACAAATTACCACTCCTTTTCGTCAGTTGGACAAAAATGTTATTACAACTCGACCGACAACAGAATACCTAGCTATATTCATAACCACATTGTAACCACCTGACGTCTATCAGTCAGTACCTTTCTAAGGTTTCTTGTCGCCCTTGACAGTGCGTGTGGATTACCTTTCCCTTGTATTTATGTGAGTAATCTATTTATTGCCTAAGAATGTTATAAAGTGATTGTATCATCATCATCTCAGCCGTAAGACGTCCACTGCTTGACATAGGCCTCCCTCAAAGATCTCCAGTAGTTCCGGCTGGCAGCGGCCTGCATCCACCGTGAGCCCGCAGCCTTCACCAGGTCGTCCGTCTATCTAGTTGGTGGACGTCCTACGCTGCGCTTCATGCGCTTGCCGATCCGTGGTCTCCATTCAAGAACTTTTCGGCCCAAGCGACCATCTGTTCTGCGTGCTATATGCCTGCCCACTGCCACTTCAAAGAGCTAATCCGTTTGGCTATGTCGGTGACCCGCGTTCTTCTACGAAACTCCTCATTGCAGATTCGATCTCGTAGAGAAACCCCGCGCATAGCCCTCTCCTTAGCTCTATGAGCGGCTCTGAGCCTATGAGGATATTTCAATATAAATAAAAAATATATATATTTCACACAAACCACACAGCTTGTGTTCTTAATATACTTAGATGAATTATGTGTTGTAGTGTAGTTTGTATGTTCTGCAAGCACTTTTCTCCTTGGTATAATAATGTATGTATATTATATTAGGTATATATTAGATATCTAGTACCCCTAACCCAAGCTTAGAGCTTAACACGGGGCTAGATGTGGTTGTGTAAATTGAGCGGAAATATTTATTTATTTATTTTATCGGTTGCATAATCCTACTAATATTATAATAGCGAAAGTTTGCGAGGATGTAAGTGTGTATATAAATCAAATCATTTATTGCATTCATGTGTGTACAATTGGTCTTAAAAATTAATGTGTGCTCACAACATGAGCCCAGACAGGGCATGGCAATATTAGAATCTTATATTTAGATATCTATAGTATACATATTTGAATGTTATTCTAATTATTGCGTGGAGATATTTGCTAATACACTTTATATTAGTTAGAGAAAAATTATTTACTTTTATATATATTGCTCTTTCACGCAAAAAGAGATTTTGACGACACTTCACAATAATGTAGCTTACTTAACAGAATTAACAGAAATAACACATAGGCAATTTTTTACCGCAGTGAAATACCAATTTCCGGTAGGAAATCAATTATTGCGTGTAAGCCAGTTTTTGGTAAAATATGGCTGCTTTCCCTGTTTTCCCAATTAATGACAAAAGGTACATTTACTGAGTTAAAAACCATTATTACACGGGAAACGTCGCGGGTGGAAGATAGTGATTTTATAAAGGATTATATGTATCAATATAGTAGGTAATCTTTTGGTTGCCTCATAATGTTATTATAGCTAGGGATTAGTAAAGTTAGGTTGACCGAAATAATTACGTCAATTTCGTTGAGGTATTGACGTAATGCTTTTCGAGTTTAGTGATTATTTACGAAAAACAACCAACTTCAAATTTACCGATTACTAATGACGACCTCTGTGGCTCGGTGGGAGAGATCCGCCTGAGGCGCAAGAGGTCGCGGGTTCGATTCCCGCCGGGGGACCAGATTTTGTATTATTTTCAAATTCTGGTTTTCGGGTCAGGGTGTTTTAAATTTCTACAATTGAACTCTGCACTTGAAGAGTCAGTTTGCCAGTGCCAAGTTAAATAAAATTATAAATTGAAAGATATGTTACTAAATCGAACGCCATTTTGCTTCCCCTAAAAAAGTTATTCGAAAATAAAAACAAATTGTGGATGAATCTTTTAAATTATATTACTTATGCTCCTAGAACATCTAGAATGATTTCGTATTTTATCTACCAATATATGTACTTACATTTAAAACCGTATATTATATTGGTAGATAAAATAAAATTTTGATTTTGACTTCGCTCATCGCATTTTGATAATTTCCTTACCCATCCACCATCATCTATGAAGTATCTCATTTCAAACAAAACAGGAATTAGTTACACCAGTTCATAAACCACGGAGTAAGCACACACAATAAAAAAACTGAAATTAAATAAAAACATAATTTTTAATAATTACATAACTATTTTGGGGTTTTTTTACGGTTGCTACGCAAATTTAAATCGACTTATATCCTAAACGATCAGTCGCGTCGGATCGAAAAATGTTCAAAGATAACGATTAGACGAAATATTCGACGATACCCTAAATAACATAGTTCGTTGACTATTTTTTAAATTTTTACAAAATGGCGTATAGTTGGCGCCATGTTGAATTTTCACAAACGTCATGTCTTTAGCGACACTCGCCGTAATAAGAGGAATCGATTGACGTGTGAATCATAGAAATCGGCCAAGAGGTTTGTTCTGTAGGTATAGTGGGACAAAGGAAAGTACATAGACTGTTAAACACATTACAACTCCTTTGCGTTGCGTAGTCGGGTAAAACATAATTATTGTTGAAACATGTCTGCTTTTGAAAGTCGGCTTAAAAATGTAGACAAATGGAATGTAAAAACCGCTAAATAGCGGAAAACATAAATATTTTGCTTTTTCTATTATCTGATGTTGGTCAGATAACTAAGTCGGTTAAAATTATACACGCAAGCAATTACGAAAACGGATATAAATTATGAAATAAAATTAATAGTTAAATATTCCACACGCACACATTACGTCTAAGGCTTAACTTCATATATAATTCAATGAATATATGTGTGTACGTTAATATATGTATACTTACTCGGTTTAAATAGTTGTTTCATATTTTGATTTCCTATTGATATGATACGATAAAATGTTATGGCAAAATACATATGATCAGGGCTGGGCCAGTGCGTGAAACGATTTTTTCATGTTTCGTTATGTGGTCCGGAGAAGCCTAACTGTCTGTCTGTGTGTCTGTCTGGGACATCATAACTCCCGAACGATTTCAATATAGTTTTATTGTATGAAAGGTGAGGTTTGGCGCGAGTATTCTTATAGAGGTACATGTTTCATGATTATCGGCTGTGCCGTTTAAAAGTTATAAGACCGAAAACTGCAAATATACTCGAGTGGGGAATCAAATGAAAGCGCATCGCGTGCACATTACAAAATATACTGGTGTTTTACTTTTAAGGAAATTAAGGCATTGGAATTGGGGGCTTTTCTTAAATTTTAAACATAGATTTATTGAATTCGCAAAATAATCAGGCAAGTCATGATACCATACAGCCAACAGTGTAACGTCTTTAACCTACGAGTATCTATGTATACCTACTTATGGTCTGGAAATGGCTGCTCAATTGTGGTAATTCCACCAATTGCGTGCTATTTTCAATTGTCAGCGTAGGTCACAAATACAATAGAGTGAAGAGTAAGCAGGTTGAACACATTGTCAGATGTATGACAGTCAATTTGTAATGTGGATGGACTCATACTAATATCTAGGGTTCTTGTACAGTTAATACAAATTTAATTAGGTTTTTTGGAGTTTTAACTCCATAAGAAACGATTTGAGTGGCCCGGTACGGAAATTTTATGAGGAGTAAAATCAATAGTGTAACACGAAAAGTGAGGCGTTACGTAGAAAGAGACAAACATATATATCTGTAGGATTGAACGTGTAAAAGAATGAGATGGAATACATTACACAGCGTATCTTATTCTCGGGGTCTCCTCTTTGCGCGATACTTCGTAGTCTCACTGTATTTTATTTATATTATTTTGTAACATACTTTATGTATAATACGCTTTATTGAAGTAATATAAATAATCCGAATAATTACAGATATATGTTTGTTTCTCTTATCATTTTAGCATATGCGTTCATTTACCCTTTTTTTCTATTCGATATATATCATAATTATCGTTCGTAAGGAGTAAACTCCAATCGTGCGTCGTAGCTGACACACACACACACTTTTTTTTGTCATTAAGTCTCGTCTGAAAACCAGTGCAAATCCTTCGAAAGGTGGATCTGCATATGCTGAGGCGAGCCCTTTAGACAAATGCTTGGAGAACATACAAACACTTGACCCCTCGGCGGGTATCGAAGCCGCTACCTCTTGCATCGCAAGCGGACGTACGCCCTCCGCGCCACTGAGGCATTCAAGTTTATGTCAAAGTCAAAACGTTTATTTCCTACAAACACAAGGCCAACATAGACAGGTCAACTTAAAATAATAAAACTAAATTGTTTAAACAAAAAATATCAAGGAAATAACATTGTCTTGACTATGAATAAAGATATGATCAAAACAGGGATCTCTAACAAGGATAGCTATTAGAATTCCTGCGTCCACAATATGATGTCATTTCTTATCTAGAAACGACAACGGAGACTGTTCTAGTACCCACCCACGTTTAATTGTAGTATTTCGTACTTAGACCGTTTAGATTAGATCTAGACTCATCATTATCATTGTTATATAAAATGCTAGGTTTTGAAGCTGTGGCGTTGCCCGTTTTAAGGATTATGCCCGGGGTTAAAAGTAGGCTAAATTTCCTTTTTTTTAATGCTAGATAAGCCTTCATTTCACCAAAATCTCACCTGATATAAAGTGACGATGTGGTCTAAGATGGGGCATGAAGACCTAGAAGGTAGATGGCTTCTCCGGGCCACATTACGGTACACGTAAAGATAGTTTCCCGCACTGGCCCAGCCCGGAGGGTGGTGACAAGCCGCGGCCGAGGCCTCCCACCAGAGAAAATCTTACCGCCATCATAGAATAATAAATTACTACGTAACCGCCATGTATATACTCATGTTTTATGCAAATAAATGATATTCTCATAATTAAGGAAAATATTGTATAGAATTCTAAAATGAACTGCAAACTGAATGTTTGTTAATGATTAATAATAATGTATAAAGTGTTCTCATTAAGTAAGTTATGTAAATTATTATGAGATAAATCTAAATTTAAAATTAAAGAAAAACCCCCGATTCCAATGCCTTCATTTTCTTAAATGTAAAGCAACATAATATTATGTAATGTGGACGCGATGCGCTTTCATTTGATACCCCACACTAGTATATTTGCAGATTTTCTGTTTTTTTTTCTGAAGGAAATCCGACAGTCTGCAAAAATACTCGAGTGGGGTCTCAAATGAAAGCGCATCACGTGCACATTACAAATAGTATGACTTTTTACTTTTAAGAGAACAAAAGTTCCGGAATCAAGCTTTTTTTTTTAAATATATTATATTTATTTATGTCTTCTTCACAGACGATGGTGTGTCTCCTGCCTTTGGAGTACTGCCACTGTTCTCCTTCACAGGATCATGATAGCGCCGCTTCAGCCAATCACAGGTATGTATGTACCTACGCTTATATACTATTTACTAATTTAATTAGTTATTGTTACCACCCTCACGGGCCCTGGCCAGAAACCAGGCAAATGCAAATGCAGATGATTATGCTGAGCCAGGGACCCTATAAAACACAATGCTTAATTTCACCAAGGCTTAAGGTAGATTTAATCATTGGTTTTTGATATTGTTTAAAAAAGCCGTGTTAGGTTTGCACACTCGACTTTCATTCCGAAAGGTCGTGGACTCCAACCCTGCCAAGCACCTCTGGATTGGTCTTCTTAATAATTGTATGTGCTCTTTAGAAACACGTGCTTTAACGGTAAGGATATCGGCATGTATTGAGAACTTTAAAGAGTTTGAAGTATGTGTCATTCACCAACCCGCACTTGGCCAGCGTGGTGAATTAAGGCCTAATCTCTCTCGCCAAGAGAGAAGTCCCTGTGCCCCAGCAGTGGGAACGTTAATAGGGTGATGATGATATTGTTTTTTATAAATGTTTTTAATTGTGCGTTTTTTTGTAATAATAAATATTTTTCTTTCTTTTTTATTATTATGCTATCATTTGCTGTAATATTAACCTGTTTGCAAAGAGCTTTATATTGTTTAAAATGCCTGTCCAACCGAATGCAGTAGCTATGATCGATCTTGTTACGTAAAATGTAAATTTAAAATTAAAGAAAAACCTCCGATTCCAATGCCTTAATTTCCTTAAATGTCAAACAACATAAGATTTTGTAATGTGCACGCGATGCGCTTTCATTAGATACCCCACACTAGTATATTTGCAGATTTTCGCACGCTCACCCGCATAACTTTTGAACGGCACAACCGATTTTCATGAAACATGTCTAAGAACACTCGCGCCAGACTCACCTATCATACAAAAAAAAACTAAATTGAAATCTTTCCATCCGTTCGGGAGCTATAAAATAAATAAAAATAAAATCGTTTTATTGCAGATATCGTTGATCCATAATTTGTTAGTATACATTAGAAAGCTTATTACTAGCTATGATGTTCCAGACAGACAGACCGACAGACAGACACGTCAAACTTATAACACCCCTCTTTTTTGGTCGAATTTTCTAACATTTTGTCATTCGTGTATGTTAGAAAGTTTCTAGTGAGCGACATAGACAAAAGAATACAAACGACATTTTCACTAATATAGGTCTAGTTGACTATTATAGAGGATAATATTGAGAGGAGATATTGACGCATAAGAAAGAGAGATTTTATTTTCTTGAAAAGCGCCTCATTAACTTACACGTGGTGATATTAGATTGCCTTAACATCATCAAACAATTAGCATAGATTAAATTAAATCACCGAACCACTTAACGACTTTACAGGTACCTACAATTACTTTGTAATACTCATAAATAAACAATAGAAATAGATTAGCAAAGTGTGGGTTATTATAACTCGGTGGCGCGATGGGCGAAGGACCGATTGCGGCGCTTGATGTAGCGGGTTCGATTCCCGCCGAGGGGTCAAGTGTTTGTAGGTTCTGCAAGCACTTTCTCCTTGGTCTGGGTGTTTTATATACTTACTAAAAATATCAACCTAAATATCTTTGTCTATTATATTAGGTCCTTACATATGAAATTATATACAGATATACTATCTGATGTCGAACGGATGGAGCGATTTTAATTTAATTTTTTGTATGAAAGGTGAGTTTGGCCCGGTTGTTCTTAGACATGTTTCATGAAAATCGGTTGAGCCGTTCAAAAGTTATGGGGGTGAGAGCGGGGAAGGAAAACCGAAAATCTGCAAATATACTCGAGTGGGGTACCAAATGATAGAGCATCGCGTGCACATTACTAAATATTATAGTGTTTTACTTTTAAGAAAATTAAAGCATTGAAATCGGGCGGTATTTCCTAAATTTTAAACTTAGATTTTATGTATAAATGTTTTTAATTCTAAGATTTTGTGTAGTAAGTAATATTTTTCTTTCTGTCTTACTTTCTTTAGTCGCGCGAAATTTCAATGCACTGTATCACCTTAATACGGGTATATCACATTTTTTTTTTAACTTAATTAACGGAAAAATAGTATTTATTGAGTCATCTGTGTGCTCCTATGGGCCCTGTGGCAGATGCATTATGCTGAGCCAGGGACCCTTTATTAGACAATTTTTCAATAGTTTTCAATAGTTTTAAGGTATATTTAACTTGTTATTAGTTTAAGTTTGTTGTTATTGTTTTTGTAATTGTTTTGTGTAGTAATAAATATTTTTCTTTCTTTCTTTCATCTACCTTATTGGTGAGGAAGGCCCGGCAGTGGGTATCTAAAATCAGATTACTATTGTCTCCAGGTCCAAAACCCCCCAAAGCCAAGCCGTCCAGACTAGCTGGAACAGAGCACTTGCATCCAGAGCCGAGGGTCTCCTGCGAGCTGCTGCATCATCCCCCCGAACACACCCTGGACGTCATCTTCGTACATGGACTCTATGGTGAGTCCTGATAGGTCTTATACCCTCAGGAAGCAAGCCATTCAGACTTGCTGGACCAGAATTGCTGTAGTATTAACCCCGGAACACCCCCTCAATGTCATCTTCGTGCATGGACTCTATGGTAAGTTCTTATAGGTCCTATTCCCTCACAATGCCGTCCAGACGTACTGGAACAGAACAGCTGTTGCATCACCCCCTGGAACACCTCCTAACATAATGCGATATGAGAAAAGTTTTTATTAAAGTCGATATTATGTTCGTTTCGTCAAAAGTTGATTACATCATAATAATTAACCATTCTTCGGTGTTTGATATATCTTCTTCTATACAAATAAAAATGAATTGTTGTTCGTTAGTCTGATTAAAACTCGAGAACGGCTGGGCCGATTGAGCTGATTTTAGTATTAAAATGTTTGTCGTAGTCCAGGGTAGGTCTAAACGGTGAGCAAATAAGGAAAAATTGCCGGGAACTTTTTTTACCCGTGCGACGCCGGGGCGGGCCGCTAGTGTAGAATAAAAAATATCGATATATATTATGTATGTATCAGCTATAAGGCCGACCATTGTACTCCGATATATTATTTGTCTTGTTACTGTTTACTGTTTGTATTATATTTGTGGTGTACAATAAAGCCGTGTTGGCTAAGTGGGAGTACACTCGACTTTCATTCTGAAGGTCGTTGGTTCATACCCCCTACGCACCACTGGATTTTCTTCTTAAAAATTAATGTGCGTTTTAAAACACGTGCTTTAAAGGTGAAAGCAAAGATAGTGAGAAAACCGAAATGTTCTGATAACAAAAATAAAGAGTTTGAAGGGCATGTGACATTCAAAAACCCGCACTTGGACAGCGTGGTGAATTAAGGCCTAATCTCTCTCGCCAAGAGAGAAGTCCCTGTGTCCCAGCAGTGGGAACGTTAATAGGGTTATGATGATTTACAATATAGACTCATCTATCTAACTATGTCTATTATATTATATCAGATATTATAAGTATATCAGATGTCTAGTACCCGTAACACAAGCTTAGAGCTTACCACGGGGCTATTTTATTTTTCTTTATTCGGAGCAACAAACAATTATACTCTAGACTAGTTAATTTTAAACTAACATCCCCATACTCTAAGCATAACCAGCACCGTTGCCCGCAGATTACTATATGCGAATATCGGCGTAACTGTTGTACGTTATACAAAAATAACATTACTTTTATTTTAAGAACAAACATTTTAACACGAATTGACAACTTAAAAGGTTGCAAGGCTGCCTGGAAGAGATCGCTCATATCGATAAGGCCGCCCTTTGTACCCTGTTTTTAATTAGTTAAGGTTTTTGTAAAGTTTATTATTAATTTGTGTGGTGTACTTACAATAAAGTGTTTTCTATTCTATTCTAAAAAAATAATTTAAATTCTATATAGATACATATAATTGTAGGTTAAGTAGCTATTGTACGTAATACAAAAATTACATTTATGTTAAGAACAAACATTTTAACACTAATTGACAACTAAAACATTAAATTTAAATTCTATATAGATACACAAGCGGCCCGCCCCGGCGCGGCGTCGCACGGGTATAAAATTTTCCCGGAAATTATTCGAATTTTTCTCGCCGTAAAAACCATCCTATCTCTCAAGTAGGATCGAACTGCACATGGTGTGCGAATTTTATTATAATCGGTTAAGTGGTTTATATATATTAAGATATAATTGTAGGGCCTAGATGTTATTGTGTGGATTGTCCGGCAATATTTATTTATTTATTCGATGGCCACAACAGATACACTAACTAAAATAAAATGCCCCAGATATTCAACTTATTGAACTGAATGAACTCCATTTTCGCATACGATTGTTACCAAACAAAGACATGTGTGGATCACAGGATGCGCTGACCTTCGCGCAGTAGATTATAACATAACATACATACACTGATTAATATTTTACAAAAAATCATTATTCATAAATTCTTTATTGTACACAAAAGGATACATTAAGGTTTATTAACAATGGTCATGTGCAAAGGCGAGCTTAACCCTGTAAGAGTTTTCTTACTGCTAACCTGTGATGATGAAGAAATTTGAAACAAATAAGAGTTGGTAGAGATGCCGTGTACTGTACATACAAGTTAGAAATAGAGATTAAAATAGAAAAAAAAGGCTTTCATTACAAAAACAGTTTTTAAGTACAAAATACTATATATTATAATATGTATAATATATATTATAATATGTATATATTTAAACACTAAAATTAAAACCTATAACTATAAATATTTATGTTAAAATAAACATACACATAATATCATGATTTATCATATGATTTTTCTCATCATATGTTTTCTATCTTATGTTACTTCATACAATAGAAATACATAGGTAATATTAATATTAGAAAAACATTTAAAGATTCCCACTAGCCTTATTATTATAAATAAAACTTTCCGTTTACACAATTTTAATTTAATTATAATTATTTGATACTTATGTCATAACTAATAAGTTACCTACTATAGTCTAAATGTATTTCAAAGTTGTATGTCCCAACGGTGCTCATGTAAGGGTATATATAAAACTTAACACCTAAATTGTAATCACATGAAACAACGAATAAATGAATGAATGAATAATTATATGAGTAATCAACAATAGTAGTACATAACGGTGAAGACAAAAATCGTGAAGAAACCGGCATGTTCTTTGAACTTTAAAGAGTTTGAAGGACATGTGACACTCACCAACCCGCAATTAGCCAGCGTGGTGAATTAAGGATTAATCTCTCCCGTCAAGAGAGAAGTCCCTGTGTCCCAGCAGTGGGAATAACGTTCCCATGGGGGTCTAATGTGAGGACTCACTCGCTTGATTCAAGATACTATACAGTCCTACACAGACGCAAATCGTTTGTCCCAAATGAATGGGCAGATCTTTATGATTCACACGTCAATCGATTCCTAAGTACGGCGAATTCGACTACTGAACGCCATTATGTAATCTTATTTTAAATAAATCTCGTGTCACAATGTTTGTCCTCAATGGACTCCTAAACCACTTAACCGATTAAAATAAAATTCGCACACCATGTGCAGTTCGATCCAACTTGAGAGATAGGATGGTTTTTACACGAGAAAAATTCGAATAATTTCCGGGAAAATTTTATACCCGTGCGACGCCGGGCCGGCCCGCTAGTATATATAATAAATGTAAGTCAACATATTATGCCATGTGGGGTATCGTTGAATAGGTACTTTAAAATCATTAGTAGTTTAATTTCAACATTTTTCGATCCGAGTGACTGTTTAGGATCTAAGACGATTTAAAGTTGCGCAACTTAAAATCGACATTATATATAAATATATTCCATTATAAAAAATAAAAAAATAAATATTTCCGGACTTCTCACACAGCATCACCTAACCCCAAACTAAGCAGAGCTTGTACTATGGGTGTTAGGTGACTGATATACTACATAGATACATTTTTTTTTGTAAATATATACATATGATACATAGAAAACACCCAGACCCGAAACCAGAAATTGTAGATCGTACAAATCCATTTTTTCTCAATTTCTTCTATTATTATTTTAGAGGTATATATTATATTCGTATATTTTCGTGTAGTATATTCAGAAATGTTTCTTTTATGTTTCAGGCTCTCTGGGCAACACATGGCGACAAGGTGAATGGAGATCAAAATACGAAAAAGAACCAAAAAAAATTCTCCTAAAACAACATTCTGAAAAAACATGCAACTGTCAGAAAAGCGTTTCACATATTGATAATAACATATCAATCAACAAAAGTAATGTTAAAAACGATAATTTCGGATCAGATTTACACGATACGGAAATGACAATAATTAAGGTAAACGAGAAACTATTCAAAAAGATAATTCCTAAAGAAAATGATTTAATTACTGAACAGTTTTATAATAACACGCTATTGGACCAAGTCGAAGTTTGCGACAACTACGACACACAAGCGAACTTTATAAGCGATCTTTTCAAACGCGAAACGAACTGTGATATTTACTGTGATGATAAAAACAATGATTCCATAACAAATATTGAAAAACATAAATCTAAGATCGATCAATTCAAAACGAATGACATAATCGAAAACAACAATGATAAGTGTAACGAATCTAATGACAAATTGGAATCTAAAACGGGTAGTTTCAATTCCAATGACAGTTGTAACGAATGCAACAAAAACGGCTGTGACAAGTGTAACAAAATCGAAAGTGACAAGTGTAAAGAGAACGGTAATGACAAGTGTAACGAAAAATGTGGCAAATGTGTAAAGTGTAACGCCAGTGAATATAGCTACGAGTGTAAATGCGAGAAGCAATGTGAAGTTGGCTGTGGGTGCATCTGTGATGACTGCTACTCCTCCTGTTGGCCGAGAGATTGGATTCAGCGGGATTTCCCCGGTGCTAGAGTCATCTCTGTGAACTACACTAGTGACCCGTATTTGTGGCGCCCTCTGTGGATTAAGGAAAACAAAAGGTACATAAGGTTTTTCATATTAAAACATTCCACGCTTTTTTCGCCTTAGAACTCTACCAAAAAAAAATTACACATAGTTCCTTTAAAGTACTTTAAATACTATTTTGTAATGTGCACGTGATGCGCTTTCATTTGAGACCCCACTCGAGTATATTTGCAGACTTTCGGTTTTCCTTCCCCACATTTACCCTCATAAATTTTATACGGGTTAGCCGATTTTCACATGTCTAAGAACACTCGAGCAAAACTCACCTGACATTAAAATATAAAACTAAACAAAAATTGAAATCGCTTCATCCGTTCGGGAGCTATGATGCCAGATAGACAGACACGTCAAACTAATAACACCCGGGGGACCAGATTTTGTAAGATCTACAATTTCTAGTGTCGGGTCTGGGTGTTTTCTATGTATCATAAATTTACAAAAAAAAAGTGTATCTATGTAGTATACCAGTCACCTGACACACATAGTACGAGCTCTGCTTAGTTTGGGGTTAGGTGATGCTGTGTGATAAGTCCGGAATTTTTATTTAACACCCATCTATTTGCGTCGGGGTTAAACATGAGCAGGGCCTTCTAGGAACACAACACCAACTCCTGTTGCTCAATAATTTAAGTTACTCGTAAGAAACTGTAGTGAACTTTAACATTTATTCAAATTTTTATTTATTTAAGATATTCCTTGTTTAACCTACTTCGAACAGAAGAGCTGAGTTTATAGCCCCTGCGAAAACGTGGTCACTGCTTCTTTTATCTTGGTGTTTAATATGTTTAATAAAAAATAAACATATACTTAGAGGTACAATGGTGAGCCAATTAAATTACTATTTTTACTTTGCCATTAAAAAAAACGTTTATTTACTCACTACTGTATTCATTAAAATATATCATTTATCATGTCAGACATAAAGGAGGTTAATTGATAAAATACGTAAACTATTGCTAAATCTGCTTAATAACAGTTAAATAAAAGCTTTTCATCCTTGTTTATCTCTATAGTAGTCGCAAAATAAGATATACTTAAATATGTATATTTTGTGTTATAGTCCATTCAGTTATTAGAAATAGCTGTAAAATATATAGTTTTTTATACATAAGATGAGTTAGACGAAATGCGTCGTTCTAAGTTAAAACATTCATTTTATTCAAGTGGAAAAGACTCAAAGGATACCTTTCCGTTGCCGTTCCATTTCGTGGAGAAAAGTCGTACAGCATATTTTAAACTGTCAATACATGTTTCAGGTTGAGTCTCCATGTCCGAGCAGAGCAGATGATGGAGCAACTGCTGGCGATGGGGGTTGGAGAAAGGCCCATAGTGTGGGTCGGCCATTCTAAGGGAGGGCTTTTCATCAAGCAGATCTTTTGTGAAGGTATGTAAATTTTATGTTTTTTTTTTTTATTATTGTGAAGCCTTCATTGGACCACAATCTTACCTGATGTAAAGTGAAGATGTGGTCTAAGATGGAGCATGAACGCCTAGAAGATGGCTGCTCCGGACCACATTACGAATCACGAAAAAATCGCTTCCCGCACTGGCCCAGCCCGGAGGGTGGTGACAAGCCGCGGCCGAAGCCTCCCACCAGAGACTGTTAGCACCACCCGGAGGTCACGTGTAAGGATTCAGAGGGTTACCACTTACGGACGTGAACAGACAAAACCTCCATGTTACAGAAATGTCATACAATTCCGAAGCTATTGGGTGTTTAATCTATAATATAATTAAAATCGCTAAATATGATGGTAAGCGCATAACTGAACAACGCATCGACTAAGTTAGCCTTTTTTTTAATGGTCGTAGAAGTCCAAGGATGGTTTTTACAGCGATATAAAAATTCGAATGATTGCTAAGAAAACATTTGCAAATAATTACCCGGACGAAGCCGGGGCGGGCCGCTTGTATGTATAATAAAAGAATCTATCTTGTATATAAAATTCTCGTGTCATAATGCTCGTTCCCGTACTCCTCCGCAACGGAATGACCGATTCTCATTAAATTTTGTGAGCATATTGAGTAGGTCTATGAGAATCGGCCAACATCTATTTTTCATTTTGCAAAACAACGTTTGCTGGGGTCAGCTAGTATATGCATATAATGTCTATTATTATTAAGTATATCAGATGTCTGGTACCCGTAACACAAGCTTAGAGCTTACAACGTGGCTAGACGTTGTTGTGTGGATTGTCCGGAATATTTTATTTATTTTACAACATACTTATCCTGGGAAATGTATGCATTTTCTATTGGTATTTGATCTGGCCAGGACATATTATGATATGGCCAAAGGCCAGTGAATCATTTCATGAAATGCATTTTATAATTTACTCAAACATTTCATGATATGGATACGAGATATGTAAATCTTCAGCTGTATAATATTAGGTCCTTACATATGAAATTGGCGTTTTTCGTACTGGCCACTTTAATCACAAATTTCTCCTCTTTGGTAAGGAATTCCAAATTCAAATTTGTACAGCTATAGACTCATGTATTTGTGCTTCGATGATCGTCATTCATTTGTTTTTTTTTCTTCTGTTTTTTTCTGTTTGCGTCACTCATTTTACAAAATGGAAAACTTAAAATATCGCATTATTTACGAGTACGAGTTCCGCCGTGGCACTAGTGCTGCGGAAACAACTCGAAGGGTGAATGATGTGTATGGCGGTCGTGTTGCAAAAGAAAACACAGTTCGTTTTTGGTTCCAACGTTTTCGTTCTGGAAATTTCGACTTGCAGAACAAGCCCCGTGGACGGCCTGAGACTCAAGTTGATAATGAAGAGTTGAAGGCTATTGTGGAAGCGGATCCATCGCAAACCACGTCCGAGTTAGCTGCAGGCTGCGGTGTTAGTGATAAAACTGTTTTAATTCACTTGAAGCAAATTGGGAAGATTAAAAAGCTTGAAAGGTGGGTACCTCACGAATTGACTGAAGCAAACCGGCAAACGCGCGTCGACTGCTGCGTTACATTACTAAACCGGCACAATAATGAAGGTATTTTAAACCGAATCATTACCTGTGATGAAAAATGGGTTCTTTACGATAATCGGAAGCGCTCAGCGCAATGGTTGGATCCTGGCCAGCCAGCCAAATCCTGCCCCAAGCGAAAATTAACCCCAAAAAAGTTACTTGTAAGCGTTTGGTGGACTAGTGCCGGTATTGTTCATTACAGTTTTCTCAAATCTGGCCAGACTATTACGGCTGATGTCTATTGTCAGCAATTGCAAACCATGATGGAAAAGCTAGCGGCTAAACAACCTAGGCTGGTCAATCGCTCCACGCCACTGCTGCTTCACGACAACGCTAGACCACACACTGCGCAACAGACGGCTACTAAATTAGAAGAGCTTCAATTGGAAAGTCTAAGACATCCTCCGTACTCCCCGGACCTTGCTCCAACAGATTACCATTTTTTTCGAAATTTGGATAACTTCTTGCAAGGGAAAAAATTCAACTCCGATGGGGCAGTCCAAATCGCCTTCAAAGATTTTATTGATTCCCGTCCGACTGGTTTTTTTAGTAAAGGGATCAATGAACTACCTATAAGATGGCAAAAGTGCATAGAAAATAATGGTTCATACTTTGATTAATTAAATATATTATATTAAAAAATATTCGACTTTTTGTTCCTCCCATACAAAACGCCAATTTCATATGTAAGGACCTAATATTAGTATAGTATTTCTTGTTCTCAGTGATTATGTGACTGATTTGATTACCAATGCATAATATTTTTAAAACCAAGTTGTTTCAAATTGTAGCATAAAATACCAGTTTATTAACATTAGAATTAATAATACATTATTTTCCTTGTGAATCACACTTAAATAGATAAAGTACAAAGCACCTTATGTACTTGTATATAAGTGGTTAATTTATCTGATGTGAATCACTTAGCTGTTGTCGTATATAACAAAAGATTGCGACCAGCATAAGTCTAAATTTAAAATTAAAAAAAACCGCTTATTCCAGAACTTTAGTTTCCTTAAAAGTAAAAAGTCATACTATTTTGTAATGTGCACGCGATTCGCTTTCATTTGAGACCCCACTGGAGTACCTATTTGCAGATTTTCGGTTTTCCTTCCCCACTTTTACCCTCATAACTTTTAAACGGGTCAGCCGATTTTCATCAAACATATATAAGAACACTCCCGAGAGAATCACCTTTCATACAAATAAAACTTAATTAAAATCGCTCCATCCGTTAGGAAGCTATGATGTCCCAGACAGACAGACACGTCAAACATATAACACCCCTCTTTTTTGTCGGGGATTAAAAAGAAGGCTGCCCTGTTGCATGTTTACGTACCGCGCGCTTGATATATAAGTCCAAAACTCAGCCGAGTTAATATACTGTTAGAAAATATTACCAAAAACCTACTTAAGACAGGAGACATAAAACTAATTTCACTTCTTGTTTTGTCATCATCACCCTATTAGCTTTACCACTGCTGGTAGACTTCTCTCTTGACGAGAGATTAGGCCTTAATTCACCACGCTGACATGACATGTGACATTCACCAACCCGCACTTGGCGTGCGGGTTGGTGAATGTCACATGTCACGCGGTCCTAGTTAAACTCAATCCTTACTAATTTTACAAATGTAAAAGTGTATGTGTCTGTTTGTTTGACTGTCTTTCACGGCAAAACGGCTGAATCGATTATCCTGACACTTGGTACGGTAATGGGTTATACATTGGATTAGGCCAAAGGCTACTTTAATAATAATTCAAACTTAAAATCGTTGTTTTTTGGTAAGAATTGAGTGGTTTGTTGAGGGGTTACCTTGCTGTTTCTAGAGCACAGGAGGTAATACTGCGTTAATTGTGTAATTTCTATAGATTTTAATTAATGTTTATGATGATGTTGCAAGTCAAATTGATTTAAAATGCGATGTGTTTATCAGTTGAGTTGACGAACAAAGAAATCTAATAGAATTATTTACTTACCTACTTTTATTATTTGTATACTTAAACTATTCAAATATAATAAACTACATGTTTTTTTAATACTTTCAAAAGAGCCTGTTATGTTAATGAGTTTTACGGCATATTAAATTGTTTTTTCTAAGGTATTGCCATTGGAATAGATTCATGTTTAAACAATAACATTTTCATTGTTGCTAAGCAAATAAAACAATTTGTATAGGTAATATCACTGAACGGAACATAAAAAGCAGGACTAATTAATGAATAAACCTTATTAAACCCCGACCAAAAAAGAGGGTGTTATAAGTTTGACGTGTCTGTCTGTCTGTTCCATCATAGCTCCCGAACGGGTGGAGCGATTTCAATTTAGTTTTTTTTGTATGAAAGGTGTGTTTGGCGCGAGTGTTCTTAGACATGTTTCATGAAAATCGGTTACGCCGTTTAAAAGTTATGGGGGTGAGAGTGGGGAAGGAAAACCGAAAATCTGCAAATATACTAGTGTATATTTATCAAATAAAAACGCATCGCGTCCACATTACATAATATTATGTTGTTTTACATTTAAGGTAATTATTGGCATTGAAATAGGGGGTTTTTCTTTAATTTTAAACTTAGATTTCTTTGTTAACGCAATTACAATGCTATTACTTGAACTACAGTACCTAGATAACACAAATGCGTGGACTTCGCGTATCCGAACCCCGACCATACATCAAGGTTGGTCGCCGCTAACACCGCGTCCGTTGTTGCAGTCCAAAAAAAAAATTAAATAACATTCAAATCACATTGCCGCGTTTGCTTTGGACGTTTGATCTGTAGACGCATTCTGTAAACTCATTTCGATCCTTACTAAGCTGAATCCGCGGTGAGTTTAAAGTTTTGTATTCTGTAAAACTCGATAGCGCCTGTAGCGCCTCAGTGACGAGCGTTCGAAGTGAGCTCGGTCACTTGAGTGATTTCGAGTTCGGATTCGATTTTATACAGAATGCGTCTGCTGGATTGTGTGTTATTATTATTAAGCGATACTGTCGCGTATCACTTCGACTTCACAATACAGGCAGAAGGCCCGAAAAGTAAACTTTGCGTACACTGTATTTAAAATTTAAATAACAATAGATTCGGTGCAGCTGTACTTAGTTAATATTATGCGTCACACAATACAAACTCCTTAGTATTCAAAAGTGTTTCTTTCCTTTTCTTTCCTACATAATTGAAATTCGTTTCAGTTTTTCAGATATGTAAAAACCTTTGTATAATCAACAGCAAAAGAGAGTGAAAAAATAGGAGGTATAATACAGTTAATAAAGTCAAAATTGTGAAATGAAATTGTTGGCCTATTGTTGGTGAATTGAGGCCTAATCTCTCTCGTCAAGAGAGAAGTCCCTGTGTCCCAGCAGTGGGCACGTAAATAGGGGTGCTTATTCATCAAAATTTACTGACTATTATAGTTAGGACCAGTTTACCATATCCAAATAAAGATGGTTAAAATATGGAGCTATTTTGCTCTTATTTTACATCACTTGTGACAAAGCTTACCACGGGGCTAGATGTTGTTGTGTGGATTGTCCGGAAATATTTATTTATTTATCTTCAATTACCTACACTTAACTGATTGCCTTCGATGGTTTTGCTTTAAAAACCGCTGACTTAGACAACTTATTTGCGAGCGAATCCGGCGTCGCTCCTTAGGTGTTCTTGTACGTTTAGCGATGGAATGCTTTTGACTAGGATGATTCAACTTACTCAATCTGAAAGCTATTCAAACAAACTATAAAATGTTTTTATTGTGTTCTTAATTATTTATTTATTTTATTTGTTTATTAGGACCAACATCAAGAAAATACACTAAAATAGCTTAAAATTAAAGTACAGAATATTTATGTTAAAACTATTTAATAAAATAATAATTTTGTTTCAGCATTTGAATCACACAAGAAACTCAACAACACAGAAACAATACCACCGGAAGTGAGAGCAAACCCAGACTTCCTCAGACGAGTCAACTCGACCAAACACGATGCAGTTCTAGCAGAGACGATAGACCACATCGTCGGAAACTTATTCGACAAGCAAATGAGAAACATGACTTTCAGTGATTATAAAGAACAGAGTATTTTAAACGAGAGAGAAACTGAAAATGGTACAAATTTAATTATTTCTAATGATATAGAAGAAAATGGAAGTAGTGAAGTCAAAGATAATGAAAAACAAGCCGTTTTTGATGATACTACAGAGGATTTAATGACGAAAAATGATAACAGTGTCGACCGCAATGATAAAACTAATAATTTGTGTCTAAACAGTGCTGAAATAATAATAAACAACAATAATACAAATATTAATACCAATAATAAAGAAATAAATGATTCCGATACTAATATTGATAGTTTGAGTATACAGAACTCAGAAGACATCATAGATAGTGGAAATAGTTTGAAAATTGAAAATGAGATGATTTTCAATGATTTTAATGGATACGTGGAAGATAGTAAGTCTTCAAATATTGAAGGTGAGTTGTTTATTAAATTTACTTCTCTTAGACAGGGCAAAGTTTCTAAATATAGACGTCAAATATTGAAAGTGGTTGTTTATTAAATTTACTTCTCTTAGACAGGGCAAAGTTTCTAAATATAGACGTCAAATATTGAAAGTGGTTGTTTATTAAATTTACTTCTCTTAGACAGGGCAAAGTTTCTTAAGATAGACTTCAAATATTGAAAGTGAGTTGCTTATTAAATTTACTTCTCTTAGACAGGGCAAAGTTTCTTGAGAGAGTCTTCATATATTGATAGTGAGTTGTTTATTAGATTTACTTCTCTTAGACAGGGCAAAGTTTCTTGATATTGATTAAATATCTTATTTAGGGTGCAAGAATCATGATAGCTAGAGAGTTCAAATTTTGAGGGATGATGGATTTATGTTGCCGCTATAACAACAAATACTACAAACATACAATAAATACATATTTAAGAGGGCTCCCATACAACCAACGTGATTTTTACATGATTATGATGAAATCTTATAACACTCAAAAAAATTCAATGTTAATTTAAAAGAAATGATCTAAACATAACATTTCCATGCCACAATGTTAGTAACCGTACTCCTCCGAAACGGCTTTACCGATTTTTACCAAATTTTATATGCGTATTCAGTAGGTCTGAGAATCGGCTACTATCTATTTTTCATTTTGCAAAACAAAGTTTGCTGGGGTCAGCTAGTTATATAATCAAATTGCTAATCCGTTCAGCCGTTTTACCGTGAAAGACAAACAAACAGACACCGAAGATAATGATTTAACAAGTATCAAAGACTTTTTGAGATGATTTGGCTTTATCGAGAGGGTTATGAAAGACGATATAAATGGGAAATTCCATTAGGAAATGTTACAGGTACAAATACTGTGTTTAGTATTTAGTTACCTAGCTAGGCTGTTAGTTTTCCAAAAATTATAAAATAAATATAGTAAAATAAATCCGGAACAGAACCGAGAAAAGTACCTACATACCCGTTTCTTTTATAATATTAGTACCTATTACATATTATCGTATTAGCAATCAGTTGACGTTTACTTAAAAATGTAGGAATTTTTATTTTGTAAGTATAAGCTAAGATTAGTTTTAAGATGTTTGCAGTTCCCAAACAGGGTCAATGATTCTGTTCTTACATATTTAAAAACACCGTAACGTTACAAAATGAGATTAATGATTTATGAACGATACACGATCTCCTTGGTCTGGGTGTTTACTATGTATAAGAAAAAATATCTATATATGTATGACTATTATATTAAGTATATCAGATATCTAGTACCCGTAACACAAGCTTAGAGCTTACCACGGGGCTAGATGTTGTTGTGTGAAATGTCTGGAAATATTTATTTATTTTTGAAGTGAAACTTCTTTAGAATCGTGATTTCAGACCGGATGCAACGGAAATACGTCAGGTAAGCCAATCTTAAACGCTCACAAGGTTAAGCAACTTTCCGGAACGCCAGTACTTGGATGGGTGACCGCCCGAACAAAATCTTTTTGCACAGTATTTTTTTTTATTCATCTCATTCTTTTGTCGATTTACTGAAGTTTCACTTCTACCGTATGTGAATCGCACACACACCTTTTTTGTTATTTATGAAGTGACTGTGTTTGGCACAGATCAGAAGGCACGGCTTTTCACCCGGAGTCGTGGGTTTATGTTCTACTCGGTGCCGCACCGGGGGTCCCCGCTGGCGGACATCAAGACCCCCGTCACTGCGAGGAGCCTGGAGCTGCTGGAGATCTCTAAAGGTATACCTAAAGATATCCAACCAACATCTATGGGAGCGCTGCATGACGTCCCGGCCGACCAGCAGATTAAACGCCGCAAATGGAGCTGGATAGGCCACACTCTCCGAAGGGAACCCGACCATGTCCCGAGGCAAGTCATCATCATCATCATCACCCTATTAACGTTCCCACTGCTGGGACACAGGGACTTCTCTCTTGACGAGAGAGATTAGGCCTTAATTCACCACGCTGGCCAAGTGCGGGTTGGTGAATGTCACATGTCCTTCAAACTCTTTTGAAGTTCTCAGAACATGCCGGTTTCTTCACGATGTTTGTCTTCACCGTTAAAGCACGTGTTTAAAGCGCACATAAATGTCTCAAGAAGAAAAATCCAGAAGTGCGTGGCGGTGTTTGAACCCACGACCTTCGGAATGAAAGTCGAGTGTCCTCCCACTTAGCCAACACGGCTTCCGAGGCAAGTCCTAGACTGGAATCCCCGAGGAAAACGTAAGCGTGGCCGTCCAAAGCTAAGTTGGCGGAGGACTGTGAAGGCCATCGGCAAGACTTGGAGTGAAATTAAGCGCGATGCCCAAGACAGATCGGGATGGCGACGCACTGTGGACGCCCTCTGCCCCATCTAGGGGACATAGGACCTTGAGTCAGTAAGTCATACCTAAAGCTTAGGATACGTTAATTAGTCTAAGAGTACTTTTGTATCAGTTGTAATGTTTTTGAAGGTTTTGTCTGTTCACGTCCGTAAGTGGTAACCCTCTGAATCCTTACACGTGACCTCCGGGTGCTAAGAACAGTCTCTGGTGGGAGGCTTCGGCCGCGGCTTGTCACCACCCTCCGGGCTGGGCCAGTGCGGGAAGCGATTTTTTCGTGTTTCGTAATGTGGCCTGGAGAAGCCATCTTCTAGGCCTTCATGTTCCATCTTAGACCACATCGTCACTTTACATCAGGTGAGATTGTGGTCAAATGAAGGCTTATCTATCATAAAAAAAATGTCCCAACGCGGCTCATTGTCAGGTTATATATAAAACTTAACACCATTTGTAACCACATGAATCAACGAATAAATGAATATGAATTTCTTAGCTAGTTCTAGTTTCTTAGAAGGATCCGTAGCCTTGACTGTGTGCAAAATATGACTTGTATAAAATAAAAATAGCCTATATTACTGATTATTATAATACAATTTATATAATATAAATAATTTTATTTCAAATTTCATGCACTTTTACTTTAATTAAACTTTTAATAATCATATATTTAATTTAATTCAATCTAGTCTTCGACATCGGTATCTGTATCAGTTTGCCGTTTGGCATAGGCCTCCCCTAGGCTTTTCCATGTCTCTCTGTTTGCGGTTTTTCTGTTCCATGCTGTCCCAGCTACTCTTCTAATATCATCCTCCCATCTAGTTTTTTGTCGCCCTTTCCTTCTTTTTCCATCTCGAGGATACCATTCAGTAACATCTTATGTCCATTTCCATGACTCGTATACTTGGTGCAATAAAACCTAGTCTAGTTTAGTTTTAGTGTAGCATAGGTCGTCTGTAAGACATCGTCTAGCGATAAGATGTACCTTTTGTAATTTTTTTACAATTAAAACTATTTTTAGTATTTTTTATTTCTAACAGGTAACACAAGTAAATAAATATATATATACTAAGATAGGGTACTAGACATCTGATATACTTAATATAATAGACATACATTATATCGTTTTTTTAATGCATATTAATAAAAAAAGCTGTGTTGGCTGTCGTGTGTGCTCCCACTTAGGGAGCACACACGACTTTCATTCCGAAGGTCGTGGGTTCAAACACCGCCACGCACCTCTGGATTTTTCTCCTTGATAAATGTATGTGCGCTTCAAAACACGAGCTTTAACGGTGAAGGCAAACATCGTTAGGAAACCGGCATGTTCTGAGAACTTAAAGAGTTTGAAGTTAATAATGTAATACATATACCAACCCGCACTTGGCCAGCGTGGTGGATTAAGGCCTAATCTCTCTCGTGAAGAGAGAAGTCCCTGTGTCCCAGCAGTGGGAACGTTAATAGGGTGATGATGATGACTCATAACTTTGAAACGGGTCAACGGATTTTCATCAAACATGTCTAGAACACTCGCGCGAAACACACACACAAAAAAAAACTAAATTGAAATCGCACCATCCGATCGGGAGCTATGATGTCCCAGACAGATAGACACGTCAAACTTATAACACCCTTCCTATTTGTCGGGGGTTAAAAAGAAATGTATCCTACCTAATACCTATTACATAATAAGTACATTGTTTGACGCAAAATAAATTTTATTTCCATTCTTCCAGATTGTCCCCTAGTGGTGGACCTGCAAGCCCGCTGGTTGGAGGCCTGCGCGGCGAGGCCCCCCGCGGTCCGGGGCTTCGTGGAGACCTGCCGCACGCTCATGTCCGTGCTGTGGCTCACGATTGTCAGCGAACATTCGGCCGGTGAGTTACAAATAGGGGATTTTACGAAACATTATGTAAGAGGTCACCCTCTGAATCCTTACACGTGACCTCCGGGTGGTGCTAGGAACAGTCTCTGGTGGGAGGCTTCGGCCGCTTGTCACCACCCTCCGGACTGGGCCAGTGCCTGAAGCGATTTCTCGTGTTCCGTAATGTGGTCCGGAGAAGCCATCTACCTTCTAGGTCTTCATGCCCCATCTTAGACCACATCGTCACTTTTCATCAGGTGAGATTGTGGTTAAATGAAGGGTTATCAAGAATAAAAGAAAAAAATAATAATAATTCCACGCGGTGTTGATATTCATCTAATAATTTTTTTTATGAGGGTGAAAGTGTTTGTTTGTTCTGCAAGCACTTTCTCCTTGCTCTGGTGTTTAATATGTATAACAAAAAATATCTATACATGTATGACTATTATATTAAGTATAACAGATATCTAGTACCCGTAACACAAGCTTAGAGCTTACCGCGGGGCTAGATGTTGTTGTGTGGATTGTCCAGAAATATTTATTTAATTAATATTAATTTATTTCACAGATGCAGGCATCGGGAAACTGCTTGGCGTGGCAGTAGACCACAGAGAGATATGCAAGCCATCTAGTCGGCACTGCATGTTGTACACTGAGTTAGTAGATCTAATCAACGAGGCTTTGAGTGATTGTGACTGTTAATGACGTCCACTGCTAAATTTGCCTTCCTTAAAACAGCGCCATCTAGCGGTTATACGCCTCTCTAAAAGATTTCAAGTTATTTCGCTTTGTTCCACCGTAAGCCTGCGTTTTTTACTTTTTTTTACATAAGGAGCGCAACTATTAAGTAATTATTCTATTTATATTTCATTGATCTAACTCTCACAGTTTTGGAGATTTTAGAGATTCTTTTTTGTGACAAATCAGTTATTTTTGAAACGGAGTGAAGTTGGTGGATGTCTTACTTCCGAATCGTGGCCTCAATTCAGCGTCAACGGTCATATCGCCAAACCTTTGCCACTGTGAGCTAAGTTTTAAAAAAGTTTGCATAAACCCTAAAAAAATATGTCTAATATCTCCTTATCTGACGGATATGTAGATTTTTTCGTGTACACGTCTTCAACCATATCTAAAAACAAAAATTAAAGATTGTGCGAAATATTCAACTAAACCTATGTTAGATGAAATGGCATTTGCGTATGTCAGAAATAGACAAAATTCATGCTAACAAAGACAGCTTTGCTATCTATTTTGCATAAGAAGGTAAACGTTTAAAAGGAAGTATTTGCCGTCAAAATTATAACATGA
The DNA here is from genome assembly GCA_929108375.1 of Gymnoscelis rufifasciata. Lineage (NCBI taxonomy): Eukaryota > Metazoa > Arthropoda > Insecta > Lepidoptera > Geometridae > Gymnoscelis > Gymnoscelis rufifasciata. Next base: position 6,152,704 of record OV815332.1, on the reverse strand, counting down.
TAAATAATAATGACCAGAATACCGGCCATTGGGAACGATTTTTGTTTTAAAAGGAAATATATATTTTTTTCGGATGTGTGTCCCGCCCCCACTCCCGCATATTCACGTGCAGGATTATCTACCATTTCTGGTTAACACTGTATATTTTAGACTTATTTTAGATATACCTAGACAGTCAAGTCTTTTTTAAGCAAACACAATAAGATAAATTAGGCTAGATTAATAATTATAACAATACAAGGTGCCACAAAACATTAGAAATGTGAGCTATTTTAAGTGAAGTGGCACCTTGTGTATAGAAAATGGGTGCATTGATGGCTGTGTATTGTATACGTGTTTTGATAAAACAAAAATAAATGTGTGTTTTTGTATTTAATTGTTATAGGCATGTCATTTTATTACTGGAAATATGCCGTTTGGTGTTTTTAAAGATAAAGATAATTTATGTATTTGCTTGAACAATATGTAGGTCACACAGATGTGTGTATTCTACTAAAAATAGCATGCAAATGTTTTATACAATTTAATACAATAAGTCAATAAAAACCAAAATGTTAATAAGAAATAACAATGTCAAGATTTAATATAATTATATGTAAAATAATTAAATTCAAGTTTATCTGTCATAAAATCATTAATTTTAAAATAGCATTTGTTTGTCAATAATTCTTTTAGTTTTGGTCCGTAGCGTTAAGTTATTAAGATTGATTCTATCTCTGGATATTGGTAAAATTCAACTCGCCGACCGTTAGTCACTGCGACACAGTCGCGGCTGCCTGTGTATCTCATATAACCTTCGATCGTCGCGCGTAGGTATAGCTCGCGTTTCGACAGTTTGTATCAAGTTGGAATACTGTATACATAGTTTTACTGATTCAAATGTTATCTCCTTGCAGTGCGAGCGAGATGACGATATACATAAAAGCAAAAGGTCGATTTACGAAATTATGTCTGCTCATAATTCAGTTGCGGATTTACAAATTTTCAAGGTTTTTGCCGCCCTAACCTCAACAATGTCATATTAAACATTATTTTACAATTCAACAATTTCGTTGAAATTGCACGTATAATATTTTTCGGTAGGTATATTTTTGAGCTCAACAGTCCTGTATGGTCGGGGTAATTTATGCTATTTACACAATAATGAACATTTGGTAAACGTAAACAATCTTTTTGATTTCAATGAATTAAAAAAAAATCCTTAAATTTGCCGTTCTCGGCTCGAGCCTACTTAGCCTCCTGGTAAATCTACCACTGTAATTTTTAGCTAATAGTCGGCTATACAAAGGAATTAATTGTTGTACATCCTGTTTTTACTGTGTCATCTTATAATTTAAATGGAGAAAATGGGATAAGGGCATGATGGAGATACCTAATATTCTAAATTTTTTGTTATCTTTAATTAGTTATATTTTACTGTGCATTTTGAATTGAAGAAATACACTCGAGAGCATAGAAATCGCATATCCCATACATTTGCCTACATTTTCTTTTTGACCCTTTTTTTTCATTATGGATTGTTGGGAAGCTAACAGTGTGCAGGTACTTCAATTTAATTCAAGTAATATTTGCAACCAAAATTAAATTTAAAAAAATGTGCGGAGTGCGATTTCTATGTTCTCGTGTATAATAAAATAACATACAAAAGCGTATATTTAAGAATCATTATAAATGGTATAGTACCTAACTCTTGTCTGTCTGTTATAAAAGTCTGTTTTTTTTTTATAAGTATAGAGTTAGACCTTTATTACCGCGTAAAAATCCACTAGAGGGTCTATTTATACGGAAAACGGTAAATTTTGTTATACGAGTAATTGTTTAAATATTTATATTAAGTGAGAGCCATGTTTAATATTTCTAAGTTATTTCTATGAAACGGTGTTACCAGTTCTAAGATAATTTGTATATATAGTTATTGTGAATTTATTGCATCAATAAATAATTACTGTTATTAACCATCTTTTACTTAAAACATGGGGATATTTGACTGCCTCAGTGGCGCGGTGGGCGGAGGTCTGCTTTCGCAGCGGGTTCGATTCCCGCCGAGGGGTCAAGTGTTTGATATATTCCCATCTACCCCATTAACCTCCCCATCAATGGGGTGGTTGGGAAAAAAATATCCCATCCACCCCATTACTCAAGTCAATGGGGTGGATGGGAATTTTTGCCCCATTGACTTTTTAATAATATAAATTTATATTAAATCTCACTATTCATATTCATATACTAATGTTACTATTTACATAATTGAGTATTTGGAGGAACAATCGGAAATCAAAAGGCCAACTTATTTGAGCGAATCAAGTTCTGGTTTATTGTAAATAACATTTTTCATAAAATAATCACTACGCTAATTTGTAAAATCTAAATATATATACTCAAAGGTGACTGACTGACTGACATAGTGATCTATCAACGCACAGCCCAAACCACTGGACTGGATCGGGCTGAAATTTGGCATGCAGGTAAATGTTATGACGTAAGCATCCGCTAAGAAAGGATTTTGGACAATTCTAAGGGGATAAAATAGGAGATGAAAGTTTGTATGAAACTTTGTCAATTTTAAACCGATCGGGCTGAGACTTTGCATAATCTATAATAATATAAATGCGAAAGTGTGTTTGTTTGATTGTCAACGCGTGCGAAGCTGCGAGAAGCAGCTAGTCAAATAATAACCTTATGAAAAACAGTGTGTAGTGTAATCTGAAATAAAATCCCAATTATCCGTTTTACTCTGCTGCGTGCGGAAACAAAAAAAAAAAAAACAACATCGGACGACCAACTTTGCAGAGGCGTGGCACAATAAACTGAATAAAATGGTAGGCAGAAATCAACCAAACATAGTTCATTTGCTCAATAAATTGCATGACGATGCGTCATACTATGATGTGAAGGCACTACGTGTTAAAAATAATATGCCAGTAACAAAACGAATTAAGAAGTCGGTCATGTTTGACCAATATGTACACGAAATTCAGATGCAGCTTGTGAATGGCATGATTACAACCGGTCATTTTTTGGAGAAACTTCGATAAAACAAAGTTTTAAACAAGCAACTGAATGTAAATTTAGTTGATTTTTAGTTTTTATTACAATGATGATTGTAAAATAGGTGATTACTGTGATAGATATTTTTATCGAGGCTCTTGTACCATAGACGCCTTAGTTTAAAAAGAATTATTGTAAGATGTGCTGATTACACACTGTGCTAAAAAATATTTGTATGCTACACTTTAGATATTATTTGTTTGAAAAATAATTGTAAAGTATGATGTCAGTAATCACACTATATTTTACAATTATTTTTAAATATCTAGTTATTTTATAAATAATAAAAAAAATATTATTTATAAAATAACTTTATTACAATTTGTTGATTGATAGTTTTTATTTTCAAAGATGGTTGTGAAATAAGTGATAAAACAAAGTTTTTTAAAATAAGCAAATTATTGTTAGTTTAGTTGATGTTTTTAGTTTTTTTTATGGGGCTCTAGTACCTATGAGGCCTTAGTTTTTATAAAAATAATTATTGTAAAAATGTGATGATTACATTGTGATATAAAGTATTTGAAAACAATACTGTATTTAAAATTTAGAAAACAAATTTCGTATGATGCTTTAATTACTTACTGTTTTTCAAGATTATTATTTGATTTACAAATTTGCGTAGTGATTATTTAACAAAAAATGTTATTTACAATAAACCAGAACTTGATTAGCTCAAATAAGTTGGCCTTTTGATTTCCGATCGTTCCTACTAATACTCAATTATGTGAATAGTAACATGAGTATATGAATATGAATAGTGAGATTTAATATAAATTTATATTTTTAAAAAGTTAATGGGGCAAAAATTCCCATCGACCCCATTGACTTGAGTAATGGGGTGGATGGGATTTTGTTTTCCCAACCACCCCATTGATGGGGAGGTTAATGGGGTAGATGGGAATATATCAAGTGTTGATATGTATGTTCTTCAAGCATTTTCTCCTTGGTTTGTGTGTTTAATATGTATGTTGCATTCCAATAGAATAGGCACAGCAACACTTTGGGGGACCAGGTTCTGGTCAACGATGGTTTTGGAAAGTTTTGGTTCATAACACGTGAGGCGAGCATACAGACAAAGATACTCACAGTTTAAATATCCAGGACTGCCTACTCCGCCTTGCGTTGACAACACTGTCCTTTGTTAGCACAACACACACGATACTTTTCACAATCTGGCCAGGCTATTTTGTATTGCATTTTGATAGGATTATAAATTTTGCGGTGCGCGCGCGCGGTTCGTGTGAGATCGATCTGACTTCTTCTTCTTGTGTTTTTGTCGCTGCTAGCGCGCTCCTGTCTTTTGACATATATAATCTGTGCACGTCGTTTATGACGTTTTGATGCCTGATTAGTCGATACACGATGAATGAACCAAAATAATAGAGAGTGGGATATGGAAACGAAACAATGTATAATAAAAAATATCTACCTTTGTATGTCTATTATATGAAGTATATCAATGTCTAGTACCCGTAACACAAGCTTATAGCTTACCACGGGGCTAGATGTTGTTGTGTGGATTGTCCGTCAATATTTTATTAAATATTTTATTATTATACCAATTTACTTTAGCTATTGAATACATAATCTGGTTATTATTGAAGATATTTGGAGACTTGCTGGACCTTAGCAATAGGACCAAACGGGACCGATTTAAAAACAACAGCTATAAACAAGCTGAAATTAAGAAAACAATATACTTAACTCGACTTAACTTATTTGGGAATTTTTACGTAAAAATGCTTGTTACGAACTTTAAATCAATATAGATGCTAAACGGTCTGTCAGATCGAAAAATGTTGACTAAAAACTAGCAATGATTTTTAAATAGGTACCTAATTAACGATATCCCACATGACAAAAAAAATCACACAACTTTCGAACATCCTCAAGCTATTCAAGTATTATTTGGGATCTTCCAATGCTAATTCCTTTAGGATTTAATGGAGGTTTTGTCTGTTCACGTCCGTAAGTGGTAACCCTCTGAATCCTTACACGTGACGTGACCTCCGGGTGGTGCTAAGAACAGTCTCTGGTGGTAGGCTTCGGCCGCGGCTTGTCACCACCCTCCGGGCTGGGCCAGTGCGGGAAGCGATTTTTTCGTGTTTCGTAATGTGGTCCGGAGAAGCCATCTACCTTCTAGGTCTTCATGTCCCATCTTAGACCATATCGTCACTTTACATCGGGTGAGATTGTGGTCAAGTGAAGGCTTATCCAGCATAAAAAAAAGACAATTAGTACCTACCTCCTAGGTAATTTTTTCTATTGATCCATTTTCGGATCCACAGCTTCTTTTTATTAATCACGTAAATTTCCTCATCCACCTCTTCTAAAATAGCCGTAACGATTAGCTTTATCGGTTTATTGACTTTATTACGCTGTAGATGTAGACTGTTCATCTTGCAAAGTACCTACCACTGACTTGTGAGCTTTACTCGACTGTAATGCGAACGATTTTTAGGCAGTAGCGAGTAGTTTTTTTAAGAACAAGACCAAGGACTTCGCGTTTGTGCCGACTGGTACCCATTATATATTCGCACGATCCTGTAATGTAAAGTTTCGCCGGCCTACTACATTATAATAGACGAGTTATTAACGATTTTATCTTTTTTTTTGAGGTTATCTTGAGTGAAATTACTTGAAAACACAAGTTTCCTGTGAGCTGGCTTATTACATGCTTCTAATAATTAGCGCCTTATCTCGGTATACATGGCCACTGACACCAGCAGTCACATTGCATTGCGCATTTGACAAAACAACGATTGCCGGGTCAGCTAGTTATTTCATATAAAAAGTAGATTAAAAAAAATCGGTTCATAAACGACAAAGTTATCCGCGGACATACATAAAAAAAAATATATATATATACGGTCGAATTGAGAAACCTCCTTTTTTTTTGAAGTCGTTTAATAAAACAATCATTAACAAAACTTGTGCGTTTAATCGAAAATTATCAACTCTTACTCTACAACTACATAATAATGATATCTTATTAATACTGTTGTACCTACTACAATAATTAACATAATAGTCAAAAATCAAGGTGATTGCAAAATTAACTTTTAATTGAAAATGCGTTTTCCTTACAAAATAAAGTAAAAAAATAGTTCCATCAATTAAAATTATTAGGTACGAATACTTAAAGATCCTAAAAGCCGTGAATTTTTATAAATTTGGAAAAACCTTTGGATCCAGCTTTTTGATGTCTTTGTGATGTCTAAATAAAGCTAAAGGTTTGTGAAATTTTAATATAATTTAGTTTTTACGACCCCGCCGTACTTGCTAATGCTAAATTTTTTTAAAAGAAGTGGAAATAATATATTCAATTTGTAAAATGTCTTATCTTGTATCAGGGTTTATTGTAGATACTTTTATTTATTATTTTCTCTGTTGCCTTTTCATTTCATTTACTAGATATACACGGTGAAACACGGTCGACGGATCAACGAAAGCTGGTAACCTGGTTGGTTGGCTGGTTATCGATAGGTAACCTAAATACCTATCGATTTAACACACATGTATGTTCTCCGATTTTGTATAGTTTTAAAGATATATCTTTTAAGTACATAGCTTTTTCTTTGTATCACCGACTTAGTTCTCAATAGCTGATGTTTTGAGAAAAGTATTGAAACTATGAAAATGTATTTGTCAGTACTTTATATCTATAAACTATTTGTATTAGTAATCTGACTAAACACCTACAAAATAGTTTAGCCAGATTACTAATATAGTTTTTCAAATAGTTAGAGGTATAATATAAAATATTTTTGTAATTTGGTCTTGAAATTTTAGAGTAAGTACCGGCCACTATTCACCTATATTTGTGACAAAAGTCACGACTCTAGTAAAAACATTTTTCTCAAAATATCTGTTTTTGTGAACCAAGTCGGTGATACAATAAAACTTAAAATGCTGATTAGCTCTAAAACTATAAAAAATCGGGTAACATACATGGGGCAGGTTTCGTTGATCCGTCGCCCGTGTCACACCGTGTATAAACTCACCTCTTTATAGTAAAATTGAACTATTTTCGTACTTTTTATTTTTAAAGAAAACGCATGTTTCTTATCTTCATACAAATCGACTCTAGAAATATAAATCAAAGAGGGTTGTACACTTAAACGGTGTTTAGACAAAAAACACACTTATTGTTTGAGAGAACAATATTACGCATATTATAACAAAAGCTATGTCAAGAAACTGACATAGACTTGACATTTTTCTGTAGTTTGATGATAACGGCAACCATAATACAAAGAAATACTGTTAATAATTAATAAATTAATAAAATTTAAGACAAATTTTGCGTTAATTGTGTTTCAATCAGCATAATTGTAACGAAAACTCGAAATCACTAGAATAACACATGAGAGTTTATGAAGCAACAATTGTTAGAATATTATGCTACCTCTCATGCACAGTAGCTATCATTCGATTGTAACAAAACAAAGACCAGCAGATTTTTAATATTACATTACATGATGTGAACTTATTAATAAAATAAATAAATAAATATAATTGCTTTATTTTAGCAATAATTTAATCCCCGTATTCATTAAATTATTTAATTTCTAATATGAGACTGATAGTTTGAAAAAAAAAAACATTATTCTTAAACCTAAATCTATTTAATAACAGCTCAATAAAAGATAATCTCTTTAGTCGCAAAGTATGGCATGAATTAGCTTATTGTGTTTATTAAATTATATTTTATAGTTTCGAGGGTTCATCGGTCGTAACAGATGATCCACGATGCTGACACTTTAAAATTAATATAAAAATAAATAATGTACATTATTATTATTGTTAATTTATGTAAGTCTGTAAGGTAAATTTTTATACGGGCCTTAGATGCCTAAAATAAATGGTTTAATTAAATTAATTATAGCTAACTCTGTTATATTAGCTAGAAATATCAGTTTTTATGAATACGTGGGTTACAATTACAAAAAACGTATTAAGCATTAGAGTAAAATTAAATTAAAAACAAATGAGAACTTTGGTGGAATGGTAACAATAACAATCGTATATTACCAAAATAAATATATATTAATAATAATATTTTATCACAAAAGTACATTTAAAAGAAATGCAGTTAACAAAACTCGAAAGCCACTTATAAATAAGTAAGTAATATTATGTTGAACAAATTAACACGAGCACTCAATAAATAATTACTTATATCTAACAAATAAAAGTAAATGTTATGTACTGTCCCCTAGGTTGGCAACACTCTTTGCGTTGTAACTATATGCAGATATTAAACTGTTGATTTCCCTAATAAAATATGCAAATATTTTGACGGACTATGCACAAGTCATCTAACCCCAAACTAAACAGAGCTTGTTCTATTAGTGTTAAAGAAATATCGAAGAATATTAGAAATTACGAGAAAATAAACTATGTTATTTTATATCTGCGCACGATGCAAGCCAACAATCAAGAAGAAGAAGAAGAAGAAGAAAACTACTTGCTCCTGAGATTACTCCCTAAAGCCTAACCAATTCAATTTACAAGCCTCATATATAATATTAGTATTAGAAGTGTGGATAGAATATAGAATATTTCTAGGTAAAATTTTATCATGCTAAACATTACGGGTCCTAATCAGATCTATTTTTTTTTATCAGAGCAGATTTCTTAAAAACTATAAAATATTTGGAAATCCCAAAACGTACATCTAATTCACCATCTATTTAACTTGTAAGTGTAAAATTTTCATTTTGATATGCCTTTAAACAGGACCAATAAAATCAAATAATTTAGGAGTTCTAAGAAAATCACAGAACGTACATTCTAACAGTTTTGAAGCTAATTAGTAGCAGATAACAATGATTAATAATCATAACGTACTGGGCTTGAAGTATATTTGTAAGAATCCAACTTTTTATATCAGTATTTATTGTAACACCAAAAATCTCGCGACGAAGTTGACAAATCAAGTTATAAGGGTCCTTAGTTGGATTCAATCTTGTTTCTTTTTGCTCCAGCATAATCATTTAACATTCGTCTATAGATTGTTAAAACGTTAAAAGAAAGGGATACTAGAAATAGCCACTGAACAAGATATTATATAATAAAAAATCTCTGTGCGCGAAAGTGCTAAGGAACTCTTACTGGAGGATTTTTTCTGTTCACGCCCGTAAGTGGGTAACCCTCTGAATCCTTACACGTGACCTCCGGGTGGTGCTAACAGTCTCTGGTGGGAGGCTTCGGCCGCGGCTTGTCACCACCCTCCGGGCTGGGCCAGTGCGTGAAGCGATTTTTTCGTGTTTCGTAATGTGGCCCGGAGAAGCCATCTACCTTCTAGGTCTTCATGCCCCATCTTGGACCACATCGTCACTTTACATCAGGTGAGATTGTGGTCAAATGAAGGCGTACCTAGCATTAAAAAAACTCGGTGCAGATAGCACTAACAGTAAGGCCGCCCATTAATCACGTGATCTTTTTCCAAGCACTTTATAATTCCCTTCCCTCCTTGGTGTTTTATGATTAACTCACCATCAGCCATCAAAAATCACGCGTATTTTTTATACCTACAAAAATCTTCCAATGTATTAATGCAACTTCTTAAGAAACAGGAAGTATGTGCAATTTAGGATCGTGATAAAACTGTCTAGAGAGAAAAGTTGCGCACTACATTCAGCTTTTCAAACGATTGACAAAAGAGTAGGTAATAAAATACACGTGAAAAAAAAACCTAACCCCAAACTAAGCAGAGCTTGTACTATGGGTGTTAATATACTACAAAGGTAAAAATCTTATTCGATCTCCCCCCACCTCCTCCCCCTAGTGATATTAGGTGATTTGTCAAATCCTATGACTATTTACAAACTTGAGATTGATTAAGTTGTGCTAACGGTTAAGTCTTATTCCGTAACAAAGCATAAAAACCATAATTTGTGATTATAAATAAATTGATCAATCAAAGAGATGTCTAGTAATTAGTAAAACTGATTCTGATTTTTCTCGAATAGGTGAAAAAAAAATATGAGACCGTTATTAAGATTATTCAAAAAAATTAGGCGATTTTATTTGAATTTTTCTTGCTAACAAAAAATCTAGACTTTGCAGTGCATTAAAGGTTCCAGTGACGGAACGCTTCGTGCGATTTCTACTCAATTTCTTTTAAATTGTGGTGTAACTTCGATGCTCTATACTTTATTATCTTACTATATATAAATCTCGTGTCACAATGTTTGTCCTCAATGGACTCCTAAACCACTTAACCGATTGTAATAAAATTCGCACACCGTGTGCAGTTCGATCCAACTTGAGAGATAGGATGGTTTTAAGGCGAGAAAAATTCGAATAATTTCCGGGAAAATTTTATACCCGTGCGACGCCGGGGCGGGCCGCTAGTTTCTTATAAAATAAATGTCCAGTAAATAATGCTTCCTGTATAGTCTGGCGGACTAAACAAAAGAGCATTATTTTATCATCATGCCCATGTTAGGCTTACTAGCACTTTCGTTAAAATGTATTTACCCTCGGAAAATCTTATGAGTTATTTATTTATAAGCAAGTTCGCTTCTCAACTCAGTATAAAACATTGAAGCGAACTGCCAAGACTACATTATGTTATTTTTCCTTGATAATTTTTGTTTTAAGAAATTTTGTATGCCTTGTATTTATTTCTAAGGAAACGTAAATAAACGTTTTGCCTTCTGACTTTTTATTTAAGTTTTATTCTGAGTCGTGAAAGAGTAAAAAAATGTAGTTTTACTATTTTCTTTTCTTTTCATTTTTGTAATGGCCTTAGCCCAGCAGTAGGACAACATGGGCTAAAGAAAAAAAAATGAGGGTAGGAAATAATGGTTATGACTTATTCTGTACAAGTGGGATTACGGCCAGGCGTCTGCTACACAGAGGTTTTTCCTGTTAATGCTTTTTAGTAGTTTTTAGTTGGTAATTACTATGCATTATTTACTTTGAGATGATTATTTAACACTTTAGTACCGTAACCCCATGTTACAAATATGTATAAAAGAAATACCCCTTAAGAATAATAAATAATTAAAATTCTTTTAGATTCGGTCTAGATTGTTTGTCTCATAAATATATTATATTAACCAGTTGTTCATTAATTTTCATTATTTTTTAATTATTCCTAACACTAGCAAAAATGTATGAAAAACCAAGCGTCGCAGTCCTGTAAGGTCATGCTTAAATCAAGGTCATACTATCTATACAGTATTCCAACTTCATACAAACGGTCGAAACCAGAGGTCCGCGCGCCTCGAGCGAGGCACACGCGGGGCGCACAGTCAGTCGCAAGTGTGCTGCGGTGAAAGTAGTTTTTTGCTAATAATCGCCTGATTTTTATTATTTAAATAAGTAAAAGTTACGAGGAGAATAATTTATGCTTATTATTTTTTATTAAGCTATAATATTCCGATTTTTTATAAGTTAATATTTATTGATAAAGAATTTTGTATATCCCCGATATACAAAATTAGTCGAGGCGAAATGGTTTTTCGGTTGTTAAGCCTGAAGTCAAACTGAGTTAAGTTTTTTAATATCTACTTATCAAAATATATCAACAACATACATTTTTATTGAACACTTTCTAGTGCATCATCATCATCATCACCCTATTGACGTTCCCACTGCTGGGACACAGGGACTTCTCTCTTGACGAGAGAGATTAGGCCTTAAGTCACCACGCTGGCCATATACACATCTAGTGCATCATTTCTAGTGCATATACACATAATTTAGTTTTTATTTAAAAATTAATACCTATTTACAATTAGAAAACTTGGAAGACTCTAGCAGCCCTATTGTATGTTCGCGTACCGCACGGCTGTAGATTTATTTCAGAGACTCGGCCGAGTTGTAATACTGGATATATAATATTATCGTGCTTACACAGCTGATTTTCGAGGACACCGAATTTATTTGCAGCTAATTTAAAATAAATATCAATATTTTCAAGATTAAGTTTAATTTCTTTTTAGTTATAAGGAATGAGCCTGAAAAAATTGAGAAGCAATATAAACACGCGCCTTAATTATTAATTTGTAAGGGTCTGTTTCGTTTAATTTTTAAACACGCTAATTAATGAGTAATGCATATAAAAATGCAGATAGTGAAGAAATAGCGGTTGAATTAAATTGACGCGTAAACTAATAATTCTTATAGAATCCGGACTAGATTGAAGATAAAATACCATTGTATGAATGTATGAAATTAGTATGAAGCAATTTAAAAAAAAAGTAATTATACGTCAAAAATGATAAACTTCAGAAAAGTGTTTCGTGTTTATCTAGATACTATTAATACAATAGGGATTTTGAGAATAGAGTGTTAAAGACGCTCCCATGTATTAGACTACGTGGAGAAATGTTAAAATTGCATCTAAATAATGTTATTGACTATACAGGTGTGTCGTTAATAATGGATAATGGGATGGTTACCCCTTAACAATATCCATTACAGCTATATCACAATACATTTATTTCACAATCATTGGTCAAAACTACAAGTTGTGAAAATAAATAAGAAAAAATTGCTTAAGATGTTAATGTCAGTAATTTTTACGATAATCACGCCTCTAAATGTAATTAAATAAACGAATCAAGTATCTAGGAGTTGAATGTCAAAAAAATACACCAAAATACCTAATTTTATTGATATGGCAGACGATTCAATCGCCATTGAAGTAGAAATTTAAAAAAATCTAAAATGTTCACCATTTTTACACTGTTGGGTAAAATTACATTAAAATACGGTTTTATTGTAGCCGCATAGCTGGGTTACCACCCCTTAACGGATTAACCATTATTAACGACACATCCTGTATATTATGATATAAACTTGATTTAATGTGACGAAAATTAGCATTGAAAACTCACACAAAATTAGTGACTAAATTCTAGATTCCTAACTAACTAACTTAGTTAATATTTCGTATACTGTTTTTTATGAACATCTCGAGCCGTCGATACATTTTCTTTTTCTATATCTCTATTAGTATCATGATATTTTGTATGTGTATCGTGTTGACTATTCGTGAAGTATCTTTTAGAGTAAGTATTATACTTTTTAGTATCTGTATTATTTCTTGTATCGTTATAATATTGTGTGCTAGATTTATCGAGGTTTGATTTGTACATATCATGACCTAATCTTCTTTCATAACTTTCGTATTTAGATTGATATTTAGGATACCTTTGTGTATCTTGGGATTTTGCTTGTAAATTGTGTCTTTCAGAACCTCTGTCCGAGATATTTGTATGTGTATTATATAATTTGGTATTTCTATTATAGCTAGATTTGGAAGTATCGCGATCACGTGTTTCAAAATCCGCATTTTTATAATAATTGACAGCGCTGTCATTATATTTATGTATTTTTTCATTATTTGCGTATTTATTGTATTTCTTATTATCATAATGATATGTATGATTAGAATATTTGCTTGTAATTGGTCGATCGGTAGTTTCATATTTATAATAATTATGTTTCGATGTATACGGTTCATAATAATTGTTATGATAGTTATTTCTCTTTTGTTTTATGTCTAATGATATATTTTTACGTATTACATGTGTATTATTTGAAGTTTGTTCCAATTCGCTGTCAGTTTTGGAGTAATTTCGTATATTTTTAGTATATGACTTTAATTTGCTGTCTAAATCTTGCTTAGTGTTAGTATATTCATATTTTTCGGGTAAAGAATAATATGCATTATCTTCATGAGTATTATAACTCTTATTATCATTTGTCTTTTCGTTATTATAGGAAAAATTTACTAATTGATTGTTATGACCAGAATTTGTATTATCTACATCAACTTCTTTATCTACATCAACTTCTTTATCTACATCAAAGTCAGTTGAATTTTTATATTTAATAGCTTTTGGTGGTTTATAATACGGCTGTGATTGTTTAGCTTTCCTATTATTGTTAATAGTGCAATATTTGAGGTTATCAACTAAATCGGCCATTTTTACGTTACTATCCACTGAATTCTTAATTTCATCCAAAGTATTTGTATTTGCTACGTCTTTATTATCAAGGAAATTATTTAAGTTAACTTCACTGAGATTTAATGTGGTTATCACATTTTGTGTGTTGCTTGAAAATATGCTATGTGTATTTTCAATAACAGTTTTATTTTCAGTTAAAAGCGGATCATTCTCAGCTACAGTATAAATAAAATCGGCAGTAACGTTAAGTATTGCTATCATTTCATCTTTATCAAACTTTTCCGTCCGCTCGCCATTCCAAAATCTCTCAGCGTCTTGAAAATATCTGTATTCCAGATCCTCCTTTTCTTTATTATATGATCTGTGTATATTTTTGTTTCTAGTAATTTTCTCTGCTTCGGATTTTATTATTTTACTATCATCGTCTAAGTTACTATCGCTGAATTTAAACTCAAATTTGACTGCTTTATTTTCTAAACTATTAAATTGTAGATTAGCTACCGGATCGACCTTACACAAAAAGTTTTCTTTACTACTTACTACATTACTCTTAAGTACACTATCTAGATTAAAATTTTCAATTCCTAGATCTTTAGTATCTTCTACATTTCGAACATTATTAACATCTAGCATACTACCTAAATGATATTCTTTTTCACCTAAAACTAAATCATCAATTGCATTATCTACTTTGCCACATATCTCGCTGTCTTCAATACCCATTTCAGTTTTCAACACCATATCAGATCTCAAAATAGAACTCTTTTCATCATCTACATTAAAATGTTTAAATCTAATACTAGAATCACTATCATTACCATCTAAACTATCAAAACGTTTAAAAGAATCATCTAAATCATAATTACTACTTTGATAACTTACATCTATATTGCTCTTTGGAATTATACTTACATATTTGCTAGTATCTCTATGCTCATAAGAGACATTATCTAAATTACCATATTTGGCTATAGACTCATCAACAGTAACAAGTACAATACCATTATCATTATGATACGAATCTTCTGCGCTAAGATCACTTTCTTTATCCTTACACCCTGCAATCATAACATTCATATTGATATTATTCATTTGAGCGTGTTTACCGTTTGGCCTCACTTCATTAATTAAAGTATCTAGCTTATCAATTAACAAATCGTCTCTACAAACCTCTTTCAATTCTTCGTCTGCATTATCAATTCCACTAATTCCGTCTTCATTTTCAATCCCATTTAAGTGACTAGAATCAATTATCTTTGGATATTCCCCTACTTTCTCTAATCCATTTGATGGTAGCTCCTTAACAAACTCTGCCTCCTTTAGATATATGCTCCCTCTTTCTGAGCACTCCTTTTTATTACTATTCTCCCCTACCCCCTCAAGAAAAACTACCTCTCTTGACCCTTCCACCATAAGCCTATTTCCTATACCCCCCTTGTTAAGCCTAGTTTCACAAATATCTACCCCTTCTATACTAAAGCTGCCTCTTTCAATACCACCTATGATAAGCCCATCCTCTATCCCGTCCGTTCCAAGCCCAGTTTTACCAACACCTACCTCTTCAAGACAAACGCTCTGTCTTGCCAACCCGCCTATTAAAAGCTCATATCCTTTCCCCCCTTTAGTAAGCCCAGCAATATCACACTCTAAGCCATCATTAGCGCTGTCTCTTCTTGAGCCCCCAGTAAGAGGACGATTCCCTTCTACCCCTCGAATGAAAGCAGTCTCTTCTGAGTTTCCCAATGTAAGCCCCTCTGTTGAGCCCCCCATTATATGCCCCTCACCTGAGCCCCCCGTTGTAAGCCCCCCCTTACCAATCTGCATAGAGTTACAGCCGCGCAGAGCGTCGCCCGCCTAGGCGAACAGGAACTTAGGGTTGGCGTCTATCAGCTCGCACACGAATTGGTCTTGCTCCTGTGGTTTTTTTATCCAGCGGCCGAGTTTCGCGCGCTCGAACGCCTCGAATAGGTGGGTTTTCGCTTCCTGTGGAAAGATTTAAGATGCGTATACGACTTTTAACGAAGAATATGTCATTACATCATTATGTCACACATTGTCATTCCTCTCTTAGGTCCTTCGTCAGAAATAAATAAAATAAATATATATTTACACCCAGACCAAGGAGAAAGTGCTTGCAGAACATACAAACTCCGCGGGAATCGAACCCGCTATGACTTACGCCGCAAACGGACCCTCGCCCACCGCGCCACTGAGGCAGTCAAAACCAGAAACCAGAAATTATAGATCGTACAAAATCTGATCCCCCAGCGGGACTCGAACGCGCAACCTCTAAGCCACAGAGGTCGTCATATATAAATACTACCTTAAACGCCATGGCCTTAAAAAGTAGTTCCTGATCAGCTGCGTTCAAACAAACAAACAAACAAACCGTTCAGCTTAATAATATTAGTATAGATTTTAACTAGTCTCAGAACTCACTTGATAAGCAGGACACAGCTGTTTCGCCTCGCAGTATAACATGTTTTCATCTATTCGTAGACTCTTCTGTACTATTGCGTCATCCTAGAAAATAAAATCAATCAAACATTTATCAAAAACCAAGAAAAGTACTACATAGTTAACGCAGTCTTTAGTTCACCTCCTGTGCTAGTTAGAAACTGTGTTACATATAAAATACCTAACAAAGGCTTATATATTAATAAATTACAGACTAACATATACTATGATAAACAAATTAAAACTAATTAGGGATTTTTCTTCGTGAACGCATCCCTATAGCGTCTGTATACGACTCCTGCAGACCAGAAGTTTGGAGCGAGGAACATTATCTTGTGCAACATGTAAAATATTATTATATTATGCAAAGTATTGCAAAAAAGCTTTTGTGTTGGCTAAGTGGGAGCTCACTGGACTATAATTCGAAGGTCGTGGGTTCAAAACCCGCCGCACCTTTGGATTTGTATTATGTTACCTGAAAAGACCCATTGTATACAAATCCCATCCCTTCTATATTATTTATTTATTTCTTCTATTTAAATTAAGTAAATATGGTATTAGGGGGAGAGCTAAGGAGTGGCTAGAAAGTTACCTAAAGAAAAGACAGCAGTGCGTTGAAATATCAAATGTCGTAAATAAGATAAAAACAGTTTTTAGATCTGAACTAAATACAAACAACTGTGGGGTTCCACAAGGGAGCGTACTTGGCCAGTTTCTCTTTCCAGAAGCAGAAAACAATATTATTTCCGGGCTGGGCCAGTGCGTGAACCGATTTTTTCGTGTTTCGTAATGGCGTGTGGCCCGGAGAAGCCACCTTCTAGATCTTCATCTCCCATCTTAGACCACATCGTCACTTTACATCAGGTGAGATTGTGGTCAAATGAAGGGTTATAAAACATTAAAAAAAAAACAGACGGAATAAATTGACGTTCGAAAGAGAAGCTCTTACTAAGTCAATTGAATGGCTGAATCAAAATAATCTTAACATTAACCTGAGAAAAACTAATATAATTCAATTTGGGACATAAAAAAAATTAAATGCAAATATTAACATCAATTATGGTATTTTAATTGACAAAAACTTGAGCTGGAAAGCACATATTGATCAAATTTGCATTTAAATCGATAGATTCGTGACAATTCGTGTATGCAATTAGGAGTCTTAGACTGCGCGTATCTATGGAGGCTGCTCTCACAGCGAACCATGGCTACGTCTCCTCGATATTGGATTACGGTCTCATAATGTGGGGAAACTCCGTAGACTTCAACAAAGCTTTTAGAGCCCATAAAACTCCATCCGCGCTTTATGTGAATACTGGAGCACAGACAGCTGTAAACCATTGTTTAGGAGTTTTAGGATCTTACCACTACCGTGCATGTATATCAGAGATGTTTGTGTCTTTGTCAAGCTATATCCTCAGTATTTTAAGCGGCATGCAGATGATCTGACTAGACATACTCGGCACAAAAATAGGTTATACGTCCCACCATGTCGGCTTAAGCTCGTTACGCGTAATTCTTTCTATCATGCCATTACTATCTACAATAAACTACCTGACTCTTTAAAAGATAATTTAAATATATTAAAGATTAATTTGAGACTGGCTTTTAGAAAAGTGTTTTTATGACATGCGTGAATATATGAATTTAATAAACTGTCATTATTACCTAATTACCAATTATGATTAAATTTCCAATTAATAACGTGTATTCTTTATTCTAATTATTAATTTAGTATATTTCTTTATATTAGTGTTATATTATACTTAGATAACAACTGTAATGAAAATGAATTGTAATTATTTTAGATTTGCACACCTGTTTATGTAGAGTGTTAATGGACATTTAATTTAGCAATTTAACACAAACAAACATTACAAATATATAATAATAGTACAAACATTCTCGCAAATAAATGCATTATTATTATTGTTGTTTTGGTTTTTAGCTGTAATCTGATACTTTTTTATCTGTTCTCTTCTATTTCAATTGAATATTCTATACTGTTTTTCCTGTTTATTGTACTTATACCTGTGTCTGTTTAAGTGTACTGAATAAATCTTTTCTATTCTATTCTACGTGCGATTTTAACACGTGCTTTAACGGCGCCGGCGGAGGCAAGCATAGTTGAAACCATTATCAGACTATGAAGGCCATGTGACATTCACAACGCACTCGGCCAGCGTGGTGAATCAAGGCTTAATCTCTCTCGTCAAGAGAGAAGTCCCCGTGTCCCAGCAGTGGGAACGTAAATAGGGGTGCTAATTTCAAAAAAACTACATTATTTCGTTTTACCTGTACCGATGTTGCTCTGTAAACAAATCTTGCAAGTTAAATACAATCCCGTTTCCGGTTGACATTGACAGTGACATTTTGCATAATGTGCGAAATATGACATAATTAGATAAATTCATAATATAGCTCATATATATCTCGCGATTGCAAACTCAACTTCCTTCAACCTAAGCTAAATTAGTTATTATTTAGAATAATAATTCATGTTTTAGGTTCAGACTTCAGAACTGTTCGTCTCAGAATGATATACATATGTTGTAAAAAAAGAAATATTAACAGTATGCTTGCTTCAGAACAAAATACATTTATATTTATAGCAAGATATTTTGAATGTCAACAGTAGTATGCCTGAGTCAAGCAGGCGTCAAAATATTTTGAAATTGTTTAACCAACTTAGTTACTATAGAACTTTAGTCTGTAATCAGCAGAAAGTAAGTGTGGAAAGACAAAAGAGAGTCCTTTCCCTAGCAGTGGGACGGCATTGCTACCAATTGTGGTCCGGAGAAGCCATCTACCGACTAGGTCCTCATGCCCCATCTGAGACCACATCGTCACTTTACATGAGGTGAGATCGTGGTCAAATGAAGGCTTATCAAAAACGAAAAATAAAAAAGAAAAGAATTAAATCGTATAGGTATTAAATCTTACTTTAATATAAATAAACAACCAGATTACAGAATTATGTAATGTGCACGCGATGCGCTTTCATTTAAGACCCCACTCGAGTATATTTGCAGATTTTCGGTTTACTTTAAAACGGGTCAACCGATTTTTATCAAGAACACTCGCGCGAAACTCACCTATCATACAAAAAAAAACTAAATTGAAATCGCTCCATCCGTTCGGGAGCTATGATGGAACAGACAGACAGACACGTCAAACTTATAACACCCCTCTTTTTTGGTCGGGGGTTAAAAAGTGAGGTTTATCACTTATTAAAAAATCATTAAGATCTAATAATCATTTTAAACGATATTAATAATTAAGATATTCATGCTATATCTGCACTTGGAATTAATGATAATAATTGGGTTACATTTTTTCGTAACTACGTTGATTCATTTATCTTTGTAATTACATATTAATGTTTTAAGTATTTGTTATTTAATGTTATCTTATACATATAATAAAATTCTCGTGTCACAATCTTCGTTCCCGTACACCTCCGAAACGGCTTGACCGATTCTCATGAAATTTAGTGAGATCTATTTTTCATTTTGCAAAACAACGTTTGCTGGAGTCAGCTAGAATTGTAATAAATTTCAATTCCTTGTCGTTTTCCAATGTCGCATTGGTGTCAAACTGTAATGACATTTAATTTATATACATATATATGTAAGTATGCATATATATTTTCTTGATTGATCTGTAAATGGCTATTTAGACATAATCAGATAGGGTCATGCTGCTGTAAGTTACAGGATAAATATATATATTTTATAAATTTATGACTTATTTGATAATCATAAATAAAAATAAATAAATATTTCCGGACTAATCACACAGCATCACCTAACCCCAAACTAAGCAGAGCTTGTACTATGGGTGTTAGGTGACTGATATACTACATAGATACATATTTTTTCAGTAAATACATACACATTATGATACATGGAAAACACCCAGATCGTACAAAATCTGGTCGCCCAGTGGGAATCGAACCCGCAACCTCTTGTCACAGGCGGACCTTAGCCCACCGAGCCACAGAGGTCCTCAAAATAATTATATGTGTATTAATCTATCGTAGAACTAATGTAATTTATTATATAAATCGTGATAGTTGACTTAATTAAATAAATATCCTACCCTCAGTGGCGTGAGATGCTTCATCAGGTATTGCCAACGCGCGAACATACTTTGCTTGCAGAGGAGCGAGGGTTGTCCGCTTTCAAGCTTGCCTGTCATCGCGTTAAGAACTTCCGGTATCTGGAAATAATCAATAAATAAATAAATAAATATTTCCGGACTACTCACACAGCATCACCTAACCCCAAACTAAGCAGAGCTTGTACTATGGGTGTTAGGTGACTGATATACTACATAATTTTTTTTTTTTTGTAAATACATACATATGATACATAGAAAACACCCAGACCCGAAACCAGAAATTGTAGATCGTACAAAATCTGGTCCCCCGGCGGGAATCGAACCCGCAACCTCCTACGCCTGAAGCGGACGTTCGCCCACCGAGCCACAGAGGTCGTCAAAATAATAAACATAGTTTCATAATAGTGGAAGTTTTATGTAAGCCAAAGGTGTTTTACACGCCGAAGAAATAGTCTAACACTAAAGTAGAGCTACGAATGATGGGATCCTTTTCAGCTGGAACAGCTAAACAACTTAATCAGCTAAATCAGGAATAAACTAAATTTACAATTAAAAAATACGCCCGATTACAGAACTTTAGTTTCCTTAAAATTAAAAAGTCATACTATTTTGTAATGTGCACGAGATGCGCTTTCATTTGAGACACCACTGGAGTACCTATTTGCAG
Source organism: Gymnoscelis rufifasciata (assembly GCA_929108375.1). NCBI lineage: Eukaryota > Metazoa > Arthropoda > Insecta > Lepidoptera > Geometridae > Gymnoscelis > Gymnoscelis rufifasciata. Next base: position 6,131,476 of record OV815332.1, on the reverse strand, counting down.
ATTTTCGGTTTCACTTCGCCACTTTTACCCTCATAACTTTTAACGGGTCCACCGATGTTCATCAAGCATGTCTAAGAACAGTCGCGCGTAACTCACCTTTCATACAAAATGAACTAAATTGAAATTGCTTTATCCATTTGGGAGCTGTGATGTTCCAGACAGACTCACAGACAGACAGACACGTCAAACTTATAACACCCCTTATAAGTGGTAACCCTCTGAATCCTTTGGAGGTTTTGTCTGTTCACGTCCGTAAGTGGTAACCCTCTGAATCCTTACACGTGACCTCCGGGTGGTGCTAAGAACAGTCTCTGGTGGTAGGCTTCGGCCGCGGCTTGTCACCACCCTCCGGGCTGGGCCAGTGCGGGAAGCGATTTTTTCGTGTTTCGTAATGTGGCCCGGAGAAGCCATCTATCTTCTAGGTCTTCATGCCACATCTTAGACCACATCGTCACTTTACATCAGGTGAGATTGTGGTCAAATGAAGGCTTATCTATCATAAAAAATAAATCTTAATATATATAAATCTCGTGTCACAATGTTTGTCCTCGATGGACTCCTAAACCACTTAACCGATTATAATAAAATAAGCACACCATGTGCAGTTCGATCCAACTTGAGAGATAGGATAGTTTAAATCTCAAATTATAGTCGCAATTTTAATTTATTGCTAATTATTTGTCTGTTATTATCTACAGGTTAACAAAAGTGTAAAATAAATGTCTTTTTATGGGTTGTCTATGATTTTTCTTGATAAGTTATTCATACGTGGTGGTAATATTGATGATTGTGATGTGATGATGATGATTTTTCAAAATGTTTGTCGTAGTCCAGGGTAGGTCTAAACGGTGAGCAAATAAGGAATAATTGCCGGGATCTTTTTTTACCCGTGCGACGCCGGGGCGCGTATTTCCTTTTGCGTGTTCATTAGAAGGCAGTACTGCCTCGAACCACGCACGGATTTGTCGCGCTAACTGCCTTTAAAAATCGTGTGCAATTCAAGGCACGTGTCCTCCAATCGCGCACGGATTTGCAAGGATTATGCGCCACAAATCCGTGTGTGTTTGAAGGTATTTTGTGTTCAAGAAATGAATTTTTGTTTTACATTAAACACAAGGTACATAAACAAATATAACGTAGTAAGTAATGTTTTTATTAACACCAAAACACGACAAACCCGTGCGTGTTTCGAGGCAGTACTGCCTTCTAATGAACACGCAAAAGGAAATACGCCGCCGGGACGGGCCGCTAGTAAATATATATATTGTTATAGATACATACAGGTGCAGTGACGCTCCAGCAGACGCTGAAGGACGGAGCCCTGGCCGGCGTGCGCGCCTCCGTGCTGGCCGCGCGCGCTAGGATAGGCTTGTGCAGCTGGAAGGGCGGCGGGAGAGATGAGAGAGTCCCCTCGATTCTGCCGCAGAGCGCTCTGTAACAAAATAAATCATGTTTCATTTAGATAATCGACTGGTGTTATACCGAATCAATTATTTCAATCTCTTATAACGCTGGATCTACCTAAACACACATTTGCTCTACTACAAAAAGCTGTTATACTTAACACTTGCCGCATCGTTCGTAAATTTTTGCACACTGACCTTACACTGCTTACACCTAGTCCTCAAAATAACACTCCCTCGCTCAATTAATACGCACTTGGCTTAAGCCCGTACGTATTTTAATACTAGCTGTGCCCCGCGGTGTTACCCGCGTTATAATGGATTTTCCCGCGGAATGACGTTTTCCCGCGGTAAAAAGTAGCCTATGTTATTTTTCAGGCTCTAGAGATTCTGTGTACCAAATTTCATTTAAATCGGTTCAGTAGTTTTCGCGTGAAAGAGTAACAAACATCCATACATCCATACTTACAAACTTTCTCCTTTATAATAGTAGTAGGATTCCGACTCAAAGTCGAGCAGAAAAGATTCTAAAAAAAATAATAATAATAATAGTAGGTACTCCTGGGCTCGGCGCGTATCGTCAGGAAGTTCCTCTCTACAGCCCTGGTCACCGGTCGCTTGAGCCTAGCTTCGCGACCGGTGATTCTCCGTTTTGATATATTTTTTACAGTAGGTAGTTTTATATGATTTTTTTCTGTAATCTAATGTAAAAAATATATTTTTGACGTGTTTAAAATGAAATAAAGAGAATAATAAAAATAGCCTTAGGCCTCCTCCATCTCTTCCCACTCTGGAATACTCTGGACTTTAATTTAGATAGAGACTGGGAAAAAATAGCCGTGTTGGCTTTGCGGGAGACATAGACTTGCAAATCTGGTCTTACCACAAAAAACATTAACACCGACTTAGAAAAGTGTTGTTTAAGAAAATTATCTATGGCTAAACGGCTGTCAAGCGAGTGTCTAGGACATGTTTTTTTTAAATTCAATCCAATTTCTTATAATTGGGCTCTGCGCTTGAAGCGTCAGATTGCCAGTGTCATGTTAAATAAAATCTAAATTTTAATAATTCAAATTTAGGAAAAACCCCCGATTCTAATGCCTTAATTTCCTTAAAAGTCACCATAATATTTTGTAATGGGCACGCGATGCGCTTTCATTGGATACCCCACACCAGTACATTTGCAGATTTTAGGTTTTCCTTCCCCACTCCATAACATTTAAACGGCACAATCGATTTTCATGAAACATGTTTAAGAACACTTGCGCCAAACTCACCTTTCATACAAAAGACAAAGTCAAAACGTTTATTTCCTAAGAAGCACATAGCCTACATGGACAGGTCAACTTAAAATTAATAAAACTAAATTGCTTATATAACAAATATCAAGGAAATAACATTGTCTTGACAGTTCGCTTCAATGTTTTATACTGAGTTGAGAAGCGAATAGAACAACACAGCTTTATCAGTTATTACAATTTTGGAGTTCTTATTTATAGGTAACTATTTTAAGTTTAACATTTACAATAAAAAAAATGTGTGTTTACAAATAAAACTAAATTGAGATCGCATCATCCGTTCGGGAGCTACGAAGTCCCAGACAGACAGACAGACACACACACAGCAGACAGACAGATAGAAAGACAGACACGTCAAACTTATAACACCCCTTTTTTTGGTCGGGGTTTAATAAAATGATTATAAAGTGCAAAATAAGTTACTCAGTTGAACGCCATTCTGCTTCCACCAGGATTTATATATTTACAATTCGTTTTATATTCCAGTGACATACACACGCTAACTCATAGATAAATATTCGAAAGGTTTTAACATAGTTATAAGTTACGCCAGCCCCTATCCATCAATTATGATAACCAGTTCTGTAAGGAATTCAACTTTGCAATGCTGCTGGTCTGGTTTAGTTACTGCGCTGTCCTTTTTAGGGTTACGTAGCCGAATGGCAAGAAACGGAACCCTTGTGGATTCGTCATGTCTGTCTGTCCGTGTGTCACAGTCACTTTTTTCCGAAACTATAAGAACTCTACAGTAACTTTTGACTAAAAGTACTGTATATATTATTTTGGGGACCATAATATCATCAGTTCCTTTTGCTATTACAGTCAATAGCTACAGCTACTAGCTACAGTAAATAATGTTCGCAATTAAAGGTTATTTTCATATGATTACCTCATTTTAATTAAACAAAATTTTATAGGTAATAAGCCGTGTCCGTCAGGATGGCGTGTCTCATGTCTGAATAGTCACAGGTTATGCACCAAATAACTGTACCTAAACTGTACTAAACTGTACCTATATTAAAAAAAAACTGTACCTCAAGCAATTAGATATAAAATAAATTGTGATATGGACACGCCATTCTGACGTCAGGTTGGCGCGCATAATCGTGTATCTCCCCAACTATAAACTATGAACTATGAAACTACTACTAGGAACTATGCTCTGGAACATATATCAATAAACTGTACCTAAACTGTACCTAATAAAACTGCCAACAAAAAAATTGTATTCACACGCGATATCTGTCAAATCAAGAAAGAAAAATCTGCTCATTTATTTGATTTAATGGCATGACGCAATCATGTTTGCCGATCAATTCGCAGCAGGCGCTATAATAATAATAAATACATTATTATAAAAGAAAACCGGTCAAGTGCGAGTTATACTCGCGCCTAGAGGGTTCCGTACCCATAGAACTTTTCTTTTCTTTCTCTCTTTTCACTAAATTTCACAATTCTAGATCAACTGAAACCAAATCAACTTCGCCTACTTATACTGGTTTTATAATATGATGCATGAAAACCCCACTTATTTTTTATTTTTTATTTTGATAATTATCCCTTGACTATAAAATTCTTGTACTATAAAACCTTGCTTATCACCAAATTTCCCAATACAGACAGACGGACAGACAGACAACTGAGTGATCTTATAAGGGTTCCATTTTTTCCAAATGAGGTACGGAACCCTAAAAATGAGTTTGATTTGAAATTAATGAAAAATTAAGTATATATCCTTCTATTAATTAAAAATAAGTTATAGTTTTCCTTCTTATGTAGGTATATGTGAATTTAATGTTATATTCTAATAATATTACATGTAATTATTACGAGACAACAAGCGCCTGCTGCAAATTTATCGGCAAACATGATTGCGTCATGCCATTAAATCAAATAAATGAGCAGTAAAAAATTCTTTCTTGATTTGACAGATATCGCGTGTGAATTCAATTTTTTTGTTGGCAGTTTTATTAGGTACAGTTTAGGTACAGTTTATTGATATATGTTCCAGAGCATAGTTCCCACACGTTGGGGAGATACACGATAGTATACGCCAACCTGACGTCAGAATGGCGTGTCCATATCACAATTTATTTTATATCTAAATGCTTGAGGTACAGTTTTTTTTAATATAGGTACAGTTTAGTACAGTTTAGGTACAGTTATTTGGTGCATAACCTGTGACTATTCAGACATGAGACACGCCATCCTGACGGACACAATAAGCCAGATTATTAAAACAGTTGAAATAGTTAGGGGAATAAAATATTCCGTGATATTTTTTTGTGATTTTGTCTTAGTTCGAACTAAACTATCAAAATTACAGTGAAAGTTTTTGTTAAGGTTCTTTTATTTAAGCAAAAAGTTATACATTAATTTTAGTGTAAGTACCGGCCATTATTAAGCTATTAAGTGTCATAAATCACGACTCTGGCATGATCATTTTTCATAAAATATCAGTTTTTGTAACCCAAGTCAGTGATACAAAGAAAAATAAACAAAGTTGAATATCTCTGGAAGTATAAAAAATCTGGGGGGTTACATGGGGGGGAGGGGGGGTGGGGATAAATCGATGGGTTTTTAGGTCACCTACCTCCCAGCTTTTCGTCGTTTTACTTTCGTTGATCCGTCGACCGTGTTACACCGTGTATACTTAGTCGAATTTTATAAGATATCTTTATTAAAATGTAATAGAAAATATAAAATAAAAAACGCGTAAAATGTTTTTTCCCGCGGTCAAAAGTAGCCTATGTTCTTTCTCAGGCCCAAGACAATCTGTACCAAATTTAATTTGAATCTTAGTAAAATTTCAGTAGTTAGATAGTATGGTAATCTATACTAATATTATAAAGCTGAAGAGTTTGTTTGTTTGAACGCGCTAATCTCCGAAACTACTGGTTCTAATTGAATAATTCTTTTTGTGTTGGATAGTCCAGTTATCGGGGAAGGCTATAGGCTATATAACATCACGCTACGACCAATAGGAGCAAAGATATAGTGGTAAATGTGTAAAAAACGGGAGAAATTATTTCATCTTTGAAGCCTTCCGTTGCGTGCGCTAATAAAATAATAATATTAATCTTTATTCAAATAAATATGTTGTTGGTTAAGAGTACTTCATTGTGAATAAAATTGTCTTTGGCATAACTTAATTTCAACAAAAAACTTTAAAAGTTACCGCGAACTTTTTTTACAAGTGCGACGCCGAGGCGGGCTGCTAGTAATTCATAATTACATGTCAAATATTGATGCGATAATAACTGAAAATACAAAAAATAATTAGGTATAATTGTTGTTTGTATTGGTTATTGCAAAAACATCGTTAGTGTACACTGTTCAATTAAACAACCAGGAAAGCAAGAAGTTAATTCTAATAATACGTGAATTAATTTCGTTTTTTTTTTAAACTAATACTGATTGTTTACAATTATTGTGTCCTTTACCTGTCCATGTAAGCATAGGCTTCTAAGGAAATAAACGTTTTGACTTTGACTTTATTGTTTTAATTCTAATTAATGTATCAAATTTACCAAATATTTGTAATAATAATAATATTTAACTTTTGAAACTATCATGGTTATCAATATTATTTAGATTTATAACGGGACATACAATCATGGTAAATATCCCGTTATAAATCTAAATAATATAATAATATTTGTTACTTATTTTTAAAAACGATGTGTGTATCATTATATTGTAATTGTGTGTAATAATGTATTGTAATTAAAAAAAAAATGTTATGAGGCTAAGTGGCAGCTCACTCGACTCTCATTCCGAAGGTCGTGGTTTCACCCCCGCTACGCACTTCTGGATTTTACGTCTCGAAAATTATATCGCTATAAAACACGTGCTGTAACGGCGAAAGTAAACATCGTGAGGAAAACGGCATATTTTAAGATCTTTTAAAAAAGAGTTTGAAGGACATGCGATTGTTATGTACTTGGAACCGCGAGGTTTTTTAACACAGATATTTTTTTACTAAAAGGGAACCTGAAACACTGTAAGTCAAATGTAAATTAAGTTATGAAATAAAGATTTCTTTATTAACGCGCACTCAGCCGCCAAAAGAGAAGTACCTGTGTCCCAGCAGTGGGAACGTTAAAAGGGTGATGATTATGACTGACTGTTAACAATTATGTTATATTACATTGCTTACGGAAGACGATATGAGAACATAACATAGTATTCTAACAAAAAAGATAAATTGCATGCTGTGCACCGAAGCATGGCTGTTCCATCGAGTAGAGCTATAGTTGCGTGTTATCTGCAGCATTAACTAATATCATCATCACCCTATTACGTTCCCACTGCTGGGACACAGGGACTTCTCTCTTGACGAGAGAGATTAGGCCTTAATTCACCACGCTGGCCAAGTGCGGGTTGGTGAATATCACATGTCCTTCAAACTCTTTTAACTTTCGTTCTCAGAACATGCATTGACTAATATACGTAGATATTAATACTATTGACTGCCTCAGTGGCGTAGTGGGCGAGGGTCCGCTTGCGGCGCGAGAGGGTACGATTCCCACCGAGGGTTAGTTATCGAATCTTCTGCAAGCTCTTAAAACATTCATGAGGCAGTCAAATCTAAATCAATACTCAATCTTAACAAGTCTTAGTTTTGCTACGAATATATTAACTTTATTGTTATTTGACTTGTGACATATTGTATTTGAATTGGATTATTTTGATTATACATAGTTGACAATGCCACTACTCGGCAGCTCAATTATTCTGTATTTTTGTGTTATATCTCATATTGAACGTCTTGTCTGTGTCTTTTGCTGTATATTTTTAATTATGGTATATAATACTTATTATTATAATTGAACGCAATCGAGTGTACAATGTTACCTATGATTAATAAATAATCTATGAAACTATTTGTATATGCTACGCAAAAGATGTCTGTATGATTTTATTTTGGTCTACATGTATGAAAGATAGCACAGAAGTGAGCGCTATCGTCATTAACTCTTAAAATCATCAAATTAATTACCCCTTGTAAAACCTCTGTTTAGTATAAGTCTACTAATATTCATTTATATTTTAGACTAGCGGCCCGACCCGGCTTCGCACGGGTTTTCATAAAAAAAATCCCAGCAATTATTCGATTTTTACTCGCCTTTTAAACCTTCCTCCACGAACATTTGAAGACTTAGATAAATCCGTTTAGCTGTTCTCGAGTTTTAGTGAGGCTAACGAACAGCAATTCATTTTTATATTTATAAAGAGTTTTATTAATCCTGTTTTTTGCCCTGTCAGTTCTATTAGTACCAAAAGTAACGGACACTCCACTAAGCTAATTACGAATTAAAAACAACCTCGTTCATATATCAAAAGAACACAAAACTATGATTTATTTATTGCTTAATTTACATACCTACTGTAGGCGACGCGTAGTGTTTTCATAGTTTTAAGTTTCATTTGATTTTTATTTCTTTAGTTTATGTTAAGAAACAAACCTTATTTTTTTGATCTGTAATTTAAAAACATAAATAAAGATATATGGTATGGCGCGCGGGGCGACGATCGGTGAGGTACGCGGGAGGGGAGGTCAGTGTGCATGACGACGGCGCGCGCGAACGTTCGTTTTCTCACTCGCTATTGCTTTTTGGTACAAAACCTATGTTTTATTGATACAACACCTACACCTACTATTTTTATGATTTTCTACAAAAAAATCAGCAAATGAGCAAATATAGTCCCGTCCAATCCAAAACAACTCAGTTCCCCTCTCAACCGCTCGAGCCGAGCCCCGTAACCAAATCTAACAACACTTCGCTATCGCATGCGCGAAATAAACATTCTCTACTATCAAATATTATATACAAATATCAAAATTAAATTCAAGTAAAAAAATAAATTTAAATAATTAATTTTAGTAATTGGTAAAAAAAAATCGAGATCTTATTCGATTGTTTGTATCCGCTTTTTTTTATTATTGTTATTTTGCCTTTCATTGTATACTATTTTTTGTTTCAAAGCATAATAGCGAATTTAATATACCGGTGTGATATTGGCATCCTAGATTTTCGTTTTTTTTTATATGTAAAGTTAATTATGTTTCGATAACTTTGTAATTATTATCCTGTCTTTGATAAACTAGAATCATATAGACTGAAAGTATATTTTTTTTTTACAAAAACCTTTTTTATTTGCAAAACTTATATGATTTTGATTACAGTTGAACAATAAGTAGAGTAATTTTCCTGTGTATTTAAAAAAAACTCAAATTTGGATGAGTTCAGTGTTTAATTAGAGTTAATTTTAAAATTAAATAGATTTAGTAAGGAAAATAAGTGAATTTTGTGAAAATGCAGGCCGCTGTGCCCTTGGCGTGTTTCTTTTCTGTTATACGTGAGTATTTTTTATTTACTTATCTTATAATCTATATCTAATTATAATCTATTGTGATATTATTAATCACAACTAACAATAATGCCAAAATAAGTTGTTTCCCATTAACAGAAGGGGTTTTGAAAAAATAACTGCGAAGTTGCGGCCTGTGATGAAAAAAAAGCATGTTAATCTACAGATTAAAATTTAATAAACAAAAAGTGTTAAGAAACCAAACGTCTAAGTTGTACGGTTTAGTGAAATTTGGGTTTTAAGATATAAGAAATTGGCTCCTGCCTGTACGACCGCCCAATAACCTACACTGAACCCTACGTACGTCTCTGGTGAACGCGCGGGTGTGTGATGATTGGGCGGAGATACAGAACTAAACTGCCTAATGTAGGATAGCCCCGTGCTTGGTACTTTTTTTACCCTACGTGTGAGTGTTGTACACACGGGTGTACTATAAGCACAGAGCGCTCCTACTAACTACTACCTAATCTACGTAGCCTAACACTGAGCCTAACTCCTACCTACCCCTACGTATGTGACCTATGTCTGGACCCTAACCACGTATGTGTATGTGTATCCCTAACACGTGTAGCCCTATCAATGTGTGTGTATCCCTACAACCCTATCCCTAACCATATAAGTGTAATAAATAAATATATAGATAAGACGGGATATCTGTTACCAGGAGACCTAAGGTAACAGACGGAAGGGGGAAGGAACCAAGGGTGTGTACGGCGTGCAATGTACACAGGGAAGGGTTTTCTCACTGCCATGTTGATAATAAATTTAATTTATAAATCTAAATTTAAAATTTAAGAAAAACCCTTGATTCCAATGCCTTTATTTCCTTAAATGTAAAACAACATAAGATGATGTAATGTGGACGCGATGCGCTTTCATTTGATAGCCCACACTAGTATATTTTGCAGATTTTCGGTTTTCCTTCCCCACTCTCACCCCCATAACTTTTAAACGGCTCAACCGATTTTCGTGAAACATGTCTAAGAACACCCGGGCCAAACTCATCTTTTATACAAAAAAAAATTAAATTGATATCGCTTTAACTGTTTGGGAGCTATGATGTCCCAGACAGACAGACAGACAGACATACAGACAGACTGACAGATACGTCAAATTTATAAAACCCCTCTTTTTTGGTCGAGGGTTAAAAACGTGATTCTATGACTTTGTATTGAAACTCTTTTCAATCGACATAGTTAATGTTCAAAAACAAAAAGTTCTATTATTAGTATTCTATTTTTTATAGTTTTTCAACCCATACCCATATCTCTGAAACCGTCCAAGTATGGGGTTTAGTTTCTTATCACTTTTAGTTTGTCAAAATTACATTTTCTGTCGATTGACATGCGTTTCATCACTGGCCGCAACATCAAGATTTTTTTTCACAAAATGGTGGACTATGCTATGCTCCATACTTAAATGTCGGAACCCCTTTCGCATACATAACGTTGGGAGTAAGGAAAAGGACATAATGCTATGTGTCATCGCGAAATAAAATTATTTCCGTGGGTTTTGCAATACCCCTACGATAACTTGAAAATCACGCGGGCGAAACTGCGGGAAAAACTGGTAAGTATACATAAGCTTATTTACCGCGGGTAAATCCATTACAATTACAACGCGAGAACGCAGCAGTACACTAAAAGTTGGTAAGAAGATTCTTTAGAACGCAGATTCTTTAGAGCCAGAAAAATGGCACTGCTAAAATGGTTATTGTGGGTTATACTTAACACCATCGATAACTTTAAAAGCTTAAGCGCGCAGCTTATAGCGGGAGCGTCTACCGCGCGGCGGACGCTACGCATACTTTACTATGGCTATTTGCACACTAACGCGACCATTTAGCGGGACGTTTTCAGGTAGAACACAAAGTTCCCGAGTTGCAGACGGTGCCACACGGTTCATTTGACCACAATCTCACCTGATGTAAAGTGAAGATGTGGTCTAAGATGTGGCATGAAGACCTAGAAGATGGCTTCTCCAGGCCACATTACGAAACACGAAAAAATCGCTTCACGCACTGTTCCAGCCCGGAGGGTGGTGACAAGCCGCGGCCGAAGCCTGCCACCAGAGACTGTTCTTAGCACCACCCGGAGGTCACGTGTAAGGATTCAGAGGGTTACCACTTACGGACGTGAACAGAAAAACCTCCACACGTCGCATTATTCCCGTGTTACTGACGCGAAGTTTGGCTGAAGCCTCACGGTGTACACAACTGTATAAAGCTTGGTCCAAACTTGTATCATTTCGGTGTATCACGATCAGGCGTATCGTATCGAGTATCCGTATCATAAGTATGGACGCTCATTTTATCCATGACGTATCGTTAAGGCATATCTTGTAAAAACGCGTCCATACTTTATGTGATACTGTATCAAGTCACCGTATCGACTTTAACTTTACAAATATGGACGCTTCATTTTTTCTTCCGATCCTTGTATCAAATATTATTATTATTATCAAATGCACTCACGTCCAAACTTGTTCGATGCAACGCGTATCCCCTTTGATGATCGCGGAAAAACCGACAAAGGATGGTTCGGGGTGTATCACGTATCGTATCACGATACAGTATCAAAATACGTCCATACCACCGATTGTGATACGCATATCGGATACGGGGTGTATCAAGTACCTACGCGATCATTGCGGATCGGGCCGTATCGGATACGGCATGTATCATTAACGTGTATCATCTTGCGTCCAAACTAGCGATCATGATACACGTCGAGGCCACGCGACGGAGATACGATACACCGAAATGATACAAGTGTGGACCCAGCTTTACACGCTGGCCTAGTGCGGGTTGGTGAATATCACAAGTACTTCAAACTAGTTTAATTTCCGAAAATATGCCGGTTTCCTAAAGTTTTCTTACACATATCATCCTTAAATTAAAAAAAAACCGATCATCATCAATATCCTATCACGTTCCCACTACTGGGACACAGGGACTGCTCTCTTGACGAGAGAGAATAGGCCTTAATTCACCACGGTAGCCAAGTGCGGGTTGGTGAATGTCACATGTCCTTCAAACTCTTCAAAGTTCTCAGAACATGCCGGTTTCCTCACGATGCTTCACCGTTAAAGCAACTATAATATTTTCTAGAAGAAAAATCCAGAGGTGCGCGGCGAGGTTTGAACCCACGACCTTCGGAATGTAAGTCGAGCGTGCTCCACGTAGCCAACACGGCTTTTACCGTTAAAAAACGGATACTTTTTGTTAAAATTCCCGGATTCATATTAAAACTTAATAACCAACTAATTTCCAATTAATATTCTCTTAAGTTTCGCATAAGTACTGAAACGTTAAGCAATGTGTGTTTGTCGGTCTATTAAACAAGTATTCGGGTCCATTTCATAAAGTGACCGATTTATACAAACAATTTATGTATTAAATGTTGCAGTGGTCAGTGACGTATGACCGAATAATTAATGATGTTAATGACCAATAATTATGATAGGCATGATTACTACATCAAAAATAGGTATTAGTCTGTTGGCCCGCCCATAAATACTGGACACCTATTGTTTACACCTTTGTGCTCAATCGAACTGAATTGTCAATGCGGGGGGATGGGTCACGAAGGTCTATAAGGTACCTTTTACCTGTCGTAAACTCTGTAGAAATTTTATTACCCTCAATATAAACTTCATACGTAACTAAGCTCAACTCTTACTCAATATCCTGGGTCTAGATTTCTAGGTAAACATACCTTTCCTGGTTTTTCCTGTTTGGCTATTGCGTAAGGGTTCAATCATTTTATCTGCTAAGAGATGGCATAGCTTCATATTAGTTGTACACTCGGCCAGCGTGTTTTAAGGCCTAATCTCTCTAGCCATGAAAGAAGTCTATGAGTCTTAGCAGTGGGAACGTAAATAGGGTGATGATGATATCATATGCAAGGGTATTGGCAATGCGCGTCGAAGCTAAGTTATGCAGACCACAAAGATGATCTCAGATAAATGTGTTTCTCAATGATCTAGATTTTACGTGCGCGATTTTATATGCGTGGAAACCGCACGATATTTATTGATACGTGTTATATAATAAGTAACATATATTATATAGTGTATATATTATTGCCTTATCATTATTGAGTGAGCGGATTATATTATTGAAGTGGTAAGGGACACCTTTAATTTCACAAACTATCACTAGCTTAGAGCTGGCCACGGGGCTAAATGTTGTTTCAATTTCAATTTATTTATTTTCCAGTACGTTATATTACATTACAGGCAAGTCAAAACATGCAACATAAAAACATTTATCTATATAAATAAAAATGAATTGTTGTTCGTTAGTCTGATTAAAACTCGAGAACGGCTGAACGGGTTTATCTTATCATAGTCTTGAAATGTTCGTGGAGGTCTTCCCTAGACCTCGCCGGGAAAAAAAATTGAATAAAAACCCGTGCGAAGCAGGGGCGGGCCGCTAGTTTAGTTAAGTCATACTGATATTTAGACACAATGTTTGACTAAGAATTGAAAAATGAACAACTCATGTATTCAACAACGCTATATAAATCAAAATTATTAAATATATTTAATTATCTTATTTATTTATTACTAGCTGACCCGGCGAACTTTGTTCCGCCTTAGACGCCATAACTTTTTTTTTCATCCTCTGACTATATTTGCAGCACGCATTCAGTCAATTCTATGTCAAATGTCTTAAGGTTACATTAAAAAAGTTTAATAATTTTATATGGTGGTTAAGTAATTTTAAATCTTCTAATTTACCGCGCAATTTCCTTAATTTTTTCTTTCATAAGAACCTTCTCCGCATAATAACGAACAGAACAAAAAAGCTATTAGTGAAATCGGTCCAGCCGTTCAGGCGTGATGCCGTGACCAAGGGAAATAGGGATTCATTTTTATATATATACCCGAGTCTTCTTAGACCCGAGTCTTCTTAGACATGTTTCATAAAAATCGGTTGAGCCGTTTAAAAGTTATAGGGGTTAGAGTGGGGAAGGAACACACAAAAATCTGCAAATATACTAGTGTGGGCTATCAAATGAAAGCGCATCGCGTCCACATTACATAATATTATGTTGTTTTACATTTAAGGAAATAAAGGCATTGGAATCGGGGATTTTTCTTAAATTTTAAATTTTGATTTATTTATAATGTACTATGAGAATAAAGGTGATTGTGAACAAAAGTTTTGTTTCCTTTTAATTAGACAAGAATATAATAATTCTGTATTATTGAGTAATTTCGATTAGATTGATTAAGTAAAAAAACCGTGTTGGTTAAGTGGGAGCACAATCGACATTCATTCCGAAAGTCGTGGGTTAAATCCCGTTACGCACCTCTGGATTTTTCTTCTTGATAATTTTAAGCGCGCTTTAAAACACGCGCTTTAACGGTGAAGGCCTACATCGTCACGAAACCGGCATGTTCTAATTGGAAGAGTTTGAAGAACATGTGACATTTACCTATCCGCACTTGGCTAGCGTAGTGAATAAAGGCATAATCTCTCTCGTCAAGAGAGAAGTCCCTGTGTCCCAGCAGTGGGAACGTTAATAGGGTGATGATGAGTAATTTCGACTTTACTATCAGATTTTTCTTTCCAGGACCGCCCGGGGTGCAAATTGAGAATGGCCTCTTTCAAATAGCCCCCGTGAACAAGGATAAATGCCCTTACGTGAATAACGCCAACGATATCGTCTTCCAACTTTACACCAGGTAACGTGGATATTATTTTTCAATATTTTATGCAGAAAATGATTAAGTCACATCCGTAAACTGCGAAGGTTTCGAACCTGCATCTTCTGGCAAGCGCCCCGAAGTGTGCCGTTTAAAAGTTATAGATAGTTATAAGTTAGTTATGGGGGTGAGAGTGGGAAAGGAAAACCGAAAATCTGCAAATATACTCGAGTGGGGTATCAAAAGAAAGCGCATCGCGTGCACATTACGCAATATTATGGTGTTTTACTTTTAAGGAAATTATAGGGGGTTTTTCTTAAAGAGCATCGTGCTGCGTTGGCATACCTACTCGACAGCCATTTTGAAAGAAATGTGATTCGGCGGCCAGTAATGAAACAAAGGACAATCCACAGAGTAAATGATTACAAACAAAAAGTGTTCTATGATCAAATCTCCTAAGTGATAAGGTTTCTGAGATCACGTTTTTTTTCAAAATGGCGGACTAATAGTTATGCCAGGCTCCATACAAAAATGTTCGAACCCTTTTAAATTTAGATTCATTGTTAGTGAATATTGATTTTTAAAATGTAATACATAGATATAAATTATTAGTACGGAAATAGGACGCAAATTTGCGTTCAACTGAGTAACATTTTTTCCACTTTATATTTTTATTGAACTCGACACTGGCAAATTGTCGCTTCAAGCGCAAAGTCCAATTACAAGAAACTGAACTGAACTAGTACGGAAATAACTATATCCTGTTAGTTTATTTGTTTGTAAATTATTTTTGGCTTACATTTAACTAAAAATAAATATTATTATAATTTCCAGGCACAACCCGACGGTCCCGCAAGAGCTCAAGTTAGGAGATGACGATCTCTTACTAGCATCCAACTTGGACCTTCACGATACAACGGTGGTATACTTCCACGCCTGGTTGGAGACAACTGAGGATGGAAGCGCTTTGGCCGTGAGGGAATGTATGTAACGATTCCGATTTCCCATTCTATATCTAATACCTATCTATAGTATATATATATCTATATCTCTATATATCTTTATTTTTACGCACACGGTAAACACCTGGGTGAATAAAGTCTACTAAAATGTATACTTAATGCACCTGGGTGAATTAACTCAGGTGAAATATACCACCGCCATATATATTTGGTATTTGATATTGACTGTATTTCAGATGTCTAGTACCCGTAACACAAGTTTTAGAGCATATCTTCAAATAGACGGTCTCAAATGAAATCGCATCACGTGCACATTACAAAATAATATGATTTTTACTTTAACGAGAACTAAGGTTTTTGAATTAATGTTTTTTTTTAATTTAGATCATATTTATTAATTTTAAGTCGTTGCATTTCAAATTTTTATACATATTTGTGACAATTTCTGAAAAAAAAACCGTAAGAGTAAATATTTTTGTTTTTTTTTATATTTGTATAAATTAACTTTCTTTCTTACTTACATTATGGTTGTAAGCATGGAACATAATTTTGAACGTCATTTTGATATTCCAGCGTACATGCAAAGAGGGGACACCAACGTGATCATGGTGGACGCGAGGAGCCTGCAGGCCGGACCCTGGTACTTCACAGCAGCTCAGAACACCTGGTACATCGGAAGCTATGCTGCTAAGTTCATCGACTTCCTTGTTACTAGGTAAGTACGAGGGTTTTTGAAGTGAAACTTCTTTAGAATCGTTGTGATTTGAAACCGGATGCAACGGAAGTGGAAATAAGATTGGCTTACCTGTCGGGTAAGCCAATCTTAAACGCTAACACGGTTAAGCAACTTTGCGCGACGCCAGTACTTGGATGGATTGACAGCCCGAACAAAATCTTTTTACATAGTATTTTTTTGTTTTTTTTTTTTATTTTCTTATTCTTTTGTCGATTTACTGAAGTTTTATTTAACTGATTCCTAGCTGACCCCAGCAAACGCTGTTTTCGATCGGCCAACATCTATTTTACATTTTGCATGTAAAATAGATGTTGGCCGATTCTCAGACCTACTCAATATGCTCACAAAATTTCATGAGAATCGGTCAAGTTTCGGAGGAGTACGGGAACGAACATTGTGACACGAGAATTTTATATATGTAAAAGATTTATTTATTAAATACACACAATTGTACCTACAGACCAGGGAGCAACATATTCAAACGTTAAAAATAAAAAGGTTCGAACATTTTTGTATGGAGCCCGGCATACCTACTAGCCCGCCATTTTGAAAAATACGTGATTCGGCGGCCAGTGATGAAACTCATGTCAACCGACAGAGTAAATGATTACAAACAAAAGTGTTCTCTGATCAAGTCACCTAAGTGATACGGTTTCTTTAAAATAAAAAGAAATACAATTAAATCAATTAGATGTTATTGACATTATAATTACACATAAGCACACATTAGCAAAGTCTTGGTACAAAACTAAGACTTCCTTACTATATGAACGATTAATATATGTGGAAAAAAATAATAATAATATCAGTAACCTTTTTTTTGTGAAAAATTATCAAGAAATTATGAAATAACCGTTAAACACTGAAAAACACATAATAATATAAAATTTTTCTTTAAATCAATTCAACCGTTAATGTTATTAGACTAATGAGAAATCTTGACCCAAACAATTCAAGATTCAAAGAACAAAAATTGAAAAAATCTTGAACTTTACTAGTGCACTACCACTTGTTTCATTCTCGAACGCAACTCGATCACGACACACTACACTGACCGTGTCTTGGCGAATAACCGGTATTACATATGTTTGAGTTTTGCATAACCGTATATAACCGTAAAGCGTATGTTACCCGTTTTAAATCATAATATTGTTAAAAACCATGACAATTTAAAAAGTTATAAATGTATACCAGTTGCATAATATAGTATTATAATTTTCAGGGGTCTAAATCTGAATAACACACATTTGGCGGGGCACAGTCTTGGAGGGCATGTTGCCGGCGTAGCGGGAGGTTTACTCAAATCAGGTGAGATTTATACTATATACTAGCGGCCCGCCCGGCCCCGGCGCGGCGTCGCACGGGTATAAATTCATCCCGGAAATTATTCGAATTTTTCTCGCCGTAAAAACCATCCTATCTCTCAAGTTGGATCGAACTGCACATGGTGTGCGAGTTTTATTATAATCCGTTAAGTAGTTTAGGAGTCCATTGAGGACAAACAATATATATTAAGATGTATGTATATCAATTTTAAAAAGCCGTGTCGTCAAAGTGGGAGGCTACTCGACTTTCAATCCGAAGGTGGGTTCAAACCCCGCCACGCACCTCTGGATTTTTCTTCTTGAGACATTTATGTGCGCTTTAAACACGTGCTTTAACGGTGAAGGTAACATCGTGAGGAAACCGGCATGTTCTGAGTACTATAAAAGAGTTTGAAGGACATGTGACATTCACCAACCCGCACTTGGCCAGAGTGTGAATAAAGGCCTTATCTTCCTTGTAAAGAGAGAAGTCCCTGTGTCCCAGCAGTGGTAACGTTAATATACTTTTATGATACCAATTTTATAAGAAAGTGCTGGCAAGATATAGACCATCAAAGATCCTTAGTGGGGACTTATGACGGGTCAGTATATTTTGCTCGTAAGCATACGAATCGGCTTAATTTTTTGTTGGCAAGAAAAAAGAAAAAAATTGTATAAAAATTTTTAAGTAATCTAAATTACGGACTTAAGTAATGTATTTGTTATCTTCCCTATTATACAAAATTAAATTATTTAAACAATTCTTTAACAAAACGGTTTCACTCACGTAATGCATGAAATATTATGTTTATCCTTCCGACGTTTCTATTTATCTATTTGCAAGACAAACAGCTAATACAACACAATAGTAGTATGCTACTGCTATGCTACTGTTGCTACTATGGGAGCAACAGTAAGCCAATAAAAACATTTAGTAATATTTGCACACCTGCTTGCGGGTTGAATACAATTGACATCACTAGTTTATAAGAACTTGACATGTTTGTAATAATGTATTCTGCAAATAAATGATTTGATTTGAAAAGTTTTTAGGTTTAAAACATGTAATGTTCTAGATCTAACTAGCCAGTTTCCAGCCGCTGAATCTTAAAAACACATTTTACGCGTAGGTACTTAGTTTAAACCTCAGGTATATTATTTTTAAGCTAATGCATAGCTATTTTTAAATGTTTATGCAGAAAACATTAAGACACATCCGTAATCTTCGCGCACAGGATTCGAATCCAGGAATGCGCCCTGACGTGCAAGAACCAATTACACCAACGCGTCATCACGTGATAGGTCGAAATTATTCTGCACTTTGTATTATCGAGTGAAGCCCCCAATATAGCCCTCGATATAGCTATTGCACAGCTTCTATCGCGGGCCTTGAGCGTGGAGACCGAATCCAGAAATTCCGAAAACAAAACCTTACACCCCCCACTCCGACCGGCACATCGGTGATACTTTTTTTAGTTTTTCCATCTATCGATAAATAGCAGAACTTTGATTGACTTTTTGAAATATCATGCTTGTCTATTTAGTTCACCAACCCGCCTTTAGATGGCATTGGTTGTATCGGCGTCACTGCGCATGCGATTACAAATTTGTTTTCTTATCGGTCACCACGCTCAAAGTGTAACTTGAATCAATATCAAAGATAATAAAATACTGAATAAATAAAATAAGTATATACCTAATTAACTAATTATAATTGCATAAGTTGATAAAAAATACTATGCATTAGCTTACCGCGGCAGTCTCCAAGTGCCACAAATCTTTTTTTTTTATTGTTTCGGGTCTGGGTATCTTATCTATGTAATATATCAGTCACACAGCACACATAGTACAAGCTCTGCTTAGTTTGGGGTTAGCGTTTTTTTTTCACGTTTGTTATATTACTCTTTTGTCAATCGGGCGATATCTAAGTAGGTTAGGTGATGCTGTGTGATTAGTCCGGAAATATATATTTATTTATTTCAGGAAAGGTGGCCAGAATAACAGCCCTAGACGCAGCCCTGCCGCTATTCGATCATCTGCCGTTAATCCAACGGTTGGACCCTTCAGATGCACACTTTGTTGACGCTATACATACAGATGCTGGTATTTTCGGTATGTCAATCTTAATGTGTTATCTTAAGAGATACGTAATTCTCGTTTTTAATGCAAAACGAGGGGTTTTTTTTTATACTCGATAAGCCTTCATTTGACCACAATCTCACCTGATGTAAAGTGACGATGTGGTCTAAGATGGGACATGCAGACCTAGAAGGTAGATGGCTTCTCCGGACTACATTACGAAACACGAAAAAATCGCTTCACGCACTGGCCCAGCCCGGAGGGTGGTGACAAGCCGCGGCCGAAGCCTACCACCAGAGACTGTTCTTAGCACCACCCGGAGGTCACGTGTAAGGATTCAAAGGGTTACCACTTACGGACGTGAACAGACAAAACCTCCAAACCAGGGGGGCTATATAGCTTCTGAACTGATGAAGCGATTTAAATTTCGTTGTTTTTTGTATGAAAGGTGAGATTTGCGCGAGTGTTTTTAGACATGTTTCATGATCCGTTTAAAAGTAATGAGGGTAAAAGTGGGGAAGAAAAACCGAAAATCTGCATATATACTCGTGTGGAGTCTCAAATGAAATCGCATCACGTGCACACTACAAAATAGGTTTTTACTGTTAAGGAAATTAAAGTTCTGATATCAGGGTTTTATTATTTTATTTTAAATTTAGATTGCTACGATATAGAAGCGATAAATGCGAAATTCGCGTTATTTATGCGATAAAGATAAAATCTAATAATCTGTGTTATTCGACTAGTATTTTTTCGACGTAATTTCGATGAAACACATGTTTTATGCAATATTCGCGTGAATTTTCTTATATTGAGAGTCTAACGCTCGCCGCCCGCTTTGAAGAGCACATAAAAGCTTGCATATATTGTCTCCACACAGACATACATACATCTACCTAGATAACGCAAGTATCACTATTTGTATTGAAACCACGCGTGCCGACTTTTGCCTGTTATTATGAAGTCGAAGGCCATCCATGTCCATGTAGGCTATGTGCTTCTAAGGAAATAAACGTTTTGACTTTGACTTTGAAGTGATGCGCGACAGTATCGCTTGTTACGTAGGTCGCTGGATCTCCTAGCAGTTATCTCCAAAATACATTTTTTTTTTCGTCAACGAACCTGGTGTTTCAGCTTATAATACAAGTTTGTCGCAATCAAACATTTTTAAACAAGAGGCACTTCAAATAAATCATTATTTTTCAAAAAATTGCAAATTGAAAATTTTTCGTGTTGGCGATAATGACGATCTGTAGACAATAATGACTTTATAAATGACGAAGTGTTGCCGATAGTGACAGCTTCTCAAGATTTAGCTTAATATCAAATCTAAAATAGTGATTTCAAGAGTTGTATTATTAAAACATACTTAAAAATTTATTAATTTTCCTTTTTTTTTAGCCACTCAATCTAAAAACGGTCTGGGTTGGTTTTTTCTTATTAACCTTGCTAACAAAATCTATAATATTTAATAACAAAAACTATACAGTTCGCAAGTTAGAGACATAGATTTTGACCGTAGATGAGAATGACCCAGGTCTATTAAGTAAAACTTTACAGTAGCGACAGCAACAGCAATGCAACCGCTACGCGATTGGTTGCAAATTGTTTCTAGCCTGTTTCTGATCTGTTTCAACCAATCGCGTAGCGGTCGCTACTGCAAAGTTTTACGTAATAGACCTACCGATATCTACCGTCTCCTAACACACAAAGTCGGATCAAACGTCCAAAGCATACGCGGCAACGTACAGTGAATATTATTTAATAATCTAATAACAAGAAACAAAGAAAAAATACAATAAGTAAATAAAAACAAAACATTGAATGCGTAATGGGCTTTCTTATTGCTCAATGCAATTTCTTCTAGACAACCTTAGATGGAGAGAAAAATTACAAAAAGTTATGGACGGTGGTTTTAACATAAAAATACCTAATATCTAATTCTAAACCTAAAAAATATCTAATATCTAATTCTAAACCTAAAACTAGTCTATACTTAATAACATTTACCTATATGCTGCAAGAGATGAAAGATACCTACTTATAAACATACTAGCGGCCCGCCCCGGCGTCGCACGGGTATAAAATTTTCCCGGAAATTATTCGAATTTTTCTCGCCGTAAAAACCATGCTATCTCTCAAGTTGGATCGAACTGCACATGGTGTGCGAATTTTATTATAATCGGTTAAGTGGTTTAGGAGTCCATTGAGGACAAACATTGTGACACGAGATTTATATATATTAAGATAAGACGGTTCATCGGTCGTATACACTGCAAGGCGACACCGCCGTAACAGTTGATATGGATAGATATTTTAGTATATAAGATTTATATTTGTATGTATTTTAGTCTGTAAGGTATATGTTTATATGGGCCTGAGATGCCTGAAATAAATTATTTATAATATACATATATAGATACTAGCGGCCCGCCCCGGCGTCGCACGGGTATAAAATTTTCCCGGAAATTATTCGAATTTTTCTCGTCGTAAAAACCATCCTATCTCTCAAGTTGGATCGAACTGCGCATGGTGTGCGAATTTATTATAATCGGTTAAGTGGTTTAGGAGTCCATTGAGGACAAACATTGTGACACGAGATTTATATATATTAAGATATAAACGCTGGTTTTTGGCAAATCTTTAGATTTTAATAAACTTTAACTTTTATTTCCAGGATACAACACCCCGTTAGGCCACGTGGACTTCTACCCCAACGGTGGGATCAGCCCCCAGCCCAACTGCGAGTTAGAGGTGGTGCTACATAAGCAGCTGCTGTTTAACAAATGTATGTAAATGAATAAATATTTATAAATCTAGTTTATTTATAGGTTGTCATAAATATCGTTAGAAAAAAAAAAAATATTTCCAGAATATATATTTCCAGACAATATTTATATGGATGGACTGTGTGAAAGAAGATATGTGTAAGAAAGGAGTGAGTGCTGAGATGACGGATGACAGAGGGAAATGGAAGAAGAACACATGTTGTGCCGACCCCACATAGTGTGGGACAAGGGCAGGATGATGATGATGATGATGATATTTCCAGACAATTCACACAACAATATCTAGCCCCGTCGTAAGCTCTAAGCTTGTGTTACGGGTCCTAGATATCTAATATACTGAATATAATAGTCATACATATATAGATATTTTTTATTATACATATTAAACACCCAGACCAAGTAAACGAATTGTCATTCAGAATACTTTCTTGTATTTGTAGGTTGCGTAGTGTGCTCCCTACAATCTTATAGTAGTAATTTGAGTTAAAAGAGTAGTTTGTAAGTTTTCACGGTTTATTCGTACTACTAGTGTCTGTTACACAGTAGTGTGCGAGTGAAAGAGCGAATGTAATGCACGTCATGGCGTAAAGTGCTGAGTTTCGGAAACATGTACTCTGTATGGTTTGCAAACCGTACAGTATTTATAAGAAATAAATCTAAATTTAAAATTTATAAATAACCCCCGATTCCAATGCCTTTATTTCTTTAAACAAAACTTTAAATAAAACTTAGCTATGATGTCCCAGACAGGCAGACAGACAGACAGACACATCAAACTTATAACACCCCTCTTTTTTGGACGGGGGTTCAAAATAAAAACCCGAATGCTTAAGTTCTTTAAAAATTTGCACAGTCTATAAGCCTTTTAAGTGACAATGGTTGTTACGCAAATATGATTCGAAATAAATCCTTAACAATCAGCCGGATCGAAAAAAGTTGAAAAATAAAAAATACTTATTCAATGACTCATGACGTATTTCATTGACTTTTTTTTATTTTAACATAAATCTAAATTTAAAATTAAAGAAATACCCCCGATTCCAATTCCTTTATTTCCTTAAAAGTAAAATATACCATAATATTTAGTAATGTGCACGCGATGCGCTTTCATTTGATACCCCACGAGTATATTTGCAGATTTTCGGTTTTCCTTCCCCACTCTCACCCCCATAACTTTTGAACGGTTTAACCGATTTTCATGGAACATGACTAAGAACACCAGGGCCAAACTCACCTTTCATACAAAAACCAAAACCAGACCAAAAAAGGACCTTTTTTGGTCGGGGGTTAAAAATGGCGTCCAGTAGTCGCCATGTTGAATTTTTACCAACATCATGTCTTTAGCGACACTCGCCGTACTATGAGTAATCGAAAACGTGTGGATCATAGAAATCGGCCCAGGCGTTTGGTACGTATAGTGGGGCAAAGGAACATACATACATAGATACATTGTCATCTAGCTTAAGGAGGAGGGCGTTAATACCCGCGACACAGTATTTTATAACTTCTGCGTGTATTACCGTTCATAGCTTCCATTTCTCTGTACCATGTTCCCTGAATAAACATTTTTCATTTTCATTTCACATAGACTGTTAAACACATTACCACTCCTTTGCGTGGCGCAGTCGCTAGCCCGCGTAGTAAATTATGTTCCCGTGGTACAAAGTAGTTTTGTTCCTTATCTAGGAAAACAGCTGTGTCCATGCCAAATTTGACTCAAATACAAGATACAAAATCATTTATTTCCATAGTTTGGTTTTACAAAACTTAGACACGTCAAAATAAATTACAAAAAAACATATAGGTCATAGTCATCGGGCTCAGCTCGCTTTCATTTAAAAGTAGCCTTTTGTTATTCTGATAATGTAAGCATCATTTCAACTAAATCCATCCAGCAGTTTTCGCATGAAAGAGCAAAAAACACTCACTTAACTTACTACTTAGACTTCGCGTTTATAAGTAGGATATGCAAAAAACAAAATCACACGTAGTGTTTAAATGCATTTAGTTTATTTTATCATTAAGCCGTAAATGTGTTTTTTTTGCCAAGCAGCCCCAATTGCCGTATAACACGGCAATTGCCGTAGCAATGGCATCATTAGAGACACCGTGCACTAAACCTAGGCTCTCACTTCGCAAGGAATCTCACCATGTATCACCAAGAGAGAGGGGGGGGGGGGAGGGAGGGGAGAGGGGTGTACGATCCATTAGTTGGGGCCTGTATATGTATATAGCGTAGTACATAGTTACGTCTTTTGTCTATTTGTTTCCTCATAACATATGTCCATCTGTATGTATGATATGACGATACACACCACCTATGCTTCACCTCACCTATGCAGATATAAATTTGCAAAGTAATTATGCACTTGCACTATCACCAATCACACTGCACTTTACAATTTCAGCTGATCCCAACCGAGGTATTGAAGCATACATAATCTACCACCTGCAAGGCTACCCGAAACCGACCTACGATACCAACAGCTTTGAGCACAAGCTTGAAAAATTATTCGCTTTCATACAAGCTGTCAAAGTGAAAAGTGTGAAAAAGGATGGGCAAGTCACTTTAGACAAAGTCAGAGATAATATTGATGGTTTGTATGAGTTTAAGGATGGTTTAGTTAATTGTCTGAAGGATAACGACGACACGATTATGTTTAATACAAAAACAACAAACATAGAAGCTACTATTTCTGGTGTAGACAATAAACATGGTGAAAATAATAAGAACTCAACAGACAGTATTGTAACAAAGAAATTTGAAGGTGAACACAAAGAATATACGCCGATTGTTAAAAAACAGCTGTACAAAGAAAAATCGAAGGAAAAAGCAATTAAGAACACTAATGAATTTATCAAAAAAAAAACTCATATAATAGAGGACTTAGTTGCAGATGAATCTGTGAATAATGAAGAGAGGCATGCCGATGGTATTTCTTTGAAAATTATACACCATCCAGCGAATGTAAGAGCAAAACGAGATACAAACCAGACTAATATTGAACTAACAGTTCTAAGTCCAAACTTAACTCTAAACAATAACGAAAATGACAACAAAATCTCAACAACAATTAGTGATATTGAAAAGAAACAAATTTTAGCTCTAACCACGAAATTATCTGATGCTAAGCCCACCTTAGTCGAACACAATGATGAAATAAAAGAAAAAACGAAAACCATAAGGAATACCACACCGAAACCATTCAAAATAGACCTATTCCGACCCAGACCACTACTAAACATAGCGCTGAGACTTCTACCCAGAATAAACAGCTTCAGAAGGGACCAATCTAACAGAAACTCCATAGCAAAAACTAGAAGATTCAAATTCCCATTCACAAAATCAAAACCAAGCACAGCCAACAAATTTCGACCATTCAAGAAGACGCTACGCCGACAGAAACGGTTTATTTCATTATTTCAAAAATCGGAAGACAGCAATTCAGTGTTGTTTAAGATATTAGATTTTCTTGTTAAAAATCGCAAAAATGTCTTGCCAGTGTTTACAGTCGTGAGGGAAATAAACACGTTAGTGAAAAGCGCGAATGGGGAACTGAACCACTTTAGTAAGGAGAGTAATAATTATATTGGGGCAACACCGGCCGCGTTGGCTCCTATAACGTACAGTTTGGAATTAGCGAACGAGAGTCGGGTGTTGTCTTTTATTAAACGCCTGTTTGGGATTACACCTAAGGGTGATAGGTTAACTATTAATGCTAAGTAGATTTTACGACCTGTTAATTGCTTAAAATGCCTTGGTTAGTACGGGAGCCCACGATGTTAATTGGGGATTAACTCGAGCGTCATAGAAACCTTTTGGGTTGCGAAGCATAAGTGAAATGATACACAATTGGCATACATTGTACATTTGTTCACCTTTTCATCAGTCGGGAGACTTAATATGTCCGTTTGCATGATGGAGGTAGTAAGTGTTGAATATGAAAACATTTTACTTGTATTATGATTTAAAACGGGTAACATTGACGGTGATTTGACGGTTTTTGAGCCAAATCGCAAAGACAATGACAATTCAGTTGTTTCCGTGATCATGGCGCTTGCAACAGCTTCAAAATATCGGAAAACTCAAAAACCGTCAAATCATGGTATGTTACCCGTTTAAAATCATAACATTGTTTAAAACCATGATAATTTAAAAAGTTATATCTTACTTGTAATCTTAAATTAACCTAAAACAAGCACTTTTTTAAATAATAATCTGAAGATTTGGATATGACGGAAACCTGCGGTCGTTAGTTGAATGTGTATTAAATAAAAATCGCAATTTCGTAATAATAACGGTCCGATCGCGTCAGATTAAGATATACCTACTTACGTTTTTTTTTGTGTCCCGAACATGCTGTCAATCTGATAACTAATTATAAGTAGAGATTGGCAAAAAGCTGTTTTTTTTGTCTATACATCCCTTATGTATAGACAAAAATCGGCCATTTATAGGATGCTAATATTTTGTTGAAGTGCTTATTATCACTGTGTATTTATCGGCCGCGCTCGAGTTAGTCCCGAAATCCCCTGTTCGGCTCTTCAACTACTTGGACAGATAATCTTAAAAAGGTTTCACATGGATTAACCTTTTCACGGATACACGTGAGTTGTTAGATGTCACAGAACAACTCACTCACCCCTCCGTGATTGGTACGAGTAAAAGCCTAATTAAATAATCCAACGAGCCTTAGAGTGTAACATTTGATCGAGCCTTCGAGCGAGCGCCGGAGATGCGAGGCTTGACATTTCACGTTTCGAGAGCTGAGCATTCGTCAGAATGCTCAGCTCCATTACTCAGCAATGCACAAGGCGTTCTTAAAAATCTAAATTTAAAATTTAAGAAAAACCCCCGATTCCAATGCCTTAATTTCCTTAAATATAAAACAACATAATATTATGTAATGTGGACGCGATGCGTTTTCATTTGATACCCCACACTAGTATATTTGCAGATTTTCCGTTTTGCTTCCCCACTCTCACCCCCATAACTTTTAAACGGCCCAACCGATTTTCATGAAACATGTCTAAGAACACTTGCGCAAGACTCACCTTTCATACAAACTAAATTGAAATCGCTGTATCCGTTCGGGAGCTATGATGACACAGACAGACAGACAGACAGACACGTCAATCTTATAACACCCCTCTTTTTTGGTCCGGGGGTTAAAAACTAGCGAAACAGCGATAATTTTTCATCAACAGCCCAAGCAGAGGTTTGTTCCTAAGTGAAGCCCTTTTGCGTGCCCCATGCTAACTTTGGGGGCGCCGCCCTAACGGAACGCTGATGCTAACGCGTTGGGTTCGGTTAGGACGCCGCCTCGGTTCAGACGCCTTCTGCGTACGACACAGCCCGGTAACTCAGTCATAGCCATCTGCGTTTTATACATATAGTAAACAGTCCATTCGGAGTATAATTTTTCATTGGTTTTACGAGTATTATAAGTTTATATAGTGTGTTTTTGACCTGTCTAAGTTTTGTGTATGCAAACTATTGATTAAAATAAATGAATATGAATATGAATATTTCACCGTGCAGAGTAGAAACCACGGCCGTTTGTAAATATGTTTATGGGCACAAAAGAATAGACATTAATTGCACGCATTTCAAATTGTGAAATGCATGGTTTTTTGGTAAGCGGTTTTAATATGGAATTATGAGGTTTTATCTTCAGATATTTATGCTTGTGATTTCATGAGAGAACGGTGGTCACCTATTTCAATCCAAAACATGAATTGGGACCTAAAATTATTATTAATAGCAATAAAATTATATGCTTCTATTTTTAATACTGTAGAATAAGATTTGTAGATAGTCTGTTTTCTTTTAAGATGCTTGTAATAATGTAGATAGTGCCATAGATTTGTTTGAATAATTTAGCATAAAACTTTATTTTAGACAATACGTTATTAGAACCGTTGCTTTTGCATATTAAAAAGTAAATAAACACAACATTTTGTTTGCAATTATTTGAAAATTATTTCACAGGGACTCTATTCGGGTCGGGGATAAGAAATAATTTCGGTCATTGACCTGGTTATACTCGTACTTGTCTCTTTTGATCTACTTGTGCGAGCAAGATGACGACTAATTTCAGTTTGTTCACATATACGTACTTCATATTTTTACGAGATTTTCTTGGCTTTCTCCTAAGCTACAAAAGCTAACCAAAATAAAAAACACATTCAGAAATTAAGGAAAAAAATTGATAATCTGTATAAAATCTCGCATGTATGTAATAATAATATTTGTAATAATAATAGTGCTACAAGTAGGACTGACTTCACTAAAATATAAGAAATAGCAATGAAAAAAAACAATAGCGGTATACCTCTGATTTTTTTTTTCGATGATTTCGCGTGAATATTTATCCATCGCTGTCTAATAATGCCTTGCCAGTTAATGTGACAATCAGAATGTCAAATATAGTCTGATAGCGTAAATATATCAAATAATGGAAGATGACTTAAAAATATTAGTCCGTTATTTAGTTCAAAAATGTATCCATATTTTTTCTTGCAAACGGAAAATCATGACGCTACAGTGCATTGAAGTTTTGCGTGACGTAAAATGTACTGAATGTATACGTCAAAAGTATCCGGACTCCGGAACATTGATTCTCTATATCATTGCTCTTTCTTATCTTAATATAAATTAATATAAATCTCGTGTAACAATGTTTGTCCTCAATGGACTCCTAAACCACTTAACCGATTATAATAAAATTCGCACACCATGTGCAGTTCGATCCAACTTGAGAGATAGGATGGTTTTTACGGCGAGAAAAATTCGAATAATTTCCTGGAAAATTTAATACCCGTGCGACGCCGGGGCGGGCCGCTAGTTAATTAATAAAGCAAAATTGGTGTCCAGTATTTTTGGACTGGTGGAAGTCTCTCGTTTCGGAGGGCATGACCAACTTCTGGACGCTGTGCCAAATAATTTTGATAGTATTTTGGACAAACTAACAGACGGGAAAAAATACCATGCCTACTGCTGCCTTCAGTTGGCAGAACGGAGGTGTCGTGCCAAAAAAGTTGTCAGAACACCGTTGCGTAGCGTTGGTAATCAGGGATACAGGGTTATGTGAGGTTGGATCACTTCAAGATCGTGTTTAAAACCCTTTATTAATATACCCCCTCCGTTAAAATGTGTAATATAAACAAATCCTCATCCCTACTAATACTAACTAATCTCCCCCTACTCCTAGTCTTCTGCAGCCACTGGCGTTCCTACCAGTACTACGCGGAGTCAATAATCAGACCCATGGGATTCAAAGCCACGAAATGTGGCTCGTGGAAGGAGTACAAAAGCGGCTCATGCGCGTTTCAACCCACCACGCATATGGGCTTCGGAGCAGACACTAAGTGAGTACAAAGTTTTTTTTTAATGTTAGTTAAGCCTTCATTTGACCACAAGCTCACCTGATGTTAAGAGACGATGGGGCATGAAGACCTAGAAGGGACTTGCGAGATGGCTTCTCCGGACCACATTACGAAACACGAATAAATCGTTTCACGCACTGGCTCAGTCCGGAGGGAGTTATCATCATCACCACCCTTTTAACGTTCCCACAGCTGGGATACGGGGACTACTCTCTTGACGAGAGATATTAGGCCTTGATTCACCACGGTCACGCGAGTTGGAGAATGTCACATGCCCTTCAAGCTAAAATTCTCAGAACATGCCGGTTTTCTCACGATGTTTGCGTTCACCGTGAAAGCACGTGTTTTAAAGAGCGCATGCATTTATCTAGAAGGCGGGGAACTGCTACTGTTAAGTTATTTTTGTTACGATATTGTAAAGTTTCAGAACAAAAATTAGCTAGAGTTTCTAATCGCTTCTTTGCTCTAGTGTAAAAAAGCGAAGCGACCATATACGATAAATGATTTCCTTTTTATCTAACTACCTACATTTGTTCAATTTGTTTATGTTTTTTTTGCATTTTATTTTTGACGTTTCTAAGATTTGTAAAATCAAACAAAGGATATAAATGATTTTGTATATTGTACCTAGTTTTGCAAACTTTCGCAGACGCCATCGAAATGTATCAAAATAAAAAAATAAAAGTTTGTAATTCTACCCGTTCACCAAATAAACAAAGATTTTTGATTGGATTTTTTTTTATTTATTCCCTCCATTTTACTATGGCATTAATAAATACTTTGTTTTTGTTCACAGAGCCCGGGGAACATATTACTTGATGACAAGAAGAACATCACCGTTTTCAATAGAATAGATATAAGTAAATAATATAATTATATTAGAAGTAGAATAGAATAAAAATTATAGTATACTGTTGTTTTTTTTGTTAGATAAGCCTTCATTTGACCACAATCTCACCTGATGTAAAGTGACGATGTGGCCTAAGATGAGACATGAAGACCTAGAAGGTAGTTGGCTTCTCCGGACCACATTACGGAACACGAAAAATCGCTTCACGCACTGGCCCAGCCCGGAGGGTGGTGACAAGCCGCGGCCGAAGCCTACCACCAGAGACTGTTCTTAGCACCACCCGGAGGTCACGTGTAAGGATTCAGAGGGTTACCACTTACGGACGTGAACAGACAAAACCTCCAAAGACGCTTTGCAGTTGGAACTGAATTTGCTGAATTGTTTTCATTAGTGTAACCGCTGCTAATACACATATTTAGAAGATCCTTTACCAAGTCATGTCACTTTAATGGTATAGCAAGCGTACATAAATAAGATAACGTACCTTTTCCTAAGACAAAACAATCTTGAGTACACGTAAAACAAGCTCACGTAGAAATAAACTAAATTTAAAACTTATAAACCCTTGATTCCAAAACCTTAAAATAAAATAAGTCTTTATTGCAGTAAAACTTAATCTTCATATTTACATAATTTGTTAAACACCAACACACTTAAAAGTAAAATGTCATAATATTTCGTAATGTGCACGTGATGCGCTTTCATTTGAGACCACACTCGAGTATATTTGCTGTTTTTCGGTTTTTCTTAACTTCTAAACGCGTCAACCGATTTTCATCAAACATGTCTAAGAACACACCGTTCTTACAAAACAAAACTATATTGTAATCACTTCACAATCCGTTCGGGAGCTATGATGACAGACAGACAGACACGTCAAACTTATAACAGCACTCTTTTTTCGTCAAGATTGTCAAAATGGCGTTCAACTGTATAACATATTTTTTACTTTATAATTTTATTTAACTCGACACTGGCAAATTGTCGCTTCAAGCGCAAAGTACAATTACAAGAAACAACTTTTTCGTCAAGGGTGAAACATTTTAAAAAATTGAACAATACCTCTGCCTCTCTCACCACTTTGCCTGAGAGATGCAGATGTAATAGATCCCTGTATTTGTACATACCTGTACATGTGGTGAGGATGTAGCAGCGAGCCCAGCACCAAGGAGTGAAGGTAGACCGGCTTCAGGAGTCTGGACAGCAGGGATCCCTGCATGCCCACTACGCACCAGCGGGCCACTTTGTCTGAGAGCTGCAGATATAATGGATCCCTGTATTTGTACATACCTGTACATGTGGTGAGGATGTAGCAGCGAGCCCAGCACCAAGGAGTGAAGGTAGACCGGCTTCAGGAGTCTGGACAGCAGGGATCCCTGCATGCCCACTACGCACCAGCGGGCCACTTTGTCTGAGAGCTGCAGATGTAATGGATCCCTGTATTTGTACACACCTGTACATGTGGTGAGGATGTAGCAGCGAGCCCAGCACCAAGGAGTGAAGGTAGACCGGCTTCAGGAGTCTGGACAGCAGGGATCCCTGCATGCCCACTACGCACCAGCGGGCCACTTTGTCTGAGAGCTGCAGATATAATGGATCCCTGTATTTGTACACACCTGTACATGTGGTGAGGATGTAGCAGCGAGCCCAGCACCAAGGAGTGAAGGTAGACCGGCTTCAGGAGTCTGGACAGCAGGGATCCCTGCATGCCCACTACGCACCAGCGGGCCACTTTGTCTGAGAGATGCAGATGTAATGGATCCCTGTATTTGTACATACCTGTACATGTGGTGAGGATGTAGCAGCGAGCCCAGCACCAAGGAGTGAAGGTAGACCGGCTTCAGGAGTCTGGACAGCAGGGATCCCTGCATTCCCACTACGCACCAGCGGGCCACTTTGCCTGAGAGATGCAGATGTAATGGATCCCTGTATTTGTACATACCTGTACATGTGGTGAGGATGTAGCAGCGAGCCCAGCACCAAGGAGTGAAGGTAGACCGGCTTCAGGAGTCTGGACAGCAGGGATCCCTGCATGCCCACTACGCACCAGCGGGCCACTTTGTCTGAGAGCTGCAGATATAATGGATCCCTGTATTTGTACATACCTGTACATGTGGTGAGGATGTAGCAGCGAGCCCAGCACCAAGGAGTGAAGGTAGACCGGCTTCAGGAGTCTGGACAGCAGGGATCCCTGCATGCCCACTACGCACCAGCGGGCCACTTTGTCTGAGAGATGCAGATGTAATGGATCCCTGTATTTGTACATACCTGTACATGTGGTGAGGATGTAGCAGCGAGCCCAGCACCAAGGAGTGAAGGTAGACCGGCTTCAGGAGTCTGGACAGCAGGGATCCCTGCATGCCCACTACGCACCAGCGGGCCACTTTGTCTGAGAGCTGCAGATATAATGGATCCCTGTATTTGTACACACCTGTACATGTGGTGAGGATGTAGCAGCGAGCCCAGCACCAAGGAGTGAAGGTAGACCGGCTTCAGGAGTCTGGACAGCAGGGATCCCTGCATGCCCACTACGCACCAGCGGGCCACTTTGTCTGAGAGCTGCAGATATAATGGATCCCTGTATTTGTACACACCTGTACATGTGGTGAGGATGTAGCAGCGAGCCCAGCACCAAGGAGTGAAGGTAGACCGGCTTCAGGAGTCTGGACAGCAGGGATCCCTGCATGCCCACTACGCACCAGCGGGCCACTTTGTCTGAGAGATGCAGATGTAATGGATCCCTGTATTTGTACATACCTGTACATGTGGTGAGGATGTAGCAGCGAGCCCAGCACCAAGGAGTGAAGGTAGACCGGCTTCAGGAGTCTGGACAGCAGGGATCCCTGCATGCCCACTACGCACCAGCGGGCCACTTTGTCTGAGCAGGACATTGTGAGAAGACGTTCACCCTGGGATATAAAAAAAAATTCAGTCTACCAAGTACGAATATCTATCTATCTATGTAGGTCTATACAGCCACATTCAGCTATATATAGGAAAAGTTGTATTATTATGTGTGTTAATATTTATAATCAAATTCCTAATGATCCCGATTATAAGAATAGAATAAGAACATAGTATATCAGTCACCTTACACCCATAGTACAAGCTCTGCTTAGTTTGGGGTTAATTGATGCTGTGTGAGTAGTCCGGATATATTTATTTATTTATTTACCAAATCCTTATGTATCAAATGTACCAAATCCTTTTAATAAAAATATATAATTCTTGGCCAGCGTGGTGAATTAAGGCCTAATCTCTCTCGTCAAGAGAGAAGTCCCTGTGTCCCAGCAGTGGGAACGTTAATAGGGTGATGATGATGATAAATAACTTGTTACTTATTTTTAAAAATGATTTATGTATATTTCTATGGTAATTAAGTGTACTAATGTAATTGATTGCTTAATCGTGTTAGTGTACTTACATAAATAAATAAATAATTAATAAATTATTTATTAGTATGGATTGAATATCACTCGAGCCGTGAGCCGCCCATCTCCTCCGGAAATTATGCTTAAATCAATCATCAAAAACCAAAGACCGTACTACACTTAACGCAGTGTTGTAGTAATTATACATGATTTTTAGGACACACAATTAATATGTTTTTTTTAATACCTGCATAACACCGTCCCAAGTCTGTAGCACATTGGTCGAGTTCTTGACGGGGATGGTCCCTTCACCGGATTCTATCTTGGTCCTCAGTTGGCCTCTCGCTTGCCTGTAACATATATATAAATAAATATTTAAATTATAAACATTTCTGGACTTTTCAAGATAAATCTAAAATAAAGAAAAAGAAGTGTGTGTGAGTCAGCTACGACGCACGATTGGAGTTTACCTTACGAACGATAATTATGATATATCGAATAGAAAAAAAGGTTAAATTAACGCATCTGCTAAAATGATAAGAGAAACAAACATATCTCTGTAATTATTCGGATTATTTATATTACTTCAATAGAGCGTATTACATTAAGTATGTTACAAAATAATATAAATAAAATACAATGAGACTACGAAGTATCGCGCAAAGAGGAGACCCCGAGAATGAGATACGCTGTGTAATGTATTCCATCTCATTCTTTTGCACGTTCAATCCTACAGATATATATGTTTGTCTCTTTCTACGTAACGCCTCAACCTTTCGTGTTACAGTTGATTTTACTCCTCATAAAATTTCCGTACCGGGCCTTATAACTCAAAGAGCTGGCTCTGTCTAGCGCGAATCGTGAATAGCTTTTTTTTTTATTAATTTATTTATCGTTTACAAAAATAATACATTTTTATTTAGCACATAAATAGCACAAAAAACCACTTTTGAAAAACTGAGACGCAGGTTCTTACTAACCTATTTAGTTACACAGATTATTTTGAAATTAGGGAACTATCTAAACTAATATTAATTGTACATTATTTCTTTCTTTATACAAATAACTTGAACTGACTCCTAAGTAGCTCTAACAAGCGTGGATCGTGGATTTCTGTCTATAAAATATATCTGACAAGAGTGGATCGTGGATTTCTGTCTATAAAATAGCTGCGAAAAGCGTGGATCGTAAATTTCCAGCTTGGATCGTGAGTTTCTATGTAAGTGGTATATTACCGGTTGGGGTGGCGGTCCGCCTGGGGCTCGCTGGGCTCGTGCGGGCTGAAGATGCGGCCGTCCCCGCAGGGCGCCGTTGACACGTACAGGTGGATGCGCCTGTTGCTGCGAAGCTGGTAGCCGCCCGTTGGCAGCGGTTCCAGGTCGGAGTCCGCGATTGCTGTTTGTGGGTCTGAAAGAAAATAATCATAATCATTTATTGCATGAAATATGGTACATATAAGATATTACATTTCAATTCGTTTCACATATTTCGCCAAAAAACATTGGCATGCAAAAATTTTGTAAATTAAAATTTAATAAGTCTAGATTACATTAAATGTCAATTACAGCTACTCAATCATGGTTCATTCCATGATAATAATATAATGTAATTCAATATAATGATATCATTAACCCCTGACGAAAAAAGAGGGGAGTTTCGGTTATATTTGGAGGTTTTGTCTGTTCACGTCCGTAGGTAACCCTCTGAATCCTTACACGTGACCTCCGGGTGGTGCTAAGAACAGTCTCTGGTTGGGAGGCTTCGGCCGCGGCTTGTCACCACCCTCCGGGCTGGGCCAGTGCGGGAAGCGATTTTTTCGTGTTTCGTAATGTGGTCCGGAGAAGCCATCTACCTTCTAGGTCTTCATGTCCCATCTTAGACCACAACGTCACTTTACATCAGGTGAGATTGTGGTCAAATAAAGGCTTATCTACCATAAAAAAAAAATTGGGGCTTTATGTTATACTTACTAGGTTGCATAGCGTATTTTAACAGCTGAGCGTACAAGTATCTTTGTAGGCACCTTCGCGCGGCAACCTGCGAAGTATTGAAATAGTTTAATTATGTGAAAGTATTATGTGGCTCAGCGGTGCGGTGAAGGATCGCTTGCGGCGCAAGAGATAGGGTTCGATGCTCGCTGAGGCGTCAAGTGTTTGTCTGTTCTGCAAGCACTTTCTCCTTGGTCTGAGTGTTTTATGTATATTGTAAAATTTTCTATGTACATAATATACTATGTATGTCTATTATATTGAGTATATCAGATGTCTAGTACCTGTAAAGCATGTTTTAGTGCTTACCATGGTGCTAGATGTTGTTGTGTTTAATATTATAAAGGCAAAACCGTGGGCGGGGGTAGCTAGTTGTCAATATTAATCTAATATTTAAAATTCTCGCGTCACGGTGTTTGTAATCTATCTCCGAAACGGCTCAACAGAACGAACAGGTTTGAGAATCGGACAACATCTATTTTTCAACCCCCTATAATGTTAAGGGTGACCTGGTCCACCCCTAATTTTTTTTTTTTGATATTTTAGTTTTTTTTTTATGATACAGCATACAAAAATATATTCCCCTAAAAGGGTTCGAACATTTTTGTATGGAGCCTAGCATACCTACTAGTCCGCCATTTTGAAAAAAAACGTGATTCGGCGGCCAGTGATGAAACTCATGTCAACCGACAGAGTAAATGATTACAAACAAAAAGTGTTCCATGATCAAGTCTCCTAAGTGATACGGTTTCTGAGATAAAAGGGTCAAAAAAAGGAAAATTAAGTTATAGTATTCGTACTATCGTATAAACACCGTATAAAATGGGGATTCAAAAAATTCGTCCGTGCTTTTCACCCCTCTACGATCTACGATTCGTAGGTGATACGAAGTTTTCGGGGTCAGCAAGACCCCAGCAAACGTTGTTTTGCAAAATGAAAAATAGATAGTAGCCGATTCTCAGACCTACTGAATACGTATATAAAATTCGGTAAAAATCGGTTAAGTTTCGGAGGAGTACGGTAACTAACATTTTGACATGGTAATCTTAATATATATAAATCTCGTGTCACAATGTTTGTCCTCAATGGACTCTGAAACCACTTAACCGATTATAATAAAATTCGCACACCATGTGCAGTTCGATCCAACTTGAGAGATAGGATGGTTTTTACGGCGAGAAAAATTCGAATAATTTCCGGGAAAATTTTATACCCGTGCGACGCCGGGGCGGGCCGCTAGTTTATATATATTAGACAGTTTACCTCGGCATGGCAATCATTGACAACGCGCCCCCTCACAGACAGATGTTCACCAGCCACGCACTTGGTACCAGTTGTCACCGCTATAACCTGCATAACAGAAAGTTATTTTGTTATAAATGTTATTTATAATGATTAATTAACGGACACTATCAATGTTCCCACTGCTGGGACACAGGGACGTCTCTCTTGGCGAGAGAGATTAGGCCTTAATTCACCACACTGGCCAAGTGCGGGTTGGTTTCTAAAGGTATCAAATAAAAATAAAAAATAATAGTTTATGGCCATTAAAAAAATTGGATCTACACTTTAAAGATTTTTTTTGGACAAATGTGGTTGTAAATTGATAAATCCTAAAACAAAAAAATTTCGCTTGGGGCGTGCCCTTTACCTTCTTTCCGCCGTATATACCATAAAGGAAGCACCTTGTATGTAGTTATTATTTTTCGTTTGAGAACTAGAAGAACTAATTTTAACAGATTTCTAATTTCTAAGATTTAAAATTTTACTTGGTTAGCTTACATAAATTATTATAGGGATTATAGTGGGAACAGTTGATAGCCAAAACCCACGAGTGTACGTTTCACAATGAATTTATTTCATGTAATTAAATACCTACATAAAATCAAATCTAAGCAAAAAGGTTGCTCAGCTGGGTTGACCTAGTTTTTAGTAACCATGTTGAACACCAATATTGTTATAATAACAACATAAGATATGAAAGCTGGGTTGTTCTATTCGCTTCTCAACTCAGTGTAAAAAATTGAAGCGAACTGTCAAGACAATGTTATTTCTTTGATTATTCTTTGTTATTTAAATTAGCTTTTATTTGACCTGTCCGTGTATGCATATGCGTCTAAGGAAATAAACGCATTGACTTTGACATTGACATTAGACATAGACAAACATTTATTAAGTACCTAACTATATGCGATTCTTCGTACTATAATTATTTAGTAGTTACAAACTGAACCTTTTACATAGAAGTCAACTTATATTAAGCTATTTTTTTTCTCTTACCTTCGCTCCTTCCGTTTTGTTATCTATGGTTATAACGATCCCAGCCAGCACTTTCCTCTTGGAGTGAGTCAGGTCTTCTTTCATTAGCTCATTGAATTTCTCGTTCACTAATCTGAAAATTAATACTACAGTTAGAGATTGTTGAGAATTAGGGCCTGTTTGACTATCTACAAGTAAAATAAGACAGTGGTAAATACATACATATATGTATATATAGAGTTAGCTAAATATGGCTTCTGTGGTAGGCTAAGATACATATACATAAGAACTCCAAAATTGATATACAAAATTGTAATAACTGGTAAAACTGTGTTGTTCTATGTTCAAAATGTCAAGACAATGTCATTAACTTGATAAAATTTGTTTAAAAAAATAGTTTTATTAAGGGCCCCTTATACCGCAAATGCTGTTTTTAAAATCAATATGAATCAGTCAAAAATTGACGTAAAATTTTGAAAAAAATATATGTTTCAGTTGAGGATCTTACAGAGTGCAATTCGCTTACATTTACACAATAAGATGAACTTCGCTCGATAGAAAAAAATACCAAAGTTGCCTCTTTTTAAAAAACATTTTCAATACTGTGCCTAAAAATATAAATTTTATGACCTTATTTTTACACCAATCTTTAGATAAATCATTTTTCTAGTGCAAATCGCTGAGGTGCGTGTTGTAGTGTTATTTTCCTATTAATTATGCCTAAATACCTACAAACCCGCGAGCGGCGCGACGCCCGCGGGCTTCGTCAGTCGCGCGGTGGCGCTTACCGACGACGGACCTGTGCCAGTGCTCTTCCCGCCCGACGAGCGACGTGCGACGTGAAAAAAAAGGTGTGTGTGCGATTCACACACGACAGAAGTGAAACTACAACAATTAATAAAAACCGTAATTGGTTTTACAAGTACAAGGACAACTGCGCGACGTCGCGACGGCAATGTCTATTTGGTATTTGGGCCGGGGAAAAAGAACCAGTCAAAGTCAAAGTATCTTTATTGCATTATTACATGTAGTTTAAATGGTAGGTATTATATAAGGTTTTGTATCAATGTAATTTGCCCATTGGAGCGTGCAACATTTTGATTAACAACAATTTAATAATAAGAAATTTTAAATAATAATTGTATATAATTAAAAAATAAACATGTCAATAATTTTATAAATCAGATTAAATAAAATAAAATATTAGTTAATGATTAAAAATAATTACACATTACATTTATTTACCAATGGTTTTGTCATTTAAATATTCGGCAACTGTATAATAACATTGTATAATAACAGTACATATCGAAAGAATCGAAAAAGATGATGAATTTTGGAAATCAAAGATGGAATCAAAATTATCACACTTTTACCACCTGTCCAATGTCTGCTGCCAGAAATCGTCAACCCCAGACACACTCTTGGTTGCCTCTATACGGAATCTGACACTTGAATGCGAATCCCGGTGGATTCGCAAAATCAAAATCCGAAAATAAAGAAAAAGAGATTTTTTTATCGCAAAACATTATTAATTTGCAATCAGGACCTAGCACTAGAACTCTAAATTACAATGAAATAAAAAAGCATTTTATTCCTCATATAAAATGTATTTTTTTTTAATAAATGAGAATAAATATTGTACATAACAATTATGTTTGTTTTCATTTTGTTGTTTGTATTCTTTACCACAAATGCTTCAATCATAATTATCACCTCACTAATTCAAAAAGTTTAGTAAGAAAAATTATGTATACATTCAATACCTACATACCTACTACAATAAACTTTCATTTCAATCAAATAAAAGAATATAGTCAATAAAATAATCAATATACTAAAAAAATACAGTCAATAAAATTAAAATCACCGTAGCTACTGCATTATGCTGTATTGTGGCGTTCTTGCTGCCGACAAAGTTCGCCGGAGTTCATATCAAGTCGGCTCCCGCGTAACGCGCATGCAAGTCGACTGGCCGAGTAAAATGCCTAAATCTTCGAAACAAGGTGGCCTTAATTTTATGTTCACTTGTCCATGTATGCCCCGTGCTTTTAAAATAATAAACAATTTGACATTGACTATAGGTGACACATACTTGGAGACATGGTACTCTGATGTCACACAATACATGGTCAGCTAAGGTGACACATACTTGGAGACATGGTACTCTGATGTCACACAATAATGGTCAGCTAAGGTGACACATACTTGGAGACATGGTACTCTAATGTCACACAATACATGGTCAGCTAAGGTCACACATAATTGGAGACATGGTACTCTGATGTCACACAATACAGTCATGGTCAGCTAAGGTCACACTTACTTGGAGACATGGTCGGCCAGGGTCTGCGGCAGCGCGGCGTCCGCGTCGGCCGCCTGCACGCGCCCGTCGAACAGCACCGCCAGGGCGGCGCGCGCGGCCGCCAGCTTCGCTAACTTCTTGCTCGAACCTGCAATGTTGAAGACTATAGGTAAAAGTAAAGTAAAAGTATCTTTATTGCATAAATACATGTGGTTATAGGTGTTAAATAAATTACATAGAACAATGTATTTTACCAATATATGGCGTGCAATGTCATGTTACATACGTTGTTGAATTATTTATGACTAAATAATAATCTAATAAAAAAATTATAAAAGCAACTGATTCCAAAACCTTAGTGTCATAATAGTCATTTATTGATAATATAGATTATAAGTCACAATATGGGTTTTAACGTGGTCGCCCAATGCCACAACTTTTCCAAAATATAATAATAACTAATATCACAATTAATTTATATGTCAAAATCTGGAATACATTATTAATTCATATAAACAATCTTCAAAAGTAAAAATCATAGTAATAATAATTCCGGACCAATCACGAAAATATTGTTTCGCGCAGTGTCCCAGCCCGGAGGGTGGTGACAAGCCGCGGCCGAAGCCTACCACCAGAGACTGTTCCGTTCCACAGGAATTCAATAAATAAGTGTTCATCCACTCACCATATCCTTCAAACAGCTGTTCCTTTATCTGACAGATCACCTTAAACCTCATGCTGTGACTCAGTTGTAGTGGAGCTGGAATAAGAACAAACAGTAACTAATTTAGTTAACATTGACAAAGAGCATCGAACATCGTTGGCATACCTACTCGACCGCCATTATGAAAAAAATTTGATCCGGCGGCCAGTGATGAAACTCATGTCAATCGACAGAGTAAATGATTACAAACAAAAAGTGTTCTATGATCAAATCTCCTAAGAGATACGGTTTCTGAGATATTTGGGTCTAAAAACTATACTCAAATATCTATATCAATATCAAATATCAATATATGGACCCTGGCACTACTAAAATTATTAATAAACAAAGCTCTGTGTAGCTGCAACAATCTTTACTATTTATAATAATATTTTTTATTTAGATTTTAAATTATTATTAATTAATATTATTGTAAATCGAATTTACAAAATGGTGGACTAGTAGATATGCCAGGCGCCATACAAAAAGTGTTCGAAGCCTTTTAGCTAATTAGACAACTGAAATGTACACAAGGCTCATAATTATACCTTTTATGTACTCAAAAGACACGTCAAACTTATAACAACCCTCTTTTTTGTCGGGGGTTACTAAAATTTAATTGTTGGAATTGTCAAATGAAAACAGCAGAATAAAGGTATATTAAGATGAATTATTTGAATGACATGTCATCAGCAACATTGGCCCATACATTACGTAGTTGGTGCACGATCACTCCTGGACATGGAGCAACCTTCCCACTGCTGGGACACAGGGACTTCTCTCTTGAGTAGAGATATTAGGCCTTAATTTCTCAACACCCTCCTTTTATTCATTAATAAATAAATAAAATGAATAAAAATATTTATTGCTTTTACAAAATTCACAAATACACATCAAAATATGAAACCTCCTTATAGGTTAAGTATGTACTTGTATTAGGAGGATTCGCTCTTCCTAATGGTTAATGGTATTCCATGTTCAGCGATTAAGTATCACAATCTTTATTTTCAGTCTTTGCTGATATCGCTGGTAGATACCAGTAATTAATTAGTATTATTAATATTTTTTACTTATTATGACCTTCAAGACTTTTTGAAAATTTGGTGGCAAACAGCTCTGGATAGGGATTGTTAGAGGGAGTTGGGGGATAGCTTTGCCCAGCAGTGGGACAACATAGGCTAATAAATAAAAAATAAAAATTTTAATTAGAGAAATTATTTAACTTTTTTGCATAAGACCCCTGTTATTTTTGTATAATGTGTTTTTATTATATGTTGCTGCCAGCCACCAGCTGATATGATGAAGCACAGACCTTGGGGTCCATTCAGTGGGGAGCCGTCTCCAAAGGTGCAATGGAAGGCCAGGCCAGGGTAGTTCTCGTACAGCAGGTTGATGGGACTCTTCGTGCAGGTCTGGACTGGTGGACTGCTTCCGAAGAGGACGGTGGACGGGCATATTGTTGTTGGGGAATCTGTAATATAATATCAAATGTTGGAAAATGCTGTGTTATTCCAGTATATGATAAATCTAAGTTTAAAATTTAAGAATAGCCCCCCGATTCCAATGCCTTAATTTAAAAAAAGTAAAACACAATAATATTTAGTAGTTAGGGCACGCGATGCTCTTTCATTTGATACCCCACTCAAGTATATTTGCAGATTTTCGGTTTTCCTTTCCCACTCTCACCCCCATAACTTTTGAACGGCTCAACCGATTTTCATGTCTAAGAACACCCGGGCTAAACTCACCTTTCATACAAAAAAAAACTAAATTGAAATCGCTCCATTCTATGATGCCACAGACAGACAGACACGTCAATTATGGACGCTGAGTTGTTCGCTTCTCAACTCAGTGTAGAAATTGAAGCGAACTGTCAAGACTATGTTATTTCCTTGATTATTCTTAGTTTTTATTTAAATTAGCTTTAAGTTGACCTGTCCATGTGAGCATAGGCTTCTTAGGAAATAAACGTTTTGACTTTGACTTTGAAACTTATAACACCCCTCTTTTTTGGTCG
Source organism: Gymnoscelis rufifasciata (assembly GCA_929108375.1). NCBI lineage: Eukaryota > Metazoa > Arthropoda > Insecta > Lepidoptera > Geometridae > Gymnoscelis > Gymnoscelis rufifasciata. Next base: position 6,087,993 of record OV815332.1, on the reverse strand, counting down.
CGGGTTAAAAAGAGAGCATTTCTTTTATTTTAGAAACCATGGTAAAATTTTATTTTTATCCTACAAAATTGATATCTAAAAAAAAATTCCAAGCAAGGGTTTGATTCCAAGCAAGATTTAAGTTTTTTTTATGTGTGTATGCAATGCCTTAGTGTTGCATAATAAAAATTATATATCTATGTATGTCTATTATATTGAGGATATCAGATGTCTAGTACCCGTAACACAAGCTTAGAGCTTACCACGGGGCGATTTGTTTGTTGTGTGTATTGTATTTATTATTAAGTTTTTCAGTTTGCTAAAATCTATGACATGGTTCCTCAGAACAAATCTTACAATGTCTTATATTTTCAGACCTCTCCGTACTGACAGAAAGTTTTGTTATATCCTGTATACCTGGTAACGCATCCTCCGATTGTGACGATGGTGTCATGTTTGAGCTTGCTTCGAGGCATTGGAACTCTGAAACTAAGAGAAAATATAGAAATTAAAATGAAATACATTTATCTTGGTACATAAACAACAGCACAGTATACAGCATACACAGACAGACAAATAGATAATTTTCTAAAAAGATAAGTCGCGCGACCAAAGCGACTGCGAAGCGAGAGCGTCTGCCGCGCGGCGAACGCTACCCATTCTTTAGCTTATCTTCAGATAAATTTAAAATTTATGAAAAACCCCCGATTCCAATGCCTCAATTACTTTAAAAGTATAACACCATAATATAAAGTAATGGGCAAGCGATGCTCTTTCATTTGATACCCCTTTTCCCCTTTCTTTGATACACGAGAATATTTGCAGATTTTCGGTTTTCCTTTCCCACTCTCACCCCCATAACTTTTAAACGGCTCAACCGATTTCCGTCAAATATGTCTAAGAACAGCCGGGGCAAACACACCTTTCATACAAAAATAAACTAAATTGAAATCGCTCCATCCGTTCGGGAGCTATGATGTCCCAGACAAATAAATCATCATCACCCTATCAACGTTCCCACTGCTGGGACACAGGGACTTCTCTCTTGACGAGAGAGATTAGGCCTTAATTCACCACGCTGGCCAAGTGCGGGTTGGTGAATGTCACATGTCCTTCAAACTGTTTAAAGTTCTCAAAACATGCCGGTTTCCTCACGATGTTTTCCTTCACCGTTAAAGCACGTGTTTAAAGCGCACATAAATTTCTCAAGAAGAAAAATCCAGAGGTGCGTGGCGGGGTTTGAACCCACGACCTTCGGATTGAAAGTCGAGTGTCCTTCCACTTAGCCAACACGGCTTTTTAATAAATAAATAATAATATATATTTTTTATTCAAATATTAACAAAATTCACTTATAACTATAGGTATAAAAATGTTTAAAATAGGTATGGAATACATGAGCCTGAACTAGGGTAATCCTGTATCTCAGGCTAAAAGACATAAACAATAGTCTTTCTAGTAGTAGTTTTTGTCCGCGAGGGCTTCTTAATGGCTTTCTGTAATTTAATTTAACTACTTATTTTGATGTGTTTAGCTGTAAGCCTTCCTTATAAATAAATAAATAAATAGGCTAACACAGACAGACACGTCAAACTTATAACACCCCTATTTTTTGGTCGGGGGTTAAAAAATAGAAGCCAACCTGCGAACTTGTCTCCGAGGTCGCTGGTGAAGTCCATAGGCTGGGGCCGGGAGGGGAGCACCCGCCCGGCGCGCGCCAGCAGCGCGGACAGGCAGGAGCGCGCGGCCGCCGCGCGCGCGTCGCGCTTGCTGTGGCCCCAACCTTCGAACGTCATGTCTGCTACCTGCAAACATTTATATTATGAAACTATAGTATCGCCGCTCTCAGATTGCGTTCCTGACAGCTGTCTGTATAAATCTAAATTTAAAATTTAAGAAAAACCCCCGATTCCAATGCCATAATTTCCTTAAACGTAAAACAACATAATATTATGTAATGTGGACGCGATGCGATTTCATTTGATACCCCACACTAGTATATTTGCAGATTTTCGGTTTTCCTTACCCACTCTCACCCCCATAACTTTTAAACGGCTCTACCGATTTTCATGAAACATGTCTAAGAACACTCGCGCCAGACTCACCTTTTATACAAAAAAAACTAAATTGAAATCGCTCCATCCGTTCGGGAGCTATGGTGCCACAGACAGACAGACACACAGACAGACAGACACGTCAAACTTATAACACCCCTCTTTTTTGGTCGGGGGCTAAAAATCACCCATAAGAAGTCCTGAATTTCTTAATAGTACAGCCGATAGCTGTCATTGTAATACTTAATTTAATAGGCATGCCGACCGATGTAGTGATGGGAGATGAATCTTCGTGCATGGTTCATAACTGGTATTTAAAAAAACGTATTTTATTCCATAGTATTAAACTCAAATGTAGGTTTAAAACATTATTCACAGGCACACTTAATCTAATATAATAGTAAGTTTCTAAATAGAATCCAATCTAGTCTGGCTTCTTAGATTGTGATTTTGACTGGTGGTGATCGAATGGGCGGGGTAACTTCGAACTGTCGTTCAATTTACTAACTTCTCTATACATATATTATCATGGTTTTTAACAATATTATGACTTAAAACCCGTCAATTCATGGTATGTTTAAAAAATATGCCTAATGAATGCAATAAACAACGTAACTAAATCTTATTATTAAGTTACTAAATGTTATCTAAGGTACATCACTAGTCATGACGAATTGTCAAGTGTCAAAAACGCAATCTCTCAGTGGCCAGACTATAGTGGATATAAGCATGATGACTGTATCATCATCATCACCCTATTAACGTTCCCACTGCTGGGACACAGGGACATCTCTCTTGACGAAAGAGATTAGGCCTTAATTCACCACGCTGGCCAAATGCGGGTTGGTGAATGTCACATGTCCTTCAAACTCTTTTAAAGATCTGAGCATGCCGGTTTCCTCACGATGTTTGCCTTCACCGTTAAAGCACGTGTTTAAAGCGCACATAAATTTCTCGAGAAGAAAAATCCAGAGGTGCGTGGCGGGGTTTGAACTTACGACCTTCGGAATGAAAGTCGAGTGTCCTCCCACTTAGCCAACACTGACTGATCAATGTAATATGTAATATTCAAAATAAATAACATGAAATAAAATGATTTCGAATATAAAATATACTAAATGTATACGTCACCAGCCCCCACTCTTTAACTTTGATGCTCTATACTATACCTTTGCACTTTCTTATTAAATTAATAATTTAAAATTTAAGAAAAACCCCCGATTCCAATGCCTTAATTTCGTTAAAAGTAAAACACCATAATATTTAGTAATATGCACGCGATGCGCTGTCATTTGATAACCCCACTAGAGTATATTTGCCGATTTTCGGTTTCCCTTCCCCACTCTCACCCCCTTAATTTTTAACGGCACAACCGATATTCATGAAACATGTCTAAGAACACTCGCACCAAACTCACATTTAATCCCAGACAGACAGGCATACAGACAGACACGTCAAACTTATAACACCCCTCTTTTTTGGTTAAGGGTTAAAAATCGTACAATATTTTTAAATAATTAAAATGGCCTTATAATTATTTTAAGTCTTCTACATAACATCATTTAGCCCCGTGGTAAGCTCTAAGCTCTCAATATGGGCCATAGAATGTCAGATCATTAATAAATAAATATATATGTCAATGTCCAAAACATACGTAAGCCTTCTGTGTACAATACAAAATAACTACAACTTACTTAATGCATTGCAATCATAAATCTAAATTTAACATTTAAGAAAAACCCCCGATTACAATGCCTTCATTTCCTTAAATGTAAAACAACATAGTATTATGTAATGTGGACGCGATGCGCTTTCATTTGATACCCCACTCTAGTATATTTGCAGATTTTCTGTTTTCCTTCACCACTCTCACCCCATAACTTTTAAACGGCTCAACAGATTTTCATGAAACATGTCTAAGAACAGCCGGACCAAACTCACCGTTCATACAAAAAGAAACTAAATTGAAATCGCTCCATCCGTTCGGGAGCTATGATGTAACAGACAGACAGACAGACACGTCAAACTTATAACACCCCTCCTTTTTGGTCGGGGGTTAATAAAACAAGCTCGAAGTATTTACTGTTCATATTTAACTCTTTGGTTGCCTAAAATAAAGCGATAAGGCGCGTGTGATTTTTTGTTAGCAGGGCATTACCTTGCTGTAACACAGTTTCTAACTAGCACTGGAGGTAAACTACTAAATACTATGTTAATTATGTAATTATTTTCGTTTCGAATAAATGATTGATTGATTGTACTTTTTTTTTCATGCAGAAAAATAGTAAGACACATCCGCAACCTACGCACACAGGTCATGACAAAAAAAAAAATCTGAACAGTAAGGTTTATCATTATCACTTATTAAAAATCATTAAGATTTAATAATAAGCAAGAGCGCCATCGATTCCATTGAATCTGAATTGCAATTACAGCTATGGAAGTAGAATAGTCCTAGGATTTTCTACGAGATGTCGTTAGTCTTGGCTTCACCTGCAGACGCATTCTGTAAAAAATTGAATCCGAACTCGAAATCACTCAAGTGACCGAGCTCACTTCGAACGCTCGTCACTGAGGCGCTACAGGCGCTATCGAGTTTTACAGAATACAAAACTTTAAACTCACCGCGGATTCAGCTTAGTAAGGATCGAAATGAGTTTACAGAATGCGTCTTCTGATATTACAAGTGCAGGAGAATTTCGACCTATCACGTAATTGACGCGTTGGTTTAATCGGAGATGCACGTTCGAATCCTGTGCGCAAAGGAAACTAATGTGTCTAACCTTTTTAAGCAAAAAAATAAAAATAAAAAATAACCTGAAAAGTGAGGTTTATTACTAACTAGTGGCCCGCCCCGGCTTCGCACGGGTTTATATTCAATTTTTTTTCCCGGAATTATTCGATTTTTTCTCGCCTTTTAAACCTTCCCTAGACCTCCACGAACATTTCAAGACTAAGATAAGATAAATCCGTTCAGCCGTTCTCGAGTTTTAATCAGACTAACGAACAACAATTCATTTTTATTTATATAGATTAAATCATTTTGATTGAACTTGAAATTTATTTTGTATTTTCATTTCTATCCTAGAATAATAGTGTAAAATAAAGTACTTATTATAAATAAAAAATAAAAAAACTTAAAATTAGCCATTGGTTACGCACTATGTTTAGTATTTAGCCTAGGTGTTCGTTTCTCAAAATTATAAATAAATAAATAATAATAAAAGATTGATTGAAAACAGCAAAAATAAAAAAATACAAAAGAAATGGTGCCAAACCTTCACTTCCACTCCAAATATTGGTTTATGAGACTCTCCAAGCTTGTCAATATCTCTGAACAGGTAACTGGCTCCGATTTCATTCAATATCATAATCGGATGCTTGCCTTCTATGTTAGACTTAATGATGTGTTCCGCAGAGATTAAATATTTGTCATCCATTTTCTTGATTTATCACTTAACCTTTAAATTATTTATGATTTACTGGGTATTTTTAACTTTATTGGCAATTGTATATTATGGTTACATTTAAAAAGTCCTAAAAAGGTCTATTTTGTTATTTTCCATATGAAAAAAGATTAATTTTATGCAGTTATTTTATAATGAATCACTTATTTTTATAATGACATAAATATGTTATATAGCTGTGAATTTGAACTCACATAGAGATGGTATTTTAATACCTATGATGAATATTCCAGTTGCATAATATACTATTATTCTATCTGTCTGTGTACACTGGCATGTCTTTAAAACAGCAGCAAAAACAGTTAAGTTAAAAAAAAGTTTTGTGTCTACTAAATTCTAGTTCTTGACAAAAAAACTTGATAAATTGCTGTCCTATGTATCTTTAAGTAGGTACCTACTACCTATGTTTAATTCGTTTGTGTTTTTGGATGGGAATATTGTTTTTTTTCTGATTTTTTTATAGGACTTTAAAAATTAATTGCATGTCAGTCCTATCAGCTAAACAAAAATATTTACAGATAGATATTTAGGTGTGTGTTAAATTAATTACCACCCCAATATAAAAAATATTTATATCTTGTATCTTGCAAATAGATTGAAAAGTACCTACTTAGAGTCAAAAATAAAGCATTTTAGTCCCACAACTGGGTTTAAAACACTTTCTAGTTTAATTAGTTACTCAACTCAACTTACTCAATACAATTTGGTAAAAAAGTATGCCAAAAAAACAACATCTCTTTATGTAGGTTTATGGTATAACTGATACTTTCAAATCAGGAACAAATACCTAAGAGAATAATATCATTAATGAATTCTACTTGTTGTATCTAAATGGAACAAATAAATTAAATGAGTGGCAACCATTTTGTTTCTGTAGTGTTTTGTTATTTTTAACTTAAATTATGTATGTTGTTGTTATATGTTGGAGCAACAATTATAGATTTTCTATTCTATTCTATTCTTTAATGTATTGTAGCTTTAGTTATTTTTAGGAGTTTAGTTATTTTTAGGAGTTTAGTTATTCTTTTTTCTTTGTGTATTATTTATACCTTAACGTTTGTGTATTGTGTGAGCAGCAATTAAATATTTGTCCAGGTCTAATTGAATTAGGTAGGCAAATTACTGTTCAGCAACAATATTATTTCGTCCAAAAAACTCAAAACAGAAACATACTACAGTTGTAGGAACTTTAATCCAGTGTCAAAAACTAAAATTCAAAGTAAGAACTTTGAACTTGAGCTAGCGCGACAGGTTAACCGCGAGTGGTGAATGTAAACAATAAACATTATTTGTAGGTACCTACCTACGTAATACAAACCTCAACAGACCACTACATTATTTGTTATAATAATACCTGGATAAACTGGACTGGTTGATTCTGGTAAAAACCTATTATAATGATGTTAAAGGGTGTAATTACCGAATAATTCACCAAATATTCATCACTTTTGGACAGAATCAGTTAGTTAAGTAGGTAAAGAAATTTATTTGCTTGTGAAATGTATGCTACTCAAATGTAATTTTAGTCATAGCTTTATGCATTATGAAAGTTGCCACTTTGATTCGATAAACTAATAGGTACACAGCGAAACTAGGTACCTTGGTTATAGGTAAATGTTTGGTTTCACGTGATTACTGAAACGAAGTTGTGATCATAATTCAATACAGACTACTTCACAGTTTAAACCTTTTTAGATAGCCAGTTACCTACAGTTAGTTAGAAAGTTTTTCAATTCAAACTATTTCGACACAAAAACAAACAAAACAAAACTTTGCACTTGCACGACGCGCGCGCCATTGGTTGGTGTGTCGGTCTTCTTCTTCTTTTTTTCGTGGCTCTTTTGTAGGGTTGCTACAACTCTGCCTTCGAATGTCGAAGGTCAATTGATATTTTGGCAATCTTATTTTGATGAAGTAACCATCGAGATTTTCTTTAATGATCTTGGCTTTTGAGCCTTTAGCAATGGTTTGGATTTTACCGCACTGGTTTCGAGATCAATAATAAATATAATAATTAAACTATTACTTCATCAGAAAACTGTTTGTCTATAAAATAATTATATTGTGCTCTGTGCTGTGCACGAGTATTTGTGCTAAAAAAATTAATTACCTACATCTTTCTGTGATTTCTGGTCTTATAAAGCTATGCTATGTGTATTACAGTACGCACCTAGTCCTAGCTATAGTGTACATTGAAGGTACACCGACCATAACTGGACGGTTCGACATCATACAATAATAACTATTATTTGACAAAAATCATTTTAGATTATATAAAAATAGCTTTTTTTTTCTTGCAAATGTAATGTCAAGACGTTATTGAAGCACTGAAACATCGCGTGACGTTATGCCATCGAGCAAAATGTACTAAATGTATGACGTCACAAGCTTCCGCTGCGTAACTTTGATGCTCTATACCTTGACACTATTATTATTATTAATACTTTATTGCACAAAAGATAAAATAAAAATTTGTACAAAAGGTGGGCTTAATGCTAAAAGCATTTTCTACTTGCCAAACTCATATATGTTTAAAGCAGGAAGTTGGCGTGCGAAAATTTACAAAAAAAAATAAATGTTTATTCTAAAACACTATCCTGTATTTTTGGACGGACTCGACAGAATACTATCATTTATGTATTCATCATGCCTATTGTTGATTTCAGCTGTTTACTATATAAATATACTAGCTGACCCCAGCAAACGTTGTTTAGCAAAATGAAAAATTGATAGTAGCTGATTCTCCAGACCTACTGTATACGCATATAAAATTTGGTAAAAATCGGTAAAGCAGTTTCGGAGGAGTACGGTAACTAACATTGTGACATGAAAATTTTATATACCTTTGATAGATATGATCTTTGACGTTAGGAACACACCTCTACATTGCTTAGACAACAGTGAGTGCTTGTAATTTAATATGAACTTTATACCATAGCAATAAAGCTCAAATTGACTACGTTTTAGTTACAAATCATTTGTATGGGAAAAAGAAAAGGGCTATTTTTAGGGTTTTTCCAGCAATAATTCTATTCTATTTTTCTCGCCGTAAAAACCATCCTAGAACTTCAACGAACATTTTAAAAAAAGATTTGGCCAAATTGGTCCAGGCGTTGTTGAGTTATGCGCTTGCCAACACATTTTGCGATTCATTTTTATATTATAGATATGAAGACTAGAATTATAATAGAATAGAAAATACTTTATTACCGCCCAACAAAGATACAATACAATTAGAAATTAAAACTAAACCTAGAATGCGTAATGGGCGGTCTTATTGCTAAAAACCATTTCTTCCAGACAACCGTGGATGGAGAGAGAAAAAAAGAACCGTGGATGAAGTAACATTAACATCTCATAATTTGATTCACATTTCTTCATCACCACAGGTTTGCTGTAAGAAAACTCATAAAGGGTTAAGCTCGCCTTTGTACAGTCAACAGCAAAAGTAAGTGATCAAAAACAACGTTTCAAAACATCTTCTAGTGTCGTGCCAGATGTAACAAGTTATACCAAAGTGTCAATATCAAATGAAGTTTTAATTGGTCAAAAGACATTTATTCTCATAACACCGAGGATCGAACTAAATGTGATTATATTGCTTATGCTTATAGCAATTTCTTTCAGACAACCTAAAATTTAAATCAGGAAGGTTGTGGACGGCGGCGGTAGACAAAATAAAACATACAAAATTTACAAAAATAAATATTTTAAATAAATAAATAAATAAAATATTTTGTGAGCACATTGAGTAGGTCTGAGAATCGGCCAACATCTATATTTCATTTTGCAAAACAACGTTTCCTGGGGTCAGCTAGTCTTAATAAAAAAATCTCGTGTCATACAGTTTTCGTTGCCATACTCCTCCGAAACGGCTAGACTGATTCTCATGAAATTTTGTGAGCATATTGAGTAAGTCTGAGAATCGGCCAACATCTATATTTCATTTTGCAAAACAACGTTTGCTGGGGTCAGCTAGTAATAATTTATAAATCAATAATTGTTGCCGTTCACAGTAGATACCTTAAAGATGATTTTGTTGCAATGGCAAAAAAATGCACTATCACCCCTGTTGATCTTGGTTTGAAAGGAAGTCATCGAATATTTATTAACGACCACCTAACGCTTGAGAACAAAGAATAATAACAACATTACATAACAAATAAGAAATAATAATTTAACATATAAGAATGTCAAAGTCAAAACGTTTATTTCCTTAGAAGCACATAGCCTACATGGACAGGTCAACTTAAAATTAACAAAACTAAATTGCTTAAATAACAAATATCAAGGAAATAACATTGTCTTGACAGTTCGCTTCAATGTTTTATACAGAGTTGAGAAGCGAATAGAACAACACAGCTTTATCAGTTATTACAATTTTGTAGAGACTAACCTTCAAAGCCACTGTGAAGATGGGACAGTGCGCAGGGCCGCCCTGCCTCAGCAGTAGGTAACTGACGCGGACGCCCAGCTCGTTCAGGGCGGAGACGGGCGACTTCCCGCCCGACTCCACGGAGTCTGCCGCGGTTGCGAGCGCCTGGGGTTCAAATTATATTCATATAATGTTATATAATAGGTATTCGTTTCGGTGCTTTGTATATCGTGTCTCGTTATCACGCGAAAGTAACATTTTTATTTTTACAGCAGGAATGTGAAAGATGTGAAGGATTATTGAATTCTGTTCAGTCTTCTCTCTGTTCTGGCAGCGTTCTGGCAAGTCTAGCCTTCTAGGTCTTCATGTTCCATCTTAGACGACATCGTCACTTTACATCAAGTGAGATTGTGGTCAAATTAAGGCTAATCTTATATTAAATAAAAATCTAAATTTAACATTTAAGAAAAGCCCCCGATTCCAATGCCTTAATTTCCTTTAACGTAAAACAACATAATATTATGTAATGTGGACGCGATGCGTCCTTTGATTCCCCACACTAGTATGTTGCAGATTTTTGGTTTTCCTTACCCACTCTCACCCCCATAACTTTTAAACGGCACAACCGATTTTCATGAAACATGTCTAAGAACACGCGTGCCAGACTCACCTTACATACAAAAAAAACTAAATTGAAATCGCTCCATCCGTTCGGGAGCTATGGTGCCACAGACAGACAGACACGTCAAACTTATAACACCTCTTTTTTTTGGTCGGGGGTTAAAAAAGTCTCTGGGCTTTCTCGACTTTCATTCCGAAGGTCGTGGGTTCAAGCACCTCTTGTGTCTATTTTTCTTCTTAATAAAATGTAGTGCGCTTTAAAACACGTGCGTGAACGGTGAAGGCTTAAACACCATGTTCTGATAATTTTAAAGAGTTTGAAGGCCATGTGACATTATTGATAAAAAAATAAATAAATATAAAATATTTCCGGACAATCCACACAACAACATCTAGCCCCGTGGTAAGCTATAAGCTTGTGTTACGGGTACTAGACATCTGATATACTTAATATAATATACACACTTACATAGATATTTTTTAAATATTTTTTATTATACAATATTAAGATAAGTTTTATTGTTCAATTCTAATAACAAGTATCATATACTATATGTAATTCGCGCGCAGAAAATACAGCAAAAGACACAGACAAGTGATCAATGTATGACGTAACATAATAATTGAGCTGCCGAGTAGTGGCATTGTCAACTAAAACTATGTACCTATAATAAAAATAATTCTATTAAAATTCAATATGTTATTATGACCATCATAAAATAACATAAAACATATTAAATTGTTACTGCTGTATAGAAGCGTTGTCTAATTAAAACTACAAAATTTTAGAAAAACCCCCGATTCTACAGCTTAAATTTTCTTAAAAGTAAAACACATTAATATTTAGTAATATGCACGCGATGCGCTTTCATTTGATGATCATCATCACCCTATTAACGTTCCCACTGCTGGGACACAGGGACTTCTCTCACTTGACGAGAGAGATTAGGCCTTAATTCACCACGCTGGCCAAGTGCGGGTTGGTGAATGTCACATGTCCTTCAAACTCTTTTAAAGTTCTCAGAACATGCCGGTTTCCTCACGATGTTTGCCTTCACCGTTAAAGCACGTGTTTAAAGCGCACATAAATTTCTCAAGAAGAAAAATCCAGAGGTGCGTGGCGGGGTTTGAACCCACGACCTTCGGAATGAAAGTCGAGTGTCCTCCCACTTAGCCAACACGGCTTTCATTTGGCTTTTTCATTTGATACTCAAATATATTTGCAGATTTTCGGTTTTCTTTCCCCACACTCACCCCCGTAACTTTTAAACGGCACAACCGATTTTCATCACATGTCTAAGAATAGTAGCGCCAGACACACCTTTCATACAAAAAAAAACGAAATCGATGAAATAGCATCCGTTTGGGAGCTATGATGTCCCAGACAGACAGTCAGACAAACAGACAGACACGTCAAACTTATACCACCCCTCTATTTTGTCGGGGGTTAAATATTAGTATTCCATACAACATCACCCCTTATTTGAACGCAACAACAATAAATGCACAATTTAATTTAATGCTGTTGTCATTGAATGTTAATTTTATTGTTCGATACAATTCTGATAACGTCTACACAATAAATATGAAATAAGCTGCAAGCTATTAAATATGTAACTTATTTAAGAATAGGTTACACAGCTCATTTTTAGAGTTCCGTAAAGGGTAAAACGGGCCTTATTACTATGTCCTCGTCGTCTAATGTAATTTATTTTGACGTGTCTAAGTTTTGTGAAACCACACAATGGAAATAAATGATTTTGTATCTTGTCTGTCTGTCACCAGGCTGTATATCAAGAACCGCGATAGATTCGCGCGCAGTGCGTGAAGCGATTTTTTCGTGTTTCGTAATGTGGTCCGGAGAAGCCTTCTACCTTCTAGGTCTTCATGCCCCATCTAAGACCACATCGTCACTTTACATCAGGTGAGATTGTGCTCAAATGAAGGCTTATCTATCATAAAAAAAAAAAGATAGATAGTTGAAATTTTGAGCGATTTTAACAACAAATACTAAAAACATACAATAAATAAATATTTAAGACGGCTCCCACACAAACCTGATTTTTACAAGGTTAAGATACGTTTCGCGATGCCAGTACTTGGATGGGTGACCGCTCTGACTGCATCTTTTTGCACTCAAAATATGTATTTTTGGAGATTACTCCATAAGAAACGATTTGAGTTATAAGGTTGAGGCGTTACGTAGAAAGAGACAAACATAATATATCTGTAGGATTGAACGTGTAAAAGAATGAGATGGAATACATTACACAGCGTATCTCATTCTCGGGGTCTCCTCTTTGCGCGATACTTCGTAGTCTCACTGTATTTTATTTATATTATTTTGTAACATACTTTATGTAATACGCTTTATTGAAGTATTTTTTTTTTTTTTTTATCGTTTATGAGCCTTCATTTGACCACAATCTCACATGATGTAAAGTGACGATGTGGCCTAAGATGGAGCATGAAGACTTAGAAGGTGGCTTCTCCGGGCCACATTACGAAACACGAATAATCGCTTCACGCACTGGCCCAGCCCGGAGGGTGGTGACAAGCCGCGGCCGAAGCCTACCACCAGAGACTGTTCTAAGCACCACCCGGAGGTCACGTGTAAGGATTCAGAGGGTTACCACTTACGGACGTGAACAGACAAAACCTCCAAAATATAAATAATCCGAATAATTACAGATATATTATGTTTGTTTCTCTTATCATTTTAACAGGTGCGTTCATTTACCCTTTTTTTCTATACGATATATATCATAAGTATCGTTCGTAAGGAGTAAACTCCAATCGTGCGTCGTAGCTGACACACACACACTTTTTTTTATTCCAAAATGTGTATAAACTGTACATAGGAGACACATAATGTATAAGACATAGACAGCTAACTATCTGGCTCAAGAAATACAAACAGATGGAACCCTAGGTATTCTTTAATGTAAAATGTTAAACTGATACTAATTGTTCTTATTTATGAAGGTCTCCAAGCCACAGGCAGTGTCAGGCACACCGCCCGTGTCTATGGAGGCTAATTATAAAGCAAAAAATTGTATTATTGTGGTAAATAAAAATCTATAATTATTTTGCATTGGTCATTAGTGGGATTTTGGTGAATGATGATAGAACTAGAAGATATCATCATCATTTACGTCGCAGGACAAGTCCACTGTTATCTTAGAGTATCTAAGGACTGTTATATTATCCTCGGAGCAAGGCAACTTCCTAAGTTGACGTGGTAGGTATTTCATAATACACACAAAATTCATTAATTATTATTTAATTAATTATATGAAAGGTGAGTTTGGGTCGGGTGTTCTTAGACATGTTTCATGAAAATCGGTTGAGCCGTTTAAAAGTTATGGGGGTGAGAGTGGGGAAGGAAAACAGAAAATCTGCAAATATACTAGTGTGGGGTATCAAATGAAAGCGCATCGCGTCCACATTACATAATATTATGTTGTTTTACATTTAAGATACAAGATACACAATCATTTATTTCCATTGTTTGGTTTTACAAAACTTAGACCCGGAAAGTAAGGAAATGAAGGCATTGGAATCGGGGGTTTAGATTTATTATATGTTTGTGGTTTTTATGTTTTTTTTATCTTGTGTCTGTCTGTTTATGCTGTTGTTTGTGTACGTACCAAAATAAATGTAGGTATTTAATTTCATTTGATTTGCGTAACTTTCACATTTGTACTGATGAAAATGACTAACCTGCAGATTCCATTTGAAAGACCCGCCGACCTGTATACTCGCAGCTGGTCTTTTCGCTGGTGGTTCTCCATCTGACGAAACACAAAACATCTGTTAAATAATGTATATTGTACTATATATTGTGCGAGTTTGGTGAATAACGATAGAGCTAAGGGATATCATCATCATTTCCGCCGTAGTGCAAGTCCACTGCTGGAGATAGGCCACTTCCTAGGCTCACAAGGTTGGTAAGCGCATAACTCAACAAAGACTGGACCAATTTGCCCATTTTTTTTTTAATGTTCTTTGTCGTCTAAGGCTTCGAAAAATTGCCGGGATTTTGAATATTTGCGCGAGCGAAGCCAGGGCGGGCCGCTAGTGTCTTGATATATATATAAATATAACTATGACATAGACACAAAAGATAACTTAACTAACTTGTAGATATATATCAGGATATTTACCATGTCAAAGTCAAAGTCAAAACGTTTATTTCCTTAGACGCTTATGCATACATGGACAGGTAAACTTAAAGCTAATTTAAATAAAATCTAAGATTACCTAATCAACGAAATAACATTGTATTGACAGTTCGCTTTAATTTTTTACACCGAGTTGAGAAGCGAATAGAACAACCCAGCTTTCATCTCTTATGTTGTTATTATAACAATAATGGTGTACCTACAACATGGTCACCACTTAAACATTTAACATTAACAAACAAATGCTAGTCAAACATGCACATAACAGAAAAACAAACAAAATTCAGCTATTTTGTCCATCCTAGTGGAACCGAGCTACATCCGTCAAAGCATTATCATCTTTGATATAGTCTTTTGTAGAATAAAAAGCTTTTTTCAGAAGACATTTTTAATTGATTAATCTTTCGAGTTTCCCGATATTTCGGCACAGTTACATGCGCCATGCTCACGGTTAAACTGAAGCTGCAGCGATTGATTTTTTTATACTATATAAGCTTTTATTTGACCACAATCTCACTTGGTGTAAAGTGACGATGTCGTCTAAGATGGGGCAAGAAGACCTAGAAGGTAGATGGAAATATCGGGAAACTCGAAAGACAATCCTGTAGATCATCAATCATGGTAAATATCCCGTTATAACTGTAAATAGTATTGATAACCATGACAGTTCCAAAAGTTTTATAGTGTACCTATATTGTATTCATAATACTTCAACTATCATTATTTTTTATCGAACTAGTAATTTCAAACTAAAATTATCTGCCTTTTACATAGTTTTACAAAATATAATCTCAAAAACTTTTTTTTAACTATATATTTGGACGACTACGGAACTCTAAGAAATTTAACAACAAGATATTTCTTAAATTATTCAAATGAAAAAAAAAGTTTTACCGTTGAACAATAATCTTTTAAAATAGTTAGTAATTAGTAATCATATTTATGTCATTATAAAAACAATACACTATAGAATGGATATTTGCGTAGAAGACCACTAAATAATGTTTTTAGACAACGTAATAATGTTTAAAAAACAAATTTTATTTTAGGATAGCGTAGATTCACTTTAAAAAATAATCAAAATTTATTGTGTCAAAATAAAAACCAACCCGCACTTGGCCAGCGTGGTGAATTAAGGCCTAATCTCTCTCGCCAAGAGAAGTCCCTGTGTCCCAGCAGTGGGAACGTTAATAGGGTGATGATAATAAAATAAAAACAAAAATATCCTTTAAAACTATAGGTATGAGATGTACTCCTACACTGAGTGTTCCGTTTAATTAACATTTTTTCCACTTCGGGTAATAATTGGGAACACAAAAATATATTTAAAAAACAACATTTTTTTTGTCCCCGGCTCGTAACAGTAATTCGTCCAACTTCAATGGAAATATTAGCTAAAACCATAATAATTTTGGATCCTCATATAAACAGCAGAAAGTAAAATTAAAAATTGATCAAAATTTTGGCAAAAATTAATCAACATTTTGATTTAAAAAAAACGGAGATTATTATCTATACGTGCTTATATTTATTATTATTTAAAGTGGTTATAGTTTTCGTCAATATTCATGCCGTTTATGACAGAAATCACAATTTTAAGGTTATCCATTTAAAAAATATTTTTTTTAGTTAATTCTTAGTAAAATGAGAACATTCCAAACACGACGAATCATAAGAACTCAAGTTCGATGGGGTTATGTCCATTTTATATTTATACCGCGCAATAGGTAGCGGGTTCGATTCCAAGGGGTCATTGTTTATATGCTCGGCAGGCACTGCACCCTCGGTCAAGATGTTTAATTTGCATATTAAAAAATATCTATATAGTTTATTTGTCTATAATATAAGGTGTATCAGATGTCTAGTACCCGGAAAAATTTCACATTCAAAACACAACCTTTTCCCGTAACACAAGCTTAGAGATAGCCACGGGGCTAGATGTTATTTGAAATGTCCAGCATTTTTTTTTAAAGTATTTCCTATGGTCACTTTCCAATTCCATCTCATGTTATTTTTGCATTGTCACGCAATTGACATACACACAAAATTAAATAGAAGCCGAAATGTATGTAAAAGTCATATATTCTTGCGAGAATTGATTACAGTCAATAGCCATAGGTACCAACGTTAAAACTAAACTAAATACTAACTATTATTACTAAATAAAAGCTTAAAAATTCGAAAAAATCAAAACATTACCTTCATTAACAGAAATTGCATTCTCAACCTCGCACATATTACACGGCCGACAAAAAAAAACTAAATATTATATTAAAACACAACGACACTAAATATAAACCAATAAATATTTATCCCTTTCGTCAAACAGAGATATATGCAAGGAAAAGCACGTGTTCCCGCAACAAAGAACGGAAAACTACAAAAGAATTACCGCGTAAGATAATAATCTATGATTTTAAATCTACCCTCATTTTGTTATCATATTTATTTGCGTTGTCGTAGAAAAAATGCAACGGTTTAGGTTCGTGATTACGTACATAAGTTAGGGTTCTTTTGTAATGTTATTAAAGGGTTGATAGGTTATTAAGTATTTATTTTATTGTCAATTTCCGGACCTGATTTCACTTATTTATTAATTATTTATCGCTAGCGGTCTCACGAGCTTTTAAAGGGAGTGATTTATTTTAGTTTCATTCGTTAAGTACCTAGGTATAATTTATATCAACTTAATTGTCATGTTACATATGGACATATATAAGTTTATAGTCCATATGTAGTATTTTAGTCTCGGTTGGTTTTTAATTGAGTTATTCTTAGTAAAACAGTTTTGCTACCTAACATTTTTTGACAAAAAAACTATAGTTTTGTCATTATTTTGTCGGTTTTTTAAATAAGCTAATTAAATAAAAAAATAAAATATAAATATTTCCCGACTACTCACACAGCATCACCTAACCCCAAACTAAGCAGAGCTTGTACTATGGGTGTTAGGTGACTGATATACTACATAGATACATTTTTTTTTGTAAATACATACAATATGATACATAGAAAACACCCAGACCCATTAAAATTAGGCAGTAAGTGTTAATTGTTTAATATGCGATACGCATTTTAAACAGTACCTATTCTATAAGTTACGAAAAAAACTGTTTTTGCCGACCGTAATATTATATATTTATTTAAATATGTTTGTACTGTGGGATAAGGGCAAGGAAATGATGATTCTAGTAACGACATCATCATCATCATATCATCTACCTTCTAGGTCTTCATGCCCCATCTTAGACCACATCGTCACTTTACATCAGGTGAGATTGTGGTTAAATGAAGGCATAACTAGAATAAAAAAAAAATATCATTGCTAATTACCAAACGTATCTATACGTACCGAGCGCAACGTTGCTTATTTTTTTTATAAAATTACGTTTTTTTACATATTCAATCATGCGGTTTTAGTATTTGTTGTTATAGCAACGGAAATACATCATCCCTCAAACTTTCAACCCTTATCCCAGTTCTTGAGATACAGATACAGACAGACGGACCGTCACAAACAAAGTCTCAGTTAGCACCGATTTCACCATTGGCCATGAACGCGATTAGATCAGGCTAAACTCGTTTTAGCGCCTAACTCATATTAAATTGTAATTTTGAAATGGTTGAACTTGGTTCATTAAAACTAGATTTGTAGCATAAAATGGTGACATTGTGACTAAAAAGGTCTCGTTTTAGCCTTTGGGTACAGAACCCTAAAAATCTATCATGTGAGAACTTCCCATTTTCTCGATGTCGGTTAAAAACCTTACCAATAGGCCGTTTATTATAATGAATGCTAGCGTTATCTCCTCGAAACATCTGCAGGTAAATTCTATAGAGTCATAAAATATCAGATGTATAGTCGAAAGGGGAACGTTGATAACGTTATAAAAATGCATTTTATAGAATTACAATCTTAAGGTTATAAGTATTGATATATTTAATACTAGCTGTGTCCCGCGGTGTTACCCGCGTTATAATGGATTTTCCCGCGGAATGACGTTTTCCCGCGGTAAAAAGTAGCCTATGTTATTTTTCAGGCTCTAGAGATTCTGTGTACCAAATTTCATTCAAATCCATTCAGTAGTTTTTGCGTGAAAGAGTAACAAACATCCATACATCCATACTTACAAACTTTCGCCTTTATAATAGTAGTAGGATTAATTAAGAAATGGCTTATTGACAAATCGTGTTACAATGTAAACGATCATTTAAATACTAGACATTAGACATCATATTAAATTGTAATTTAATTTAACTTCCTAAATATTCGATATTTATATATTTTTTCCTTTAAACATAATTGACATTGCATGTCAAATCTGAATTGACGAAGTATGTAGAACTGTATAAATAACCTGACACCTATGTAAACCATATTTCAAGCAATAAACAAATTTCATTTCATTTCATAGGTTTTGTCTGTTCACGTCCGTAAGTGTTAACCCTCTGAATCCTTACACGTGACCTCCGGGTGGTGCTAGGAACAGTCTCTGGTGGGAGGCTTCGGCCGCGGCTTGTCACCACCCTCCGGGCTGGGCCAGTGCATGAAACGGTTTTTACGTGTTTCTTAATATGGTCCGGAGAAGCCATCTACCTTCTAGGTCTTCATGCCCCATCTTAAACCACATCGTCACTTTAAATCAGGTGGGATTGTGGTCAAATTAAGGCTTATCTAACTTAAAAAAAAAAGGTTTTTTTTGTCATTGATTTGATTTCAATTACCGCCGAGGAGTCAAGTGTTTGTATGTTCTGCAAGCACTTCACTTCCTCCTTGGTATTTAATATGTAGAACTAAAAAATATCTACAAATATTATATTGAGTGTTTCAGATGTCTAGTCCCCGTAACACAAGCTAAGAGCTTTACCACGGGGCTAGATGTTGTTGTGTGGATTGTCAATAAATATTTATTTATTTATATTAGCTACAAAGCTGCAGTTTGTTTGATTGAATGCACTAATCTCAGTAACTACTAATCCGATTTCAAAAATTCTCTCACCGTTAGATAACCTATTTATCGGAAGCTACTATTTACAACAAAATACGTTGCTTCACCGGGAGTAAAACACGTGCGTGAAAATCTAGTAGTAATATTTTAAGCTAATCGAACCTGCTAACATTTGTGCCGCAAGCGGGCCTTCCCCCACTGCGCCACTGAAGCAGTCTTCTAGGTTTACCAACCTGAAATTAAGAAATATAACCCGACTGCTACTTATTTTTTTTGGGAATTTTACAGTCTATAAAAATGAGAATGATTGCTAAGCAACTTCAAACCGATATAGATCCTAAACGGTCAATCGGATCTAGGAATGCTGAAAGAAAACTAAAAATGATTTTTAAATACCTATTCAACGATACCCCACATGACATAATTGCTTGACTTTAATTTGTTTTATTTTTACTAAATGGCGTCCAGTATCGCCATGTTGAATTTTCACCGACGTCATGTCTTAGTGACACTCGTTGTACTAAGAGGAAACGATTGACGTGTGAATCATAGAAATCGAAAACCCAGGCGTTTGGTCTGTATAGTGGGACAAAGGAACATACATAGACTGTTAAACACATTACCACCCCTTTGCGTGGCGCAGTTGGGTAAATAAGGCCATACTCCCAACTACTATGTTGTAAACAAAACAGGTTCCAACGTCGTCGTGGAATCATGTTTTAGGAGTAGATTTTATGAATGTTAATTTATGTTTTTGTTGTATTTTATTGTGATTGTGACAAAATAAATTATTCTTTTTCTTAAATGTTTAAACTCAATTTTCTTAGACCCTTAATAGGCTTGGAAATTTGATTTCTTAACTTTGATCGTAAGCTTAAGTCAGTCGGCAGCCATTTTATCACAAGCCGCAAAATCAGTTTGTTTTTTCAAAATGGCTGACTTATAGATATTGTAAGTACCTACCTACCCCATGCAAATAAATTCGGTAGTTTTGGCGTGTAAACGCGACAGACAGACAGAGAGAGTTAATCTCCATTTATAATGTGAGTATGGCATGCATGACAGACGGTTTGTGCAAATTCGATTCTCACTCGTCTGATTGTATTAAGACCAATTTTACTGTCACTCATACCCTCGGCGCTGACATACCAGCGCGTAGTAATCTATATATATTATGTATAACATATTATACATATATTATGAAGTATATGAATAACTTTTCGAATAACGCCGACCGATCAGCGCAAACACTTAATAAAATCAATATCAAGCACCATTGAAAACCAAGCTTGGTTTTCATATCCTGATATTGATTTTATAATAATATTATTATATTAAACATCATGTTTCGTAGTAAAATTTTATGGTATGACCTACACAATCGATCTAAATAAAAATAGTGATTTTAATATTTTTTAAATAGTCCGGGTGCAATTTCAAGCATAGTGCAAGTTTTTTTTTTTTAATGTGTGAATGCAATGTTATATCTTGCTAAAATCGATGACATGGTTCCTAAGAATATATCTTCCTATGTCTCATATTTTTAAACTAACCGAAACTTTTGTTACAATCTGTAGACTAAAAAAAAAAGTACAAAGTACTAATTATATATTATATATACTATTTTTTTTTTCTTAAGACATTCTCTTACTATCTCACATCCTAAAATAATATTTTGTGACAGTAAGAAGCTTTTTTTATTCGTATTATTTTATGTATATTCGTATATTTTGATTATATAAATTAATAGTCTGTCTTAGTAGAACTTAAGATTAGCTAGTGTGCCTGGATTCTCTGTAGCAATAAATAAATAAATACTTATAAAAAAATATATTTTATTTATACAAAATATACAAGAGATTCAGGCTAGGTGATTCAACCGCGGATGATTGCGCACGCGTACCCGTTGACTCAAAGTCAAAGTCAAAGTCAAAACGTATATTTCCTTAGACGCACAAGGCATACATGGACAGGTCAACTTAAAATTAATTTTAAGTTAGTTTAAGGCTTAGCAAATGGTGCAGTGTTGGGAGCACAGTGGGGGTTTAGCAGGTTCGAGTCCGGGATCATTGTTCCTTTGCCCCGATCGAGGGAGCAATAACCATAAGAATACCCCAAGTAAAAAAAAAAATAAAAAAAAAGGCTAGGTGAATCAAACTGAATGGGGTGGCGCGCGAGTTGTGCATAACTCTTAATCCAATTATTTTAAGAAAAAATTAAAAAAAATGAAAATGGAAAATATTTATTTACTAATACAATTTTGTGCTCAATATTTGTTGTTAGTCAACCACACAAGGCACACTGCCTGTGTCATGGAGACCAATCATTCATTAGGAGTTTTGACTGAAACATTAATGTAATGTAACTTAGCATTTATGTACTTACAATTCCTTCCAAAATATGGCCTTTTTTGTATTACTGGTTCCTGCGGCATTATAAAATCCGAGGTGGAACTTATCACTTTGCTTGATGTCTGCAAATAAATGAAAAATAAAATAAATAATAATAAAATCATTTATTTACCAAAGCAGGGCATACAGAAAAATACAAATATCAGCGAAGCTCAAACTAAGCAAATCTTCTTGTATCTTGAGACTTTGGAGTGGTGTTTACAAAATGGAGGTTGTTATGCATAAATTAAAAATATTACTTCATCAACTTCGAGTTCATTTGTACAATGGTTAAAATATAACAAAGCAAGATAGCTCTAGGTATATCTAACCATTGACACATATTATTGAGATACAAAAAAAAATACAAAAATATTTATTTATCAACACACAAGTTACAATTTCACTGAGCAGTGGACAAGCCTGTATTGCGGAGACCTGTTATAATTTGGAATAACCGGGTATAGAAAAAGTGCATGAAATAAAAGGAAGTGACAAGTAGATAACTAACTATTGCTCAGAAACTGATACTCAGATTTTGTGCACTAAATATCTAGATAATATTGTATGTATATTGCAATAGTAATCCAACAATATTATTAAATACCATAAATCTAAATTTAAAATTTAAGAAAAACCCCGATTCCAATGCCTTCATATCCTTTAATGTAAAACAACATATAATATTATGTAATGTGGACGCGATGCGCTTTCATTTGATACCCCACACTAGTATATTTGCAGATTTTCTGTTTTCCTTCACCACTCTCACCCCCATAACTTTTAAACCGTTAACCGGCTTAACCGTTTTTCATGAAACATGTCTAAGAACAACCGGGCCAAACTCACCTTTCATACAAAAAGAACTAAATTGAAATCGCTCTTTCCGTTCGGGAGCTATGATGGAACAGACAGACACACAGACAGACAGACTATATTTTCATATAATTTTGTACAGTCAGTGTCAAATGTATAAATAAAATAATAGATAAACAATCTATCAGGAAGCATGCAAAATCTAAGACGATAAATGTTAAACTTAGTTTGTATAGTTTAATCACTGTCAACTGCTTAGATAAATATGAAACACTAGAAGTGAGATATTTTGACCACTTTGGGCGCAAACAATATTATGATGATTCTAACAGCATTGACCATCATCATTATCATCATCCGCAGCCTGACTTCACCCACTGCTGGTTATAGGCCTCCTGTTGCTCTCGCCACTTATTTCGGTCCTGTGCTAATTGCATCCAGGTGCGTCCTGCGACTTTAGAGATGTCGTCAGCCCATCTCGCTGCTGGACGACCGACGTTCCTATAGGCGTTCCTTGGACGCCACTCTGTGATTGGCTTACTCCACCTATTATCATTTCGTCATTATCAGCATTAACCAATAAATAAATAAATATTGCCGGACCATGCACACAACAACATCTAGCCCCGTGGTAAGAAGCTATTAAGCTTGTGTTACGGGTACTAGATACATATCTGATATACTTAATATAATAGTCATACATATATAGATATTTTTTTTATAGAGGTACACATTAATCACCCAGACCAAGGAGAAAGTGCTTGCAGAACGTACAAACACTTTCACCCTCGGCGGGAATCGAACCCGCTACCTCTTGCGCCGCAATCGGACTCTCGCCCACCGCGCCACTGAAGCAGTCAAACCAATTTGGTTAAATACAATATTCAGATTATTTTGACTCCTCTAGACACTTATATAACACTTGACTGCCTCAGTGGAGCGATGGGCAAAGTTCCGCTTGAGGCGCCAAAAGGTCAAGTGTTTGTGTGTTCTGCAAGCACTATTCTCCTTGGTCTGGGTGTTAAATTTGTATCGTAAAATATATATGTCTGCTATGTTATTAAGTATATCAGATGTCTTGTACCGCAACGCAAGAGCTCACCATGAGGCTAGATGTTGCTGTGTGGATTGACCAGAAATTATTAATTTTTAACCCCCGACTAAAACAGAGAGGTGTTATAAGTTTGACGTGTCTGTCTGTCTGGGACATCATAGCTGCCGAACGGATGGAGCGTTTTCAATTTAGTTTTTTTTTTATATGAAAGGTGAGTCTGGCGCAAGTGTTCTTGACATGTTCAGTTGTCCCGTTTAAAAGTTATGGGGGTGAGAGTGCGGAAGGAAAACCGAAAATCCGCAAATATACTAGTGTGGGGTATCAAATGGAAGCGCATCGCGTCCATATTACATAATATTTTGTTGTTTTACTGTTTTACATTTATGGAAATTAAGGCATTGGAATCAGGGGTTTTTCTTAAATTTTAAATTTAGATTTATATTTATATCAATTTGACACTGACTGTACAATAAAACTTTTTGCAAAAAAATATACATATATGTAAGCTGTAAAATTCCATAGTTCTCTCTAACCTTAATAGCCCAGCAAATAATAAAGTTCTTACAACAAATTCTTAGAACACCTAGTAGTGCATTGCACACTAAGAATATTTAATCTAATTAGACAATACTATCACCATAATCATCACTTTTTTATTTAAATAGCCTCACTAAAGTCATACAATAAATATAATCTTTTTATTTAATCTTAATTAAGAAGAGTTTTCCAACATCAGTTAAAATAATTAAACCGGTACTGGTTTAATTATTATATTATTTACAGAGTAAGATTGTGGAATAAAATTGTCACTTACTCATCAAACACTGAACTGAGATCTCAGACAACTTCAATCTACTGTCTTATAGTTGATTAGTTCCTCGGTTGGAAAAATAGATGTTTCTATAATAAAATCATTAGCAAAGTTTTCTAGATATCCTTATCATCTCAGCTGTAGGATGTTCTACCATATATTTCTAATATTAAATCCATGTCTAGTCTAGACTAGCTTTATTCAATGTATTTCACCATAATACAGGCAAGTTAGACAAGTTTACCACCAATGTGGGTTTTTGGATGTTCATGGTAGGTTATGATTGAACACCCTTCTAATTTGAGGGAGGCCTATGTGCAGCAGACAATGCCCCATGAATATGTGGAGCCATTTAACAGTCAGCCCTCAACATCCATACACCAAACTTCAGATGATAATTAATATAAATAAATTCACTTACCATAGGTTCAAATGCTGAAACATGAATAAAATGTTTGCTTAAGAATATAATAACATGGAAATTCTTAATTTTAAATCAGTTTCTGATGATATATTGTTGTTTAAGGTCAGGGGGATTCAGTTCCCAGATAATCAAACTATTAATTGAAAAATTAAATTAGTACTAAAATCTTGGTAGGGTTTATTGCATTAAAAAAAAATACAAATCATAAAAAATAATTAACGAAGTTGCAAGGGCCGTTTAATATTATACTTATAGTGAAATAAAAGCACTAAAATGCATAAAAACTTATGATTAAATTATAGATTAATTTATTGAAGAATTACGTTTCTGGGCTACAACTATATAAATTACGCATTAATAATTTATAGAATATTAAAAAATACTTACAATTAATAGCAAAACTTGTATATTTTGCATGTGGATCCTGTAAAAACATGAAAATTAAGGTGATCATTTGAATATGTCCCAATAAATCACAAACACTGAATGGTTTTGTGCGAACTATACATTGTATTCGTGGCAATAATGTGCACTTTCCTCGTTGTTATTCACTCACCATTTACTTTTAAAGTAATTTTATTTCGGATTATAAATTTAAAGGTTTAAGATTGAGATCACAACAAAACAAAACCGATCGATACATATTTTTGGAGTTGTATGAAGAACATCTGTCAAAGTCAACATGAAAAAGTGATGAAAATTAATTTCACGCGGTACCATGTCTTCCAAAACATACGGATATGGGTTGTTTACGGCGATATAGCCTGACACGGACGCCATCGACATGGAAGAAAAAAAGACAAAACGGAAAACTAGCTGCTACAGTATTGCTAATTTGATAATATTTCAATCATTAGAGCAAGGAACATATACCCAACATATATGGTATATATGGTTGGGTATAAGTTCCTTGCATTAGAGCCTTTAGAGGTTATATTTTATACCCGTAATTTATCTATACCAATGATTTTTAAGAATTCTTCTGAAGAAGGAAATATTTATAATTTCGGCACCCTTACCTTCATAATATAGTCTACAGATAAGTATTGATTATGCTATGTGTGCTGTTGGCTTGCCTAAATCAATATATGAAATTATCCCAATATGTTAATGAAAAAAAAAAGACAAGTGCTAGATTGGACGATGAAATAGCCCGCCTCAGAAAAGGAAGGAAAGTGTTCATTCAATTCAATACTTCAATAGTTCAAAATTTAAAATGCGTGAAATCTAACATTATTATTAAATTTATTCATTAATTTTAAAACAAAATGATATTTACAAGTCTACTTCTCGTCAACATACTCCTAGCATCTGCTTCTCTCAACGGTTACTGTGACAAAGAAGGAAAATGTACAAAAGACGATAACTCTCTTCATAATCAACAAAAACTTTTGTTTTACGATGTTAACCCATCGGAAGGCTTCAATCTTCGAAGAGACGTATACATGAGACTCGCCATTATGCTCGCTGAGGCTAAGAATACGGGCCGTAAAACAAATTGGAATTTAGTATTACCTCCTTGGTACAACCTTTACCATTGGAAGTTTCAATCAGAAGAACCGAAACCTTGGTTTACCTACTTCGATTTAGCATCTCTTAAGTCCTACGCTCCGGTTCTAGAGTTATACGAAGTGTTTCCAGAAGTTACAGATAAAAAATCACCCTCAGAATATGTTATAGATACCTTGTATGTCCTACAAAACTATGAAAACGCATTTGAGAATGGAGTTTTCGATGAAAAATGGGATATTGTTGGTCCATGTGATTATGAAGGATTCTATTGGGGCTACCATAATATCACTGCCAAAGAAACTCTATGTGTAAAGTTTCAGGGGAAGATATCTCAGATTTGGGATTTAATTTCCGCTCATCCGTGGGATAGCAGAGTTATGATAGCTCATGCAGAAATTCCTTTACATGACACATATGGTACGAGATCTTTCTGGGATTGCCGTATCAGCATGAGGTTTAACAGAGACCTTGTTGGTGTGGCAGAAACATATATGTCTACCCACTTAAAATGCCAAACCAGAAAATGCCCTAACTATATCTCAGTTCACTGGAGAAGACAAGACTTTGCTCGCTACCGTGCAAATGATATACCTTCAATAAAAGGCACTGCAAAGCAAATAGAACAGGCTGTTAGAAAACATAAACTTCGAACTAACATAGTCTTCATAGCTACTGATGCATTAGACAGTGAGGCTCTTAAACTAGAGAAGGAGCTCTATAAATATGGTCATAAAGCATATTTCTTTAAGCCAAATGATGACATTGATGAGTTTAACGAAGGTCAGGCAGCTGTGATCGAGCAGATCATTTGTTCCCGAAGTGCTTATTTTATTGGGACACATGAAAGTACATTTACGTTTAGGATACAAGAAGAAAGGGAGATTTTGGGATTTGATAGTATCACCACGTTTAACAGACTATGTCCTGATCACGGAGATTGTGAGAAACCTTCAAAATGGACTATTGTTCATTAATACATGCAATTGAAAATGAACACAATCAAAATTGAGACAAGTAATATGCCATAATCATAATCAAAAGAACTTGAATCAAAATACCTATAAAATTCTGCCATAATAATTACCAAAGAAACACTTCTTTATTTTTATATGATTTTGTTAATAAATATTTAAACAACAGGGTAATTGTTTTTTTTTATATGAGCTTACCTGGCAAACATTGTTTTGAAATTTAAACCAATCTCAATTCCTACCCTTACACCTACCTACAATCCTTTCCTAATTCTTTATCTGGCATTTGCCATTTTAATTAAAATTATTTTATTATATTCTTTCTTTGACAGGAATTAAACTCGAGAACATTTTGTATGGGGAAATGTATATTTGAATTTTTATCTAACCCAATTTTTCCGTATTTTAAATGGTAGTTGTTCAGCTAATCCTGACCATTCTGCTAATTATTAGACATATCGAACAAATAAAACTAACTCATAAAATTGGTTCAACCGCTCTCCAGTTAAGGTAGTGTAACGAACACGACTTTGTTTTACATATAAAAGAAAAACAGTACCGGAAATTAGAAAGGTAAATGCAAACAAAAATGTTGAACATAACTTGATAGTCTGTGGGATAAAGGTTTTTTTTTCATTGATGCTGATGTCATGTCAAATATTTGTTCCAAAAGACGTGGTACATCTTAGCACTAAATAAGGACCGCACTAGAAACATCGCTGTGGTAAGACAGAGATAGAAATATTTTCGTAGGCGGAGTTAATTGAGAAAATTTGGAACACTTTCACAAATACGGCTGAATGCGATTTTTACGAAATTTTGTGAAATAAATCCGATTATAGGCTTCCTAGTACATTAATTACAGATAAAAGTGCAAAATGGAGCTAAATGATGTCATAGTTAACCAGCCAGTGGTCATTGATAATGTAATTATTTAAATTCAATCACTTTTTGTATCAGATTGAAATCTTCACATCAGTCCCCAATAAAGTTGAAAGAACTATTCAATATCTGTAAAAATCCAAAGCAATACATTTTTCAATACTTCCCAGAGGTTTTAAAGTATAATTATGTTTATTTTTCTGTAATTTATGCACACAATGACTCACTGTGACGTAGACTACGAAGCTCCATCGCGTAATGGTACCTTTTTTTATAGGGCTCTGGTGTCATCAAAGCGGGGTTCGCCGGTGACCAAATACCGAAATGCAGATTTCCCAATTAGTAAGTCTCAATTAATTGTTTAAATACATTTCATGTGGAAGATAGGAATGTCTGGAGAGATGGTAGACAGGCCTTTTTTCTTCATTGTGACACAACAGGCTCTTATAAAATGCAAATATCATAACAGGACCAACTTTATTTGGAGATGGACTGGACCATACATGTGTTTTCACAAAAAAAGTAACAAAAAAACAGTATTTTTAAAATGCAATCATCATTTTGGTTTTGGCCCACATCAAAAATGTTCAACATGTATTTTTCTTCCATCTTCCTCTGTGACCCAATAAGTTGTACAGTCAGTGTATAATTGGTATCAGCGTAAATAGGTACAAGTAGTCAAAATAATCTGAATTATCAAACTAATATAAGCCGTTACAACATCATAATATTGTACTCACCAAAAGTGGTAAAAATATCTCACTTTTATTTTTTCATAATTATCTAAGGTGTTCAAATTTATCTGTGCAAATAAAGCTATCAAAGCATGCAAACATTAATGAAATAGTCAACTAAAAACCACATTATAATGTCATTTTAATATACTAAAGGGTGTAAAGCAGAGTGATCCCCTTTCACAGCAACTCTTCAGGAGGTCTTATGAATACAGAAAAGAAGGGCATTGAAGTCTGTGGCAAACGCCTGACAAATTTGCGATTTGTGGACGATATAGTCATTTTCGCTCATACAGCACAATAGCTCCAAGAACTGAGCACAGCAAGTCTTGAGGTTGGACTTCTGATGAACCAGTTGAAGACAAAAGTTATGTCCAGCAGCACAAAACGTTAAATCGTAGTAGATGGGCAGGAGATACATAATGTTGATGAGTATATATATCTACTTGGGCCAGTTAGCTAGCTTCTAGAACAGGCAAGATCGTGAAATCGATCGCTGTATCGATAACACCTGGAAGAGCTACTGGTCCATGAAGCAGTACATGAAAGGCACACTTAAAGTAACATATAAACGCTGACTCATCAACCTGTTTATCCTGCCTGTCCTAACTTACGGTGCGCAGACATGGTCTTTAACTGAGACGCAGATATCTAAGCTTAAGATTTGTCAAAGAGCAATGGAGCGCAGTGTTTTGGCTGCGCTCGTGCACTGAAATTGCTGATGTTGGAGTCGAGTTCAAGTCAGCCAGTTTGAAGTGGGACTGGGCGGGCCATGTCAGTCGCATGGCAACTGAAGAATGGACAAAGTACTGACTGAATCTGTACGCCATGGCAGCCAGTGGCGTTCTGCACAGGACTGGGACACTTGGAGGGATATGGGGCCTTTTCCCTGTAGTGGGACACTATAGGCTAAAAAAAAAATATGTTATTAGCATTATTTTTATCTATTTTTTTTTTTATGCTCGATAAGTCTTCGTTTGACCACAATCTCACCTGATGTAAAGTGACGATGTGGTCTTAGATGGGACATGAAGGCCTAGAAGGTAGATGGCTTCTCCGGGCCACATTACGAAACACGAAAAAATCGCTTCACGCACTGGCCCAGCCCGGAGGGTGGTGACAAGCCGCGGCCGAAGCCTCCCACCAGAGACTGTTCTTAGCACCGCTCGGAGGTCACGTGTTTGGATTGATTCAGAGGGTCTTTAATAAATATACTTCAAACTTGTGTTTCAGCATCGGTCGTCCCAAGCATGTCCGCGTTATGGCAGGTGCGTTGGAAGGGGAGTTATTCGTAGGACCCCGGGCAGAAGAGCACAGAGGCTTGCTAACCATAAAGTACCCAATGGAGCATGGCATAGTGACGGACTGGAATGATATGGA
Organism: Gymnoscelis rufifasciata; assembly: GCA_929108375.1. NCBI lineage: Eukaryota > Metazoa > Arthropoda > Insecta > Lepidoptera > Geometridae > Gymnoscelis > Gymnoscelis rufifasciata. The sequence goes on along the minus strand of OV815332.1, from coordinate 6,057,390 downwards.
AAGGGTCTGGAATTATATTTATAGCAAGGTAAGTTGTTTAGATTCTAAAAAGTTGCTTAGCTGAAAAGTAATTTGCTTTTTTTGGCCCATGTTTTATGGAGTTTAACTTGGTGATGAACTTAACATGTTCATCACCAAGTGATAAACACAGCTATGGACACTGTTGCCCGTCATCATACTTCTCCCTTCGGGCCGCGTCGGGCATTAGGACCCGCGTAAAAGGGCGTTGGCCTAGTAGAGCGCGCGTGCTGTGTTTGACTGCATATAGGAAGTCACCTTGGGTGGGCGACAACTTGACCGCGCGGCCCTACACAACAGAAAACCGCTTTTCTGTCGCTCCGGGGCACAATGAATGGAAACATTGTGTGTCAAAAATTAAAAAAAAATGTAGTGTTGTAAATTTTATGACTTTTGTTTGGCACTGAAGATAAAAAATGGAAATTAAACAAAAAAAATTGTATCTTGTTTGGTTGCACGCCCTAATCTCGGAGTCTACTGGTCCGATTCGTATAAAATTGTTAGAAAGCCTATTCATCGAGGAATTCTATAGGCTATTTTACCACGGGCAATCCCGGTTTCATGTAAAGCTAGTTTTGTATACAGTTTCAACATATAACTTTCCGTTGGGGCTGAAAAGTACTCGAATGGAGGCCACGGATCGGCAAGCGCAGCGTCGGACGCCCACCAACAAGATGGACAGATGACTTGGTCAAACTTGCTGGCTCGTGGTGGATGCAAGTGGCGACCGATCGGAATGATTGGTCGTCTTTGAGGGAGGCTTATGTCCAGCAGACGCATTCTGTAAAAAATCGAATCCGAACTCGAAATCACTCAAGTGACCGAGCTCACTTCGAACGCTCGTCACTGAGGCGCTACAGGCGCTATCGAGTTTTACAGAATACAAAACTTTAAACTCACCGCGGATTCAGCTTAGTAAGGATCGAAATGAGTTTACAGAATGCGTCTACAGCAGTGGGCGTCTAACATGATGATGATGATGATATAACTTTCAGCTAAATGTTCCACGTCCTACACCACAAATAATGGCTGACATGATGATGATGATGATGATATAACTTTCAGCTAAATGTTCCACGTCCTACACCACAAATGATAATAACAGGTATCCTCCCGTCTTCCGCACAGGATCAACTGTCGACATTCTCCGAGGAGCACCCGGTGCTGCTCACGGAGGCGCCGCTGAACCCCCGCAGGAACAGGGAGAAGGCGGCCGAGGTGTTCTTCGAGACATTCAACGTGCCAGCTCTCTTCCTCTCCATGCAGGCTGTGCTTAGTTTGTGAGTATCTTGTATAATTTTTTTTTTTAATATTTCCCGACAACCGGAAAAAGATGTACTTTTTACCAAAAGTACATCTGTCTAAAGTTCGAAAGCAGGGAGAAAGTGCTAAATTAGAGTTTTATAATAAACTAGTCGACCTGACAGACGTTGTCCTGTCCCACGTCTCAGAAAACAATATCCAGTTGACCGTATTGTGAATCTAAACCATTCCCAGATCCCCTTGAACACACACAAAAAATTTCATCAAAATCGGTCCAGTCGTTTGAGAGAAGTTCAGTGACATACACACTCACAGAAGAATTATATATATGGATAAAGATTACCTTTAAATATCACACAAATTGATAATTTTAGACCATTTAGAAATACTATCAAAGATTTTTTTTAAAAGCCATTCGTTTTATAGTAAACTTGTAATTATTAATTTTTATTATTATTTGTATAGGTATGAGATATTGTGTTAAATAATTATTGTTTATATTGATTCTGAATTGTAAAACTTGACTTACCTTGTATAACGCCCTGTGTTATAATGATGGTGAAATAAATCAATTGAAATTGTACTAATAGTGTCGAGAGAAATCAATATTTCTATGGTGCATAGCCAAATGCCATGCAAATATTATGCCTGTCAGTTCTTCCGTATGTCACAGCGACTTCAAGCACTATACTTGCAGCCTTGGGTTTTCAACTAGAAATTGGCTTACCATATAGATTTCTAATGAAAATCCATCTGTTTCGCCTGCTAAATGGATTATGGCTTTAATGGTGAAAAAACGTTGCTTCCGCGGTAAAATACACGGATACGCCAACGCGGCGTTCGTTTTTTTTATGCTGGATAAGCCTTCGTTTGACCACAATCTCACCTGATGTAAAGTGACGATGTGGTCTAAGATGGGGCATGAATACCTAGAAGGTAAACAGACAAACAGGCTATCTAAAACTGAAAGTATTTTTCAAATCGGAACTACTGGACAGTTCTTGGGATTACCGCATTCTAACAGACTCTTCAGCTATATTTTCTCCTTGGTCTGGGTGTTTAATCCTACTACTATTATAAAGGCGAAACTTTGTAAGTATGGATGTATGGATGTTTGTTACTCTTTCACGTAAAAACTACTGAACCGATTTAAATGAAATTTGGTACACAGAATCTCTAGAGCCTGAAAAATAACATAGGCTACTTTTTACCGCGGGAAAACGTCATTCCGCGGGAAAATCCATTATAACGCGGGTAACACCGCGGGGCACAGCTAGTATGTATAATAAAAATATCTATATATGATATGTATGTATATTATATTAAGTATATCAGATATCTAGTGCCCGTAACACAAGCTTAGAGCTTACCACGGGGGCTAGATGTTGTTGTGTAGATTGTCCGGAAATATTTATTTATTAAGTATTAGTATAGATAGAACTGATCCCAATAATAAAATTATTTGTTTTAGATACGCAACAGGCAGAACAACGGGCGTAGTCCTAGACTCTGGAGACGGTGTGACGCACGCTGTGCCCATTTACGAGGGGTTCGCGATGCCGCACAGCATTATGCGGGTCGACGTGGCCGGCAGGGACGTCACTAGATACCTTAGGTAATGTAATACTATAGGTGCAATAGTAGTATTATAGTCTGAAGATGTCCTTAGGCAATTCGGTTGTGGAACCAATTGCCTAAGGATATTAGAAATGCTCCATCACTCAACTCTTAGGAATAGCATAAAACAATTTTTATTAATAAATCATAAAAAAATTTGTAATTCGTCTACAGTAGCATAAGATAAATTTAATTAGGTATATGCTAGTTTTAAGTTTAGCATTAGATATTGGGTATTTATATTGTATAAGACTGTGTGAAAGATGATATGTGTAAGGAGGTGAGTGTTGAGATGACGGGTGATAGAGGGAAATGGAAGGAAAAAACATGTTGTGCCGACCCCACGTGATGTGGGATAAGGTCAGGAAGATGATGATGATGAAGCCACCGTCCACAACACATGTAATTTTTTCCTCTCCATCCACGGTTGTCTGGAAGAAATTGCTTTTAGAAATAAGACCGCCCATTTCGCATTCTAGGCTTAGTTTTAATTTCCTATTGTATTGTTTATCTGGTGTGTAATAAAGTATTTTCAATTCAATTCTATTCTAAGATGCTGTGCCTATAAACGGCTCGCGCGGGTCGACATTGCACATTGGCACAGTCGTCGTTTACGGATGAATCTGAAATTTAAACGTTTAATTTTAAAACTCATATATCATTTTTTTTACGGGTTTAGTGGGAGCACGCTCGACTTCATTCCGAAGGTCGGTGGGGTTCAAATCTAGCCACGCATCTCGGGATCTTTCTTCTAAAAAAGTTGATGTGCGCTTTAAACACGTGCTTTAAAGGAAGCCGGCATGTTCTGCGAACTTTGAAGTTTGAAGGACATGTGACATTCACCAAATCGCACTTGGCCAGCGTGGTGAATTATGGCCTAATCTCCCTCGTCTAGAAAGTTGTCCTGTGTCCCTTGTTGGTTTTACAAATCTTTGAAACGTCGAAAAAATACTAAATACAAAATTAGGAGAAACTGATCATTTACCATTATTATCCTAGGGGTCTTAACATGCTAGAAACAAGACATTATAAATCTTATATGAAGGAAACTACCCTAATAACACTCGCTCCTGAAACAATAATAGATTTATAACAAATAATGATAGGTCTATGTAGTAATGATCTGAAAATTCACGAGAATCAAAGTCGTGATCTCTAAAAACTTGTATAGACCCCTAGGGTGATTATGATTACAAGTAGTAGTGGTGTGAAACGTGTCCCAACTCTAGTGATGCATCGACTCGTAATAAAAGAGCGGGAAAGAGAGTAGACCGATTTGTCTGCCAATAAAACTGTTACTCCAATCGCTGCAGCTTCAGTTCAACCGTGATCATGGCGCATGTAACTGTGCCGTAATTTCGGGAAACTCGAAAGACAATCAGTCATGGTAAAATATCCCTAGACTATGACTTTGAGTTACAAAATATGTATATATCTTCTCAGACTGCTGCTTCGCAAAGAGGGAGTGAACCTCCGTACATCGGCAGAGCTGGAGATCGTAAAAGGGATCAAGGAGCGCGCCTGCTACCTGTCCCCCAACCCGCTGAAGGAGGAGACGCTGGACTCCGAGCGCGCCCACTACCAGCTACCAGATGGAACACAACTCGAGGTAAGCCTCAAATTAACTTCACCTTCCAAGGTGTCCCAACGGACACCGTCAGTTTTGTGTGTCGCGATAGTGTGTTAGTGGGGTGTGAAACATGTCCCAGCTCTAGTGATACATCGACTCGTAATAAAAGAGTGAGAAAGAGGGTAGATCGATCTGTCTGCCAATAAAACTGTTACTCCAATCGCTGCAGCTTCAGTTCAACCGTGATCATGGCGCATGTAACTGTGCCGAAATATCGGGAAACTCGAAAGACAATCAATCACGGTAAATATCCCGTTATAAATCTAAATAATATTAATAACCATGATAGTTTCAAAAGTTATAGTCACCTTCCAAGGTTTTTTCTTCACGTGCGTAAGTGTTAATCCTCTGAATCCATACACGTGACCTCCGGGTGGTGCTAAGAACAGTCTCTGGTGGGAGGCTTCGGCCGCGGCTTGTCACCACCCTCCGGGCTGGGCCAGTGCGTGAAGCGATTTTTTCGTGTATCGTAATGTGGCCCGGAGAAGCCATCTACCTTCTAGGTCTTCCTGCCCCATCTTAGACAAATCGTCACTTTACATCAGGTGAGGTTGTGGTTAAATGAAGGCTTATCTATCTTAATAAAAATAACACGCCATGGCGATAACAACGTATTATTCCGCGGTTAAAAGCCTATAGCCTTCCTCGATTATTGGCCTATGGATTATAGACAGAATTTTTCGAGTTAACGAGTTCAAAGGAACAAACAAACTGTTTAGCTTTATAATATTAAAGTCACAGTTAAAACACTTTTATTTCCTTAGAAGCACATAGCCTACATTGACAGGTCAATTTAAAATTAATAAGTCTAAATTGTTTAAACAAAAAATATCAAGGAAATAACATTGTCTTGACAGTTCGCTTCAATGTTTTATACTGAGCTGAGAAGCGAATAGAACAACACAGCTTTATCAGTTATTACAATTTTGTAGTTATTAAAATGTATGGGTTCTTATTTATAGGTAACTATTATAAGTTTAACATTTACAATAAAATAATGCTTGTCATATAAGGTAGCTATTATAACATGAGCATATCAGTCCTGGTCAACCAGAATTATTAGAGCCTGTTACTGTGGAACTAAGCAACATCTATCCAAGCTGCATCATCCTGTATATAATCATTTATAGAGTAATACGCTTTTTTTTAAACAAACAAACAGTTTATCTTTTTAATATTTAAGTCACAGTCAAAAAACTTTTATTTCTTTAGAAACATAGGGAATACATGGACAGGTCAACTTTAAATTAATTAACCATAAATAGTTTATGTAAAAAATATCAAGGAAATAACATTGTCTTGACAGTTCGCTTAAATTTTTTACACTGAGTTGAGAAGCGAATAGAACAACACAGCTTCATCAGTTATTACAATTTTGTAGTTATTACAATTTTGGTGTTCTTAAACATATATCACTATAATTACTTATAAACTAAATAGGTTATTTTCTTTTCAGATTGGTCACGCACGTTTTCGAGCGCCAGAAGTATTGTTCAGACCTGATCTCATCGGAGAAGAATGTGAAGGTAACAGCAACTATTTGTATAAAAAAACCGTGTTGGCTAAGTGGGAACACTTGGCTTTCATTCCGAAGGTCGTGGGTTCAAAACTATGTTCTATTGATAAATGTATGTTTGCTTTAAACACGTGCTTCAACGGCGAAGGCAAACATTGTGAGGAAACCGACAATGCTCTGAGAATTTTGAAGGGTTTCAAGGACATGTGACGTTGACAACTTGCACTTGGCCAGCGTGGTGAATAAAGGCCTAATCTCTCTCGTCAAGAGAGAAGTCCCTGTGTCCCAGCAGTGGGACCGTTAATAGGGATACATAAGCTGATGATATCAGATGTCTAGTACCCGTAACAAAAGCTTAGAGCTTACCACGGGGCTAGATGTTGTTGCTTGGACTACCAGCAATACTTATTTTTAACCCCAGACGTAAAAGATGTTTGTCTTCGAAGAGAGAGAGGAGGTTTTGTCTGTTCACGTCCGTAAGTGGTAACCCTCTGAATCCTCACACGTGACCTCCGGGTGGTGCTAAGAACAGTCTGGTGGGAGGCTGCGGCCCCACGCTGGTTGAGTGCGCGTGAATGTCACATGTCCTTCAAATTATATATTAACCTCCGACCAAAAAAGAGGGGTGGTATAAGTTTGACGTGTCTGTCTGTCTGTCTGTCTGGGACATCGTAGCTCCCAAACGGATGAAGCGATGTCAATTTAGTTTTTTTTTTTTTTTTTTTATCACACGGCGTCACCTAACCCCAAACTAAGCAGAGCTTGTACTACTTGTACTTGTAGCGGGCTTTCGCCCACCGAGCCACAGAGGTCGTCAAATGCTAATCAATATGCTTGCCCATTTACCATTTCGTTACTTTGCTGCCCTTTATTGGATTTTCCTTAAGGAACATGGTATTTCCTCGCCGTTAAATACTGGCTTCCACATTCAATTAATTTATTATTCGTCTTAATTAATATATTGTAATTTCTACACATATAACAACCATAATAATAACCGAGACACGTGTGCAAATAGAAAAGTCAAGTTTTTTGTTTGAATGGTGAGCTTCGCGCGAATGTTCCTATGGTTGATGAAAATCTGTTGGCCCCTATAAAAGTTACGAGGGTGAAACCGAAAATCTGCTAATATACTCGAGCGGGGTCTCAAATGAAAGCGCATCGCGTGCACATTACAAAATAGCATGACTTTTTACTTTTAAGCGAACTAAGGTTCTGGAATCGGGGGTTTTTGAAGTGAAACTTCTTTAGAATCGTTGTGATTTGAAACCGGATGCAACGGCAGTGGAAATAAGATTGGCTTACCTGTCGGGTAAGCCAATCTTAAACGCTAACAAGGTTAAGCAACTTTGCGCGACGCCAGCACTTGGATGGGTGACCGCCCGAACAAAATCTTTTTGCAGTTTTTTTTTTTCATTCTTCCTATTCTTTTGTCGATTTACTGAAGTTTCACTTCTATCGTGTGTGAATCGCACGCATACCTTTTTTCAAATTGTAAATTTTAGATTATATTATCATTGCAGGCCTACACGAAGTCCTGATGTTCTCCATCCAGAAGTCGGACATGGACCTCCGCAAGGTGCTGTACCAGAACATAGTGCTGAGCGGCGGCTCCACTCTGTTCCGAGGGTTCGGAGACCGCTTGCTGGCCGAGATACGGAGGCTGGCGCCCAAGGATATGAAGATCAGGGTCAGTCATCATCATCCTGTATATGTATAATATATATGTATATATTTATGTGTGTTATATAGTTATATGTTTCCTTCCTATTACACCACTGTCTTTTTTGTTACTATTGATCCTGTGAATCCAAAGGTTGCCTGGAAGAGATCGCTCATAGCGATAAGGCCGCCCATTGTACTCCAACATTATGATTAAGCCTATGTTTGTTTTTATTCTTTGTGTGTTTTGTGTGGTGTGCAATAAAGTGTTATCTATCTATCTATCTATCTATCCTGCCCTTGTCCCACACTATGTGGGGTCGGCACAACATGTGTTTTTCTTCCATTTCCCTCTATCACCCTTCATCATTAGATCAGGGTCAGTGTTGGGCTTAATTAATTAAAATAGATTAGAATATAATTAACGCCTTGTTGGCTAAGTGCTCACCAACCCGCACTTGGCCAGCGTGGTGAATTAAGGCCTAATCTCTCTCGCCTAGAGTGAAGTCCCTGTGTCCCAGCAGTGGGAACTTTAATAGGGTGATGATGTGGCTAAGTGGGAGGACACTCGACTTTCATTCCGAAGGTCGTGGGTTCAAACCCCGCCACGCACCTCTGGATTTTTCTTCTTGAGACATTTATGTGCGCTTTAAACACGTGCTTTAACGGTGAAGGCTTACATCGTGAGGAAACCGGCATGTTCTGAGAACTTTGAAGAGTTTGAAGGACATGTGACATTCACCAACCCGCACTTGGCCAGCGTGGTGAATTAAGGCCTAATCTCTCTCGCCTAGAGAGAAGTCCCTGTGTCCCAGCAGTGGGAACGTTAATAGGGTGATGATGAGAAAATAATTATTCAGTACCCTTAAACAGATACAGATATAACTACAATAGACACAGGAAAACAGAAATATTCAATAAAATTATGAATTACAAATTAGTTTACAAAGTCTCAGATCAGATTAATTATAATCTTCCTATATATATATAAAATTCTCGTGTCACAATGCTCGTTCCCGTACTCCTCCGAAACGGCTTGACCGATTCTCATGAAATTTTGTGAGCATATTGAGTGGGTCTGAGAATCGGCCAACATCTATTTTTCATTTTGCAAAACAACATTTGCTGGGGTCAGCTAGTAATAATATAGACATCTAGTGCAAAACAAAAGCAATAAAATAATTCATTAACATTTTAATCAAACTCATTAATAGATGAATGGCTTGTTTCACAAAATCCGAGCTAATATATCGCTGGACCAATTTCGGCGGAACTTCCTCTCACAGATAGCTTTAAACTGATAGATAGATAATTAATTTATTTTTGCACACCAGTACCTACAGGTTAACTTAAAATAATAATCAATAGTCATATTAGTTTTACTTTTGGTGGCCTTATCGCTAGAAACGCTTCCAGGCAACCTAATAATAAATGCTGGTAATATACTTGACTGCCTCAGTGGCGCGGTGGGCGAGAGTCCGCTTGCGGCGCAAGAGGTAGCGGGTTCGATTCCCGCCAAGGGGTCAAGTGTTTGTATGTTCTGCAAGCACTTTCTCCTTGGTCTGGGTGTTTAATATGTATAATAAAAAATATCTATGTACGTATGTATATTATATTAAGTATATCAGATGTCTAGTACCCGTAACACAAGCTAAGAGCTTACCACGGGGCTAGATGTTGTTGTGTGGATTGTCCGGAAATATTTATGTATTTATTTATACTGATATGTGATAATAATGAGGCTCTTGCGGGAAATGTCAAATTTCAGCGGGTAAAATCTATCAATCACGAATAAAACTGCGTTTGTGTGTTAATTTAATACTAACCTTAATTTATTTGTTTCAGATCTCAGCGCCACAGGAGCGACTCTATTCCACCTGGATAGGGGGTTCGATTCTCGCCTCACTGGACACATTCCGCAAGATGTGGGTCTCCAAGCGAGAGTACGACGAGGAAGGACACAGAGCGGTGCTGAGAAAGACGTTCTAGGAATGCTAAAATGTGTACTCTTGGGAAGACATTCTGGGAATACTAAACTGTGTGTTCCTAGGATGACAATCTGAATACTAAAATAGGTACTCTTGGGAAGACATTCTGGGAATACTAAACTATGTATTCCTAGGATGACATTCTTTGAATACTAAAATAGGTATTCTTTGAAAGACATTCTGGGAATAATTAACTAGGTATTCCTAGGAAAACATTCTAGGAATACTAACTAGGTACTCTTGGGAATACTAAACTGTGTATTCCTAGGAAGATATTCTAGGAATACTAACTAGGTACTCTTGGGAAGACATTCTGCGAATACTAAGCTGTGTATTCCTAGGAAGACATTCTAGTAATACTTAACTAGGTACTCTTAGAAAGACATTCTAGGAATACTAAATTAAAATAGGTAAAAGTAAATTATTTGATAATTTTATATCGAAACACCTCACTTAGGTTCTCACTTCTGGTATTGTCATTAAACATAAAAAAATATATTATTTTTGTTATATTGGTTTCGATTTTAAGCATGTATTGACATTATTAGTTAGTAACATTCCTAAACAGGTCCGTTTGTTATTTTGAAATCAATATATTTTATTATAAAGTATAAATATTGCTTTTGCTACCTGTCGCTTTGATCTTTCAACTACTAAACATATTTTACTACGGTTCTCTCCAATAGATAAAATATCTCAATTGGAACGTCTATTCATTATAATTTTCTTCTGAACAGATCTTTAAATTATGATAAAATGATATTGCTGTTATAATAAAGCCTAAATTTAAAATTTAAGAAAAACTTCCGATGCCAATGCTTTAATTTCCTTAAAAGTAAAACACCATAATATTTTGTAATGTGCACGCGATGCGCTTTCATTTGATACCCAACTCGAGTATATTTGCAGATTTTCGGTTTACCTTCCCCACTCTCACCCCCATAACTTTTAAACGGCTCAACCGATTTTCATGAAACATGTCTACACACACCCGGGCCAAACTCACCTTCCATACAAAAAAAAACTAAATTGAAATCGCTCCATCCGTTCGGGAGCTATGATGTCCCAGACAGACAGACACGTCAAACTTATAACACCCCTCATTTTTGGTGGGGGGTTAAAAAAAGTATCTGTAAAATACCAATTGCATAGTAACTTAATTGAAAGACACTTACACCCCTAGGCGTAATACTCAACTAACCCTATTTTAGATAAAATACCGCTAGCATTTGCTTGTCTCTATCATATTGACATTTGTGTTAGTTGGAAAGAGACAGAATGTTTGCTAACTAAAATAGGTTTGATATCCATTTTACATGAGAAGGTTAAATTAACAGCTGATTGAGTTATGATTTTAAATTAACTTCTCAACTTTTAATATAGTTGTTATCGTATTATAAGTTATTCAACAAGGTACTTAAATCAATAAAATTTAGTATAACTTTTTAAATTATCATGGTTTTTAACAATATTATGATTTAAAACGGGTAACATACCATGATTTGACGGTTTTTGAGTTTTCCGATATTCCGACGCTGTTGCAAGCGCCATGCAAATTTTGAAAAAATGATATTTTTTTCAAAATTTAGTATTTTTCAATGCTAATTTGCACTGTACGGCTTAGCCCAAAAAAGGATTGGTCTGTCGGATAAACATGAGTAAGGGCGCTTTCAATTTGAGCGTTGAGCGGAAACGTCTAATTTGAAAGCACCGCAATATGTTTGTTTAAAAAAAAAGTACAATCACCTAACACTTATAGTACAAGCTTTGCTTCATTTGGGATTAGGTGATTAAGAAATATCGAATATATATACAATCGTTATTAAAACTACTTTAAATAAATATATTTGTAAAACGTGAGCCATCGACATCGAGTCCCGAGACATAGTTGTCAATAGCAAAATTTTATAATATTTCATTCAAACTCGCGTAACCATGGAAACAACGTGTGTTATTGTTTCTATAATTTCGTGGGTTTATTAAGCAACATGACATTTCGGACCTCACGCGACTCCAGCGCCCCTGGCGGTGCTAGATGTTGTTGTGTGGATTCTCCGGATATATTTATTTTTTCTTTATAATTGTAACCTCCTTTTTGTTGTATTAAAATGGCAGCTTCTAAGCATTTGACACTTCAGCCGGACTGGCACACGCAATGTGGCTTTTAGTTCAAGAAAATAGTTCCGTGTTAGTTGAACTGCCAAAATCGCCTTGAGACTATTGTATATTACGCGTGTAGACGGGCGTATACGCGCGTCTAAAATACGCCGTGTGCTACGAACCTATATTCGATATTAATTATTTAGTTAGGTATCCTTTTTAGGCGGCGTTTTATACACATAATAGTTGATATAAAAATCTATTTCTTGTTTATTTAACTGCATTTACTTTCCAACATGTATCATCTTAATTTATAGAACTTAGGTTGTTTTTTTATTACCATATAGTTTTCTGCTTTGACACAGATATATTGAAAAGTTGACGAGTTTTTACGGAGTTATTTATAATAGGGGATGTTACTACAATGTGCTCCCGCCAGAGGGCAGCACAAACAGAGAAGAATATAGTTTCCTGGTTCTATGACTAGTCCCTTCGTCATTAAAAATCAAAATTCTCCAAATTCTACGATGGACAGAACCCGATGGAGATAGATTATCCGCTTCCGATGTTACTCCGATGCTGACCACGATCCTCAGACATGACAGACAGACTACAGAGAGAGAGAGAGAGAGGTCATAATAAATAAGATGTTTACTGGCGCCATCTATGCTACGTTCCGCGTAATATCCCCTATTCTCAGGAATCGTTGTTATGTCGAACTGTATCTGAATTATATTCATTTTTTTTTTTTTTTTTTTTTTTTTTTTATTATTGATAAGCCTTCATTTGACCACAATCTCACCTGATGTAAAGTGACGATGTGGTCTAAGATGGAGCATGAAGGCCTAGAAGATGGCTTCTCCGGGCCACATTACGAAACACGAAAAAATCGCTTCACGCACTGGCCCAGCCCGGAGGGTGGTGACAAGCCGCGGCCGAAGCCTACCACCAGAGACTGTTCTTAGCACCACCCGGAGGTCACGTGTAAGGATTCAGAGGGTTACCACTTACGGACGTGAACAGACAAAACCTCCTTCATATCACAGAATGCACATCTGGCCCTAAGTAATATAAATTAACTAACTACTTATACTTACCCTTACAAATAGTTATCTATACCTATTTTAAATAAAATGGCTCTAGCATCATTTTGTCCTTTTCAATTCAATCTCTTCTCATTGCAGTTTGTCCTCGACGAGCTAATTCGCTTTAAGTGATTGTTAGAAAGAGACAAAATAGATGCTTGCTAAAATAGGTTTGCTATCCATTTTGTATAAGGCTAAACTTGAATGTACAATGTTACTATGTCGGAGCAGAAAACTGAATTAAAAACTGATTAATACTTGTAATTTAAGTTAAGTATGGCTAATGTGCTTCAAGTCATAATAATATGCTATTTATTGTATAATAAAGAATCAGTTTTATAATATAGTTTTTTTTAATATTTAATTACAACCTCTGTACGACACCGGGCTTGTACAAAGCCTGAAAACTCTAACTCTTGTCTGAAAACTGGCTACCTACGACTGGGTCCTAGACTATTCCTATCTGGATGATTTAATAAAAGTTGTTTTTGGTGCAACGAACGTCTTGAATTTATTGAGAAATATGGCGAATGTGAAGTATTACAATGTTCGAGGATATAAGGAACAATTGACTAATGGCGTAAATTTACTTAAAACTACGAAGATGTGGAGCGCTGCGATTGGTCCATGCCGAAGAGAACTGATTTCTGCGTAGATGCGAACAACCTCTATGTATTATTTTACTATAATTGGGGTAGGTACAATAATAATTTGAAGTTATCTAGTTAACACAACCTTTTGCGAAGAAATTATAACAAAAAAAACGATTAGTGCTACGGACCCGGTTTTATAGTTAGAGTAGTGGAATTTTTTTAACTTTATTTATTTATTTATTTTAAGTATGACGTGTCTGTCTGTCTGGGACATCATAGCTCCCGAACGGATGGAGCGATTTCAATTTAGTTATTTTTTTTGTGTGAAATGTGTTTCGCGCGAGTGTTCTAGACACATGTTTGATGAAAATCCGTTGACCCGTTTAAAAGTGATGAGGGTAAAAGTGGGGAAGGAAAACCGAAAATCTGCAAATATACTCGAGTGGGGTCTCAAATGAAAGCGCATCACGTGCATTACAAAATAGTATGACCTTTTACTTTTAAGAGAACAAGGTCCTGGAATCGGTTTTCTATACCCGGTTAAAACTAATTATATCAGGTCATGCTATGTGAAATTGGAACGTGTGTATTCAAAAATACATATTGTATTTATTTTTTTATTATCCAGCTACTTAATTAGTGGACGTTTTCTGTATGTTTTTACACGATCTACATTTAATACCAACTGGCCACCGCCATCAGTTTGGTGCTCCTAACTCAATGTAGGTAAGTTAACATAGAATGAATAAAACAAGCATAAATTATCCAGAAATTTATTTTAGAAAATAATACACTTTGATATCCTTGGTGAACTTAAATAAATTTGTACACAAATGATAGATACAAGATGTTTTAATAACATCTGTTTTTAAATGATTTTCATTACAATAATACTTCCTTCCCGAACTTCGTTTCCGAACAAGAATCTAATATAAAACATTTAAGAAATTTCGTCCGATATTTTACTAAATTGATAAGAACAGTATTACAGTTTTGTTTTTATAATAATTATAAAAAAAGTTAATAATTTAGTTTAACAAATTGTTAAAGATTTTAGAGTACCTGCCCAGTATTATTATAACAAAATATGTACATACAATTATATAACTAATATTACCCAAGGATATTTTTTTACAAAAGTACCAAACATTAATTTAATTATTTTACATAGTTGTAAATGTGGTATTTACATTGGGAATGAATCCAGTCTTTTCATATATTTTTAATAGGAAAATAATTATTATTGTTTATTTATTGGCCATGTTTTAGATTTCAGAATGATTACAGTTGCAATTTACTGTAAGTATACAGTTTTCAATTTAATATATAAACTTTTAACAATACAGTTTTGGCCATTTATCTGTTTACAAACAATCACAGAAATTTGATGGTTATTAACTCAAGCGTCTATAACTCATAGGGGAATTTATAATATATTCAAACAAAATTATAAGAAAGTTAAATAGAAGATATAAAGACAATTGAGTTGATTATTGTTACAAAAGATTGCGCTCGGATTATAAAAATTTACGCATATTCATATTTGATTTGATAATTTATAAAGTGAAAATTAGGTAAGTTAAATATTATACCAAATATTCTGACTCAAATTTGAAACAAATTCGTCTGAAAAACAAAATTCAAACAATTCAATAGAGTATGCTGGAACACAAATTGTATTCATAACAATATTTAAACGGAAACAAAGAAATTTGTCAGAATACAAAATCAGACTTTCACAGATTCATTGGAAGTGCTGATGGAGTGACAAACATACAGACATCGTTGCAAACGGTACTTCAGTCATTGCAGACCTTACCTTCGAAACGCGAAGTGCATATAACTAAATAATATATGTAACCTGTGTATATTGCGGATTTATCTGGCAGAAAACTGTGTTTTTATTTTAATACTAGCAATAATTCCGTAGCATCCATTTTGAAACAAACTCTGAATAGATAGAATGCAAATATGAGTATAGAAATGATCTTCAAATGTGATGCAAAATTTTGAAGCGGTGAATTTTCTTGGTACTTCTTTATGTAGAAAATTTGTTGATAGAAATTATTAGTAGTTTTATAAGATAATAACACAATTTTCTGACAGAATAATCTTAAACTATTGTAGATTGTGGAGGATAAGGGGGGTAGGGGAGTTGAGTGTAAATGTATAACAAATATATCTTCTTATACTATATCTAAGTGGCGCGTCCGAAGGTGTTGTCTGTTTATCAGTCTTATATCAATAGGTGCGGTTCATAAAATTATTTGACATAAATATTATGTACTGTATTATATACATAAAAATAACTTTATGTATATCCTGACAAATATAAGCTTTAATATTACTACCAAAAATGTTTATGGTAAATTTATGAGATTCAACAAAAAATTATAAATTCCAAGTTCAATAGGTTCTGTCAGCTGTCTGTTAATACCAGACTGTTATATTATGAACTTAAATTACAGGTTTTGAAGTAACCCCTTTCAAGTTCAAAGTACCTAATCTAGGGTCAACGGAGACCGCTGGGAGAATTGGCGAAATTTCCGGTCACTTCTTTGTTATAACCGGTTTACTTTCACCCTAATAGATGCGAAATAAACTTTCTCAAGGATTCTGTGACAGATGTTTAAGTGACAATGATAATAATTTCAAAAGATAGAGCAGTATTTAGCAATATTCTCACCATTTGTATAAATGTAGGTTTGGCAGGAATACCCACTATAACTGGTTAAAACATATGTAATTTAAATTGTGGGGTTTAGCCTTAAGAATTATTTGAATTAATATTTAACAAAGGATGTTAAACTAACCATAAAGGAGTTGAATGAATGACATTGAACTCCGGTATATAATTAACAAATTTCTGATCTCTAGATTCTTAAAGTGGAGCAACTCTCACAAATTAAGAAATTTGAGTAGTAAATCGAAATTTTCAGTTGAATTTAATATTAAACTAGCACCATGGTAGCGTTTGCAACGATTCTATAGTTTCTTGGTGCGCTAAGCGCTATACCTACCCGCGTGGGCTCTCGCTGCACGCGGGGACTGAGTAACGGGCTTAAAACTAAGTTATTTAATACTTAAATGGTCTAATTCACAATCTTTACTTACACATTGGTTATGGAGGCAAGCTTATTAAGAAACTTTTATGCTTTGACTGGCAAAACATTTCATTTTAAACACCAGAAGCGTTTGTGAGATGATAAAATTTTAAGCAAAATAGTTTCTCTGTTTTTTTAGAATTATGTGGGTAGTTTATTTAACTTATCATGTGATTATAGACCATTTAAGCTTTTATGAATATCTTGCCACTTATTTTCTTAATGTTTCTATCACATAGGCACTAGACACTGTAGTGCAATTGAGTTCCAGAATTTAAGAAATATGTTTATTAATATGACTAGAGTGTCTTATGCCCAGTGAATTAAGCATCTTTAAGATTTAAAGCATATCTTAAAGAATGCATAATTAACTTGTCCTTAAAACAAATTAGTTTAATCTGTGTTCAGAAATAAACAAGTTCAAATATATTCCGAAATATGTAGCTTAGTTATAAAAATGTTACCTGATGTTTTGGTATCAGTGGTACCAACACTTAACAAAATTTAAGAGAATTTCTATTGATGAGGATTCTTATAGGTATCTTGTTTTAGAGACAAGTTAAAATTAGGTTTTATGGGTTGTATAACTTGTGGCAAGACAGATTAGTGGTTGTACTACTATAATCCTGTGATAGAATCACCTTTTAATAATAACTACTCATTACTTGACGGACTCAAATCAACATTTTCTTTTTTCTAGAGCTTGAGAAACAGCTTTTAAAAATTGCATAGACTGAAACAGGTTTAATTTAGTATTGTTTTGAGCTGATATTTTGTTTGTTCAGTTATTATGATAAAATCAGACACTATGCCATATGTCAAGGGCTAAATTGTTATCAAGAATTAATGGAACTAAGATCTTTAACTGATAATGATTTATGGTGAGTTCTCAGTACAACATTCTGTCTTTAGGCAATTTTATCACAGGGCTACAGTATAAATTGCAGTAATAAAAATATATCAGTAACACTTAAACCTAAGAAAATAGTTATACTACTCATTTTATGTGAAAACATTGAATTAATGTATAATCGGCAGTCAGTTTTACAATTCAAGCATCTGATTTTTATTGCACAGTTATTTATGTTATTATTAGTTAGTTTGTTTTGTTAGTTATTTATTAACTATTTGTTGATAAATTTTGAATATTATAATCAGTAACTAAAATTAGTAGCGCAGAGGAGATATTTTTATGTAATTCCAACAAAAAATTTAACAGTTGTTCAATATCCCCTTCAAATTGAGTTAAAATTTATTTGCAGTTCTGCTTTTTCTCCTTTGATAATATAAAATATCCTAATAAGATTATTTCAGTGCTAAATTGCATAAATCATTGCTATCAATGTTTTCACATAGGACAAATAGATAAATATCACATTTCCTATAAAATAAACCCTTTAGGCTTGGCGTTCCTAGTGCGGTTCGACCCTGCAGGTCTTGAGTCGGTGAAACATAAGCTCTCTACGCAACAAAGTCCAAAGGCCTGTTAAATCCTCCTTTCCTGTTCATGTACTGTCTATACTTGCGTTTTAAAACTACGTGGACATCCCCCTCAACATTATCCTCAACTTTCTTACCTTTAGTTGTGTCGAAGCCGCAAAAGCCCATGACTTTGAGCATTTCTTGTTCCTCGGCAGACTTTCCCTCCAAGTCAGCTGGTGTGACTATAGGGCGCTCGCCAAAGGTCTTCCTAGGCTTGACGAAGGATGTACTGGGGCCTGCGGATGTGGAGCGTGAGCGGCGGCGGCGCGGCGACCCGGAGCGGCGTCTTTCTGGTGATCTTCTTCTTCTGTCTAACGAACGTGAACGAGACCGGCTTCTAGGCCTTCGCCTTTCTCTGTCCCTGTCGCGCTCTCTGCGGTCGTGTCTCCTGTCGTCGCGCCGACGCGGGCTCGGCGACCTGCCCATGTTTCACCTGAAATAATAAAAAGTTTAGTTTTTGCTTGGTTATTGTCGGCGATATATAAAAACATATTATTTGTGCCAGAAAATACAATGAGAAATAATAATATCAAAGCGCTTTTGCATATTTATAATGTTGAAAGTCGGCTCACCTTAATTTGATGTCAACGATTCATAGAATTTTAAAATAAAAAGAATTAACAACACGCACGACCTATACGAACGCCATTTTGGATGTGAATGAATTTTTTTTCAAGATTACTTAGTAGACATGTGTAGTTCACGAATGAATCCTTCAAAAGATATACTTCAGTTGCGCTCCTTCCTTCTCTCTCTCGTTCACTTACAATTCAACTAGCTCACTAACTCTTTTAGCTCAGTTGTCTTCTTCGCATCGGGACGAATGAAAGATAGATAGCCCGCGCGGATAGATTATGCTGTCACGCTCTGTTGTAAGTACTGAAGTGATTGTCTGTTTCACTCGGTCACGTTCGTATATGATCGTAAAAGACTTCGTCGTTCTTCGTAAAGTCGAAGTTTGTTGTTTACCAGTTTACCTATCTCTTTCATTAGAATAATAATAATAACACCAAAGTATCTGCCTCAACTTTGCCAAAAATAAACAGGATGGAAGTAATTACGCGCGAAACTCAGCATTGTTTTCTTTAGTCTTTTTATTTATATTGACATAAAATATATCTTTGTGATAAAAACTGTATACCTTTCTATACTTTACTACATATTTATTTTCACGTAACTTTTTTTATAAGCCAGTATACCTATACGTAGGTATGTTAAAAACTCATGGATCTGCAATAGTAGGTAAATATTCAATTAATTTAAAAATAAATAATGAATTACTACCAACTATATTTAGGTACATATCAATTCATTTTTAAACAAACTCGTGTCTTAACTCATCGCATTAGCTGAGATAATATCATTGATTGAACTGTTGTTTTATATCCCATTCTATATCTCTTGATGAACTAGTGAAAGAAAAACGAACGACAACAACATTTGATACTGTTGAGCAAGTGAACTAACTGAACTACTGAGCTAGAAGATAGATATAGTTCACTCCAATGAAAAGATATGTACATATCTTTTCATTTCAGTGACACATTCTGCGCAACGCTATTACTTAGTTGTCAAGTTTGGTATTACGTTCCATTTCTTACACTAAAATAGATCGTGTATTAAAAAAAATCCGAATGTAATGAAGTAAAGTATCTTCGTGAAATATAGTAAAATAAGATGAATAAAAAAATATAAGAAACAAATTAATTCACTTAAGATACAAAATTAAATTAATTTATAGAGTTATTTTCGATTATTCCGTAGATACGCTGTGCACACCGAAACGTAATTGAAGTGTTGCAAGATACATTTATTCCCCACGTAATTAAGGTTAAAAACAAATTCAGATAGTAAATTTATTTGAATACGCGGCACTGTTGTGTCTTTTTTATTAATTATTAAAATTCATAATTGTAAATAATTATATTAAATACAGTGGAATAAGTATAAATATACTTATAATATGCATAGGTAAAATCAGTTCTGGAAAAGTTCAAATTTTTGACAAAGATTTATTTTTCACAATTTTTGGGTTTTGTTTTACAATATTATATTCCAAGTAAGCTTCATAGAAACACATTAATAGAAATATATAATGTACTCAGTAGGAAAATTTTAATACCTCGGCGGTACAATGACATCTTTACATTACATTATTCTGTTAATGACTTCATAAATGCGAAAAACAAATATTTATTGACACAATTTTATTGTCATTTTGTAATTCATTAGGTTGTGTTTCTTTTTCATTTAAATTCATAAAATTGATATTTTATATTGCATGTTTGTACACCTTATTATGGTAGAATTTTGTAGGCTAATTATTTATAGCTTTGACACCTGGCAATTATGTACCCAAAATTATTACAAAAAATTACAATTTATTATCAAAGTGTGACCTGGAAGCTAAGATCAACATCAAAGTCAAAGTCAAAGTCAAAACGTTTATTTCCTTAGAAGCACATAGCCTACATGGACATCAGGATAGTAGCTGCCGCTTCCTATGGCAGACTACGGCAGAATGTATTTCGGTTGTAAAATTTAAAGCTTTCCATTATATTATGTGTTTATATGCCAACAGCCTAATCAACTGTACTTCTCTGAGACCCATCAACCCCTGACCATGTCCAAGGTACTCAAACGCAATTTTATCAATAAACTTGGATACTCGAGTTATCTTCTAGCACACAAATTATCTAATAAGCTATAACGTACTAAGTGACAAATGTTGAAGTCTAAATGCCTGACTTGCATATGGTTATGTATGATTATGTTTTGATGTGGCCACTCACTTTTATAAAGAAGTTTAGTTAATAAAATTTTTGTTATAGTTTATAAGTGACATAAGGTGTTTTTAAATAAATAAGCAAAGTGTAAAATACATTACATTAAAAAAAAAGGCATTGAATTTGTTGTGTTTTAACATTGATACATTTTTCACATTCAAGATATAGGGAGTTTTATTTTTTTATTAGGCAATACTAATCATTAGTAGCGACATCTACTATGCGTCAAGTTGCAAAAGCTTGACTAGCGACGCCGCGACAATCGTGGCGAAAAAACGAAACTCACGCCGACATCGATCTCGCCCGGTAGCGTGTAGAGGATCTTTCTTTCTCACGAACGAAATATATGCAATTGTCGCATTTCCGCGTAATGTTTGTGGTGCTAGTGCTGAAAAAATAAACGTAGACCCTTCAGTGCGTGTTAATTTATATAATGTTACCTCGTCCGAGTGCTTAGTGCTGCGAAACTTGCAAATAGCTTGCCGTGAGTGCATTTACTTGTGGAAGTGATTTTATTTTCGAGTTCTTCGTGTCTCCGAGTCCACTGCCGGTAAGTTTTGCGTGCAATCATCATTCCATTCATGTAATCTGTTTTCGTTTCTTTTAAGAGTAAGTAGCGTCGCGCGAACATCAGTTTTTTGTAACATTGAATTTGGGTGTGTCGACCGACCCTAATCCAGACAGCATAATAATGTCGCCGTTTTTAGTAATCGAGTTCTATGCCGCTTTTCGCGGTAATTCGAGCTGAAATAGTGTTCTTACAGTGTCCCTATTTTCAAATCGTGTCACATCAGTCAGAAAACATCTAACTGACGAAGCTTATCTCTAAAAAACATCGTTTCAATTTATCATATCGCTAAAAAGTGTAGAAATATTGCAATTCCCGTTGATTTCGCTGATAACTCGTGCTCTGGGCGTGTCGTACGCAATCAATTGCTCTTTTTATCTACTGAAAAGAAGCATGACATCATGGGTCGGGCGTAATAACCCGACCAAATTGTGAGCGCCGATGCCCCCAATCAAAACTATAAACATTGCGGTCGTTACGCAATGGCCGGGTTATACTGTAACTACTTTACCTTGCTGGTTGGAGGGTACAGATTTTATTGGTAGAATTTAATGACTGTATTCCGCTTGTGACTGTATCTTTGTAATAATAACAACATAGGTACTGAGTGCAACAACATAACTGTGTGTCCTATTTTCTCAAACATAGAAATAGTTGAATTTATTTATATGTAAATATTCCAATAAGAACATAAAACAAATAAAATTGACAAAAAGGCAATAGGCCTTATTTTTTAACAAATAGAATAAAAAAGTCATGAAAAAAAAATGAGTTTTTTGTTTTTGATAAATTTGTTCAGTATTGTTGTCTGAATCTCCCATTTCATTTTTCGATAGTAGTCTTATTACACCCTGTATGTATATGATCATTTTAATTTAAATACCAAATTATAGGTCATTTAAGTTAGGAAGTAATTTTAAATTTAAAATTAATTATCCACACTCATTAGTGTTGTATTAATATTGACTGACATATGCTTTAAAAACATTTCACTCAACATAGAGCCATAACCAGAAACATACGCTGCCATGTATATTGAAAACCTCCTCTTTTGTTGCAAGTCGGTTAAAAATTAACATGTTTGGTGCCAGTTAAAAAGTTCATTAATGTTGTTAACTCGTTAATCCCCAAGCGGTAGCCGGTTACCGCTTACCTGACCTTATTACCTGAAGTAAGGGTCAAGGAGTTAAAATATAAATATGTACCTATACCAAATTATCTTTACTCAGAATAACAATTTATCTAATGTACCCATTAATTAGCTTTTGCTCCTAGCCTTTGTCACTTCATATAAGTACAATACAAAGCTAATTGACCAAAATTAGCTTGTTAATTACTAATTATTTACTTAATTCTCTAGCTTGTCCAAAGAAAACAAATTCAAATAACTCAAAAATCATCAAAAACTGTTATGATATCTGTTTTAGACTTGAAACAGATATCATAGATAGTAAGAATATAATTGATAGATTCAATTAGATTCAATAGGTACTTTGCGGAAATCCATTCTAAATTATTCCAGGGAGAAGTTTGGAGTGTTATATGGTATTAAATATTTGGTCTTTTTAACCCCGACCAAAAAAGAGGGGTGTTATAGGTTTGATGTGTCTGTCGGTGTGGAATGGATGGAGCAATTTATAATATCAATTTAGTTTTATTTGTATGAAAAGTGAGTATGGCGCGAGTGTTCTTAGGCATGTTTCATGTAAATCGATTGTGCCGTTTAAGTATCGAGTGGGGTATCAAAAAAAGCGCATCGCAAATTGTTATGGTGTTTTACTTTTTTTTTATTTTTTTATTTTAATTATAGATTCATATATTTACAAAGTGATAAACCATAAGTGGGGTTAAAACTGATATTATAAATTAACGCTAGTACGAGGCTTAACTCGTAGTTGCAAGTGTAGAAGAAATTGAAGGGATGACGTAGTGGCGAGGTGGGTGTAGCGGTCAGCACGTCCATGCGTATAATGGAAGACGTGGGTTCGAGAACCGCATCTCGCTGGTAAGCTAAGTTATTTCGATTTAATTTTCCTACACGAATTTAGAATATTAAATATTTGGTTACAAATACGCTTTATTGTACACAAAACAGGAACATAAACACGTAAAACAAAATAAATAAAAAACATGTAGTACAATGGGCGGCCTTATTGCTAAAAAGCGATCTCTTCCAGGCAACCTTAGGATGGAAAAAACTTTACTTAAAATAGAAAGGAGGTAAGGGTGTACAATATTAAAAATATAACAATATCATCATATATTTGGTAACTTATTAGTATTTAATATGGAATAGTCTTGTTTTCTTTTGGATGAGATAGAATTATAAACATACTTGGAAGATCAGCATGGAGATTTTTCGTTTGAGGTTCACATGGTTGGACAGTCATTTTAGCTTTTGTTCCACCTGTAGGACATTAGTTCAGTTCAGTTTCTTGTGATTGGACTTTGCGCTTGAAGCAACAATTTGCCAGTTTTGTAGAGTTAAACAAAATTATAAAGTGAAAAAGATGTTACTCAGTTGAACGCCATTTTTCCAAAGGACATTAATATCCGGTTGCTATCCATCAAACCAAATGTCATTGTCACACACACATTGATATAATGCACACATTCTCATATGTATACATCTCAGGTAGATATTAAGTTATTAATTTTACATAATGCTTTGATCATAATACCATGTAGGCTGTTATACAAGCCTTAATGTCAGAGTTAATTGATTGAGTATAATTAGATCAGATAATAATTTCAAATTCAATATCTACATAACTGCCAGATGTTAAGCAAAAATTTTGTGATTTTGACTGCCTCAGTGGCGCAGTGGGCGAAGGTTTGTTTGCGGTGCAAGTGCTAGCGGGTTCGATGCCCGCCGAAGCGTCTAGTGTTTTTTTATGTCTTCTGCAGACACTTTTCCCTTGGTCTGGGTGTTTAATATTATTATTATTATTCAGCCCATACTGTCCCACTGCAGGGCAAAGGCCTCCCTACCCTTCTTCCACTCTTCGCGATTGAACGCTGTTTAATATGTATAATAAAAATCTAGGTATATGTAATGTACAAGTATGTTTGTTTGTATGACCACTGTATAATAAGGAACTATTGATCCGATTTGAAAAATTCTTTCACTGTTAGATAGTATATTTATCGAAGAAGTCTAGTTAGCCTATTACCTATAAGTATATGTACATATATACAATGATATTTCCTTGCTTAGTCTTAGTTTTTATTTAAATTAGCTTTAAGTCGACCTGTCCATGTATGCATAAGCGCCTAAGGAAATAAACGTTTTGACTTCTACTTTTTACCGCAGGAAAATCCATAAAAACGGTAATAACCAATTTTATTATAAAAAATACCACATGTACACTCATCTTATAAGAACATCATTATGTATTCAGAACAGGTTGCACTGTTAAAAAGCATTGTTATTGATACTGATTAATTATTATATACAAATGACTCACATGAATCAGGAATTATGATATGTATAGGAATGCTGGAAAGCTAGGTATCCAAACATATTATCTCAAAGTAAATAAGGGCACAACGTAGGTAAAAAAGCCGTGTTGGCTAAGTGGGAGGGCACTCGACTTTCATTCCGAAGTCATGAATACCAATAATAATATTAATAAATAAATAATAATAATTATATTTCCGGACTAATCACACAGCATCACCTAACCCCAAACTAAGCAGAGCTTGTACTATGGGTGTTAGGTGACTGATATACTACATAGATACATTTTTTTTGTAAATACATACATATTAGACATAGAAAATACCCAGACCCGAAACCAGAAATTGCAGATCGTACAAAATCTGGTCCCGCGGCGGGAATCGCACCCGCAACCTCCTGCGCCTCAGGCGGGCTTTCGCCCACCGAGCCACAGAGGTCGTCATATTATAATTAACACGCCAGATAGATAGATAATTTCTCTATTGCACATCAATACCTATAGACTAACCTAAAAATAACAATCAATAGCCTCATTACTAGTTGCCAGTCAATCAATCATTTATTAAAAACCAAAGAGGGCATTACATAATTAACGCAGTCTTTTATTTAGAAGCTACAGTTACAGCAAGGTAATTCATCAAATTCTTCGCCTGAACAGATAGTAGTTATAATTATAACATTCACTTACATAGCTTTTTATACCTTGACGGCATTCATCGCCCACTCATAAAAGGATCCTTTTCACGGTGCGGCCTAACCCAGTTTTTGTGTGTGAAAAAAAAACAAAAAACTCTTTAAAAACGCCTCAACTATTATTCAACTTCGAGCCACAACGTAACATGGATAAGGTAGGTAGGTACTTGTGATTAATCAAATTGTTAGGTCATTGACATAGAATTCTATTAAAGAAGGACTAACGATATGACTAATAATATTTTTCTCTTCTTTAATAATTAATTTAAGTACTTATGTTATTTATAGATTTACTAGCTGACCCCAGCAAACGTTGTTTGCATAATGAAAAATAGATGTTGGCCGATTCTCTGACCTACTCAATATGCTCACAAAATTCCATGAGAATCGGTCAAGCCGTTTCGGAGGAGTACGGGAAAGAAAACTGTGACACGAGAATTTTATATACATTTTATATATAAGATGTACTAATCTATTATTTTATTAATTAATGTAATTGGTTTCTCACCCTGTTAATAATTAATATTAATAAATAAATTACTTAATAATAAATATTTTTATAAAATAACAACATAAGAGATTAAAGCTGGGTTGTTCTATTCACTTCTCAACTCAGTGTAAATAATTGAAGCGAACTGTCAAGACAATGTTATTACCTTGATTATTCTTAGTTTTATTTAAACTAGCCTTATGTTGACCTGTCTATGTATGCATATGCGTCTAAGGAAATAAACTTTTTGACTTTGAATATTATTAAGTAGGTATATTACTAACTGGGTACTTTTGTATCAGTGTCTCTTTTTTACCCCTGATTGACTTTTATTACCAAGCTGTAATTTTGAAATAATATAACCCGACTGTTACTTACCTTTTTTGGGAATTATTACAGTCCATATGGCCATAAGGTGAGATAGGTTGTTACTCAACTTTAATAATAATAAAATGTTTATTTTGTTACAAATATACAACATTTACACATAAATTGTTTATGTGTAAATGTTGTACATAGATTGTAACAAAAAGGGCTTTCACTTAGCATTATGCTACAGCAGACTAATCTGCTGTAACGCTGGTCTTCCGTGGTAACCGACTGGTGCAGAGCGTGAGTGCACTCTATTTACAAAAAGACTTAAATACTACTTACAACTTACTTAAAACTATATACAGGATAATTTGTCAAGGAGTCGGGCGTTGACACTACCACACAGTTGTAAAGCTTCGGTAGTGTCATCGTATCCTATTATTTATGTGCATAGTTAATATTTGACCTGAATAAATGATTTTATTATTATTTATTATTATTAAGTATTAAAACATAACAGAACTTTGATTCGTTATAGATCATAAACGGTCAGCCGAATCGAAAAGTATTGAAAGAGAACTATAAATTATTTTGAAATACCTATTCAACGATACCCCACATGACATAGTTTGTTGAGTTTAATTTTTTTATTTTTACAATTATGGCGTCCAGTGATCGCCATGTTGAATTTTCACTAACGTCATGTCTTTAGTGACGCTCGCCGTACTAAGAAGAATCGATTGACGTGTGAATCATAGAAATCGGGCCGGGCGTTTCGTCTGTATAATATAACAACAACCAGAGTGTCTTCAAGACAAGAGTGAATAAATAATATACTTAATAAATGAAAAAAATATATATGTATAAAAAAAAAACATAAAAACATTATTTGACTCTTCACAAATTTGCATAAACACAGTGGAACGTTGAACTACTGCGATAGTTATAAAAACTGTGTTGCAGTATCAGCGCCCCCCCTCCAAACAAAGATTACAATATACCTTGTGAGAGGCATCAAACAATCTAAACTAAGTATTTAAAATTGTTAAAAAGTTAAATAAACATAAAAAGCAACTTAAAAATATATAAAATTATTAAAAATTAACATTTACATATATATTTAGTACAATAATCCCCTGAAGTTATCAAACTCATAAGAGTTAGGACGACAAGGACAGATGCACTTTGAAATTATAAGTCCGAATAGTGAATATGTTGTGTGTGTGTGTGTGTGTGTGTGTGCGTGTGCGTGTCTGATAAATAATAATAATAATAAATATTTCCAGACAACCTTCTAGATCTATGTGATCCATCTTCGTCCTCATCGCCATTGGCAAACAGATGAGATTGTGGACAAACATAAGTATTATTCATATTTAAAAAAAAGTTAAGATATTACAGTGCATTTAAGCTTAGTGTGACGTAGCGCTTTGTACTAAACTTTTCATTCCTTCATTTATTCGTTGATTCATGTGGCTACAAATGGTGTTAAGTTTTATATATACCCTTACATGAGCCCCGTTGGGACATTACAACTGATACAAAAATAGTCTTAGACTATAGTAGGCAAGTAAGTTATTACATACATCTATATAAATAAAAATGAATTGTTGTTCGTTAGTCTGAATAAAACTCGAGAACGGCTGAACGGATTTATCTTATCATAGTCTTGAAATGTTTGTGGAGAGAGAAATTCGAGAAAAAATCGAATAATTGCCGGGAACTTTTTTTACCCGTGCGACGCCGGGGCGGGCCGCTAGTATTCAATATTTATCACTAAAATTATATAACTTCGTCGTCATAAGCTCCCTGGAACTTTGATACTCTATATAACTATCTATGATGGCGGATACGTAGTACCTAGATGCTAAACTCTCCGCAGGGAATACCTTAAAATACACATTTCATGTTTTATTTAGTAAATAATGGGAATGATGTTGGCAGGCCGCCATTGCTGTGACGTCATCGCGTCTTACTAGTAGGTGAATGGTAGTTTTTTGACCGATTACTAACATAAGGTCTAGGCAGTGGAAACGTCAACAGGGGTGTTACTGGTCTCCAAAAGTCCTACTCCGGTACATCAAGGAGTTAGGATGGTTAGGCATGGGGGTAATGCACAATACACTTCAAAGCGAGACGTCAGTGCAGTCCTTAGTCCCCCCAACAAAGAATTAGAATTAGGGGTGTTACTGATGTTTCTGATTTCGGACATCTTGCAGCTGATATGATCAAATATATGATGATAAATATATGATATGTTTAAGAAGGCAAAGCCTGTCTTTCTATGTATCTGGGACGTTTTGCTTTTCGTTCGTCCCACTCGCTTTCCTAACTGTCCCATGTCGCTGTAGGGAAACTAAAGTACTCCATTCAGTCTTGGATTCCTGCGTACTTGATTTGGGAGCGCGCCAAGTTGTCGCCCTGCGGATCCTTTTGTATCGAAGGGTACTATTTTAGACTAGGTTCGTAGGAATTCTATTGTTTTAATGAGGATTCTATTGTTCGAATGTGTACGGAGGTTTTTGTCTGTTCACGTCCGTAAGTGTTAATCCTCTGAATCCTTACACTTGACCTCCGGGTGGTGCTAAGAACAGTCTCTGGTGGCAGGCTTCGGCCGCGGCTTGTCACCACCCTCCGGG
This sequence comes from Gymnoscelis rufifasciata, assembly GCA_929108375.1. NCBI lineage: Eukaryota > Metazoa > Arthropoda > Insecta > Lepidoptera > Geometridae > Gymnoscelis > Gymnoscelis rufifasciata. The sequence goes on along the minus strand of OV815332.1, from coordinate 6,028,384 downwards.
CTGGGCCAGTGCGTGAAAGGATTTTTTCGTGTTTCATAATGTGGTCCGGAGAATCCATCTACCTTCTAGGTCGTCATGCTCCATCTGAGACCACATCGTCACCTAAAATTAAGTGAGATTGTGGTCAAATGAAGACTTATCTAACATAAAAAAAAAATAACGGCAGGACTTTAGCGCCAGAGGACGGTAGATCACTGTAACAGTTATAACGTTCTAATCGCTTCTTTGATGTATCTATATATCTATATAAATAAAAATGAATTGTTGTTCGTTAGTCTGATTAAAACTCGAGAACGGCTGGGCCGATTGAGCTGATTTTGGTTTTAAAATGTTTGTCGTAGTCCAGGGTAGGTCTAAACGGTGAGCAAATAAGGAAAAATTGTCGGGAAGTTTTTTTACCCGTGCGACGCGCCGGGGCGGGCTGCTAGTTGTAAATAAATATGATAAGTTTGAGATGGAATTTTATTACAGCTATGGTTACTTAAACAATTTATAAACATCTAAAATAAAAAAAATTGTCATTCAAGTATTTATTGGCTTCGCGTAATGTTGGTAAAATCGCGTTTGTTGATGGGAGCCCCTTTAAATAGTTATCTAATGTGTTTTTAGTATGTTTTGTTATTTCGGCAACAGAGATACACATCATAAAGCCCGTGCTAGATGTTGTTGTGTGGATTGTCCGGAAATATTTATTTATTTGTTTATGCGGGTTGGTTGTACCAGTCCACGCTCCCATAAGAAGTGACCACTACCAAAAAAAAACAACAATTATACTATATAAGTATACGAAAATCGGTTGTGCCGTTAAAAAGTTATGGGGGTGAGAGTGGGGAAGAAAAACCGAAAATCTCTAGTGGGGTTATCAGATGAAAGCACATCGCGAGCACATTACAAAATATTATGGTGTTTTACTTTGAAGGAAATTAAGGCAACAGAATCGGGAGTATTTCTCAAATTTAAAATTTTGATTTATCCTAAATTGTGGCGTTGCAATAAAGAATTTCCGTATTGTATTGTGTTGCATTGTCAGCTGCTATCATGCCTACTCACGCGCAAGAATAAAAGTGGAAGCGTGATTGTGTACCGCGCATGAGTGGACAACTGGACCGTCGATAATCTATTTATAGTGCCTCGGAATTGGGGAGTTTCTGATTCGCCGCTGGGAAATGGGGTTCGAGATTAAAAGGAATAAATTTCACTTTATTTTGGTTATTTTTGTGTTACGATAAATAAATCTATATAAATGTATTATATAGATTTGGGGATGTTCGTCATTCGTCGTTTAAAAGTTATGAGGGTGAGAGTGGGGAAGGAAAACCGAAAATCTGCAAAATATACTCGAGTGAAGGTTTTTTTTTTGTTTTTTAATTTACTTTTATGGAATATAAGACAAACGGGGGTTTTTCTTAAATTTTAAATTTAGATTTATACTGTTTACTGTACTAAGACATAAGAATTAATTGAATATTACTAAGTACTGTAATCCCGTAGGACCGTACAATAATAATTATCCTGTTCGACACGTCTCCAAACCAGTTATAACTAGATATAGCCTAGGTCTTAGGAATAGCGGTAGGTTTACGAGCGAACATCACGTTGTATGTAGTAACTTAACGGTGTGGGATAGGATGGGCTAGGTTGAGACTGTCTAGTTTAATATAATATCTCCGGACTAATCACACAGCATCACCTGACCGCAAACTAAGCAGAGCTTGTACTATGGGTGTTTGGTGATGACTGATTTATAACATAGATACAATTTTTTTTAGTTTATCTTATTTTATTTTATTTATTTTATTTTATTCGGAAAACAAACAGTTTTTCTTACTAACTAAATAACAATACAAACTTAACTACGAACCATTTACATGCTTCCACATAGCGTGACTAAAAAACAAAAAAAACACATATCACTTACTTATAACTAAATTTGAAAATAAAACAGAGTATTAAAAACGGATATTTGGTTCGGCCACTAGTTCTTCAATCTCCGCGTTCTTTCGGACTCTCCAACTTCCATCCGCCTTTGTGTTGGACCCAGGATCTTGCGGAGAATTTTCCTTTCCGCCAATAAAAGTTTATTCTCCTCTTTAAGTGTTAGTGTCCAAGCCTCACAGCCGTATATAAGAGAAATAAAAGCCCACCGACTCCGATGGCTCGGCCACTTGGTCAGGATGGGGGAGGATCGGGGAGTATGGAGAGCATACCTTGGACAACAGACTGGACAGCGCCCAGTCGGTCGTCCCAGATATCGCTGGAAGGACATGGTGGAGGCCGACCTGCGAGAGCTCGGGATCGAGAACTGGTCAGAGCTAGCGCAGGATAGAGACCGGTGGAAGTCTCTCGTTTCGGAGGCCAAGACCTACTTTGGGTCGCTGAGCCATAATAAGTAAGTAAGTATTAAAAACGGAGAACTGAGAAAAAAAACAAATAATAATAGAAAAAGAGAATCGGCAAAATAATAAATTACTAACAATTAACAGATTCAAACCAGCGTTTTGTCAATAAGCTACTGACTCTGCTGGCTTTTGTATCAAACAAGTCGATATCGGGTATATCAGTAAAAGCATTAAATGAAGAAGAGGCTCTGCAAAAGTACGAGTTTTGTCTATAATTTGTATAGCAAAAAGGGGTTTCCAATTCAATAGGATGTCTAACGGGTCTACTAGGGATCCTCAATCTAATTTTAATTTTAATTTTTATCTTGGTACTTGTCATTATATCTTTATTACTTATGTGTATAATAGATAGATGAAAGCTGGGTTGTTCTATTCGTTTCTCAACTCAGTGTAAATAATCTAAATTTAAAATAAAGAAAAATATGAGGGTAGAAGTGGGGAAGGATAACCGAAAATCTGCAAATATACTCGAGTGGGGTCTCAATGAAAGCGCATTACGTGCACATTACAAAATATTATGCTTTTTACATTTAAGGGAATTTAAAGTCCTGGGTTTTCTTTAAATTTAGATTATTCCAATCTAACAAAATTATTTTTTTGACTGACTGTACTAGCCCAATATGGAATTAAATGCGATTTTTTTTCCGCTATTGTGATTATCAACTCAGTACATTTGCGAGCCATCCCAGAAGAGCTTGTGTAATATTTACTCAAAACATTCGACAACTCTCTATTTAGACTTGAGTTTGCTCTTAACTTTTTTTACTGGCACATAACTGGATCGACCGGTCCCCGAAATCCTTTAGACAAGGACGGAAGATGCTGAGAGAGGAGATGCGACAGATTTTTTAGGGTTCAATTTGGTTCTTTAGCGAAACTGTCAGAGTTGTATGATACAATGATTGTTATCTTCAGTGTACAGTGTACAGTACATAATAGTGGTATATTTATTATTACATATATATATATACAAAAAATCTTTGCTTAACTACGTAAGTAATATATTTACAGCTGATAAGGTACTGTTTTTTTATCTAAAACTAACGACTCCCCGCGGCGTTGCGCGCTTCATGGATTTTCCCGAAGAAATTCCGTATATTGCTTCAGCGATAAGGCCGCCCATTTATTCACAATTTGACTTAGTACATTTATTTTTTTATCTTTTTGTGTTTTATTGTGTTGTGTTCAATAAAGAGTATTGTATTGTATTTGCCGCGGTAAAGGTACATATAAATCTTCCTCTTAAATTACATCTATTAAAAAAAACGCAACGTAATTACTTAGTTGCGTAGTTTTTAAATCAGACAGACAGACAGTGGAAACGACTTTGTTCATAACTATGTATAAAGAAGCTTGACCTATTGAGTTTAAGCAAATTTAGGAATATGAATTGCTAGAGTACCTGTTTTCATATAATAAAAACGCATTCAAAATTTCTTATCCGGTTTTCCACTTTGTCACGGACAGACAAACAACGGTGAAAAATATAATATTTACGTCTCTTTATGTGTCGGAGGTTAAATAAAGCGCGGAACCACGTGAATTTCTTTAGCTGAGTGCATTTGCATTGCATTTTGACCTCATTTATAAAACAACTGAACACATTCACCTTGTTTAAAATGTATGTTCGACTTAACTGCAAAATTGTAGGTTATCATCATCATCATAAACAGACGGGACATCCAACTAAAATATCTTTACTAACTCATCTGTCCATCTTGTTGAACGTCCGAGACGGAATCGCTACCATTCGAGAACCTTTTGGCTCTCAAATGTCGATTAATAAATATTTCCGGACTAATCACCCAGCTTCAATTAACCCCAAACTAAGCAGAGCTTGTACTATGGGTAGGGTATTAGGTGATTGAAATACTTCATTGATATATATTTTTTGTAAATACGTCATAACTATGATACGTAGATCAGAAACCAGAAATTGTGATCGTACAAAATTTGGTCCCAGAGGTCGTCAAATATTTGGTAGAACTTTTGAAATTGTCATGGTTATCAATACTATTTAGATTTATAACGGGATATTTGCCATGATTGATTGTCTTTCGAGTTTCCCGATATTTCGGCACAGTTACATGCGCCATGATCGCGGTTGAACAGTTCAAAATAAATATCCAGTCATAATCAAAGTCAAATCGTTTATTTCAGTTCAGTTTCTTGTAATTGGACTCTGCGCTTAAAGTGATAAAATTGTCGCTTTAAATAAAATAATGAAGTTAAAAGGATGTTACTCAGTTGGACGTCATTTTGCGTCCCAACGTTTATTTCCTTAGACGCACATGGCATACATGGACAGGTCAACTTAAAGCTAATTTAAATAAAAACTAAGAATAATCAAGGACATTGTCAAACATTGTCTTGACAGTTCGCTTAAATTTTAACCCTCTGAATCCTTACACGTGACCTCCGGGTGGTGCTAAGAACAGTCTCTGGTGGTAGGCTTCGGCCGCGGCTTGTCACCACCCTCCGGGCTGGGCCAGTGCGTCAAGCGATTTTTTCTTGTTTCTTAATGTGGCCCGGAGAAGCCATCTACCTTCTGGGTCTTCATGTCCCATCTTAGATCACATCGTCACTTTACTTTACTTCAGACAACATAAATAAAAAACAAAGAATGGATTTTGCAATTAAACGCCTGAATCTAGCAATTTAGTAATAAGCCTTAGCGTTGAATATGACTTCAAAGCCTAACTGCCATTTCAAAGATGTAATCTTTTATACGGCTAAGTTGTTGGTACTAGATATTTTTTGCGGGCAGGTCGCCGACTCTTGACATTTATAGTGATTTATTGCCCCATATTTACCATTATGGATTTTAGAACAGCTTGAAACGAGACGTGGGAGTGGTTCGATAAGATTTTAATTCAAGTTAAAGTTGCAATGAAAAATCTTATGTTTTCAAATATACCCGTGAATGGTATACTTCACAAAACAGCAAGTTTTATGGTAATCGGTTGAGCTATTTGGAAAATATGAGGAGTGAAGGTTTGCAAATAGGTATTACCCGTTACCCAAGTCAGGTTGAATAATGAAATAATGATTAAATATTAATTTATTAATTATTTTGACCTGATGCTGCCTAGGGGTTTTAAAATTTGAAATTTAATCTTGTTGGATCCATATATTGCTAGACAATAGGGTAGATAGATAGATAACTCTTTATTGTACACCACAAATAAAATAGAAACTGCAAACAATAACAAGACAATACATTGGAGTACAAAGGGCGGCCTTATCGCTGTGTGCTGTGTGAGGGTAGGTGACTAGAACAATAATAATTAGTCCGTTATTTAGATTATTTAAAACCTTTTTTCTTGCAAACGAAAAATCAAGAAGCTACAGTGCTTTGAAGATTAGCGCGGAGCAATTCTTATTAAATTGGGTATGCAAAAAAAAAGTTGTCCAGTTTTTTTAACAGACTAGCAAACGGACAACTTAATTTTTTTGCTCAATCCTGGATAAGCCTTCATTTGACCATAATCTCACCTGGCCCCTATTTCACCACGCCGACAATTGTCAATGACATATGTCGGGTGACAATTGTCAAGCGACAGGTGACATATTACAATTTTATAAAATATTTTCTATAGAAATACTGACAATTACATACAAAAACGACTGGTATTCTGTTACAATTGTGTAGATGACAATAGTGTTGTAAAAAAAAAAATATTATTTCAAGTCGACATATTTGTAGAATTGTCGGTGAATCTTGACATGAGATTGAAGCTGTGTCGGATTTTCGTGACAAATTGTTGTGTTTTATGATCTGCGTAGTTCAAAATTGTCTGCCGTGCGAGTAGTAGTGACGTAGTAAATTCATTAGGTACTAATATTGTAGGCTACATAAACTCAATTTTTTTATGTTGCAACTACTGTGATTTTTTTTTCCTTTATGAACGGGAATATTAAATAACATAATGTCAAGTACGCTAACAGTGGTTGTAGACCGTATTTGACCGACATAACTGGACATTTTCGCTATATAAATGAAAATATGATTCAGATTGTATTTAAATTTTATCGGTTCTGAGAAAGAATGAAGCATGCTCAATATAAAACTTTTTTTCCAAAAATTAAACCAACTTCAAACGAGAAACTGAAAAGTACAAAATAAATTAACTTTACAAATCATTTCGACATTATAAGTGATAATTAAAAGAAGCATAAACAATAAAATAATTAAGTATTTAATAATTTTGAAGTCGGTGCCAAGTAAAACAATAACTAGATATAATATAGGTACATAACATCAATCTTTTTCACAACTCAAGTCATAAGGTATTTATTAGTAGGATATTAACTCTAAATATCAGTCCATTCGCGGTATATCCGCGCACGCATTTCTATTTGGGTCCTAAATGCTGTTAATTAGTATGTTATTTTGACATACCTATCTATTGATATTGTGTATAGTGTAGGTAAAAATGTATTTGTTACTGCATTCAGTTTTTTGTAGTTTTTACTTGGCACCGACCTCAAAATTATTAAATACTAAAGTTAATTTATTTTGTACTTTTCAGTTTCTCGTTTGAAGTTGGTTTAATTTTTGGAAAAAAAGTTTTATTTCACGATTTTTAGTGATTACTCTACTAAAATATACCTTATGGAGTTCCTTTGACTGTCCTTTATTTTCATCATCAGACCCCTAATATCAGTCAAAACCCGTTTAGATGAACGGTCTCAGTAATATAAGTTAATCAAGCCCAAACACAAAGTACTTGCTGTAAATCGTTGAGGAGTTCCCTCGACCGCCTTTCCCTCCATCATCAGATCAACAACAGACCCTCATTAATAAAACGGTTTTAAAATTCATTATATTGAATAATATTAAGTAACACACAAGTCGGAAAGACAATATTTTCAAGAGTTTCCCTCAGTTTCTTCAGGATTCCACCACCAGATCCAGGTTTCCTTACAATGGGACCACCCTTGGGATACTCCCTTTCCAACAAAAAAATAATAATCAAAATCGGTTCATAACCGACAAAGTTATCCGAGGACATACATAAAAAAAAATATATATATATATACGGTCGTATTGAGAAACCTCCTTTTTTTTGAAGTCGGTTAACAAAAGCGAGTCAACTTTTGTGTTCGTGAATTCGTCGGTGTGTTCGGTATGTAAATAAATAAATTAATGGTTTGGTCAATTACTCAAAAAGTCCACCATTTTTAGTTATTTATCATACCAATTATTAATTTATCTCGTTAGCACTTATAATTGAGTTTTGATGATTAATTTAATTATTATTTATCCTCAAGAGCAAAACTTAGGATTCAATAATTATCCGCACAAATGTAAAAAGTTTTTGGCGATATGTCATCACTTAAAAAATTTGATGGCCCCATAGTCTTTTGATGACTACATGAAATAGGATCGATTGGGATAGAAGTAATATTTTTGCTACTTGAGCACTTCAGCATTTATCCAGCTGACTGTAACTTTTTTTCAAAATGTGTAAATACAGTGCAGAATTGTTTAAAATATGGATATCTCCTTACACTTTATCCTATTAACTATCACGGGTAATGCATTAACCTTATAGTCCGGTCTCAAAAATCCAACCTGTATACCATAATTTACCCAGTAACTTTATTATTTGTTACATTTTTGCCTTTGCTAAGCCGTGACAATTCTTTTTTGACAATTGTCGCGCCTGTCAGCGTGTTGAAATCTACAACTCTACATATGTCAAATTTTATGACAATTGTCGCACCTGTCGCCGTGGTGAAATAGGGGCCAGATGTAAAGTGACGATGTGGTCCAAGATGGGGCATGAAGACCTAGAAGGTAGATGGCTTCTCCGGGCCACATTACGAAACAAAAAATGCTATATGTAGTCATCATTACTATTGTCACCATTCCTTCATTTCCAACTCGGTTTATAATCTACGAAATGGTATCTTATCTTGCCCTCTTGACAACTATCGATAGGCGAGCCGATTACACTGCAACGTCAATTTAAGTAGACAATTGTTATATTTCTAAGATTTTACTTGCAATGAATAAGTGGAATTTGTGACTCATATTCCCTTTCCAGAAATATTTGTTAATAATATTGCTGTGTACATACTATTTGCTTACAATAGCCTAATCTTTTACTAAGTAGTGTTTAATGAGTTAATGAGCCTTTTAGCTGACTCATAAGGAGTATAGTGTTATTGTATTGTATCGTATAGCACGTTCTTAAAGCGCACATATATTTTTTGTCAAGTCAGCAAACATAAGCCGTATTGGCAAAGTGGTAGGACACTCGACTTTCATTCCCAAGACGCAAATCTTGAATTTTATTTAATAAAATAATAAACTAGCGGCCCGCCCCGGCGTCGCACGGGTATAAAATATTTCCCAAAAATTATTCGAATTTTTCTCGCCGTAAAAACCATCCTACCTCTCAAGTTGGATCGAACTGCACATGGTGTGAGAATTTTATTATAATCGGTTAAGTGGTTTAGGAGTCCATTGAGGACAAACATTGTGACACGAGATTTATATATAATTAAGATATGTGCGCTTTAAGAACGTGCTCTAACGATACAATACAATACAATACAAAAACACTTTATTGTACACACATGGAAATAAAATACAACAACACGTAGGAAAACAGATGTATGTACAATTGGCGGCCATATCGCTAAAAAGCGATCTCTTCCAGGCAACCCTTAACTTAAATTTGTATAACGGTACTCATTAAAAAAAAACAATTAAAGTCAAGAAACTAAGTAACAGTGTGGTATCGTAGAATAGGTATTGAAAAACATTTTAAGGTTTTTCGACATTTTTCGATCCGATTGACCGTTTAAGATCTATCGATTTAAAGTTGTGTAACAACATCCCAAAAATCTAAATTAAAAATTTAGGAAAACCCCCGGCTCCAATGCCTTAATTTTCTTAAAAGTAAAACACCATTATATTTTGTAATGTGCACGAGATGCGCTTTCATTTGATACCCCACTCGAGTATATTTGCAGATTTTCGGTTTTCCTTCCCCACTCTAACACCCATAACTTTTAAACGGCTCAATAGATTTTCATGAAAATTTCATTAATTACTGACATCTGACTATTATTTTAATTTTTTCGTATGATTTTATGACAATATTGAGGACTATATAAATAATTAAGTTATAAGAATTGTAATTAATGTATTTTATTACATTATAGACATTCAGATACAATGTAAAAATTGTGAATTGAATAAATTTTATGAATTATTATAGACAATTCAAAGTCAAAGTCAAAACATTTATTTCCTTAGACGCTTATGCATATACAATACATGGACAGGTCAACTTCAAGCTAATTTAAAGAAAAACTAAGAATAATCAAGGAAATAACATTGTCTTGACAGTTCGCTTCAATTTTTTACACAATCAGTTATATCCTTTGTATCCTTCGGACAAACAGTTGTCAAGTCAGAAATATGTTTAGGCCTAAATACTAGGCTATTTCCAGCTAAATTACCGACACTAGAAGGGTCATTACGCGTGATCTAGTGACCTTGCCACTTGCGCGCGCGCACATTCTGACATCATTCCGTCTGGAAGGCTGGATGTATTCCGCACAGGGTTAGTGGATTAAGTCATGCATTCTGTTGTTAATGCGTTCTATGATTTTTTGTCTAAGAACAATCTGTCTGGTTTCGGGTCTGGGTGTTTTCTATGTATCAGATGTATGTATTTACAAAAAAAAAATGTATCTAGTCTAAAAATAGAATCGCGCGAAACTCACAAGTAACACAAAAAAAAGTTAATTGAAATAGCCTCATACTTTCTTCTTTTGATGCTACAGACAGACACGAAACTTATAACACCCCTCTTCTTTGTCGGGGGTTAAACATCAATTCCATTCAGCGCTTCCATTAACAACTGACAGCATCAGCAATCAATGCCTCAATTGACTTATTTATCACAGGGGCATATCGGAGTATTCTTGTCTGTATCTTAATGGACAGCCGTTTTAGGTGATAACGGGATCATAGGTCGGTACGTTGACTTCTGTTGTTTGATTCGATAGTTTAACTAATTGATGGTTTTGGCTGCGTGATCCATAACGTATATTAAAAAAAAGTTTACAAAAAAAAAAACAATTACAACTTCAAAACAGTAACTAAAAAGTAAAAAATAAATGAACTTCCACAAATAATTTCGTCTTTATAAGTGATTAATTAAAAGAAATAAAAATAAAGAAATTAAATAATTAAGTATTAAATATATTTGAACTCGGTTAAAAATAAAAAAAAAAACAATTTCAGAACTTTGGTTCCCTTGTGGTCTAAGATGGAGCATGAAGACCTAGAAGGTAGATGGCTTCTCCGGACCACATAACGAAACACGAAAAAATCGCTTCACGCACTGGACCAGCCCGGACACAAATAATTATGTATAGATAAGACGTTATTTATTTATATAACGTAGTTTATTTTTTATACATAGTTACTTAAGCGGGCTATAAATTTAAATGTGTTTTAGTGTTTGTTTCCGGAAGACAGCTTCATTAGTTCCTGGGTTTAAAAAACCAATACCTAGAACTTGTTAGATGTTGTTTCAGGTTGTACTACGCCTATAAAAGGTCCATAGCCATGTTCTGTCTATATATCTCTACGACATATTATATATATAGCATACTCATACTGCCATTCCCCAGTGCAAATCCGTCTTGTTGTCGATAACTTTCGCTTATCTAGGTAACTACTTAAGATCCGGTATGCCCTTAAGCGCTCCTGCACACGATGCTGACGCCTCCACCGCACCGTTCCACTGCGTACACGAGCTGGCGCCGCGCCGTTAAAGCCTAGTTTTCTCGTTTTACACAACACGCCAATACAGAAAAAATATAGATATATTTTATTTAAAATAAACAAATTTTACAATACTACTTACATAAAATCTAAGTACTAAGCACATTTCGTAGATACATGACCATTGCTCATTCATTCTTTGCCCATTGCATGTTCTGAGCGGTTGTAGCTCAACGCTGTTTTGAACCCCCGACAGAAAAAGAGGTGGCATAAGTTTGACGTGTCTGTCTGTTTCGTCATAGCTCCCGAACGGATATAGCGAATCCAATTTAGTTTTTTGTTTTTTTTTTTGTATGAAAGGTAAGTTTCGCGCGTTGTTCTCAGACTTGATGAAAATCGGATGACCCGTTTAAAGTTATAAGGGGTTTTTTTGGATGAATAACCGAAAGACTGCAAATATAATCGAGTGAAGTCTCAAAGTAAAGCGCAGCACGTGCATTACTAAATAGTATGACTTTTTACTTTTAGGGGAACTAATTTTTTTTTTTTTTTTAATTTAGAACATTCAGTTGAAAACCTTGCTGGTTAGGAATAGCTAAGTAAGCAGCGGGGGCGCGGCGCGAGTGTACAGTGGAGCGGTGCGGTTGCGGCGCGGTGGTGGTATCATGTGCAGGATGCCTTACTGATTCGATATCGCAATGAAATACTGTGGGGAGGAGCGCTCACTGGAGATATCGCACGATCATATCTAGCTTAGTTAAAGCCATGTACAGTTAGTTTTTAACCTCCGACTCAATACAACTATTAGTAAAGTAAAAGTAAATTTATTTAAAACCAGTTACATGTTGCATTTGTGTAACAATAATGTTACAATACATTGAACGGAGAGACAGCAAAAGTTAAAATACTGCGTTGTCATCTCAACGCTCTCTATGCCTGTAAATTCTTAGTGGTATACCGATAACTAGTTGTGAATTACTGTAACTTGAACTGATAAAGATGGATGGACTGTGTGAAAGAAGATATCTGTAAGAAAGGAGTGAGTGCTGAGATGACGGGTGATAGAGGGAAATGGAAGAAAAACACACGTTGTGCCGACCCCACATAGTGTGGGATAAAGGCAGGATGATGATGATGATGAAACTGAATTGTAAACTTTTTTTTTCTGAATTAAACTTTTTGATTTTTACTGATGAAATCACGAGAGTCGCATGTGAAGTTTAAAACATAGCTTGGCGATCCATTTTAGCTTCAACCGAATATAATATGTAGGTAGAACCAAAAATGTCATCTCCGCTAAAGATGAACTTGGCTCGCGATACAGAGGTCACCAGAATGTGAAAGTATAGTGAGTTCACTGCGATTAAAGTCTAGAACAATGGCCGAGACTTTCGACTGGTCCGGTCAGTGAACCCCCATTGTGTTAGGTTTAGGACAGTCTGGGGTTATGGGGGAATTTTAAATAGATTATGAATAATTTCAAATAGGGACTGCATCGTGAATCGATTTTAGAATTCCGCAAAATGGGACCCTATAACGGAGACTTCGTCATCTTGTCTGTCTGTCAGGAGGCTATTTTCTCGTAAGGGGTCTATCTATCCTCCCATACATGAAATTTGAGTTTTATAAAGTTAAGCTTCGTTTTTAGTTAGTTACGCAAGGCCTGTACTTTTGGAAGGGTGATCTGTCCGCTAATATTACAACACCCCCAAAGATCCCAAAGATCACGTATATTTTTCGTCCCGTACAAAAAAAACTTTACAATTTTCAGACTATTATCGGTTTACAAATCGCGCATTAAACGAGGAATGTGTGAACAAACAAACTTGTCCGGTTTTTAATTTTAATAATAATAGTAATTTTAATTGTCCACAACCTTCCTGACTTATGCAGCGGTTGTCTGAAAGAAATTATTTAATTGCTCATTGCGCATGTTAGGTTAAAATGTTACCTTACTAATAATAATATTGTATTCATGGATCATTGGTGTGTGTAATGAAGAATTTTCAATCTATCTAAATTGATCCGACCAGCTCCATTAGAACTTCAACTTACATTAAGCCAGTCCCCAGCCCTAATACCGCGAGTCGGCACAGCCCACAACAATCAGATCATTCAGGGTCAGTCAGTAGTCGCTGTTCATCACGGCAACTGGAGCGGAAACACCACAAAACGCGCATTGTACCGAAATGACTCACCCACACGCAAATTGGGCTACTTATCAACTCATTGGGGTTTCGATCTTGTATGCTAGACTGATAGGTTTGGCATAATAGCTGGTATATGTTAAACATGTGTTTTGTCCGGCGTTGCGGTGTTTTTGGATTTTTCCGTAGTAAACATAGCTATAACAGGGTGGTGCTAAGAACAGTCTCTGGTGGGAGGCTTCGGCCGCGGCTTGTCACCACCCTCCGGGCTGGGCCAGAGCGATTTTTTCGTGTTTCGTAATGTGGCCCGGAGAGGCCATCTACCTTCTAGGTCGTCATGCTCCATCTGAGACCACATCGTCACTTTACATCAGGTGAAATTGTGGTCAAATGAAGGCTTATCAAGTATAAAAAAAATATATATATAAATATAACCTTCCTCGATAAATAAGCTATCTAAAATTGAAATAATTTTTCAAATTGGACCAGCAGGTCCTGCGATTAGCACGCTCGAACAAACAACATTGCTTTATAATACTAATATAGATGAGATTCTACAATCTTTTCGAAGAAATCGATGTCTTATATATTAAAATATTGTAATTGTAGTTTTGACATAATTTTTTCTTTGCTATTTATAAGTTGTGGTGTTGCCAACCTCACGGGCCCTAGCTGAAAACCAGCGCTCTATCATAGTGTTCCTAAGGGTTCTACGGAGGATGCATTATTCTGAGCCAGGGACCCTGTATGACAGATGTTTAATTTTCACGTAGGTTAAAAGGTAGATTTAATTATAAGTTTTAGTTATTGTCCTTTATAAATGTTTTTAATTGTAAGGCTTTGTGTAAATACAAAATTAGTTTTTTTCCTCCGCCCTATCCCCCAAACAAACATTTCCATATTCGATATAGTAAGACACGACTCCTTGTTATACAAACTTTAGCGCCATACAAAAATACATAAAGATATCTAAAACCTCGACAGCCTCGGTGGCGCGGTGGGCGAATGTCCGCTTGCAGAGCAAGAGGTAGCGGGTTCGATTCCCGCCGAGGGTAAAATTGTTTGTATGTTCTGCAAGCACTTTTCTCCTTGGTCTGGGTGTTTAATATGTATTATAAAAATATCTATATATGTATGTATATTAAATTAAGAATATCAGATATCTAGTGCTCGTAACACAAGCTTAGAGCTTACCACGGGGCTAGATGTTGTGTAGATTGTCCGGAAATATATATATAAAAATTCGAAGCAAAAACGAAGGACTTGTGACCGAGTCCAGAGACCGAGCTGATGATGACAGATGCTGAATCAGCGGGCGAAGGTTCATTTCTCGTTGGCATTTAAAGTCATCGTGAACTGGTGTTCTTGTCTACGTAAGCAGATAAAGATTTAAAAATAAATATCTCCGGACTTATCACACTGCATCACCTAACCCCAAACTAAGCAGAGCTTATACTATGGGTGTTAGGTGACTGATATACTAAATAGATACATTTTTTTTTTAATACTTACATAGACAATACCCAGAGCCGAAACCAGAAATTGCAGATCATACGAAATCTGGTCCCGCGGCGGGAAAAGAACCCGCAACCTCCTGCGCCTCAGGCGGGCTTTCGCCCACCGAGCCACAGAGGTCGTCAATTTGTGTCACTTTGCGCGCTATAAGATTCTGAAGTGCCGTTATTGTGGTCACGCCCACGGTTAACATACCCTTAAATACCCCCCGAATACTTCGCGATGCAACGATGCACCCAGCCACACGCATCGGGCTGACTCGAATATGCGCCGTCACGCCGCTATTGTTAGACGGACCAGTGGATAGATGATGATCATTAAATAAATTTGCCAATAAACAAATTTGTACCAAACATTAAGAAATGGTTTATTGACAAATCGTATTACAATGTAAAATATCATTTAAATACTAGACATTAGACATAATATTAAATTGTAATTTAAATTAACTTCCTAAATATTTGACATTCTATTATTTTATATTATTATTAATTTTTTCTTTAATTATAATTGACATTGCATGTCAAATCTGAATTGATGAAGTGTGTAGAACTGTATAAATAACCTGACACCTATGTAAACCATATTTCAAGCAATAAATAAATTTCATTTCATTACTAATAATAATATTATTAAGTACACACCTCGTCGATAGCACCTTATTTTTGGAGCCGAACTGTGCTTTTCTTCACAGCCCCGACGAATCGCTATATTTCGGCCGTCCACTGCTGATCACAGATCTCTCTCTAAATATATGGTGCTGATACCTTAATCCACCACGATCTGGTCTGGCGCGAGTTGGAAGGTGCGCTAGGGCCACGTTCGTTGGCAAGGGTACCACAGTCTGGTTAAGTTACAGAACTTCAGGCTTCTAGAATGGTATTTGGAACCTCTTACCCACCTATACTTAGCTAAATATCATGAGAACGCGAACGGATGATAGATACCAAATTGTCGTAATAAGGCCACAGGCGTGACACGAACCAAAAGCAATAATGCTTAATCAAAACAAGGTCAGGGCGAGGTTGGACCGTCTGAGGTCTATTCGGGATAATAGACATGATGAATACATAAAATAGGTATTTTGTTTCATTATATACACCCCTCCGGGCGTAGCCGGTGCGTGAAACGAAGTTTTAGTGTTTTGTAATGTAGTCCGGAGAAGCCATATACCTTCTAGGTATTCATGCCCCATCTTCAGGCCACATCGTCACTTTACATCAGGTGAGATTGTGGTCAAATGATGGCTTATCTAGCATAAAAAAAACTTCTCTCTAGTCGAGATATATTCAGCCTATCCTAAAATACTGGACAACTATTCGGCGTCCTTAGTTAAAGAGTTCCTAAGGTTCCTTTTGTTAATCCTGTATCGTCCTCAGTTTTCGTTTGCAAGCAAAAACATAAATAGGAGTATTTTTTTGATATACGAAATATTTTTGTTTTATTTTCCGCGGTTAAAATTAGCCTATACTAAGGCCTTCCTCAAGAGATGAGTTATCTAACACTGACATAATTTTCAAATCGTCCCAGTTGATCCTGAGATTAGCACGTTCAAACCAACTCTTCAGCGTTACATTATTAGTATAGATAGGTTACTCAGAGCATATCCCGTCTTAAAATAGTAGTTACGTTGACGGTGCAATTTAAGAGCAATTGTCGTGTTGCATCATACCCGAGTAGTGTCATAGCCTCCTCTTAGATAAATGTTATTATACAGTTAATTAATTTCATCATCATCTCAGCCGTAAGACGTCCACTGCTGGACATAGGCCTCCCTCAAAGATCTCCAGTAGTTCCGGCTGGCAGCGGCCTGCATCCACCGTGAGCATGCAGCCTTCACCAGATCGTCCTTCCATCTAGTTGGTGGACGTCCTACGCTGCGCTTGCCGATCCGTGGTCTCCATTCGAGAATATTTCGTTCTTTTCATTGTAGAATTAATTTCTATTTGACAAATTTTAGTATAATATAATTAATTAAATTATATTTATCAATGTATCTATCATAATAATAAACTTATCAGGTAATTATGCTCTCTCAAATTTCCATGAAAGTATTGGCAAAACATGTAGAACACTTTTTAAATACCACCACTTTTTAAATATACTCATGTTTTATGCAAATATGTATATGATTCTTATTCTTATTTTTTGTTGCAGGGCTGTGTATGAAGCCTAGGAGACGTCGGTGCTGATTAACTAAGTGACGGGTAAGTGCTGTTTTTATATATTTAGGGCCTGATTCACAGGTTCCGAGTAAAATTAGTAATATTTTTTTTTGGCCACAATCTCTCCTGATGTAGAGTAACGATGTGGTCTAAAATGGGACATGAAGAGAAGAAGATGGATAGAAGGTACATGGTTATTTTAAAGGGTTATTAAAGGGGCAACTGGTTATTTTAGAGTTATCAAGTATACTGACAACTGTCAGTGACTGACTGACGAAGATTTCTCTGTATTATAAGTTATAATTATTTATTGACTAAGATATTTAATGATCTAAATTTACAACTAAACACTAAAGTGAAAAGATATACTTTTTTGTAATGTGCACGTGATGCGCTTTCATTGAGACCCCACTAGTGGATAAATCTAAATTTAAAATTTAAGAAACACCCCCTATTCCAATGCCTTCATTTCCTTAAATGTAAAACAACATAATTATTATGTAATGTGGACGCCATGCGCTTTCATTTGATAGTAGTATACCCCACATTAGTATATTTGCAGATTTTCTGTTTTCCTTCCCCACTCTCACACATAACTTTTAAACGGCTCAACCGATTTTCATAAAACACGTCAAACAACACACGGGCTAAACTCACCTTTCAAACAAAAAAAAACTAAATTGAAATCGCTCCATCCGTTCGGGAGCTATGATGTAACAGACAGATACGTCAAACTTATAACACCCCTCTTTTTTGGTCGAGGGTTAAAAATTAGTTTTAAATTTACACTTTACATTCTCTTCTACGTTTCCATAGACGCATGCTGTCTATGAATAAACCATGCCTTTAACGTCCACCCCCTATACACCCTAACGAGATCCTCGAGACGGGACTCGATTCGTTTTTATTAATGATCGCTGTAGGTGCTGGAATGGGAAATGTTCGTCGCATTTTGTTAGTGTCTTTTATAATCTAGACAAAAAAGAGGGGTGTTATAAGTTTTACGTGTCTGTCTGTCTGTTTGGGACATCATAAGCTACCGGATAAAGCGATTTCAATTTAGTTTGTTTTTGGATGAAAGGTGCGTTTCGCGCGAGTGGTCTTAGACATGTTGGATGAAAATCGGTTGACCCGTTTAAAATTTATGAGGGTAGAAATGGGGAAGGAAAACCGAAAATCTGCAAATATTCTCAAGTGGAGTCTCAAATGAAAGCGCAACGCGTGCACACTACAAAATAGTATGACTTTTTACTTTTAAGGGTCTAAGGTTCTGGAATCGGGGGTTTTATTTAAATTGTAATTTTAGATTATCATGAAACATGTCTAAGCTCTCGCGCGAATGTTATCTTTCATACAAAAAAACTAAATTGAAATCGCTTCATCCGTTCGGGAGCTATAATGCCACAGACTGACAGACACGTCAAACTTGTAACACCCCTCTTTTTGCGTCGGGGACCAAAAACAACAAGTCTTCTGAACTTGATAATTTTTAAACCATTATTAAACAATTTTTATACATGAAATATAATTTAATTTTAAAACAAAAAATAATAATACGATTTATTTATGATTGATATGTTGATATAACTCTTTTGGAATATTCCAAACATCAAATCAACATTAGCGACATGGCAGACCGGTAGGATAAACGGTCGGCCGTGTCGCTCCGCGCTTCCGCCCAGGACGGCGGCAATTGGGGCCGACACGACCGACAGCAGCGGCCGGATAAACTGCGATTACACCTGTGTAATTACAACTGCCACTTCCGATGGAATGGTGCTTTATGGCGGAAAGATTTTCCTGCAAGCTTTATTAAGTTGCAACAACGTTGCTGATAGCTCGAAGCCGAAGCTTTGTTTGTGGTACTGGCAATACTGGCCAAATGAATTATTATTGGATAAAATATGGTATCGAATAAGCAGAAAATGAAATATATATTTCCGGGCAATCCGCACAACAGCATCTAGCCCCGTGGTAAGCTATAAGCTTGTGATATGGGTACAATTATTAGGATCAAATCTGATATCTACTATATAAAAATGAATTGTTGTTCGTTAGTCTGATTAAAACTCGAGAACGTCTGGGCCGATTGAGCTGATTTTGGTTTTAAAATGTTTGTCGTAGTCCAGGGTAGGTCTAAACGGTGAGCAAATAAGGAAAAATTGCCGGGAACTTTTTTACCCGTGCGACGCCGGGGCGGGTCGCTAGTACTTAATATAATAGACATACACATGTCATGTAGATATTTTTTATTATACATATACGTTTTTTTATGCTCTCGAATCATAAAATTTAGTCACACTTAATGTTGCTGTCGTTACAGAACATACAACTGTATTTCCGAATCTGTTTAGATAGCAAATAATCACTTCAATATGTTGTGTAACAATAAATAAGAAAGTTACATAGAAGTGAAACACATCGATCACGATTATGTCACGCGCGCGCATATTAATGTCAATGTCATGTGTGCGACAATGCCACTGAGACTTGTGATGCTAATGAGGGGATTGTGGATTCAGAATTACTGGTAATAGTCGTGCAGGTGAAATATTTATTATTTTAGCCGCTGGAAATATATTAGACTATATTGGCTTCATTTAGATTTCCAGTGGTTAAGAAGCAAGGTTTTAATCTTGATTCCCCTGTCTTCTAGATTGTAAAATCCAACGAACATATATATTAAACATTAACATTAATTAATTGGGTTTAACATTTTATATTCATAGTTTAGTATATTAAATGCTAACATTCATTTTCTAAAATGTTTGTTAGATTTGCTGTTGGTTGGTGCCTTTATAAATAAATAAATATAGAAATATTTTCGTCAAGCCTTTGCTCGAAGGCTAGCGATGCGTCGTCCGACATTATTATTGTATTAAGTATGTTAATTTGTTTATTTGTACATTGCAACAAAGAGTCAACGCTACTATGATATGTTACGGGTAATTTGACAAGCACTGAGCATTACACCGATCATAGCGCCGGGTATTCGCAAGAACGTTCCATTACATAAAAATGCTTGAGGATTTTTTTTACATACGATAGTTATTTGTTTGTCACGCACTTGATTTAAAGAGCGGAGTGGCATTAAGCTGAGACCGCTCCTTTTTTGGTTCTTTCTTATATTTCCTCTTTTTTGGTTGGGGATCCCCAACCAAAAAAGAGGAAATATAAGAAAGAACCCCGATTCCAATGCCATTATTTCCCTAAAAGTAAAAGACCATAATATTTTGTAAAATGCACGCAATGCGCTTTTATTTGATACCCCATTCGAGTATATTTGCAGATTTTCGGGTTTCCTACCCCAATCTTACCCCCATTACTTTTAAACGGCTCAACCGATTTCCATGGAATATGTTTAAGAACACCCGCGCTAAACTCACCTTTCATGCAAAATAAACTTAATTGAAATCGCTCCATCCGTTCGGGAGCTATGATATCCCAGACAGACAGACAGACACGTCAAACTTATAACACCCCTCCTTTTTGGTCGAGGGTTAAAAATTGATGCCGTTATCCTCCTACTAATATAATCACATTATTATAGCTAACAAATCAGAATAACACTAACGCCTCTATTTACCGCGTCATAATAACCACATTTCGCGAGCAAATCCATGAATGCGAGAGAAGCCCGATTTGGATCAAATTTGAGACGGACTGTTGTCCTGTGTTGTCCCTGTAAAGGACTAAATCTTTATTTTAGCGCGGAAAAATCTATTAATATGCGGGCATAGCCGCTGGTGGACGGTGAGGCGTAATAATTTTTTCTTTGTTTGGTTTACAAAACTTAGACTAGAAATAGTTTGTTATATAACGACTCACTATCCTCTTAAACAATAAATGAATATCCTTCTTATTATTCTAACAAGTTTCACATCTATTCTCATATTTATCCGTGTAGTATGTTATGTATAGTCATAACGTCCGTCGGTTCGCTATGCCATGAGTAATTGCTATGCTAATTCGATATTGAATCTTGAATAGCAGATGCTAAAGTACAAATTAGCGTGATTAGCTTAGCTTTGGGTGGTACAAGGTCTTTCCCTGTTCGTGTCTTGTTGGGTTTAATGTGAAAGTATATTAAATTATATTTTTTCTTGATAAATTTAATTTAGCGTCTTTTTAACCCCCGACCAAAAAGAGGAAATATGTGAAAAACCCCCGATTCCAATGCCATTATTTCCCATTTAAAAGTAAAAGACCATAATATTTAGTAATGTGCACGAGATGCGCTTTTATTCGATACCCTACTCGAGTATATTTGCAGATTTTCGGGTTTCCTTTCCCACTCTCACCCCCATTACTTTTAAACGGCACAACTGATTTTCATGAAATATGTCTAAGAACACTCGCGCCAAACTCACCTTTCAAAAATATTAAAATGGAAATCGCTCAATCCGTTCGGGAGCTATGTTGTCCCAGACAGACAGACAGACACGTCAAACTAATAACACCCTTCTTCTTTGGTGGGGGGTTAAAATTCAGCATAAGCTGAGGCAGAACGGGTCCAACCACAGCGCTGGTCTTCCATGGTTACCTGAGCTTCTTGTTACTCGTTGGAGCTCAAAACTCAAAACTGATTTGAAGTCAGACAGACTTCACGATCTTACTATATAAATAAACTAGCTGTGCCCTGCGGTGCTACCCGCGTTATAATGGATGAAGTACTCTAAACCAACAACATATTTATTTGAATAAAGATTAATATTATTATGTTGATACAACTTAAACAAATTATTTCGACCAAATTAGGTACCATAAAAACGGTTTTTGTGATTTAATCTTAAAAGATAGACATATACTATCGCGGACTGTTTTTTAGATCATTAAAAGCTGTTATTCTTTAATACATATTTTTTGTGTATTTTAAACCGTTTTCACGGCGCACGCAACGGAAGGCTTCAAAGATGAACAATTTCTCCCGTTTTTTACACATTTACCACTATATCTTTGCTCCTATTAGTCGTAGCGTGATGTCATATAGCCTATAGCCTTCCTCGATAACTGGACTATCCAACACAAAAAGAATTATTCAATTCGAACCAGTAGTTTCGGAGATTAGCGCGTTCAAACAAACAAACAAACTCTTCAGCTTTATAATATTTCCGGACTACTCACACAGCATCACCTAACCCCAAATTAAGCAGAGCTTGTACTATGGGTGTTAAGTGACTGATATACTACATACATCATACATAATTTTTTTTTGAATATACATACGTATGATACATAGAAAACACCCAGACCCGAAACCAGAAATTGTAGATCGTACAAAATCTGGTCCCCGTTTGGTAAAATATGCCTCTAAAGCGTACTCACGTACCACGCCTCGCCTTTCTAAATTGCAAAACGCATCTATACCACATACTCATCTTTATAAATATCCATGGTGCTGATACCTGTCGGAATTGAGTATTCCACCATCCGTCTAGTTATAGGTTAGATGACTAATAACTTCTTAACAAATGTAACGACAGATAAAATTGAAATCTTAATAATCTCTCTGCATTTTTGAAGTCGGTTAAATTTAAATGCCCAAAAACAAAACAATATCTCATAAATAATTATTTTAATTAAATATTATTTATATTATTTTAATTTTAATAATCTATATTGAATCAATGAATGTTTAATTTTTATGTTTATTTTTAAGTTTTGTGTATTCTGAGTTTTTATATGGATTGAATGTAATCTGAAATAAACGAATAATAATAATAAAAAGGAAAAAAAACTAAAAAACTCTTTAAGATTTGATGAAACTTACCGCGGGATCTACGGAACGCGGAAGATATTTTTTTTGACTAATTATACAGCATCACCTAATCCCAAACTAAGATGAGCTTGTACAAGGTACATAATAAAGAAGTAAATTGAAGTCAAAGTCAAAGTCAAAACGTTTATTTCCTTAGAAGCACATAGCCTACATGGACAGGTCAACTCAAAATTAATAAAACTAAATTGCTTAAATAACAAATATCAAGGAAATAACATTGTCTTGACAGTTCGCTTCAATGTTTTATACTGAGTTGAGAAGCGAATAGAACAACACAGCTTTATCAGTTATTACAATTTGTAGTTATTACAATTTTGGAGTTCTTATTTATAGGTAACTATTATAAGTTTAACATTTACAATAAAAAAATGTTTGTTATATAAGGAAGCTATTATAACATGAGCATATCAGTCCTGGTCAACCAGAATTATTAGAGCCTGTTAATGTGGAACTAAGCAACATCTATCCAAGCTGTATCATCCTTTATATAATCATTTATAGAATAATACGCTTTTTTTATTAGACTTCTCTTAATAAATGATTTAAATTTTCTTATAGGTAGCTCATTTACATTATGAGGAAGCTTATTATAAAAACGTACAGAGTTACCCATAAATGATTTGCCTAGTTTTTTTAGTCTGTAAGTAGGAATTAGTAATTTTTCCTTACTTCTCGTGTTAATACTATGTATGTCACTTTTTCTTAAAAACAAATGCTTATTCTTGTGGGTGAACATCAAGTTCTCAAAAATGTACTGTGAGATTACAGTTAAAATGTTAATCTCTTTGAATTTTTCTTTGAGGGAGTCACGTGGTTTCATTTTATATATTGCACGTACATGTGTATTTTCATGGTAACATTTTCTGCCTTATTAAGTAAACCCACGCATCGGTATGCCTTGCTAAATTGCGAAACATCCTAGTTCTGTAGACTCATCGTTATAAATATACATGTTGTAATAGTAGTGTATACTTAGTATGTTGGAATCGGGTATTTTATGGTGTGTCTAGTCGCCGTTAAAATTTAACAATGGTATGGTCTGCAGCGTGGTGTTCCAAGTTTTGTAGGGTAAGGGAAGAAAGAAAAATATTTATTATTACATAAAAGCTTACAATAACTATAATTTAAATTCAAAATCTAAGAAAACCCACCGATTGCTAAATCTTTGTTTTCTTAAAAGTAAAAAGTATATTATTATTTTGAAATTCATAAATTCTTAATTGTACACAAAAAGGATTAGTAACAATGGTCTTGTACAAAGGCGAGCTTAACCCTATAAGAGTTTTCTTACAGCAAACCTGTGGTGTGGTGATGAAGAAATTATTAATAGTTAGTTTTTTTTTGTATGAAAGGCGTGTTTTGCGCGAGTGTTTTCATGAAACATGTCTCTTAGACAATCTTAGTCATCTCTTAAAATCGGTTGTGCCATAGTTATGGGGAAGAAAAACCGAAAATCTGCAAATATGTTTGTATACTCGAGTGGGGTCTCAAATGAAAGCGCATCACGTGTACATTACAAAATAGGATGACTTTTAAGGGAATTAAGGTTCTGGAATCGGGGGTTTTTTTAATGGAAAATTAAGATTACTTTTCAAAATGTGTACAAACTGTACTCGGAACCCTAGGCAGTATGAGTACATCTTATATTTATAGTATTTTTTTTTTATATTAGCTATTCAGTCGTAGATTTTTTTCTTTTGGCATGTTATTTGCCAACTCGATTCTTAGAATCCTTTTGGCATCTTCAAACCAATCTGGCAATCATCTTAAAATTACTAATGACATCAGGCCAGCTGCAAAACTAAAATCAACATTCCAGCTAAAATATTAATCAGCCGATAACAGGTTATTCAATAAAGTTATGACCTTTCCTATTTGACTGCAACATATTAGTCCAAACTATGATGAATCATTGAGATTTCAAGGTTTATTTATAATCGAAACTACCCGCCCAGCGCTATGTACATACATTGCACATTGATAGCGAGTTTAGCAATGTGTTTGCAACGATGATGTAAGTTGATACTGAGTAGTTCTTTTTATGAGAGATAGATCTATGTTTGTATATTATCTCACCTGATGGAAAGTGTCGATGTGGACGAAGATAGATCACAGATCTAGAAAGTAAGGTACCTTCAAGATTCACTTTTGTCTTGTCTCAGGCTAATAACTAATATGTATATTATTTCCTTAAAAGCACAGGGCATACATGGACCACCTTAAGTCGTTATCTTACAAGATTTGATTATAGACAAACATAAGGATGAGTGTAATTATATTTTTAAGTATGAGAAGGAATCGTTCGCTCTTGTAGATTATTCGTAGGCCCATCGCCTGCAATAGCATAGCTTCTAACTGCTTGAGTGCTTCAAGGGCGGTTTCAATTCTAAGATAAAAACGCGAGAGATTGTGAGAAGAGAGGGAACTAATGAAGGGATTTTGTTGAAATTTCACAGTTATATTGCTCACATATCACAGCGGTAAAATACCACATTGCAAAAAAAATCCCGGGGGAAAAAGTATCCTGCCTCGATAAATGGGCTATCTAATAGCAAAAATCTTTTTTAAATAAGATCTCCAGTTCTTGAGATTAGCGCTTTCAAACCAAATCTTCAGCTTTATAATTTTAGGGACAGTTATGCAACAACTATCACTTTCAAGTCGTCAAGTGAGAAGCTTATGCCTATTATGCTATCACTATCAATAATGACAACAGAACATAACTGTCTAGCCTTCTTTTAAGCTAAAAATCTTGTTAAAGATGTCGTCACTAGCGACGCAGCGAATGCATGTTCAAAACTACATAAAACGTACTCATAAATCTTGATGGTTCATTGTTCAATACACAATCGATATTGTAACGTATTCACAGACAATAGAATTGTAATTGCGCTGGCATGGCGCTGTTCTATCAGCTAGACATGCGCATTACGTGTCCCTGGATGGAATGTAAACGGAACTTTGTACTTTTATGTCGGAACTGGAACTAAAATATCGCGGACCTCGATAGTTCCGAAATTCAAATGTCGGGTTCAGTTCGGTTAATTAAATTTGTTTGGTTCGGATAATGATGTATTTTTCGGATCGCTTCTCGTTCTATATATCTGTGGAAATGTCTAGTGCTGCTTTGACTTAAACTGAAAGTGTGGTTGGTAATGTATTTCAAAGTGTCGCATTTTAAAAGAAATATTATTTCGTGTATCCACGATGACTTACCCCAGAAGAGTTACTAATTATAGTAATGTTCTTTATTTAGCAATAACAAGATGCCAGTGCAGTTTGAGAGTAGATACTTAACTGTAAACTATTCTAAACTACGAAAAAAATTTATCTATGTAATATATCAGTAAAATAAACACTAATTCTACAAGCTTTGCTTAGTTTGGGGTTAGGTGATGCTGTGTAAATAAATAAATAAATCATAATAAAATTCGGCTATGCCACTGATTGTACTAATATCGTTCCTAAAGGACATTCGTTCCGAGAACAGTCACGGTCCGGATTCACTCACCTCTGTCATTAAACGGCACTTGGACTTTGTGTTGCATACTCATTGGCATTCTCGACTAACGTACTGTATTAGTTTCTGGGGAGGTGTTTGGCGTACGTGCCGGTATCTCGTATTAGCTTTTGTTATTGCCTTGCGATCATATATAGTCACGTTAGCTTGTGTTATACCGTTTTCATATTATCGTGATTAAGTGATGTTTAAGAAATTACTTTAGGTAGGTAATTGTTTTGACTGCCCCAGTGACGCGGTGGGCGAGGGTCCCCTTGTGGCGCAAGAAGTAGCTGGTACGATTCCCGCCGAGGGGTCAAGTGTCTGTATGTGCTGCAAGCACTTTCTCCTTGTTCTGGGTGTTTATATATATGTGTAATAAAAAAAATTATGCATATGTCTATTGTATTGAGTATATCAGATGTCTAGTAGAATAGAATTGAATAGAAAATACTTTATTACACACCAGATAAACAATAAAATAAGAAATTAAAACTAAACCTAGAATGCGTAAAGGGGGATCTTATTGCTAAAAGCAATTTCTTCCAGACAACCGTGGAGGAAGAGAAAAAATTACATGTGTACCCGTAACACAAACTTAGAGTTTACCACGGGGCTAGATGTTGTTGTGTGGATTGTCCGGAAATATTTATTTTTTATTCCTTGATAAGCAGTTCAAGCTAAAATTGATGACAGATTAGTTGCTTAATAAAAACATTGGCAGAACGTCTTCTAGCCCCGTGAATTCTCTATGGAAGGTCTGCCTGACATTTTCTAGCATTCGTAATTCGCAAACGAGTAATAATTGGCTTCCATGTACCCAATTTTGTCGACAAACTTTCGATGACAACTTGCACACCTTAAACATAAACGACGTTTTGTACATAATCGCATTGCGTCTTTAAGAATATAGAAAATAAAAAACTATGTTGACGATCGTGTTTAAAAAATAATGATGCACTGTGTGAAGTCCGTAAGTGTTAACCCTCTGAATCCTTACACGTGACCTCCGGGTGGCGCTAAGCGCTAACCGTCTCTGGTGGGAAGCTTCGGCCGCGGCTTGTCACCACCCTTCGGGCTGGGCCAGTGCGTGAAACTATTTTTCGTGTTTTGTAATGTGGCCCGGAGAAGCCATCTACCTTCTAGGTCTTCATGCTCCATCTTAGACCACATCGTCACTTAACATCAGGTGAGATTGTGATCAAATGAAGGCTTATTTAGCATTAGAAAAAAAGTATTATTATGTCTTATGGTGCGGCGATACTAGCGACCTACTAGATGCCTAATAGATGTGTGTGACCTAAATAGAATCTAAATGACGGACTAATTATTATTTTTTAGTAATCTACCCTATTACGTCTCTTCAAAATCTTGTAGCGCGCAACGCGACATCTTCGTCCGCTTTACGTTTTTCAAAACCGGTTCGTTTTCCAATAACGATACTATTCGCTGTCTGTCTGCAATTTGAATTCAGATTCGTTTTGATATATCGCTCTCACGCCTAGAAACAGTACAACAATCTTCTATTTGAATCCAAGCCACTCGTTCTAATCAGACGCACACGTGTGCCGGCCCATTTCTACATGAGACAAAAGCCTTTGTTACCGCCGGGGTTTTGCGACGTCGCGTCAGGTCGCGAATGTGGGTCGATCGCCGCGCAGTACTTCCAACCCCCTGCGTGTAGTTCAGGTCAGGGACCTTTTAGCGGAATTTTCGGGGAGTCCCATTGCAAAGTTGCCATTTTAGACAAGGTTTTACAAAAAGTTGAGCGATTTAGAAACTATTTTAAATTTGTGTAGATATAATTAAGACGAAATCACGTAGCTTACCAGCGTGATGCGAGACTCGGACTCACGTCTTCCATTATACGCATGGACAAACACAACACAAATTTAGAATATTAGTGTTAAGTGTATAAGTGGGGTTTACCACTTTGTGAAAAACATAAAATGCTTATTTAGCAAATATTCCAGGGTTCTGATTGAAATAAAAAAAATCTAAGCAAACATTTCTTTTCAGAATACTAGTACTATTAATTATTAGTACCTACATGTCAAGGTCTTTAAACTAGTACCTATACAAGTAGCATGTATTGAACCCGCAAGCAGGTATGCAAATCTATATCAATCTATACAGGCTGTTGTTATGTGCAGAGCAAAAAAATACCTTTTTTAAATCTTACAAATACACAAAATTGATTGGTAGTATAAGTCTCAGAGTTTAATTTATTTTAATTTATTACTTACGCGAAGTAGGTAATTGACAATGATTCTGATGACAGTTCAGATTTACGGTAAACTGCTTGAATAATGTTGGAAGGAAGCGATTATTTCACGACCTCGATGGCCGACTCGGCGGACAGCTCTCAGCGGACAAGTATCTGAGATTAAATATCCCCAAATAGGTAGAATAGACAAAGATTCAGCGAAATTGGGTCACTCGTTCTCAAGCTATGTAAAGACGCGTCGCGATGTGCATGTGTTTGTATGCAGGAGGGGCTGCCTTTTAGTGACTCATACCGTACATATATAGCAGACGCACAGCAAAATTACCATCCCTATGTGGTAACTGGCAATAAGCGATGCTCATCCAACGTTATCTTCCGCGCAGCAAATGATTGGAAAGCGCTCCCTGACGCTTTGCTTCCTGTCAACTATAGTCTACTATAGTCTAAGACTACTTTTGTATCAGTTGTAATGTCCCAACAGGGCTCATGTCAGGGTATATATAAAACTTAACACCATTTGTAACCACATGAATTAACGAATAAATGAATATGAATATCAACTGCATAGACATAGACATCGTATATTAGGTCCTTACATATGAAATTGGCGTTTTTCGTACTGGCCACTTTAATCACAAATTTCTCCTCTTTGGTAAGGAATTCCAAATTCAAATTTGTACAGCTATAGACTCATGTATTTGTGCTTCGATGATCGTCATTCATTTGTTTTTTTTCTTCTGTTTTTTTCTGTTTGCGTCACTCATTTTACAAAATGGAAAACTTAAAATATCGCATTATTTACGAGTACGAGTTCCGCCGTGGCACTAGTGCTGCGGAAACAACTCGAAGGGTGAATGATGTGTATGGCGGTCGTGTTG
The DNA here is from genome assembly GCA_929108375.1 of Gymnoscelis rufifasciata. NCBI lineage: Eukaryota > Metazoa > Arthropoda > Insecta > Lepidoptera > Geometridae > Gymnoscelis > Gymnoscelis rufifasciata. The sequence continues at coordinate 5,999,020 of OV815332.1, read as the reverse complement.
CAAAAGAAAACACAGTTCGTTTTTGGTTCCAACGTTTTCGTTCTGGAAATTTCGACTTGCAGAACAAGCCCCGTGGACGGCCTGAGACTCAAGTTGATAATGAAGAGTTGAAGGCTATTGTGGAAGCGGATCCATCGCAAACCACGTCCGAGTTAGCTGCAGGCTGCGGTGTTAGTGATAAAACTGTTTTAATTCACTTGAAGCAAATTGGGAAGATTAAAAAGCTTGAAAGGTGGGTACCTCACGAATTGACTGAAGCAAACCGGCAAACGCGCGTCGACTGCTGCGTTACATTACTAAACCGGCACAATAATGAAGGTATTTTAAACCGAATCATTACCTGTGATGAAAAATGGGTTCTTTACGATAATCGGAAGCGCTCAGCGCAATGGTTGGATCCTGGCCAGCCAGCCAAATCCTGCCCCAAGCGAAAATTAACCCCAAAAAAGTTACTTGTAAGCGTTTGGTGGACTAGTGCCGGTATTGTTCATTACAGTTTTCTCAAATCTGGCCAGACTATTACGGCTGATGTCTATTGTCAGCAATTGCAAACCATGATGGAAAAGCTAGCGGCTAAACAACCTAGGCTGGTCAATCGCTCCACGCCACTGCTGCTTCACGACAACGCTAGACCACACACTGCGCAACAGACGGCTACTAAATTAGAAGAGCTTCAATTGGAAAGTCTAAGACATCCTCCGTACTCCCCGGACCTTGCTCCAACAGATTACCATTTTTTTCGAAATTTGGATAACTTCTTGCAAGGGAAAAAATTCAACTCCGATGGGGCAGTCCAAATCGCCTTCAAAGATTTTATTGATTCCCGTCCGACTGGTTTTTTTAGTAAAGGGATCAATGAACTACTACCTATAAGATGGCAAAAGTGCATAGAAAATAATGGTTCATACTTTGATTAATTAAATATATTATATTAAAAAATATTCGACTTTTTGTTCCTCCCATACAAAACGCCAATTTCATATGTAAGGACCTAATATTTTGCTACAAAGTCATACAAGAAAACACAAATACACAACGAAGCGGTAAATTAGTAATAGTACATACAAAACACATTAATTATACAAACAAAAATACCTACACAAATTACCTAATAATGCTCTGTAGCAAAGGGGATGAAGCTCAGCATAATGCCAGCTACTGATAGCAGAGGCGCTGATTTTCACTGCAGTGTCTTTGAAACTCAGGCCCGAATTCAAGTTCGATCTTGAGAGCACATTTAAAACGTCAAATAAGTACATGTACAACGCACTCAATATCGAACATAGAGTTGAGTTTGAGTTATTTATACGCGCTTAAATAAAATAAATAAAAATAGTTTATATCGGACATATTTAACTATAAATTAAATAATACACACACTTAAATCAAATCAAGTCAGTCAAAATCGTTTATTTGGACATTAACAGTAAGTTTCATAATTAGATTCGAACGATATCGTCTGCGAAAGTTTTGCAAAAACTGTGTTGCAGAGCTAACACCCACCTCCAGAATAGACAGTCCTATGTTAACATTTAATTCATTAAATGGCAGCAAAACGTGCAGAGACCGATCAGTTAAGGAAATTAGCCCCTTTACTATCCACTATGGAGAATAAATGTCGTCTACAAGAGTGTATAGGTCGACTTTCTAGATCTTGAAAAAAGGTCTAAAGGCAATATATTTTATTGCGTCTATCATACTAAGCCTCTTGAACCAGCATTTTAGAATCATTTCAGAATATTACTCTTATTCCACATACAAAACAACACAGTCCTTATCAATGATAGTTTTACGGGTCTATTCTGAAATGCATTAACAAGATTAGATCCCGCACGCGCCTGAAATTGAGTCAGATACAATTATCGTCCGTGTCTGATTCAGTTGTGGTGATAAGGTTTATTTTAGGGCTTATTACATAAAATCAAATAAAGCATTGAAAAAAAATTAAGCTTTGCCAGATGTGATTTAGCGAAATAGCATTATATTTTATCCATTGTCTAATTTGACTCGGAGATGGTGAAAAAGGCCCTAAGACTAAACTTAAGGCCTCTTAATAATAAGATTCAGTTGCCCAAACTACCTAACTTGCTGTACAAGACTAAGCGAACTGTCAAGACAATGTTATTTCCTTGATATTTGTTATTTAAGCAATTTAGTTTTATTAATTTTAAGTTGACCTGTCCATGATGTAGGCTATGTGCTTCTAAGGAAATAAACGTTTTGACTTTGACTTTTGCTCTATCAGTTCAATTCATTCAGTCTAGACTCTCAAACGCACTTTGATTCAATTAAAACAGGTGCCGCAACCGTGCGTGCGTCTACCATCGATCTGCGGCGGCAGGATTCCTGGCGCCCAACGTGGGGTTATACTAAGGTAACCATCTGCAAGCGATAACTAGGACTTTTCGCTCTTAAAATATGGCTACAGGGTTTCTGGTGCTGGATGATCCTAAACCTATACTAAGTTTACCAACTGCAAACTATGAATATCTAAATTTTAAATTAACAAAATCTTGCGATTTTCTCAGCTAGTTACTTTAATGATGATCCTAAATGCGCTTGTGAGGGGGAGGGAATGTGGCTCTACTACGCAAAAACAGAAAATCATTTGAAAAAAAAAAAAAAAAAATAACTCACATTTATTTTTGCTATAAAGTGTTTTAAATGTATTATATGTATGTATTTACAATAAAAAAATATCTTTGTTGTATATTAGTTACCTAACACCCGTAGCACAAGCTCTGCTTAGTTTGGGGTTAGGTGATGCTGTGTGATTACTCCGGAGATATTTATTTATTTATCATTATAACGGAAATAAGGCCTTGTTCGAAGCCTAATTTCTAGCCAACTTAGCAGGGATAAACCCAATCTGAATATTTTTAATGATTATATCTTTATTATTTAATACTTAATTACTTTCTTTGTGGTCATAACTTGTAAGTACTTGCCTAATATAGCGGAAAAGCCACAAATGTGACGAAATCGGATTTTTCTAAATTTTACAAGAAATATCTTGATGCGCCAAATTTAAAGTTTAGATCCAGGACTATTTAAAAAACAAGACGATGCTTCGTAACTATCCAGGACAGACAGCCCAAAACTAATACATGTCCTGGGAAAACAGGACGGCTGGCAACCCTAGGTTAAACTGCCGTTTACCTTGCAAATAGAGACCTTATGCCCTGCATAATGCTGTTCGTATTGGAACGACTAATCCATGTTAAAGTTACTGCGGGAAATTGACATTGATGTTTTATGTTTTGCAGTCACGATTTCTTTTTGCGAGCTAGGTCGTTCTTTGTTCTCTTACCAATGAAAAAAAGGAGCTTATAATTTCGACATGTATGTTTTTTTATGTATAACGTTTTCATTTTGAAAATTCTTTTTATAGGTATTTTCCCTCAGATTCTCAGTTTTCCACTTAAACAACCACTTACTCTGTCTTTCCTGTAGTATCAATAGATAAAAATCTTCCTTGTATAAACAATCCAAATTAAAAAAAAAAAAAAAAAAAAAAACATATCCCACAAATCCTTAATTTCCACAAAATGTGCGCTTTTATTTGATACCCCACTCGAGTATAATTATTCGGTTATTCTTTCCCACTTTCGTTCACCCCCCTACAAAAAAACTAAATCGAAAGCGCTTCATTCATTCAGGAGCAATGATGCCACAGACATGTCAAACTTATAACACACCCCTTTTTATTGATCAGGTTGAAAATGGCGCCCAACGCGGAATCAAAACTGAACATGTTGAGTCTGCCTTAATTTTGTGTGTGATTCTGCTGTAAACAAAAATATATCTGTCTATGTTTACCTTAGCGTATTCAAAGCTCGCTTTCAAGGGAAGAGATCATAAAGAATGAGGTTATGTGACCACGTGTGAGATTGAGGTTATATTAACACTAGCGTTGCCTCCAGGCCGCCAGGGGATTCAATGCGTCGAGTCGTTCGACTTAGAGTGAATAGGTGGCCAGCCTAATAGAATTCTAGGGTTGCTCTCGATTTCTCTGGGATCCGATCATCAGGTTTTGACATGGTGACAATAGGACACTCTGACATAGCTGTTTTCCCAGTAAAACTGTTAAAATCTATTATCTATTCATTCCGAAAATCGTGGGTTCAAACCCCGATAATCGCATATCTGGATTTTACTTGTTGAAAAATGTATGTGCGCTTTAATACACGTGCTTTAACGGTAAAGGCAAACATCGTGAGGAAACCGGCCTGTTCTGAGTTTGAAGGACATGTGACATTCACCAACCCGCACGTGGTCAGCGTGGTGAATAAAGGCCTAATCTCTCTCGTCAAGAGGGAAGTCCCTGTGTCCCAGCGGTGGGAACGTTAATAGGGTGATGATGATGCTGAAAACCGCAGGTTGAAAGCCAGTTAATATTTTTTGACGTAATCACTCCCCCGATAATACACAATACCCGCCCTATGCCACACAGTCAGAGCGTCGACCCCAAATCGACCTGGTTTCTACGAAACTGCAAAACGCTCACGCGGCTAGTGACGTCATAACTTACTACTCACTCAACATTCCCCCACGATAAAAGCAACAATGTTTTGCTATGTCATGTTGTAGGAGTTAGTTTTTAAGGGCCTGTTAAACTTTGTCTCAGTTAAGTCTTAGGTGCGGTGTATTAACAATACATCCATTTTCGTTTCACACTAAATTTATACAATGCAATACAAAATTATTTATTCAGAATTAAATACATATAAACACATGCAGATAAATAGTGACAATTAATTTTATTATTAACTATAGCTGACCCCAGCAAACGTTGTTTTGCAAAATGAAAAATTGATAGTAGCTGATTCTCCAGACCTACTGTATACGCATATAAAATTTGGTAAAAATCGGTAAAGCAGTTTCGGAGGAGTACGGTAACTAACATTGTGACATGAACATTTTATATACTTTTGATAGATATGATCTTTGACGTTAGGAACACACCTACATTGCTTAGACAACAGTGAGTGCTTGTAATTTAATATGAACTTTATACCATAGCAATAAAGCTCAAATTGACTACGTTTTAGTTACAAATCATTTGTATGGGAAAAAGAAAAGGGCTATTTTTAGAGTTTTTCCAGCAATAATTTTAATTTTTCTCGCCGTAAAAACCATCCTTGAACTTCAACGAACATTCTAAAAAAAGATTTGGCCAAATTGGTCCAGGCGTTGTTGAGTTATGCGCTTACCAACACATTTTGCGATTCATTTTTATATTATAGATGATCTAACGATTACAGAATATTTAAATGTATCTAGTTCCAAAAATGTCTCAATTTAATTTAGCATAATGAGGGCTGTGAAGCCTGCGCTGGTCTGCAGTTGGAACCTTCGACGAGCTAGCAGTCAAGTTAGGTTGACACAAACGAAAAAATATATAAATATATAGAAATATAGAAATAACATAGTGTGGTAAAATAAATAAATGTATCTCATAAATGCATACATAAAATCCAAAACAAAAAGGGCTCAGCTAGTTGTTCTAGTTTTATTACATGAGGAACCTACGATTCTTCGTGGAGAAAGAAAGAAGAATATTTTTACTAAAGAATTTAAAAAAAACACGAAGTTCGTGGGTTCAAACCTCGTTGCGCACCTCTGGATTTTTTTCCGAATTTCATCGAACATAATATCTAGGAACACTCGGGCACAAGTCACCTTTCATACGAAAAAAACTGAATTGAAGTCGCTTCATCCGTTGGGCAGCTATGGTGCCACAGACAGACACGTCAAACTTATAACACCCCTACTTTTTGGACGGGGGTTAAAAATAAACTCGATTATGCTTAAATCGCTATAGAATTCCTAATCTAACTCTTAAGTAGGTACTCTAACACACATCTATTAAGTGGATTCCTATCCCTTAACCTTACAATATCAGGTCTGTGACCTCGCACAATGGGCGTCTATCATGGCGCTAATTGTCATAATCAAGTTGGTATTTGGATGGGTGCCATGGTCTGGCCGTGACTCAGGCGTCTTGTCTATGATATTACTCACGTTGAGTCTATGGCGCGAAGATTGACAGTGGAATAGGCATGATAGCTACATAAATAACATCAAAATTTAAAATTTATAAAAACTTCCGATTCCATTGCCTTAATTTGCTTTAAAGTTATACACTATAATATTTTGTAATGTGCACGCGATTTCAAGATACCCCAATCGAGAATATTTGCAGATTTTCGGTTTTCCTTCCCCACTCTAACCCCCATAGCTGTTAAACGGCACAACTGAGCTCCAAACTCACCTTTCATACAAAAAAAACTAAATTTAAATCGCTCCATCCGTTCGGGAGCTATGATGTCCCAGACAGACACACACAGACAGATACGTCAAACTTATAACACCCCTTTTTTTTGGTCGGGGGCTATAAATAGGTATTCTGTTAGCCTGTCCAAAAATAATGAATACCTATTTTTCGTTTTATCAATATAATAAGAAAGTGCCAAGATTAAAGAGCATCAAAGTTACGGAGTCCCCCACTCCTTGTGACGTATACATTTAGGACATTTTGCTCGAAAGCATTATGTCACGCGAAACTTCAAAGTACTGTATCGTATTGATTTTTCTGTTTCAAAAAAACATACATTTGTACAAGTTATATGACGGACTAATTTAATTTTTTTTTGGCATCTATTATTGTGAAAATCTTGGCTTCTCTCCTTCCTTTTCTACGTTGGTGACCCGTTCTTCTACGCATCTCCTCATTCCTGATTCGGTCTCGTAGGGTAACCCCGAGCATAGCCCTTTCCATAGCTCGCAACAACACTGAGCTTGGTCATAAGGCATATGATGAAACATCACGTTTCGGATCCGTATGTAATCACTGGCAACACACACTGGTTAATTATTTTCGTCTTAAGGCTCTGAGGTATTTGGACGAAGAGATGTTCCGTAGTTTCCCAAACGCTGCCCATCCGAGTTGGATCCGGCGATCGTAGGATGGCTATCAACATCAACACCCTATTAACGTTCCCACTGCTGAGACACAGGGACTTCTCTTTTGACGAGAGAGATTAGGCTTTAATTCACCACGCTGGCCAGGTGCGGGTGGGTAGTGATCAAAGCTTATGTATCCTCTAAAAGAAACAAACTACATTTCCTTCTTAAACCGAGAAGGTCTATTTCAAAAATAATCGGTATACTTATCGATTAGATATCGATATAGACGAGGTCCGCAAACGCCCACGCGGAAGCGCGAAGGGCGGTGAGTCACCGGCCGTTGACCCGCGTGGGCCGCGTTACATGCGCGCGCGCAGCCTGCTGTGAACTTGACAGGCGCGACAGCTGATTGTGGGCTCAGGGGCAGGTTTGGTTTGTGTGATTTTGGAACTGTGTCTGCTAAAATTATAACTTACTAGCGGCCCGCCCCGGCGTCGCACGGGTATAACATTTTCCCGGAAATTATTCGATTTTATTTCGCCGTAAAAACCATCCTATCTCTCAAGTTGGATCGAACTGCACATGGTGTGCGAATTTTATTATTATCGGTTAAGTGGTTTAGGAGTCCATTGAGGACAAACACTGTGACACGAGATTTATATTATGTTAAGATTTGGTAGACTGTGTTAGCTGAATATATTTTTTTATTTGACACTGTAACGCAGTACATAAAGTTAAAAAATAACATAGTTTTTTTTTTTAATACAGACGATTGCACAATTAAAGCAATTAAATTTAATAAGTATCTACATGGTGCTACGAAATCCATAACTCAGTGCTGACTGCTCACTGGTAATCAGTATTAGCTGTTCGTGACCATATGATCTGTTTGGGGTTACGTAGCCAAAATGGCATAAATGGGAATCCTTGTGGCTAAGTGTTGTCTTTCTGTCTGTCCGTCCGTCTGTATGTCACAAACATCTTTTTCCGCAACTATAAGAACTATACTGTTGAAACTTAAGTAGATGTATTCTGTGAACCGCACAAATAAACAATGTGTTTTTTCTTTAAGATTATGTGGGTATAGTATAATTCGTAATTTTGGCAAACTTGATCTTTATCATGATTGTGGTTTTACCAAGAAAAGGGTGTATTTGTTAAATTTTTTAAAGTTTTTGCCTAATTTAGATTTCAAATTACGATATGGGGTTTCGCGTGTTTAGAAATAATTGGCAACAGTGCCTAACAGTCCAGATGTTTCGTATAACTTAAAGTTAGTGCGGCTATTAAGTAGTTGTTTAATGTTATTATTTTTACCTGGTTAATAAAGGTTGCCTGGAAGAAATGGCTGTTAGCGATAAGACCGCCGATTGTACCACTAGAAAGAAATAATTTATTTCAGGCATCTAAGGACCATAATAACATATACGTACATTACATGCATCTATATATATAAAAATGAATCCCTATTTCCCTTGGTCACGGCATCACGCCTGAACGGCTGGAACGATTTCGCTAATTCTTTTTTTGTTCTGTTCGTTATTATCAGGAGAAGGTTCTTATGAAAGAAAAAATTAAGGAAATTTCGCGGAAAATTAGGAAATTTAAAATAACTTAACCACCTTATAAAATTATTAAACTTTTTTAATGTAACCTTAAGACATTTGACTAAGAATTGACTGAATGCGAAAATGCTGCAAATATAGTCAAAGAGGATTAAAAAAAAATGACGTTTAAAACGGATTCTTCTGTCAATCTTATTTTATCGATAAACAATAGATTTAAAATAATTAATTTAAAGGATCTAAGAAACCTGATTTTCTTAGTTCACATGACGGTTACTTTAGACTTAGAGGCATCAGGCCTATATTAAAAGTTCAATTTAATATGGTATTTTGGTAAGTTTGGATAGACTAACATAACAAGTGGTATATACCGACTTGGTTATCTAAGGCGGAACAAAGTTCGCCGGGTCAGCTAGTACAAATATAAATCTTAATACTTAATTTTATTATCATGTCCGTATCATTAATGTTAATATATTTTTTTAAATAGTTAGAAATTTTGTACAATATAGTTGATCCATCTATCTATATAGCTATATAGTATGTCTCAGTGGCGTGGTCAATATATTTTATTATACATATAATTAACCCACACCAAGGAGGAAGTGCTTACAGAAGATACAAACACTTGAAACTTCGGCGGGAATCGAACCAGCTATCTCTTGCGCCACAAGCGGACCACCGCCCACCGCGCCACTGAGGATTATGCACAAATTCTTCACATTTTCTGTATCTTAAAATAAGAGGATTTACCCCTTTTTCCTTAAAAAAATACTTTTAGTAGTATTACAAAGTTAATAAATCAATCAGTGACCTTATTTAATATAATGAATACTAAATAATATCTACAAATGTATACCTATTATTAGGTCCTTACATATGAAATTGGCGTTTTGTATGGGAGGAACAAAAAGTTGAATATTTTTTAATATAATATATTTAATTAATCAAAGTATGAACCATTATTTTCTATGCACTTTTGCCATCTTATAGGTAGTTCATTGATCCCTTTACTAAAAAAACCAGTCGGACGGGAATCAATAAAATCTTTGAAGGCGATTTGGACTGCCCCATCGGAGTTGAATTTTTTCCCTTGCAAGAAGTTATCCAAATTTCGAAAAAAATGGTAATCTGTTGGAGCAAGGTCCGGGGAGTACGGAGGATGTCTTAGACTTTCCAATTGAAGCTCTTCTAATTTAGTAGCCGTCTGTTGCGCAGTGTGTGGTCTAGCGTTGTCGTGAAGCAGCAGTGGCGTGGAGCGATTGACCAGCCTAGGTTGTTTAGCCGCTAGCTTTTCCATCATGGTTTGCAATTGCTGACAATAGACATCAGCCGTAATAGTCTGGCCAGATTTGAGAAAACTGTAATGAACAATACCGGCACTAGTCCACCAAACGCTTACAAGTAACTTTTTTGGGGTTAATTTTCGCTTGGGGCAGGATTTGGCTGGCTGGCCAGGATCCAACCATTGCGCTGAGCGCTTCCGATTATCGTAAAGAACCCATTTTTCATCACAGGTAATGATTCGGTTTAAAATACCTTCATTATTGTGCCGGTTTAGTAATGTAACGCAGCAGTCGACGCGCGTTTGCCGGTTTGCTTCAGTCAATTCGTGAGGTACCCACCTTTCAAGCTTTTTAATCTTCCCAATTTGCTTCAAGTGAATTAAAACAGTTTTATCACTAACACCGCAGCCTGCAGCTAACTCGGACGTGGTTTGCGATGGATCCGCTTCCACAATAGCCTTCAACTCTTCATTATCAACTTGAGTCTCAGGCCGTCCACGGGGCTTGTTCTGCAAGTCGAAATTTCCAGAACGAAAACGTTGGAACCAAAAACGAACTGTGTTTTCTTTTGCAACACGACCGCCATACACATCATTCACCCTTCGAGTTGTTTCCGCAGCACTAGTGCCACGGCGGAACTCGTACTCGTAAATAATGCGATATTTTAAGTTTTCCATTTTGTAAAATGAGTGACGCAAACAGAAAAAAACAGAAGAAAAAAAACAAATGAATGACGATCATCGAAGCACAAATACATGAGTCTATAGCTGTACAAATTTGAATTTGGAATTCCTTACCAAAGAGGAGAAATTTGTGATTAAAGTGGCCAGTACGAAAAACGCCAATTTCATATGTAAGGACCTAATATATTAAGCACAATCAGATGTCTAGTACCCGTAACACAAGCTTACCACGGGGCTAGATGTTGTTGTGCGTATTGTCCGGAAATATTTATGTATTTGATTCAAACTCACTCAGCGGTACCGTTGACAAAACAAACGCGAACGTTCACGCGCGAGTACAGACAGCATACAAAACAAATATCGTGAATATTTTAAAATTGGAGCGGCGGAAGCGCTTGCGCATTCCAATAGTCTATTTCTGTCTTATTTTCGGCGCGATCTATAAAATGCTTTTTATGCCTTTTCATAAAATGTCCGTGTAGGGCTTATGGCGACGATGGTGGGTGGAATTATTTATGTTTGACCGTCTCTGCTTCAATTTTTAAGGATTTGAGGACTTCTGTTGTTACATAGGCAGGTTATGAAAAGAAACGCTAGTTACGTTAAGTCTGCGGCTGAAATTTTGGTAGACTGGGCCTGATAAATAATGCTTAAGAACTTGTCACTAATAAATTTACCTGAACGATGTTAGTAGATGTTGTTGTGTGGACCGTCCGGAAATATTTATTACTAGCGGCCCGCCCCGGCGTCGCACGGGTAAAAAAAGTACCCGGCAATTTTTCGATTTTTTCTCGCCTTTTAAACCTTTCCTAGACCTCCACGAACATTTCAAGACTAATATAAGATAAATCCGTTCAGCTGTTCTCGAGTTTTAATCAGACTAACGAACAACAATTCATTTTTATTTATATAGATTTACTGATACAAAAGTCAGTAAGGTTTTGTTAAAATTTACTCTGTCTGTCTGTCTGAGCAACCTCTGTCAACACAGTTCAAACTGAACAATGAGCGTTAGCTTCATTGGCATCCACACATGTGTCACTCAGCGCTGATTGTTTTGACAGTTTGACAGCTCCTAATTCCACAGTTCCATGGTCTCTCCGCGGCTGAGTGTTATTTTAATGCGATGGTGTTATTGTTTATTGTAATGTCACGTGGTGTTGTGAATTGGGAGTGCTTGACTATTAAGTGTTAATAAATATGTATCATCGTCACCCTATCTACGTTCCCACTGCTGGGACACAAGGACTCCTCATATATAATAATTAAAATTTTCGATCTTAGGATAACTGCGGATTCCAAAACTTTAGTTTAATTAAAGGTAATAAATCTTAATTTAAAATTTAAGAAAAACCCCCGATTCCAAGGCCTTAATTTCCTTATTAGTAAAAAAACATAATATTATGTAATGTGGACGCGATGCGCTTTCATTTGATACCCCACACTAGTAAATTTGCAGAATTTCTGTTTTCCTTCCCCACTCTCACCCCCATAACTTTTAAACGGCTCAACCGATTTTCATGAAACATGCCTAAAACACCCGGGCCAATCTCACCTTTCATACAAAAAAAAACTAAATTGAAATCGCTTCATCCGTTCGGGAGACAGACAGACAGACAGACAGACACGTCAAACTTATAACACCCCTCTTTTTCGGTCGGGGGTTAAAAAATCATTTTAATTTGTAATTTGCACGTGATGCGCTTTGTTTTGATACTCCACTCGAGTAGGTCAACAATCGCTGTGCTAACCCAGCAGTAAAGGACATGCTACGGCTGGTAGATAGATACATAGAAGAATTATAAACTGTCCCGCAAGATTGACAGAGTTGTCTTAGGTCAGTGACTTCCTGTGTCGGTTGACGTGATCATGTGTCCCTTATGAATGCATTAGGCGATGCTATTTTAAGAACAGGTCTCGGTACATTTGTGGACCAGAAATTAATAGATTCCTTAGCGCCCGTGAGAGAAAGTTATTAATATTTTCATTTGAATCAAGTTTACAAGCTAAAACTAAGAAAAGATACAGACTACGACTTAACGTTTTACTATTTAGTAAAAATGGTTGTCGCAAAAACTTTATTTCAATATTATGTAGATCCTAAATGGTCAGGTCACGATCTAAAAAATGTTGAAAGAATATAATATATGGTAACAGAATATATGGTATACATTGCTGAAATCTATCAACAATTGGTTCTGTTGGAAGACCAGCGCTGTGGTAACCAGCATGCTAGTAACCTGGCACATGCTGAGACAGAGCCAGTGTTTCTACTAAATAATATTTCAATTTTTGTGTTTACTTACAAGTATTTCTGTTTGTATTATTGTATGGTAGAAAAATAAATATCTTTTATCTTTATCAAAATCCGACTTGTTCGGGGTTCCAACATTTAAGCATTCCGGCTCGTCCGTCATTTTGAAAGAAACGTGATTTTGCGGCCAGCGGTGAAACCCATGTCGATTGATAGAGTAAATGCTTACAAAGAAATAGTGTTAAGGTAACAGATCTCTAACGTATACGGTTTCTGAGATATTTCGGTTTAAATTGTATCTTGTACCACGGGGCTAGATAAATCATAAATCATTTATTGTTTGCGAATCTGGTGAAACATAGTCAGGTCTTAAAAACTAATTAGAGCTAAACAGATTCTACTGCTTTGAGCACACAAACATTACATGTCATTTACTACATATAAAATAAAATAAAACAAATTATGAAGATGTTGTGTGGATTGTCCAGAAATAGTGATTTAATCTATACTTATTATAAACTAGCAGCCCGTCCCGGCTTCGCACGGGGTAGACAATTATTTATTTTTAGCTCAACCGCGGAGTTTTTTGTAGACATTATAATGTTCTTCAATATTGTTGAACATTATTTTGTTCTATCGCTAATAGTTTCAGCAGCGCATTCGACGAAAGTCATTTTAAGACTCATTTTTCTACACCAAGGATTCCTAATTTTTGTCAAAATGAAATGTAGCCTATGTCAAATTGGAAGAATGTAGCATTCTATTGGTGAAAGAATTTTTTAAATCGGCCCAGTACTTTTTGAGCCTATTCATTACAAACATACAATAAATCTAAATTTAAAATTTAAGAAAAACCCCCGATTCCAATGCCTTAATTTCCTTCAATGTAAAACAACATAATATTATGTAATGTGGACGCGATGCGTTTTCATTTGATACCCCACACTAGTATATTTGCAGTTTTTCGGTTTTGCTTCCCCACTCTCACCCCCATAACTTTTAAACGGCCCAACCGATTTTCATGAAATATGTCTAAGAACACTCGCGCAAGACTCACCTTTCATACAAAAAAAACTAAATTGAAATCGCTCCATCCGTTCGGGAGCTATGGTGACACAGACAGACAGACAGACAGACAGACAGACAGACAGACAGACAGACAGACAGACAGACAGACAGACACGTCAAACTTATAACACCCCTCTTTTTTGGTCGGGGGTTAAAAATAGGTACAAATCTTTCATCTTTATAATATTAGTGTAGATTCAAGTCCCCCGGCGCGTTTGTCTCTCCCTATGTAAGCGATATACTCAAATACAAGTCACTTCGTTTGTTTTCATGCACTTTTTCTATACCCGGTTAAACCGAATTGTAACAGGTCTCCGCAACACTGGCTTACCTCGTGCGGGGACCGCTGCTTAGTGAAATTGTAACGTGTGTATTGGTAAATAAATATTTCAATACGACAGGTAAAATACATTGATCCATGTGAGATTTAAGCCAAAACATCGCTGTAACATGTATTTACGCAATAAATGAACTTTGAACTTTTGCTGTTTTCAGCAATAGGTTTTCGATTCAAGAGGCATCTTTTGCATCCGAGCATATAGGAATGTTCCAGCTAGTTATTTATAAACTGACTTAGATGGTGATATTTATATTTATAAATATGAAATAAATTAGGTAATTTGATAATATTATTGAACAATGGGATCGGAAGCCTTATTTATAAGGATGCACGGCCATAGCCCGAGACGGTTCTAAGCACTTGATCTATGCGAGTAATTTGTTGTAATCAAATTGACTGACAGATAGTTGACTTTGTAGGGCCACCATATTAATGCCGTTTTTGTATTTAAGTATTACATGAGACTGGTAGGGTAGATATTAATAAAATCTAAATTTTTTTAATTAAGATTTTAAGAAAAACCCCCGATTTTAATGCCTTAATTTCCTTAAAAGTAAAACACCATAATATTTCGTAATAGGCACGCGATGCGCTTTCATTTGATACCCCACACGAGTATATTTGCAGATTTTCGGTTTTACTGCCCCACTCTCACCCCCGTTACTTCTAAACAGAACAACCAATTTTCATGAAACATGTATCTAAGAACACTCGTGCCAAACTCACCTTTCATACGAAAAAAAACTAAATTGAAATAGCTCCATCTGTTTGGGAGCAATGATGTCACAGACAGACAGACACGTCAAACTTATAACACACCTGTTTTTTGGTCGGGGGTTAAAAATAGATTGCAATACAATACAAAACAACATTCTTGTATGTACACGCTATCCATATTTTCAGCATTACAGTTCTCCATACCCTAAGGTTTGCTGTAAGAAAACTCTAATAGGGTTAAGCTCTCCTTTGTACATGACCTATGTTTTTAACTAATATTTGTATATGTTTCTGTGTGCAATAAAGAATTTAAGATTCTTTATTGCAACATCTCATTAAAGGAACATTCATTAAAAGCGAACCATCCCAAGCAACCTTTGTATTTGATATCGCGCGTTTATATTATTATTATATTTTGGAAAAGTTGTGGCTATGGGCAACCACATTAAAACCCAGGTTGTGACTTATAATGTATGTTATCAATAAATGACTATTATGACTATTATAAGTTGGAACGTGGATTGACCAGCATTATCTTAATATATATAAATCTCGTGTCACAATGTTTGTCCTCAATGGACTCCTAAACCACTTAACCGATTATAATAAAATTCGCACACCATGTGCAGTTCGATCCAACTTGAGGGACAGGATGGTTTTTACGGCGAGAAAAAATCGAATAACTTCCGGGAAAATTGTATACCCGTGCGACGCCGGGGCGGGCCGCTAGTCTATTATAAATTGCGTGTGACCTTTTCGTATTATAAAACGTTTATACACCCCACCGAGGGCGAAGCCTTAATCATGAACCATTCGAGTCCTTCCCTCTGATTCCGGCCGTGACCCGCCGAAGCCCTACGTGGCCCACATCCCGTAATCTGGCACTGTCTGCGTGTCTGTATTGATCTTGCAATTTATTTAAAGACTTGTTACCTGAATTATAACATAATTTCCCAGCGGTATGTTAAAATCCGCTGTAATCGCTACTGTTATTTTGTAAAATAACTCCATAAGTTGATTTTAGTATTTTTAAGCAATTTTTGTAATAATAATTATACAGTAATAATTAATTTAAGAATCTATTTTTATAAGTGATTCTGTAACAGCACGCCAACTTACATTTCATTACCTGTAATGGTTGGCAGGTAGAATATGCCGTGGCATTAAGCCCACCTTTTGTACATTATTTTGTTGTGCAATAAAGAATTAATAATAATAATTTATTAAAACACGGGAACGCCGGCCGCCTAGGCGTGAAAAACTAATTTGTAATAATAATAGGTATAGCTTTACATAATAACTTTTCAATATTTATAAGTGGTTCTAGGAGGTTTTGTATGTTCACGTCCGTAAGTGGTAACCCTCAACCGTGATCATGGCGCATGTAACTGTGCCGAAATATCGGGAAACTCGAAAGACAATCAATCATGGCAAATATCCCGTTATAAATCTAAATAGTATTGATAACCGTGATAGTTTCAAAAGTTGTAAGATATATTTATTTATCATATAGGTCACAAGGGATATGTGGGAAGAGGGAGGCCAAAGAAAAGATGGATGGACTCTGTGAAAGAAGATATGTGTAAGAAAGGAGTGAGTGCTGAGATGACGGGTGATAGAGGGAAATGGAAGAAAAACACATGTTGTGCCGACCCCACAGAGTGTGGGACAAGGGCTGGATGATGATGATAGGTCACAAGGAGACCTCAATATCCGTTCTCGAGCCATGGTTACCGTAGCGGGTCGATGACCGGGCGCCATGTTGAAATTTCACTGACCAATTGTTCTTTGTACGTACCACATATATGATTAACGATTGATGTAATCTTAAAGTGTACAAGGATAGCTTTGATAAGGGTTTTAGTAAGAATAATAATAATAAATAATAATAATAAATGTTTATTTCACATAAAATGTTACAAGTACATAGTAATTTACAGATGAGACGTGGTACAGAGATGGCATTTACATAACAGAAAGTATAGATACCCAAACTAGGAAAAACCTGTATTATGGCATATCTATCCCTTCCTCCGGTTCACAAGTATAAGTTACACAAATTTTCAGTATATGTATTACTTCTATGTATTCTTTCTTATATTCTATGTATACAGTAATAAAGCATCATTGTGCTGAATAGAATATACTTTATTACACACCAAATGAACAATACAATATGAAATTAAAACTAAACCTAGAATGCGTAATGGGTGGTCTTATTGCTAAAAGCAATGGTAATGGTATGGTAAAAGTAAGGTAATCTATGTTAAAACAAGACTTGATTTAATAATATTTTTCAGTGGATTAACCATTATTTTCTTGTCCTTATTACTGTCTAAAAATATCTTGAGGCACTCAGCGAGACATCAAACGAACCCAAACTCGATGAATTTATAATAGATTTCCTATACTTAAAATAATCAAAGAAAAAAATGGTCTGTTATTAAGATTGAAAAAAATAAAATTACCCGCATTTTTTCTTGCAAAAGAACAATCAAGTTTATACAAGATGCATTGAAGCTTCGCTGACGTAACGCTTTCGTGAGATTTGTACTAAATTTCGCAGTCACAACCCCCCCCCCCCCCCCCCCACTCCGGAACATTGATGCCCTAAATCTATGCAATTTCTTAAAAAAAAAAGATTAGATAAGAGATAAGATAATCATTTATTTGCACAAAACATAGGTAACATTTCGGTCTCATATAAAATAAAAATAAGTTCGGCTATGTTTTTGCCTGAATGTAGGCGTACAAATATAAAAAAAAACAAGAAATGAAATAATTAAGCATAATAAGGCAGTTAAAATTAAAATTATCGGAAGTAAAAAAAAATAAGTATGAAGTCTATTGAGAAACTAGGGCTTTTCCGAGGTTGGTTAATAAAATAGGTTAACTGTGTACTGAGTTAAATACCCTCTGCAACGATAAAACTAGTTATTATTATGGTATTTTATCGTTTGTATATAGCTGTATGTATATAGTTTGTATTAGCCGGTCAATGACTTCTTGTAATATCTGTATCGTGATTTAATGCGATATAAGGAAATATTTAAAAACCTTTCGCAAATTCTAAGTAATGTTAGAAATTTGATAGTTATTGAGTATGTATTCGTTAAAACGTCAAAGTCATAACATTTATTTCCTTCGAAGCACACGGCATACATGGACAGGTCAACTTAAAGTTAATTTAAATAAAAACTAAAAATTATCAAGGAAATGGGACATTCTCTTGACAGTTTGCTACAATTTTTTAAATTGAGTTGAGAAGCGAATAGTGTAACCCAGCTCAGCTGCAACGACTTTGTGAAAACATATTATTAGTTCGTATTATTATAGGTTGAAGCCGTGTTGGCTAAGTGGGAGGACACTCGACTTCCATTCCGAAGGTCGTGGGTTCAAACCCCGCCACGCACCTCTGGATTTTTCTTCTTGAGAAATCTATGTGCGCTTCGGCAAACATCGTGAGGAAACCGGCATGTTCTGAGAACTTGAAAAGAGTTTGAAGAGACATGTGACATTCACCAACCCGCACTTGGCCAACGTGGTGAATTAAGGCCTAATCTCTCTCGTCAAGAGAGAAGTCCCTGTGTCCCAGCAGTGGGAACGTTAATAGGGTGAAATGATGATGATGATTATAGGTTGAAACTGAGATGATGAAACATGTATTTAGATTCTGATTTTTTTTCTGCTCGGCAAGCTTGACGAATATTAACATAACATAAATCTAAATTTAAGAAAAAAGTACCGATTCTAATGCCTTAATTTTCTTAAAAGCAAAACACCATTATATTTTGTAATGTGCACGCAATGCGCTTTCATTTGATACCCCACTCGAGTATATTTGCAGATTTTCGGTTTTCCCTCCCCACTCTCACCCCATAACTTTAAACAGTACAACCGATTTTCATGAAACATGTCTAACAACACTCGAGCAAAACACACCTTTCATAAAAAAATAATGGATATCGCTCTATCAGTTTAGGAGCTATGATGTCCCAGACAGACAGACACGTCAAACTTATAACACCCCTCTTTTTTGGTCGGGGGTTAATAAATACAAAAACCTTAAGCCAAGTAAAGGGTCGATTCGTTTTAAAGGAATTTTAGCCGTTTTCAAATGTAATACTATATTCGTTTTACTGGTATTTGTATTAAAATAAATCCAATTTATGAAATTAAGTAGATAGTTTTATTTCCTTTGTCTGGTACACTCCAGTGCCGAACAAGAAGTGAGTCATTCGAATGGCCGTCCGTAGCGGGTAGGTACAACCAAATACAAAGTAGCTCTCCGTTCCGTGCTACGTTTATCCACAAACTGGTTCCCAACATACTATAGATGCTTGCTATTTATTGTTAACATAGTTATATTTACATGATGAGCGTTACACAAAGGTGTTTAATATAACTGATTTCTGTAAAAGTTCGGTCTAAATAAATTGTAGGTTATCTTCAGAAGTTTAATTGCTAAATTTTTCGTAAAATGAGTCTGAAAGGAGATATTGCCAAAAATTAGCAATATCTCCTTTCCGACTCCTTGCGAATAGTTGCTTTTGGGCAACATTTATCCAATTCGACGGCGCGTGCGAGGTGGCAAAGTTGAAATTAGACTAGAGCACATCAAAACGTATAGAGGTATAAGCCAATTTGCAAAACTCCCTGAAAACTTTCCATTCAAAACTACCAAATAACTGTACTGTAACGGAACAACTATAAATAAACTTAACCATGTGGTTTTTGATAACAGTTAACATAACCACAGGTTCCGAAATAACGGCCTCATAATCCGCGTAATTGCAGTTCCCAGTTCCCAGGCTAAAAGTGATGTAAACTTGAGTTCCGCAGAGATTACATTGCGAAAGATTGAATGCGAAATCCTGTTTAAAGGTCGTGGCTTTTCAATCCTGACGAAATGATAATCTCTGTTTAATTATTTGCACACACAGTTTACATCTCATTATCATCATCAGCATCCTATTAACGTACCCACGGCTGGGGCACAGGGACTAGTTTTTTTATGTTAGATAAGTCTTCATTTGACCACAATCTCACCTGATGTAAAGTGACGATGTGGTCTAAGATGGGCATGAAGACCTAGAAGATGGCTTCTCCGGGCCACATTAAAAAACGAAGTGTGGTGACAAGCCGCGGCCGAAGCCTCCCACCAGAGACTGTTCTTAGCACCACCCGGAGGTCACGTGTAAGGATTCAGAGGGTTACCACTTACGACTTTCTTCGGCGAGAAGGACTAGGCCTTAATTCACCACGCTGGCCAAGTGCGGGTTGTGAATGTCACATGTCCTACAAACTCTTTAAAGTTCTCAGAACATGCCGGTTTCCTCACGATGTTTGCCTTCACCGTTGAAGCACGTGCTTAAAGCGCACATAAATTTCTCAAGAAAAATACAGAGGTGCGTGGCAGGAACCCATGACCTTCGGAATGAAAGTCGAGTGTCCTCCCACTTAGCCAGCTTGCTACACGGTTTATATCTATATTCTATGTTTGCTAGACATAGGCGTTTCTCATAGATTACGAGCTCTATGTATTGTCATCCTGATACACATTATTTGTTAACCCCCGACCAAAAAAGAGGGGTGTTATAAGTTTGACGTGTCTGTCTGTCTAGGACATCATAGCTCCCGAACGGATGAAACGATTATAATTAGGTGTATAGTGTATAGTTTTTTTTTATGAAAGGTGAGCTTGGCGTTAGTGTTCTTAGACATGTATCATGAAAAAGTTATGGGGGTGAGAGTGGGGAAGTAAAACCGAAATATATAAATCTGGAAATATACTCGATTGGGGTATCAAATGAAAGCGCAACGCGAACACATTACAAAATATGAATGGTGTTTTACTTTTAAGGAAATTAGGGCATTGGAATCGGGGGTTTTTCTTAAATTTAGATTTTTCAAAGTTTGCATTCTACTCGTACTAATTATGAGGATGGAACTATATGAGTTGCTACTGCTCCCTAAGTATTCGATACTCAATACTAATTTCACACATAAATATTTTAAACATCTCACGCCTTAGTGGCGCAGTGGGCGTAAGGTCCGCTTGCGGCGCAACAGGTAGCGGGTTAGAAGTCCGAGTGATCAAGTTCTTGTATTTTCTGTAAACACTTTTCTCCTTGGTCTGGCTGTTTAATATGTATAATAAAAAATAAACATATATGTATGTCTATTTTATAAGGATATCAGATGATGTGTAGTATCAGATGAAGTGTGTCAAATTAGACAAATAAAATTTGATTACAGATAAACCCACTGGGTCTGTCGAAACGCATTAATAATTATTTCCGGACATTCCACACAACAACATCTAAACCGTGGTAAGCTCTAAGCTTGTGTTCCCGTAACACAAGCTTAGAGCTTATCACGGGTCGGTCGGCGTGAACTTCCTGGTTCACGTCGGCACTTCCTCACGCGATGAACCAAGCTAAGGCTTCGACCAAAGCTACGCGTCAGCAACGCGGGAAGCGACTGCGTTTGAATCGCGGGAACTTTTTTGCCTTAAAACGTTTTGTGGTCTCGTTGGTGTGCAAAGGGCCATAGTTAAACATTGTGCAGCGTTAGACGCTCGCGCTTCGATTTGGCCGAAGCTTAAGATACTTTTAGTTCGACATTGTGCCTGTGCATTGTATTGTGTCTAGAAGAAATCGCTATCAGCGATAAGGGCGCCCATTGTATTTTTTTCTATGTTGTGTACATCAAAGTGTTAATTGATTGATTGTAATTTCAACGAATATAACATTAACGGCAGTTTTTTCTTCTTTCCAGCAATAAATAGAAAAGATGGCGGACACGGATATAGAGACTATGCAGAATGGAACAGCCACTCTGTCGCTGGAGGAGGAGGAGCGGCTGAAGCAGCGCCCAGCTGATATTGATGCTGTGAGTACCCTCAGTCAGTGAGAAGAAATAAAGTTTTACATAATTAACACCACAGTCTTTAGGACTTAACTTCCTGTACTAGTTTAAAACTGTGTATTATCTAAATAAAATAAAAAAACTTGAGAGGTGTCAAGGGACACCCGGATGGAACGAAGTTCCTTTCGATTAATTAGTGAAGGAATTGTAATATTTTTTTTTTGTAATTTGAACTAAAAATAACTAACAAATAAAACTGAATTTTACCCAAAACTAAATTTATTAAACACAAAAAGAATGGACCCCGACGTGATTTGAACACGCAACCTTTTGATCTGGAGTCAGACGCGCTACCGTTGCGCCACGGAGTCGATGACGGGAAGCGCGAAATTAAGCAACAACTTATCAAAAGATGTTGTGATTCAAAAAGTGTCGTGTCGTGACAACTTTTCGTAACATTTTTTTCCGTCTAGCCGTCATTTCACAAAGCGCGAGAAAGAACATCGTTCCAAAAAAAAAAAAACAGTTCCAACCTTAGCGTAAATAGATTCATTCTAATAATGATATCTATTTTAGGAAAATTCGAATATGGCAGTATATATTTAATGGATTTAAACCAAAATAGAATAAAAAGATTATCCTTTTTAAGTAAATGGCAACATGATCGAACTTTAATTTACAATTTTCGATTTATTTCCAGGATGTCCGCGAGATGGAGCGACGCAAGCGCGTGGAAGCCCTCATGTCTTCCAAGCTGTTCCGCGAGGAGCTGGAGCGCGTGCTCGACCAGCAGATCCATGAAGGCGGGGACGCGCCTCTGCTGCAGCGCATCCGGGAGATGGTGGGCGGGCGGCTTCACAGCGGCTCTTTGAGGGTCAGTAACATACTTCTAATTCTTCGCTGGGGGGACTAAGGACTGCACTGACGTCTCGCTTTGGAGTGTATTGTGCATTACCCCCATGCCTAGCTAGGCCCTAACTATCCCAACTCCCTGATGTACCGGACCAGCAGATCCATGAAGGCGGGGACGCGCCTCTGCTGCAGCGCATCAGGGAGATGGTGGGCGGGCGGCTTCACAGCGGCTCTTTGAGGGTCAGTAACTTACTTCTAATTCTAATTCTAAGGACTGCACTGACGTCTCGCTTTGGAGTGTATTGTGCATTACCCCCATGCCTCATCATCATCACCCTATTAACGTTCCCACTGCTGGGACACTGGGACTTCTCTCTTGATGAAAGAGATTAGGCCTTAATTCACCACGCTGACCAAGCGCGGGCTGGTGAATGTCACATGCCCATCAAACTCTTTTCTAAAGTTCTCAGAACATGCCGGTTTCCTCACGATGTTTGCCTTCACCGTTAAAGCACGTGTTTAAAGCGCACATAAATTTCTCAAGAAGAAAAATCCAGAGGTGCGTGGCGGGGTTTGAACCCACGACCATCGGAGTGAAAGTCGAGTGTCCTCCGACTTAGCCAACACGGCTTTTTCCACTTAGCCAACACGGCTTTTTCACTTAGCCCCATCATCCCTGATGTACCGGAGTAGGACTTTCGGAGATTTTCAGAGTCGAGGCAGCATATCTGATGGTGAGGATGGGGCCTCCGCGTCCATTAGACGCCTCAACCCCGTCCTTATTCTTGCCTCTTCTGTGGCTGTGCAGTGTAGTGAGGTATGTTCTACTGTCTCTTCTTCCTCGAGGCAGCCTCTACATAAACTGCTGTCCGTGGCTCCTATTTTGAAGAGATGGTGATTTAATTCGCAGTGACCTGTGATTATTCCCACTATCGTTCTGAGGTCTTCGTGGCTAGTAACATACTTATTCTGAGGAGTTTAGACCAGACTACAGACATCTTCTTCGTCGGTTACACTCTCGACAGTGTGGTCGTGGTCATCATTTCAGGTGTTGGTGGCAAGCTTCACAGCACGCCGCCACTCTTCTCTGATGGTCGCCTTCCTGGTGAGAGAGAGAGACATACAATTATTGATCATCCTGATGCATTGAATAGAATAGAATATACTTTATTACACACCAAATTAACAATACAATATGAAATTAAAACTAAACCTAGAATGCGTAATGGGCGGTCTTATTGCTAAAAGCAATTTCTTCCAGACAACAATGGAGAGAAAAAAGATAACATATTTTATGGACGCATTATTTATTTATCAGACACACAAAGCACATTACAACATTTACGATTAAACTATTTATATCTAAACCTAAGATCTATGTCGCAACATAACTATAAGTGTGCACTACAAAAAATTATATGAACAATGGTTAACAAACTTAATAGACTAGTACAAAAGAGGACTTAATATTATTGAGGGGGATTATTGATGGAACGGTCATTGAAGAGGAGAGATGCTTTAATCTTGCATATAAAATGAGATAGATTATAAGTAAATATATCTTGCTCGGTATTGTTTCTTCGTCGGTTATACTCTTGACAGAGTGGTCGTGGTCATCATATCAGGAGTTGGTGGCAAGCTTCACAGCACGCCGCCACTCTTCTCTGATGGCCGCCTTCCTGGTGAGAGAGAGAGAGAGATAAACATTTATTGATCATCCTGTTGCATTGATGCAGTGATGATATGCTATTTATTGCCGCTTATATCTGGTCGGTTCATCTCATAGGCCATCTTCCTCGTGGCGTGGTGCCCTCACCTTTCCCCAGGACCACAATATATTATATACATCTCCCTAGATAACGCAAGTACTACGATTTGTTTTAAAATCGATCGTGCCAACTTTTGCCTGTATTATGAAGTCGATTGAGCGACAGTATCGCTTGTTCCTGTATTTATCGTATCCTTACACGCAAAGTCATATCAAACGTCCAGTGCAAACGCAGCAACGTAATGTGAATATTGTTTAATAGTTTTAGCGGTTTAATTATTTGTTATTGGCGACCAACCTCGACGATTGGTCGGGGTTCGAGCACGCGAAGTACATACATACCATTTGCGTTATCTAATAAGTTGTATGTCAGTTCAATACAACGCTGTCAAAGTTCTAAGGATGTGCAGTGTGTGAAAGCAGCTAGCTGCAACGAATAAATGAGATTGGAGGGTTTTTATTGTTCACGTCCGTAAGAGTTAACCCTCTGAATCCTTACACGTGACCTCCGGGTGGTGCTAAGAACAGTCTCAGGAGCTGGGAGGCTTCGGTCGCGGCTTGTCACCACCCTCCGGGCTGGGCCAGTGCGTGAAGCGATTTTTCTTGTTCCGTAATGTGGTCCGGAGAAGCCATTTATCTACTTTCTAGGACGTCATGCCCCATCTTAGACCACATCGTCACTTTACATCAGGTGAGATTGTGGCCAAATGAAGGCTAATCTACCAAAAATTTAGAGAAGGTGGTTCGATGGTGGCTTGCTATTCGCCAAGGGTCGCAGTCAGGTGTCTGATTACAGTGGTATGTCTGAGGACATGCAGTGTTGTTTTTTTTCCTTGTTTTTTTTTTCTGTGGGCCTCTTTTTCTGTATACTAAATGTGTATTCCTCCTCAGGGACCAACCTGTGTGCTTCCGATCAACGACATCCGCGGCATCGAAGGCGTCGGCTACGAGAAGGGGGAGAAGATACTCCGCTGCAAACTGGCTGCCGTGTACCGATTGGTCGACTTGTTTGGGTGGACGCAGAGTAAGTTACTGTACCTACTCTAAACTCACATGAACTACAAAATGTTTATAAATTTTGTAAAAAAGGGGTGTTATAAGTTTGACGTGTCTGTCTGTCTGTCTGTCGCATCATAGCTCCCGAATAGATAGAGCGATTTCAATTTACTTTAAACTTTTAAGGAAACAAGAGTACTGGAATCGAGGGTATTTTTAAATTTTAAAATTAAGGTTATAATTAACCGGGTTGGGCTTTAAGAGACTTCAGAATAGGGTACGTACATAAACACAAAAGATTGCTGTCAGAAATAAATGTTTATAATAAAAGCACTAATGCGACAGTTAGAACGTCAAATGTTACGCCGATATGGTAAAACGTTCAAATTGGCGTCACCAGTTGGCAGCACCGTTGATATGCACGTTCTTTATAGAGACTATCATTTATATTTGAAACAAATTGTTACCTGATTAATAGTAAATACTTTTATAATCCGAAGAATCTGTTTTTCTTAGATTTTAAATTTAGATTTATTATTATTATGATATTCCAATTAATTATCCTTAATTTCCTTAAAACACCATAATATTTAGTAATAATAATAATTCTTTATTGCGCACACAATTATATTAGTAATGTGCAGGCGATGCTCTTGCATTAGATACCCCACTCGAGTATATTTGCAGATTTTCGGGTTTCCTTCCCCACTCTCACCCCCATAACTTTTAAACGGCTCAACCGATTTTCATGAAACATGTCCTAAGAACATCCGCTCCAAACTCACCTTAAATTAAAAAAAAACTAAATTAAAATCGCTCCATCCATTCGGCAGGTGTGATGTCCCAGACAGACAGACACGTCAAACTTATAAAACCCCTTTTTGGTCGGGGTTTAAAAAAACACTATTTTTATATGATTTTATTTTTAAAATCATCTAGCCTCGTGGTAAGGGTTAGATGCTACTGTTAATTTTGTTTACTGTGATTATAATAATAATAATATAATAAAAGCCTTTATTCAGACACTCATTGTACATTGGTAACTTAACCTACTGACTCAGTTGAGTCTGTGACACCGATAACATTGTCTGTTTGCCCCGCTCTGGCAAAGGCCTCCTCCATATTTTTCCAGTCTGTTACAGTGATTATAATATCATTAATTGTGCCTCACAGCCGGAGTGAACGGTCAGATAACCGCTCGCCTCAACACCGCCGTGGAGTCGGTGCTGACAACTCCTCGCGGGCTGCTGCCCCATGAGGTGACCGCCTCCTCGCTGGTGAAGGTGGACATGCAGGGCGCGGTGCAGGACCAGGGCACCACCAACTTCCCTGTCAACGTGGAAGGTAGCTTTTATTATTATTATTTCAGCTCGATTCATAGAATCGGAATTTTCAGTTGTACACGGGCCTAAGCCAAGTGCACACCGATGTTCATAGCTTGCTATTAAGTAAAGGTTATGTGGATATATTGTCGGACTGGAGGAATTTTCGAACTATTCGGCAAGTATTTAGGACCACAGCTTTTTGCAACAAAGCGTAGGTATGTCTCGGCAGCTCAAGTGTTTCCAGTGATTGGAATAATACCTTTGGAATTACTCCAGTTGTAGAGAGAACTATTGGTATGATCGTAACTTTCTGTAGTCCCCAGATTCTAGTTATTTATTATTATTGATAAGTCTTCATTTGACCACAATCTCAGCTGATGTAAAGTGACGATGTGGTCTAAGATGGAGCATGAAGGCCTAGAAGATGGCTTCTCCGGACCACATCTAAATCTATGTCTTCTAAATCTTCAGTTAAATGCCCGCAACTGGACTTGAAACTCTCTTCTATACGTCAGTAGTTAAAAAATGGTATAAAAAGGGGAGTCGAAAGGAGAGTTCATGATGAATATTTTTTGATACAAGATACAAAATCATTTATTTCCATTGTTTGGTTTTACAAAAATTAGACACGTCAAAATAAATTACAAAAAAAAACAAAAAAACATAATCAAGCCTATGATGATATAAAGATAAGTAGGAAATAAATTTATGGTATCTGGTCGCTTCGCTTTTTTTACACTAGAGCAAAGAAGCGATTAGAAACTCTAGCTCATTTTTGTATTGAAACTTTACAATCATTATTTGTTAGTCTTGTTTTTATGTTGGAGCAGATTCCGTCCCAAGCAGTTTTGTCCTCAAGGTAATCCGATATTTTATAATAAGATTTTTTACAAAGATTGTTTTTTACATTTGTTATACGATTTTTCGATTTGGAATCCCATTTGTCAAAGGAAAATCTTTAAAGTGTAAATCTGTGATTCCAATGTTTTTGGGACCCAGACTTGTTATTTTTATTGAACACTTTGAGTGGTACCAATTAAATTAAATCCTATCTCATTAAGTCTCATAATATAATTACTAATAAAACAATAGTTAAAGATTTCATTTAAGTAACTTTCTCAAATTCTTCCAATTTAATAAAATTAAATCAACTGATATGAGGGTAAACATGAACAACAGAGATTAGATAAGGATAAGAAAGAGACTTTTTTTAAAAACAAAAGCCCGCAAATAGAAATATTCGTAAACGAAATATGTTCCCCTGGTGCGTGCCATTCCACACCCTACTCGATTTATATACCAATTTCGAAACATCTTGTATAATCCAGTAATTTTAGGGATGTCAAAATCTGCCTGTTGTGTGGATTGTCCGGAAATATTTAGTATAATAATAATAAACCATTTATTTTCTCTCACAAAAAATTACATTATTTTAATGCCTTATATCTATGTTACTATGAGATAACATATTACATACTATACATCTATTTTGTGAGAGACTGGTGCCGATGGTAGGCTAAAAGCCTGTGTTACTGGTCACCAGGTCCCACTCCATGGATTCACAAGGTGTCTAAATATCTAACT
Organism: Gymnoscelis rufifasciata; assembly: GCA_929108375.1. NCBI lineage: Eukaryota > Metazoa > Arthropoda > Insecta > Lepidoptera > Geometridae > Gymnoscelis > Gymnoscelis rufifasciata. Next base: position 5,970,803 of record OV815332.1, on the reverse strand, counting down.
ACTACTTCCTCTTCCAGGGTTCTCAATCCACGCGGCCGTCCACGCCGCTCGGCCGGACATCCGCTGCGTGCTCCACGTCCGCTCGGCGGCCGCTCTCGCCGTGTCCTCTATGGCGGGGGGCTTGCTGCCGCTGTGTCATGAGGCCGCTGCGCTAGGAGACACTGTTGTGCATCGCGTGCCGCTTGGTTAGTATGCGATAATGACTTCAAGTAAATACAAAAATTCTCTATGGATATTTTGAAGTGAAACTTCTTTAGAATCGTTGTGATTTCAAACCGGATGCAACGGAAAAAACGACAGGTAAGCCAATCTTAAACGCTAACAAGGTTATTTATGAACAAAATGTATGTTCGCTTTAAAAAACGTGCTTTACTGTTTATCTATCTATATATCTTGAGAAATTTATGTGCGCTTTAAACACGAGCTTTAACGGTGAAGGCAAACATCTTGAGGAAACCGGCATGTTCTGAGAACTTAAAAGAGCTTGAAGGGCATGTGTCATTCTCCAACCCGCATTTGGCCAGCGTGGTGGAATTTAGGCCTAATCTCTCTCATCAAGCAAGAAGTCCCTGTGTCCCAGCAGTGGGAACGTTGATGTGATGATCCATATATCTATCTATCTATATGCTGTTACATGTCATACTAATTACTAAACTAACCATACATCCGCAGGTATTCTCGACAACGAGGAGAAAGACAAGCTGGTCCGCGCGCTCGGACCCTCGGCCAAGATCCTCATCCTGGTCAACTCCGGAGCCCTCTGCTGCGGCGCCACCCTGGAGGAGGCCTTCCAGCACGCGCGCCTGCTCACCGCGGCGGCGGACGTCCAACTCCGCCTCGCCGCTATACCGCTGGACCGCCTGGCGCTCATCGACGAAGTTACCCAGAGACAGGTGGGTGCCAGAACCTTCTAGAACCTTCTAGATCTTACAGGAGCGCCGTTGATGACGTCACCAGGAGATATGTGTGTTCGCGAATATTCTAGTGCCTTCTAGAGTCTTCTAGATACTTGAGTCTGCTCACAGGATCGCCATTGATGCCGCCACCAGGAGACGTGTGGTCGCAATTCTTCTAGAACCTTCTAGTGCCTTCTAGAGTATTTTCAATTGCGATTGCGATAGGATAGAAGTGTGTTGAAGACCATACCAGAACCTTCTAGTGTCTTATATAGTCTACGAGATACTTTCTGATAATTGTGCGGTTTATACATCGTATTACAGATTACAAAGATTTTATCACCAGAAAAGAACTTGCAAAATGGAATTTGGATCAATTATAGAAATTAATGCGTTGCAGTATTGAACCTAAAGCTACTAGATTACAAAGAAGCATGGTTGTTTATATACAAGAATGGAAAGGTTGGAGGAGGCCCTTGCCGACTGGCAAACAGATCTATAATTATTTTTTTGTAAAAACAAGAATACCACCGAATAAATTTAGTTTATTTAAATTTAAGTTTACTTAGTATAGGTTTAAGTATAATGTAACAAAGATCTGAATAAAGGCTATTTTATTATTATTATTTATTTATTATACATCGTATATCGTACAATATGAGTAGGATGTGCTGAACGTTGAGAACTTGCCCATGCCCACAGATCTACGAAGCGGCCCACAAGGCGCCCAACGACCAGGCGAAGTGGCGCGTCGGCGGCGAGGAGTTCGAGGCGCTCATGCGCATGCTGGACAACGCTGGCTTCCGCACCGGGTACATCTACAGACATCCTCTGATCAAGGTACATATATATATATATACATACTAGCGGCCCGCCCCGGCGTCGCACGGGTATAAAATTTTCCCGGAAATTATTCGAATTTTTCTCGCCGTAAAAACCATCCTATCTCTCAAGTTAGATCGAACTGCACATGGTGTGCGAATTTTAATATAATCGGTTAAGTGGTTTAGGAGTCCATTGAGGTCAAACATTGTGACACGAGATTTATATATATTAAGATATATATATATTTAATGTTCTAAAAGGGTTCTAACATTTTTGTATGGAGCCTGGCATACCTGCTAGTCATACATTTTGAAATAAACGTGATTCGGCGGCCAGTGATGAAACTCATGTCAACCGACAGAGTAAATGATTACAAACAAAAAGTGTTCTATGATCAAGTCTCCTAAGTGATACGGCTTCTGAGATATAAGGGTCAGAAAAAAGATAAATAAAGTAAAGTAGAACATAGCTCAGGGGACAGATTTTTTTCTATAGTTTTTAGACCCAACTCACTCTCATTTTTTTCAAAATGGCGGTCGAGTAGGTATGCCGAAGATGTTCGATGCTCTTTGTGTAGAAAAAATTAAGAAGAAGTAACGTAGATTACTAGCGAAATGTGGGACTCGAACCCACGTCCATTATACGCATGGACGTGCTGACCGCTACACCAACCTAGCCACTACGTCATCGCTTTAATTTCCTCTACACTTACAACTAAGAGTTACAGCCTCGTGCTATAATAAAATAAATTTAACGTATATGGTCGCTTCGCTTTCGCTACACTAGGAAAAAAGATGCGATTAGAAACTCTAGCAAATTTTAAAATTTTGTTCTGAAACTTTAAAATGAGTCATTATCATCATCATCACCCTATTAACGTTCCCACTGCTGGGACACAGGGACTTCTCTCATGGCGAGCGAAATTAGGCCTTAATTCACCAAGTGCGGGTTGGTGAATACAACGAGTTATTTTTTATAATCTGCTGTATAAAAATGAATTACTGTTCGTTAGCCTCACTAAAACTCGAGCACGGCAGAACGGATTTTTCTTATCTTAGTCTTGAAATGTTCGTGGAGGTGTAGAAAAGGTTAAAAAGGCGAGAAAAGGACAAAAACTACTTTTTACCCCGTGGAAATTTATAACTACGCGGGCCAAGCTGCGGGGCAAAGCTAGTTCATTATAATAATGTTTCTAGTTAAATATTTATTCATCAAATTATTGAGTCGTTCGTCTACTCATACCATGAATCTTGTCCCAACTGGTGTAGTCTACTTTTTTAACCCCCAACCAAAAAAGAGGGGTGTTATAAGTTTGACGTATCTGTCTGTCTGTTCCATCATAGCTCCCGAACGGATGGAGCGATTTCAATTTAGTTTTGTTTTTGTAAGATAGGTGAGTTTGGCACGAGTGTTCCTAAGAACACCCGGGCCAAACTCACATGTCATGTCAAACATGTCTAAACATGTTTCATGAAAATCGGTTGAGCCGTTTAAAAGTTATGGGGGAAAACAGAAAATCATCTGCAAATATACTAGTGTGGGGTATCAAATGAAAGCGCATCGCGTCCACATTACACAATATTATATTGTTTCACATTTATGGAAATAAATGGATTGGAATCGGGGGTATTTCTTAAATTTTAATTTAGATTTATTATAATATATAATTGTTTTTTCAACAGAACGACGTACCGAAGCCCAAGAATGACGTGGAGGTACCCCCGGCGGTATCATCGCTGGGATATCTTCTGGAAGAGGAAGAGCTCTACAAGCAAGGGTGAGTTTAGTTGTCGCAGGCTCTATTACCCACTGAGGACCAGTAATATATATGACGGCGAGACGTCCTGGTTCTCCATTGTAGTGTGTTTGTAGTAGCATAGAATCAACTTAAAATGTCCGATGGCGACAGTGGCGCGACACTCGATCGCGCGACGTTTACCTGCGGCCGGTACCGGTCGGTGTCGGCCGACCGGGATAACATCCAATCGGGTGGCCGCAGGTGGAGGGGTTGTTTACGAGTTGCACTGCTATTTAAAGTACAGTCCCAATAGTCCGGGAGACATTCTTTCTTTGGCTTCTGCTCTGTGCAAACGCTCTCGGAATTACTAGTTGACTTTATCTATTATCTTTGTTAAACTGAGCCTCAGATTGTTTGTGTGATTGATATTGTTCGATTAATCCCGTAATGAATTACTATTCAATGATATCATCTGTTTAAATCACTATGTCAAAACCTTTCACCTACATATATATATACTAGCGGCCCGCCCCGGCGTCGCATCATCATCATCATCATCACCCTATTAACGTTCCCACTGCTGGGACACAGGGACTTCCCTCTTGACGAGAGAGATTAGGCCTTAATTCACCATGCTGGCCAAGTGCGGGTTGGTGAATGTCACATGTCCTTCAAACTCTTTTAAAGTTCTCAGAACATGCCGGTTTCCTCACGATGTTTGCCTTCACCGTTAAAGCACGTGTTTAAAGCGCACATAAATCTCTCAAGAAGAAAAATCCCGGCGTGGCACGGGTATAAAATTTTCCCGGAAATTATTCGAATTTTTCTCGCCGTAAGAACCATCCTATCTCTCAAGTTGGATCGAACTGCACATGGTGTGCGAATTTTATTATAATCGGTTAAGTGGTTTAGTAGTCCATTGAGTACAAACATTGTGACACGAGATTTATATATATTATTAAGATATATTTTTCAATTCAAATTGTAAAATCTTTAAGTAATTCGTTTAAGTCGGTTGAATCATCATCAACCTAACCTGTTCCCACACTATTTGGGGTTGGCACAACATGTGTTTTTCTACCATTTCCCTCTCACACATCATCTCAATACTCACTCCTTTCTTACAAGGTTGAATACAGTAAACAAACAAACAAAATTAACTTAAACTTCATCATCATCATCAGCCTATTAACGTTACCACTGCTGGGACAGCACAGGGACTTATCTATTGAGAGTAATTATAAGGCTTTAATTCACCACGATGGCCAAGTGCGGGTTTGGTGAACGTCACATGACCTTTAAAATTAAACTAAATTCAATTGAGTTTATTTTGTATGAAAGGTGACTTTTGCCTGAGTGTGATAAGATTGTATTATAAGATATGTTGATTAATTTGACAATTTATAATGATTTTAAATTTATGTAACAAACTTTTGACATTCTTCCTTATTGCATTGGGTTTTATTCCTGTAAAAATAGGGTAAGATAAATTAATAAATAAATAAATAAATGTTGGATTAAAATCCGTTGAGCCGTTTAAAAGTTATCAGGGTGAGAGTGGTGAAGGAGAATCGAATATCAGTAAATATACTCGAGTGGGGTCTCAAATCAAAGCGCATCACAAAATTTTACGATTTCGTTACTTTTAAGGAAACCATGTTTTTGGAATCGGGGTTTTTATTAGATTAAATTTAGATTATATCATTATCTGTCTGTAGTTTAAGCCACCGTCCATAAAACATGTAATTTTTTTTCCTCTCCATCCACGGTTGTCTGGAAGAAATTGCTTTTAGCAATAAGACCGCCCATTACGACATTCTAGGTTTAGTTTTAATTTCTTATTGTATTGTTTATCTGGTGTGTAATAAACAGAGATAGGAATAGGTAGTGCAATTTGGGGTAAATGACCTCAAACATTATCAATAGTATGGATACTCCCCGGGATTCCGAGATCGGAAAAAATATGACAAATACCTTTTTTTCAGTATTCTTTTATTATTATTCAAAAAACCATGACAATAATCAATGACAATTAAAATAAATATGCTCAACAGACAATAAAGTATTTACTATTCTATTCTATTATCCATTTTCAGATTATGGAAGAAAGGCCAGGGCAAGACTGGCGAGCGCACTCGCTGGCTGAACTCTCCCAACGTCTACCAGAAGGTGGAGGTCCTGGAGACGGGCACCCACGACCCCAAGAAGATCACCAAGGTAGAATATCTCAGGGTCGAGGCGGAGTAGGGTGCTATCCAGCGCTAGGGACTGTCAAAACAATCTGTGGTACGCGGCTTAGGGCTAAAAGCAGACTGAATTAGGCTGCATCTAGGTTATAAATAGTCTGTTCTCATACCAACCGGCTTAGCAAGGCAATGTCCTTTCTATTCCACCCTAGAATAGAACCGGCAGGTTGTTTTGAGCTCTAGACAGACTGTATTAGGGTCCATCTTACTATTATGGCTGAATTGAATTCTAGGAAGTCTCTTGTAGGTCGATTCGGCCTCTTGGCAATCTAATGTTGATTGAATTGAGCCGTAGACAGTCTATTGTACCCTACCGAACCGGCAGGTTGTTTTGAGCTCTAGACAGACTGTATTAGGGTGTATCTTACTATTATGGCTGAATTGAACTCTAGGAAGTCTCTTGTAGGTCGATTCGGCCTCTTGCTAATCTAATGTTGATTGAATTGAGCCGTAGACAGTCTATTGTACCCTACCGAACCGGCAGGTTGTTTTGAGCTCTAGACAGACTGTATTAGGGTGTATCTTACTATTATGGCTGAATTGAACTCTAGGAAGTCTCTTGTAGGTCGATTCGGCTTCTTGCCAATCTAATGTTGATTGAATTGAGCCGTAGCCAGTCTATTGTACCCTAGATTCGATGGGGCTCTTGGTAACTGCTGTAGTTCGAATGTGGCTCTAGATATGTCTGTCTAAAGTCTTAGCTGCATAGCTTAAAGTCTGAAGGGCTCCGTAGAGGGTCTGTCAGACCTTTACAAGCTGAATAGGACTAAAAGCAGCTGCAGTATTTTATACCCTAGCGTTTTATTAAAAAAAAAACCTTAAAGAAATTGTAGGTGTCTTTAGTAATACATATATCAATTTCAACCAAATATGAAAGAGAATGTTTTAATTGAAGCTTAGTTAGTTATTGGTATAAAGTAAATTCTAAAATATAAAAAGATACTGGATACTTGATTTCATTTGATTTGATAATATTTTTACTTCAAATTCAGTGAAAAATCAACTAATTAATTTCTAATGAAAAAGTATGATTGAAATGGGAATTTGACAAAAATAATAATATTTACATATAGTAGACATGATTAAAATCAAATATTTATTAATACTATCGATTCGCCACTATTTGCAATTTTACTATAAACCCGTAAAAGTTAATGAAATTGCGTGGATATGTCTTAAATACTTCTATAACATTAAGACACCAACATATATTTGTTTTTGCAATAAAATTTTAATAGGGTGACTAAAATAACATTATGTTCTTAGGATATTGTTGATATTATTTCTGCCATAATTACACAAAAGAACATTTCTGTAACATCACAATTTAGCTTAAGAGAAATATTTATTCAAATATATTTTAATTTTAAGGTTAAATTTTATTATCTAACATTCCACTATTTATATATTTTGGGTTCGGTTAGGCATTAACTTTTCTATAACTTTACAATATTTTGTATAACCTTATTTTAATGAATGCACATTAATTTTACAATTTTCTATAGTCTATTAAACCTAGAGGAATATGTTGATTAATTAGTAATAAATTTTATATATATCTCAAGACTATCTGTTGATTATAAAGAGTTTTGTCAAAAATAGTCTAGTATTTTGAGTTTTACGCTCTGAAGCTCAAAACCTTTTTATTATATATATATATATAATTATACTTATGGCAATCATCGAAATCATGTTTAGAATAACCAATATAGGTTATATTTAAAGATTATTTAAATATTACATTTTATTTAGAGTTTACGCTTGCTTAGTGTGTAATAAAATGAATTAATTTTATATATTGGAGCAAATACATTTTTATCATTTAATCACTGTTAAAAAGTCCAATTACATAAATGTATGTTCATATAAATGCACATAATTATGTTTTTGCTTCAGATGAATATCAGATTGGCTTTCTATATTGTGCTTCAATAGTTTTATTAAATAAAAATATATAAAAAAAAACGTAAATCTTTTCGTATCGCTTCACTCACACTGAAATGCTATTGATTAATTATAATTACTAATTTATTTTTACTAAAATGTACTAAGTATAAAGCTGGAGTTATTATTCACTTGTTCCATTACATTATGATTAAAATTCAGGTCAAAATTGTATACTCTACAAACATCATATTTTTATTTTATATACTAAAAATCTAAATAAATTATTGCCAGGTGTTTAAAAAATCTGGGTATGTGCCTGTTGTCCCATCTAGGATTGTCCCCTTTGGGCCTTGTAGAGGGTACAACTGGGACATACCCAAAAATCCGTTACTAGCGGACGTCTAAATCCTTTAAAACCTACTTGCCTTTCAAGTTTCTAGGTGTATTTCATTAGAGTATTTGAGATTTCGTGAATAATCATTGAATGGTAAAAAAGTGGTTTCGCTTGTATTTATTTATAAATATATTTAAATTAGCAATCTGGCAAAGTCAAGACGGTTGTGGCTAGAAGAAACATTTTGAAAAAACGTTTTTTTTAATCAATAAGTACAAAAACAATGTACATAATGAAAAAAATAATTATTTATGTTAAAATGAAAATATGTAGTTTGTACAACTGACCTGAATTTGAATCGTCGTATTTGTGATGGTAATAAGTTTAAATTGTGTTATTTTTTTGTGTGACTAATTGTAAAATGTTTTCAGTGGGTGGACGCTAACAACGACGAGGTAAAATAAAAGAGTATTTATTTCTTCTCTTTAATTTTAGTTTTCTCTCTTCTTTTAACTCTCTTTCTGGGTATCTCTGGGTATCTTTATAGTTCTGTCTAGTATTTTATTGCGACAATTAACTTATAATTTGTAAAACAATAAAGAGTGATGTTTTTTTTTCTTTTATTGGAAGGGGTTTGGTTCAGAGATTGTAAAAGTACCCGATAATAATTTTAAAGATTTATTTATGAGTTCAAAAGTCTTAAAACGTTGTTGAAAGAAATATTTCAATAGAATCATTATTAATAATTCCGATATTAATATGAATCTTATATTATTTTTCTAGTTCAAATACATAGGAAAATATGTATTATTTATTTTGTTACACATAAGCTTCTGTCATTTGTTCTTCTTTTTTTTTATTAGTTTGGGTATGGGTTAGAGTTGTGGTGTCCATTCTTTTATCTTTTCGCAGGATATTCTAACATTTTCTCATATTCTTCCTATGATAATGTTTAATAGCTATTAAGGTACAGACTTGTTTTCACATTTAACGTAAAAGTGAGTCCTCGAATCTTATTTTATGAATAAAACAATATTTTTAGCATTATTCACTTAAATCAAAGTTTACATTTCTTGAATGAATTTTCATAGTTATATTTTAACTGAGTTTGTTAATAGCTATTAATTAATTTATGGGATGAATATGAAGACTAAAATACTTAAATGCGTATTTATTGTATTTATCTTTATTTAAGTCTTATGGGTAAATTTTATAACAAAAAAAGATTTCAACTGACGATTTTTTTTTTCAATACGAATAACCTAGAGATAGAAATGATCAGAAGATTAGAAATTTGGACTTTTGGGTGGTTTTTACATAAAATTAAGTTTAAATTTCTATGCGATTGACATAAAAATAAAGAAAAAAATTATAAATTGCGCATTTATGTTGTAATAATAATAACAACTTCAGCATTACTTTGTTTAATTATCTAAAATAATCAAAAGCATTTCATACCACCCCTGGTACGAATGAAATTATTAAAATTAATAATTTTATTCAATTTCGAGATTGTACAGTGAGCGAGAAAAGGAAATAAGTTGGAAATGTTGCCATTATCTCATCCTTCCCGCACTACCTTTTTTTTTATTTGTTCCTTTTTTATTACCTTGAATAGGCTCGATGTTGCATGATAATGTCCTACATTTTACCGTGAATATGGGTACCCTAATTTTACCCCTGTTTTGGGAAAAAACTTTGTTTATAATTATTTTAATTGTTGTTATTAGGACCCTTTAAATACAACGGAATTTTTGTTTTGCCAATATTTTACCCGATATATTAAATTCACTATTAATGTTAAATTCAACTTTTATGTACATAACTTTTATAAACTTTTCCCCCCAAAAATCTCTTTCTTTTTATACAATATAAAAACTAAAAAAATCAAGCTTTTAAAACACGCATGAGAATGGCCCAATTAAAAAAATATTATATTATAATGCTTAGACTGTACACGCTCGAACCCAGGACGAAGCAATTAACATATTCTCACCTATTTACCTCTCTATGCACGCATTAACCATCTCCTAATTTTTTTTACTGGCAACATTTGAACTAATATTTCTTTTTTTCTCTCTCCCTGCTCTCGCCGATGGATGAAAACGGAACGTGTTGTCAAAAATGGAACGCTCTACCAATAATGGACGCACATCGAAAATGGAACGCTCTGCCAAAAATGGAATGTGTCATCGAAATGGAATACTCAATGGAAATGGAAAATGGATTGTGTCAAATTGAAATGGAATTGATTTTTTTGTCAATGAATCTCGTGTTAACTATTTCTTATTTAAATTGATGAATCTGTGATATGTCAAAATGACACATCAATGAAAAATCGAAAATGTACCGTGTCAAATTCTAACGTTTTTCAATGGGATCACACATGTTAAATTCCAATTCAAAATATATAAAACATAAACCTGATTTAAACATTTTTCTAACGTAATTTGAACACAAAAATTCTAAAACACCGACATAAATCCAATCTAAACTATCGAATATCCATTGCAATGGGATTGTGGCCATGTTTGACATGACAGTGGGTGCAGGAAGGTTCGCCCGCGCATTCCAGTACTCCGGTCAAGATTGACACGTTGCAGTTTGTACCCATGAAGACTAACCCCAAGGAGTTCAAGAAGCTGCAGCAGCAGGTATGTGTGTCTTAAATATTAGATTATTTAAAAAAAAACAATAGAAAATTATATGATATTCGTATAACAAACACAGAAAAGATAGCAAAGACACATACAAGACGATAAATATTAAATATAACACCATCTTTGAGCTGCCGAATAGAGCCTAAGGTAATATTTTTAAGGGTCCATCATAAAATAACAAAAATCATATATAATAGTTGCAGCAGTACAGTAGCATTGTCAAATTAAAACTAATAAAATTAGGTATATTTTAAAATTTTCGGACAATCCACACAACAACATCTAGCCCCGTGGCGTTACGGGTAATAAACATCTGATATACTTCATATAATAAAGTGAAATATTTTTATGAAATGTCTTTAATCTAATACGAATTAGCCATAATATTTTACGTATTCCTTATAATATGACCATATTTTACTTATTTCTTATATTAGCGCCCAAGGTAAGGACTGGTAGAGAATGCTTCTAGCACCAAGTCCTCCGTGCCGCCTGTTAATGACCCACTTGACATGTTCAGATCAAAGAGAACCGCCGCGCAGACAAGATAAGCGCTGGACCGCAGTCGCATATCCTGGAGGGAGTCACGTGGGATGAGGCGAGCCGGATGGTCGGGGAGGATGCCGTCAACACGCAGACCGGGGACCATGTGGTAAGTGGCATTAGCTCGAAGACACGAGAGGTTTCACTACAAGATCGAATACAAAAAAGTGAGCATTTAAATTCTAGGTCTAAAGCCTTAAGGAAAAGCTGTGTTGGCAAAAAGCCGTGTTGGCTAAGGGCTAAGTGAGACCACTTTCGACTTTAATTCCGAAGGTCGTGGGTTCAATCAAACCCCGCCGCGCACCGCTGTAAATTTTTATTCTGAAGGTAAACATCGCGAGTAAACCGTCATGTTCCGAGAACTTTGAATAGTTTGAAGGACATGTGACATTCATCGACCCGCACTTGGCCATCGTGGTGAAAGCTAATCTCTCTTGCCAATGGAGAGAAGTCCCTGTGCCCCAGCAGTGGGAACGTAAGTGCTTATGTTACTTAAACTCTATTATTATTGCAGGTGCTGATGGGAGCAGCCTCGAAGGGCATCATCCAGCGCGGCTACCAGCACAACGCGACCATGTACAGCGCCCCCTACGCGCGCAACCCCTTCGACCACGTCACCGACCACGAGATCGAGGACTACAAGCGCGCCGTGGAGCGCAAGGCGCGCGGCCACGACTGTAAGTGTCTCAATACCCCACGGAGTGATTCTGTATGCGAGGAGCGAGTGCGCTAGAGCGTGTTGAACAGTTATATGTGTCTATAATAGAGAGAGACTACAAGCGCGCCGTGGAGCGCAAGGCGCGCGGCCACGACTGTAAGTGTCTCAATACCCCACGGAGTGATTCTGTATGCGAGGAGCGAGTGCGCTAGAGCGTGTTGAACAGTTATATGTGTCTATAATAGAGAGAGACTACAAGCGCGCCGTGGAGCGCAAGGCGCGCGGCCACGACTGTAAGTGTCTCAATACCCCACGGAGTGATTCTGTATGCGAGGAGCGAGTGCGCTAGAGCGTGTTGAACAGTTATATGTGTCTATAATAGAGAGAGACTACAAGCGCGCCGTGGAGCGCAAGGCGCGCGGCCACGACTGTAAGTGTCTCAATACCCCACGGAGTGATTCTGTATGCGAGGAGCGAGTGCGCTAGAGCGTGTTGAACAGTTATATGTGTCTATAATAGAGAGAGACTACAAGCGCGCCGTGGAGCGCAAGGCGCGCGGCCACGACTGTAAGTGTCTCAATACCCCACGGAGTGATTCTGTATGTGAGGAGCGAGTGCGCTAGAGCGTGTTGAACAGTTATATGTGTCTATAATAGAGAGAGACTACAAGCGCGCCGTGGAGCGCAAGGCGCGCGGCCACGACTGTAAGTGTCTCAATACCCCACGGAGTGATTCTGTATGCGAGGAGCGAGTGCGCTAGAGCGTGTTGAACAGTTATATGTGTCTATAATAGAGAGAGACTACAAGCGCGCCGTGGAGCGCAAGGCGCGCGGCCACGACTGTAAGTGTCTCAATACCCCACGGAGTGATTCTGTATGCGAGGAGCGAGTGCACTAGAGCGTGTTGAACAGTTATATGTGTCTATAAAAAAGAGGGACTACAAGCGCGCCGTGGAGCGCAAGGCGCGCGGACACGACTGCAAGTGTCTCAGTACGCCACGGAGTGATTCCGTATGTGAGGAGCGAGTGCGCTAGAGCGCGTTGAACAGTGATATGTGTCTCTAATATAGACTACAAGCGCGCCGTCAAGCTGTCGCTTCCACTATGCTGTAAGTATTATCGTCTTGCCACCGGCATCATCATCATCAGTGGTACGTCTCGAACAGTAATTTATTTTGCTCCTGCTCGAAGTGAGCCGTTGAGTTCGAGTAAAACCGTATGTGAGGACGGATTTTTTTTTAATGTTAGATAATCCTTCATTTGAACACAATATCACCCGATGTAAAGTGACGATGTGGTCTAAGACGGGCATGAAGACCTAGAAGGTAGATGGCTTCTCCGGACCACATTACGAAACACGAAACAATCGCTTCCCGCACTGGCCCAGCCCGGAGGGTGGGGACAAGCCGCGGCCGAAGCCTCCCACCAGAGACTGTTCTTAGCACCACCCGGAGGTCACGTGTAAGGATTCAGAGGGTTAACACTTAAGGACGTGAACAGAAAAAACCGAAACGGAGTTTACAAGTCTCACCGCAAAATGATTCAATACTTAAAGACTGAATGAACAAGACAATATTGTACCTTGACAATGCGCATACAATATTATAGATATATATATCACACACACATACAAACTCACCGTAATAATTGTAATATTTTATAAGTCAAAATGTATTTTTATGTTTGTAGAATCAGGATAATTTGAACAGGAGTCGGGCGTTGGCACTGACACAATTGAAAAGCTTCGGTAGTGTCATCGTATCCTATTTTTAAGTGCATTGTTACTTTTCGCCTGAATAAATGATATAGGTATATATTCTTTTTATCTACTACTAGCGGCCCGCCCCGGCGTCGCACGGGTATAAAATTTTCCCGGAAATTATTCGAATTTTTCTCGCCGTAAAAACCATCCTATCTCTCAAGTTGGATCGAACTGCACATGGTGTGCGAATTTTATTATAATCGGTTAAGTGGTTTAGGAGTCCATTGAGGACAAACATTGCGACACGAGATTTATATATATTAAGATTACTATTTATTATAATTTCAGACGACACAGATCTGTCGGAGTCCGAGGCGATCAGCGGTATGCAGATCACGTCGCCAGCCAGCGCGCCATCTGAGACAGAGGAGGAGTCACGCGATGGTAATATATCTAAGCCTACTAATATTAAATAAATAATAGTTAAAAAAAAGGTGTGTGTGCGATTCACACACGATAGAAGTGAAACTTCAGTAAATCGACGAAAGAATAAGAATAAAAAAAAAGTGTGTGTGTGTGTGTCAGCTACGACGCACGATTGGAGTTTACTCCTTACGAACGGTAATTATGATATATATCGAAAAGAAAAAAATGGTACCTAAAATGAACGCATCTGCTAAAATGTTATGAGAAACAAACATATATCTGTAATTATTTATATAACTTCAATAAAGCGTATGACATAAAGTATGTTACAAAATAATATAAATAAAATACAGCAATACCTCTTTGCGCGATACTTCGTAGTCTCAACTACGAAGTATCGCGCAAAGAAATTTAAATAAAACATTGTATTTGTGTCTCTTACCATTTCCGTTTCATCTTTTTGCATCCGGTTTGAAATCACTACGATTCTATAGAAGTTTCACTTCAAAAACTAAAAACCACGCTTTTTATATCAAACAGCCCATGGCCAAAATGCATGAATGATGATGATATAATTAAAGTATCTCACAAATCACTTATAGTATAAATAGCGGTCATAGAGACCCCGGTATCTCCGCCGAACTTCTTTGTAGTGGTTATGGCTGCTAGCCCGTGGACCCTCGACGGGGGCTTTTCATCTGTCCTCAATAAATCTACAAAGTTTAAACGAAATCTGGCCGTTTAAAGTGGGTCAAAATCGAGCCCAAAGAAGTCGGTTACAAACAAACATACAGACATACAGGTGAAGCTAATAAAAAGCGAAAGTTTGTGAGGATCATATGATAATTTGATGATTTGATTCTTAATTCTTAGTTTTTATTTAAATTAGCTTTAAGTTGACCTGTCTTTGTAGGCATATGCTTCTAAGGAAATAAACGTTTTGACTTTGATATTAATATTGATAATGTCAAGAGGCTCGTGTGATAATTTTAATAAATTTAAGCTTATTACTAAATATTCAGATCACTTGTCTTGTAAAGAATTACTTAGAATTAAATAGATTGTTTTTTTTTTCAGAACACCGCGTCCTTAGGATCGAGACGACCCAAGCGCCCGTCAGAAGTCAGCCTGAAGTCGTATTGAGCGATGGTAAGTCTAAAATTGCCTTTATTGTTATATCAATACTTAGAGTCGAGAACAAAAATATGTATAAACCACCTGTGAATTACAAAAGTAAGCTCTAAGCTTTTGTTACGGGTACTAGACATCTAATATACTTCATATTATAGACTTACATACATAGATATTTTTTATTATACATATTAAACACAGACTTAGATGACGATTTAAAAACGACCGTCAAATCATGGTAAATTGAGATAACATAAATTATAAATCCATTTCAATTATGGGCCTTATTTAGTTACAAAATGGCGAGAAATTGAAATGTATGATTACATAATTTTGTAACTTACAAGTGTATACATATCTTTGCATGTAAATATTGCCTTTTTTTATGGTTGATGAGTTATTTTTGGTTTGTTAAATTTAAGTATTTTCGGTAACCTCTAAATAAATATAAACATTCGTTATTTTGTGAGTTAGTTAATCAGAAGATCAAACAAGATTCTGGATCTGTTTCACCATCTCCTAGTTAAGTTAGACAATGGGTAAAATAAAGAGCTATTTCACTCAGTCATTTAAACTTATCAACTTGATTAGTCAACATTGTTACAGTATTAATAGTTTGTAAACCTAACGAATCGTTTCTGGTTATTGAAACCGGAAATATAATAATATTTATTCAGAAAGTCACTTATAGCTAATGTTGACAAAAATCCTCAAAATTAAATAAATAAATATTTCAATTGTAATTTAAGTTATATTACAATTAATTATTTTAATTGTAATATAACTTAGATGTGTTATTGTGCCTGAACTAGGAGAATCCTGTTTTTCAGGAATAAAATTATTTCCTACAAGTTTATTTTGTATTACAGTGTTTTAACTAATTTAACGCACATGTTGCTCTACCATAGTTGTTGTATCAGTACAATTACATAGATTGCAAATTAATATGACTTAACAAACACTGAGATTTTTACTTTAATAGAAAAACACCCCTCAATATCATAATTTTTATATTTATTTCGAGGTTATAAATCTTTTGAATGTTTGAAGTGACCTTTTTGAACTATCTCTGCATGTACCAATAGCATCGTAAATTTTTTGTAGTTGACACAACCGATTTCTTGAATTCTGAACGCGCGCACGCTGACCGGACAAAAGGTACGACATTTTATATATATATATATGTCTATATTGTGAAATTGTCTGTATTTATTCTAGCTGGATGATGATGGTAAAAAACACACAAAAATAATTAAATTAATTCAATTATTTAAATCCAAAGAAAATATAATATGATTAATGCAGTCTTTACCTTCTGTGCTAGATAAATATATATCAAACAGGATTTGTATGGATACAAATTATAAATATTCAAATTAAACCTTTGTATTGAATCAGTTACCATTGCAGAAAACTGAATTTAAACATTGAAATATGTCGAGTTGTTTAATACATCTATGGCCTGTTTTACCATCTCCGGGTAAAATTAGACAAGGGTTAAAATATAGAGCTATTTAGCTCAGTCATATGTGACGAAGCGAGACATAACTAACCTTTGTTTAGTTTACTCGGGTTTAGTGCAATAAGCCCCTAGAATTTATTTAAAACAAATAAATAAAATTATTATATCAAAAACTATAAACCAAACAACTGAAGTTATATTTTATTTTGATTAATTTGTCAGTTTCATAAATAAAAAAAGAAAATCAAGTTAGAATAAATATGGACAATGTTTTGTTTGGTATGGGATTTCTTATTTCTTGAATAAGGCATTTTGGTTCTAACACTAATATATTTTTTTCTAATTTGTTGCCTAAAACTTTTGCGTTTAAATATAACTTTTAACTTATTTCTATCCGAATCCATACTAACTTATCTTTACTTTCTTATGAGCTAAATGATGTTTTTGAATTGTAAAAGTTTACAAAATATTGGTTTAGATTCAGGCATTTTTGCAAGATAACAAATATAAAAAAGTATACATATTATCATTCAGTTAAAAAAATACTGTACAAAAAACTACATTTTACATGTTTTACTGTTGGGGTTGGGGGTTTTGATTTTGACTTTCACAAACTTTCAGCTCACTTTTGTTGAAAACTGAAATGAAACAGAAACTGAAATTAATATATTTTTATTGGGCTATTTCTGAAGTGCAGAGATAACTTATACTATATAAGACTTTTTTATATTATAAGTTATCTCTGCACATTTTTGTTGATGAGATTAATATAAATCACTTTTCAAATGACCTAATCTTGCAAATCTGCCTGCTACCAATCTACAATTTAAAACACCACCTAGCTACCTACTAACAACTGTCTCCTATCCCAAGACACCCGTGATCCGATGGTATTGTCAGATGACGATGTGTTCCTACCGTCCCAACCGCGCCCGATCGTCTCTCGAGCCCATCATAGAGGTGAGATTGTGTTGGGTAGTGTGTGTTCATGTTGGGTAGTAAAATTATCTCATGATGGGTAGTGAAATTTCATGTTAGGTATTAAAGTGTTAATTAATTCGGTGATAGGATAGAATCGGCTGCTCAGATATCACATGCTGGATAGTATAAGATATCCAATGTTTTGTGGTAAAATGTCTCATGTTGGTAGTAAAATTTTACCTAATATTTTAAATACAAAAAGGTCTTTTGTTGTAAAAAAATTACCATTTTTTTTACAACAAAATCTGCTGTTCAGATATTTTATATTTGGTAGAAAAATAATCTCAAGCTAGGTTGTAAAATTATCCCATATTGGGTAGTAAAATATTCATAAATCCTGGGGATCACAACCGTTAATTTTACGATGGATGGATATGTCACAAAATCTCTTTGAACTACCTAGTGTACCTACACTAGGTAATGATAACCTTAAGTCTTAAGTATCCCTTAAGTAAGCTGTGAGGGGAGGCTGTTACGAGCACCTGTCTTCTTTTCTGTTAGATTGAATATCTCTCCATCCCGTTCAACGCTCTCTTTCTTAATCATGATAGAAAGAAGTTCTCACATCATTACCATGTTAAGTAGTAAATTAATACAATATTTCATGTTGGGTAGTAAAGTTTTATAATTCAAAGACCCAGTCCTCCTGCGAGACTCCGAGGTATTCCTCGACTCGAGCGCGTCGATGTCTTCAAGCACTGGACTATCCCCGCCGCCGCAGCGACCAGCGCGGGTGGTTGTCCGCGCTGACACTGCCGCTGTGGCTAATAGAGTTATAGGTATAGGTGGGGGGTTGGGTCGATTGTCCACTGTCTCATGTGCTGACAATGTTTCGTTGAATATCCGCAATCTGTTTCATATGTAACGGGATATTTACCATTATCTATTTTTAATTTTCATAATAACACCGACCGTAGCGGAAATATACATATTATATGAAAGTTTTAATATAAATTATCTTGCTCTTTTAAAAACGTGGTATATTACATGTTAGGTAGTAAATGTGTTCAATTATTCATGTTGGACGGTAAATTCTCATGTTCTTACCAAATTCAACATCACCACCATGTTTGGTAGTAAATGTAATATAAAATTATCGGGAAACTCAAAAAATATAAAATGGTAAATATGCCGTTATAAAATATGCTTCCTAGAATATGGGCGTATAGTTTGTCGTTTTGCAAATTGTCCTAGAGATTAAGTGAGCGTTGATATAATTACTTTCGTTTCTCATCGGGGACTCTGTATTTCATCTGCTTCGTTGAACATGGGAACATTTAATTTAGTTTGCAATGGTCTTGAGTTTATAATGAGTGTCGCAACGCATGTCTTCGGTGTACTAAATGCGGGAGAGAATGATAATAGGGGCAGTGCTATTTAAATACAGTCCCACGCAGGGACCATATACAATACAAAACACCTCTTCACTGTGTGAACAAGACTGTGTTTGACTTCACTGTGTCACCAATTTTGGACCACACACCTGAACTTTGGTGTGAAGTGGTTCAAATGTGAATTAATGGTCCAGCATTGGGAACTTAAATAGAGGTCCTACTCCGGTACATCAAGGAGTTGGGCTGGTTAGGCATGGGGTTATTGCACAATACACTCTAGAGCGAGACATCTGTGCAGTCCTAAGTTCCCCCAACATGTATGATATGTGTGAATATGCTTGTTAATAAAGCATATAACAACTTGATCGGGCTGGCATTTAAACAGCGCTTCTCCTGATTTGTTTTGGTCTGACCCGAGTGTGTCTAAGCTTTAAGTATGCATTGGTGGTTTATAATAAGAAGGGTTCAACTGTTTATTGATGCGTATACAGTTGAAAGTATTGTCCTCACAAATATTCGTTGAGTTTTTGAGGTTTCGCGTTCCCCTGTTTTATTCGAGTAGGTTTTGGAGATATTCTTCAATGGTTCATGATATTAGGTGTTGATAAATGTCTCGCTTGATGATCATCGTAGATTATAGACAGCTGACGGATCATGGTGTGTTAATTTAATTAAATATGAGCTTAAGATGAATATGACATTAGCATGGTCACTGTTTGCATTGTTTGTCTGCTGAAATATCCAGGGTGGAACTTTTAGAAGAAGCCCATAAAGCAAATATTGCCTGTTCATTCAACTTAAATAAATAAATATTTCCGGACAATCCACACAACAACTTCTAGCCCCGTGGTAAGCTTTTAGCTTGTGTGACAGGTACTAGACATCTGATTTACTTAATTAAGGCATTCAGACTGAGTGCTTCCTTCATCTTAGGCTCAAATTGACATTAAAAGCCCTATACTAAAACCTAGCCTTGTTTATTATCCTTAGTCAATGTCTTAGTCAAATTCTAGCAGCTATCTAGTAAAAGGGTTCGAACATTTTTGGTTGGAGCCTGGCATACCTAAGTGATACGGTTTATGAGATATATGAGTCAGAAAAAAGAAAAATAAGGTAAAGTAGAACATAGCTCAGGGGACAGATATTTTCTATAGTTTTAGACCCAAATCTCAGAAACCGTATCACTTGGGACATTTGACCATAGAACACTTTTTGTTTGTAATCATTTACTCTGTCGATTGACATGAGTTTCATCACCGGCCGCCGCATCAATTTTTTTTCAAAATTGCGGTCGGGTAGGTATGCCAAAGATGTTCGATGCTCTTTCTCGCATTGACCAAGAATTATGGACAAGACTTGTTTGCACCTCGCTTGCATGCTTTATTGCTTACAGGTGAAGCTAACGAGCCGCTGTCCGCTAACAAACGCACAATGCACGCCTTCAATAGAAACGCTAACTTTGACAACATCGTAAAAATTTACGACGATACCAAACACCCTAGATGTAAGATCAGTCTAAAAAAACAGCTAGATGCCATAGACCATACTAGCTCACGATCTAGTCTATCTTCCATCCCATCTATAGAGTGGGACGCAAAATGCAGGACGGACTACGCACTGCGAGCTAAGTCTTTGCCTAGGCAGAGAGTTAGCAGCCTAACCAAAATTTATAGAACGCAATCTCACAGTGGCTTCATAAATTCCTACTTAAAATACCCCGAGCCTTTGCACTATCATATACCTAGATGCAAATCATGCGGGACTGTAAACGCTGAAAGATCTTTCCAAGAATATAGCAACAAAAAAATTCCGATGTCCCTCTACCTGTCTGTAGATAATATCCACCAGGGATGCATGGATGAAACGGAGAGAGTTAAAGTGAAAGAAGCTGTAATACCAGCGTTTAAGGTCCAAAGTACTCCTGAGTTTGTTGAAAGTCAGGAATTTAACGAGGATAATTATCTGGGAGAGTTGAATAGCTTTGTTTCTAACAATCAGACTGTTATAGAAAAGGCCAAAGAGGTGGAATGTGCTAGAGATGATAACAGCGAAACACAAAAGGCTGAATACGTGCAAATTGATAGTTGTGATTTTGATAATACGCTGGAAACCACAGAAGGCGAATATCACAGTTTCACGGATGATTTTGAAGAGGCATACGAGAGTCCAGTCAAAGATCTCGTAGAGAAAGACATTAGGGACTATTCTGTCCCTATTGACTTCTACTGTGAGGATTACAACAGAAGAAGCGACGATAGTCCGAAGAAGTCACCGTTTAAAATTGATAGGAAGACTGAGGATGCGAAAAAGTCGCCTTTTAAAACCAGAGAGTCGTTAAATTTATTAGAGCCTATACTGGAAGAGTCTAAGAGCTCGTACGGTGATGATTCTGGGGTCTTGTCCGAAAAACGTGATTCCGATGTTAATTTAAAAGTAGTGGTTGTTGATTCAGAGTCTAATCTAGATAATGCGAATAAAAGTACTAAAGTTGTTACTATAAATGAACGTATAGTACATAGACAAAACAAAGTTGAAGAAGATATTCATTGTGACCCTAGCACGCTCTCTAAGCTAATCACAGATGAGAATATCGATGATCATAAAGTGTTAACTTGTGATATCTCACCAAATAATTCAGAAAATGTTGACTCTGTTGTTCTAAAAACAGATGTATTATTTTCCAATCCGGAAGCTTCTGATGCCCTTCCCGTCCAGGAATATAATGATGAAATTAAGGATGACACAAATAAAAAGATAAATGAACCAAACGACTCAGATGATAGGGATTTGAGCGCTGTTGCTGTCGAAGAAACTAGTGCCTATTTAACCGAAGTAACTATAGACAATGTTACGCACTTAAGTGACAATGAAAACGATCAAATAGACAATGGGGCTGAAGAAGGAATTAGTGTATATGCTAGAGATGTTGTTGAAGATGTGTACGTAGATAACTTGCAGACCGAATTATATGATGAACACGAAAACATATATGTTAAAGATAATCTAAATAAAGCACCAAATGTTGTGAACGATGGTCATCTAGATAATAACACGATTGAAGTGAATGCCTTTTCTTCTAAGATTGCTGTTGAAACAGATGTCAAATTGGAAATTCTTTCTGATATACATTTAAATGTTGATGATGAATTGTATATAGAGAACTTACAGATAAACTTACAAGATGTACCTGAAAATGTAAGTATTGAACATGAAGACAATGCGCCAGTTGATATCAATGCCAATTCTCAAGAAACTAGCAATGGAAATTCTAATGAGGGCACATCGAGCGTTCACTCTAATGAACAAATATATGCTGAAGATGTTTCGGAAGATAAAGTTGATAAAATGTATCCCGATTATATAGACGAAGAACTTAAAAGAAAACTATCATCTTCTAATCAGACAGAAAAAGAATCTCTAGATGATTTGGTAACTAAAAATACACGTGAAGACGTGTCTCATATTACTGAAAAACAAAATCTATTTGCTCCAAATCCAGCTATAGTTTGTGTTGAACCTAAAAGTAGGGATATTACCGTATTGAACTTAGAAAAGAACACGGATAACTTAAAAAGTTTATTAATTATAAAAGAACTTGAAACGAAAGATGTGAGTTCTGATATAACTCAAATAAATGTCGAAAATGATCGGTTACATTTTAAAAGCAATGATGCTAGAAAAAGCTCATTAGAACACACATCAAGTTCTATTGGAACGGTCAGCTTTAATTCAACGATAGAATTTGAAAAATTTGAAGCAATATCAGAGCTGCTTACAAATTTGTTAAATAAAATTGACTATGAAGGGATTGGTAGAGATTTCTTTGAGAAAACCGAAAAGAAACACACCATTAGTTTCTTTGATGACCATAATGATCAAAAGGAATCAAATAGTCAAGAAACAATTGATGACGTGTGCAGGTCACTGGATGCGTGTAATAATAATGAGCAACAGGACAATGAAGAGCATTTTTCTATGACAAAACTAATTCAAGACATTGAAGCGCAGACAGGCATCTTGAATGAGACAATACTGACTGACAATAGTGATAGCAGCATACCAGAACCGTTAAAGATAGCTGAAAGTCTGCTGTATTATATATTCGATCAGGTGTTAGTGGTTGCAAAAGAAAAAAACAAAAAGTCAAATACCAAAAAGGTTGTAACAATAGCGGAAACGGAAGACATCTTGTTCACAGCGGAATGTTTGTGGCCTGAATTAAATCACCGTGGAATAAACTATTCTATTGAGGAAAATTCTAATACTAATCTAATAAGTGATGAAATTCATCAAATAAGTGAACCGGACCCAGCTGATCATGCAATCAATTTAAAAGATCTTAATTTTGATGAACAACAAAATTTTGAGAAGGCGGACGTTAAATATACAGACAGCTTTGAGTCAAACATAGTTGAATATGCCAATAAACTTGAAATAACTAAATACAATGTAGTTACGCAAAACATTAATGATACGCTAAAGCAACCATTTTTCATTGGAAATGTCGAACAGTTCTACGATAAAGATGGTTATGTCCTAAAAGAACCATTAGAACTATCTACCTTCTGTTGCCCTTTGAACACAGTCGAACAAGAATCGACAAGTCTTCAATATGTAAGCGATGATAGATATGGCGACAAAGAAAAATATTGCGAAGAAATGCAATTATTATTGGAAATTAATCAAGGAAGGCCTAATACTGATGATGACACAGTGATTGTATCAGATCACCAACATAATGTAATACGAGAAAAATATGATGAGGAAACACATTTGGAATTAGCATCATCCATAAACGAATCAAATGACGTTGAATCTTTTGAAAACTCAGTGAGATATTTTAGAGAGTCAGTAGAAATGGCACTACATAATCCAATAGAATTTGAACCCAATGCTAACCGACATATTGATGATTATTCAACGACTGACGACGAGGACTGTAAAGAGCTATCTGATAATAGCATTGAAATTGCTGATGACATTGTGTTTGCTGCGTTCAATCGAGCATTGCAGAACAAAAATGTAACACACCACCGTCCAAAACATAATCTTTACGATATTTCCGAAGATAATGCTAAAACAGATATCGACTACAAACACGCCATCAATAAGTTAAAAGAAAACGACAGGCTTGATTTCAACAAAACATACAACGTGAAAACTGATACAGAGTCTAAATTAATGATCGATTCAATCGAAGAAATCGCCTGTGCAAACGATACACTAGATAAACAAGATAAATTGAACACAGCTTTTGTACACGACGTTTTTTGTAGCCATGCCTCATCACCGCAAAAGAACACTAAAGCCTTTGACACTTGCGATGCATCACCGATACGTAAACCCAGCACTAGCTTCATCGGTCAAGATCTATCGCTTTATGATAAAGATGACACGATTCTCGGATCTCCATTCGTAAAACAAACTGCCGTTCTATCTATGTCTCAAACAGAGAACTCTGGTGGTGTTAAATATTGGCTATCATTTGATGAAACCAACGAAAGTAATACTAGCATCAATTACGCTAGACGAAGTCTTAGAAACACTGATAATATCGTCCCTAGCTTTTATAGCTTCGACAAAAACTCCAAACGTTCAGTCCTAGTCGAAGAAGTCAAGAATGAAACAGTATTTATAGAGAAATTTGAGGAATACCATAATTTATCATCGTCGAATACATCGAAATACTACGAAACATGTGATTCCATACAAGAAGATTCGTTCAAAATGCACCGCAGTCCCCACGGGAAACGGGAATTTAGTCTTTTAAATGACATTGACAGTTCTGAAAAGAGGTTGCTGTATAAAGTGCAAAGGGGAGGGGACAATTTGTATAGAACTTGGCCACCGTTTGACGACACTCTGTTTTACAGATTAATTTCTAAATTCAGAATGTCTGAAAGTTTTGATTCTAGTGAACTGGACCGGGCTAGGTTAAATGACAGCTTATGAAGGCTGAGTGTGTAGATGATCGTAGGGAATATGCACGTATTTTTTTACTTCTTTAATCGTTTTCTACTAGTTACATTTAAAATAATATAAAATCTCCGATTCCAACTCTTTAGCTCCCTTAAAAGTAAAAATTCATACTATTTTGTAATGTGCACGTGATGCGCTTTCATTTGAGACCCCACTCGAGTATATTCGCAGGTCACCCCTCATTACTTTTAAACGGGTTAACCGATTTTCATCAAACCTGCTTAGGAACACTCGCGCAAAACTCTCTTTCATACAAAAGAAAACATAATTCAAATCTCTTTGTCCGTTCGGGAGCTATGATACCACAGACAGACAGACACACGTCAAACTTACAACACCCCTCTTTTTGCGTCAGGAGCTATAAATAAAAAATAAAACAGATTTTAAAGTCGTGTGCATATTTTCTATTGTATCTTTATTTAACTGTCTCCTACGTTTGTGTGAGATCATGTGTGGTGTTTTGTATGTAAGTCTAAGGTTATGCTTGCCTGTTTAACGTTTTTTTAGTTTAATTTGTTATAAATGGTTTTTTTTTATAAATTTTTATGCTTTTTATGTTGTACGTTTCATTTTATGTTTGTAATATATAAAATAAATGTTTTAATACTGGCTCAAAAAACTTGCAAAACGTATCATTCAAAGCTATTCTCACATTTCTCAAATTCAAATAAAGTTTATGTTTTATGTGCCAAGTAAAAAGTATTATGAAATAGAATGTATATAAATAGGTTGCATGTTATTAAATAAAGCTACTACTGTCTCAAAAGGGATAGCACATTATTGTAAGCTGAGTCAATAGGCATGATGACCTTATATAATAAATTTAACTTTAAAATTTAAGAAAAACCCCCGTTTCCAATGCTTTAATTTCCTTAAAAGTAAAACACTATAATGTGCACGCGATGCGCTTTCATTTGATACCCCACTCGAGTATATTTGCAGATTTTCTTCTTCCCCACTCTCACCCCTATAACTTTTAAACGGCACAACCGATTTTCATGTTACATGTCTAAGAACACTCGAGCCAAACTCACCTTTCATACAAAAAAAAAACTAAATTGAAATCGCTTCATCCGTAAGCTACGACAGACCGACAAACACGTCAAAATTATAACACCCCTCATTTTGGTCGGGGGTTAAAAATATCTTTGTCTACATAGTGCCATCTCTTTTCATATGCCCTTGGTTTCATTAATGTTTGTATGTTGTGTGGTTTTCCAATGCTTTGTGTTATTAAATTAAGTTTACAATATCTCTGCATTTGATTTAATATTTTCGTTCTTGTTTTTTACTAATTCCGCACCTTTAGAAGACATGTTTTGATATTTTCTTATGACTACTTGATAAATAATATTTTGAACGTTGTAAAAATACTTAATAGCACGTCCCTGTGATTTGATTTAATTAATTAATTGAGGTAATTTAATAAATTGATCCGTCACCAATATTGCATTACAACAACGCACGTATTATCACGATCTTTTATTAAACGATTCTCTAAAAATACTTAAATATAATTTTAGTTTAATTAATTATCAAAACATGAATTCTAAGCTATTTTAATTGCAACTTGCATGAAAGCTGGAGGATGGTTTAAACAGAATCGCTTCGTTGTTATGCGAAGTAAGTGCTTTTTTATGTTCTTATATTTTATTTTACTCTTCTTTTTAATTTATTTATGTCTTAGGTTAATGTTATAGAAAATAATGTCTGGAGTGGTTTTTGGCTTTTTTTTTGTTTATTTTTTTATACTTTTGTTAAAATGTTAGTTTAACTGATAACGAAACATTAATGAGATAATTCTTTAAAGTTAATACGTTTATTTCCACAGAAGCACAGGGCATACGTGGACACTTAAATTCACTTTGGTCAGTTCAGCAGTGTTAGTGTGAATTTGTAACCACAAAATTAACTTTTATTTCAGTTCGGTTAAATTCTACGAGCAATTAACATTATCTAAAAATCCTCAAATATCTACCATAGTAAACATTTTGTCATCTACCATAGTAACAATTTATACGGTTAAGCATTTTTTTTTAAAGTATTTATGAGTTTCTATTGTTTTCAGGCGAGCACACTGTCAATGGGGACCATTCGGACGCTCATCAGAGTACATTCTCACACAGCAGTAAAGAGGTTAGTTTGTTTTGTTAATGAGTTATGTGCATTTTTAGCATTACTTAAAAAAATGGGTTTTAAAAGGGGGTTTTTGTCGTTGCCATTATGATCTCGGGGCCCAAAATATGTCCATGCCTAATTTAAAACTAGCTGGTTTCAAAATTATGACATTATGAACAAACAAGTGAATTCAGTTAAACTTGTTCATGCTATAAATTCTTCATGTCTTTTATCAAAATCACCCTCAACATTATATAATATTTATTTCCTACAGGGCTCCCCCTCAAAGGAGATTTCTACTGAGGACTCTCCGAAGAAGGATAAAAAGAAGAAGAAGGGGCTCAGAACGCCCTCCTTCCTTAAGAAGAAGAAGGAAAAAAAGAAGGAAAAGTCAAGCACGCCGCAACCCGCCTAAGTGTAAGTATTTCTTCAATGTTTCTGTGAAGCTGTCAATTTTAGTAGTTACAGTCAACAGCAAAAGAAGCTGATGGAATAGGGTCCCAAAATAATGAATACAATCATCATCACCCTATTAACGTTTCCACTCCTGGGACACAGGAACTTCTCTCTTGGCGAGAGAGATTAGGCCTTAATTCACCACGCTGGCCAAGTACGGGTTGGTGAATGTCACATGTCCTTCAAACTCTTAAAATTTGTCAGTACATGCCGGTTTGCTCACCATGTTAGCCTTCACCGTTATAGCACGTGTTTAAAGCGCACATAAATTTTTCTAAGTTTTGTAAAACCAAACAATGGAAATAAATCATTTTGTATCTTGTATCTCAAGAAGAAAAATCCAGAGGTGCGTTCATTCCGAAGGCGGGGATTGAACCCACGACCTTCGGAATGAAATTATATGATATCATGATATTCGGATGATGAATTTCGGAATGAATACAATAAATTAAATCAAAAGTAACAGACTTCTGTAGTTTATAATGAAGTATAGGAACGAATAACGTATCTTATGGAGAGATTACATTTATTTCAAACCCCGCTGTTATTATGATCATTCAACTTTTGACTAATTAAAACTTCATTTAGAACTGACCATTGCTATAACTTGTTACATTGAGCACGTCACGCCAGGAGATGTTTTGGAACGTTGATTTTAATCACCTACTTATGCTGTTGTCTGTATATTCACACATTTCCTTAAAACCACAAAGTTGCAAGAAATTATTTTTTTCCGAGTTATTATGGTAAGTAATTGCAAAAATCATGTAATGATGAATTAAATTCAAATACTTTACGATTTTGGTTTCCTTACCATGGGAACACCATTAGGATACTCCCTTTCCAACAAAAAAAAATTAAAATCGGTTTATAAACGACGGAGTTGTACGCGGACATCCATAAAAAAGAATAAAAAATAGATTTACGGTCGAATTGAGAAACCTCCTTTTTTGAAGTATGTTAAAAATGATTATTATATATTTTGTTCAGAATAAGAATAATGTTTAATTGTTAATCTTCTTGTCTTATTTCCAGGTAGAGCCGTATAAAACACACTGCCATCGCTTCGAACGTAACTTAAGACAAAACGCGTAACTTTAAAACAGCTTTACAGTGTGTAGCCGTGATGTACATAATTGTGTGAAACACGCTGAGGCGTCCGCCATTTTGTAACTGACAGATACTGACCTCATTTCTGACAGGTGTCATCTGTGGCAGAATGGAATTAGAGTTTTGCCATGATTTTAAAAGTTTAACTGGTTTTTAAAGTTTGATCTTTAAGATTTTAACTTTTTTAGAGTGAGATTCGCAAAGTAAAAAATTCAAGTTTGGTGAAGGGTAAAATTAGATTTTATTTTACTTGTTAATTTCGTTCATTTGGAAAGAAAACATGCTACTATTATGTTCTAAACGTTTAAAATATGAGCATATTATCAAGGCCGTATTTTAACTTGTTCACTTCTGTTTAACATTTTATAATGAAATTGATAGATTTTGACTACTAAAAAATCGTGTAAAAAACTCTAATTTTGTTTCTGATATTCGAAATTCTAGATTCTTTATAGAAACGTGTTTAGTGGCTTGAGTGAACGTTGCCTTGTAGATTTGTAAAAGCGATGTCTAAATTTATTAAATGAGGGATTTTCGATTTGCTTTTATAATTAAAAGTTGTTTCGATTGCCTCAATAGCTGACACTATAAATATGCGTCGTCATATTTGAGTAAATTATATTCTTAATAAGATTTATGTATTTCATTGGCATTAATTATTCACTTGTGACAAGTCGGGTGTGCTCAGCTTTTTGATTTATGGTGGATAAAATATACTACGAGGCAGATAGTAAGTCTATTTATACAGAACCAACTGAACAACTTCGTAAGAAATTATCTAAAAACCCTCATACCATAACCCACGGATGTAACACCCAAATAAATGACGGATATCATTTGTTTAATCAAATAAGTAACTGTTAATGTTATATTTATAAAATTTTAATTAAAATGGCGGATAAGTAACGCTCAATAGCTCTGCTATTTGATAATGAGCTCTATGATCTGGTTTAAAGGGTCATAGTCTCATACCCACCTGTGGGCGTTTTATTTGGTGCACTGTAGTATAAGATTTTATCTTTTTAATATTATCGCCAGTGCTCTTAAATGTCGCTATAGATGGCGTTGCCTGAATCATTATTTTCTAGCTTAAATTCACTTGAAATATATAGATATAAAAAATATTAATTATTACAAGTTTCATGTTACGAAGATTGTTTACATCATCATAATTCTAAAACTTTTAGCTTAAATAATGAAGCTAAAAGTTTTGAAATTTAATGACACAGTTAATTACTTCATTAATGTTTATGTTTTTGTAAAGTATGTCTTAATATACACATGATAAGGTTGATGACGCTAAAAGTAAACTTACAAATCCCTGTTAAAGAAAAAAACATGTATAAAAACAACTTGTTGATATTGTTGACAATGTTGAAAAATATTTCAAGTCTATTTCGGCTAGATAATAAATGTTGCTCCCTATTGTAAGCGACGTATTTCATTCAGATATTTATTTTTTTATTTCATTGGAATGACTTGCCGATTTTTTTTACATGGAATTATTTTTTATTATTATTAGTTTTTTAGTGCGGTTTGGTCGG
Source organism: Gymnoscelis rufifasciata (assembly GCA_929108375.1). Taxonomy (NCBI): domain Eukaryota; kingdom Metazoa; phylum Arthropoda; class Insecta; order Lepidoptera; family Geometridae; genus Gymnoscelis; species Gymnoscelis rufifasciata. The sequence continues at coordinate 5,940,774 of OV815332.1, read as the reverse complement.
AATATCGGCAGCTTAGTTATTAAATACTGTTTGAAGTTTTTAATTAACTAAAAAGTAAAAAAATTATGCATTTGTAAAGGTAGGTAAGTTTTTAAAGATACCTCTCATGTTTGTTACTAAATCTTATAGTACAACTTTTTATAAGATGGTAGTTTTTTAAAACTACACTAGATAAGTTTACAAATTAAGCTAAAAACTTGATTCCACATCCAATGCAGCTTTTGCTATTAAAAAAATATACAACATGACATGTAGCTAATAATTGGTTACAATCGCTTAAATATTTTAAACACAGTTTATGCGGCTACTCTACGCATTTATGAAGCTCGAGTATGTGTTTTTCGATATTATTATGATAAATTTTACATAATTCTTATGATTCCTTATGACCGACCAAAATCGCACTAATTTTGGTGCATTCATTAATTATGTTAGGCATATAATGCTTGCACGGATCTACCGCCATCTGTGCTTTTAATATTATCATTCTTGCATTATCTTTAAACATTCGACGGGTTTAATATTTTATAATCCAAAAACGATAACTTAAATGCTTTAAGAATGTTGTGCGTGATATGAATGTCTGATTTAACTTGCATTGATTTTGAACGACAAATAATGAATTTTTAGTTTGATATTTTAATGTAAATAAAGTTGATTAAATACTCGAATGTTTAAAAATAAAACAAATCTAAGATTATATAAAATAGACTATTTGGTGACATAAATGTATATTCTTTGCGATTATCGAACAAAAAATCTAAAATGTACTTTACCTTAAAACGTTAGAAAATATAATTGTGTTACTAGATAGCTATTGTTTTAATATAAAAAATATAATATATGTTAGCACTGTAATTAAGAATTGGCTAGCCTACGTTTGTAGAAACTTTTAAATTATCATTTTTATTATTGGAACGAAATTCTTTTGTGTCAGCTTGACTTTATTTTAATCTAAAAAATGGTTAATTTCGGTTATGTCTATTAACATAATTAAAATTCAAGATATGGGAGATTTAAGAAGTCAAGGTGAAAAATATATATATTATTATTATTTTGTACATTATTTTTACATGCGGGATAAATAAAATATTATTTTATTTTCCTACAACCCGCTTCAATTTGACATTACCTAGATCAGTCTAGCGTTCTAAAATGACAAATTGACTTATTATATTTATTGCTTGGAATAAAATTTTAGCGTCATCAAAACTTTTCTAAATTATTTAAATATTTTTAGCTATACGTAATGATTATAGTAATTTTAATTGTTATTGTGTTTTGTATTGTAATATATTTTATTCTGAGCAATATATTTGTCTGTAAGAGAAATACATTTATGAAAGCGTAAATCAATTGACATTTTTTTGCTATTTATAATCATAGTATCATTATTTTTGTTTTATTTTTCTAAAAGAACTGTGTAACATTTTATTTTAACCCTCTGTGCTAGTATTATTTGGAATGATTTCTTTAAAGGCAGTAATTTTTGTATCACTATATTATTTTTTATGCATGTAACCATTTTTATAGTTTAAGTACCTACGTATTTAAGTTTTGTTAAAATGTTGGACAGTTCTTGTTTAATTCTGTCACAAAACAGATTTTAAAATGGCGACGTTATTCTAAGTAAGCTTACGGACGTTATGTTATGATTTTTTGATGTAACGTGTTTTTTTAATATATGCTATTTCGAAGATTATTAAACTTGTGTTTCATTCTGATAGTTGTATATATATAATAGTCGTGATGACGTCATGAAAAATTGGTATCCTATTTTGCCCTTCAGTTCGTCCGTCAAAAAATACTGGACACAAATATTTCGCTTTATCAATTTTTAATAAAAAGGTGCCAAGTTATAGATTAGAACGTTCCGGAGTACCTAGTGATGTATAAGTTCAGTACATATTGCTCGAAACTTCAATGCAATGTATCATCTTGATTTTTCGTTTGCAAGAAAAAGAAAAAAAAAAGGTGTGTGTACGATTCACACACGGTAGAAGTGAAACTTCAGTAAATCGACAAAAGAATGAGATGAATAAAAAAAAATACTGTGGTTAAAGATTTTGTTCGGGCGGTCACCCATCCAAGTACTGGCGTTCCGGAAAGTTGCTTAACCTTGTTAGCGTTTAAGATTGGCTTACCTGACGTATTTCCGTTGCATCCGGTCTGAAATCACAACGATTCTAAACAAGTTTCACTTCAAAAATATGGCTACAATTAATAATTAAAATTTGTGTAGAAAAAACTAAGACGAAGTAACGTAGCTTACCAGCGAGATGCGGGAATCGAACCCGCGTCTCCCATTATATATGGATAATGAAAGACGTGACTTTGTTTCTACACACATTAAGAATATTAGTGTCAACCTACATATAAATAGGGTTTATCACTTTGTTAAAAATAGGTAAACTTTTTTAAATAATTTTAATAGCGGACTAATTATTTTACTCATCTACCTAATCGGTACTTAATCTACGGTGAGAAAATACAAATCCTAACTGTACCTATGTTTGTGTTGTGACGCTCAAACGACTGAACTGTTTTGGCTAAAATTGTGCATGGAGCATGAAGACCTAGAAGGTAAATGGCTTCTCTGGACCACACCTTTTCACCGCCACGGTCGGCTATACTTGACATTACAAATTGAGATCACTACGCCAGCGACGTCATATGACGACCAAAACTACTCCAAATGAAAAAAGAAATACAAAATCTTCTAACAGTTAGTTCTGCGTTTTATTTATCCTTAAATGAACATTGTTTTAGTAATTATACATCTATACTAAAGGTTTATAAGAAAAACCCCTAGTTGTATAAAATTTCGTTGATGAAACATTGAAATAAAATCCCGTCAGCGGGCGTGATTCCGCACGCCATTGTCGACAGGAGCCGACCGCTAGTGTTGTGGTATACAGCTACCAACCGAACGTGATAAAAAATAGACAATTTACATTTAATTATCATAATTATTATTTATAACAGGTTCGTTCTCATGATATAAATAATAAATATCTATTATGATATCTTAATAAATCCAAACTTAAACTCTGCAAACGCACAATGAAAAAAAAAAGATTTATGAGCAGGATCGATAATTCATAACCGCCATCAAAGCACATCACTGTTTCGTCATCCCTTATCAGTGTAGCGTACGCCGTGGTCGGGAATACTCGACTATTAGTGACGTCATAAGCGTGAGAACACAATTTAGTGACGTGCAAGTGCATTCCTAGTGGGTATGGCCGATGTTTTGAGCACAGAAGAGCTCCTTCGCATCTTGGAAGGAGTTGAAGAGCACGATAACTATTTTCAGGTGAGTGATTATCTGCTATTGATTTAGAATTCATAAGTATAATCTAGGTGTTTGTAGGTTCATAGATCTCTCGTTTCAAACATCGACAAAAGCATGTTTCTGCTTCGAAGCACACAGGTTCCCTGTAGTTCGGTGGGTAGGCAGGTACATTACCAACCTACATTTTATTTCTTTCATGTAATAGGTATGAGAGTAGGGCTGGGTGCCTACGTTGGGAACGGACGTACTAGATAGGTGGGTACTTTCATCATTGGTAAGTAGGTAGTGTAGGTACCTAAATTGGTTCGATTATGAGATAGGTACCTTACTTACGCAAGGAAATAATTACGTGGACAGAAAATCAATAAAATATGTTAGATGGATAGGTAATGCGTAGAAATGATTTGTTTATGACAATTTACAATGAATAAAGAATGAAGGAAATAAAATACTTTATTAGCATTCATGGTACAATAACGGTTAGAAAGGTCATTGACCGTGACTTCGACCTACCTACCAAGAACACAAATTCTAGCACTAAATAATAATAATGCAACATTCACCCGATACGGGGATTCTTTCTTCAGTCATAAACTGTTAGTTTTTATCTTCTTACAATAAGGCCGCCCATTCTGCAATTCTGTTATTTCTCTTTCCCTGTATTGTGTTTGCAATAAAGTGTATTGTACCTACCTAGGTACCTAAGTGCAGTTGACTAGGGTAGGTAGGTACGTACTTATTATTGCGTCTACCTACTTATTACAACGGTGTCGGCGGCGAGGCACCAAAGGCGGTCGGAGTCGTAGTACAAAAGATAAAATCTGTTGTGCTTCGGCTCCGTCAAAATAATAAATGAATTGAACCTACTTACAGTTTTATTTATTTTCCTACTTGCATGCATAGGTAGGAAGCTAGCCAGCTATATAATTACTGGCAAGATGGGACCTTAGGTATAGGCTTCTGTATATATACACATACACACATACGTAGATACGACGACAGTTGACATTTTAAGAGTGGAGTATATATACATATATACCTATACTTGTCCTTATCGATAATCAGCGACTATGACCTACCACAGCACTACCTCAGATGTAAGCAAGCTTTCAAACATCGTGCCAGCCGCGCCTTTGTCGGCTACTCGCGACAACAGACGACGACTCGTGGGTGAATAGTGATGTGCTGTTGTTATTTGAAAATATTTGTTATCGATCTGATTTCTGGTTTTATATAGGCAAAACACCGGCAACTGCGGCGTAACAATTTATATATTAAAGAGTAAATTGGTATCAAGTAAACTCGAAAATTGAAAATAATGCTTATAACCCAAAGCCTTTCTTTTTTTAACTTGGATGGCTTGGAGAGTTAGATTTTACCATTTTAAGGTAGCGTTCAAAAGGTAATAAAACATCGCAGATTTAAAAAAGTTGTTTATTGCATAAAAAACCAACGAAATCAAGTCTCCATGTGTTTATCGACAAATACATTTTATCGACTCTTGGCAGCACTAGTTTTTTCGTAGGTATTATTGGTCACTTTGTGCTTTGGCGTAGAGGATACGAGAATGCGTTTGGAGCGTGGCGGTCAAAAGGTTAAGAAACACGAAAAAATCTCTTCACGCACTGGCCCAGCCCGGAGGGTGGTGACAAGCCGCGGCCGAAGCCTCCCACCAGAGACTGTTCTTAGCACCACCCGGAGGTCACGTGTAAGGATCCAGAGTAGGGACGTGAACAGAAAAAAACCTCTAAAAGATATCCTTACTCTTGGCTATATTACCTATTACCTACCTATCTACAGTTAGCTCAGAACCCTTAATACTTTCAATACTTAGTATTCCAACTTCATACAAACCTAAGCGCCTCGATTGAGGCACACGTTATATTTTATTAAGCAAGCCCAATCAGGTGGATGGAAACTCAAGCAGACATAATTAAAATGCTTTAGCTGGGCAGCCCTATAGCATGCTCACGTACCGCACGGCATTTATTTCCGAGACTTGGCAGAGTTAGAATACCGTATAGATTATATTACCGTGGCTCAGAGCTTGTGCTACGGGTAGGTACTAGATATCTGATATACATAGCTACTTAGGTAAATAAATGAATCACCTAGGCCTAGATCAACGGTTGACTTGCTAAGGCCGCAATTCAAAGCCTCAAATAATTGTCTAATCAATTATTACATCGATAATTGATTATAGTCAATTGTTAGCAATAACAGATGTACCTACTTCATCAGTAACCATTGATTGAAAGTAATCAGAGATTATTTGCGACTATGATTTCCGGTCTAAAGACTGCATATTCACAATGCAGGCCCCATAACTAAAAACAAACGAGAGAAGGCTTACAGTATTTAATCAAAACAAAAACATCAACCAAATTTAACATTTCAATAAAACAACACAACATCAAACGAACAAGCCAACAACATCACAATAAATTCTAAGAATGATCCTACAGCAGTCCTTACACACACATCCGAGCATTTCAATTAAATCAGTCAGCAGGCCCGCAATGATCAACTCATGGCTGCAGCAGAAGAAATTAAGTGTCATCACCTCTTTAAGATATCTTCGTAATAAAGAACACGCGCAACAACAATCGTCCAACGTTTGACCGAGAAGGTTGTAGAATGGAGGTCGCTTTCTCTTTCTCTCAGCTTTGGTGGCTTTGAGACTGGTCTTCCTGGACATGATGACTGAGGGCTGAGGCGGGGGGACCACGGGAATCCTAGGATATGACCTGCATGCCTTTTTATTGCAACACGTTCTACGCACTTCAAAGTGTCGGGTCTGGAAAGTAAAAATACTCGTTTATTTTATTAAAATTAAATAAATAACATTAAAATAAATAATATTTTTTGACACTTCGGCGGGAATCAAATCGAATCGTGCGCCGCAAGCGGACCTGTGACCGACCCACCGTGACATTGAGACAATCAAATTCCAGATAAAATGAATAAAAATATTTTATTTCAGACACAGGTATCCATAATCCTAATTACTAAATGTGAGATAATTAATTGACACAAAAGACTGATACTGGCCTGTGCAGAGACCGATCAATCTAGGAAAAATGTCCCTTCTTTAGATCATCGGCATCACAACAATTACAAAATTATAACAATACTTCGAAATTACTTAAACCTATTTATTCCTCAAAGTCAAAGTCAAAACGTTTATTTCCCTAGAAGCACATAGCCTACATGGACAGGTCAACTTAAAATTAATAAAACTAAATTGCTTAAATAACAAATATCAAGGAAATAACATTGTCTTGACAGTTCGCTTCAATGTTTTATACTGAGTTGAGAAGCGAATAGAACAACACAGCTTTATCAGTTATTACAATTTGTAGTTATTACAATTTTGGAGTTCTTATTTATAGATAACTATTATAAGTTTAACATTTACAATAAAAAAATGTTTGTCATATAAGGAAGCTATTATAACATGAGCATATCAGACCTGGTCAACCAGAATTATTAGAGCCTGTTAATGTGGAACTAAGCAACATCTATCCAAGCTGCATCATCCTTTATATAATCATTTATAGAATAATACGCTTTTTTCATTAGACTTCTCTTAATAAATGATTTAAATTTTCTAATAGGAAGCTCTGTTACATTATGAGGAAGCTTATTATAAAAACGTACAGAGTTACCCATAAATGATTTGCCTAGTTTTTTTAGTCTGTAAGTAGGAATTAGTAATTTTTCCTTACTTCTCGTGTTAATACTACCTATGTACGTCACTTTTTCTTAAAAACAAATGCTTATTCTTGTGGGTGAACATCAAGTTCTCAAAAATGTACTGTGAGATTACAGTTAGAATGTTAATCTCTTTGAATTTTTCTTTGAGGGAGTCACGTAGTTTCATTTTATATATTGCACGTACAGCATACATTTTTTGCAGCACGAATATAGTTTGAATATCGGCTGCAGCACCCCAGAGTAGGTACCATATGACATAATACTATGAAAGTAACTAAAATAAACCAGTCTAGCTGTACCCTCATCTGTGATATATCTCATTGTTCGCACTGCATAAGCTGCTGAACTAAGTCTACCTGCAAGGTTTGTAATTTGGGGTTTCCATTGTAGACGAGAATCAATATGTAAACCTAGGAACACTGTTGAGTCAACGAGCTCGAGAATTTCATCGTTTAATATGATTTTTGTAGGAAATTCTTTAACATTAGGGAGTTTGAATTTAATACATTTAGTTTTTTTGTGTTTAGCAGTAAGTTATTAACCGTAAACCAATTTAGTACTAGTGACAGTGAGTTATTTACATCGTCAAAATTATTTTTATTCCTAACAATAAATACACACATTAATATGCAAAAAAAAAATAGATATAAAAATTAGCGACACCGCGCGCAATTTCTGCGTGTTAATATACTCTTTACATGTTGGACCGATACTCAAATATAGCTAAGAGCCACCGCACCACCAACATTGTATTGTAATCAGTCCAACTGTTTCGTTCCCATAAAATTGTAGTTCTAAATTCAAATTTCCCACTCTCTATTATTTTGGTTCATGGGCGTATTTTTTTTTCTTTGTACCTTGCATTTTTTGCCTGTCACTTCACTTGTGCTATTATTTTTTTGATGACCATAATCAATATTCATGATGTGTTTAAAAAATATAGTTAAGTGTTTATTTTTGTATCAAAATATGATTTTTATTATGAGGTTTCCCTTAAATTCGATTTTTTATGATAGTCTGAAAGTAGTCGAAAGTAGGAAAATCTTATGTCACTCACTAAGTACTGTGGTTTAATCCTTATCTTTAGGTCACTGTTGCCGCCAAAATCTTGGAACTTTTACTGAATCCAAAGACAGTTGTCTATTATCTTGACGTTCATAATACTTTATACGGAAATATCAACCGTAATTAATGTAAAATAATGTAGCTTATTTCTTGTAACTCAATATCGACACAGTGGAAAATTCCTATTGAGTTACGTAAATTTTAGTACTATTTTATTTCTTTCTATCGGATGTAATTATATTTTTCAACGTGGCAATACTTACTTAAAGCGTTAATTCATCGTGTATCGACAAATCAGGCATCGAAACGTCATGCACGTGCACAGATTATATATGTCAAATAAAATCTAAATTTAAAATTTAAGAAAAACCCCCGATTCCAATGCCTTCATTTCCTTTAATGTAAAACAACATAATATTATGTAATGTGGACGCGATGCGCTTTCATTTGATACCCCACACTAGTATATTTGCAGATTTTCTATTTTCCTTCCCCACTCTCACCCCCATTACTTTTTAACGGCTCAACTGATTTTCATGAAACATGTCTAAAAAAACCTGGGCCAAACTCACCTTTCATACAAAAAAAACTAAATTGAAATCGCTCCATCCGTTCGGGAGCTATGGTGGAACAGACAGACAGACAGACACACAGACAGACAGACAGACACGTCAAACTTATAACACACTTTTTTTTTTGGTCGGGGGTTAAAAAGCAGGAACGCGCTAGCAGCGACAAAAACACAAGAAGAAGAAATTCAGATCGATATCACACGAACCGCGCGCGCGCATTGCAAAATCTATAATCCTATCACAATCCAATACAAAATAGACAGTGTTGTCAATGCAAGGCGGAGTGGGCAGTCCTGGATATTTAAACTGTGAGTATCTTTGTCTGTATGCTCGCCTCACGTTTATGAACCAAACCTTTCCAAAACCATCGTTGACCTTCTGGTCAACGATGGTTTTGGAAAGGTTTGGTCCCCCAAAGTGTTGCTTTGCCTATTCTATTGGAATGCAACACCATCATTTTCAGAACAATCTACCAACTGAACTGAAAACAATTGACATCTATATATATATATATATATATATATACACTACTCAACAAAGTCTAGGGAACAAGGATATTTTAGTGTATACTTTTGATTCAACTTTTTTTTGTCCCAGATGTTATACATCAAAAGAAGCGAAATTTATTCTTGATTTCGGTTATGCAATTAAATAAAAAGCGTTCATGTAAAAAAATAAAGTTTCATTCAAAAAACTCAAAGAGTGCGTAAACCAAAAAATAAAAAATCTTCAAATTACAAAAACATATGACGCTTACGTGGAAATTAAATGAAAAAACATTATTTGCAGCTGTTTAATAATCCGATGTACCCCCCAAGGCATTAGCCACGGCTCTACATCGGCGTGGCATGCTGAGTATCAAGTTATCAATTGTCGCCTGTGGAATAAGGCTCCATATTCTGGAGAGATGCGAAAAAAGTTCTTCTCTCATGTTAAAATTTTGAGGAAAATCACTGAAAGCTCTTCTTCGGACTAAATCCCATGCATGCTAAATTGGATTGAGATCGGCGGACTGAGCAGGCCACTCTAATACCGTGATATTGTGCTCGCTGAACACATTCATCACCTGTCTTGCGGTGTGTGGACGTGCATTATCCTGCATGAACACGAAATCTTGGCCAAACTGCTGGTGGTGGGGGATGACCATAGGATGCACTACCTGTTCAATGTATTGCTCTGCGTTCAAATTGCCTCGTATGCAAACGAGATCAGTTCTCCCACCCAGGCGAATTCCAGCCCACACCATGATCGTTCCGCCTTGATAAGGATGAACTTCCTGAGGATTTCGAAGTCTACTTTGGCGACCAGGAACACGCCAAACACGCACTCTCTTTGAATCAGGATGAAATCCGAAGCGAGACTCATCTTAAAAGAGAACACGTGCCCACTGATTGTCGGTCCATCGCAAATGTGCATTAGTCCACAGTAAACGACGCCCTCGATTTCCATGTTGCAAAGCTGGAACTCTTAATGGTCTGCGAGCGCGAGGATTGACTTCATGTAATCTTCTCCTGGCAGTTTGGTCACTGATAACCACTTGGTGCTGGGACTGGAGTCTTCCTACCAACTGGCGAGCTGTAATCTGGGGCTGACTTCTTGCAGCATTTTGCAGAAATCGATCTTGTCTCTGGGTAGTATGGATGTCTATGGGTGTATCATCCACGGTGACGTTCGGCTACATCTCCTGTAGCCCTGTAGCGTGCCCATAATCGGCAAATTACACTTGGCTGTGTGTGAACAGCGGCCGCGATATCGCGTTGTCTGCGTCTAGCTTCCAACATACCCACAGCACTAAGCATATCTTCCCGCGGTAAATGACGACGTGACATAACGCTTAGAGTTTCAAAAATATCGAAAAAGTAGGCGATTATGGTTTACAAGAAAAAAATCGATACATGACAAAAATCACAACAACTTTATGCTAGCAGACCCCTTACTCTGCGACCAAGTTCGGTTTTTCCTTCTTATTTTGAAAGTTTTCGCGCTTTTGTTTAATTTTTTTTTAATTTCGAGCAAATGATTATTCCTCTTCCAACCTTAATTTATAAATTTTAGTGACCTGTACTTTTTTACGAGTTTTCACACAAAAATTGAAATATTATTGCTTGTTCCCTAGACTTTGTTGAGTAGTGTATATATAAATTAATCCCTATTTCCCTTGGTCACGGCATCACGCCTGAACGGCTGGACTGATTTCGCTAATTCTTTTTTTATTCTGTTTGTTATCAGGAGAAGGTTCTTATGACAGAAAAAATTAAAGAAATTGCGCGGAAAATTAGAAAATTTAAAATTACTTAACCATATAAAATTATTAAACTTTTTTAATGTAACCTTAAGACATTTTACATAGAATTGACTGAATGCGTGCTGCGAATATAGTCAAAGAGGATGAATAAAAAAAAGACGTATTAAAACGGATTCTTCTGTCAATCTTATTTTATTGATAAATAATACATTTAAAATAATTTTTAAAGGATCTAAGAAACCTGATTTTCTTAGCTCATTTATGGCGTCTAAGGCGGAACAAAGTTCGCCGGGTCAGCTAGTTTAGTCCCTAATATATTCAAAAGTAAATTAAGGACACTTCTGTTAAAGGGATGCTACTATTCTATTGACGAGTTTATGAACGAAAATTTTTCAATAATCAGAGGACATGAAATTATTGATTTTTATTTTATACATTAATTCAGACATGACATTATATCCCTTGACATTTTTAATTTATCTGATAATGAAATCAAGTTTCAATTTAATTTAATATCAATTAAATTTAAGTGTTTAGTTAGGTTAATATATCATGTAATTGTTTCAAATACGATTATATAATTGTTTTATGAATATATGAATAGGAATATATATGAATACGTTGCCACAGACGGAACACAGACACGTGGATCCAAAGGTTTTTTCTTTTTTATGTTTGTTAAGCCACAATCTCACCTGATGTAAAGTGACGATGTGGTGAAATTGACGGTGGTCTTGTGTCCAAAATTCCCCCTTCTCTTTCTTGATACGGTTTATTTTACATAATTTTATTAAAGATATAGGTAGATAAAAATGCAAAACACAATTGTGTGGACTATAGATTTTTGTTCAAATTAGTAATAGACCCAGTTGAATAAAAGTTTTTTTTGTTATGTTAGTAAGCCTTCATTTGACCACAATCTCACCTGATGTAAAGTGACGATGTGGTCAAAGATGGGACATGAAGACCTAGAAGGTAGATGGCTTCTCCGGACCACATTACGAAACACGAAAAAATCGCTTCACGCACTGTCCCAGCCCGGAGGGTGGTGACAAGCCGCGGCCGAAGCCTACCACCAGAGACTGTTCTTAGCACCACCCGGAGGTTGCGTGTAAGGATTCAGAGGGTTTTTTTAGTATTTGTTGTTACAGCGGCAACAGAAATACATCAAAAGCCCACTCTCTAGGTATCCATCACGGTTCTTGAAATACAGCCTGGTGACAGACAGACAGAAACGTAGTCTCAGCAATAGAGTTCCGTTTTATCCTTTGGGTACGGAATCCTCAAAACATGTACCTACCTAATATGGGGCGCCGGGTCCTTAAAGATACTATGCTAAAATGTACTGACGGTCCAAAGGAACAAACGACAAAATGTGTAATCCTCAACGTCAAAATGAGCAAATGCCATGAATGTATCTGCGATGAAATGCTCCAGCGTCAGAATGTGCATTTTGCATAAAGAGAAAATACCTATTAAGTGTTAAGAACAGTTGCACGCGGTGCGTGGTAAGAGCTGCACGTGCATATTTGAGACCCGCGTTACGTAACTATTTATCCAGACACAAATCGTTAAAACGAATTAAGATGGACGGGGTCGATTCACGACCTCCGTCCAGGAGAAACTCTTTTGGAATTTTACCTTTAGATGAGTGTATGGGGGATGAGGAGAGATGTGAGAGTGCGACTATTAATGAGTGTGTGGGACGAAATAACCAGCCACCGTTATCGCCTGTCATCAATGTTGCGCGCTCGGCAGTGAAGCGAATGAGAATTATAAGTGATCAATCGGAGAGCAGTGGAAAGGAGAATCGGGAAGAGGAGCACCTTGATTAGATCTAGATCATCGCGAATGTTAAAAAATAAACAAACATTGAATAATCAATTAAGCAACTCAGAAAAAGAATTGTTTGAAGTTTGCATCGCCTCTTATCAGCTGCTACCTAAACAAATAGGATTAGCAAAACTTTTGAAAGGTGAGAACATCAACAATGTGACGGCAATAAAGTATAAAAACCCTTACAAGGCGCATATTTTATTTGAACGAAGAGAAGATGCTGAGTTGTTACTAATAAACAAAAGCTTATCGACGGCCGGAATTCGATGTAATTTAACGAATGAAGTTAGCATTACATACGGAGTGGTGAGGAACTTGGAGATGGAGATTGAAGAGAAAGAGATGTTAGAGGTTTTTACATGTGAACAAGAAATTATGGCAGTGAAGAGACTGAAAAGAGTTACAGATAATGGTACCTGGACTATAAGTGAGACTGTACGGTTTGTTTTTAAAGGGTCTTTATTACCAGATTACATCTATGGATATGGATGCAGGTTCAAGGTGGACCCATTTACGTTCCCAGTTACACAGTGCTCCGCTTGTTGGAAATACGGCCACCTGACACGAACCTGTCCGACAAAACAAGTTTTTTGTCCTAAATGCGGAAAACATCATGCAAATTGCGAGACAACAAACTACACCTGCCTAAACTGTAAAGGTAGGCATATGGCGTTTGACAAAACCTGTCCAGTTTACCTTAAAGAAAGACTCTTACGTTCCACTATGAGTAAGTATAACTGTACATATAAGGTGGCATTGATGAATTACATGGGAGAAAAAAGTAAAGAGACAAGTAAACCATTTGAACGTGGCTCACAATCAACTAAGGAGTATAATCTCACAAGCCCAAGTATGTCATATAGTCAGAGTTTAGGTGCTAAGGCAAAACCTACAGGTGGAAATAAAATCTTTCAGTTTGGCGAAAATATACTAGAAAGTGATGAAGCAAAAGAAGAAAGTGGTGAGGAAATAATACAAAATAGAAAGGGGAAAAAGCAAAAGAAAAACAAGAATGAAAAGAAAGAACAAAACCTAACTAGTGTAGCAGAAAGTTCGTACCAATCAAGTATCCCTTCTCACATGGATAGTTCGAGCAATGAAGAGCCGAGTATTTTTAGTAAAATTATTAAAAAATGCAAAGAAATATTTTTGTCGTAGGATAATTTTGAAGGTAAAGTTAATTCAGCGTTGCAATTCCTAATGGAAGAGATTATGAGGTACATTACAAAATTAATGAGCAGCGGGGAGGCTTTTAGAAAAACTAATCAGTATCCTCCAAGATGGATAACATCAATTATAACAACCGCGCTGCCCGGGCGTCGGGCCCTGCGCCTTCTATTGCGCGTTTTATTAACATCGCGCAGTGGAACGCGCAGAGCCTGATGCCAAAAAAACATGATTTTGGAAGCTTTATTATTTCAGGAAAAAATTGGTATTTGTATTATCTGTGAAACGTGGCTCAATGAAGATATTGGCTGTCGATTTAATAACTATAACATCTACAGAAAAGATAGGTTAGATTCCTACGGTGAAGTCGCGCTTATAATCCATAAGTCGTTCAGAACGCAGTTATACAACATACATAATACAAATACCGGTATTGAAGTAGTATGTGTTAAAATTAACAATTGTAAATATATTGATTATATCACTTCTATCTATTGTCCGTCATCAATAACAACTTCGCAATGCGACTGGGACAACATTTTTTCGAATTTTACTCGTAGGTCGATTATTGCTGGTGACTTTAACGGACAACACTCAAACTGGTCAATTAGGTCAGATAGAAGAGGTATGCAACTACTCGAAGCGTCTTTGGAGCACGACTTTGTGTCAATAAATAATTGCGATCCAACTCGAGTAAAATTGGTGAACGGTCACTTACAAGAGTCTTCCCCAGACATAACGTTCGTGACGTCAGATATAGCTGTTTACTTCAATTGGCACACAATTATTAATCAAATTTTCTGTCAAAGTCAAAGTCAAAGTCAAAACGTTTATTTCCTTTGACGCATAAGCATACATGGACAGGTCAACTTAAAGCTAATTTAAATAAAAACTAAGAATAATCAAGGAAATAACATAGTCTTGACAGTTCGCTTCAATTTTTTACACTGAGTTGAGAAGCGAATAGAACAACCCAGCTTTCATCTCATATGTTGATATAATAACAATATTGGTGTACAACATGGTTACAATTAATTATACATTTAACATTAACAAAATGCTAGTCAAACATGCACATAACAGAAAAAAAAACAAAATTCAGCTATTTTGTCCATCCTAGTGGAACGGAGCTACATCCGTCCAAGCATTATCATCTTTGATATAGTCTTCTATAGAATAAAAGGCTTTTTTCAGAAGACATTTTTTAATTAAAAGCTTAAATTTCTGAATGGGTAGGTCAGTTATAAACTGCGGAAGCTTATTATAAAAACGGACACAATTTCCCATAAAAGATTTCCCAACCTTACGTAATCTAAATGTAGGGATTTGTAGTTTATTCTTATTTCTAGTGTTAATATTGTGGAAATCACTCTTTTTTAGAAAATCTTGCTTGGTTTTGTGTGTGTACAACAAGTTCTCATAAATATATTGTGAAGCAACAGTCATAATATTTATTTCCTTAAATTTATCACGTAAGGAATCGCGTGGTTTCATTTTATAGATTGAACGCACAGCTCTTTTCTGAAGAATAAAAATAGTTTGAATATCAGCTGCCGTTCCCCAAAGCAAGATACCGTATGACATGACACTATGGAAGTAACTAAAATAAACAAGTCTCGCGGTGGCTTCATCAGTTATATATCGCATAGTCCGTACTGCATAAGCTGCTGAACTAAGTCTACTTGCAAGAGCATTAATTTGAGTTTTCCATTGAAGTTTTGAATCAATATGTAGCCCTAGAAACACTGTTGAGTCAACAAGATCAAGCGTTTCATTATCTAATATTATTTTTATAGGACGTTCTCTGACTGTTGGTAATTTAAAATTAATACATTTCGTTTTTTTCGCGTTCAGTAACAAATTATTAGCAGTAAACCAATTAAGTACGCTAGACAAAGAATTATTTACGTCGTCAAAGTTATCTTTATCTCTATCTACCTTAAAAATAAGAGAGGTGTCATCCGCAAACTTATCGAGGTCGTCACTTATCAAGGTCCAAACAATTTTACTTTACGTCGTAACATGAAAAAAGCTGATTGGTCACGGTATAAAGAGGCATTAAAAGACCGATTTAATGATGAGATTTGCGAATCAAACTTACAACTTTGTTATGATTTTTTTGTAGGCGTTATTGACGACGCTGCAAAACAAAGCATTCCTTTATTAAAAATGTGTAATGATCCAACAATAAAGTTTCAGCCAAAACCCTATTGGTGTCCGGAGATATCAGCAGCTATTGCACAACGGCGCCTTGCTTTAAAGATCTTCAGACAAAATCCCACTCCAAACAATTATGATACTCTTATCTCTAAGGTAGCTATAGCACAGAGAACGCACAGACGCGCCCGTACTTCGCATTGGCGATCGTTTTGCACTACGATAGACAGCAACGTGAACGCAGCAGATATGTGGCGCCGTATGCGCGGGGTAAAAGGTATTCGTTCACCTCGGCCCCCGCCGACATAAAGAATGAACTTTTATGCAGTCTCGCGCCCGATAGTGTAGATCCACCCGTGCCGTTGTTTACATCGTCCAATATTTTATTAGATAAGGAATTTTCTTTTCGTGAATTTGAGAGATGCCTAAAAAAAAAGATACGGCGCCGGGTGAAGATAAGATCACTTACTCAATGATATATTATTTGCCGCGGGAGGGTTAATTATACCTTCCTAAAATTTTCAATTTTATTTTTAAATATTCTCTGGTACCTTTGCAGTGGCGTAGTATACAAATTGTGCCCATTCCTAAACAAAATAGCGATCCTAATTGCATACCTAAATTCCGCCCGATCTCCTTAATATCATGCGTTTGCAAAATTTTCCACAGGATGCTTTTGAATAGAATTGAATGGTACATAGAACATAATCAAATCTTGGCTCCAGTTACTTCAGGGTTTAGAAAATATCAGTCATGCATAGATTGTTTAGTCAGATTAGTAACATATATACAGAAAGGCTTTTCAAACAGCGCGTCCACACTGGCGGTATTATTATAATATAATAATGTTTTGACTGACAAATTAGTATTAACTCTTGATAAACTTCAAATAGGATCTCGGACTTGTAACTATCTTTGGATGTTTTTAAATAATAGATGTTTAAAAATTGCAGATGAGAATGACCCAAGCCAAAATTTGGTCAGGTGGACAAGCAGGGGATTAGCCCAGGGAGACCCTATTTCACCCCTTCTTTTTAATATAATAACTCATGAAATAATTCAATGTACTTCAGCCAATGTTAAAATTTTACAATATGCAGATGATTTTGTCTTATACTGCCAGAATAGGGATCCTTGTTTAAATGAAGCTCAGATTCAAATATCAATAAATTCGATTATTATTAAATTACAAGATTTGGGGCTCGATATTTCTCCAAAAAAAACACAGTGTTGCAGTTATAAACGGGGAAGAGGTATTGATAACATTTCTTTAACGTTAAATAACAATATTAGGTCCTTACATATGAAATTGGCGTTTTTCGTACTGGCCACTTTAATAACAAATGTACGAGTTCCGCCGTGGCACTAGCGCTGCGGAAACAACTCGAAGGGTGAATGATGTGTATGGCGGTCGTGTTGCAAAAGAAAACACAGTTCGTTTTTGGTTCCAACGTTTTCGTTCTGGAAATTTCGACTTGCAGAACAAGCCCCGTGGACGGCCTGAGACTCAAGTTGATAATGAAGAGTTGAAGGCTATTGTGGAAGCGGATCCATCGCAAACCACGTCCGAGTTAGCTGCAGGCTGCGGTGTTAGTGATAAAACTGTTTTAATTCACTTGAAGCAAATTGGGAAGATTAAAAAGCTTGAAAGGTGGGTACCTCACGAATTGACTGAAGCAAACCGGCAAACGCGCGTCGACTGCTGCGTTACATTACTAAACCGGCACAATAATGAAGGTATTTTAAACCGAATCATTACCTGTGATGAAAAATGGGTTCTTTACGATAATCGGAAGCGCTCAGCGCAATGGTTGGATCCTGGCCAGCCAGCCAAATCCTGCCCCAAGCGAAAATTAACCCCAAAAAAGTTACTTGTAAGCGTTTGGTGGACTAGTGCCGGTATTGTTCATTACAGTTTTCTCAAATCTGGCCAGACTATTACGGCTGATGTCTATTGTCAGCAATTGCAAACCATGATGGAAAAGCTAGCGGCTAAACAACCTAGGCTGGTCAATCGCTCCACGCCACTGCTGCTTCACGACAACGCTAGACCACACACTGCGCAACAGACGGCTACTAAATTAGAAGAGCTTCAATTGGAAAGTCTAAGACATCCTCCGTACTCCCCGGACCTTGCTCCAACAGATTACCATTTTTTTCGAAATTTGGATAACTTCTTGCAAGGGAAAAAATTCAACTCCGATGGGGCAGTCCAAATCGCCTTCAAAGATTTTATTGATTCCCGTCCGACTGGTTTTTTTAGTAAAGGGATCAATGAACTACCTATAAGATGGCAAAAGTGCATAGAAAATAATGGTTCATACTTTGATTAATTAAATATATTATATTAAAAAATATTCGACTTTTTGTTCCTCCCATACAAAACGCCAATTTCATATGTAAGGACCTAATATTATACAGTCTGTACAGTGTGTTAAATATTTAGGTGTCTGGCTGGACAAATCATTATTATGGAGAAAACATATTAATGAGACTAAAGAGAAAACTACAAAATTGATATGTTTACTTAAAATATTAGCAGGCGCGTCATGGGGGCTTCATCCGATGCATCTGCGTCGGTTGTATATAGCGCTTATACGCAGTAGAATAGATTATAGTTGTTTTCTGTACGACACCGCGGCGAAGAGCCATTTATCAAAACTCGATAAGGTTCAAAATGCTGCGATGCGTGTTATTGGTGGTTTTATTAAAACAACACCAATCCACTCAAGGGAATGCGAGCTGTGTCTTTGTCCACTACAGTTAAGGCGTGAATACCTCGCCAATAAATATTGCCTTAAGGCACGATCATTCACCAACAATCCTACCATAAAAGTTACAAAGGAATTAGAATACGTAAGTACTTCAAGTTACTGGCAAAGAAAAAAGAAATCATTATTACTTTTATCCTACCAAGATTCAATCAATGACGTTTTGATTAGTAGTAAACCCCTTGGATTGTTTTCTTTAAGCATTTGGATGAGTGACGTAAAATAATAAGAATTAACATTGATGGTTTAGACAAGTCAAAAAAAGAATATAGTGACAAAGAACTTAAATAAGAAACTTTATTCATGCTAAATATTTTGTATAAAGATTGGCATAAGATATACACAGATGGGTCAAAATCTGATAAGGGTACGGGCGCCGCGTATTATGATCCCAGTCGCAATGCGAAGCAAACCTATCACATTGTTTCGGAACGTAATAGTATTATGTCTGTGGAACTCTTTGCAGTCTCAGAAGCACTGTCATACATAGCATCTTTGGGTTCGAAAAAGGTGGTAATCCTTTCAGATAGCCGAAGTGCTTTACAGCATATAGCTCGATGCGCCTCAGGCATCCGAGGTGCTTCGGTAGCTTATGCAATAATAAAGAAAATGTTATTTCTTTTAAATAACGGTGTAGATCTGAGACTGCAATGGGTTCCGTCTCACGTCGGTATCAGGGGAAACGAGGAGGCTGACCTCCTTGCAAAGCAAGCTGTTGATAGTGGAAATGAGACCTATATTATTCCTGAAAACACTGAAATTTTATCAAAATATAGATACAAAATATTTGAAAAGTGGAAAGTTCAGTATAATGAAATATCAAGTTCAAAAGGTATTTGGTACAGAATAGTGCAGAGTGAACCCCCTCGCATCCCCTGGTGCGCGACCAGTAGGCTGAGGCGACCACTTATTGTGGTGGCTGGCAGACTGCGGACAGGTCACATTCCGCTAAACAAATTTTACCACCTTATGCGAAGGGTAGATTCACCGAACTGTGCTATATGCGGAGTTATCGATGATATCTATCATTTTTTGGTGGAGTGTGATAGGTCTGTCTCTGTAAGAGATCGAATGTTTACTGATTTTAATATAAAACTTATAGAATTAGGTGTAGTTCATAGTGTTTTATCAGATCCATTAGGCGAGGCCGCTAAGGCTCTCTATACAATGGTTTTAGATGTCCTTAAAGATTAATTAGTGTAAATTAGTGTAAGCCTAAACGGAGCTGGCATATTCATTGTATGAATCTAAGCTCCCAATAATTGTTATGAATAAAAAATAAAAAAAAAGTGTTAAGAAGTATTTTAAAATATATTATATTTACATCAGTTTTCTTCACTCGAAATGCTCTTAAATCAGGCAAGCTGGACTCCAATCTCAATATCTTCCCCGTTTGCTGAGAACCAAAGTTCTCCAGTACACGTTCTGGAAAACTAGGTTCCATTTCGTTTTTTTTAATATTGCAATCTGATACAATATCTCACACTGTAAAACGCGCTAATTTTTACAAAAAAAACAGTTACATTGTAAATCCACATGTAAGTTTTTGGTTATATTATGGGTAAAATACTTGGGATTTTGAAAAATACGAGAAAATTATGGTTTGAAGTCTGTCAGAGCGTATATAATCATGGTATTTCAGAGCCACAGATGTAGTAGTATATTTACAAGAGAAAAAAGAGGTTCCTTGTTCTTAGTTCAGAGCAGAGTGTATTAACAAAGTGATAATATTCTCTTTTAATATATCTATACCTACTACCTACTTAGTTACTTCTTCTTCTTCTATTTCCGTCCGTGACTGGCACAGAAAGTATAATCCCATCAAAAACAATACTGTTAGTTGTTCTGCGGTAAAATGTTGTGAGATCCATGTAATACCAAGTCGGTTATTAATTTATTCAGTCTCTACTTAAGCGACTTTCCGTCTTAATACGTCCAGTCTCTATGACCACGAACGTGGTCCATTACAATTGAAAAACAATTGTGTCTGGAATCTCCGTACTCGAAGCATTAAGTTGTTACGTAAGATCATTAACAGCATATAGCAATATTAAAATTCTTCAATGTTTTATATAAATATATTGAGACTTGGCCAAATTGGTGGTTCAAATTGAATGAAATTTGAAATATACCGTGTCTTTACAATGCCTGCATGGTTACTGAAAATTTCAGTCTTCTAGTTTTATCCACAACGAAGTTACAGGGGGTCGAAAATGGCCTGAATTGCTTCGAGAAAAGGATGGTACGACAGCGCCCTCTATACCGGTCTTTTATAGATTTTCTAGTTTTTCCTTGATTCATACAACAAACACTACTTATATTCCAAATTTGAAGCTTCTAGGTCTGCTAGAAGTGCCTTAGAATTATGATGATCGGTGAGTCAGTCAGTCAGTCAGTCAGTGAGTGACAAAATGAAGAAATTTGACCCGTTATAATTCTTAAAATACTGGCCTTAATTGCTTCGAGAAAAGGATGGTACAGCCGTGACGCTTTTTTGCTCGACATCAAAGTCGATATCACTACAGATATCACTACGATGTCTGAGTAATGTATTGGCGATGCAAAGATTCTAACTAGCGCCTCTAGTGTCAAAATGTGAATCAGATATATCAGGACGCAAAATGGCGTTCAACTGAGTAAAATGTTTTTCACTTTATAATTTCATTGACTCGACACTGGCAAATTGTCGCTTCAAGCTTTAAGTCCAATTACTAGAAACTGAACTGAATCAAATCAGATATAAACAAAGTGTCGTTCTTAGACAGTTTCTAAATTCCGCCGCTAGAGGCGTGCGGATAATCTTATTATCTCTCGACAGATCCTCATAATCATCCACAGAAATCGATTTTTTGGAGTTTACTCTTTAAGAAACGATTTGAGTTATAAGGCCCGGTACGGAAATTTTATGAGGAGTATAATCAAGTGTAACACGAAAAGTTGAGGCGTTACGTAGAAAGAGACAAACATATATATCTGTAGGATTGAACGTGTAAAAGAATGAGATGGAATACATTACACAGCGTATCTCATTCTCGGGGGTCTCCTCTTCGCGCGATACTTCGTAGTCTCACTGTATTTTATTTATATTATTTTGTAACATACTTTATGTAATACGCTTTATTGAAGTAATATAAATAATCCAAATAATTACAGATATATGATTGTTTCTCTTATCATTTTAGCAGATGCGTTAATTTACCCTTTTTATCTATTCGATATATATCATAATTGTCGTTCGTAAGGAGTAAACTCCAATCGTGCGTCGTAGCTGACACACACACACTTTTTTTATCCTACTTCTAAGATATAAAAACATAATTAATAAGATAAAAATATCAGTCACCTAACACCCATAGTATGGGTGTTTGGTGACTGAGATACTACATAGATACATTTTTTTTTTGTAAATACATATCTACCTACATAATGATAGATAGAAAACCCAAACCAGAAATTGTAGATCGTACAAAATCCTAGCCACAGAGGTCGTCATTATCTTTAAAATCACAACATGCCCACTGCGTCGCTGTGTTCTTTCATCATCATCATCCTGCCCTTGTCCCACCCTATGTGGGGTTCCATTTCCCTCTATAACCCGTCACTCTCTCAACACTCATTCCTTTCTGACACATATCTTCTTTCACACAGTCCATCCATCTTTTCTTTGGCCTTCCTCTTCCCACATATTCATCCACATTCATATCTAACGCTCTCCTCGTAACATGACTTTCGTTCTTTCTCATAACATGCCCAAACGCTAAGCTATTTCTCAACTTATTGTAATGTTCTTGGTGGCAATGTATTACTCACAGCCATATAGTGACACAAATCCTTCGGTAATGGTGCTTCCGAAAGCAAGAATCAACCTCAAACTCATGTCCATGTAGGCTATGTGCTTCTAAGGAAAATAACGTTTTGGCTTTGACTTTACGGGTAGCACCTTTGACGCGAACTTTGCACTATTAACATCATATCCCGAGTTGTACCCTGAATTAATATACTGTACCCTGAATTAAAATACTAGGATGACCATGTATAAATTATGCTATTAGAAATAAATAGATACATTTAGATTTGCACACTATTGTATTGCCTGTAAAAATAGTTGTGAGTTTTGGAAATAAGTAAATTTAAGCTATCTCTTTGTATTTCCGAGGACGACTGCCTATTTTTAGTAGATGGGTTAGTAAGAAAGAAAGAAATAAAACAAATATCTTCACAATAACATTTATTCAATAATTTATATCTTAATACGTAGGTTAACAGACCTATACACCACATCTTAAACGTACGAGATCTCTACAGCTGGAAAGCTTAAAATACAGCAATACTTAAGAATATAAATGCGATTTACGTAACTTAGCCGGCATTAAGTTAGTCCAAAAGTCAAGTTTATAAGTTATAGAAATTTAGACCAAGTAACGTAATCTTTCTCCTAATATAAATTAAAGATACAATACGAAACAAATGAAATATTTTTAATACTAGAGAAACCGTCTTTAGTTGGTTATTTTACCCGCGTACACAGTTATACCGATTTAATCTTAATATATATAAATCTCGTGTCACAATGTTTGTCCTTAATGGACTCCTAAACCACTTAACCGATTATAATAAAATTCGCACACCATGTGCAGTTCGATCCAACTTGAGAGATAGGATGGTTTTTACGGCGAGAAATATTCGAATAATTTCCGGGAAAATTTTATACCCGTGCGACGCCGGGGCGGGCCGCTAGTATATTATGTATTACGCTTTAGGCTATATATCACTCAAATATATGACTGTTATGTTGACATTTTGTTATAAAAAAAACTTAAGAGGTGTCAAGGGACACCCGGATGGAACGAAGTTCTGTATACACTCAACAAAAATAATCGTCGCGACACCACACTGTTCAATGCGAAATAGAAATGAAAATATCTGGGTTGCTTTCTATAAGAGAGAGAGAGAGAGACAGAGAGAAAGAGAGAGAGAGAGAGGGCGAGAGCGAGAGACAGAGAGAGAGACAGAGAGAGACAGAGAAACATGCGACGCCGCACAGCTTACAATAGCTTACTATAGCAAAAAGTGTCGTGACAACTTTTCGTAACATTTTTTTCCGTCTAGCCCCCTTTCACAACGTACGATAAGGAACTTCGTTCCAATATTGCATTTTATGGTTATATTAACGCAAATTACACATTTTCTACCTACGCGTCAGCAACGCGGGACTGAAAATGTCCCGCTCGGTGGTCGAGTAGGTTCGAAATAAAGTTGAAGAGGTAATTTTTTGTTTATTTGTGGTTCTTTGAATATAGAGGTACAATGTCATCGGCAAGTGATTTTAGTATTGGACAGTTATTTACCGCGGTAATATGCTAATATAGGAAAAAAAAACTATGCCTGAAAAACTTAATTATACACGGTGTTTCAAAATTGGTATATAAAGCAGAAAGGGTTTTTGTATTGAATTTTATTAATTGAACAACGTTTTTTTTATTTGATTTTTTTTTTCTTTTTGATTCTCACATTTTGCACACTTAATTTCCTTAAGTGAATGATCTATTAGTAATTATAAAATTAACTAATAATTTCAAATCATAGAGCGAGAGATTTTTGCAGGACTAACTTACAACATATGACTATTTTGCTATATATCTATACTTTAATCGTGATTTATACAGCATATATCCTATAATATAAACATTGAGACTTTAACATTATAATTGTGGCGTAGCGTAGGACGTCCACTAACAAGATTAATTCATAAGATTGTCATAATTTAGTTATTAACAGTCATTATCATCACCCTATTAACGTTCCCACTGCTGGGACACAGGGACTTCTCTCTTGGCGAGAGAGATTAGGCCTTAATTCACCACGCTGGCCAAGTGCGGGTTGGTGAATGTCACATGTCCTTCATACTCTTTAAAGTTCTCAGAACATGCCGGTTTCCTCACGATGTTTGCCTTCACCGTTAAAGCACGTGCAGCGCACATAAATTTCTCAAGAAGAAAAATCCAGAGGTGCGTGGCGGGGTTAGAACCAACAACCTTCGAAATGAAAGTCGAGTGTCCTCCCACTTAGCCAACACGGCTTTTATTAACAGTAGTTTTAAGTAATTGCAGATCTAAGAGTGAGAATATACCGACAGTGGACGTGCTGCGCTGGATATGACGATGATAAAGCCATATAAGTTAATATTAATAATTCTTTATGTAGTTAATATTATTTATATTGTTATTTATAAACCCGTTATGCTATCATAATATATTAGAAGCGATATTTATAGATAGCGTATTTTAATGCAATATATTTCACAGGCGATTTTCGTAAACTAAAAAAAAAAATGTTTTCTTTTTATAGGATATATACATTTTAATTTATATTTTATCACAAACCTGTATTGTTTTTTGTTTCTGTTATGCGCATATTTGACTAGCATTTGTTTGTTAATGTTAATTGTATATGTGTTAACTATGTACACCAATATTGTTATAATAACAACATAAGAGATGAAAGCTGGGTTGTTCTATCCACTTCCCAACTCAGTGTAGAAAATTGAAGCGAACTGTCAAGACAATGTTATTTCCTTGATTATTCTTAGTTTTTATTTATATTAGCTTTAAGTTGACCTGTCCATGTATGCGATGTGCGTAAGGAAATAAACGTTTCGACTTTGACTCTAATTCAAAGTCGCTTGCACTTTCACGATATTTTAGTAGAATCTTGCCAAGGAGATGTTGTGTGCGGAAACAGTACAAAAGATTTGGCTCCATATGGATATTTAGAATGGATTTCCAGAAATTAATAATAATAATATAATAGGTTTGTGGGAGGAATTAGCGCCTGCATCTATCAATTATTTTAAATAATTAAATATTTAAGGCAATCCACACAACATCTAGCCCCGTGGTTAGTTCTAAGTTTGTGTCACGGGTAATTAGACATCTGATATACTTAATATAAAAGTCATATATATGTAGATATTTTTTATTATACATATTAAACTTGCTTGCTTGTGATTTTATTTGAGAAGTTTAGTTTTTTGAGGCATACATGTTGTTTTGGACGTGTAACGGGTGAAATAATAATGATTTAACGGAATATGGATATTATAAAATACACCTGTCAAATATATCGCAATAATAAACATACGCTTTGGACATTTTTTATCTATTTAAGGAGTTTGAGGATTACGTGCTCAGGTAATGACCTTATAATTTTTGATTACTAGGCCAACATACTTACAATTACAATAATTAGTATTATAATAATAGGATTTTTATAGGCTCACTTTAATTTTTAATTATAATAAGAATATTTAAGGCTTAATGCCCGATTTTTCATATTTCATATATAACGTGAAACACAGCGCAGATGGCGCCACTAGCACGGACAGTACACATCTCAAGATCAAGAAAATCTTTTCTTAGATTTCTTATCTCTAAAATAGATCTAGATAAAACTGCTTACATAGAATTAAGAAACCATTTTCTTCTCTACATACTGTCTACGCTAGTGCTGCACTCATGTCCTATTATATACATAGGCTCTGATATTTCAGTTCGATAGGCGATATCAGAGAATTAAAAAAATCGACCCATGTCTCGTCACATATATATATATGTGACTGTGATATATATATATATATACATACATATATATATATATTACTGGACTTCTAAGCTCTATCTAACCAGAACTATTACAGTCAACAGCTAAAGTAAGTTGTCAAAATCACCATTTCAAAACATCACTTTAATAGTGTTCAAGTGTTATTAGTTATTTACTCTTTAAGAAACGATTTGAGTTATAAGGCCCGGTACGGAAATTTTATGAGGAGTATAATCAAGTGTAACACGAAAAGTTGAGGCGTTACGTAGAAAGAGACAAACATATATATCTGTAGGATTGAACGTGTAAAAGAATGAGATGGAATACATTACACAGCGTATCTCATTCTCGGGGGTCTCCTCTTCGCGCGATACTTCGTAGTCTCACTGTATTTTATTTATATTATTTTGTAACATACTTTATGTAATACGCTTTATTGAAGTAATATAAATAATCCAAATAATTACAGATATATGATTGTTTCTCTTATCATTTTAGCAGATGCGTTAATTTACCCTTTTTATCTATTCGATATATATCATAATTGTCGTTCGTAAGGAGTAAACTCCAATCGTGCGTCGTAGCTGACACACACACACTTTTTTTATCCTACTTCTAAGATATAAAAACATAATTAATAAGATAAAAATATCAGTCACCTAACACCCATAGTATGGGTGTTTGGTGACTGAGATACTACATAGATACATTTTTTTTTTGTAAATACATATCTACCTACATAATGATAGATAGAAAACCCAAACCAGAAATTGTAGATCGTACAAAATCCTAGCCACAGAGGTCGTCATTATCTTTAAAATCACAACATGCCCACTGCGTCGCTGTGTTCTTTCATCATCATCATCCTGCCCTTGTCCCACCCTATGTGGGGTTCCATTTCCCTCTATAACCCGTCACTCTCTCAACACTCATTCCTTTCTGACACATATCTTCTTTCACACAGTCCATCCATCTTTTCTTTGGCCTTCCTCTTCCCACATATTCATCCACATTCATATCTAACGCTCTCCTCGTAACATGACTTTCGTTCTTTCTCATAACATGCCCAAACGCTAAGCTATTTCTCAACTTATTGTAATGTTCTTGGTGGCAATGTATTACTCACAGCCATATAGTGACACAAATCCTTCGGTAATGGTGCTTCCGAAAGCAAGAATCAACCTCAAACTCATGTCCATGTAGGCTATGTGCTTCTAAGGAAAATAACGTTTTGGCTTTGACTTTACGGGTAGCACCTTTGACGCGAACTTTGCACTATTAACATCATATCCCGAGTTGTACCCTGAATTAATATACTGTACCCTGAATTAATATACTAGGATGACCATGTATAAATTATGCTATTAGAAATAAATAGATACATTTAGATTTGCACACTATTGTATTGCCTGTAAAAATAGTTGTGAGTTTTGGAAATAAGTAAATTTAAGCTATCTCTTTGTATTTCCGAGGACGACTGCCTATTTTTAGTAGATGGGTTAGTAAGAAAGAAAGAAATAAAACAAATATCTTCACAATAACATTTATTCAATAATTTATATCTTAATACGTAGGTTAACAGACCTATACACCACATCTTAAACGTACGAGATCTCTACAGCTGGAAAGCTTAAAATACAGCAATACTTAAGAATATGAATGCGATTTACGTAACTTAGCCGGCATTAAGTTAGTCCAAAAGTCAAGTTTATAAGTTATAGAAATTTAGACCAAGTAACGTAATCTTTCTCCTAATATAAATTAAAGATACAATACGAAACAAATGAAATATTTTTAATACTAGAGAAACCGTCTTTAGTTGGTTATTTTACCCGCGTACACAGTTATACCGATTTAATCTTAATATATATAAATCTCGTGTCACAATGTTTGTCCTTAATGGACTCCTAAACCACTTAACCGATTATAATAAAATTCGCACACCATGTGCAGTTCGATCCAACTTGAGAGATAGGATGGTTTTTACGGCGAGAAATATTCGAATAATTTCCGGGAAAATTTTATACCCGTGCGACGCCGGGGCGGGCCGCTAGTATATTATGTATTACGCTTTAGGCTATATATCACACAAATATATGACTGTTATGTTGACATTTTGTTATAAAAAAAACTTAAGAGGTGTCAAGGGACACCCGGATGGAACGAAGTTCTGTATACACTCAACAAAAATAATCGTCGCGACACCACACTGTTCAATGCGAAATAGAAATGAAAATATCTGGGTTGCTTTCTATAAGAGAGAGAGAGAGAGAGAGAGAGAGAGAGAGAGAGAGAGAGAGAGAGACAGAGAAACATGCGACGCCGCACAGCTTACAATAGCTTACTATAGCAAAAAGTGTCGTGACAACTTTTCGTAAGATTTTTTTCCGTCTAGCCCCCTTTCACAACGTACGATAAGGAACTTCGTTCCAATATTGCATTTTATGGTTATATTAACGCAAATTACACATTTTCTACCTACGCGTCAGCAACGCGGGACTGAAAATGTCCCGCTCGGTGGTCGAGTAGGTTCGAAATAAAGTTGAAGAGGTAATTTTTTGTTTATTTGTGGTTCTTTGAATATAGAGGTACAATGTCATCGGCAAGTGATTTTAGTATTGGACAGTTATTTACCGCGGTAATATGCTAATATAGGAAAAAAAAACTATGCCTGAAAAACTTAATTATACACGGTGTTTCAAAATTGGTATATAAAGCAGAAAGGGTTTTTGTATTGAATTTTATTAATTGAACAACGTTTTTTTTATTTGATTTTTTTTTTCTTTTTGATTCTCACATTTTGCACACTTAATTTCCTTAAGTGAATGATCTATTAGTAATTATAAAATTAACTAATAATTTCAAATCATAGAGCGAGAGATTTTTGCAGGACTAACTTACAACATATGACTATTTTGCTATATATCTATACTTTAATCGTGATTTATACAGCATATATCCTATAATATAAACATTGAGACTTTAACATTATAATTGTGGCGTAGCGTAGGACGTCCACTAACAAGATTAATTCATAAGATTGTCATAATTTAGTTATTAACAGTCATTATCGTCACCCTATTAACGTTCCCACTGCTGGGACACAGGGACTTCTCTCTTGGCGAGAGAGATTAGGCCTTAATTCACCACGCTGGCCAAGTGCGGGTTGGTGAATGTCACATGTCCTTCATACTCTTTAAAGTTCTCAGAACATGCCGGTTTCCTCACGATGTTTGCCTTCACCGTTAAAGCACGTGCAGCGCACATAAATTTCTCAAGAAGAAAAATCCAGAGGTGCGTGGCGGGGTTAGAACCAACAACCTTCGAAATGAAAGTCGAGTGTCCTCCCACTTAGCCAACACGGCTTTTATTAACAGTAGTTTTAAGTAATTGCAGATCTAAGAGTGAGAATATACCGACAGTGGACGTGCTGCGCTGGATATGACGATGATAAAGCCATATAAGTTAATATTAATAATTCTTTATGTAGTTAATATTATTTATATTGTTATTTATAAACCCGTTATGCTATCATAATATATTAGAAGCGATATTTATAGATAGCGTATTTTAATGCAATATATTTCACAGGCGATTTTCGTAAACTAAAAAAAAAAATGTTTTCTTTTTATAGGATATATACATTTTAATTTATATTTTATCACAAACCTGTATTGTTTTTTGTTTCTGTTATGCGCATATTTGACTAGCATTTGTTTGTTAATGTTAATTGTATATGTGTTAACTATGTACACCAATATTGTTATAATAACAACATAAGAGATGAGAGCTGGGTTGTTCTATCCACTTCTCAACTCAGTGTAAAAAATTGAAGCGAACTGTCAAGACAATGTTATTTCCTTGATTATTCTTAGTTTTTATTTAAATTAGCTTTAAGTTGACCTGCCCATGTATGCGATGTGCGTAAGGAAATAAACGTTTTGACTTTGACTATATAGTTCAATATCGCTTGCACTTTCACGATATTTTAGTAGAATCTAGATGTTGGGTACGGAATTAGTACAAAAGATTTGGTTCCATATGGATATTTAGAATGCATTTCCAGAAATTAACGCCTGTACCTATCAATTATTTGAAATAATTAAATATTTAAGGAAATCCACGCAACAACATCTAGCCCCGTGGTCAGTTCTAAGTTTGTGTCACGGGTACTAGACATCTGATATACTTAATATAATAGACTTAATATAATAATAGAGAAGATATTTTTTATTAACCCCCGACCAAAAAATAAGGGTGTTATAAGTTTGACGTGTCTGTCTGTGTGTCTGTCTGTCTGTCTGTGGCATCATAGCTCCTGAACGGATGGAGCGATTTCAATTTAGTTTTTTTTTGTATGAAAGGTGAGTCTGGCGCGATTATTCTTAGACATGTTTCATGTCAAAGTCAAAGTATCTTTATTGCATTATTACATGTAGTTTAAATGGTATTATATAAGGTTTTGTATCAATGTAATTTGCCCATTGGAGCGTGCAACATTTTAATGATTTATAACAATTTAATAATAAGAAATTTCAAAGAATAATTGTATATAAATAAAAAATTAACATGTCAATAATTTAAAAAAAAAACAGATTAAATTAAATAAAATAATATTAGTTAATGATTAAAAATAATTACACATTACATTTATAAAATGAAAATCGGTTGTGCAGTTTAAAAGTGATGGGGGTGAGAGTGGGTAAGGAAAACCGAAAATCTGCAAATATAATAGTGTGGGGTATCAAATGAAATCGCATCGCGTCCACATTACATAATATTATGTTGTTTTACGTTTAAGGAAATTATGGTACCTATTGGAATCGGGGGTTTTTCTTTAATTTTAAATTTAGATTTATTATACATATTAAACTTGCTTGCTTGTGATTTTATTTGAGAAGTTTAGTTGTTTGATGCATACATGTTGTTTTGGACGTGTAACGGGTGAAATAATAACGATTTAACGGAATATGGATATTATAAAATACACCTGTCAAATATATCGCAATAATAAACATACGCTTTGGACATTTTTTTATCTATTTAAGGAGTTTGAGGATTACGTGCTCAGGTAATGACCTTATAATTTTTGATTACTAGGCCAACATACTTACAATTACAATAATTAGTATTATAATAATAATAGGATTTTTATAGGCTCACTTTAATTTTTAATTTTAATAAGAATATTTAAGGCTTAATGCCCGATTTTTCATATTTCATATATAACGTGAAACTCAGCGCAGATGGCGCCACTAGCACGGACAGTACACATCTTCCTTTTTTTGTTTATGGCATTTGTGACCTCTATGATCAAGAAACTCTTTTCTTAGATTTCTTCTCTCTAGATAAAACTGCTGACCTAGAATGAAGAAACCATTTTCTTCTCTACATACTGTCTACGCTAGTGCTGCACTCATGCCCTATTATATACATAGGCTCTGATATTTCAGTTCGATAGGCGATATCAGAGAATTGAAAAAATCGACCCATGTCTCGTCACATTTTAAACCAAAGAAATATTGATATATACATATATATATATTACTGGACTTCTAAGCTCTATCTAACCAGAACTATGACAGTCAACAGCTAAAGTAAGTTGTCAAAATCACCATTTCAAAACATCACTTTAATAGTGTTCGAGTGTTTATTTATTTTTATTTATTTATTTATTTAAGAAACACTTTTACATTGCCATTACAGTTTGACACCAATGCGACAATGGAAAATAACAAGAAAATTAAATTAATTACAATAGTTACATAAAGAAAAAACATTAAAATAAAGAACAAATATTTCAAACATTATTAATTACAAAGATTATACCTAAATAATCTTGTTACAAGAGGTGTTATAAGACTGCACTTTAATAGTGTTCTCGGAGTAGTACCCAAATATTGATTAAGTTGTACAATTCATTGTTCATAAAAAGTAATTGAGATAATCATACATGTCTTCTGTGTCTAAGTAACCACCTCCACATGGGTAACATTGACACAGGGTAAACCAGTCATAGATATTTGGTTCGAAATGATTTATTTGATCTTCTGGGATCTGTAATTAGCTTTCTGTTGCTACTAGGTCGGTTATAGTGATAATCTTGGCTGTTTAATTTCCTTCAAATAAATAAATAAATAAACATTGGGTTACTATTCACTGGTGGGGAACACAAAATACGCGAGCAAACTTTGCACAACTTTGCAAATTTTTGTTTAAGTTTGTTTGACATATCACTTTCATTTTTTATAGGTGTGTTCACGAAGTAAGTATCATTAATCAAAAATACCTTTAAATAAAAAAATGCTGGTTTTCACAGAACAAAATTAAAAATACTTGATAACATTACCTTGATACCTTATGTCAATGTTACCCTAATCAATCAAAATAATCCAATTTTACTGTATTAATTGGTGACACGTTAATTGTTCCTTTACTTCTAATAAACTACAATACTCAGTAACTATTGAATTAATTTACCGATTCTATTATTTTTGGGACCATATTTCAACAGTTTATTTTGCTGTTGACTCCAGTTTGCGTGCGAGATGACCGATATATGCATGGTATACATAAAAACAACAAAGAAACATACATTTTAGGTCTTACGAAATCTAGTAATATTATATTCCATTGTATTTTAATAAAAAATACATAATTTAATACATTTCTATGTAATATAGAATATGATTTTAATATATCTGTGAAAACTTATCTAAGTTTTAAGCCTTGGATTTTGGAATGTCGCAAGCTCTATGTTAATAAAAGACATCATAAGATACCCTATTAACGTTCCCACTGCTGGGACACAGGGACTCCTCTTGGCGAGAGAGATTAGGCCTTAATTCACCACGCTGGCCAAGTGCGGGTTGGTGGTCACATGTCATTAAAACTCTCCGTTCTCAGAATCTGGTTTCCTCACGATGTTTAAAGTGATTTAAGACTGAAGCGCGAGTGTTCTTAGACATGTTTGATTGACATCGGTTGACCCGTTTAAAAGTTATGGGGGTGAAAGTGGGGAAGGAAAACCGAAAATTTGCAAATATACTCGAGTGGGGTCTCAAATGAAAGCGCATCACGTGCACATTACAAAATAAATTGTTTTTTTTACTATTAAGTTATTAGATTCCGTTTTTTTTTATTTTAAATTTAGGTTTATTGCGATGTTTCCAAAATAAATATTTTTCTATAACTAAATAATGATTATTTCTCTATAGGCTGAACGGCTTGATGGTTTTATATTGAGTACCGACATCAAACGATTAGTAATAATGATTAAAGAGTTTAATTTTGCGACTTATGAGTGTTGTGGCTATCGCTGAGATATTAGTGGCAATTCACAACATGTTTAAACTTAACTAATATTACGTCATATTATTATGACTACATGACATATGTATAGCTCTTATGTCATTCTAGTCATATAACGTCTTCTAAGTTAAATTTATGTCATAAATTCTTTTTTGTACTTACACAGAAACTAAAACAAATCAAAATAGTTTACGAATGTCATGTAGAAAGGCGAGCTTAACCCTATTAGACTTTTCTTACAGCACACCTTAGGGTAAGGAGTACTGAAATTCAAGTTAAGCTTGTTGAATTAAAAGAAAAGTTAGATTTTGTGAATTGGAACCAATGAAGTGTCTAGAATAGTTGAATCTCGTTCAGTGTATGGAGTCAGTTGGAGATCATTTTAGTCATATAACGCCATCTTAGTGAAGTTTAAGCAAATTGCGAATTGCCTCAAATGTTAGTGTCTAAGAAAGTCTGTATGTCTAGAAGGGTTGCGCCTCTATCAGGGTGTGGAGCTATTTGAAGATAATTTAAGTCACATGAGGCCGTGATAGTGAAGTTTAAGCAAGTTGCGAATTGCCATTAATATTAGTGTCTGTCTGTCTGTCTAGAAGGGTTGCGCCTCGTCCAGGGTATGGAGCCAGTTGAAGATCATCATGTTTCTCTCGTACTTCGACAGAGGGCGTCCGCGCTCCCTCTCCAAGTCATCAGCTGTTAGGACCAAGTGCGCCGCTTCTGAAATTAATTTATAGTTTATTTATAGTTGACTGCTTCAGTGGCGCGGCGGGCGAGGGTCCGCTTGCGGCGCAAGAGGTAGCGGGTTCGATTCCCGCCGAGGGTGAAAGTGTTTGTATGTTCTGCAAGCACGATCTCCTTGGTCTGGGTGTTTAATATGTATAATAAAAAATATCTATATATGTATGTATATTATATTAAGTATATCAGATATCTAGTGCCCGTAACACAAGCTTAGAGCTTACCACGCGGCTAAATGTTGTTGTGTGAAATGTCTGGAAATATTTATTTTATTTATTTTTATTTATTGATTTATAGATTACAACAGGTAACATGTCAAAATGATTCAAAGTCAAAGTCAAAACGTTTATTTCCTTCGAAGCACATAGCCTACATGGACAGGTCAACTGTCAACGTAAAATTAATAAAACTAAATTGTTTAAACAAAAAATATCAAGGAAATAACATTGTCTTGACAGTTCGCTAATGTTTTATACTGCGTTGAGACGCACCCGTGGCCTTCGCATGCAGTATTCGAACCAGCACCTCCGGGGAAGCGCCCTCAGGCGTGCTGCCAAAACAACATCACGTGATACAAACAAATATATAATAATATATGACGGCGCGCGCCAGTAACGCCGGATAACCAAATAACCGAATAAGAGCGATACCATACCGATAACGGCTTTGCTCTAGTGAAGCGTCGTATCTGTGGTGGCGGGGCGGCCATGTTGGTTTTCCAACATGGCCGCCCCGCCATGTTGGGTTTGTTGGTTGGCCAAGTCCACGGCGAATCACTAAAATTCGGTGTAATCCTATTTGATTTCGATTATAATCAAATCTAGAATTGATCAGGGTAGTCTAGTTTATCTATCAGTGATATTATTTCGTGTTAATTTGTGTAGCAAGACAATTAAATTAAAACCTGTTAAACCTGGTGTTGTGATTTAGCTCATTGCCCTAAAAACCTACGATGCCTGACCCAGAGATGCCTCCTGCTCCGACAAATATATTTTATTGTTAGGTTATAGAACTCTTCCTAAAGTCTGTGATGTTTTTAGTATTTGTTGTTATAGCGGCAACAAAAATGCATCATCCAGTTATTATTATTATTTACAGTTAAAATCGCAGGATGTATCATATAATTCAACCTCCAAAAATGTACAAGCTTCTTCGATACAGGCTTAGCCTAGTGAAGAAGTCACCAGATATACAGTCTGCTTTATAAGTTATCTGCAAATAACTGAAGGACACCTTACGTCTATTAGTTTTATTTCAAAGTGTGTTTAGAATATAAGTCTTAATGTTTTTTTACTGAAATGTTTTTTTTTTATTTTTTTTTTAATCACCTCTCAAAATTTCAACTGTCTATCTATCACGGTTCTTGAGATACAGCCTGCTGACAGACAGACAGACAGACAACGAAGTCTCAGTAATAGGGTATATAACCTTTTGGGTACAGTAAGGTACAAAAAAAATCTTCTTTTCGCTTGCCTTGCGAATAGTTAAGCGAACGAACCTGGGTGTAAGAACATAGTATGCTGCCTCGGCGGCACAGCCAGCACAGTCGGTCCAGCCGATGCTTGAGACACCGCCGACACCGCAGCCGCCTGGTGGAAACATAAGTACTATTTAAAAAAACCATTATAGGCGGTGTCACTGTCTAAAACTTGAAGACCGATCATATTTAATTTACAGCATAACGCGTCGGGACACGGGACACCCGACAGAAGCGATATGCAACTTAAATTTATATTGTTACGGCTAGCGCTGTGCGTTAGAGAGAGAAGGGCCCTTCCAACCGCCCCGGCCGCCGCGAGAAAAAGGGAAGCCAGACGCCGTTACGCGTTACGTAACGAAACGGTTAACACTACCATAAGGTTTAAGAGCCGTGTTGGCTAAGTGGGAGGACACTCGACTTTCATTCCGAAGGTCGTGGGTTCCAACCCCGCCACGCATCTCCGGATTTTTTTTCATGAGAAATTTATGTGCGCTTTAAACACGTGCTTTAACGGTAAAGCATTGCAATATGAAAATGCCTGCCCACTGCCACTTCAAAGAACTAATCCGTTTTCCGTTTCCGTTTGTTTCTGCAAATAAATGATCTTTATATATAGTTTCTTACCTCTAGCCGATCCAGATTGAACTCAGACTGCGACATTCTCTCGAGCGCACGGTACGTGGTCAGAAGCCGGCGCTTTATGTAGTTCTGGCGGACCTGCGGACAGACAGACAGAAATCTATACAGAAATGTACAAGTTCCACTTCCTGTTGTTTTTTTGGGATATTCCAAAGTATTAGTTATTAACTGACTGCCTCAGTGGCGCAGTGTTATCATCATCACCCTATTTACGTTCCCACTGCTGAAACACAGGGACTTCTCTCTTGACGAGAGAGATTAGGCCTTAATTCACAACACTGGCCAAGTGCGGGTTGGTGAATGTCACATGCCCTTCAAACTCTTTTAAAGTTCTCAGAACATGCCGGTTTCCTCACGATGTTTGCCTTCACCGTTAAAGCAGTGGGAACGTTAATAGGGTGCTAATGATGATGATGAGGCTCTTATAATATTAGTAAGACTAGTGTAAAATCTTACCTTTTTATTGTCACTTGGCAGCTGTCTTGTAGGCTGCGTCACTTGAGACCTTTGTGGAGACGGCAATTGCGAACCACCAACTGTAACAAAATAGTCAAAGTCTAAACATTTATATCTAATTCTAATTCTAAATAAAATAAATAAATATTTCCGGACTACTCACACAGCATCACCTAACTCCAAACTAAGCAGAGCTTGTACTATGGGTGTTAGGTGAGTGATATACTACATAGTTACATTTTTTTTGTAAATACATACATATGATACATAGAAAACACCCAGACCCTAAGACAATTCTAAGTGGAGGAACTGAGATCTGCACTGACATCTCGCCTGATATCTGCACTGACATCTCGCTACATTTATATCCTTACACGCATAGGGGATACGTATCGTTAAGTCTAGGGACGCAAAATAGCGTTACACTGAGTAATATCTTTTTCACTTTGTAATTAATTGTATTTAACTCGACACTGGCAAATTGTCGCTTCTAGCTCAGAGTCCAATTACAAGAAACTGAACTGAACTGTACAGGGCATGCATGGTCATGTCAACTGATTGCTAATTTAAATAAAATCTAAGAATAATCAAGGAAATAACATTGTCTTGACAGTTCGCTTCAATTTTTAACTCCCGACCAAAAGAGAGGGGTGTTATAAGTTTGACGTGTTTGTCTGTCTGTCTGAAATCGCTCCATCCGTTCGGGACATCATAGATCCCGAACGGATGGAGCGATTTCAATTTAGTTTTTTTTTGGATGAAAGGTGAGTTTGGCGCGAGTGTTCTTAGACATGTTTCATGAAAATCGGTTGTGCCGTTTAAAACTTATGGGGTGAGAGTGCGAAAATCTGTAAAATATACTCGAGTGGGGTATCAAATGAAAGCGCATCGCATGCACATTACAAAATATTATGGTGTTTTACTTTTAAGGAAATTAAGGCTTTGGAATCAGGGTTTTTCTTAAATTTTTAATTTATATTTCTAACACTGAGTTGAGAAGCGAATGGGCATGATGACTATATAAAAAAAAAGGTAACCTGTTTAGTCCGTCTAAAAATACCGGATACCTATTTGCACAATTATTTTTTATTTTATTAATTTTTAACCATAAAGAACTTTTTCCTTGGTCTGGGTGTTCAATATGTATAATAAAAAATATCTATATATGTATGTCTATTATATTAAGTTTTCAGATGTCTAGAACCCGTAACTCAAGCTTAGAGCCAACGACGCTAGATGTTGTTGTGTGGATTGTCCGGAAAATATATATTTATTTATAATGACAGTGAGTATTAATATAGGTACATTTATCGCTTGTAATAAAACGTTTCGGTCAGTATGGGAAGGTCTAAAAATTAAAGACATAGGAACCATGTCATCGATATTAGAAAAATGAAAAATTGCATTCACAAATGTAAAAATTACTTTTACTTTGCTTGGAATCCCAAAACTATTTTAGAATTTCGTTTTTTTTATTTAGATATTGTTTTTGTAGGTCATATGCACAAAATATTACTAAGAAACATGATGTCTAAAATAAATAAAATGCTTTGTTTTCATATCCTGAAACTTATTTTTCTACGTTTTAGTGGTCAAGCATCGAACCCGTTACCTGTTGCGATGCAAACGGGTCTACGCCGACGCGCCACTGAGGCATTCAATAAATAAAGAATAATTAGAAAGAAAGAAAGAATGAAAAATATTTATTTGTTTACAAAAATAAGACAGATAACATTATTAAATTAAACTTAGATTAAAGTACACAAATGGGTCGAAACTCAGCATAACTAAGGAAACTATTTATTTAGCATAAGCAAATAGGGGAATCAGTCTATATGGGAGACTCAAGCCAACAGTGGGCTTTCTACAGAATAAGAGTGATAGTTACCTGCAACCCAAGTGCTGCAAGATCTAGAATTAGCGCTCAGAGTTAGCGCTTCTAGAGCCTGGCAGAGCCCCACCTCTGATGTAGCCCTGAAATGACAAACATTATGGAATAAGCCTTTTATGTTTTTTACAAAGTTATAAACCCCACTTATATTCTAAACTAGCGGCCCGCCCCGGCTTCGCACGGGTAAAAAAAGTTCCCGGCAATTTTTCCTTATTTGCTCACCGTTTAGGCCTACCCTGGACTACGACAAACATTTTAAAATCAGCTTCATCGGCCCAGCCGTTCTCGAGTTTTAATCAGACTAACGAACAACAATTCATTTTTATTTATATAGATTTGTGTAGAAATACATTACAATGAAGTAAGGTAGTGTTATAAGTATAACTTATAATAACTCAATTTCTATGTTTTTTTTTTTAATACTGGATAAGCCTTTATTTGACCACAATCTCACCTGATGTAAAGTGACGATGTGGTCTAAGATGGGACATGAAGACCTAGAAGGTAGATGGCTTCTCCGGACCACATTACGAAACACGAACAAATCGCTTCACGCACTGGCCCAGCCCGGAGGGTGGTGACAATGTAATTTAGACTATTATATTTTTAAATTATGGGTATGCCATAGGGCTAGGCAAAGAGGTAGGGATAATAATAGACTTAAGTAATAAATAAAATAAAAAAGCTTTTATTTCCCTTAATTTTCAAATTGTTGAACTTAAAAATCTTTTTTTTATTTTATATTATTAGCCTATAAGTGTCCCACAAAAGTCGTGTTGGCAAAGTGGGAGGACACTCGACTGTCATTCCGAAGGTCGTGGGTTCAAACCCCGCCACGCACCTCTGGATTTTTCTTCTTGAGAAATTTATGTGCGCTTTAAACACATGCTTTAACGGTGAAGGAAACATCGTGAGGAAACCGGCATGTTCTGAGAACTTTAAACAGTTTGAAGGACATGTGACATTCACCAACCCGCGCTTGACCAGCGTGCTGAATTAAGGCCTAATCTCTCTCGCCAAGAGAGAAGTCCCTGTGTCCCAGCAGTGGGAACGTTAATAGGGTGATGAGTGTCCCACTACACGGCAATGGCCTCCCCCATATCCCTCCAAGATAGTCAGATAGTCAGATAGTCATTTTATTGGTAATAATTCATAATTACATGTCAAATTTAGATAAGATAATAATTTAAAATACAAAAAATAATTAGGTATAATATAAAATAATCCAAATTCATAACAATATAAAGATTACATTTACCTCTTATCCACTGTAACGTCCAGCGCCCGCGGCGTAACTAGGGACTAACGTCCCAGCGCGCGTTACGCGAGCGGTGCGTGCCACGCTGCGCGATTTTTCCGTTAAAACTATTTATCACATAAAAAGTACTAAACCTATTTCAAAACCAAAAATGTATTTATGTTCTTTATTATAATTATATAAACATGAATAATAATATGAATCATCGTACCTACATCTTCATTTACTAAAAAAATATCAAAAATAGGATGGTAGCATTTTTAGACTGAACTGGAGACCTATTTTGATAAATTTATTTAAAATACTTCCTCTGAACATTTAATTATTATTTTGGTTCCTTTTTAACGGGGTTGGAGTCTAGTTTTTTCAATAACATATTTAATTTTAATACAGATATCACAAGTAAATCATAAAGAAATTAACTTGCGAAAAATAGGAAAATGGCGGAAAATTTATCTCACTTTATTGTCAAAATAATTTTTTTTCCATAATTTTTGTTGCCAGGTATTGGTTTTTCTAATTAGAATTTAGTAGAATAATTATTGACAATGACATCTGACATTGACACTAGCAACTTGTCTTATTAGAAAATAAAGAAAATCCGAAATAAAAAAACCAAAAACTCGTGTGGCACTCTAGTACCATGGACGTTAGTCGGCATAAAGTTTTGTGGCACTACAGTACCACTGGACGTTCAAGTGGTTATTTACATAATATATAAATGGTCAATAATAATTATAAAAATAAAACTAATTATAGTTAAAGTAGTTACACTACAGTCATTAAATTTAATACATATTACTGTTTTTAATTTATTAATTTACTTCTATGTATTCATCAAATTTATAATATGCCTGCTCAATCAGCCATAATTTTAATTTATTTTTAAATGTTAATAAACTGGGTGCAGTGACTATATGCTCCGGAAGTCGATTATACACGGCAGGACCGATCACATGGGTCAGCCTTTCAGATTTGGCCAATCTGTGTGGGACTGATGCAAGTTTTTGTGCTCCGCGCGTAAAATAACGAAACGTGTGTCCGTCGCCTCGCTTGGCAAAATCATTTTGGTGTTCTCTCACATACACTGCTATCTGAAAAATCAAGATAGAAGGTAGTGTTAGAATACCTAGAGATATGAAAAGTGCCTTTGCAGGTGCGTCCCAAGCGACTCTTGCAATCGTTCTCACAGCACGCTTTTGCATTCGGAACACGCGCTCTCTGTCTGCGGCACGTGCCCATAGTTCCGCGCCGTACTGCAAGAGTGCATGCACCGTTGCAAAGTAACTCGTTCGTACCAGGTCTGCAGAAACCACGCGAGATAACCTTCGCAAGGCAAAGCACGCGCTGCCGAGCCTTGCACATAGCTTCTCAATGTGTGAGCTCCAGGTCAAGCCACGGTCGATGTCGAAGCCTAGAAAAGTGGATGAGGGCACTTGTGCCACCGTTGTCGTGTTTAGCGATATTGACAGGTTTCTCGTTTGTCGACCTGACATAGAGAAATGAATGAAGTGTGTCTTCTTAAGGTTGAGTACGAGACCATTCCAAGCAAACCACTGAGCCACTTCCAGAACAGCTTGGTTAAGTTTGTGTTCGAGTTCATCAAAAGATTGAGCCTCCACTATTACGGCTACGTCGTCCGCGTACATAAACGCTTCCCCTTTTGTGACGTGCATAGGTAGGTCATTCAGTAGGATCGAGAACAGAATATTTGAGACTGATGATCCCTGTGTCCCAGCCCTGTGAAGAATGCCACCAAACGAGATCGTAAGCATTGAGGTCATCTCGCCATCGCTTCCGCGGCCATCTCTACGTCGAGCACACTCTTGACTGCTTCAGTGGCGCGGTGGGCGCGGGTCCGCTTGCGGCGCAAGAGGCAGCGGGTTCGATTCCCGCCGAGGGTGAAAGTGTTTGTATGTGCTGCAGGCACGATCTCCTTGGTCTGGGTATTTAATATGTATAATAAAAAATATCTATATATGTATGACTATTATATTAAGTATATCAGATATCTAGTACCCGTAACACAAGCTTAGAGCTTACCGCGGGGCTAGATGTTGTTGTGTGCATTGTCTGGAAATATTTATTTATTTATTTATTTACTCTGGCTGCCATGGCGTACAGATCTTTGTCCATCTTTCAGTTGCCATGCGACTGACATGGCCCGCCCAGTCCAACTTCAACTTGGTCACAGTCAAAGTTCAAATAATGTATAAAACATTGAAGCGAACTGTCAAGACAATGTTATTTCCTTGATATTTTTTGTTTATATTATTTAGTTTTATTAATTTTAAGTTGATAAACGTTTTTTCAAAACGTTCATTTCCTTAGAAGCACATGGCCTACATGGACAGGTCAACATAAAATTAATAAAACTAAATTGTTTAAGCAAAAAATATCAAGGAAATAACATTGTCTTGACAGTTCGCTTCAATGTTTTATACTGAGTTGAGAAGCGAATAGAACAACACAGCTGTATCAGTTATTACAATTATATAGTTATTACAATTTTGGAGTTCTTATTGAAATACTAAAATTTTTATTGATAACTGTTGCACAAAAGGTTTTATAACCAAAGCGTACAAGTTTCTACAGCTTATCTTTTATCCTCGAAAGGATGTACAATATTAGGTCTAGGTATCTTATTATAATATATAAACTTAAATTATATTTATAGGTAACTATTATAAGTTTAACATTTACAATGAAAAAATGCTTGCCTGACTTGAATCCAACATCAGCAACAATAAGAATATTGTTACATCTAATTTCAATAAATAATAGTTTTAAAGGACTCCTCTACGGGTATATGCCTCCTCCAACATAAATGACATTTATTTCTGTCCAGTGGCTTTTTTGATCATGTTGGTTACTATTAAAAGACTTACTGACTTATCCGGGCTGGGCCAGTGCGTGAAGCGATTTTTTCGTGTTTCGTAATGTGGTCCGGAGAAGCCATCTTCTA
Source organism: Gymnoscelis rufifasciata (assembly GCA_929108375.1). Lineage (NCBI taxonomy): Eukaryota > Metazoa > Arthropoda > Insecta > Lepidoptera > Geometridae > Gymnoscelis > Gymnoscelis rufifasciata. Next base: position 5,897,612 of record OV815332.1, on the reverse strand, counting down.
GGCCTTCATGCTCCATCTTAGACCACATCGTCACTTTGCATCAGGTGAGATTGTGGTCAAATGAAGGCTTATCAATAATAAAAATAAAAAAAGGCTTACCCTCTAAGAATAGGGCAAGCTTCAGCAGAAACGGTAACATCTCCGGCGCTGAACGAGCGACGGAGCCCTAACTGGGCGCAGAGGGCGGAGCACCCGGCTAGGAGAGACACGCACGCGTCCGGCGCCAGTGGTAGAGTAGAGGAAGGCCTTCTGGAAGAGAAAAATAAATAGTTCTGAGATATTAGGGTCAGAAAAAAGAAAAAAAAAGTAAATAAATCTAAATTTAAAATTTAAGAAAAACCCCCGATTCCAATGCTTTAATTTCCTTAAATGTACAACAACATAATATTATGTAATGTCGACGCGATGCGTTTTCATTTGATACCCCACACTAGTATATTTGCAGATTTTCGGTTTTGCTTCCCCACTCTCACCCCCATAACTTTTAAACGGCCCAACCGATTTTCATGAAACATGTCTAAGAACACTCGCGCAAGACTCACCTTTCATACAAAAAAAACTAAATTGAAATCGCTCCATCCGTTCGGGAGCTATGGTGACACAGACAGACAGACAGACAGACACGTCAAACTTATAACACCCCTCTTTTTTGGTCGGGGGTTAAATAGAACATAGCTCAGGGGACAGATTTATTCTATAGTTTTTAGACCCAAATATCTCAGAAACCGTATCACTTAGGAGATTTGGTCATAGAACACTTTTTGTTTGTAATCATTTACTCTGACGATTGACATGAGTTTCATCACTGGCCGCCGAAAAACATTTTTTTCAAAATGGCGGTCGAGTAGGTCTGCCAAAGATGTTCGATGCTCTTTTATGTATTAGATTACCATATAATCTATGTGGATTATAATCTAAAAAACTTACTTGACTAGTTTCCCATCAGGATTGGGACTGGCCACGCGAAGATTAGGATCAGGGCCCTGACCAGCCTGGAAATTTAATTAATTTAATTAAGTTTATTTATTTTCTTAGGGAAACCATCAGCAAATACAATATTAGTAGAAATACATTAAATATATGAAGGCTCCATAAAATAATCTACTTATAGTAATTAAGGGCCTGACCAGCCTGGAAATTTAATTAATTTAATTTAGTTTATTTTTTTTCTTAGGGAAACCATCAGCACATACAATATTAGTAGAAATACATTAAATATACCACTATGAAGGCTACACAAAGGAATCTACATTATAGTAACAAAATATACAAACTAAGTATTTAGTTAAATAAGCCGTGTTGGCTAAGTGTGAGGACACTCGACTTTCATTCCGAATGTCGTGGGTTCAAACCCCGCCACGCACCTCTGGATTTTTCTACTTGAAAATTGTATGTCCGCTTCAAAACACGTGCTTTAACGGTGAAGGCAAAAATCGTGAGGAAACCGGCCTGTACTGAGAACTTTAAAGAGTTTGGAGGACATGTGACATTCACCAACTTTCACTTGGCCAGCGTGGTGAATTAAGGCCTAATCTCTCTCGCCAAGAGAGAAGCCCCCGTGTGCCAGCAGTGGGAACGTTAATAGGGTGATGATGATGAAATATCTACTGACCTTGCTGGCCAACAAGCGGAGCACCCTCGCGTCGGAGGCGGCTGAAGACACGCTGAACAGAGACAGGTCTGTGGTGATGGACTCGTGGGATGGGGAGCGGGCCACCCCGCCTCGCCACACCTCACCCCCGCACATATCCACTATAATAACATGACTTGATCACAACTTTGTAAAGTTAAGTATATTTTTTTGCATTTGAATGTAGATCTTAAAATTAAAGATATAGTGTAAATTACCCATCAACGGCAAGCAAATCTATACTAATATTATAAAGCTGAAGAGTTTGTTTGTTTGAACGCGCTAATCTCCGAAACTACTGGTTCGAATTGAATAATTCTTTTTGTGTTGGATAGTCCAGTTATCGAGGAAGGCTATAGGCTATATAACATCACGCTACGACCAATAGGAGCAAAGATATAGTGGTAAATGTGTAAAAAACGGGAGAAATTATTTCATCTTTGAAGCCTTCCGTTGCGTGCGCCGTGAAAACGGTTCAAGATACACAAAATATATGTATTAAAGAATAAGAGCTCTTTTTTGATGATCTAAAAAACAGTCCGCGATAGTATATGTCTATCTTTTAAGATTAACTCACAAAAACCGTTTTTATGGTACCTAATTTGGTCGAAATAATTTGTTTAAGTTGTATCAACATAATAATATTAATCTTTATTCAAATAAATATGTTGTTGGTTAAGAGTACTTCATCCATTATAACGCGGGTAGCACCGCAGGGCACAGCTAGTTCATTTATACAATTAATAGACACTATTATTTATTTAATTAATAAATATATACTACATATTTCAATCATCATCTTCTAACCCACATTACATGGGGTCGGCACAACATGTATTTGCCTCCATTGCCTTCTATCAAACATCATCTCACTATTTCAATATCATTACTTACTTAGACAATTATGGTCACATTTGATCAATAAAATAAGATTGAGGATTGAAATTGAGGGTAAAATTGTTTGTATGCTCTGCAAGCACTTTTCTCTTTGGTCTAGGTATTTAATATGTATAATAAAAATATCTATATATGTATGTATATTATATTAAGTATATCAGATATCTAGTACCCGTAACACAAGCTTAGAGCTTACCACTGAGCTAGATGTTGTTGTGTAGATTGTCCGGAAATATTTATTTATTATTTATCAATTGCTAAGGTTATGGAAGCATCTTAATCTTTTTCTGCATAAAAAATTTAAATGCAAATTTAAATAACCTTTAAAGTCGGGTTTAACACCTAATACTATCTCTAAAATTGAATAGACTTGACAATTAGAAATTCTCCAATAATATAATAACATTTTTTTTGCAAGTCAGACCACAGACTTCAAATTTATCTTCTCTGTTAGTATGTAGGTATCTAAGTCAATTTAAATATGACAATGTATGTTTAGAAAATGCAAGCTCTGTGTAATGAGATAATACAGACAATATGTCTGTCTGAGACATTAAGGCAAGACATGCAAATAATTGTCAATAAAAAATTAATTATCTTACATTATATCTCATTACCATGATTTTGAAAGGTTTAAAATGACATATATTTATCTGTTTCCTAAATAACTTTATGTAATGCTCAAAATAACAACGGCTACTTTAACGGTGAAGGTAAACATTGTGAGAAGAATGGCATGTTCTGAAAACTTTAAAAGAGTTTGAAGGACATGTGACATATATATGTGGTAACCATGTTGTACACCAATATTGTTATAATAACAACATAAAAGATTTAAGCTGGGTTGTTCTATTCGCGTCTCAAATCAAGTAGGTAAATTTTTTTTTTTTTTTAAATAGTTTTATTTATTTTTATTACATAACTTTAAGTTGACCTGTCAATAAAAAAAAAAAAAAAAATATCATAAATAAATAAATGTCTAAGGAAATAAACGTTTTGACTTTGACTTTGTCATTCACCAAGACAGAGACCAATTTAATTTGAATACGCAAAATGGCGTTCAACTGAGAAACATCTTTTACACTTTATAATTTTATTTAACTCGACACTGGCAAATTGTCGCTTTAAGCGCAGAGTTCAAATAAAAGAACTGAGGTGAGGTGACTTCTTTTTAGACTATACTAGCTTTTCACACAGCCTTGCCCTTGTGTTGAGGATTTTGCCTGCGGTACATACTGTGGTGCTTTCCTCCGTAAAATGGCTATTGTATAGAGAATTAATTATTCAAATAGGCCCAGTAGTTCCTGAGATTAGCCACTCTTACGCTTGACAATTTTTTTTTTTTGTAATAGCCTAGCTGTCCCACTGCTGGGCAAAGGCCTCCCTTTTCTCCCTCTACTCGTCTCGAACTGCCGCCACTTCAGGCCAAGATTTTAGATAAGCGTCAAGTTCGTCCCGCCATAATGTATATTGACAATATTAGTATAGATAAAGATTTACATTGTCATTATATCCGTTAGAAAGATCTATCAAAATGTTCAATAATATGGGATAAGTATAAAATTGTATTAGAGAGTTGGAATTACAGATATTTATTACATGAAACTAATACACTAATTTTTAAGTTATTAATAAGGTTTGGTTATTGTGTTTCATAATAACTGCTACTTGGACGAAATACAAATTAAAAAGGCAACTTTAGTAAAATAATACTAACTTAGTTAATCAAATTTTGTTTTCTTTATTTTTATCAAATTTCTAGGTAAACTTACAGTTATTTTCCCTAGAAACAATAAAAAAAACTGGCTGAAAACTGCTTGAAAATTCTTCAGTTAGTCCAATTATTTACGTAACTTGAACTTACAAGAAAACCCATGAAATCTTCAAAAATACCTATATAACAAACCGAAAACGAGAATAGATAAATTAACAGCTTCGGGAAATAGTTTGATAAGCATATAATGAAAAATATGACGAATAAAAACAAACTCAATGCAACCACCTGATTTTTACGCTTCTACGAAACCAAAACACGGAATCATGTTCTCATTTTAGGAAAATAATTACACTTACAGGTTGTGTTGGGCTCCACGGCGCTGGTTTTTAGATCCCACAAAATATACACACGAATACACAGGCAATTCAAGAGAACAACACATAAAATTACAGCAATTTCGTATGATTTTTAATTTGTGCAAAATTTAGATGGCCGGCCGACATTCAGTTTTGTCAGTAAAATAGGACCAAAACACAACATGAACGAGATAGCAGATAACGAAATGAAATATCTCAGGTTTTTGAACGCGCTTCAACGCTACACACTAAATTTTCATGTCAAATGAAATTGCAAAATATAATTTCATATAATTTATTTAATTAATCATTGTAAGTATTTTTCCATACTTTTTCCTAAATTCAAACAAACATAAATTTTATAAAACTTTGGACTCTTATACCTTTTTTGTGCGTTGAACGTCCAAGTTTATTTCTATCGGAGCTTGAAGGAGGTTGTTCAATCAAGAATCTCTATTTAGTCAGGTTATAATAAATTTTCATTAATTTATTTTTTCGTTCTTTATTACGGCTTTTATGAGCTTGATTAAATAATAAATCAAGAATTTGGAGCTAAATAACACCTTGTGTATCTATATTTAGTTTCTGGATGCTGTTTAAATAAATAAAAACTTTAAAATAAAAAGCTGTGTGACCAAATTATATTGAACGTATTACTCGGTAAATTGTAAAACTACATCTTCCGGTTAAAAAGCAAACTAATTTAAATGTCTTTCTTATCTGATGCTAGATGGCAGTGCTGTACATTAACACATTAATTTATTCGTCACCATCTTGTAATTTACGACACAAATTCTATGAAACGAGATTTATAAGCGCGAAATAGGTAACAATACAATCAAATTGGGTTTAATACATAGAATACTAACAGACCTGAGTAGGAAACTGTATGTCCAAGTATGGATTCGATATATCCGTAGGTAAATACAATTTAAGTATTCTTAAAAAAATTAGTAACAAATATTAAAACGATGGGTAATTATAGTAAAAACAAAAATAAAATAAATTATGTAGGTTTGGATGTAAATTAGTGATAATTTGACTGTTCGGTCGATTTCACATGCTTGAGTAGAAAAGTCATTTTACCTATTCATTATTTTTTTTGCACCTTCTAGCTCCGTCCTACGCGTACCAGTATTTGATCTCCTTCTAACCCTTTTCTGAGTTTTTAAAGATATTAATTTTTTTTTCTTTAGGTATATAAATTGTTATAATTACGAATTAAATCAGAAATTAAAAAGATAATTCTAAATCGGACCTACTTACGTAAATACAATTTTAAAATTAAAAACTGCATTGTTTGTGTGAGTCTTGTTTTAGTGTGTATAAACTTTACGTAATATAAGTGTATCTGTCTGGTTTGGATGTGTGCGGGGCTGAATGTGGATAAGACATGAGCATAATTAAAGAATTTAAATGTTTAGCATTATTGAATATGATATTATTTAAATTGCATTCAAATATAATGTGGAGTTTTTAAGGAAATTAAGGCATTGGAATCGGGGTTTTTCTTAAATTTTAAATTTAGATTTATTGTTATTAAATCATATAGGTACCTATGTAATTGCTAGTTGAACATTAGATACTTAAATTATTATTTTGTAACAACAACAAAACTATTCTTTACTTATTTTCCCATAACTGTGTGTTCACTTTATCCTATAAATATTCTTACATACCTACTTAAAACTCACCCTCACCAAGCTTTCAATCTCTATAAAACTTTAATTCAATCCTCTACATCAAAGAGTTGGGCTAGTTATTAATTACTAATTAATTAGTTGAAAATGCACTCAAAACATAGTTAATCTTTTCAATGGCCTTCATTGTGCACATTATGTTTATTTTTATTGCTTATATAACATACTAGCTAGCTGTAACTTTTCTAAGTGCTTAAAATAACAGTAAATATTTGGAACAGTCTCTGGTGGTAGGCTTCGGCCGCGGCTTGTCACCACCCTCCGGGCTGGGCCAGTGCGTGAAGCGATTTTTTCGTGTTTCGTAATGTGGTCCGGAGAAGCCATCTACCTTCTAGGTCTTCATGTCCCATCTTAGACCACATCGTCACTTTACATCAGGTGGGATTGTGGTCAAATGAAGGCTTATCGAGCATAAAAAAAAAAAAAAAAAAATGTTTTTTTTTGGTTATGGTTTTGAGTCCTATTATTGCTTTAATAATATTAATAATTGTTAATAATAATTTGATTATTTTCATGTGTTCTTAATTTGTGTTTATATTAAAGTAGCAGTTATCTTTTTGTAATAATTAACCAAATTTGTGATTTTTTTAAATGTTAATAATAATGTATAAGAGTTAATTATCTTGTTAATACAACTAAATAAATTAGTTAACTATAAAAACATTTGAATATTTTTAAATACTATGAGTGTTATTTTTTGATCGGAATCTATACTAATATTATAAAGCTGAAGAGTTTGTTTGTTTGTTTGTTTGATTGTTTGTTTGTTTGTTTGTTTGAACGCGCTAATCTCAGAAACTACTGGTTCGAATTGAATAATTATTTTTGTGTTGGATAGTCCAATTATTGAGGAAGGCTATAGGCTATATAACATCACGCTACGACCAATAGAAGCAAAGATATAGTGGTAAATGTGTAAAAAACGGGAGAAATTGTTCATCTTTGAAGCCTTCCGTTGCGTGCGCCGTGAAAACGGTTCAAGATACACAAAAAATATGTATTAAAGAATAATAGCTCTTTTAATGATCTAAAAAACAGTCCGCGATAGTATATGTCTATCTTTTAAGATTAACTCACAAAAACCGTTTTTATGGTACCCAATTTGGTCGAAATAATTTGTTTAAGTTGTATCAACATAATAATATTAATCTTTATTCAAATAAATATGTTGTTGGTTAAGAGTACTTCATCCATTATAACGCGGGTAGCACCGCAGGGCACAGCTAGTATCCATATAAAGCTGACATCGCTAGGGTATTGTACCTACTTGATTGTGGCGCGTGTTGGCGAGCGGAATGCAAACTAAACTGAGTAGGGCTGCCACGAATGTTATTATTATTATTACTTTGAAATATTTTATTTAATAATTATCTGTTAAAATTCTCGTGTCACAATGTTCGTTCCCGTACTCCTCCGAAACGACTTGACCGGCTCTCATAAAACTTTGTAAGCATATTGAGTAGGTCTGGGAATCGGCCAACATCTATTTTTCATTTTGCAAAAAAACGTATGCTGGGGTTCAGCTAGTATTTAATAAAATTTACAAATCAATGGAGTTAAAGAGGTCAGATTGCAGTTGAAATGGATTCATGATAGGTGCATAATTCATAATTACTTTATTGCACACAAATATACAAATACAAAAATTGATAACTGAGACAAACTGTACAAAAGGAAATGAAATGAAATACAAATATTTTTCTACATAAAGCACAGTAGATAGCATAAACAGACAGTCACAAGATAGACAATAAATATTTGCAATTTAATCATTGATTGACTTGGTTATTAATTATTATTGATGAGGAAATTTAATTATTTATATAAAGTAGGTATGTCTCTTTTTTCCTTTTGACTTCCTTATTATTTCACATTTCCTATTTCTTGATAATAAAAGTTATTTAATTTAAGATTTATCGATTTTAATGATATTGTATACATTGCCATTCCAGACAACAAAACAATCTATTCGACTTTCTCATAATATTAAGCATAAAATAGAAAATTCTTCTAAAACAGGGACAGGAAATATAAGCCTTTGTTGGAAAGAGACACCCTTCTTAAATAGAAATAGCTTTACTATCCATATTGCATAAGGTTTAATTCCACATGTAAATCCCTTTTAAAGTATTTCTGTACCCACTCCTTGCTCTCATACATTTTTAATATCTCGCTCTACTTGCGCGTGCCAACCCTACAGTTATATCATTGCACACATACATAATATCCACATCTGTAGGACACACACACAAGCACACCTAACGAATTAGGGTCGGGTCTATTCGCGCTTTTAATAAAGAGTGTAAGTGTCAAATTTATATATTTTTGGTTTTTGCAATTTTATAAATGTACCTACCTTAATGCGTTTAAGCATCTGCTGTTTGTCTATTTATATAATACTAGCCGACAATCAAACGTTGTTTTGCAAAATGAAAAATAGATAGTAGCCGATTCTCAGACCTAATGAATACGCATTTAAAATTTGGTAAAACTCGGTAAAGCCGTTTTACTGCGAGAAAATACATTATTTCTTCGGGGAAAACTATGAAACGAGGTCAACGCCGCGTGGAGTCAATACTTTGTTTTATACTATTATGATATTAAATAAAGTTGCGTTCGCTGTATGTTCACTGTGATTTTTAATAGGTATACATAATGGATTTTCATGTGGTTTTTAACCATTGACAGTAATTCAATAATAATTTTTACGTGCCAAAATTTATCTTTATAGGCTTTGCTCGCAATAATTAACTAACCCGAAATGGGAGTATGTCACCGCGATAAAAAGAAGCCTATGTGTTATTCTGATATGCAATCTATAAAACTGGCAAGTTTCATCAAAATCCGTTCAATCCTTTTAGCATAAAAGAACGACAAACACAGATACACAAACTTTCGCATTTATAATATTATTAGGATTGAAGAAAAGGTTGCCTGGAAGAGCTCAATACCAATGATAAGACCTTATCATTGGTATTGAGATCTGCCCATTGTGTCACTGTTTATAATGTGTATCTCCTACATTATGTATGTTTCTTTATTTTTGTATTAAAATTAATAATGGTTGTTTTGTATTGTAAGGCACGAAATAGCAAATTTTCGTTGTTTTTTACTTTATATTCGTAAATTATCAAAATTGGCCTCAAATATTAAATCTCAAACTTACATACCTTTTGATTCCAAGGCCAGGTTTTTTATGATGCTCGGTAGGTGTCCCTAGCGTCGCCACATATTGTTTAGTCAAAATTTTATATAAATATACAATAAATGATACTGTCGATGAATTTTTCATAAAACATTAGTTTGACTGTCTCAGTATCGCGGTGGGTGAGGGTCCGTTTGCGGCGCAAGAGGTAGCGGGTTCGATTCCGAAGGGTCAACAGCTTGTATGTTCTGCAAGCACCTTTCTCCTTGGTCTGGGTGTTTAATATATTTAAAAAAATATCTATATAGTTATGTCTATTATATAAAGTATATCAGATGTCTAGTACCCGTAACACAAGCTTAGAGCTTACCACGGGTCTAGATGTTGTGTGAATTGTCCGGAAATATTTATTTATTAATTTAGTAAGTAAAGACTTTTTATCTAAAGCAAAAATGATGGAAGGTGACATTAGGTATGTGAGAAAAGGTTTCAATCTATGTTTTTATATTTATTTTCAGAAAAAAATAAGTCCTCGTTATATTTTAATTTCCGGTGACACAGACAAAATTGGCTATAGGTATAATAAGATTATTTGCATTGGCAGTATTATAAAATTAATACTAATTTATATAAATACTAGCTGACTCCAGCAAACGTTGTTTTGCAAAATTAAAAATAGATGTTGGCCGATTCTCTACCCTACAATAATGCTCACAAAATTTCATGAGAATCGGTCAAGCCGACGGGAACGAACATTGTGACACGAGAATTTTATATATACCTAAGATAATTATTAATGCTTTACTAGTTAGTCACATTTCTTTGTAGTTAACAACAATTCTATCTATTCAAGGTTGTCTGGTAGGGATTGCTCTGCAGCGCTAAGACGCTATTTACTTCGCTACATTGGAAGGTTTACGCATATAACATTTTAAAAAAGTAGGAAATTTGCATATTATTTATTTTAGTACATCATGTAACACATGTAGAGATGATAAAAAACTTCGATACTTGGACATAAAACAACCAATTTCAATAGATTTTATATATAAAATAAAAAGTATACAATATAATATTAGCTATAATATAATTGATAATAGCATAATGATACACTTATGAAATGGATTTTCATTTCATTTACTGATAAGCGAAGTCACTGGATACCTGCAATGATAAACCAACAACTCATTTCAACAGAAAAAGATAATTTCATTCTAGATACCTACAACGAAGCAAATTCTTACTTTCCTTAAAAGTGAAACACCATAATATTTAGTAATGTGCACGCGATGCGCTTTCATTTGACACCCCACTCGAGTATACTTGCAGATTTTCGGTATTCCTTACCCACTCTCACCCCCATAACTTTTAAACAGCACAACCGATTTCCACGAAACATGTCATGCGCTAAAATCACCTTTCATACAAAAAAAAACTAAATTAAAATCGCTCCATCCGTTCGGGAGCAGACACACAGACAGACACGTCAAACTTATACCCCTCACCCACCCCTCTTTTAGGGGGTTTAAAAACAGATATTATTTCAAGTAAATTGAAGTAAAAGGCGTTTATAACTTTGAAGTCATTTTGTTAAGTAAGTGAAGCCACTGAATTTTCCTAAAATGTTAAAATGAACAATTCCATCAGATATAATTTATCAATCAAAATTTAGTGCTTGGTACGAGAATGTATTTTTTTTTAATTATCATTGTTGTTATCATTATTTATACTTAAAACGTAAAATACCATGATTTGACGGTTTTTAAGTTTACCGTTATTTCAAATCGTTTCAAATGATACCCGTTTTAAGTCTAAGGTCCAATGTCACGGGTACTAGACGTCTGATACCTACTAATTAATATGTAATAATAAAGCAAAAGACGTATTGGCTAAGTGGGAGCACACCCTACTTTAAATCCGAAGGTCGTGGGTTCAAACCCCACAGCGCACCTCAGGAATTTTTCTTGAAATTTATGTTTTATGCTAAGTATTTGCGTTTTTGCGTGCTTTAACGGTGAAGGCAAACATCGTGAGGAAACCGGCATGTTCTGAGAACTTTGAAGAGTTTGAAGGACATGTGACATTCACCAACCCCCACTTGGCCAGCGTGGTGAATTAAGGCCTAATCTCTCTCGTCAAGAGAGAAGTACCTGTGTCCCAGCTGTGGGAACGTTAATAGGGGTGTTTATGTATTGTATTTAGGTTATTTATCGATTTACATTTAATATGTAAATTAGTATAACTAGGTACATATTAGTTACGTACCTCAAGCTATTGATTTCATAATAGGTATTTTCATTTTCTTATTGAAAAGTTTCGTACCAGTAAAAATTATCGTCAGTTTTGTTTGTGTGAGTGCACACAAGGACCTGATAATCTGTATAGAGTACAAAACTAGGGCTGTGCTGAATCTTGAATTCTTAAAACAGCGAATCTATTTTTAGCCACCGACAAAAAGAGGGGTGTTATAAGTAGTTTGTCTGCCTGTCTGGGCATCATAGCCTCCGAACAGAGAGCGATTTCAATTTAGTTAGACATGTTTGATGAAAATCGGTTGACCCGTTTAAAAGTTATGAGGGTGAAGTGGGAAAGGAAAACCGAAAAACTGCCAATATACTCGAGTGGGGTCTCAAATGAAAGCGCATCGCGTGCACATTACAAAATAGTATGATATTTTACTTTTAAGGGAGTTAGAGTTCCGGAATCGGGATTATTTTTTTTATTTTAAATTTAGATTATACAAACAGTGAGTGTCTTCAAGACAAGAATAATATAACTTTTTTTTTTTTTTTTATGATCGATAAGCCTTCATTTGACCACAATCTCACCTGATGTAAAGTGACGATGGGACATGAAGACCTAAAAGGTGGCATATTATATTATATTGTGAAAGTATTTATTTATTATGTTAAGCTTATTTATTCTGCCAATTTTGCAACATCCGTCATATAAGTTTTTGCCAGTAGTCTATCCAAAGGTTGTCTGGAAGAGATCACTTTTTGTGATAAGACCTACCTAACCTAACTGGAATAATAGAAAAACGTTTATTGTACAATCACAGTGATACAAATAAATCTTAATACAAAATCGCACAATCATAGGTTTTTCTAAATATTACAAAAATTTTTGCAACTTAGCTAGTTAAACAATAAAATAAGGTGGTTACAGTTAAACTTACTACAGTGGCTACAGTTTTTTCGTGTTTCGTAATATGGTCCGGAGAAGCCATCTTCTAGGCCTTCATGCTCCAACTCCATCTTAGACCACATCGTCACTTTACATCAGGTGAGATTGTGGTCAAATGAAGGCTTATCAATTATAAAAAAAAAAAAAAAAAAAAAACTTCTCTTTCGTCTTAATATTTTTACATTCACCGAGTCCGAAAGAAAAAAAATATCTCAGTCACCTAACAGCCATGGTACAAGCTCGGCTTAGTTTGGGGTTAGGCGATGGTGTGTGAGTAGTCCGGAAATATTTATTTATTTTATTTATGGGTGCAATCGCGATGAGTGGAAGAAGGGTAGGGAGCCCTTTGCCCTGCAGTGGGACAGTATGGGCTGAATATTAATAATAATAATTAACTTATGGGTAACTAAAAATAGAAAACCTGCTTAGACGAACATCCTTATCCGTAAGCTAAAAATATGTAAATAATAGATAATAAAACTCCATAAACCGCGAAGTATCTTAAATCAGCCGAGTTCGACAGCCCTGACCTAACGCACACACGCGCAGTGCTCGTATGGCGCACGCACACCACCGCAGTGTATGAAACCGAATGCTTGTCAAACTAAATGGATACGATGAATAGGGTTGAGGTAGGTTGTGTGTGAATTAATCGAGTGTCGATAGTTTTGATGAACTAAAATATTAATATTTTTATTGGAAAGATGATATTAATATGGAGTTATATTAATATACATATTTTAGCCAATCCGCTCCAATTTATAAGGAATTGTGTGACTAATTAACAATCACGTTGCTTTCTTTAGTACAAATTTACATAATTACGATAAAAATAATACTTTTGAACACCTGAAAACAATGAAACGAAAATTAAGGTCTATTTCTCACTTCCTTTTTTATAATTATTTATATATTTAGTATTTTCATTTTTTGTTCAATCATGGTGGTCTTATCAATATACCGAGCGGGCTGACCGCCATTGCTCCCAGCGCCACAGTTGTACGCTGCTGATTTACCAACAGAGCTATCGTACAAGATAAAGAAATATTTACAAATAGTTATAGTTGAGATGACGGGTGATGGAGGAAAATGGGAGAAAAACACATGTTGTGCCGACCACACATAGTGTGGGACAAGAATTAATATATAAATATATATTTTTTAAATATTTTTATTGGAAAGTCATACGGACAACTAATTAAATTAATTAATAGCTAAATTAATATGATGCGAACAAACTTCCGAGACAAGGCATTATTATAGGCATATAATAAATAACACATTATTTATTATTTAACTATCAATAGTAGGTACAACCAATGAATAGTAAAATAAGATCACAGTTTTTGCATAATATGCCTTTAAATCAATTGTAATTATTTATCGGGAGCGTAAGTTGGGCCGAATCGCTTGTCAAATCGAATTATCGTAAATTAGGTAAGTAATTTCCGCTCTGTCGTTTAGATTTTTTTAATAACTTCACGGATGTTTGTGGTGTTTTCAAAAGAAAATAGTGTGATTCAGGAGAAAGTTGAATATATCATTTATATCACAAGAAGAGTTCTAACATAAAAAGAAACAGAAACTTTAAAATCATCGATATCGGGTTAATTCAAAGTACAGCCCTTAGTACACGCTCAGTATTATTATTAGCTCATAAGGGCAAGGTTATACTGGTGCTACTTATGGACGATAATATTATAAACATTACTTACCTAAGTTTTTTTGTTGGCACGTGGGAGTTTATATCTATTAATAGTGCCCTATAAGACTAATTAAAAGTTTTAAGACTTGACAATACGCTTTTGTTAATTAATTGAGTAAATATGACCCTTTTTAAACCCCGACAAAAAAGAGGGACGTTATAAGTTTGACGTGTCTGTCTGTCTGGCTGGGACATCATAGCTGCTGAACGGATAGAGCGATTTCAATTTAGTTTTTTTTGTATGAAATGTGAGTTTTGCGTGCGAGTTTTCTTAGACATGTTTGAAGAAAATCGGTTGACCTTTTCAAAAGTTATGAGGGTAAAAGTGGGGACGGAAAGCAGAAAATCTGCAAATATACTCGAGTAGGGTCTCAATAATGAAAGCGCATCGCGTGCACATTACAAAATAGTATGACTTTTTACGTTTAATGGAACGAAAGTTCTAGAATGCTTTTTTTTAGCTTTTAATTTAGATTAAGTATTTGTATTAATTCAGTATATAGTGTGTTAGGAGACTTTAAATAATATAATATATAGTTTTAACTTAAACACTCACTGTGAATAGATCCTTAGGTATATACCTACGTATCTATTCATTATGTACTGCCTAGTCGTACTCAAGGACTGAACAATAATATGTAGAACTTGACGAAGATTATGATTTATTCAATAATTAGAGTTAATTTCTATCGTAGGTAAATAATTATTTAGAATTATCTGAAATTTATCTTAGTTCTTTGTTGTTTGCGTACTCAAATATATTTATGGTAGAAAATGTATTTTTTTTATATATGTAGGTAAGTATTTTTAGTTAAATACAACTGCTTTTGTCCTGATAGATTTATGAAATTTTGTATTTGTTTGAATGTCAAAATTATTTTTTGCTTAAATGGATGGTTCTCAACAATAACTGATGGTTTGACTGCCTCAGTGGCGCGTTGGCCAGAGTCCACTTGCGGCGCAACGGTAGCGGGTACGATTCCCGCAGAGGGCTAGTGTTTGTATGTTCTGCAAGCACTTTCTCCTTGGTCTGGATGTTTGATACGTAAAATAATATAATATCGATATATGTATGCCTGTTATCTGTTATATTAAGTATATCGGATGTCTAGTACCCGTAACACAAGCTTAGAGCTTACCACAAAAAAAGATGCGTAGATAATTAGTTAATTAAGTATTATTATCATGAAACGAGTATTCTGTATGGTGCGAGTATAACATAACAAGTAATTACAATAATTATGAAAAATAGTATGGATGGATGCAGTTTAAATAACCTGTAATATTATCAGCATCTTAGCCGCCGTAGGAAGTCCACTGTTGGACATAGGCCTCCCTAAAAAGACTTCCAGTAACTTCCAACGTCCATCTAGTTGGTGGACGTCCTACTATGCGTCATCTTATTCTTCTCTACGTCTATTCTCGTTCTTCTCTTCTCAACGTATATTCGTGGTCTCCATGATATTATACTATAAAGAACGAAATTGTAAACATTTATATTATTTAACTAACAAAGGAAAATGCATGGAACAGGACAATATTATTTCGTAATAATATCAGTAATTACGAAATCAAATTTAACCCAAAATCAACAAATTAGCTTCAAATTTCATTTAAAATCCTCACTTTGAATGCAAAACGTGCGAACGAGACGGCCGTGGTCGGAGCGAGATAGAAACATGGCAACGCAAACAATGCTAGAGGGAGACGGAGATATAATTAAAAGTTTTGTCGCAACAACCTTTCCGAGATACGGATGGTAGGAATTTGGAAAGATGTGGAGATAGTTTTTATTTTAATATTATTTTTTTTATTCACTGAGATATATTTAAAAACATACCTACTGGAACTCTAAAACTATGAATGGAAAGTAAATTTAATTTCAAAATAGAAATATAATAAATAGATAGGTATAACAAATTTAGTTCACAGTAGGTATTTCTTACGGTCAAAATTACAAAAAAAAAACAGTAAAACGTTACAAATGACACAATCGGTGGCCTTATCGAAGGATTTTTTTTTGTATGTAAAGTGAGTTTTGCGCGAGTTTCCTTAGACAAGTTTGATGAGAATTGGTTGACTCATTTATAAGTTATGGGGATAAAAGTGAAGTTATGAGGGTAAAAGTGTAGAAGGGAAACCGAAAGTCTGCAAATATACTCGAGTGGGGTCTCAAATGAAAGCGCATCACGTGCACATTACAAAATACTTAGTATGACTTTTAATTTTAAGGGAAACAACGTTCTGGAATCGGGGGTGTTTCTTAATTTTAAACTAGATTATTATGTAAAAAAAAAGGTGTGTGTGCGATTCACACACGGTAGAAGTGAAACTTCAGTAAATCAACAAAAGTATGAGATAAATAAAAAAAATACTGTGCAAAAAGATTTTGTTCGTAGTACGTAAGTACTGGCGTTCCGGAAAGTTGCTTAACCTTGTTAGCGTTTAAGATTGGCTTACCTGACGTATTTCCGTTGCATCCGGTCTGAAATCACAACGATTCTAAAGAAGTTTCACTTCAATAAATAACATAGAACATTCAGTTTCAACTCAATGGTTTTCTGTTCTGTTTTAGCTTGAATATATTTTTCATAGGATTTTGTTTTCTCTGCTAAGGTTAGAGAAACGAGAAAATTACTTTATTATACTTACAAGTATTTTAACGAAAAAATACTAGATCCTAGATATTTAGCTTGTTTTAATATGTAGGTAGGTAAAGAATTAAGGTCCCATAAACGATTTTAATTCTATGACATTATATTAAATACAAGGTAATCATGTTAATGAATTTAAAAAAAAAATTGCTCAATTTACAACTCTCTCAACTATTTGGCTATCGAACGCAATATTTTTCTCTCTCGCCAAGAGAGAAATCCATGTGTCCCAGCAGTGGGAACGTTAATACTGTGATGATGAATATTCTTCAGACTTGTGTTAATCGAAACGGAGAAAAGTCAATGAAACGATTATTCTTTGAATTAGGAATATGAGTTTTATAATTATGTAGTTGTATTATGTCTATCGGTATAATCTTTATCTTTATATATATAATTCTTCTGTGAGTGTGTATGTCACTGAACTTCTCTCAAACGACTGGACCAATTTTGATGAAATTTTTTGTGTGTGTTCAAGGGGATCTGGGAATGGTTTAGATTCACAATACGGTCAACTGGATATTGTTTTTTGAGACGTGGGACAGGACAACGTCTGTCAGGTCGACTAGTATATATAAATCTTCTGTACGTATGTCATTGAACTCCTAATCGGCTGGACCGAATTTGATGATATTTTTTGTGTGTATTTAAGTGGGTTCGAGACTGGTTTAGATTCACAATACGGTGAACTCTATTGTATAATAGAAAAATTTACTGTATTAATATTAGTTGTCAGTATGTTATATTTACCTACATTTATTTATCACAGATTTTATAATATTATTACTAATCTTATTATAACTTGACTTTTGACTCAAAAACCGTCAAGTTATGGTTTGTTACCTGTTTTAAGTCATTATATTGTTAAAAACCATGATAATTTAAATCCTTATAATATAACAGTACCTACCTACCTAACTACTCTCAAAATTTAATTCCATTTTCCTCTGTCACTCGTCATGTCAACACTCACTCCTTTATTTATATAAACATATAATTATATCCTCACTACAAACACAAAACTCCACAATTATTCATCATCATCACCCTATTAACGTTCCCACTGCTGGGACACAGGGACTTCTCTCTTGGGGAGAGAGATTTGGCCTCAATTTACCACGCTGGCCAAGCGCGGGTTGTATCTCACATGTCCATCAAACTCTTTAACGTTCTCGGAACATGCCGGTTTCCTCACGATGTTTGCCTTCAGCGTTAAAGCACGTGTTTACAGCGCACATAAATTTCTCAAGAAGCAAAATCCAGAGGTGCGTGGCGGGGTTTAGGCCCACGACCTTCGGAATGAAAGTCGAGTGTCCTCCCACTTAGCCAACACGGCTACTCATAATTAATTAATTGCTGTTAATTATGGAATGATTGTATAAAAAATTGTATTGCATTTTCGACATCTTAAATCACATTTTTGGCAATAAAATACCTACTTTCGTTATTGTCCCCATTAATTTTCACACACAAGTATTATAATAAGCTAATAAATATAATAGTCGAAAAACAATAGCTAATATTTAACGTTAATTTATAAGTATAAAATATCCCCTCGTGTGTTCGCGCCAGCACATTCATTTGGTCGTAGCCAGTATCGCTCGGGTCAGTCGTACACACTACACGATTGTTATATTCCAAGCAATCGAGTAGGTAAATTTCGCAAAGCTACACGGATTAAATAAAAAAAAGTGTGTGTGTGTCAGCTACGACGCACGATTGGAGATTACTCCGGTTTAAACCGGCATGTTCTGCGAGCTTTATAGAGTTTTAAGGACATGTGACATTCACCGACCCGCACTTGGCCAGCGCGTGGTGAATTAAGGCCTAATCTCCCTCGTCAAGAGTGAAGTCCCTGTGCCCCAGCAGTGGGAACGTTAATATGGTGATGAAGTTAAAGTACCTAGTATTGGCGTGGTTGGTGTGGCGGTTAGCATATCCATGCGTATAATGGAGTCGTTGATTCGAGTCCCGCATTCCGCTAGTAAGCTACTAAATATTACTTCATCTTATATTTTTCTACAAATTTAAAATAATTCAAACCTTATTAAAATAATAGACATAAAAACTCCCCTGTGTGTAAGCACCGTGTGTCGTATCCATTTTGTTAAAATTGCTCCTTAGGCTGCGGCTACACTGGGACATAATTATTATTATTACATTTAAAATTTATTTAACTGTTCATTGTTGTTGTTGTATTATACAACCAACCCGCGCGTTTTATTTATTTTTATTTTGTGTAAGCCTTCATTTGACCACAATCTCACCTGATGTTAAGTGAGGATGTGGTCTAAGATGGGGCATGAAGACCTAGAAGGTAGAAGGCTTCTCCGGACCACATTACGGAACACGAAAAAATCGCTTCACGCACTGGCCCAGCCCGGAGGGTGGTTACAAGCCGCGGCCGAAGCCTCCCACCAGAGACTGTTCTTAGCACCACCCGGAGGTCGGGTGTAAGGATTCAGAGGGTTACCACTTACGGACGTGAACAGACAAAACCTCCAAAATGGCACTTGGCCATCGTGGTGAAATCTCTCTCGCCAAGAGAGAAGTCCCTGAGTCCCAGCAGTGGGAACGTTAGGGTGATGATGTTACTGTTCAGTCAGTCTTGGTATTTTCTATCTACAGTAAGAATATTTACGTAAATAATTAAAGTAAATCAATATTTTTCTATTAAGTATTTCAGTAAAAGACGCAGACTACTTTCTTTCTAATATATAATGTGTATGTGTGATTGTCCAGTATTATTTATATTATACCTATATCGATTTATTTCTAGAATTTCGTGGGTTATCCATAATTAATTATCGATATCCAAGCTAAAATAACTAACTACCTAAGTGAAATTAATGGGATAAATCTTAATTTGTTCGACTTAGCTAAAATAAACATAAAATCTGTCTTTGTATAAATTAACAAAGATAAAGTAAAAAAAGGTGTTTTATAACTCGAACATTAACACGGTTCGGTTATCATTTGATAAAATGAGAATTAGTGAATATTTGCACTACGGCATCGATATTATACGGTTTTTTTTTCACTGGTTTGGAAGCGGGGGCGGACCGTTAATATAGAATAAGAATCCATTGTATAATCTAGATGACTATGTATACATATTATAATGTATGATATAATTTTTTTATTACCTATTTATATTCTTGATAATGATAAACACTTCATTTGACCACAATCTCACCTGATGTAAAGAGACGATGTGGTCTAAGATGGGGAATGAAGACTTAGAAGGTTGCATAATAACACTAATATACCAAACCTATCGTTTTACACGAACAAAAGAATAAAATCAATCATATCATTCACATTCGAGAAGTTTCGAAAGTCAAAAAACCTATTCCAAATCTAAAATTACCATTTTGGTACAAAATCGAAGCTACCCCGTTTTTTCACGCATCTACTATGAATAAGTGTTTACTAGTGATAACAGAACGTAATGCTAATTCAAACCTTAAGTTCTTAGCATGAAAGTTTAAACTAATTCGGACGCCAAATTTTTGTTTGTGATAAAACTTGCTTAACAACCATTGGAGAATAGACTTTATTGGATTCACATAAGGTTGCAATTTGATTGTGGGATATTATGAGGATTATTTAAACGAATGCCGTTTGGTGGTGTGTGTTTAGTTCGAATACACGAGGTGATTTTTAGTGTGTTCTAAATATAAAAATATTTCGTTTCAAAACCAACGTGATTTTTAATACTGTAGATGGAATTTAATATCGAATTGGTACCTTTATAAAATTTAATAATTTATGTATATTTAACAGAAACCATAAATATTATTATGACAAGTGAGGTTATGTTTTATTCTGAGAAACGGAAGGTTAGCATTAGAGAATACAAAACAAACCAATCAATTCTAGTATGGGAATTTACATTTCCGAATTCAAAAATCTAGGGTTGACATAATTAGTATTGGAAAAATTATAGATATTTTTAATATAAAAAATTAGGTACTTATATAAAAGTTCTTAGATATAAAAGGTAGATCATTAAGATATTTTTCTAATAAAAATGGCAGTAAAATAACTATGCTAGTCACGTTATTAAAGTAGAACAAAGCGTACGATATGTTCGTTTGATATCGAATACAATTATGTAAACAAATAACCAAATGAGAAATGCAAATCTGAGTAGAACTGATTATTATTTTATGAGTCATATCATATTGTAACCATTTAATATATTGAAACTAGCTGACCCCAACAAACGTTGTTTTGCAAAATGAAAAAATAGATATTGGCCGATTCTCAGACCTACTCAATATGCTCACTAAATTTCATGAGAATCGGTCAAGCCGTTTCGGAGGAGTACGCTTACGATCATTGTGACACGAGAATTTTATATATAAGATAAAACTTTATAATCGTTAGGTATAATTATTGAAATTGAAAAATGGTAAATTATGTATATTATTTCAAACACAGAAACCTAAATAATGCTAAACTGAAAATAAGTTAACAAAAACACCGGACGCTGATAGTATAACTAAAATGTTCAGATTAAATTTCAAAAATACCTAAAAAACAATAAAGGTATATTTTATCACATTTTAGGTTATTGAAAAGGAAATAATTACGTTTTAACTGGTAACAATAATTATTATAATACGAGAATATAATTATAAATAGAAATGAACATTAAATTATAACATAATTTCAATAATTATGTGACAATTCCATTATAAATTGTGCTGTAATGTAATGTTAATTTCATAAAATATATTCTCTTTATGAATCGAGTACTACTCGAATCATTATTTACGTAAAAAATGTATGTATAGATACGATGTTTCGATGTGAGCGTACTGTGTTTGTGTTGATTCAGGGCCGTCAGGTTTGCAAAGAGTTGAATATTTTTTTGTTAACTCATCATAAAATTATCTGAATGTACCTACCTATGCATAATGAATTGTAATAATTTATAAACCACGAAGGATAGATTTTTTATTTAAAAAAAATAATATAAACGTTATAGTTGTTTAAATAACGTAAAAGGATATTATTCATTGTTCGTTGTGATATTCATTATAAATTTCATATAAATAATAAAAAAAATATCATGTAGTTTGTTAACACAAGGAGGACTCTTGTGATATTGATGATGATTTTGTTTTTTTTTTTAATATTATGACATTATTTTTTATTAAGTATAATTTATTTGAATGCAAAAATAACCTCCTTATTATAGCAAGCACACCATACACATTTAAATATAGGTACAAACATACTATAGAACCTGTTTAAATGTTAAATATGTATACACACACACACATATAATATATAACACACGTAAAGTGTGTATATTTAATTATATATTTATTATAAATTACATTTAATTTTTTTAATAACTAGATCAGTCTTACATAGTACCAATGTAAACGAAAAGTACCAAGTTGTTATTGACAAATTACAATATTAATAGGTAATAATTACTATATTTTGGTAAGATACAATTTAAACAAAAAATATATATATATTTCCTTTATCTCTCTATATCATTTCTTTGTTATCAATCAATAATGTTATATTCATAAATATTTTCAAATTAAGTGGCAACCCTAACCCCGAGTGCGAGCGGGTAAGAAACAGAGCACACGGCGACCGGCCGCCAACCGAAATGGTTGGTTCCTGTCAATGTCGCGTGTGAATTCGCGCGAATTCTGACTTTAAAAATAAAACAATCGCCATATTGCTTATTTTGATTACAAAAAATATAACAGTGATTTTCGTCAATTTTGTGATACAACGCGTTTGTTATGGCTAGTGATTATTGTACTAAAGTGGTTGATTGTTTATTTCGTTAATCGGTTGGTAATTCGTAAACGTACTGTGGTTATCGCGTCTATTTTTATTCGGAACCGTTTATTTTAGTGCAATGTCTAAGCTGAAAGTTAAAATGAGAATGCATTTGCCATTGTTAAAAATAGATCTCGTTTGAAATGTACAGTGTTGTGTTGTGATATCGTATTTTGGATTTTCGACACATTGTTTTGGATTTGGAGATATGGAAAAACCTACATATAAGGTAAGAATGATCTATTCTTTATTGCAATCGTTACTGCATCCATGAAATCCCCGTTTTTTTTATTTCGTTTGCTTTTTTTATAAACAAAGTGACGTCATCTATTGTTCCGAACAATTCAATTGACCGGAAGAATTTGCTTCGATGGTTTTCAAGTATTATACCAAACAGCCTGAGAACGTACTTATAATTAGTGTCTGGTGGTTATTTGTCTGTTTTAAATAAAAATAATATTATCAATAATAATTTCCATTTTTTAAAGTAAAATTAAACAGCGAAATAGTTATTGTCAGATAAATAAAATTAAAACGGTTATTATTATTACATTGGTACCTACCTACTACGTGTACGCCATATCAGCAGGGCTAGTGTTGGGGTAAAGTTATATTTGCATCGATATCGGTATTTTTCGGTAAACGACTTACCTACCTAGCTAATGAATAATAATTAATTCGGTCATTCCAGAATCTAGTTTAACCTCTTTTAATTAATGTATGCCATAATGTTACCTATTAGCCTCTGTTTAAATAGGCATTAGTTATATATATATATATATATGTTATTGTATTTTGGATTATGTAAATTAGTTATTCTGATCCGATCATCGCATCGGTATAATTTAAATTGATTGAATAACAATGACCTGTGTGCTAATCTAATTCTGCAACTACTTACGTTTACTGATAAACACAATAGTATAAATATTTTTTGGGATGAAATGCAAAACATACATTATTTTTTATGTTTCTTTATTATTACTAAATGGGGGTAAATTAATAAAGATTTCACACGACAAAGTCTGCTTCGTAATAATTTAATCACTTATGTAGTTACTGAGTTCTTTATTAATACTTTTAATTCTCGTTCTGTCCGTGACATACCACCCGCGTAGTTATAAGCGTGTTGTATTATCATTGTTGCCTTGTTAATATTCGCATCTATCTCTTACAATAAATATAAATATAACCGTAAACTAAAAAGATGACCTTCCTATTTTAGGACAATATTTTGAAGTTGCAGCACCGTACTTAAAATTTAACCTGTTTATTATTACGTAATAGGTATAAGATGCCGACTTATGACTGGATACATAAATATGCGTACGTCTCTTGTAAGCCTCATTAAAATTATATATTTACATTTATAATTCTGAGTTTTATTTTCTCACGACTTAAATGTACAGTTAAACGGCCACTGGTGGCTATATACTGAACCATTATCAGTTTTAGTGGTATCGTGGATTTTAAGGTTTATTTGAATATTTAAAACTTAGAGTGTCGTATGGCATAGTTTAATATGGGCTAAATTCCTTTTATGTTGTTTAATTTTTCAAAGTTAGTTAAGTTACGAGTAAGGTGTAATTCTGCCGGACCAGAACACCTGGAGGGATATAGGGGATTCCTTTGTCCTGCAGTAAGACAGAATAGGCAAATGAAAAAAAAAAGTAAAATGTTATCACTAAAATCGTGATGACATTACCATTACCTGTCTTTATGTTTCTATACGGTGTTAAACCTTATAGGTTAAAACAAATTTTCTTTTTTCGACATAAAATTAGAATATTAATTACATTTGTCTAATACAAAAAGGATCTGTAAAATTGGGACACAACGTGTGACCTCGATTTGCCATATTGTCAACGAATGATATGTTTTGACCTGAGTCAATGTACCTAACCTCAATTATATAAAAATAACTAGTACCTATAACGCGTGGGTTTCTTCATATTTTTTTGATTCTCATCATCACACATAAGTTTCTGACTTCCTTTCAAAATTGTAAATCTATATGCGAGTAAATAACTGTTTTTCTTAGTTTCTATATTATGTATAATAATAATGTTTTAAGTTTCTTTTGAAATAAATAAGCCAAGAAAACAAAATTGGTCAAACCTGTCGGTACAGACATTCGCGAATTTTGGCAAAACTATGAAACAGAGATAGATATTTGATTAAATTTAATTAAGTAAGTAAAAAAGAAAGTAAGGTATGCAATTATAAATATTACTTTCAAATTGATTGGGTATTGTGAAACTTTTGCTAAATAAAACATAACAGGTCGTACCTATCTAGTTAACGAAGGGAGGAAACTGCGAGCAGTCGAGCAGCACAGTCTTACTAACAATAAATAAAAACTTATTTTTTACTATCGAAAATCGACACCAACCTATTTATTTTTCCACTCTACCTCATCCCTATAGCGCATCGCATTCGTTGGCATTATGACTTGAGCCATTTTTTCTGTTTTGTCGTCATCGTCGCGTGTGAATTTGAATTTCGAACTCCGTTGAGTAGATTGCCTGTAAAATAGGTTTTATGTATCGCTTTTGTTTCTACCAACCAACGCAACGTAAGAAAAAATATCGGATTATTTTTTACTTACCAACATAATTTAATCATAAATCATCATTATCATCACCCTATTTACGTTCCCACTGCGATGCAGTGATGATGATGATATACATACATCCCTTTATGCGAAATAGTTAACTAAAGCTATTGTACGATAACATGCAGCTAGCATTAGTTTGTCCTTATCGATCGCATTGACATTTGTGTGTGTTAGAAAGAGACAAAATGCATGCTAAACTATACTAGGTTTGCCTAAGAAGTATAGTTTTCTAAGTCCATGTGTGCCCTGTGCTTCTAAGGAAATAAACGTTTTGACTTTGACTGTAAGAATTAAGTATACAATAATTAGCTACGTAATATATTGAAAAAAGTAAATTTATTTTTTTTAGACAACATATAATTCCATAGTATATACTTAAGATAGGTTTGTAACAAATTGATATTTCATTAGCTTAAAACAAATAATTATACTTAATAGTAATTTCATTTAATTTAAAATTAATAAATTATCTCAATATTTATTATTCATATAACGTACTTACCTATATATCTTCTTACGTTGATATCTTTATCGGAAAATTAAATTAAAATATAATATACGTATAAAAACTTCGTAATCTACACAAGGCTTTTGTGAAAAAACTTGGTTTCTGTAAAAAATGTGTAAATACTCATAGATAATATACTTACAAGTACTTAACTAATCTATAACATAAAATCCTAAGAAAATTATATTGACAAAATTTCGACCCACACGGGACTCGAACCCACGACCACGTAACCATAACAAAGACATGTCCTAGATCACACGAGTACTTTCTTCACTATTCTATTACAGAAAATCTAAAGAAACTGGATTTTTGGAGGTCTTGTCTGTTCACGTCCGTAAGTGGTAACCCTCTGAATCCTTACACGTGACCTCCGGGTGGTGCTAAGAACAGTCTCTGGTGGTAGGCTTCGGCCGCGGCTTGTCACCACCCTCCGGGCTGGGCCAGTGCGTGAAGCGATTTTTTCGTGTTTCGTAATGTGGCCCGGAGAAGCCATCTTCTAGGTCTTCATGTCCCATCTTAGACCACATCGTCACTTTACATCAGGTGAGATTGTGGTCAAATGAAGGCTTATCAATCATAAAAAAAAAATTCTTCATTATTCTATAACAGAAAATCTAAAGAAACTGCTATGCAAAATTACCCAAAGGGACTCGAACCCGCGGATCACGTCAGTAACCATAACAAAGACATCTCCTAGATCCGCGAGACAGGGACAACTAATGATGATCACTATCTCACTCTAGCAAGGGCTGTTTCAATTTTATACTTATTGATTTGGAGGTCGTGTTTGGGGGTAGGGATAGCAAAAAAATCTGTTTGTTATTAGGAACAACATAAGAGATTAAAGCTAGGTCGTTCTATTCGCTTCTCAACTCCGTGTATAAAATTTAAGCGAACTGTCAAGATTAAGGTTATTTACTTGATTATTCGTAGTTTTTATTTAAATTATCTTTAAGTTGACCTGCCCATGTTATGCATATGCGTCTAAGGAAATAAACGTTTTGACTTTTACTTTAATATACTCATAACAGATTGATATCCATCTCTCTGATATGCCAAAAAAACATAAACTATAACTAATTACAATACATAAGTACATATTTCTACTACACATACAAATAACGTTAATAAAGATTCTTACCATTTAGCCTGACTTTTACAGAAATAAAAGAGGCAAATGATTTATAAATTCGAAACAACTTAACATTACAATACAACTAAAATACCCAAATCAATTATACATTATTTCTCCTGACATTTGCATTTTTTCCGATAATGTTATCAAATTTTAATTTAATTTAATATAAATTCAATTTAGGTGTTTAGTTAGGTTAATATTTCGTTGCTATATTTCTAAAACGATTATAAAATTGTTTTATGAATAAATGAATATGTATATTTTCTATTCTAAGTTAAGATATTTTATATTTTAAGTTAATACGTTTTCTAATTGTTGTTAGATGTAATATTGTGAATTAAGAATTACGGGGGTGGCATAGCCATTGTTTGGCAAAACTACCATGAATTTAGTTCATGGTAGTAAAATGAATAAAAAAAAAGTTAAATAAACCTGTTTTTTTGCTGACGGTACTAGAAATCGGCCACATCCGGACCTGATTGTTGCTAACGCGCATTCAGCTATAACGAAATTCACGAGATTTTGAAATAAAACGTTCACTAAACAGCTCTGGGACTTGTCATGTTAACCCCCGACAAAAAAGAGGGGTGTTATAAGTTTGACTTGTCTGTCTATCTGGGACATCATAGCTCCCGAACGGATGAAGCGATTTCAATGTAGTGAGTGTTCTTAGACATGTTTGATGAAAATCGGTTGACCCGTTTAAAAGTTATGGGGGTGAGAGTGGGGAAGGAAAACCGAAAATCTGCAAATATACTCGAGTAGGGTCTCAAATGAAAGCGCATCGCGTGCACATTACAAAATATTATGGTGTTTTACTTTTAAGGAAATTAAGGCTGTTTTTTAAATTTTAAATTTAGATTTATATTATGATTCTCTTTATTTCATTTGAAACACGTCAACAATATATTTTTACAAGAGATTATATAAAAAAGAAATCATATAAAACTAATATTAGTAATATTCTAATATTAGAAATAATACACATCCACACCTACTGTAAAAAATATATCAAAACGGGGAATCACCGGTCGCGAAGCTATATAGGTTTAAGTGACCGGTGACTAGGGCTGTAGGGAGGACCTTCCTGACGATACGCGCCGAGTCCAGGAGTACTGCCTTCTGAATCTGACCCCTGATCCAGCTTCCCGGCGAGAGAATCTTAATATTATCATTCTTAATGTATAGGAACATTTAATTTGTATTCCCACACAATAAATGTTGTCTAAAATGAATGATTTGTATTTGTATTTTCCTCAGTTGGTGGGTCAACCGTGCGGGCACCACGGTCAGTATACGTTCTACAAGGCCCTGCGCCTCTCGGGGCCCAAGGAGCGCATCATAGCCATCGGCGACTTCTTCTTCGTCAGGATCTGGCAGGACTCCGAGCTCGTCTCCATCGGTAAGCCATCATCCTACCATGATGCACCTAAACCTAATTATAATTTTGTCTAAAACTTAACGAAGGCGCGAGACTGTCCATGTAGGCTATGTGCTTCTAAGGAAATAAACGTTTTGTTTTTGACTTTTGACTTGATCAAGTGCCGCTCCGGCTTGGCGCGGATGCGAAAAGCTTCCTCTTCTCACCTTATGGTAAGTGTAGATCTAGATCTAGAAAGATCTAGAAGGTACCTATTCGCTTGTGTCTTGAAGACACTTGGTTGTTGTTATTAGTGCAAGTTCTAGAAGGATCTTCGCCTCTCGGGGCCCAAGGCGCGTCATGGCCATCGGCGACTTCTCCTTCGTCAGGATCTGGCTCCGAGCTCGTTTCCATCGTCCTGCACACTGCAAGATATACTACATGAAGGGGACATGGCATCTGTCACTTTGTCCAAAATCTTCGGAGGTTTTGCCTGTTCACGTCCGTAAGTGGTAACCCTCTGAATCTTTACACGTGACCTCCGGGACCACCCGAAGGTCACGTGTAGCACCAGCTAAGAACAGTCTGGTGGAAGGCTTCGGCCGCGGCTTGTCACCACCCCCGGGGCTGGGCCAGTGCGTGAAGCGATTTTTTTGTGTTTCGTAATGTGGCCCGGAAAAGCCATCTACCTTCTAGGTCTTCATGTCCCATCCTAGACCACATCGTCACTTTACATCAGGTGAGATTGTGGTCTAATGAAGGATTATCAAGCATAAAAAAAAACTCACCTTCTGGTAATTGTCGATGTGGACGAAGATGGATCACAAAGATCTTGATGATCGCTCTTGTCTTGAAGGCTCTCCGCCTCTCGGGGCCAAACGAGTGGACCAAAATACTCTTCATTAATTAAGTGTTATATCAGAAATACATCATCCCCCGAAACTTCAACTTAATCTTATCACGGTTCTTCAGATACAGCCTGGTTACATTCAGACGACGAAGACTTAGCAATAGGGTTCCTAATTTTACCCTTTGGGTACGGAACTTAAACAATGCCGATTATTCACAAATGCTGATGCTCATACTGATATTCGCAACAACCTTGATAGATTAGTTATTGAATGCCTTTTTATTTTTTTTAACAAAGTGTTAAGCCCCACTTGTAGCTTGAATATCATATCAGCTATAAGAGTAGGATAGTCCTCGGATCTTCTACTAGATATCGCTAGTACGAGGTACAACGCATAGGAGCGATGACGTAGTGGCGAGGTTGGTATAGCGGTCAGCACGTCCATGCGTATAATGGGAGACGTTGGCTGAGTCCCGCATTTCGCTAGTAAGCTACGTTCTCTCTCTCTCTGGGGTCGTTCCCTCATGGCTGAGGATCGTGGTCATCATAGGTTGTGGACAACGGTGCTGTGGTGCACCTTTATTTAATAATCTGCCGCCAACGGTGCCTATCCATGGCGTCACGGACAACCGAGCAGAATTTAGATGAGGAAGAGGCCTTCACTTGATCGGGCCATCTGGTTGGAGACAGACTACGGGCTCTTTTACCCTGTTCTTGTTTTTTCCGTGTTTCCAACTACGATCAGCTTCTCCAGGCTTTCATCCCCCCTTCTCACTAAGTGAGCAAAGTGAGTTAAGTGAGTGAGTGAGTTCTCAGTAAGCTACGTTACTTCGTCTTAATTTTTCTACACAAATCTAGAATATAAGTTATTGAATGTCCCTGAATCGCATTGCGCAAGCACTTCTTTCTAGATCAAGGTTAGACCTACAAGGTATTTTCGAGACATTCGAACCCGGAGAAGCATTAAAGTGCTGGTATCATCATCACCTTATTAACGTTCCCACTGCTGGGACACAGGGACTTCTCCCTTGACGAGAGAGATTAGGCCTTAATTCACCACGCTGGCCAAGTGCGGGTTGGTGAATAGTGCTGGTATACCGCATTTTAATGAATTCCTATTTCAGGTGAACTCCAACTGCTCTGGAAGGACAGGGTATCAGAACAGACTCTGGTCAGCCTTCGACTCTACTTCCTGCCGGAAAACACCCCGGACGGGAGGAATCAGCATGGAGAGGTGAGCCTGTTTGTTCTCTCTCGATCTTTATATATATAACTAGCTGCCCCGCGGTGTTACCCGCGTTATAATGGATTTTCCCGCGGAATGACGTTTTCCCGCGGTAAAAAGTAGCCTATGCTATTTTTCAGGCTCTAGAGATTCCGTGTACCAAATTTCATTTAAATCCATTCAGTAGTTTTTACGAAAAAGAGTAACAAACATCCATACATCCATACATTCATACTTACAAACTTTCGCCTTTATAATATTAGCAGGATTCTTCTGTGAGTGTGTATGTTACTGAACTTCTCTCAAACGACTGGACGGTTTTGATGAAATTTTTTGTGTGTGTTCAAGGGGATCTGGGAATGGTTTAGATTCACAATTTTGGAAAAAAAATTGAATAAAAACCCGTGCGAAGCCGGGGCGGGCCACTAGTATATATATAAATAAAAATGAATTGTTGTTCGTTAGTCTGATTAAAACTCGAGAACGGCTGAACGGATTTATCTTATCTTAGTCTTGAAATGTTTGTGGAGGTCTAGGGAAGGTTTAAAAGTCGAGAATAAATCGAATAATTGCCGGGATGTTAATTATGAATAATAACCCGTGCGAAGCCGGGGCGGGCTGCTAGTACCTCTATATATCTCCGTCTCCTTAAATATGCCTACTGAGTTACTGGACCTTCTCTCTGTAATCTCCCTTGTTACTGAAGAAAACGGACAATGGATGTATGAAAAATGGCGAAAAAAAACATATTATTTTGTAATGTTCACGCGATGCGCTTTCATTTGAGACCCCACTCGAGTATATTTGCAGATATTCAGTTCTTCCCCATTTTCACCTCCCATAACTTTTAAACGGTTCAACTGATTTTCATCATGCATATCTAAAAACACTCGCGCAATTTGAAATCGCTTCATCCGTTCGGGAGCTGTGATGCCACAGACAGACAGACATACTTTTTGTATGAAAGGTGAGTTTTGCGCGATTGTTCTTAGACATGTTTGATGAAAATCGGTTGACCTGTTTTAAAGTTATGAGGGTAAAAGTGGGGAAGGAAAACCGAAAATCTGCAAATATACTCGAGTGCGGTCTCAAATGAAAGCAAATCACGTGGACATTACAAAATAGTATGACCTTTTACTTTTAAGAGAACTAAGGGTCTGGAATCGGGGGTTATTTTTAATTGTATATTTCGATTATTCACTGAGAGTCACTTTAGTTTCTCGTCAAGAGAGAAGTCCCTTTGTCCCAGCGTTGGGAACGGAAATAGGCGTGATTATGTGTGTCTGTCTGAAGAGGAGATAGGTAACGACCTAAATCCCTATTATTTTTTTAATATATAAATGTCAATGTAAGTTTGTTTGTTACGCTTTTACGCGAAAACTACTGAACCGATTTAAATGAAATTTGGTACACCGAGTCTCTAGAGCCTGATAAAGGACATAGGCAAATTTAAACCTCGGGAAAGTGTCATTCCGCGGGACAATTAATTATAACGCGGGTAACACCGCGGGGCACTACTAGTTCCAAATAAATTTAATAGAGCTTAGTGAATTTATTTGCCTATTTAAACTTCGCACAACTATTAATGAATCTATTTAATAGTTCCCCTAAAAGTTAACCAAATCGCCCTTAGATTGTTATGTTATGAGGGGGTCTGCAATATCTCTACTACAGGAACATAACTTCTCATCTTAGGTCGCTCTAATTATGTGAATATGTATATCTATCTATATAAATAAAAATGAATTGTTGTTCGTTAGTCTGATTAAAACTCGAGAACGGCTGAACGGATTTATCATATCTTAGTCTTGAAATGTGCGTGGAGGTCTAGGGAAGGTTAGAAAAGGCGAGAAAAAATCGAATAATTGCCGGGAATTCTTTTACCCTTGCGAAGCCGGGGCGGGCCTCTAGTTTTTAATATTTATGGATTCACGAAAGCCGTGTTGGCTAAGTGGAAGCATACTCGAATTTCATGCCGAAGATCGAGGATTCAAACCCCGCCACGCACCTCTGGATTTTTCTTCTTGAGAAATGTATGTGCGCTTTAAAAACACGTGCTTTTACGGTGTAGGCAAACATCGTGAGGAAACCGGCATGTTCTGAAAAGAGTTTGAAGGACATGTGACATTCACCAACCCGCACTCGGCCAGCGTGGCCTAATCTCTCTCGCCCCTAGAGAAGCCCCCTAGTCCCAGCTGTGGGGACTTTAATAGGGTGGGGTGATAAAGATCACCGGACAATCCACACAACAACATCTAGCCCCGTGGTAAGCTCTTGTTACGGGTACTAGACATCTGATATACTTAATATAATAGACACATAATATATATTCAAATTTGAATTTTATTACCTATACATAAATTAAACACCCAGACCAAGGAGAAAGTGGATGCAGATCACACAAACACCTTACCCCGCGGTGGGAATCGAACCCGCTACCTCTTACGCCGGAAGCGGACCTTCACCCACCGCGCCACTGAGGCAGTCGAATTATTGAATTATTTATAGGAACATATTATATATGTATACTAGTGGCCCGCCCCGGCTTCGCACGGGTTTTTATTCAATTTTTTTTCCCGGCAATTATTCGATTTTTGCGACTATAATTTGAGATTTAAACTATCCTATCTCTCAAGTTGGATCGAACTGCACATGGTGTGCGAATTTCATTATAATCGGTTAAGTGGTTTAGGAGTCCATTGAGGACAAACATTGTGACACGAGATTTATATAATATTAAGATAACCATTGCTTAATTTACTTGGAAACTGTGAAATAAGCTCTGATTATAATTATTATTACTAACGGACCTCTTTATACAGAAAATTAAAATGACGTAAGTAAATAAAATAAATGACAACTCAACGGCCATTCAAACAGCTATCTCGATTTTATCATACAAAAAAAACAGTAAGGACTAAACGGTGAAGTGTGCTCTTTGATTATTAAATTGGGTTCCCTACAAATTAAGGTGACTAACATAGCTGGCCTTACGCGCTTGCCCGTGTTGAAGAATACAACCCATATTCTCCCACACAATCATAATGTTAAATTAATAAGGAAAATATATTATAAACTATATTTACATATATTAAAAAAAAAATATGTATTTTCTAAACGGAAAGTAGTGTATATTTTTCCGCGATTACAAGATTGACAATGTAATAATAGCCATGTATATAATTTAGTTCTTCAATCAAATCCTTTTAGAGGTTCAAAATTTGAAAATTGAATCAATCCATCATTTTTTTTACGTTTAAATATAAGGTAAACCTTCTTAAGTATCTTAATCTTAATGTTAAAAGTATATTAATTAATTTTTTTCTTTAGTTATTCTTAATGTGTTTTAATTTAATATGGACATTTAATTTGTACTCCCACTCAATTAATGTCTGAAATAAAAAAAAAATGATTTGATTTGAATTAAGTTAAAAAACAATGTAGGTATTTTTAAATTGCTCTGAATTAATTTTACAAGTAATTATATCCAAGAATTATTATATGAGTCGTAATTAATAACATTAATCGAGTAATATTTTAGTGTGTCTTGCGAAAATAAATGTATTTAACTACTTTGTGTTATTAACTATATTTGTAAACACAATACTTAACCCTTTACGGATCCCTAAAGCGTAGGAAACCTCAAAAATCGAGAGCGTGCTTCTACGAACAACCGATTGGCCGTCTCGCTCGCACGCGCCTTGTTTCTCCTGCCGTCTCACTCTAATCCCTATTTGGTAGCGCCAACTATTTCATGGATGAAATTACTGTTCGGATGACGTTTATGTCATAAGCGGTAGCGGGGACGATTTGATATGAAATTATTTTTTTTATTTGCGAGAATACAACAATTAACCATACATGCCAGATCTTAAATACTTAATACTTTACATCAATGTATTAAGATGTGCAAATATTTAATCAAATTTATACTAAAGTTTGTCATTGTTAAAATTTTAGATACATTTGTCATCTTCAAATACTTATTCATTAACATTATAGAGACATTAATTTGTCAAGCAACCAACTACATAATTTATTCTTTAAATCTGTTTAATTGTTTAAAAGCTAGGTAATGGCCCTAGGCCAGGTAATCTACGTATAATATAAAAACTAATTATATTTCCTGGCGTGTTATAACGTCACTCCGCTCTACAAAAAACTTTTTGAAAATTTTTGAACGACAATCTGGGAACAGATTGTTTTGTTTTTATAATGTCGTAATGTGTGTGGCTCAAATTATAGTTAATTATAGTAATTATAAAATCATTTATTTCCGACTACAGACACACAAAGATATAGAAAAACAAAGAAATACAAAATAATACAGAGAATATACATAATAATGTTGCAAAAGAATGAACAGTTGCACATGTGTGTTGTAGTCGTGCATAGTTGAGGACATTTCCTTAAAAACTACATATTGTAATTTCATAATATACCAACTAGTACATAATTATTTTAATCTATTCAATAATGTAGGATATAGACATAATTATAATTATGAAATAGTATGACGAATCTAATGTGTGCTTTGTCTAATTTATGCGGTAGATAACAATTACAAAATAATTATGTATATCATAAAGAATAAAATACCATATTTGCATGCTATTACTGTATTATGTATATAATTGTTTGTATTTGACTTATTTGATTTTAATATTTTAGGTATTAGTTTTCGTCAATACACCACCGAAAATACGTACAATCTATTATAGTGTTTTTACAAAGTGATAAACCCTCTTATAGGTTGAAACTAAATATCTTTATTTATGTATAAAAATTATTATGGTTGCAAGCTGCTACCGAACGAAGTCACTGGAAGTCATTGAGGGAGGCCTATGTCCAGCAGTGGACGTCCTACGGCTGAAATGATGATGATGATGATGTATAAAAAATGAGGAAGTAACGTCGCTTACTAGTGAAATGCGGGACTCGAACCCACTTCCATTAAACGCATGTACCGCTGCACCAACCTCACCACTACGTCAGTTTTTTAACTTAAAATTAATTAAATATTTTAAGAGTGATTCGTGAAAATCAATATTAAATCAAAATCCTTTGTTCTCGAATCATCGGAAAACAACATGATTTTGCTTATACTTGGGCCATACACCAATACCTATTGCTTTTCCACTCGCAGGCTAAATTGACTCTTATGCCGTAGACATAACCGTGAGAATCCCTTGCGTTACTTGAAGAGTAATTTTGTAGACTCTATGGGATTTTTACACTCCGCCCGAGCAGTCTTAATACTTTGCTACAAAAAAGTTTATGTAGCGTAATTAGCCTTAATTTGGGTAAATTGACGATGGACGGTGTGTGAATTTTAATATTACTGTATTTATTGTCTTATCTGTTGCGTCGTTTCTGTTTAATTGTTCATAATTAATTGCTGTTAATTATGGAATGAAGGATTGTGTAAAAAAAATTATGGAATTTTCGACAGCTTAAATCACATTTTGACAATAAAATACTTTCGTTTTTGTCCCCATTCACCGCTATAAGCACTACTTTAACCACGGTAATACTTGTAAGGAATAAAACACTTTTTGCCATTACATTACTCATTTACTGTAGCAATCTTACATAAGGATTGTACCTACTAGTAATAGTAAATACAAAAGACCTCGATACAATTGATTTAAAATGTTATTAAAATATTTCAAAATAATAGAACAAGAATATTTTCAACCAAAGATACATACATCTGTTTATTATTGGCATTTAGAGAAAACATAATATTATGTTTAATAATGGATGTTTTGATTATCTATCATGAAATTTAACGTTATAATACAATGCAATACAAACATTCTTTATTGCAACACCACAATGTAGGAACATACAATAATTAAAATAATTCATATAAAAAAAAATCGTAACTGTTACGTAAATAGTTTCAAACAAATATCCACAAAGTAATAATAATAATAACAAGTATCAAGACAGTTGGCGTCCTCCGCACAATACACTCGGCCCGCGTCGCCATGTGACGACTTTTAAACATAGAATGCAGTGGAGTGTTTTTCAACTAAAACTTTTTGTTTTTCTGTAAACTTTAAATTTAAGATTCGAATTTGAGTCCTGTTTTCGAATGTAAGATTTTTTTAAATGTTGTAAGATATACTAATAAATCGGGATTTGGTATATTTTTTATTAGTTTTATATAATAAACATAGATTTAATATCTTTAGTTTTTATTATTGTTGTATAGCAACTCTGCTTAGATTGAAGTATTATGATCATATAAAATAGTGTGAAAAATATTATAATTTAATTATTAATTTCAAAAGTAATAAATTTCACCGAAATGAATTAATAATGCAATTCCTTAACATACCTCTTCTCATTTGAGCATATTTCGGAAACGTGTTTAACTTACAAAATGTTATCTTAATATCGTCCAACGGTTACGAACGTTATCTAGAGTTCATTCCAAACCATACCAATAGCTGATAACAATGTACTGTCGAGTGCAGCGGGTGGTTGTTATTTTCAAAACAATAATAAATAAATCTTAATGCTTTTTTATAAATGATAAACACTTAAACACTGGTCATTCGTCATATTTGTCAGATATGCTCTGTTAGTTGTTATTGTAATGCAATTATCAAAAAGATAGACAATAGCAGAGCATTAAAAAATTTACCATGTAAAATATGTCGCATGAGTTCTTAGACATGTTTCAAGACAATCGGTTGAGCCGTTTAAAAGTTATCGGGCTTAGAGTGGGTAAGGAAAATTTGCATATATACTCGAGTGGGGTATCAAATGAAAGAGCATCGCGTGCACATTACAAATTATTAAAGTGTTTTACTTTTAAGGAAATTAAAGAATTGGAACCGGGGTTTTTCTTAAATTTAGATTTATATTATAAAGTATCCCGTTTTTACCGAAATAAAAGTGTAATAAAACCTTAGTTGGAGTAAGTATACTACGAATTTGTGATGTTAGATATACGTTAAAGATTTTTAAAACAAAATATATAAAGCTAATTGTGTAATTATTATTTATTTGAAAATAACTAAAAACTATAAATGTTGTTAATATAAAAATATGAAATTAATATAAGGTACAATATTTAATTCTAAATTCGGGATTCACACACATAACTAGGGTTGACATACATTAGACAGTTTTGTCTGTCATTGTACTACATACATACCTACTTTGTTAATGGTGATAATACTGTCAATTTCGAGTACACAAAGAATTTTTACAGATATGCTAGATAACTTATCACTGCGAATTCTTCACTCACATAAAATTTGTATGTCTGTTAAACAAGGTTTTACTATTGATTATTTTTAGCCACAAACTATATCATCTTTATATACCTCTATATAAATCTTCTGTACGTGTGTTAGTCATTGAACTCCTCCTAAACGTCAGGAACGATTTTGATGAAAGTTTTTGTTTGTGTTTAAGTGGGTTCGAGAATGGTTAAGATTCACAATACGGTCAACTAGGTGCGAAGCAGGGGCGGACCGCTAGTAATAAAAATATCTTAAAACTTGAGAATCTTAAATTAGCTTTCTATTACTACTAGGTTAGTTTATAGTGTTAATCTTAGCTGAATTTTGAACTTTTGGGCATTTATTTCTTGAATGGGGCCATCTAAAAAGAAAAAAAAATCATGATGAATAGATTTTATAAAGATAAAGAAATTGTTTGTTTGCTAGATTATTATGACGCGTTAATCCCCGGAATGACTGGTCCAATTTGAACAAAATATTGCTTTTCAGTCTTTAATAGATTATCTATGAGGAAGGTTATAGGTAAATTTTTAACGCAGTTAATCCATTAAAGACATTTATATTTGTTGTTTTCTATGCATCATAATTATGTGTGTATTTACGCAAAAAAATATCTATGTAGTATATCAGTCACCTAACACCCGTAGTACAAGCTCTGCTTAGTTGGGGGTTAGGTGATGCTGTGTGATTAGTCCGGAGATATTTATTTATTTCTTGTAAAAAACCTGTACACTACCTGGACCCATACAATAACAATTTAATACAAGCCACGTCTCACTCCCGTGTTTACCTACTGGTACTTACTACCTATCAGTATTGAGTGATTTGGGATTTTTATTTATAATTTATCAGTTCTAAAATAAATCCGTTCAGTAAGATTTGAACTGATACTCATACTTGCAATATACTAGTTTAATACAAATTTTGTTCGAATATATAGAAATTAAAAGCTAATTAATCTAATTTATGACGGAAATATTCTGTTTATACATTTTCCAGTGTTTGTTGATATAGGGGCAGAAATATGATGTATTTTAGTAAACATTTGTCCAGCTATTGCGGTTAATGACCTGCTGTCAGACAGACTGACAGCGGAGTCTAAGTGATATTCTCCAGTTTTACCTGTTGGATGCGAAACCCAATATACTCATTATGTCACTAATGTTCGAGGCTATTTTCGAATTAATGGCAATGTAATGTGGCATGTGGCTTGCAGAATATAATATTTAAAATATGCTGTCACCGTACTCAAAATCGGTCACACAAAGTTAAAACGTTTATATCCTTAGAAGCACATAGCCTACATGGACAGGTCAACTTAAATTTAATAAAACAAAAAATATCAAGGAAATAACATTGTCTTGACAGTTCGCTTCAATGTTTTATACTGAGTTGAGAAGCGAATAGGACAACACACACACACACACACACACTCAAACAAAAAAAATTCTAGATATTGTTGTGTGGACTATCCGGAAATATATATAAAGATTCAATTACAAAAACAACGATTTATAAAAAAAAACTTATTAAAAAATGACGACTCCACAACTTTTCACTTTAGCAATTATTTACCAGTGACGCGGCGCTCAGAGCAGGGCTGCCAACCTGCCCGATTATATTTTTAATGATGCCAACATTTGAATAAAATAAATAGAATAATTCATAGTTTTGTTCTGAATTTAAATCTTCGGGGTTATTACCTGACCTTGACCACTGAGGAAGTTATTATATACATATCGTGTTTTATATAACTATTCTTAGTTTGTATATTCTTAAAGTGTATCTTTTATAAAATAACGTCTGTCGATTAAGCACTTTGATAAACATAAATTATTTAATATTAAGTCCCAATTCCACCATTTTATACTCCAAATCGAGATAAATACAAGATACAAAATCATTTATTTCCTTTGTTTGGTTTTAATAATCTTTGAAACGTCGAAAATAAAATATAACAAAAAACATAACAAATTGTACATAGGTACTTAAAGATAATATAGGAAATAAGTTTATCGTATCTGTTCGCTACGCTGTTTTACTTTAGAGCAAAGAAGCGATTTTCATTGAACCAAGTTCTACCGTTGAAAATGACAATTTAATGTTAACTTGATCTCAGTTAGGTAAAACGAGTTCTAATCGCATTCATAGCTAATTCGATTCTCTGTTTGTAATATCGATGGAAATGCCAACGGAAATCATATTACAAAATAATTATAAATTGCGAACACAATTATAAATTTATAACACAAATATCGCACAAGAGCGATAATATGAGTTTAAAGAGATACAATAAATACAAATTATCATAATTTTAATAACTGATAGAGTTGTGTTGTTCTATTCGCTTCTCAACTCTATAAAACATTGAGGCGAACTGTCAAGACAATGTTATTTTCTTGATAGTTTTTGCTTAAATAATTTAGTTTTATTAATTTTAAGTTGACCTGTCCTGTAGGCTATGTGCTTCTAAGGAAATAAACGTTTTGACTTTGACATTATTTTACTTTTAATTATTTATTATAACGATCATAGTCACAAGCAACAGTTAGATAAAAGTATATTAAATAAATTATACTATTAAGAACAGACAGACAGATACACGTGGCTGGCGGTGGTACATTAATTTATAAATAATATACTCAAATTTAAGATAAGTAAAACAAATATTCATGATATAATTTAGGTCAAAGTCAAAACGTTTATTTCCTTAGAAGCACAGGGCATACATGGACAGTTAAACTTTAAGTTAATTAAACTTAAATAATCAAGGAAATAACATTAACACACAGTTTGCTTAATTTGAGAGTATATAATTATTATTTTAAACACAGTAAAGAACTTTTTGAAGTGAAACTTCTATAGAATCGTAGTGATTTCAAACCGGATGCAAAAAGATGAAACGGAAATGGTAAGAGACACAAATACAATGCTTTATTTAAATTTCTTTGCGCGATACTTCGTAGTTGAGACTACGAAGTATCGCGCAAAGAGGTATTGCTGTATTTTATTTATATTATTTTGTAACATACTTTATGTAATACGCTTTACTGAAGTAATATAAATAATCCGAATAATGACAGATATATGTTTGTTTCTCTTATCATTTTAGCAGATGCGTTCATTTACCCTTTTTTTCTATTCGATATATATCATAATTATAGTTCGTAAGTAGTAGACTCCAATAGTGCGTCGTAGCTGACACACACACACTTTTTTTTATTCTTCTTATTCTTTCGTCGATTTACTGAAGTTTCACTTCTATCGTGTGTGAATCGCACACACACGTTTTTTTTTTTTATTTTTATTGCCTCAGTGGCGCAGCGGGCGCAGGTCCGCTTGCGGCGCAAGAGGTAGCGGATTCAATTCCCGCCGAGGGGTCAAGTGTTAGTATGTTCTGCAAGCACTTTCTCTGTGGTGTGTAAAAATGTCTATGTACGTCTATTATATTAAGTATATCAGATGTCTTGTACCCGTAACACAAGCTTAGAGCTTACCACGGGGCTAGATGTTGTGTGGATTGTTCGGATATATTTATTTGTGAATAATGCCAAAACACTTTAAATCGAAACACAATTTACAAATTTCCCTCAACAGGAAAACCCCAAATGCTCCTTCAAAACAGCCTTCACATAGGTCATCTATATCTATCTCGCTCTAATCCAACACCACGTTCCGCGTTGGAAAGAGACAAGTAGACAACACGTTTCGAAGACAACCCTAGTTTTTTTCACTGCATATTTCCTAAGGTGATAAGTTTGTACGAATGTATAGAGTTTCAAAGTAATTTCAATTATGGTTTTTAACTTTCACTATTGATTTTATTGTTGTAATAAAGCATTTGGGCAAGTGTGAGTTAAGAAACTACGCTGGGTTCCGTGTCTTTATAACATATTGTAGTGGGATACTTTTTGATTATTATTAATTATTTACTTATTGTTTAAGTTTTTACGAGAATTCTGACCGCGGCAACCGCGTTATAACCCCGCGGTAAAATGAAGCATTTGTACTTTACTTTTTTTTGACGACCTCTGTGGCTCGGTGGGCGAAGGTCCGCTTGAGGCGCAAGAAGTTGCGGGTTTGATTCCCGCTGGGGCCAGTTTTTGTACGATCTACAATTTCTGGTTTCGGGTCTAGGTGTTTTTTATGTATCGTAAGTAGGTAAGTATGTATTTACAAAAAAATATATCTATGTAGTATATCAGTCACCCATAGTAAAAGCTCTGATTAGTTCCGGTCAGGTGATGCTGTGTGATTTGATTAGTCCAGAAATATTATTTTTGTTTTCTTTTCTCTTGCTAACGAAAAATCAGGACGCTAAAGTGCATTGGAGTATCGCGTGACATAATGCTTTTGAGATGTACTATTGTATGTAAATATCATAAGCCTTTGGCACTTTCATGCTACATACGTACGTAACCCTAAAAATAAACAAGAATAGTACAAAATTCAAACGACCGCTAATAGACACTATAAATACTTTCACATAATTGGTTAATGGAGTGTAATAATAATAAAATACTAATTTATTGCATTCTTTTTACTTAAACTGAAGATTTTATTATATTTGACTAGTTTCCGCTCACGGCTTTGCTCGCGTAATAATAGATATTTCCGCAGTTAGAAGTTTTTTTTAATGCTAGATAACCCATCTTTTGACCACGCTCTCACCTGATGTAAAGTGACGATGTGGTCTTAGATGGGGCATGAAGACCTAGAAGGTAGATGGCTGGTAGGTGGATGGTGGATTGGCTTCTCCGGACCACATTACCAAACACGAAAAATTAGCTTCCCGCACTGGCCCAGCCCGGAGGGTGGCGACAAGCCGCGGCCGAAGCCTCCCACCAGAGACTGTTAGCACCACCCGGAGGTCACGTGTAAGGATTCAGAGGGTTAACACTTACAGAAAAAACCTCCTAAAGTAACTATTAAAAACAGCTATGTTCGTCCCAAATTTTATCCAAATCGAACTTCATTCGAAATAATGGATTTTCTCGCAAAATGTGGTATTTTACCGCGTTAAAAAGTATAGCCATATAATAATTAAAGTTAATTTAAGTATAGTAAGTTAGTAAGTATAGCCTATGTGTTATTCTGATGAAAGTCATGTAACGAGAAGAGCGTTAGATATGAATGTCGATGGATATGTGAGAAGAGGTAGGCCGAAGAAAAGATGGATGGGACTGTGTGAAAGATGACATGTGTAAGAAAGAGGTGAGTGTTGAGATGACGGGAGACAGAGGGAAATGGAAGGAGAAAACATGTTGTGCCGACCCCACGTGATGTGGGATAAGGGCAGGAAGATGATG
Source organism: Gymnoscelis rufifasciata (assembly GCA_929108375.1). NCBI lineage: Eukaryota > Metazoa > Arthropoda > Insecta > Lepidoptera > Geometridae > Gymnoscelis > Gymnoscelis rufifasciata. The sequence continues at coordinate 5,854,533 of OV815332.1, read as the reverse complement.
ATGTGTTATTCTGATATGTGAGCTACATTATTGTGGAGTTTCATCAAAATCCCTTCAGTAGCTTTTGCGGGAAAGAGCAACAAACACACTCACATTCAAACAAACTTTCGCGTTTACGATATTAGTAGTAGTGCCCCGCGGTGTTACCCGCGTTTTAATTAATTTGCCCGCGGAATGTACACTTTCCCGAGGTTTAAAGTAGCCTATGTCCTTTCTGAGGCTCTAGAGATTCTGTGTACCAAATTTCATTCAAATCGGTTCAGTAGTTTTCGCGTGAAAGCGTAACAAACAAACCTACATTCGTATCTATACTAATATTATAAAGCTGAAGAGTTTGTTTGTTTGTTTGTTTGAACGCGCTAATCTCCGAAACTACTGGTTCGAATTGAATAATTCTTTTTGTGTTGGATAGTCCAGTTATCGAGGAAGGCTATAGGCTATATAACATCACGCTACGACCAAAAGGAGCAAAGATATAGTGGTAAATGTGTAAAAAACGGGAGAAATTGTTCATCTTTGAAGCCTTCCGTTGCGTGCGCCGTGAAAACGATTCAAGATACACAAAAAATATGTATTAAAGAATAATAGCTCTTTTAATGATCTAAAAAACAGTCCGCGATAGTATCTGTCTATCTTTTAAGATTTACTCACAAAAACCGTTTTTATGGTACCTAATTTGGTCGAAATAATTTGTTTAAGTTGTATCAACATAATAATTAATCTTTATTCAAATAAATATGTTGTTGGTTAAGAGTACTTCATCCATTATAACGGCTAGTTTATAATATTAGTTGATAAAGTAGGACTATCGCCTTGAAGGATAGGATGGTCCATTGAGATAGCACTCTTAAAGGATTATGTCAGTATTTTAGTTGAACGCCTAAATTAGCCTTAACAGCTTGTTCACTAAAACTCTGCCATAACTTTACTTATTATGGTGCGACTTATTCCATACAAAGTGTTGTCATACGTCTACTAACTACCTACAGAGCGTTACTAAAACACTTATAAATATAATAAAATTTAGATTTCAAATTCGAGAAATACCCTCGATTTCAATGCTTTAACTTCCTTAAAAGTAAAACACCATAAACAAATTTTGTAATGTGCACGCGATGCGCGTTCATTTGATACCTACTCGAGTATATTATTTGCACATTCTCGGTGTTCTTTCCCCACTCTCACCCCCATAACTTCTAAACGGTACAACGGATTTTCATGAAACATGTCTAAGAACACCCAAGCCAAACTCAACTTTCATACAAAAAAACTAAATTAAAATCGCTCCATGCGTTCGGGAGCTATGATGTCCCAGACAGACAAGACAGACACAAACGTCAAACTTATAACAAAATAACACCCCTTTTTTTTGGTTTCGGGTTAAAAACAAAAGAGGCAACAATCTCGTTGGTCGACGGTTTTTTTCATTGATTTGTTATACATAACGAAAACGGAAAATAAGTGTTTATTTGCAACTGGTTACAAAGCAGCGTAGAAAATTGTTTTTACGTAGCTGGTTACGCATCAGTTAGTTACCAAAGTGGCTAAAGCGAGCTTATTTGATTTGACTTATGTCTAATCCCCAAAATTCTAATAATCCAGTCAAAACTGCAAAAAATATATCTAATAATAATGTTATAACTTTGCTGTATAGGAATCGTAGCACTAAACATAAATGCATTGGGGCCAAGGATGTTGTACATCAGTTTACGTAATACTAAGCGGAGAATAAAAAATACTGTCCGTTTGGACACAACCAACGAAACAAACAAAAAAAAACTAATCAGGTAACTGAGGCCGCGATCCCAGTTTTGTAGTGGGCCCAGTCGTCTGTATCCACTTACAGCGTATGTCCATGTATGCCTGCTTCCAGAAAGTAGACGTTTTGACTTTGACTTTGACTTTGTCTGGTTAATAAGTAGCGGGTTCGATTCCTGCCGAGGGTTGAGAGTGTTTGTATGTTCTGCAAGCACTTCTGCTTGGTCTGGGTGTTTAATATGTATACCAAAAAATATCTATGTATGTATGCCTTTTATATTAAGTATAGATATTAGATATCTAGTACAGATGTTGTTAGACTTGTCTGGAAATATTTATTTCTATTTATTTATTTAATGGTAACATAAAGGTATCTTACATTTTTCAAATAAACACAAGAAAATATTTAAAATCAGTCCATCCGTTCGGGAGCTATGATGTCCCAGACAGATAGACACACAGACAGACACGTCAAAGTTATAACACCCCTCTGTTTTGGTTGTGGGTTAATCAAATTTTGTAAAATTCGGTAAAGCCGTTTCGGAGGAGTACGATAACAATATAATACAATACAAGATATAAGAAGATATAAATATAGTTTTACGTGTTTATGTATTTTTATTTTCCATTGTGTACAATAAAGTGTTTACGTACTGTATATTTTTTGCTATATTTTATCTGGTAAAACCAGATCTCTTTTGGTTCTTAATTAAACCCCTTTTTTATATGGTCGCGAGTATTTCCTAGTATCCTAGCCCCATATTGTCGTAGAGAAGAGGCTAATCTCACCCTCAATGGGGCAATCAGGGGAATTAATGTGTGCCAGAGTTGGGGGTGCGATTCGACGCACGGACCTGTTTCAACCCCATTTGTGAGACCACAGCAGCATTCTGCTGTCTTTAAGTTTCAACCATTCCAATGTTTGTAAGCATATCTTGCAAGTTGAAATATATTGCAGACTTTTATTAAGATTCACCTCTTCCAATGTTATGTAAATTAAATATGTTTCCTGGTTTTCCGTTGAAATTGGAGAAGAGTTTTAAACGTTATTTTAACTCCCGACCAAAAAAGAGGGGTGTTATAAGTTTGACGTGTCTGTCTGTCTGCCTCTCTGTCTGTCCCGAGTGGAATCAAATTGCACATAACAAAATAATATGTTTTTTTTACTTTAAAGGAAGTTAGAGTTTTAGGATCCGTGTTTTCTTTCTTAAATTTAGATTATTAGGGCAAGCACTTTTTAAGGGTTGTGCCAGGTAGAAAAAGCCTTGGTATTAAGCCCACCATTTTGTACAGTCCTGTGTTTTCTTGTGCAATAAGGTATTCTTAATGATGAGCATAGGGCACCACGTAAGTGCGAACATCGGCTTGGGCTGTTAGCAGCCCGGAACACTCGTAAAAGGGCTTTCTTAAGCAAGTGTCAACCATAAATTCTACTTGTAGGGTCATATAAAGTCAACTCATTATAAAAAATAATTTAAAAATTGTTTTTTTGGCAGGAGAATGTGTTACATATTTTATTAATAAGACTTATTTATTTCTACAAAACGAGCATGACATTATAAAGATAAGTTTTAAGTTTAGTTACCCCCGATCAAAAAAGTTTGACGTGTCTGTCTGTGTGTCTGTCTGTCTGTCTGGGAAAGCATTGCTCCCGAACGGATGGAGCGATTTTAATTTAGTTTTTTTTGTATGAAAGGTGAGTTTGGCGCGAGTGTTCTTAGACATGTTTCATAAAAATCGGTTGTGCCGTTTAAAAGTTATGGGGGTGAGAGTGGGGAAGGAAAACCGAAAAACTGCAAATATACTCGTGTGGGGTATCAAATGAAAGCGCATCGCGTGCACATTACAAAATATTATGGTGTTTTACTTTTAAGGAAGTTAAGGCATTATAATCGAAGGTTTTTCTTAAATTTAAAATTTAGATACAATTGAGTTATCTGTTCGCTTTATGCCACGTGGATGACAAGTTCATGATTTTGTCAAATTTAGAACTTAGTCTTCACCATAAATTTCGCAATTCTTCGATTTGACCTTGAAGTAACCACTAATTATGTTTATTTACTTAAATTTGTAGTATATTTAGGAATTTGAGTCATCCAGTAGATTTATAAAATATATTATAATTAAACTGCTTTAAAATTCACGTAGATGAGATCACATTTGTTATAATTTAACAAATGTGATCTCATAATCTATTCATTAAGACTAACAAAATAATTATTGTAAAGTTTCAGAACAAAAAAGAGCTGGAGTTTCTAATCACTTCTAATCTAATCACTAATAATTATCTTAAGGAACATAGCTATGTTCAATTCGTTTGTGGTTTTTGTATTTTATTTTTGAAAAGTTTCTATCAAACAATGGAAATAAATAGTATGATGTTCTGCAATCACTTTCTACTTCACTTTGTCTGGGTGTTTAATATGTAATAAAGAACATCTATATGTATGTCTATTATATTAAGTATATCAGATGTCTAGTACCCGTAACAACCTTAGAGCTTACCACGGGGCTAGATGTTGTGTGGATTGTCCGGAAATATTATTATCAATAAACATATTATGTATTTTAATAAATCAATTGACACAGGAATGGACGATTTCAAATCTCACAATTTAAAAAGAAAAAACTACATATCTAATTGCTGATTACGTCACTTCCTAAGTTCGCTCTTCAACGAATTGAACCTTATACAAACGGAATAGAGATTACATAACTATTGTGTTATTGTTACGCGATTTTAAATCTTGTTGTTTATGAGATAAAGTGCCGATTCGCGTGGAACAGTTTGATTTCATTTTCTTTGTGGCGTTTCGATAGGTTTGGACAGTTCGAATGAGTTTAAGAGATTTTTCGCTGCATTTTTTATAGAAATGATGTTGCGTTGTTCTGTTGCCAAATATTTAATATGCGTTTTAAGAAAGTAATTTTTATGTTGCGATTTATCTTCAGCCAATCTTTTTGAAGTTTACTTAGCAAAGTTTATTTTAAGTTAAATTAGGTAAAACAGAACGAGAAATATCAATTAAAGAAAACAAATTAAAAAAAATTTTTATTCAATAGGTAGACAGTAAGTAGGTTTTAATTAAAATAAATAAATATTTCCGGACAATCCACACAACAACATCTAGCCCCTTCTAATTAGGAAGGAAGTAGGTACAAATACTGTAAAATTGTTTCAATTAATAAATAAATTAAATGAAATCAATCATTTAATAATAAACAAAGAAAGTAATTAACGCAGTCTTTAAGACTTTACCTCCTCCGCTAGTGATAAACAGTGTTACAGCAAGGTAATGCCGCAAACCACGTATACATATAAAATACATTACAGACTAACATATACTATGGAATAAAACTTAAAACAAATAAGCAATGTTTCTTCTAGAACGCGAAAATTTAAATTACTTAGTCTGGGTGTTCAATATGTATATCTAAAATATCTACATATATAATGTATGTCTATTATATTAAGTATATCAGATGTCTAGTACCCGTAACACAAGCTAAGAGCTTACCGCGGGGCTAGATGTTGTTGTGTGGATTGTCCAGACATTTATTTATATATATGGAATTACTATACACCATTACAGCAATTCACAGTATTTCATAAAAAAATACAATAAAATATAATCATTATGAAAGTGTCCATTTTGTACGTAGAACTTACTATTCAAGTCTTCTGTTATACCATTAATTTTGACTACGCGCCGTAAGGACATATCTGAAAAGTACGATGTGAGCTCTAATCCGTTGGAATAAGGTTGAGAATCGAATGACGGAGTTTGTATGTGTGCGTGACTATAAAATTAGATATGGCTGTGTGGGTATATTAAAGGTTGCTTTGCCCTGGGAACGGTGTAGCGTTGCAACTCGTTTTTGGATTTAATTTTTAATTTAACAATAAATACATCACTATGCAAGCTGAAATTTAGAAATAAAAATCAAAGTCAACACTTTTATCTCCTTAGACGCTTATGTATACATGGACAGGTCAACTTAAAGTTAATTTAAATAAAAACTAAGATTAATCAAGGAAATAACATTGTCTTGACAGTTCGCTTCAAATTTTTACACACCCGACTGCTACTGTCTTTATGCCTTTTAAGTGAGATTGGCATAGATCCTAAACGGTCAGTCGGAACGAAAAATGTAAAAAAAAACAATTAATGATTACTACTAAATAATAACTATAAAACATACATACACTGTTAAACACATTACCACTCCTTTTCGTTGCGCAGGCGGGTAAAAATTACACCCTAACTGAAAAAGTATAAGTAAATTTTTTTATGCTAGATAAGCCTTCATATTTGACCACAATCTCACCTGATGTAAAGTGACGATGTGGTCTAAGATGGAGTATGAAGACCTAGAAGGTGGCTTAAAATACCTTAACACAGAAATCGGCTAGGACGCATCATCATTATCATAAAATATAATACAAATATTGATTGATTGATCGTACAAAATCTGGTCCCCTGGCCGTAAATCGAACCTTGGCCCACCGAGCCACAAAGGTCGCCAAAATATTGAAAAAACAATGGACGGACATTTTTCTAAGAGCGATCTCTTTAAGGCTTCATTTGATTATAATTTTTCCAGGCTAAAACCACCAGGATAAAACAATACAAAAAGGGACTTAAAGCTAAATACATAAATGCGTAATGAGCGGCCTTAGTGCTTAAAGCAATTTCTTCCAGACAACCTTCCTCAGCAGTTCTTGAGATAAGCACGTTCAAACAAACTAACAAACTCTATATTATATTAGTATAGATTTAAAACACATAGTTGTGACATCGATATATTTCATTGACCCTGACAGCAATCGAGCTACAACGCTTCGACAATCAACGACATAAATATCAATGTGGAGGTAATTTCTCCTTCTGACTATATGCGAAATACCTGGTTTTGCTTAAAAACATATATATGTATATAATTAGTGATTGGCTGTTTGTTCCTATGCATAGGCATGCTCTACAATTAAGGAGACACGCAAATGTATCTATTGATACCAACTATATCTATTGATCTTGTTTTGTATTTTTCTTGTTGGTTGTCCTATTTTTAACCCCCGACCAAAAAAGAGGGGTGTTATAAGTTTGACCTGTCTGTCTGTCTGTGTGTCTGTCTGGGACATCATAGCTCCCGAACGGATGGAGCGATTACAATTCAGTTTTTTTTTGTATGAAAGGTGAGTCTGGCGCGAGTGTTCTTAGACATGTTTCATGAAAATCGGTTAGACCACATCGTCACTTTACATCAGGTGAGATTGTGGTCAAATAAATAAAACAACGAAACATAATTTAACTAAAATTAAAATTATTGGATATTAAAAAATTATAAATTAATGGAACTACAATAAAATTGTCATGAAAATTTTGTTAAAATGATTTAGTGAGTTTTTTATCGCTGGACAATGGAAGGTTCCGTCAGAATTATATCATAGTTAATTTTATTTGACTGTCGATAACTACAATGTTTGTTTACATAAAGTAAATCTATAATTGGCCGTAAGATATATAGGTCAGGTAAATAATAATATAGGTACATTAAGGGCTGTTTGTAACATAAATAAAAAAAAAGACCGCAGAAATCTTGTAAATTAATAAAACTAAGTTATGTATATTGTAGTTTTAAAGTATTCACGTTAGTCCTAGCTAGCCTAAAGGCACTGTTATCAGAACATAAAACCTTATCAAATGAGGTTACGCCGGCCGCTGTAATGTGTCTATAGGTAGCCTAACTTAGTTACAAGTGAATTGTATATACTGCTTCCCGTTGTTGGAATGTGTTATACCTACCTAATATCATAATGCCTCTTAATACCTTTATAATACCTCTGACGACCTCTGTGGCTCGGTGGGCGAAGGTCCGCCTGAGGCGCAGGAGGTTGCGGGTTCGATTCCCGCCGGGGGACCAGATTATGTACAATCTACAATTTCTGGTTTCTTGTCTGAGTGTTTTCTATGTATCTTACGTATGTATTTACAAAAAAAATAATATCTATGTAGTATATCAGTCACCTTACACCCATAGTACAAGCTCTGCTTAGTTTGGGGTTAGGTGATGCTGTGTGAGTAGTCCGGAAATATTTATTTAAAATATAATACCTCTTAATATCATCAATTACTGCCTCAGTGGCACGGAGAGAACGTCCGCTTGCGGCGCAAGAGGTAAGGTAGAGGGTTCGATTCCCAAAGGGGTTAGTAGGTTATAGAAAAAAAACCTATGTTTTTTATTAAGTAGTTTGAAACTTAAGCCGAATAACTTTTTTACTGTATGTAACTTACTACTACTTGCTTACTACATGTACTTTAACAGTTTGACGGACATGTGACATTCACCAACACGCACTTGGCCAGCGTGGTGAATTAAGGCCTAATCTCTCTCGTCAAGAGAGAAGTGCCTGTGTCCCAGCAGTGGAAACGTTAATAGGGTGATGATGATGACTGTATGTAACACGATGCCGATGTAAAAATTAATAATAATATAACTCTTTATTACACACCAAGATAAAAACAATACAAAAATGGACTATATTATATTTATAAATTACTGTATGTTATTTTAATATCTAGTATAGTATATCGACAATAACAATTTCGATTTAAAGAATAAATTTAAAGAATTAATCTGTACAGAACTCCATCCGTCGTCAACATTTCACTACGGGACCCTAATTACGACAGTTATAATGAAAAACATCAATTTATATTGCAGTTGACCGTCTGACTGTCACTTGGCCCTATTCAAGGTTTTAGTGCAACGAGTATTGGTATACTAGGTGTGCTCAGTGGCTTCGTTTTAACCTACGACGCAAAAAGAGGGGTGTTATAAGTTTGACGTGTCTGTCTGTGGCATATACATAACTCCCGAACGGATAGAGCGATTTCAATTTAGTTTTTTTTTTAACCCCCGACAAAAAAAGAGGTGTGTAATAAGTTTGACGTGTATGTCTGTCTGTTCCATCATAGCTCCAGAACGGATGAGGCGATTTCAATTTAGTTTTTTTTTTGTATGTAAGGTGAGTTGGCGCGAGTTTTCTTAGACATGTTTCATGAAAATCTGTTGTGTCGTTTAAAAGTTATGGGGGTGAGAGTGGGGAAGGCAAACCGAATATCTGCAAATATACTCGAGTGGGGTGTCAAATGAAGGAGCATCGCGTGCACATTACTAAATATTATGGTGTTTTACTTTTGAGGAAATTTAGGCATTGGAATAGGGGGTTTTTCTTAAATTTTAATTAAGATTTATTTTTTTAATATCACATTATTAGCCGCGTGGTAAGCTCTAAGCTTATCTATCAAACGGGTACTAGATATCTGATCTCTTAATATAATAGACGACTTACATAAATATGTTTTATTATACATATTAACCACCCAGACCAAGGAGAAAGTGCTTTTAGAACATTCAAACACTTGTCCCATCGGCGGGAAACGAACCCGCTACCCCTTGCGCCTTAGACGGACTTTCGCCCACCGAGCCACAGCGGCCTTCAAATATATATGAATAACTATAGATTTAACCTAAAAACTATTTTTTTATATTATTAACAGCACTAATTTCTACCAACGTCACCAAAAATAGTTATTTACAATAAATAGAGATACGTAATCAATACAAATTAGCATTATCAGCTCCACACACAGAACCCTTCGAAATGCAGGAGGGGGGTGCGAGCGAGACGGAAGATGTTGTGCGATGTATGGAGACGACTTTTATTAATTTTGTTTTTTAATAACACACTCTCTTAAGTATTAAAAAAATCTTACAACAAAATATCGGCTAAATAAATTTGAAAAGTATGAGATCAAACTGTATTTAGTTCATTCACAGATTACACATTGTATTGTGTATACATTTGGTTTATACACATTGGGTGGTGCTAAGAACAGTCTCTGGTGGTCAGTGCGTGAAGCGATTTTATCGTGTTTCGTAATGTGGCCCGGAGAAGCCATCTACCTTCTAGGTCTTCATGTCCCATCTTAGACCACATCGTCACTTTACATCAGGTGAGATTGTGGTCAAAAAAAGGCTTATCCAGCAAAAAAAAAAATTCGGTTTATAGAACTATATTATAAATTAATTGGCCTTCTGTTTAAGGCATGTGGAATACATGTCCTTTTTTATTTGTCTGTTTATGTTGTTGACAAGTTTCCTGCAAGTTTTCGTATAATTGTAAAAATAAATAAAATAAAATAAATTACTTAAAAACACCGACTTATTCACTTAAAATATGATTACGAATTAGTGATTTTAATATTATAAATAATTTTAACGTTGTATACCTAGGTAGGTCAATCTTGTTAAGGTACATTATAAAAAAAAAAAACGAAAAATAGGAAAAGAAACCTTTTTATCTTTAGTTCATCATCATCATCAAATTATTTTAACGTTCCCACTGCTGGGATACAGGGACTTCTCTCTTGATAAGAGAGAGAGAGAGAGAGGCGAGAGAGATTAGGCCTTAATTCACCACGCTGGCCAAGTGCGGGTTGGTAAATGTCACATGTCCATCAAACTCTTGAAAGTTCTCAGAACATGCCGGTTTTCTCACGATGTTTCACTTCACCGTTAAATCACGTGTTTAAAGCGCACATAAATCTCTCAAGAAGAAAAATCCAGAGGTGCGTGGCAGAGTTTGAACCCACGACCTTTGGAATGAAAGTTGAATGTGCACCAACTTAGCCAACATAAGCCGTGTTGGCTAAGTTGGTGCACACTCGACTTTCAAGCCTTTCTGGTAAAAAAATCCCTATAAAGATAAATCTTTTCTACACTAATAATAATATTTCCTCTTTATAATAATATTATAAAGAGGAAAGATTTGTACCTATGTTTGTAATGAATAGGCTCAAAAAGTAATGGGTCGATTTAAAAAATTCTTTCACCAATAGAAGTCTACTTTCTTCCAATTTGACACCGGCTACTTTCATTTTGAAAAAAAATAGGGATCCTTGGTAAAATTTGAACAATGGTAACCGAAGGTGTAGAAAAATGAGTCTTAAAATGTCTTTCGTCGAATGCGCTACCGAAACTATTAGCGATAGAACAAAATAATGTACAACAATATTGAAGAACATCATAATGTCTACAAAAAATTCCGCGGTAGCATATAATGTCCAACTATTGTAGTTATGTCACTACAACAACTTTTTTCATTTTCAACATTAATCTTATAAATAAAAATGAATCGCAAAATGTGTTGCTAAGCGCATAACTCAACTTTTTTTTTATATGTTCGTTGGAGTTCAAGGATGGTTTTAGTTTTAACGGTGAGAAAAATTCGAATAATTTCCAGGAAAATTTTATACCCGTGCGACGCCGGGGCGGGCCGCTAGTCTAATATATAAAATTTCCATGTCTCAATGTTAGTTACCGTACTCCTCCGAAACGGCTTAACCGTTTATTATGAAATTTTATATGCGAATTCAGTAGGTTTGAGAATCGGCTACTATCTATTTAACGTTCTGCAAAACAACGTTTGCTGGGACAGCTAGTTTTTTTTTTTTTTTTTATGATCGATAAGCCTTCATTTGACCACAATCTCACCTGATGTAAAGTGACGATGTGGTCTAAGATGGGACATGAAGACCTAGAAGGTGGCTTCTCCGGGCCACATTACGAAACACGAAAAAATCGCTTCACGCACTGGCCCAGCCCGGAGGGTGGTGACAAGCCGCGGCCGAAGCCTACCACCAGAGACTGTTCTTAGCACCACCCGGTCACGTGTAAGGATTCAGAGGGTTACCACTTACGGACGTAATCAGACAAAACCTCCAAAATATATATATATACTAAACATTTTTCTTATTTTTGTTTTATTGTAATGTTGTGTTCTATAAATAGTATCGTATAGCAATTAACGCGCTATGTATTACCATTTTCGTTAATTAATTGTTATATTAGTAATTTATTCGTCGTTGGTAACATAATGTACATTTGACTTCGCTTCAATGTATATACCTAAGTAAAAAATAATAAATAAATAATTTCGGACAATTCACACTCTAAGCTTGTGTTACGGGTACTAGACATCTGAAATACTTAACCCGTTATAAGCTCGAAGCATTCTCTACCAGTCATTCTGGTGCAAGAATATGAATTTATACACATTTAATCGTATTAATAATTTACCACTAAAATTAACAAGCGTTAGGACGACACGTATCCATCAAAAAGATAATATAAAATTAAATTTTCAAAATCTGTTAACAAATACGTTACGGAGCTATAATTTAAGTTTACAACCCATTTTAAGTTTTTATGAATATAATCTAATTATATACATTAACAAACGTAAAATCCAAACAAAGGAATGTAATTTTACGAAATTAATCTAAAAAATGTTCATTGTATGCGACTCCATAGTTTTTGTCGCCGTGAAAAAATATCGGACGGCGCATACTTGCCTCAGGGCTGTCGCGAAATATTATTATTATTACTTTTAATGAATTCTACATTATAATTTATAATTTTCGCATTATTTAAACAATTAAAATTAGCATTGATTATACAGATTGTATAAATTAATGTTGAACGTTGTAACGTGCTACGGTTTTTATTGAGTTTGTGATAATTGTTAATAGTTAGCCGCAGTTTCACCAATTTATGATAGAAATCGAGTTGTAGTAATGGTTAAGAATAGCTTAGTGTTATTCATCTTTACCTTGTCTTAATACACAGGAAAAACATAAAAATAATTGACAATAAAAACAGCACAGAACTGAACAGATACAAAATTAATACAAAGTATCAAGATGACTGTTAAAAAAGAAATATAATATTATAGATATCTAATTCTAGTATTATTGGACAGTACTCACATGTCCCCAGTGTTCGAGGGGAGGAAAATAGGCTATATTAGCCACATGCGGGTGCATCAGAGAATATAAGCTGTCGCCATGATCGAAATCGGTCGGACACACAAACACACACACACTGTGGACAGTAAATACATACAGTCAAAATAATTAAAATTTAACTGTTTTAACGCGCGACAGCCCTGTGCCCTCGGGTTTGCTTCGTTTGCTTGCTTTACTTAGCACGCTCCAGCCGCATAAGGTGTCAACTGCTGATTCTCACATTTTAATTCATAATTTTCGGAAAAATTTGAATTTTAAAATTTCGCTGGATTATGGGGAAAATGTATCTGACTTATTTGTAAAATTATAAGAAAATTAGAAATCTTGAACATTGAAATTGTCTGGAAATATTTATTTATATATTTACTTATGAAATTTCGCTGGATTATATTTATGTTGAGGAAAATGTTGTCTTATATGTAAAACGATGAGAAAACTACATATTGTCTTGATTATCGCGTGTTTTTTCGAGGGAAAAACTATGTTAATTGCGATTAATCGATCGATCTTAGAAGGTGACAAATGCTGATTAAATCATTTTAATTTATAATTCTGTGCCTGTTTGAATTTTATAGTTCGCTATTTAAGATATGTTAGCTTATCTGACTAAAATATCTTAAACATCGCTTATGTTGAAAAAAAAAACATATTAAGAAAAATAGTTTCTTAGATTAATCCTACTAAGTAATATTATAAAAGATTATGTATGTGCATGTAAGTCTTTGTTACTCTTTCTCACAACTACTAAATGGATTTTAAAGCAAACTCATAGCTTACATAACACAAAAGCCAGTTTTTACCGCCGTAAATTACGATATTCAATAAAATCCATTATTGCGATTTGATTTATTTTCTTTCTTTAAAACTATAATTTTACTCCGAATTTCCTATCCTAGCTCACCCGAAAATCGCCATTGCGCACATACAACAGTCGGCCGTAGCCCCCGCTAACATTTCGTAAGCGACGCGCGACTTCGGATTCCGTCCGCTTACCGCGACCGCGCTGTTTTGATGCTTTCTGTGTTTTAGTAAACAAGTTCAATTTTACAACAATCTACATATTTTTTTTATTTTATAATGAATATGATCGATAACATAAGACGCATCCGTAAAGCATCGAGGGAGGAAGGGACTCGAACCTGCACCTCCGGGAAAGCGCCCCGACGTGCTACCAATTACACAAAGGCGCCAATCACGTGATAGGTCGAAATTCTTCCTCATTTTTAACCCCCGACAAAAAAAGAGGGGTGTTATAAGTTTGACGTGTCGGTCTGTCTGTCTGGGACATCATAGCTCCCGAACGGATGGAGCGATTTTAATTTTGTTTTTTTTTTGTATGAATGGTGAGTCTGGCGCGAGTGTTGAATCGGTTGTGCCGTTTAAAAGTTAAAATCTGCAAATACTTGAGTAGGGTATCAAATGAAAGAGCATCGTGTGCACATTACAAAATATTATGGTATTATACTGTTAAGGAAATTAAGACATAGGAGTCGAAGGTTATTCTTAAATTTAATCCGTGTAAATAAAGCAATGTTAAGTTACTGCAATAAAGACATGGACAAACATTTATTATTTTATTTGCTGCTCAGACAATACAAAGATTATTAGGTAGGTACAAATTATTGAATAAGATTGTATTCATTACTATAAAAATTCTTAGTTCGATAATTATAATAATATGTGTCAATAGGTGGTTAAGCTATCTCGCTTTGTCTCATGGTGACCGAGCGAAATAGCACTATATCTAACCATTGTCTATTTTACTCGGAGATGGCGTTAAAGGCTCTTACTATAGTGAAGCCTCGAATAAAAGCTAGCTTGAATACAACTCGAGAACAACAGTTTGTTATAAATTGATTAATTTCTTTCATTTATCGACGCAGATCCTGGTAATTAAAATTTAGTCATCTTTCATCCCTCCAACTCAAACTATTACTTTTTTTTATGATAGATAAGCCTTCATTTAACCACAATCTCACCTGATGTAAAGTGACGATGTGGGCTAAGATGGAGCATGAAGACCTAGAAGGTAGATGGCAAATTAATAACATAATTTGATGCTTATGCGCAAACCAAGCTTGCTTTATTTTAATTAAAAACAAAAACATTGCCAAAATTGATTGTTTCCTTTAATTTCATTAAGTAAGAAAGAAAGAAAAAGATTTATTCAGTACACATAAACAGACACTGTTATAAATACAATAGACACAGAAAAAACACATAGTATTTATAATATAGTTTAAATCGACCGAAATAATTGGCGTACTATGGAGGATGCCTATATTATATTATACTCAGCAGTTGGAGCCAAATAGGCTGATGATGATGATAATGATTATTATAGTTAGGTATTTGGTAAAATCAAACTTTAGAAAAGTGACATTCAAATCCTTACAATAACATTGTTGAATTCCAATCAAAATGAAGGGGTATAATTACTTAATTCAGTATTCAGATAGTTAAATAGTAATTCATCCATGCATTAAAGATTGAAATCGATTTTTGCAAGACCTTATCCGTGCAAACTGGAAATAGCCGGTTATAGCGCGACTGATGCGTTTTGATACCTCACACCCCTGATAACGATTGCCATGACAACGTAGAGCTTATCTGTGCTGCCATCAAATCATTTATTATATATTATGTTTCGTAAAAACATGAACCGTGTGAAATTTAGCAATAAAATGTATCCTTTGATTTATAAAATGGTGGATATCTCTTTGTTTAGATGTATGGTAAAAAAATCTATACCTACCTATGTGTCTGAGTATGTATTTAGTATTAGGTATATTCAGATGTCTAGTGGACGTAGGTAGCATAAGCTTAGAGCTTATTATTTTTTTTTTTTTTTTTTTTTTTTTTTTATAATTGATAAGCCTTCATTTGACCACAATCTCACCTGATGTAAAGTTAAGATGTGGTCTAAGATGGGGCATGAAGGCCTAGAAGATGGCTTCTCCGGACCACATTACGAAACACGAAAAAATCGCTTCACGCACTGGCCCAGCCCGGAGGGTGGTGACAAGCCGCGGCCGAAGCCTCCCACCAGAGACTGTTCTTAGCACCACCCGGAGGTCACGTGTAAGGATTCAGAGGGTTACCACTTACGGACGTGAACAGACAAAACCTCCTCCTTAACATGGGATTCTATGTTGTGTAGAAAAAAAACCATCATAAACCCATTACAAAATACACAAATTCCTTAATAATGTCAAAAGTCAAAGTCAAAACGTTTATTTCCTTAGAAGCACATAGCCTACATGAACAGGTCAACTTAAAATTAATAAAACTAAATTGTTTTAACAAAAAATATCAAGAAAATAACATTGTCTTGATAGTTCGTTTGAATATTTTATACTGAGTTGAGGAGCGATTAGAACAACACAGCTCTATCGGTTATTACTATTTTGCTCAGTGTTATTATTAATGCTCAGTAGGCCTTGTTTTAAGGTGTATCCAAAAATAACAAAGTACACTTACAAGATATATTAGATGGCGTATTGAATGAACTATTGATAATATTAAATATATATAAAATTTCATAAAATTGGAGAAATCTGCCAAGAAAAAAAAGTTGTATGGACTCTTAATGAATTTTATTAATTTTACCTTCTGTACCTACCAGTGCCAAAGTTATAAATATTCATTTTTCCTTATCCATAACATAATACTCATTTTTTGCCTGGTAAGGATGGCAAAAAACTATAGAATTTTTTGCATCTTTTAATTTTTTTAGAATAAGAATAATAATAATGTTTATTTGCAAACATGGGTTACAATTTAATTACAAAT
Source organism: Gymnoscelis rufifasciata (assembly GCA_929108375.1). NCBI lineage: Eukaryota > Metazoa > Arthropoda > Insecta > Lepidoptera > Geometridae > Gymnoscelis > Gymnoscelis rufifasciata. The sequence continues at coordinate 5,838,109 of OV815332.1, read as the reverse complement.
AGATGTTCAGTTGTTCAGTTCCTTACATCATCATCATCATCATCAGCCTATTTTAGTCCACTGCTGGACATAGGCCTCCCCTAATGAGTGCCATAGCGCCCTGTCCTCGGCTTGACGCATCCAGCATCTGCCTGCATCCTGCATCATGTTCCATACATGTTTTATTTAAAGCATGCAAATATTTTATGTTAATAATTCTAAAAAATATTAAAAAAAAACAGATAAAATTACGGAAAATTAATTACAAGTAAAATCATTCTATATGTCAGATTCAATTAAATTCAATTTCAATTATAATTTTATTTATCAGTCAAAAATTCATTTACGTGATAATAACATTTAGTAGTCAAAAGTTTATGGAGTTCGTTCTTAAACATTGTCAATTTTTATTGTTTTAATGAAGAAGATAGATAATTATTATCTGACATACAATTTTTATACCAAACAGTGAAGTTCTCGAACTTCTTTATTCGGAGCTACAAACAATTATACTCTAGACTAGTTAAATAATCTTAAACTAAGATCCATATACTCTAACTTAATTTTGTAGTTGTTAATTTTAACACTAATAAACAACTACAAAATTTTATTTAAATTCTACAATAGAAGTTATACAAATCAATTTCTTGCTTATATTTATGATCGATTTATTGAAAGAATTTTCTTTCTTTCTTTCTTTTCATTCTATTGAGAAATTTCCTACCGCCAACGGCTTTCTGTTCTTATTCTCCAAGAAAACACTGCCTGGTAACATTTATGGTTATTTTTGTTAGACATAGACGTTTTCAGAAATAGGTCATCCCTCCCCCCACCTCCGATATTCCAGTTAAATCAACTCCCGGTCAGTAATCCGGTGTATACCGGTTTTAGGGAACGGCTTATGTTGGGAGAGGTAGCAGGTTCTTATTAAAACCTATTAGGTATGTAGATTGTATACGACACCGTGTGTAAATAAACTAACACCTGTATTTTTTTCTCTCCATCCACGGTTGTCTGGCAGAAATTGCTTTTAGCAATAAGACCGCCCATTTACGCATCCTAGGTTTAGTTTTAGTTTCTTATTGTATTGTTCAATAAAAAAACTCTCTTGAAACTCTCTCTCTCTCTTAAACTTGAAAATTATTCTCGCAAAACGCTCCGCTTATGCCTTAAGGCAATCACCATCAATCTATTATTGGAGCTAATCGATAAGAGACTTAAATGTGACGAGTACTTACGTGTATCATTGCTTAATATAGTTTTAATAACTCCCTTGCAGAGTTATGGTATGCTAGATGCGATTATCATATTATGGTACCTATGCGACTACGATTACTGAAACGATACGATAATCTTGTGATATATCGTCTATATCTTCGTATGAGACAAAAGATAGTTTATAAAATGTTGCAGAGGTTTTGTTTTTGTGTTTAGCTGCGATATTATACGAGCTAATACGAGAACTTACGTGTATCATTGCTTTATATAGTTTAAATAACTCTGCCAGGGGTATGCTCGAGGCGTATTGTAGTTACAAGATACAAAATCATTTATATCCATTATTTGGTTTTACAAATCTAAGAAAAGTCAATAAAATACAAAAATTTAAACAAATTGAACACAGTACTGTAGCATATTAATTATTTAATTTTATTCTTAACTATTGAATTTCATGAGCTGGAAAAGGGCAACTATTTAAAACAAAATACGGATAATAAGGAGTATTATCCGTATTTTGTACATGAACCTTATATTTTCTGGCGATGTAAATTTTTGACGATAATCGTGTGATATATCGTTTACGATACTTCGTATGAGACAAAGGATAGTTATGAAATATTGCAGACGTAAATGTTTTTGTATTTGGCTACGATTTTATCGAAACGATACGATAATTCTGTGATAAATCTTCCTGTGAGGCATATGATATGAGACAACGAATATTTTTTATAAGTTCCTTGTTTTTATGTTTATTAAACATGTTTATTATTTGACATGATTCACGAAAAGATACTATAATGCTGTTTTTAATTTGTTGTTGGAGCAGATTCCGTCCCAAGCAGTTTTGTCAAGGTAGTCCGACATTTTATAATAATCCGACATAGCTTGTTTTACAAAGATTGTTATTGTTATGTTATTACAATAATATTAAGTTATTACAAGGAATTCAATCAATAAAATGGAAAAACAAGGTATAAGTAGGTATTCCAAGTGCTTTTAATCTAACTGGGTTACGGAGCAGAGTGAGAAACTTGGCCCTAGTTCGTATTTTATCATAGTCGCGAAAAAAATATCTTGCCAAGTTTCTACCTGAATGCCAGATGGGAGTTTTCTTGTATATTCATTCAATAATTTAAATTTTTAACACGGAAAGTCTAGCACGCAATGTCAAAAGTGTTCGGACTAAAATGGCCTGCACTCAACTTATGAGTAGAGGCCATTTTGTGAAATGAGCATATCAGGTACATTTTGAAAGCATTCATTTAACTGTAATATGTTATTAGTTTTAGATATTGTTTTTTTAGAAATGTTTTCAATTGTAAGTTTTTGTGTAAGTAATAATAAATATTTTACTTTCTATAATGGTTGAAATGTAAGTGTGTTAGGGACGAATGACAGGTGCGATTAGGCTGAGTGCTGTGACTGGACAGTCACTGCGAATATACACACTAGTATATTCGCAGATTTGCGGTTTTTCTTCATCAAACCTGTCTAAGAAATATCCATCAAAACTCGCACCTTCCTAAAAAAACCTAAATTGAAATCGCTTCATCCGTTCAGCAGCTATGTTGCTACATACAGACAGACAGACGTATTTGACGACAAGGCACCTGATAAGCCGCTGATGAGAATTAACTTCTACGACCTCTAACGAAACCAAGTGTACTATTAGTTCCTAAGGTGGATGAATAAATGAATTACTGATGCGTCAATCTTATAACACCTCTATTTTTTATGCTGGATAAGCCTTTATTTGACCACAATCTCACCTGATGTAAAGTGACGATGTGGTCTAAGATGGGACATGAAGACCTAGAAGGTAGATGGCTTCTCCGGGCCACATTACGAAACACGAAAAAATCACTTCACGCTTCGCCGATCGCTTCTGGCCCAGCCCGGAGGGTGGTGACAAGCCGTGGTCGAAGCCTCCCACCAGAGACTGTTCTTAGCACCACCCGGAGGTCACGTGCAAGGATTCAGAAGGTTACCACTTACGAAAGTGAACAGACAAAACCTCCAAAGCTCCTCGTGTGGTGTAAAAATCTTTATAGAATTCCAAGTCTGTATTTACCTAACATTACTCTGATATCTTAATCGATGGTTGTCATAGAGCCGTGGAAAGATTGCGAGCTACCGACTGCGCGGATCTGTTTTGGTCATTTTGGATCTCGGATACGGATTGATGAATTGGAGCGTGCCTTTTTAACCGACTTCTGAAGAGGAGGTCATTTTATATTCATATTAATATATTCTTAAAATAATTTTACAATCGTACTTGAAATATTGTTATAATTTAGATAGATAGATAGATAATATCTTTATTGCACACCAATGCTTACAGACTAACTTAAAAATAACAACTATAAACACCCTCCGGGCTGGGCCAGTACGTGAAGCGATTTTGTCGTGTTTAGTTATGTGGCCCGGAGAAGCCATCTACATTCTAGGTCTTCATGCCCCATCTTAGACCACATCGTCACTTTACATCAGGTGAGATTGTAGTCAAATGAAGGCTTATCTATATATATAAAAATGAATCCCTATTTCCCTTGGGCACGGCATCACGCCTGAACGGCTGGACCAATTTCGATAATTCTTTTTTTGTTCTGTTCGTTACTATCAGGAGAATGTTCTTACGAAAGAAGAAATTAAAGAAATAGAGGGGAAAAGTAGAAAATTTAAAATTACTTAACCACCTTATAAAATTATAAAACTTTTTTAATGTAACCTTAGGACATTTGACATATTTGACTGAATGCGTGCTGCAAATATAGTCAGAGGTGAAAAAAAATGACGTTTAAAATATATTCTTCTGTCAATCTTATTTTATTGATAAACAATACATTTAAGATAATTAATTTAATAAAATCAAGAATAAAGTTCGCCGGGTCAGCTAGTCTAAAATAAAAAATCAAAATTAACAAAATAAATATTAACTTAACTAAACATATAAATTAAATTAAAATATTTCCGGACCAAACTTAGCAGAGCTTGTATCGATAGGTAACTAATTTACTACAAACATTCCTTTTTTTTTTTGTAAATACGGACTTATAATAAATACATCAATTGAATTGATATTAAATTAAATTAAAAATTTATTACATTATAGGAAAATTACAAATGTCAAAGGAAATAAGGTCATGCTAGTCAAGAAATAATCTTTAAATTCAATAATTTAATGTCATCTACGGATTAATGAAAAAAAATCGTTCATAAACTCGTCAACAGAATAGTAGCATCTCTGTACCAGAAGTGTCCTTAATTTACTTTTTAACCCCCGACAAAAAAGAAGGGTGTTATAAGTTTGACGTGTCTGTCAGTCTGTGTCTGGGAGATCATAGCTCCCAAACGGATGAAGCCATTTCAGTTTAGTTATTTTTGTATGAAAGGTGTGTTTCGCGCGAGTGTTCTTAGACATGTTAGATGGAAATCAGTTGACCCAATTAAAAGTTATAGAATAGAATAGAATAATTTATGTACCAAAAAACATGTGTATACAGGATATTGTTTGTTTTTTATACAGTTTCAACATGTTTCACCAGTTGGTGTGCAAAGTTTTAATTACAAAAAAACAGTCAGAATTATAATTAAAAATATAACATTAGACTACACACTTACATTTTATTATTAAAAATTAAGTATTGGAATTAAAAATTAAATAAGAAATTAAAATTTACATTAGATTACATAAAATACATTAAACAAATGATTTTGAAATTATGAGGGTAAAATTGGAAGTATACTCGACTTTCATTCCGATAGTTGTGGGTTCGAAACTCGCCGCTTACTTCTACATATACAAATACTAGCTGACCCCAGCAAACGTTGTTTTGCAAAATGAAAAAAGGATAGTAGCCGATTCTTAGACCTACTGAATATGCATATAAAATTTCATAATAATCGGTTGAGCCGTTTCGGAGGAGTATGGTAACTAACGCTGTGACAGGTGAATTTTATATAAAAGACTAGCTGACCCAGGCAAACCTTTTTTTTGCAAAATGAAAAATAGATAGTAGCCGATTCTCAGACCTACTGAATACGCATATAAAATTTGGTACAAATCGGTAAAGCCGTTTCGGAGGAGTATGACAACGAAAACTGTGACACGAGAATTTTATATATGTATTAGATATACCGTTCTTTAATTTATTTTTGTCAATTTCGAACAAAATAGTAGAATTTAAGTTGACTAAAAGTACGTGCGTATAAGATAATTGTTTTATCATTTCACTGTGTGTGTTCATTAGCACATAACTGAAAATACAGTTTTGCAATCAATTTTGAAATAAATTCCTGTATATTAGATCAGGTGCTGGATTTAATTGTGTGTAACATTATGAGGACCGCGTTCGTTTCATCGTTTTGAACTCAAAAAAGCTTGCAGATTATAATTCCGGATGTTGCCAGGGGTTTGTTGGTCCATTTATTTTATTAACCCATCCTATTGGTTAAATAGGTATCAAATAATTTAAAAAAAAATATTTTTTTTACTAATTACACAGCATATGTGAATATCATATGTCTTTCAACTCTTCAAAGAAGGTTATTCGCCCACTACAAGTATTTTAATAAATCTAAATATGTTGCTTCTTTACAAATAAAATAAATAATAAAAATTTCCGGACTACTCACACAGCATCACCTAACCCCAAACCAAGCAGAGCTTGTACTATGGGTGTTAGGTGACTGATATACTGCATAGATTTCTTTTGTAAATACATATATTTCGCTTCTTAACTCAGCCTAAAACAATAAAGCGAACTGTCGAGACCATCGTATTTCCTTGATAATTTTTGTTTAAATCATTTAGTTTTATTAATTATATGTTGACCTGTCCATGTATTTGTGCTTCTAAAGAAAGTTAAAAAGATTTATATTTTTGTGTATGTTAGTCTGTAAGGTAGGTATATCTTTATATGGGCCTTAGATGCCTGGGATAATTGTTTTATTATTATTATTATAAAAGCCTTTCAGTAAAATAAATAATTATAAACACATGTTTGTAGATAATGACCCCACGACAATTTTTGCAGACTTCTATGACTTCCCAGCCCGATTTGTCAAAAGGTCACGAAAAACTGATTTCCGTGACCTTTTTAGCCGGCAATATAGATGTCGATTTTTCACATCTTCATAAGAACGCCGTTTTAAAGGTGTTTAACTAAAACTCAGCCCTTTAGGACTTTTTTCCGCGGATAAATAAATAAATAAATATTTCCCGACAATCCACACAACAACATCTAGCCCCGTGGTAAGCTCTAAGCTGTGTTACGGGTACTAGACATCTGATATACTTAATATAATAGACTTACATAGATAGATTTATTTTTAGTTATACCTACATATTAAACACCCAGACCAAGGAGAAAGTGCTTGCAGAACATACAAACACTAGACCCCTAGGCGGGAATCGAACCTGCTACCTCTTGCTACCGCTACCCCTAGACATTTAGGTATCCTATCTATAGTTATTGCTAAGTTAACTAATACTGTACAATGGAAGCGTACACAAATAATTCAATGACTGGTCGCCATCTTGATTATTCATAGCGTAAGTAGAGCTTGAATTCTCTCTGGTTTAACTGGCAATCGGCTTTAGCAATATGGCCGAATTGTTTTGCCGAAGATTCTATTTGTATTTATTTAGTCACCGTAGCAAAGCAACACACTGGTACACTTGAAAACGTCTAACACACAGTACATGTACAAAATCTTATCTTACAGTTTAAGATTATGGTAAAATAGACATAGGACGTCCTCTAAAATACAAATATATTTATATTTTACAGTTTCCAGTTTATCAATTTCTTTTATAAGGACGCAAAACTGATACTTTCACTGACGCAACCGTTTCCATAAACATATCTCATTTTATTTTGTAGTGTATGTTACAAAACACTGTTTCTTTAAAAACACTTTCACAAATATTTTAACAGTTAAATTGTTTTCTACCAATTTTTCTATTTAAATACCCATATTACAATACATTTATTCTAGGCTTTTTATTAAAACAATTATTTTCATCTCTACATTCACACCCCTATTTGAAACGCCTTCATCATCACCATCCTGCCTTTGTCCCACACTATGTGGGGTCGGCATCTTACCTCTCTACTTATCCGTAACTGGTGCCACATTCAAACTTCCTCTTATATATACTCGTTCCTTATTTTATCCATCCGGGTCACTCCACACATCCATCTTAGCCTTTTCATTTAATTCGCATGAAAATAACAATTTGATAACATTTATAATACATATTTCATATTTGAAACGCCTTAATTAGTTAATTAAAAATGATATTAAGACGGTGCTACCGACACACAGGCTGACATATAATAGGTGAAACTTCAAATCCATTTACCGTTATATAAATCCGAAACCTTCGGCTTCACCCAACACTAGTCCTACCTACAAGCTAGACCGTAGGTTATAATAACAAAACACATGTTCTTATACAATATTTTTACATTACAAGTATTAAAACATATTCTGGTATCGCGTTCTGTTAAAGTCAATATTTGAATGTCAAAAAGGTTATATATATATACGTACCTAGGTTTCAAAGGTTAACACTGTTTAAGTTTTTGTATTGAATCTTATATTCTACAAATTATTTCTCGTGATTCTTTATTAATGATTGATACAATACAATACAATATTCTATATTGAAACACCAACAACATAAATATTACAAAGAATTGTGAGTAGCAAAAAGTGAGACTATGGGCGGCCTCATCACTAAAAGAGATCTCTTCCAGGCAACCTTTGGATGGACAGAGATCATTGTACACACAGAAGCAGTGGTGTCTACAACAAATTTGTAGAAGTAATAAAAATATAAATAAACAGGTACAAATAGATAGGTTGATGTTTTTTTTCTGCACACAGTTTAGGGTGATGGATAAAGTTATTATATTTTAGTACAAATATAATATTATGAATGCCTTTTCAGTAGCATGAAGAAATTAAACATTAATATAATATACAGAGTAGTGTTTTATTAGAAATATGTAATGCAAAATATGTAAAAAAAATAGCTGGCCTACAATGGCAACAAATAGCTATGGAAAACCTTGGAGGAGGCCTCTACCTGAGGGGTGTTCAAGTAGAAACTTTTATTATCTTATATATAAAATTTCCATGACACAATGTTAGTTACCGTACTCCTCCGATACGGCTTAAGCGATTATTATGACATTTTATATGCGTATTCAGTAAGTAGGTCTGAGAATCGGCTTCTATCTATTTTTCATTTTGCAAAACATCGTTTGCTGGGGTCAGCTAGTACAATAATGTACTAGCTGACCCCAGCAAGGGTATTAGATAAAACACTCTTTAGGTGTATATTACAAATACACTATGTATTACCTACTAAATTATAACATATAAGAATTGTGACAAAAAAAATTTAATAGGAAGTCCTATTTTCACCTTTCAGATCCCTGGATATCCTATAGCTGTGTTTGCTAAGTGGGAGCACACACGACTTTAATTCCGAAGGTCGTGGGTTCAAACCCCGCCACGCTTTAACGATTATAAACCAAAAATCGTGAGGAAACCGGCCATGAATGAATCTAAAATCAAATGTTTGACTCCTCCACTCTTTCAAATATCTTAATCAGTTATTAAGAAACATAGCTATGAACACTTTTGACTAATTTCAAACAAAATAAACAGAATCAAAATCGGTTCATTCGCCACATCTAATTTGGCAAGAACATTGCTGTAGTCCCAGTAAAGGACAAAATATTATTTTTACCGTGGGATAATCTATAATTTCGGGCAAAACCGCAGGCGGAAACCTAGTAGTCTAATTGTAAATAAAAACTGCACTTAAATACCTAACATTGCAATAAAGTTCAATAAAAAAGAAGCAAAAATTCTACAAAAAAATACGGTTTCCTAATCTCCAAATTCTGTATGCTAGGTATATTAATAAGTTAAACAAACAAAAGTCGATTTCGTCCTTACATCTCAGCGTTAGAGTTGAAATTCGTCTAAATTGAGAATGTACAATTTTCTACTTACACCCTTTTGCGTTGATTACGCTTTGAAACTTCGTGAGCAGTTAACTTCGCCGGAGATGTCTTGATACTTGATGTTTTAAGTGATTAAATTTGTTTATCCAGGTAAAGTTAGATATGTATTTTATGTGAAGTTGGAGTGTCGGTTTTATGGGTATTGTAAAATGTTATCCTAGTTTTCGGTATTGGATTAGATTAGACAACACCTTATTTGTACACTACTTAAAGTGAAGCAAATAATCTTCTAAGTTATTTTCGAATTATTATCTTTATAAATCGTTATATTTTACTTTTACTTATGTTGTTTTTTCCACCTCTCTAACTTGGTTTCTAACGAATCGCTAATTATTTAACTAAATATTTAAAATTTTCATTCGAATATCTTGTATTTATTTCAAAATAGTCTTATCGGGTACTTTTTTTGTTTGATTATACATTCGCGATAGAACTTATGATTTTAAATCAGAATCATTATGACACCCCTGTCTAATTTGTATTTTCAATTCTCTTTTCCATCCTAAGGTTGTCTAAAAGAGATCGCTCTTAAGCGTTAAGACCGCCTTTTGTACTTATTCCCCTTATGTGAATTTTATTGTTTTATTTTGGTGTACAACAAAGTGTTTTTGTATTTTTGAATTGTAATAACGGTCTGTCTATTTGTTGCAGGTATGTAGCTGACATCAATACTGATTGCTGTATAGATAAGTACCAATTCATAATCAAGGATTACTAAATAATTTATTTTCTTTTGATGTGTCATAGATTAACTAAAATACAGGTAATTCCTATCATTATTATTGAGTATTTAGGTATAATTATTTACGGACTTATGTCACAGCATCACCTAACCCCAAACTAAGCAAAGCTTATGTGACAGATTATACAACATTTTTTTTATTGTGGTGTGATACATAAAAACACCTAAAGAAGAAACACCAGATATAATAGACCGTACAAAATCTAGTCCCCCGGCGGAAATCGAACCAACTACCTCTTGACCCTCAGACGGACCTTCGCCCACCAAAACACTGAGCTCGTGTCTTCAATGTTGTAAGTAATTTACTTAACAATACTAGGCTTAGGTGTTTATTAATTTCGGTTACGCTTAGTTAGTTAGTGGGGGGGGGGGGGGGGGGGGGGGGGGGGGGGGGGCAGATTTTCCGCACTTAGATTCAAAGGACCATTGTGCGTGGAGTGGGGCGCTAGTGTAACCAGCCGAACTCCGACCAAAAGCGCAGGAGTTTCCTGGGATCTTCGCAGGCTTCTCGGAGTGACCTTGGGTTCTTAAGGATTTCCACCGTGTAGGTGAGCTTCCTCGACTTCTCTTTCCTTCCTCACTGCCAGTAATTATCAACCTCTCTAGGCTGTTCGGGTCACGGGTCACTGACAGTTCTCAAATTCTTCGGCCGCACTGTCAGACGTGACCAGAACAGTAATATTATTTAGATTTATAATTAGAGTTTAACCGTGATCATGGCGCATGTAACTGTGCCGAAATATCGGGAAACTCGAAAGACAATCAATCATGGTAAATATCCCGTTATAAATCTAAATAATATTGATAACCATGATAGTTTCAAAAGTTATAGAACAGTAATAGTTTACATTTTTAATTAAGGTTTTATTTTTTAATATATCTGTCACCTCTGAGGTGCCGCCGTCCGGCGCGTCGTAATATCTATAAAATACCGCCGCGGCGGTAAAGTTACTTTTCGTAACATAAGCTATCTGCCATTAAAACTCTCGTCACAATAAGTCTAACCTACAATTTTTAGTTCCTGGTCTGGGTGTTTTCTATGTACATATAAGTATTTAGTATACAAAAAAAATGCTTCTATGTAGTATATCAGTCACCTAACACCCATAGTACAAGCTCTACTTAGTTTGGTTAGGTGATACTCTGTTATTAGTCCGGAAATATTTATTTATTTATTTATAGATATAATAAAGTCTTAACTAATTACAACAATCATTTTAGGAGGTTAAGGACACCAATGTGTCAGTCACCTTACTACAATATCGTTATCATAAATACCGTTTGATAAAACTCTGATAACAGTGATAGTGGCTTATCAGTTAGATGTTGATGTTTGAATTTTCATCCTTCGCAAATAATACCCGAAAGAAATATGACGTCATGAATTTATAGTTTTTGCGAATCATGTGAACAATGTCACTTATTTTTATAATCCAGGTGTTAATCTTGTTAGATATTGTTTAAAATATTTGAGTTAGAAATGTGATACTTGAAACAAATTGAGAACATAGTGATTTTTAACCCCCGACCAAAAAAGAGGGGTGTTATAAGTTTGACGTGTCTGTCTGCCTGGGACATCATAGCTCCCGAACGGATGGAGTGATTTCAATTTAGTTTTTTTTTGTACGAAAAGGTTGAGTTTGGCGTGGGTGTTCTTAGACATTTCATGAAAATCGGTTGTGCCGTTTAAATGGGGGTGAGAGTGGGTCGAAAATCTGCAAATAAACTCGAGTGGGGTATCAAATGACAGCGCATCGCGTGCACATTACTAAATATGATGGTGTTTTACTTTAAAGGCAATTAAGGCATAGAATACGCGGGTTTTTCTTAAATTTTAAATTTAGATTTATGATAACTTACTTTTGATGTTGCCTGTATAAACACATATAATACATATAAATTATCTCCTGTTTCTTTTAGTAACAGTGTTTTTTAGTGTTGAAAGCAAAGCCGCGGGTGCCTAAATATCAAAACCCCTTTGTCACATTACGTAACAAGGCGCTGTAAAAGTATCAAGATTACTGTATCGCTGTATTCGACCCAACTCTCATCTTTCACTGCTTTTCGCCAGGGAGGGATTCCAGCTCGTTTTGCTTTTATTGTCATTTTCGCAATTGTTTTAATGCACCTGTCACTTTGACATTTTGTTTTGGCTTTGGACGAATTTGTGTTTTTTTTATTTGTTCGATGTTAGGTTCGTATTTGATTTGAATAAAAATTTGGAATGGTGCCTGATTTAGTGACATTGTGTGTTTCCTATGTATCATAAGTATGTATTTTCAAAAAATATATTATATCTATGTAGTATATCAGTCACCTAACACCCATAGTACAAGCTCTGCTTAGTTTGGGGTTAGGTGATGCTGTGTGATTAATTAGTCTGAAAAATATTTATTATTTATTTATTTTGGAAGCAACTTATTTAGGTTTATTAAAATACTAGTAGTGGGCGGATTACCTTCTTTGAAGAGTTAAAAGACATGTGACATTTACCAACCCGCACGTGGCCAACGTGGTGAATAAAGGCCTAATCTCTCTCGTCCAGAGAGAAGTCCCTGTTTCCCAGCAGTGGGCACGTAAATAGTATAATAGGTAATCGTAATGAATTAATATCCTTGCGGAATTAATATTTCTATCGATAAAAATTTGCCTTTTTAGTAAAAACTATGTTGTGTTTAACTTTCTTATCAAAATATTATAATAATAAAACTTTATATCATGGTGAATTCATATATTCACATTACCAGGATAAATTTAACGTTTATCTAGTAAATTATTTATATATTTACGAGTTATAAAATCGAGGACCACCGGTTTACCAATAACACTGTTAATATTATAAATTATAATGATTCCTCATTAACAGACGTACTTGCGAAGTTATATAATTGACGTATCTACGTATTTTAGAGAAATAATATTTCAATACCTATTAAGATTATGACATAGTTTGTTGACTTTCAACATAATAGTTTGAATTTTAAACGATACTTCGAAGATAATTTAAAGTGTCTAGGAAATCCATTTAGATTAAGTTAGGGAAAATGCATTATTATTATCAATACTATAACTTAATGTACTTACGTTTTCGTCATAAAATATTATTATTTTATCTCTATTTTAATGGTCAGTAAACAAAATATTTCGGTTATTTATAATTAAATGAAACTAATTAGATTCGTGACCCGTGGTGTGAGCGTCTTATCTCAAAATTTGATGCAAACTGTCAAGAAAATTTTGTTTAAAAAATTAATTTTTGTAACATCAACTTGATCTGTCTATTTATGATCTGTGCTACTAAGGAAATAAACGTTTAGACTTTGACTTTTGACTTTGTAACATTTTTTTATGCCGCTTTCAGCGATACACAAACTAATTCAAAAATTAACAATAAAATTTGCCCCCGAGCGAAGTCTCGGCAGGCCGCTAGTATAATATAATTGAAAGTAATAATAATAATTACTGTGACTAATTCCGAGTCCGGCCCTGGTCCCCCCTCGCCCCGCGCCGCCATTTCGTGTTATTGAGAATTTATGTCGGTAAAGCCGCGTGCACACTGGATACTTTGCTATTTCATTATACTATGCCCTTTTTAAGGTTTTTTTTTGTAATTTATGAAATAGTAGGTTTTTTATACGGCTGCATATAGTTTTATTTGTTTACAAATAAAAAAAACTTTGTCGTCAGGCTCTTAAAAATTTTAATTTATTAAAAGTAGATTAAACCTAACCATGTCTGATTTAGATGTGTTGCTTCAAAAAAATTGAATAGTTTCGAAATAACGAAAGAATTTACTAGGATAACCATGAATAAATTAAGCTATAAATAAATTGATACATTTAGTATAATAAGTAAATGTGTATGTATGTATGGTGTGTTGAAGTCGCAAATAAATGATTTTTACTTACTTTACTTTAACAACATACAAATATTATTAAGTGTCGTAAGAAAAGCTAGACACATTAACACGGTCGATGTAATTTTAAACTCAAGAAAACAAACATAAGCACTAAAGACATAAGAATAAACATAAGCTTTAATTATTTAACCTGTGATAAAATCGTTTATCATTATAATATCTTATAAGTCTGATATGAAAGTGAATTATTTTAATTAATAATTGATTATACTTCAATAGAAGACCTAGAAGGTTTTCTAGTATATTATACTACCTTCTAGGTCTTCATGCTCCATCTTAGACCACATCGCCACTTTACATCAGGTGAGATTGTGGGCAAATGAAGGCTTAATTAATATGAAAAAAAGATGTTATATTAGCCAGAAATAGGAGTTTTCATTAATGCGGGGTTAATTCACTTAAGCATTGTCAGAATATGCCGTGTGCACGCCGCCTTAGCCCGGGCGTTGCACCGAATAGATCCGCCGTATCGATACGCGTGTGTGTGTGTCGGCGCTGTGTGCGTGTCACATGTCCGCTACAGGCTGATGTGGGATGTGCTGTGACATTTTTTTATATTATAATAATAATAATAACTTTATTCAGTGATAAGCTTAACATAATTCACATTGTTGAAGACACCTTTTGAGTAATAATAGAATACTTGTGTTAGGTGCCTTCGCTCTTCTACTACTGAGTATCATATAAAAAGCTATTAATTACAGAAAAATAAATAAATTACAAAAACATGCATTAAAAGTTATCATACTTATTAAAAAATAAGTTTCAATTTATTTATTTATAAATCATATACAACTTACAGATTACTTATAATCTTAAACGTTATATATGGGGCACATAAGTGTATTAACATTTAACAATATCTTATTTAATACAGTTTTTTGTTGATAGTTCCTTAAATTATTTTCTTGCACGCCCAGGATGACTGGTAGAAAATGCTTCTAGCACTAAGTCCCCCTCTGTACATTGTTTTTTGTGCATAAAGTATAAATAAATAAATTGCTTATAAATATAATAATAGGTGTGTATTGTATATCAGTTCTTTTTGTATGCATAAAAAGATAAAACATCCGTCACTCAACTCTTTTAGGAATACCATAAACATTTTTTATTCAAAAAAAAACCATAAGAAAAATCAGGAATTCATCTATTATAGCCAGAGATAGGAATAGGTAATGCAATTTGGGGTAAATGACCTCAAACATTATCAATAGTATGGATACTCCCCGGGATTCCGGGAAAAAGATCGGAAAAAATATGACGGAACATTATTTCCAATAAATACCTTTTTTCAGTATTCTTTTATTATTATTTTAAAAACCATGACAATAATCAATAACAATTAAAATAAATATGCTCAACAGACATCAATTAAATTCCATAAAATTATATTAAATCTCTTAAACCACACTTTGCATGTTAAACTATTATTACATTTTCACTCGATATTATAAAGTGCAGAAAAGATTCACCTAATGACGCGTTGGTGTAATTAGAAGCATATAGGATATACCGGAGATGCAGATGCGAATCCTGTGTGCGAAGGGAACGGTTGTGTCTTAATCTTTTTCTGCATAAAATTTAAAAATAGTTTACAGTGCAAAATGAGGTGGTCATCATCATCATCTCAGCCGTAAGACGTCCACTGCTGGACATAGGCCTCCCTCAAAGATATTCAGTAATTTCGGCTGGCAGCAGCCTGCATCCACCGTGAGCCCGCAGCCTTCATCAGATCGTCCGTCTATCTAGCAAAACAAGCCAAGGTGTCGTTAAAATAATCAAATCAATCAGGTCACTTAAATATGCAACCGGCACATGCGCACTCAATTAACCGAATGACAAGAAAACGAACGAACATCGTCACTCACTTAATCCTTTCTTATCTTATCGCCACCGCGCGTTGTGAAGCCGAAACAATGAATTCTATAATATTTTGCGTCTAACTTGAAGTAAATACAAATATGGTGGCAAGTTTTTCTTCATTAATCTGATGAAATTATAATTTATATCTTAAAAATGTATTTTCAAATATTATTTAACACGGTATACAATAGCATTTTCTTATAAAATTCCCGGGATATGTGGCATGTCCATATTAACGGCCCGCCCCGGCGTCGCACGGGTAAAAAAAGTTCCCGGCAATTTTTCCTTATTTGCTCACCGTTTAGACCTACCCTGGACTACGACAAACATTTTAAAACCAAAATCAGCTCAATCGGCCCAGCTGTTCTCGAGTTTTAATCAGACTAACGAACAACAATTCATTTTTATTTATATAGATTTGTTTCCTCAAAATTTCAACCCTCTCTCTATCACGGCTCTTGATAATACAGCCTGGTGACAGACATACAGTCAAACAGACGACGAAGTCTCAGTAATAAGGTCCCGTTATACCCTTTGGGTACCGGTATCAGTAAAAACTAAATACGTAAAATTTTGGGTGAAAACTTTCTTCAAGAATAGAATAGAATGATGCTGGGACCGTTAAGAGTTATGCATCGAACCGGTTCGGAATCCAATAAATCTAAATTTAAAATTTAAGTAAAACCTCTTTTTCTTATGCCGTAATTTAAAGGTAAACACCGTAATATTTTGTTATGTGCACGCGATGCGCTTTCATTGGATACCCAACTCGAGTATATTTGCAGATTTTCGATTTTCCTTCCCCACTCTCACCCCAAAACTTTTAAACCGCACTACCGATTTTCATGAGACATATCTAAGAACAATTGCGTCAAACTCACCTTTCATACAAAAAAACCTAACCGCTCTAAACCTATTTTTAAAAGTTCTCCGAACATGCCGGTTTCCTTACCATGTTTGCCTTCACCGTTAAAGCACTTGTTATAAAAAGCGCACATACATATTACAAGAAGAAAATTCAGAGGTTCGTAGCGGGGTTTGAACCCACGTTTGAAGTTATACTAATTTATAATAATATAACCTTGCTATATAAAATGCAACATCCTGTACTCTCTCACCTTGGTGGGAAGCAAACATACATATATTGTTTATACAAATCCATGTGCGTGTGTGTGTATACGTTTATGTTAAATTTAATTGTTAACTCGAACTGTTTTTTTTTCTTGGCATTTTTTTATATATTCAGTTTTTAATTCGATATAATTATATTTAACTCATTAATTTTAGAACCAAGACTTTTAAAAATGTCTTATTATTGTGTGAAATTATCGAATAACTTGAATAAAGTCAAAATCAAAATTAAGTTAGTACAGGTGGCCTTATCGCTGAAAGTGATTTCTATTAGATAACTTACTATTGTGTAGGTACCGAGATTTTACAAAAGTCAAAGTCAAAAACGTTTATTTCCTTTGACGCATACATTACAGACAGACATTGCAATTTTATTTATCTATATAGCATAATGTATTTAACGAGTTCAGGCGTTTCTATTCGATACGTTTTGCAATTTTTGTAGAATATTTATTATCCTCTGTGAGTTTTTAAAGATTAATCTAATGACGTCATGATAGATAGATGATGATTAAACTTTTTGATTGTGACAGTAACTTCAATCACACACTAACAATGATAATTAAAAATAAATTTGATAAGTTTGAGATATATTCATACTACCCGATCTATATTAAATCTATGAATATTTAATTTTTAACCCCCGACTAAAAAAGAGGGGTATTATAAGTTTGACATGTCTGTCTGTCTGTCTGTCTGTCTGGGACATCATAGCCCCCGAACGGATGAAGCGATTTCAAGTTAACGTGTATTTTTTGTAGGTGAGTCTGGCGCGAGTTTTCCTAGACATGTTTCATGAAAATCGGTTGAGCCGTTTAAAAGTTATGGGGGTGAGAGTGGGGAAGGAAAACCGAAAATCTGCAAATATACTCGAGTGGGGTATATCAAATGAAAGCGCATCGCGAGCACATTAGAAAATATGTTTTACTTTTAAGGAAATTAAGGCATTGGAAGTTTTACTTAAATTTAGATTTATTTAGTATACGTATTAAACACGTAATTGTTGAATTACGTGAAAAAACAAAAGAAATCTACGAAATAGATTCCTAGAATCAAACCTAAGCCTACTTAAATAGTAAACATTACATCTATAAACAATATCGATATTCGTGACGGACAGACGGACCCAGTTTACGTAAGCAAGGGCGGATTACTGTATAGAACATTCTCACAAAATGCCGGAGCAAATTGGGAGGGGTATTCTGGACGTCGCTCTAACATCGTTCTTGTGTCGTTTGGCTGTGTAATTATTTATACGTGATTTTTGTTTATATAAACAAACAGTTTTATTACATACTGGAGGTGTAAAAGTAACGATAAAAAGCGTACCCGTACGTATTCGTTGCTATATTATTTATTACTCGTTACTTTCGTATGGGCACGTTACTCGATAGTTTTGATACCTCATTATGTTCGAGTAACTAATCGAATCGTATTGCGTTCACATACAGATACGGTGTCTTTGCAGTGTCGCATCAGACGCTATGTTTTAACCCCCGGCCAAAAAAGAGGGGTGTTATTAGTCTGTCAGTCTGTCTGGGACATCTTAGCTCCCTAACGGATGGAGCGATTCCAATTTTGAATAAAAGGTGAATTTGGCACGGGTGTTCTTAGACATGTTTCATGAAAATCGGTTGTGCCGTTTAAAAGTTATGGGGGTGAGAGTGGGGAAGGAAAACCTACAATTTGTAAATATACTCGAGTGGGGTATCAAATGAAAGCGCATCGCGTGCACATTACAAAATATATTATGGTGTTTTACTTTTAAGGAAATTAAGGCATTGAAATCGGGGGTTTTTCTTAAATTTTAAATTTAGATTTATTGACATAGCTTACCATTGTTCTGGCCCGCTTGCGGCGCAAGAAGTAGCAGGTTCGATTCCCGCAGAGGGGTCAAGTGTTTGTGTGTCTGCAAGCACTTTCAACTTGTTCTGGGTGTTTATAAGTTTAATAAAAAATTATCTATATATGTCTGTCTATTATATTAAGTATATCAGATGTCTAGTACCCGTAACACAAGCTTAGAGCATACCGCGGGGCTAGATGTAGTTGTGTGGATTGTTCGGCAATAAAAAAAAAATATTTTTAGTTTACTCGGATTTTTTTGAAACGATGACAAAGCCGTACTAAAACGACGCATCTTACCAGAATACGTACGGGGACTGGTTACTTATTTGAAAGCAATTTTAGTTCAGCCCCCACCCTTCATTTAGAATGGCACAGGGTCGGACTAAGGAATTAAAAAATACGCAAAATGGCGATCATCTGATTTACATTTTTTTCACTTAATAATTTTATTTAACTCGACACTGGCAAATTGTTGCTTCAAGCGCAAAGTCCAATTACAAGAAACTGAAACTGAAGGAATTAAAAATTGCAAATCATATTTAGCCTTATTGAGTTTATATTAAGTATTAAATATTATTAACTGTTTATTATTATTTGTAAGCCATGTTGGCTTAGTGAAAGGACACTCGACTTTCATTCCGAAGGTGGGTTCAAACCCCGCCAAGCACCTCTGGATTTTTCTTCTTGAGAAATTTATGTGCGCTTTAAACACGTGCTTTAACGGTGAAAGCGAACATCGTGAGGAAACCGGCATGTTCTAAGAACTTTAATTGACGGACATGTGACATTCACCAACCCGCACTTGGCCAGCGCGTGGTGAATTATGGCCTTATCTCTCTCGCTAAGAGAGAAGTCCCTGTGTCTCAGCAGTGAGAACGTTATTAAGGTGAAGTAGATTAAATAAATAATTTGTATTTGTAAATTGTATCCTGGATACACCCCTGCGCCCCCGGACGCCCACCACCCATTATCCCAGGGCTGTGCTAACACCGATTTATTGTGAAAATACTTAATTATTTTTTTCTCAATATTCCCAAAAGTAATGCCATTTATTTTTATCATTATTTTAACTGGCTTCTCAAATAAATGTTATATTTGATTATAAAAATAGGTCAAATACTATGTTCCTTATTTATTGTATGGTATAATTAAATTCATCAATAAATTTTATTATTTCATTTCATTAATTTATTTATCTCTCAAACAATTTCCATTGTGCTGCAAAAATCATACTTAAATAAGAACACGTTAAAAATAGATGCTAATCAAAAATTTAATTACAGAAAACCATTATTCCTACATAAATAACAAGGACTATTAAAACCAAAGAAAATATTATTAATCTAAATTTAAAATTTAAGAAAAACCCCCGATTCCCATGCCTTAATTTCCTTAAATGTAAAAACACCATAATATTTTGCAATGTGCACGCGATGTACTTTCATTTGATACCCCACTATAACAATAAATTGCCATCGTTTTTGCAAATATACTCGATATTTGCAGATTTCCGGTTTTCCTTCCCCACTCTAACCCCCATAACTTTTAAACGGCACAGCCGTTTTTCATGAAACATGTCGAAGAACACTCGCGCCGGACTCACCCTTCATACAAAAATAACTAAATTGAAATCGCTCCATCCGTTCGGGAGCTATGATCTCCCAGACACACAGACAGACACTTCAAACTTATAACACCCCTCTTTTTTGGTCAGGGGCTAATTAGCACAGTCCTTAGGACTGGACTTTACCTCCTTTGCTAGTTAGAAACTGTGTCACAGCAAGGTAATTATTAATTTAATATTTCAATTACTTAAGTTCCAGCCAAAGGCTGTTATATCTATATAAATAAAAATGAATTGTTGTTCGTTAGTCTGATTAAAACTCGAGAACGGCTGGGCCGATTGAGCTGATTTTGGTTTTAAAATGTTTGTCGTAGTCCAGGGTAGTACTAAACGGTGAGAAAATAAGGAAAAATTGCCGGGAACTTTTTTACCCGTGCGACGCCGGGGCGGGGCGCTAGTAGGTAATGTTTTTTCCCCGAAATCACATATTATCCCGCGATAAAAAGTAGTCTATGTCCTTTCTCAATTTTTAAAGAATCTATGTAGGTACCTATTTCATTAAAATCGGTTCAATAGGTACAACGAATTTGTGACGAATGGAAGACGTGGGTCGAGTCCCGTCATTCGTCATCTCGCTGGTTAGCTACGTTACTTCGTCTTAATTTTTTCTACACAAATTTAGAATATTAGTATCCGGGCTGGGCCAGTGCGTGAAGCGATTTTTTCGTGTTTCGTAATGTGGTCCGGAGAAGCCATCTTCTAGGCCTTCATGCTCCATCTTAGACCACATCTTCACTTTACATCAGGTGAGATTGTGGTCAAATGAAGGCTTATCAATAATAACAAAAAAAAAAACAACCTATAAGTGGGGTTTATCACTTTGTAAAAAGCATAAAAGGTTTAATATAACTTATCCAAGTAATAGTTAATATTTTATGAAAACCTAGCTCTAAAATATCTTCTCAATAAATTAAGATACTTTTGTATTAAATATTAGTATAAGTTCGTAATAGAAGCTGGGAATTACTCTCGAATACTTAGATTTGTTGAGTAGTTGACTAAAACTTCATTAGTTTCAATATTACGAGTAACTTTGTAAACCTATAGAGATACATAAATATAGTTAAGAAAACTTATTAAGATCTACTGTTTATTTGAGCTTTTTTTATGGTTACCCAAAGAGTGAAACGGGACCTTATTACTGAGACTTCGTTGTCTGTTGTCTGTCTGTCTGTCTGTCACCAAGATGTATATCTAAAACCGTGATAGATAGAGTTGAAATTTTGAGAGAAGATGCATTTCTGTTTCCGCTTTAACAACAAATACTAGAAACACAAATATATATATAATAAATATATATTCGACTGCCTCGGTGGCGCGGTGGGCGAATGTCCGCTTGCAGAGCAAGAGGTAGCGGGTTCGATTCCCGCCGGGGGTAAAATTGTTTGTATGTTCTGCAAGCACTTTTCTCCTTGGTCTGGGTGTTTAATATGTATAATAAAAATATCTATATATGTATGTATATTATATTAAGTATATCAGATATCTAGTGCCCGTAACACAAGCTTAGAGCCTACCACGGGGCTAGATGTTGTTGTGTAGATTGTCCGGAAATATTTATTTATATATATATAAGGGGGCTCCCATACAACAACCGTGATTTTTATGAGGTTAAGCACTGTTGCGCAATGGCATTACTTGGATGTGTGACCGCTTCGAAAGCATCTTTTTGCACTCAAAGATACATTTCTTAAGCTTAAGTTTTTTAGCTATATCTGTCTTAAAAATAATCTGTACGAAAACGTTAAATTACATTTTAAATTACGCTGATTGATTGATGATTAATATATTTTGTGTCAGGGTTTTAATTATTAACGTTAATTAATGATTTTGCGGGAATTTTAATTAAAATACCTTTATAATACAGTTCTGCAATTCTCAGCTTAAAACGGCGACCTCAGTGGCTCGGTCGGAGGTTGCGGGTTCGATTCCCGCCGCGGGACCAGATTTTGTACGATTTACAATTTCTGGTTTCGGGTCTGGGTGTTTTCTATGTATCATATGTATGTATTTACAAAAAATATATCTATGTAGTGTATCAGTCACCTAGCACCCATAGTACAAGCTCTGCTTTGGGGATAGGTGATGCTGTGTGAGTAGTCCGAGATATTTGTATTTATTTATTTTAACGATGGAAATTTATTGTTTAAATGAAACTCAGTGTTACTTCATGGTTAATGTTGTCAGTGTCATTTTTAATTAGGTAAAATTTACGCGGAAAGTTAGATGGTACTCAGTTCAACCCTGCCACCCGCAGTCAGGGTTGCATTAAGAATATTAAGCACTCAATAATCTAAATTTACAATTAAAAAAAAACCTCGATTCCATAACTTTAGTTCCCTTAAAAGTAAAAAGTCATACTATTTTGTAACTTGCACGTGATGCGCTTTCATTTGAGACCCCACTCGAGTATATTTGCAGATTTAATCAGTTCAACCGATTTTCATCAAACATGTAAGAACACTTGCGCCAAACTCACCTTTCATGCAATAAAAAAGTCAATTGAAATCGCTCCATCCGTTAGGGAGCTATGATGAGCCCAGACAGTCAGACAAACAGACACGTCAAACTTAAAGCACACCTCTTATTTTGTCGGGGGTTAAAATAAATTTTGTATTTTATTTTTGACGTTACTAATATTTTTAAAATCAAACAATGGAAATATATGATTTTGTATCTTGTACTTTAACACATATACCGTTTATATTGAATGCAACCCTGAATTGAGGGTGGTGCAGCAAAGACGAATTCAGGAAGATATTCGCAAAGGATGGGCTCTGAATTTACTTAGCGTTATTTATTGGTTATGAATTAACTAAATTCTTTAGCTTCAAACGATCTAAGACATGTTTCATGAAAATCGGTAGACCCGTTTAAAAGTTATGAGGTAAAAGTGTGGAAAGAAAATCTGCAAATATAATCGAGTTGCGTCTCAAATGTAAGCGCATCACGTGGACATTACAAAATAGTATGACTTTTTAGTTATAATCGAATTAAAGTTCTGTAATCGGGGTTTTTTTATAATTTTTAATTTAGAATATATAATATTTACTTTTTGCTAACTTCTCCCTGAATCCGTCTCTGCCGCCACCCACAATTCAAGGATGAATTCAATATTAACGGAATATTTTACTAAAGGTGGATTCTTACGGATTTAAACTGAAACTAGAATAAGACTGGAACTAAGAATTATGCCTCATTAATTCAATACAGGGTTACGTTGAGATTGTTGTTGAGATTGTCTGTCTAAATTTGGAGTCGGCTAACAATCTTAGAAGATATATGAGGGAATATTGGAAATAAATAATAATTTACTTATCTGAATAGACTGGATTTTAATTTTAATTTTTAACCCCCGACCAAAAAAGAGAGGTGTTATAAGTTTGACGTGTCTGTCTGTCTGTCTGTCTGTTCCATCATAGCTCCCGAACATCATAGCGATTTCAATTTAGTTTTTTTTTTGTATGAAAGGTGAGTTTGGCCCGGGTGTTCTTAGACATGTTTCATGAAAATCGGTTGAGCCGTTTAAAAGTTATGGGGGTGAGAGTGGGGAAGGAAAACAGAAATATACTAGTGTGGGTATCAAATGATAGCGCATCGCGTCCACATTACATAATATTATGTTGTTTTACATTTAAGGAAATGAAGGCATTGGAATCTGAGGCTTTTCTTAAATTTTAAATTTAGATTTATAGATTAAGACTTTGAATTAAGAATAATTTTCAACACGATTAGTAAAATAATTTTAAAGAAATAAATGAATATGAATATGATTGGGAGGCTTTAAAAGCCGTTTTGGCTAAGTGGGAGCACACTGGACTTTCATTCCGAAGGGCGTGGGTACAAACCCCGCCAACACCTCTGGATTTTTCTTATTGAAAATGTATGTGCGCTTTAAAAAACGTGCTTTAACGGTGAAGGCAAACATCGAGAGGTAACCGGCATGTTGCCAATGCTCAAGATACAAAATCCTTTAAATCCATTGTTTGTTTTACAAAACTTAGACAAGTCAAAAATATAAAATACAAAAACCTAAAAATAAATAAACATAGGTGCTTAAAGACCTTACCAACACCAACACGGTTTAATTAATATGTAATAACGAAAATATTTTATTAAGATTGCTTATACAGTATCGAATTCCGGCTGTTATAATTGATAGATACTTAAATTTATATCAATACATTTTAAAATAATGACCTCTAAACGTAATTTTAATACCTCGTTTCAAACACTACTTAAAAATTTCGAGGTTGGAAATACCCGTTTTGTATGTACAGGCTACAGCAAAACAAACTTAGCAAAACAGTATCCCAAAAATTATGTTAGATATTAATCTAATCTATATAAATAAAAATGAATTGTTGTTCGTTGCTGATTAAAACTCGAGAACGGATGGACCGATTGAGCTGATTTTGGTTTTAAAATATTTGTCGTAGTCCAGGGTAGGTCTAAACGGTGAGCAAATAAGGAAAAATTGCCGGGAACTTTTTTTACCCGTGCGACGCCGGGGCGGGCCGCTAGTATAATATAATTTCCATGTCACAATGTTAGTCACCGTACTCCTTCGAAACGGCTTTACTGTATTTTACCAAAGTTTGTATGCGTATTCAGTAGGTCTGAGAATCGGCTACTATCTATTTTTCATTTTGCAAAACAACGTTTGCTGGGGTCAGCTAGTATACAGGAAATTAAGCCAAAAGTTACGGACTATTGTAATTTGTTAGAAGTAAAGGAACGATTAACGTGTCAAAAGTAAGTGATCACATTTATTTCGATCCTCTGTGTAATGATGATCGATCATTTTCTTATGACCAACCAACTTTTGACGACCTCTGTGGCTCGGTGGGAGAAGTGGGCGCCTGAGGCGCAGGAGGTTGTGAGCTCGATTCCCGCCGCGGGTCCAGATTTTGTATGATCTTCAATATCTGGTTTCGTGTCTAGGTGTTTTCTATGTATTATAAGTATATATTTAGAAAAATGTATCTATGTAGTATATCAGTCACCTAACACCCATAGTACAAGCTCTGCTTAGTTTGGGGTTAGGTGATGCTGAGTGACTAAGATTAGTCAAAAAAAAACTAAAACCTTATTTACAATTGACTTGGTATGACTTAGTTACATCTGGCACGTCACACTAGAATATGTTTTGAAACGTTGATTTTGATCACTTACTTTTGTTGTTAACTGTACCTACTTGTATAGTTTACTTAAGCGAACTTACCTATCAATTGCTAGGCAGAAAGGGTTTTTTAGTTATACAAGTCAAACAAAAGCGCTTTTTCTATACGACGGTAATGCTATATGTATATACAGTATCTACTTCAACTCGGCCGAGAAATATATTCCTAAGAGCTACCTAAAACCTTCATTGTAGTTTGTGGTTGTAAATATATACAATAAAATACTTTGTTGATGGAATATAATGTGTTCAATAAAAAATAATATTATTAATTTTTTTGATTTATTTCAAAACTTTGTTTAAGTTTCATTTCGGACTTAATAACAAATTGTTCTTTTTAATAAATGCTCTTATATGAGGTAAACTTTAAACCAAAAAAAAAATCTCATCATTGCAGCATCCATATGTTATACGGACATAATGTTACGGATTTAACTTGACTTCACGTGGAAAAAAGTAAGCCTATTTCACTAAAGGCACTCAGGCTTTGGATAATCTGATAAATGTTATTTAAATCGGTCCAGTAGATTCATTTGACCACAATCTCACCTGATGTAAAGTCACAATGTGGCCAAGATGGAGTATGAAGATCTAAAAGGTAGATGGCTTTTCCGTCACAAACGTTACCTCCTTACAATATAAGCATAAATAGAATCTAAATTTACAGAAAAACTAGCGGCCCGCCCCGGCGTCGCACGTTATAAAATTTTCCCGGGAATTCTTCGAATTTTTCTCGCCGTAAAAAACATCCTATCTCTCAAGTTGGATCGAACTGCACATGGTGTGCGAATTTTATTATAATCGGTTAGTGGTTTAGGAGTCCATTGAGGACAAACATTGGGACACGAGATTTATATATATTACTAGCGACCCGCCCCGGCTTCGCACGGGTGCAATGCTGATACTAAATAAATAAATAATAAATAAATAAATATAAAGTAAATGACAAAAAAAGTTATTGTGGGTTATCTATAAGAGATAGACATATACCATCACGGACTTTTCTGTAGACCTTTTCAATGTGTACAATACTTAGTCCATTATTTTGATAAAACTCGTAGGGTTCAGCCTGCGTTTGCAATGTAAGCGGATAAAATGAAATTATTTACGACATCACATTAGAAACCTCAAAAATAACAGTACTTCTCCACTATTTAAGGATGTTATTATACATATAAACCTTCCTCTTGAATCACTGTATCTATTAAAAAAAACCGCATCAAAATCCGTTGCGTAGTTTTAAAGATTTAAGCATACAAAGGGACATAGGGACAGAGAAAGCGACTTAGTTTTATACTATGTGTAGTGAAGATTTCCCATGTTTTCCAGCACGAAGTCCTCGCCATCAACGAGAAGGTGGTCCTCAAGGCGGATGACCTGCTCAGCTGGATATGCCTGGGGGAGACGTGGACGTGGGGCATGCGCGCCGTGTGGCGAGGCGCCTGCGCCCCGCCGCCCGAGGAGAAGGACTCCGCGCCTCTGCACCACACTAAGCTGGACTTCTCCGATGTGGACAGCGAGAAGACCACCATTGGTGAGTCTCTAACTGCGATCTGGTCTTATTGTCTTGTCATATCGAGTAGCCGTCAAAAAGCTTCATTAAATAAATCTAAATTTAAAATTTAAGAAAATCAGTGACAATGTTTGAGAATTCAGACAGATAGTAATAATACAGAAGACTTCCATACCCCGAGCAGTTCCATAACAAGTTAAGAAAGAAAGACACTGGGTTGCTGGTGTCTCAAACTCTCAAAGGTTTGTATAATCGCTTTAGCAGAAATAGGTGGTTTGTTGTAATGGTGAGGAACAAAGATAAGTCTGATGATGCGTCTACCATCCAAAGACATAGACGAACATTTATTCACAGACAGACATTTAACTAGATAACGCAAGTATCACCATTTGTATTGAAACCACGCGTACCGACTTTTGCCGGTATTATGAAGTCGAAATGATGTGCGACAGTATCGTCTCCTAACCCATACAGATCAAACGTCCAAAGCAAACGCGGCCTCGTAATTTAAATATAAATTAATATTTTTTGCCGTCTGAAGTTATCGGCGACGCTTGGTAGGGATTCGGACACACGAAGTTACATGCATTTGCGTTATATACGTAGGCGTATGTCTGTTTCATCAGAAGTAAGCTAGCGTCAAACCACCTGAAGCTACGGTAAGGAATAGACGATGAGTTGGTAATAGAGGTAGACACTCCGTAGCCAATAACATCTGAAAATCGAAGAAGTTGTTCTGAAATTTCTTGCCGAAATCATCAGAAGTAGCCGAAACCAATCGCGATCTTCAGCTTCTTGAGACCAATCCTCAAATCAGAAGACCTGATCAGATCAGAAGAGCTGGATCTGTCTTGGAGAGACCTGGCGCTGGTGAACGCCGCCTGAGGAGGAGGACTCGCCTCTGCACCACACGAAGGCTGGTGAGTCTCATTAGACTTCAATAGGTACAGTGGATGTCTTTGACAAGTACACATTCCCAGGCTTACCAAAAGTCCAAATTACACACAATGTTCTGTATGTTTCCTCACATTTATTTCATTGTAAATGTTTGTTGTAATTCTCAGGCTTAGGTTTGCCTTTGTACCTACATTATAATCTATGCTCAAAATCACTATATCCTACTACTATTATAAAGGCGAAAGTTTGTAAGTATGGATGTATGGATGTTTGTTACTCTTTCACGCGAAAACTACTGAACCGATTTAAATGAAATTTGGTACACAGAATCTCTAGAGCCTGAAAAATAACATAGGCTACTTTTTACCGCGGGAAAACGTCATTCCGCGGGAAAATCCATTATAACGCGGGTAACACCGCGGGGCACAGCTAGTCCATATTATAAAGATGAATCGCAAAATGTGTCGGTAAACGCATAAATGAACAACGCCGGGACCAATTTGATCAATTCATTCTTTTCAATGTTCGTAAAAGTCCATCCGAAGAATGGTTATGACAGCGAACAAAAAAACAAATAATTAAATAATAATAAATAAATAATTGCTGAGAAAACAATTTTAAATAATTACCCGCGCTAAGCCGGGGGCCCACCCTGGCTTAGAATCATTATAATATTAGGTCCTTACATATGAAATTGGCGTTTTTCGTACTGGCCACTTTAATCACAAATTTCTCCTCTTTGGTAAGGAATTCCAAATTCAAATTTGTACAGCTATAGACTCATGTATTTGTGCTTCGATGATCGTCATTCATTTGTTTTTTTTCTTCTGTTTTTTTCTGTTTGCGTCACTCATTTTACAAAATGGAAAACTTAAAATATCGCATTATTTACGAGTACGAGTTCCGCCGTGGCACTAGTGCTGCGGAAACAACTCGAAGGGTGAATGATGTGTATGGCGGTCGTGTTGCAAAAGAAAACACAGTTCGTTTTTGGTTCCAACGTTTTCGTTCTGGAAATTTCGACTTGCAGAACAAGCCCCGTGGACGGCCTGAGACTCAAGTTGATAATGAAGAGTTGAAGGCTATTGTGGAAGCGGATCCATCGCAAACCACGTCCGAGTTAGCTGCAGGCTGCGGTGTTAGTGATAAAACTGTTTTAATTCACTTGAAGCAAATTGGGAAGATTAAAAAGCTTGAAAGGTGGGTACCTCACGAATTGACTGAAGCAAACCGGCAAACGCGCGTCGGCTACTAAATTAGAAGAGCTTCAATTGGAAAGTCTAAGACATCCTCCGTACTCCCCGGACCTTGCTCCAACAGATTACCATTTTTTTCGAAATTTGGATAACTTCTTGCAAGGGAAAAAATTCAACTCCGATGGGGCAGTCCAAATCGCCTTCAAAGATTTTATTGATTCCCGTCCGACTGGTTTTTTTAGTAAAGGGATCAATGAACTACCTATAAGATGGCAAAAGTGCATAGAAAATAATGGTTCATACTTTGATTAATTAAATATATTATATTAAAAAATATTCGACTTTTTGTTCCTCCCATACAAAACGCCAATTTCATATGTAAGGACCTAATATAAATTATTATGAATATACAAAGAACGTAATTTTTTAAGTGTTTTTTCCCTTAGGAGCACGGTGTGCGCATTCTGTTTGTGACGCAACAGGGAGCGGGTCTTATTCCCGCTGAGCGGTCAAGTGTTTGTATGTTCTGTAAACACTTTCACCTTGGTCTTGCTTGACGTTTATTACGTACATTTAATCATATTTAAATGTCTATTTTATTAAGTATATCAGATGTCTACCCGTTTTACAAGCTAACAGCTTACCACGCGGCTAGATGTTGTTGTATGGATTGTCGGGAAATGTTTATTTAATTTACTACGAGTTTATATACTACACTTGAAAGTAGCACCAGTGACAGAGAAGTTGAGAGGAAATCGGTTGGCATGGTATGGACATATTATGAGAAGGATGAATGTCATGTGACGAAAAGAGTGTTAGATATGTGTGTTAATGGATATGGGAAGAGGTAGGCCAAAGAAAAGATGGATGGACTGTGTAAAGGATGACATGTGTAAGAAAGGAGTGAGTGTTGAGATGACGAGTAACAGAGGAAAATGGAAGGAAAAAACATGTTGTGCCGACCCCACGTAATGTGGGATAAGGGCAGGAGAATGATGATGAGTTTATATACTACACTAAAGAGATATTAACTATATAGCTTCGCAAAATCCTTACATCTACTTTCTTCTTTCCAGCTATCGACCCAGAAGACGCCGGCGTGGTGGTCTTCTCCTACGGCAGGTATTGTCGATACCGCGCCGTCTGCTCGCGCCTGGAGGGGCTCGAGGCGGACTGGCTTCGGGACTCGCTGGTCGCCGCGCTCGGAGGTTACGCCGCGCCCACAGCGAACACCAGAATCCTGTACTGCAGGGTAAGAGAATCTTCTAGAATCTTTTTTTTATATATGTTTTTATTCTGTGTATTTAGTACATGAGAGCTTTGCCAAACAATGGCTATGCCACCCCCGTAATTCTTAATTAACAATATTTCTTAACTAACATTACATTTGGAGCTTACAACAAGTAAAATATTAAAAATTAAGTACCTACATTAACACTGATAGAAACTGCAGTAATAAGGTTGATACTCTCGTATCTAAATACAAGTATTATGTTTAGTTAGAAAGGGGTGTCATTTTATCTACCCTGAAACGTTTATCTCAAGTTGGTATTAAGAACGCAGCAAACTGCAAACTTTAATCGTGTAAAATAGATTAAAGTACCTACTTTGTAAACCTTTTTTGTGTTTAAACATTTTTGTTAAATACAAAATATTGATTTTTAGTAGTTACGTCTGCTATGACATGCTAGAATAACATACCACCTCCCTATCCTACTTGTTATAAGTCACATAGTACGCAACGCCAAGATAATAACTGAAAATTTGGTAACATTTATTTGTGTTGTTTATTGTTTAGTTGAAAGAATTTGAGCAAAGGCATACCCTTTCACAATTTAAGTTCGCCCTTTAACAGGTCGGTACTGATGTAATCCGCTCAGAGCCAGGACATATTACATTCACAAACAAAAAAATATTGAGTAACAAAACTACCAGGCTAGCATAACTTACAAAAACATGTCTTCCAGGACACCTTTGAGAACCCAGAATTAAAAGGCCACTAGTTGCGTCAGTTAGTTTTACTTTATTATTTAAACATTTTCATTCAAATATATATTTTTTTGCCCCAAAACTACCAGGCTCTCAGAACTCATTAAGAGATTATCTTCCAATAAACCTTCGTACTGGTACCCAAATCAAAAAAGGCCCCACGTTCTATCACTCCTACGTTTTCTACCAAGTTTTGAATATTTTTTTATAATTGGACTCGTGTGAAGCCTCAGTTTACCAGTGTCAAGTTAAATAAAATTATAAAGTGGCAAATATTTTTGCGTCTACCAAGTTTTGTCAAAATTTCCATAAGAATATCACTTTTCTGAACAAAAACTACCAGGCTACCATAACTAACAAGGACATACCTTCCAGGACACCTTCGAATACCCAGAACTGGAAGGCCACGAGTACGTCTGCAGCCATCTCGCTCCAAAGCTGCGCGGTCGCACGCGCGGCCGAAAGAGACGGCAACACCGCTCGCGCACGCGCTCTCCGGACTCGCGCTCTAGTGAGGACGATACACCAACTGAATATACCAACACGGTAAGAAAGAGTTTTGAAGATTCAATCGCTCTTAGCTAGTTGGGTGATGGGAACACACTCATTATCAACATCACCCTATTAACGTTCCAACTGCTGGGACACAGGGACTTCTCTCTTGCCGAGAGATTTGGCCCAGTATAAAATAAGAATAAGAATATTTTATTGTAAAAATTGTGTGCATTTACATTTGGTCTTGTAATGTAACATAAGTTCCAACAATTGTATCCATTTCGGACATACAATATACATTAAAAAATATAGTACAGGTACCTACTAAAAAGTTAACTAAATAGACATAATTATACAATATAAATGAGTCTGCATTTTACCACTTAAATTCCTTATTTTCAAATTTTAAAACAATGAAGATAACAAGAAAAACAGTTTAAGTCTCGTGCATATTCCCAATTTTTTAATAATTAGGATTTTAATAATAATAGATATCATATCATATTATATTGTATTATTTCAATTTAAGAATAGGAATAAGAATCATTTATTTGCTTAAAACATGCTTATTTGCTTTAAACGTATACATGGTGGTGCGTTTTAAATAAGTGTTCTTACATATATTGCCAATACATGCGAGCAAATTTGAGGTGGCAGAATGCATTTGGTCACAAATGAGATATTGTATATCTTTGCTTGACTCATTTTCTTGAAGTTTTTTCTTGACTTTGCATGTCAAATCTAAATTGACGAAGTATGTAGAACTGTTTGAATAACCTGACACCTATGTTTACCATATTACACTGTTTGACTGCCTCGGTGGCGCGGTGGGCGAATGTCCGCTTGCAGAGCAAGAGGTAGCGGGTTCGATTCCCGCCGAGGGTAAAATTGTTTGTATGTTCTGCAAGCACTTTTCTCCTTGGTCTGGTTGTTTAATATGTATAATAAAAATATCCATATATTTCTGTATATTATATTAAGTATATCAGATATCTAGTACCCTTAACACTAGCTTAGAGCTTACCACGGGGCTAGATGTTGTTGTGTAGATTGTCCGGAAATATTATATTATTACAAGGATAAACTGATTTAATTTCATTTCAATTAAACCTAAAGAATCATATAAGAACTCCAAAATTGTCATAACTGATAAAGCTGTGTTGTTCTATTCGCTTCTCAACTCTGCATAAAACATTGAAGGGAACTGTCAAGACAATGTTATTTTATTATACCCTTGATATTTTTTGTTTAAATAATTTAGTTTCATTAATTTTAAGTTCCTGTGCTTCTAAGGAAATAAACTTTTGACTTTGACTTTATGTCTTTCAGACGCCAGCCCCCGGCCCGCGCCGCCTCTCCCTCCGCAACGGGCCAGAGAAGACAGACAGGGTGGAAGAAGAGAAGTACCTAGAAGAGGATGAGAAAGAGTTTCTGAGAAGACTGAAGCTCTTCTACAAGGATAGGAGCGAATCCCTCAGCAAGGCGCTGTCGCTAAAACATAGTAAGTGTAAACGAACTAGCGATGCAATAGTGCAAGATACAAGATACAAAATCATTTATTTCCATTGTTTGGTTTTACAAAACTTAGACACGTCAAAATAAAATACAAAAAAAAAATAATAATAATAATCATAGGTGTTTAAAGATACATAGGAAATAAATTTATTGTATCTGGTCGCTTCGCTTTCTTTACACTAGAGCAAAGAAGCGATTAGAAACTCTAGCTCATTTTTGTATTGATACTTTACAATCATTATTTGTTAGTGTTGTTTTTGATTTTGTGTTGGAGCAGATTCCGTCCCAAGCAGTTTTGTCCTCAAAATGGCAATGGGTCTCAAAACCGTCTTTAATACCATAATAGAGGCACTTTAGTATACCAAGCTCGCAAAAAACAGGGGGTTAACTTAAAGCTTTCAATATAGGGGAGACCGGGACAAGATGGGATACTTAAGAGAAAAAAAATCATACCAGTAAAATTAAACTCTTTATTGGAAAAACGATTACTCAGATAGCAACATTAATAAATCAACTACTTATATTTAAATAATTTTAAAGGCTAAATCACATATTTTTCTGGTAATTAGGAACAATAAAAGTTATGTCAAATATCCAAAGACAATGTGCCATTTTGCCCCATGACCGGGGCAAAATGGCACATTGTCTTGACAGTTCGCTTCAATTGTTTACACTGAGTTGAGAAGCGGATAGAACAACCCAGCTTTCATCTCATATGTTGTTATTATAACAATATTAGTGTTCTTAGCGATATACATATGTATAGTGACCACGTGATGCGCTATCATTTGAGACCCCACGAGTATAATTATTTGCATATATTCGTATTTTATATATTTCTGAGTAAAAACGGCTATTTTCAACGATTTTGAACCTTGTCGCGTCGCGGCGCACGGTAAAACTAGTACTTAATATAATAGACATACATGCATAGACATTTTAATAATGTGATTATTTAATTCCAGTATCCGTGTGCAGTGTTTACAATACGGTGACGTCACGGGGCGGCTACGACGCGGTCTCCCGCGGGCCGCTCTGGCGCACGCTGTTCCCCAGCCAGCCGCAGCACACGCGCCGGCACTACGAAAGGTGAGAGATTATAATTATCAAGGAACTTATAATTGGCCGTCTCTGTATTTTGACGCGACAACGTCTTATAAATTGGTTTGCCGGGTGACGCTTCAAGAAACTGCGTTACGCTCCGCTCACGTTATGCGCTCACAATGAGAGCGAGTGAGAGGCACGCGTCCCTTCCACTCGGGCATGGTTAGCCCGCCTAAGAGCGAGAGAGACAGACATAAAAAGTGAAAGGCACGCGTCCCTTCCACTCAAGCACAGTTAGCCCGCCTAAGAGCGAGTGAGAGAGTGAGAGAGATAGGCATACACACCGGTTCATGTCTTGCGCTTCTATTTCGCTTAGGCGCCTGCATATTAAAATTATTTTACCACTCAAAGTCGTTGTCACTTAAAACTTTCGCCCGTATACTGACTTTACAGGCAACCAATTTTTTTCATTTGACCACAATCTCACCTGATGTAAAGTGAGTGAGTGACGATGGGGTCTAAGATGGGACATGAAGACCTAGAAGGTAGATGGCTTCTCCGGACCACATTGCGAAACACGAAAAAATAGCTTCCCGCGGCCGAAGCCTCCCACCAGAGACTGTTCTTAGCACCACCCGGTCACGTGTAAGGATTCAGAGGGTTACCACTTACGGACGTGAACAGCCAAAACCTCCGTGTTTGTAACTGACTGTTACAGTTGCAAGCTTTTATATAAGTGTTTCATAATTTATACTAACTGTTAGTTTACCAAAAATTTTGTAAATAAGTAAATAAATAAGATGTTAATGTAATTAATTCGAATTCAAATCTTTATTAACTTTTGGAACATGGTCGTACACTTAGTATCGTTAATTTAATTACACAACTTAAAAAAAAAACAAAAACCATCATTAAATAAAATAATAGCAGCTGTGAAGAGGCCTTGTCAAAGTATCTCAAAAGATGACCGAACAATTTTAATACATTAATTATACACTTATTTATTTTGATACAAAAATATACATTTAATACAATGACAAGGGTCAAAAGCTTAATATTTTTTCAAGGCACATAATACCTTTTTAATAAAAGATGTCAAATATAAATAAAATATATTATAGAAATGTCTCAATTAGTTAGTAAGTTATAAACCTCACTATTTAGGTTAAACTATAAAAAAATTTTTGTACAGTAAAAGATTATGACTCCTCGCTTACTTCTTGAAATATAACATTAAAAAGAAACCCCGATTCCAGAAGTTTAGTTCCCTAAAAAGTAAAAAGCCGTGCTATTTAAATAATGTTGTGTAATATGCATGTGATGCGCTTTCATTTGTGACCACACTCGAGTATATTTGCAGATTTTCGGTTTTCCTCCCCCACTTTTACACTCATAACTTTTTACCTATTTTCATCAAACATGTCTAAGAAAACTCGCGCGAAACTCACCTTTCATACAGACGAATACGTCAAACTAATAACACCCCTCTGTTTTGTTGGGGGTAATAAATATATGTATATATAATATATATTTATGTACTACCATATCCAACAATGTAAGCTCCCATACCGCGAACGTGATTTTTATAAAGTTAACCAACATTGAGCCAGGTTAGTACATAGATGGGTGACCGCTTCGCATTAAAAAATATATGTTTTATATTATTGTATTAACCATACACAAAACCTAGGTATGAGACTTTTTCATACTTATCAAATTCTTTTCTTTTTGAAAGACTTAATATTAATTTTTTTTTCAGATACCTCCTAGCTTTTGAGCACCATGAAAAAAGGTTCAAAAGCAAAAACGGACTGACGCAACCGATAGATACATATGTGATACCGCACTCTCCCTTAAAAGAGGAGAAACCTATTAATGTTGATAATGAGACAGGTTAGTAGGCATAATATATGTTAAATAAATAAATTAATCTTCGGACTACTCACACAGCATCACCTAACCCCAAACTAAGCAGAGCTTGTACTAATGGG
This sequence comes from Gymnoscelis rufifasciata, assembly GCA_929108375.1. NCBI lineage: Eukaryota > Metazoa > Arthropoda > Insecta > Lepidoptera > Geometridae > Gymnoscelis > Gymnoscelis rufifasciata. The sequence goes on along the minus strand of OV815332.1, from coordinate 5,801,915 downwards.
TGTTAGGTGACTGATATACTACATGAATACATTTTTTTGTAAATACATACATATGATACACAGAAAACACCCAGACCCGAAACCAGAAATTGCAGATTGTACAAAAATCTGGAGGATATTGGGACAAAACTTAAGATTTTTGTAAAACGTTTATTTGTAGTTCAAAAATAGATCTATAAAGAATATTATCAAGTAACTACATCAAATTTTATAGCCAATATTCTGTCTGTCCGAGCTCTGGTCTTTAAATTGACGGTAATTTCACTTTCAGAACCTGATAATAAGCTACAAACAGACCTGGTGTTTTAGGCCCATCATTATGTAACATTTGCATCATATACTAAAAGCCTCCATATTCTTAAGATCCTTATATGTACTTAAGACTCATACATACAACAAATTACCGATAGATGTCACAAAGCTTCCTGAGCAACAATTTAAAATTAGATAACAAAAATTCGTTTTATGTAATCTTTCTATAACTTACATGAATATTTCAATTGTACTTTGACAATTTTATAATTCAATTGACATATAATATAATTTGTGATGAATACTTAATTTTTGACCTATGACATTATTATCCATTGATTTAATTTTTATTTATTGTATTGATCATGATTTAAGGACGTATTAAAACAAATGATTATGTTAAATTAATTAATGAAATTCTATGTAATAACCGACATGCTAATGTTATTGTGTAACTTTATGGTGCAATAAATCTTTATATATAATAATTCTTCTGTGAGTGTGTATGTCACTGAACTTCTCTCAAACGACTGGACCGATTTTGATGATTTTTTTTGTGTGTGTTTAAGGGGATCTGGGAATGGTTTAGATTCACAATTTTAAATAAAAATTTTGAAAAAAATTTGAATATAAACCCGTGCGAAGCCGGGGCGGGCTACTAGTGAATTTATAAAATAACCCTTTACAATCTACATACTAACTGAAATAATGATGTTAATTTGTTTATTTCAGGTGAAATCAAAGAAGAGCCTATTTCGAAACCCGCTGTGGAACTGAACCAGGAGTTTCTTGCCTCGCTGCCGAAGGAGGAGAAGCCAAAGTTAGCGGTGAAGTCCGCGGATGTACTTATGCCGAGGGATTGGACCCAGGGTGATAGAGGTATGTTTCAAAAATTATACTCTCAAGAGCAAACACTTGAAATATTTGTAGGTGACCCTACTAATTATTTATTTAATTATTTATTTATTTAATTTATTTTATTATTAATTAACACGGTTTGATACCAATTACATTAATTAATTAATTAATTAAATAATAGATTAGTACATAAATTCATAAACATCGTAATTAAATAATTATTATAGAAGAGAAAAATGATACATATAATACTAGATACATTTTATAAGTCAAGTAAAATTAAAATATAAATTCATATTATATTTACATGAACACAAAACATGACACAGAAGGAAAGTTTAGATTTACAAACAGTCAGAATAGAAGCAGAAAACAGTTTACAGCACAGGAAGCACAAAACAATTAATATACAGTAGTTATTTACGAAGTTATAGCCAAAGCAAAAGTATTATATATTTATTCCGTACAATCTACTCAACAACATCTAGCCCCGTGGTAAGCTCTAAGCTTGTGTTACGGGTACTAGACATCTGATATACTTAATATAATAGACATACATATAGATATTTTTGATTATATCATATTATAAAAAAAAAAATATCTATGAAGTATATCAGTCACCTAGCACCCACAAATAATATACCCGCCTACCCCATATTAAATAATATGATGTATTATTTTCAGGTCCAGACGAGAAACAGAACGAAGTTACGGTTGTGCCCCTACCGCCGCCTGTTAGCATCAACGGACATACGCCTAATGGATCTCCCTTAGATCAGGTCAGTTTTATAGATTTTAAACGATTTCTTATACATATTGTTTAGATTACGATGTATAAGGATTTTTCTCTAAAAACCCTCCATATTTAAGATTGATTAATAACTTACTACAATTCTATCCATGACGAAACTTTCCAAGCTTTATGAAAAGAGTTTCCCGACCATAGAAGTTACAAAAATGTAATGAACCCTACAAACAAGATGGTTATTGTATGTGCTAGAGTGACACCATCTACGTAATTGATTACATATGTATATAGGTTAGATAGTTAGTTAGTTAGGGGGGGACCCTGTTTTTTCCGCACTTAGACTCAAAGGTGGTCCATTGTGCGTGGAGTGGGGCGCTAGTGTAACCAGCCCAACTCCGACCAGAAGCGCAGAAGTTTCCTGGGGTCTTCGCAGGCTTCTCGGAGTGACCTTGGGTTCTTAAGGATTTCACGTCGCTGTGCTGTTACTCCCTCGCATTCCAGGATGACGTGGGCAGCTGTTTCGTCTTTGTTGAGGCATCCTCTGCAGAGTGAACTGTCTGTGGATCCCATGTTATAGAGGTGTTTGCTGAGGGTGATGTGTCCTGTATATCCTAATAGTTCCTATCAGGACTCGAAGGTCCGTTCTTTTAAGGTTTAATAGGCGTTTGGATTGCCTTGAGTTAAGATCTGGCATTGCTGTTCTTGCCTGTCGGCAGTCTGTTAGATTATGCCAGCGATCGTTGTGTAGGTCTTTTATTCTAGTTCTCATCCAGGTGCGCAGTTGCGAGAAAGGCAGCGGCAGGAACGGAGACGGACCTTCTGCTTTCCTTCCTGATCCTTGCCGTGCTAGTTCATCTGCTGCATCATTCCCGAATGATCCACTGTGACCTTTGATCCACTGAAGGGTGATCGTGTTATTTTTGGAAGCCTCCTGTAACACTAGGTGGCATTCGTATGTTAGCTTAGAGTTGCTCTCTCTGCCCATTAGGGCAGTGAGTGTGGCGGCACTGTCTGAGAGAATTCTAATATGGTACCCGTTTATCTTCCTTCTCATGATTGCCCTGGCCGCCTCTGTTATTGCTGCACATTCACATTGGAATATAGAGCTGTGTTCGCCTAGTGTCATGGATATGTTAATGTTGAGGTCTAGTGAGTGGGCACCTGCACCTGTTCCGGTCTTTGTTTTAGAGCCGTCGGTGTATATTCTCACTTCCTCATGTATATAGGTATTATTATAATATATTATGTATAATTCACAAATACGGAATATGGCAGTAATATCCCCTACGTCTTAACACATGCTGTAACGGTGAAGGCAAACATCGTGTGGAAACCGGCACGTTCTGAGAACTTTAAAGAGTTTGAAGGACATGTGACATTCACCAACCCGCACTTAACCAGCGTGGTGAATTAAAGCCTAATCTCTCTCGCCTAGAGAGAAGTCCCAGTGTCCCAGCAGTGGGTAGACTGAAGTGGCTCGTGTGTACAGTATTAACGTAGTATTTGCGCAGAAGCCGAGCCGGCCGGCGGGGCGCAGCTCGCTGCGCGCCGTGCGCGTCAAGCCGGCGCGCGCGCAGCCCGCCACCGCCCCCGCCGCCGCCCCCGCCACCAGCACCAGTGAGTACTCACACATATGTTTATATATTTATAAAAAAAGGTGTGTGTGCGATTCACACACAATAGAAGTGAAACTTCAGTAAATCGACAAAAGAATGAGATGGATAAAAAAAAATACTGTGCAAAAAGATTTTGTTCGGGCGGTCACCCATCCAAGTACTGGCATCGCGCAAAGTTGCTTAACCTCGTTAGTTTTTAGGATTGGCTGGCGACAGGGAAGCCAATCTTATTTCCATTTCCGTTGCATCCGGTTTCAAATCACAACGATTCTAAAGAAGTTTCACTTCAAAAAGTGTGTTGTGTCAGCTACGACACGATTGGAGTTTACTCCTTACGAACGATAATTATGATATATATCGAATAGAAAAAAAGGGAACATGAACGCATCTGCTAAAATGATAAGAGAAACAAACATTATATCTGTAATTATTCGGATTATTTATATTACTTCAATAGAGCGTATTACATAAAGTATGTTACGAAATAATATAAATAAAATACAGTGAGACTACGAAGTATCGCGCAAAGAGGAGACCCCGGGAATGAGATACGCTGTGTAATGTATTCCATCTCATTCTTTTACACGTTCAATCCTACAGATATATATGTTTGTCTCTTTCTACGTAACGCCTCAACTTTTCGTGTTACACTTGATTTTGATTTTACATAAAATTTCCGTACCGGGCCTTATAACTCAAATCGTTTCTTAAGGAGTAAACTCCAAAAAACAAAGGTTAAGATGGCGGAATAAAATTTATTTTATTTTATTTTATTTATGTAACAAAATCAACAGCCCTTAAATTTATCTTATTATTTACCTAACTTATCTATCTAACGGCCAATTATAGATTTACTTTATATAAACAAATATTATAGTAATTGACAGTCAAACAAAATTTTTATGTTTAGATTACAAAAGAAGCTTATGTTAGAGAAATGTTAATATGTTGACAAACTAAATAGATTAACTTGGAAGATAACAGATATTCACAATATACATATACAACATACACAACACTTATAGCAATGTTATCATAATTTGTTTTTATTAATTAACGAAAAACTAGGTATAGGTCTAAATTGTCTCCTGAAGTATCCTCAAAATATCTTTTTTAAATGATATTTTACTGGCATGAAATAAATCGCTACTATGAAATTGCTTATTGTAAGTTCTTTGTATTCTATTAACAATTGAGTGATGTGCATAGTTAGTCGACGTGTTCAAGATAGCGAATAGTCTGGTGCATGTATGCCTGGTGCGCTTATTCGGGGTGTTCATTCTGAGAACTCGAGTTAATAGTTCTGGGCAGTCTATTTTTCCGTTACATAGACTATGTAAAAACGTCATGTCTATTAAAGTACGTCGTTCTTTAAGGGTTGTTAGAGCATGCTGGAGGCAAGATTCCTTATAATCTACAGGGGTAATTTGATTCCTATAATTAAGATGTTTAACAAATTTTCGTTGTATTTTCTCAATACTATCTATGTACATTAAATAGTGAATAAATATAAAATGTAAATGTAATAGAATAAGTGTACAATAAAGTGGTTTCTAATTTAACAACCTGTTTATCGCAGCGCCCTCGCCGTGTCCCCCGGCGGAGCCCTGCTCCCCGGCGCCTCCCCCGGTCACCAATTTCGGGATACACCACCCCCCGCCGCAACACAACAACAGCGACGACGAGATTGTAGAGGTAAATAAATAAATAAATATTTCCGGACAATGCACACAACAACATCTAGCCCCGTGGTAAGCTCTTAGCTTGTGTTGCGGGTACTAGACATCTGATATACTTAATATAATAGACATACATACATAGATATTTTTTATTATACATATTAAACGCCCAGACCAAGGAGAAAGTGCTTGCAGAACATACAAACACTTGACCCCTCGGCGGGAATCGAACCCGCTACCTCTTGCGCCGCAAGCGGACTCTCGGCCACCGCGCCACTGAGGCAGTCTACTGAGGTAAGTCCTAAACTTTAATATACTAGCTGTCTACTAACCTTGGTTAGTACAGAGCTGGTTCGGTGGAAGGTAAAAGTGGAAGAGGTCCAACGAGTCAAAGTCAAAACTTTTATTTCCTTATAAGCATACATGGACAGATCAACTTAAAATTAATGAAACTACTTATAAACAAAAATTATCAATAACCTTGTCTTGACAGTTCGCTTCAACTTTTCATACTGAGTTGAGAAGTGAAGAGAACAATCCATGAATTGAATAATAACAACTAATATAATATGTAGATATTCCTACATTACAATTATTAGATTTTTTTTAACATAACTAGTAAAGCAGAAATCAATTTTTTTTCATTACTGAAAAATGTGTTTTTTCGAGTTGACGGAGTTTTATTCTAGGGGTGCGATATGTTTTATGCTGTTATGTTTGTCCCCAGGTGCCATACAAACCAAAAACACCGGAGATCATCGACCTAGACGAATATCCAGAAACAGAAAGCCCTGAATCTAGCTCAAAGAAGAAACGCCTAGACATCCTAAAGGAAAGGGGTCTCGAAGTCACCCCTTTACCCGCCCCCTGGCCGACCCCAATCACCCCAGTTATAACCCCTAACCCCCTTTTACTAAACCCCGCAGTCCAGCAGCAGATCATGGCCTCGCAATTCTACGGTTATTACACACCCCCTGTTGTAGTCGCGTCTTACCCCAACGGGGCGCAACCCCCTAAAGTAATCCAAGCAACATCCATATACGGCACAAGTAGCCCCGAAAAAACAGTCTACGGCAACCCCAAAGACCCTTTCATGCCCCCACCCCACGTCCTACACGGCGCCCCAATCAAACCCCATAGGGTACCAGTCACTCCCACCCCTAATAACCCCCAGGACATACTAGACTTAACCTGTAAGCTAACTAAACCAGCCGTTGAAATAGTCAGAGTACCAACCGCACCGTCGCCGTCGAAAACTCAAACTGTACCCAAAAATTACTCAATAATAGATGGGAAAGCGGTCGTCGGCTCAAACTTAGAGATAACCCTCGTGAACAAAGCTCAAACGCCCCCCAAAAAAGACCCGATCAAGACCCAAAAACGCTCATCGAACGGGAAATTCGTCGCAAAAACCCCGACACCGCCTAAAGATAAAGTACCACCTAAAAAACCGACTATTATAGTCCCCAGCTACCAAATACGTGATGATCCGTCCCCTACGGGGTCGAATCACTCCACAAGTTCTAGAGAAAGCCAAAAAGAACCCCAAAAGCCATCTTCATTCCTAGACCCCTATATGGCTTTGTATAGTTTAGCGGGTCAGGTCGACCCCAGGGGGGTGATGGGGGGTATGGGGGCTCAGTTGGACCCCCGGCAGATTGCGGCATACAGAGAAGCGATGGTCAACCAATTTAGGGGTTACTCACATTTATTAAATATGGGAATTCCTAATCCTACTACTAAGAATTAGGAAGTTAATGTTATGTCTATTCATACTTAGCAGAAGAAACTCAATATAAACGTGATACAACAATGTATATAAATAAACATTTGAATGCCTCAGTGGCGCAGTGGACGATTGTCCGCTTGCAAGGATCGCTTGCGGCGCAAGAGGTAACTGGTTCGATTCCCGCCGAGGGGACCAGTGTTTGAATGTTCTGCAAGCACTTTCTCCTTAGTCTGAGTGTTTGAATATGTATACATAGATATTGTTTATTATACATATTAAACACACAGACCAAGGAGAAAGTGCTTGCAGAACATACAAACACTCGACCCCTCGGCGGGAATCGAACCCGCTACCTCTTGCGCTGCAATCGATCCTTGGGCCACTGCGCCACTGAGGAAGACTATATAAAGTGAAAAGGTTGTTACTAAGTTGAACGCCATTTTTTGTCCAAGTTTCATATACATAAGTAATATGTTTCTGTTTTAAATAATTTATTGTCAGAATTTCTTCGTCTGTTTTAAAGTATGAATAGACATTAATTAAAAAAAAACAAGGCATTTACATTCCGATAAAATATCGGTTCAATCGATTATAATAATTGATTCTGATGGATTTGATGACAAAGTCTGATAATAAGACTTTAATAGATACATACTGTCAATTTGTATAAATCTGCCACTGCTGTACTGGTTTTGATAAAATTAGTAACAAAAGATACCTAACTATTTGTAAACATTGAGGGCCTAAGTTTTTTGAAGTTTGGTTTTGACAGTATTGAAATATTAAAGTTACCTAGAATTTTTAAATATTCATTTAATAATTGATTTTTTAATTGTTACTGAACCATTATCAAATTAAAAAATCGACTATACATATTTTTAGTCGGTTAAATTGATGATTAAGTTACAATAATAATGGGGTTATTTTATATGATCTGTTAATTAAAAAGTTCTCAGATATGTAATAAGAAGTTTTCATGTTATTTTATCAAAATCAGTCCAGCATCTTAGTCAAAGATTTGTAAATATCAAAATAGTTCTTTTCTCATTCCCTTTTCGATCAGCTTACAAAATAACATTTGTTAAAATTGTAGTTCATATATATAAAACTTTATGTAAAATTTGTATATATATACCAAATTACTAAGTCATTTTGTGTTTGATAACACAAATTTAATTGATAATGCGATTGTCCATTTTGGTTTAAAGTGTCATTTTTCATTAAGTATTGTATAAAAAATTTTGATGTTACTTCAAAATGTAATTTTGGTCCAAGATTCTTCAAATCTTCATCCATTTTGGTCGTCGATCGATGAACAATTATTAACATAGAATAAAACTAAACATTTGGGGCAATTAGATTTCGAATAAAAAAAAATTGATTAATTTACATATTTATATTGATTTTCATAAAAATACTTATGTGTCCACCGAACAAGAGAAAATTTGAAAATGTTTATAATAAAATATTTCATAATCAAGTACCTGTTCTGAGAAATTCACAAGAATTAATGGCAACTTATTGTGGTGTCTGCTTAAAAGAGACAATTAAAAATTTAACATATTCCGGTATCATATTTATATTATGATATATTTATGTCCAGTTTTACTAAACAGTTTAATATCAAAACACAATCATATACTGATGGACGTCCAATGTTTAACAAAGATAGTAAATTTCCTAGGCTCATAAAAAATATGTCCGTATTGCTTTGACTTCGCACCCTGCAGTTATCTAGTGTACGTCCTACGGCTTCGATTAAGATTTAAAGTGGTAACTATCTGAACTAATTTAATTTAGAAGAATCGAGTCATTCACATGATCTCTTTGAAAATGTAAAATAAAGAAACGAAAAATTTGGGAACAATTTTTTGTAATTCGTTTCTTCAATTGTTTTAGAATTAAATTGAATATTTGTAAATAATAGATATTGTTATAATAATTCAAAATTCTTGAGGGGTTATTCAAATAGATTAATTATTATTTTTTAATTGTGTAGTTTAGTTTTTGGCCATACTGTTGAGATACCAAAAATAATGATGTTGGATAATACTTTAGTTAAACATTTTAATTGTTACAGACAGTAATTTCTATTTTACTGAAGTTATAATTCAAACGCTAATATAACTATACTAGAATAGTTATTTTGAATGTTGCTTAAACATTTTCAAGGATAAAAAACCTTTTTAAATATCCCTGTAATATCATTTGATTTGATTTTTTTTAAATAAATTTGCTAGTGCCATCTTGCGTGGCTTTTAAGTATTTTAGCAAACTTTCATTCACTCCGCAGTTTTAGGTATAATATTATTTTGTGTTTTAATTTTAAAGCGGTTTTGAAGGCTCTATTCCAAATCTTAATTAGTGTTTTTATTTTAAGTGATTGAATAACTCCGTATAGTGTATTAATAATATAGATAAATTGTAGTTCCAATACTTGGTTTATATTTGAATATCTTTTCATACAAATATCTAGCATAAATACCTGTTTTTCAATTGAAAAATTTGCTCACAGATTCTGTTAGTTATATTTCAAAATTTACTATTTGTATGTAAAGAAATTTGACTATAAACTCTTTTAATCTTTCTTGTAAGTGTGGCGAACGATAGAGAACTCAATTCATTTATTTGAAATTTTTGAGTTTTTATTTAGTATCGAAAATGGTATTTATGAGACTATAATCTTGCATTAATCCTCAGAAAGTTCAAAATTAAACAGTTAAGATTTCTTCGAAAATAGATTTCTTTTAGTATTGTATAGAATATTTTATTCAATACTAAAAGTTGTTTAGTTGTCATAATAGTTTCATTACTAGTTCATGAGACGCGGCTTAATGTAATTTTATAGTAAAAAACAGGTTTTTTTTTTCACGTTATTATTTTTTTTTAATACTATCTCTATCGTTGGTAACACATGAATGTTCCTTAGCGTTAATAATTTTATATTTCGCAACTTGTACATAAGAGCGTTGTGTTATGTGCACTCGATGGACATTGGCGTACGAATAAATGGTGAAAATTTGCTTTTTCTTTCATTTAAACCATTATCATCTAATATTTTAGTTAGTCGGGGTTTCTCTACGTGATCGAATCAGGAATGAGGAGATACGTAGAAGAACGCGGGTCACCGACATAGCCAAGCGAATTAGCTCGCTAAATTGGCAATGGGCAGGCCATGTAGCATGTAGAACAGATGGCCGTTGGGGCCGGAAAGTTCTCGAGTGGAGACCATGGATCGGCAAACGCAGAGTAGGACGTCCACCAACTAGATGGACGGATGAACTGGTGAAGGTAGCGGGCTCGCGGTGGTTCCAAGCTGCTACCGACCGAAGTCACTGGAAGTCTGAGGGAGGCCTATGCGCAGCAGTGGACGTCCTACGGCTAAAATGATGATGATGATTTTAGTTACAATAGTAACGTTGGAAACACAACAGGTATATATTGGTTTTAGGCATTTATCACTCGTCTGTGCTTAAATTTAGCTTTAAATTGGTAGGTGGTCCTTAAGTACTAGTAAAGTTTCGCATATTTTAAAAATGACGACCTCTGTGGCTCGGTGGGCGAAGGTCCGCCTGGGCGCAGGAGGTTGCCGGTTCGATTCCGCCGGGGGACCAGATTTTGTATGATCTACAATTTCTGGTATCAGGTCTGAGATGTATACAGGGCGGAAAAATCGAATGCCACATGGATGGCAACTACCTTAAATATTGTAAATAACACATTTTGTGTAAGGGAGACTTTCCTTTGTTTTTAAAAACAATAAAAACTACATTTAAGGATTTAAGAAAAATCGCTTGCCTCAGTCGGGACTCGAACCGGTCAAATGTGACAAAAAATAATGTGCTGTATTTTATGATGCAGATGGAAAGAGTCAGTGGCGGATTTACAAATTTACAAGGGCTAGGCTGAATAGTTTTTGCCGCGTTGCCGCCCTTGCCTCAACAATTGTCATATCATACCTACATTATTTTTACAATGTAACAATTTTGTTGAAATTGCATATTTTTGAGCTAATCGAAGCTCAAACATCATGTATGGGCGGGGTAATGTATGCTATTTACACAATAATTAAACGTAAACGTAAAAAATCTTTTTGATTTCTATGAGGTAAAAAAAAATCGTTCTCCAAATTTGCCGCCCCCAAAATCTGCCGCCCTAGGCTCGAGCCTACTCAGCCTGCTGGTAAATCCGCCACTGGAAAGAGTTACTGATAAGGTTCATTTTTCTCTAAATAACAAATACAATCAGAATAACTTAAGGCCATGAAAATAGCTAGATTATGTGTTTTCTCACAGTAACCCGTTATTATGAATCCTCTGAAAATGCGAGTTAAAATGGACGAATATAAACGTGTAGTGGTTAAAATTATCTTAATTAGAGAGATTAAATAAAAATAAATAAATAAATATTCCCAGACATTTCACACAACAACATCTAGCCCCGTGGTAAGCTCTAAGCTTGTGTTACGGGTACTAGATATCTGATATACTTAATATAATAGTCATACATATATAGATATTTTTTATTTTACATATTAAATACCCAGACCAAGGAGATCGTGCTTGCAGAACATACAAACACTTTCAACCTCGGCGGGAATCGAACCCGCTACCTCTTGCGCCGCAAGCGGACGCTCGTCCACCGCGCCTCTGAAGCAGTCAATAATATGATATAGTAGATCGCATCGCGGTCATTGGCATAAGAATGAGAAAATCCACCAGATAATGTTTAGTCTTCTTGAATATGTTTGTTTGAATATGTTTCTTAGGGTCATCTTAATAATCTACCCTTGTGATTGTATGAATACAAATGTTTACCAAAAATATCTTAAAACAAATGGTAGGGAAATTAAATCTAGTAATTGCAAAACTGTTGTCTACCCATTTGCCACATGGGTATTCCCATCGCATTTTCTAATACCCACGTTCTCTGAACTCTTGTCCATCTAAATGTATTTTTTTATGCTATGTATGCCATTTATTTATTATTTGACCACAATCTCACCGAACACAGATGTAAAGTGGCTATGTGGTCTAAGATGGGGCATGAAGACCTAGAAGGTAGATAGATGGCTTCCCCGGACCACATTACGAAACACGAAAAAATCGCCTCTAATAAGAATAAGTGCAAATAATATTCCATATAGTTGCATCTATTAGGAGAAATGCTTTAAGACGAAGGCTTAAAATCTTGGTAACATACATTTTCTGAGACTTAATAAAAACATCTTCTTTTTTTTTATTTTTATTTTTTGGTGCTTTTCTTTGATTTTGTCAAAAATCATAACTAATTTTAAAACAAGTAATGTAAGGGGTTAGGTAAGTAACTAATATTTAAATAATTAAGTTCAGAGTGACCACAAAATATTTTTACGGAGTCAACTCAAAAAAAACAAAGGTGATTGCTCAAAATATATTTCGGAACAACATAACCACATAGATTCTAATATGAATACTCTCACAATAAATACTTCATCTTTTAATACAATGATACAATACATTTCTGTCGGTCTGTTGAGAAATGTATATTTTTGGTAGGTAGGTGTTTTACAATATATCACTTTATAAATAATGAATTAACAACTATAAAACTATTTATTTTAAATTTTAATGTGTCTAAACTTTTTCTGCATAATAATTTTAAAAAATAATCATGGTTTTTATCAATACTAAGACTTCAAACGGGTATGGTTATAATTATTTGACGGTTTTTGAGTTTTCCGATGCTTCGACGCTGTTGCAAACGCCATGATCAGCGCATATGAAGGTGCGTACGGATAGCGCGTTCCTGTGTTACGCGTAGTTGTCCACGCGTACATTGGATACGCGTACAGCTCTTGTACGGACCGCCGCGAACCTGTACGCGAGGTCACTCGATCCAGAGCGCTCCGCGAGCCCCAGTCATTCGCCATGACTCCGACAAACTTAGCGGTTGCTAATAATATTTTCATTATTGAAACTCGAAGAACACGCGTGTTTATTCATTTTGCCGTCCAAATATAGCGTAGCCGGCCGCGTGCGTCCTCTTTGACGCGCGACCAAAAACCGACAGACGGTGGCTCGCGCTGCGAGTTGGCTCGCGCGGTACGCGTACCCCAAGAGTGAACGCGTAGCTGCAGGTATGGACTAGGCGTTCCGGATACGCGTAAACTGAGTACGCGTACCAGGGTACGCGCAATCCGTACGCACCTAAAGGAGACCACGGATCGGCAAGCGCAGCGTAGGACGTCCACCAACTAGATGGACGGACGATCTGGTGAAGGCTGCGGGCTCGCGGTGGATGCAGGCCGCTGCCAGCCGGAACTACTGGAGATCTTTGAGGGAGGCCTATGTCCAGCAGTGGACGTCTTACGGCTGAGATGATAATGATGTATTAGGAAATGTTTCTTTAAGATTATTAACTATACCACTGTTTCTTGTATTTGGGACCATTTATAAACTTACACGTCTATTTGACCATAAACTTGAATATTGTTAGGAAACTATTGCACAATTTACTAAGGAAATGAATTAAATGGGTCTATTATTAAACAAACATGATTACAGCCAACCATCGGGTAAGTTTAAATCAACATTTTACTCAACAGATCGACATACTAAAGTCCCTAGTCTAGTTTTAAACTATGATTAAGTTGTGAAAGATTTTCAATAGTGACTGTTCGAGGTAAGACATTTCGATAAAATGCACCATGTCGGAATAAATTCAGTATATCTTTAACCCAAGGAATTTATAACCACAGGAAGCGATATACTGTCATTCTCGCCCTTACCCCTCTAGCCGACAACCGGGAAATTTGACCTCGGTAAACGATGTATGTGTCTCAGTTGCAATCGACGAGTCGAAGAATTCACAACGTCGAAAATGACGAAATGTGCAGTGCTAATGGTTTAAAAACTACAGCAATCGAACAACAGATGTTTCCTTTCACCCGTAAGTACGAATTTATAATGTATTTGCGCTTTATTTTATGTTAAATCAATAAAATAATAACTAATTTGAATAAAAATACGCCTAAAATGAAAAAACTTACATTTGAATGGATATTTTACAGTAAACCTGTCCTACTTAAATCTGACGGATTATGCCATTCACTCACGCCATGTTTACTTCGTTCTTCGTTCAATAGGGACAGGGCCTTATCGATAAACAATATCGATATGAATGAAATGCTGCGTACAAAGATAAGGGGGTAAAAATTATCACGTATAGAGGTACCAAGAGTGTAGGCAACTCTTTACTTTCGAGCGAACGGAGTGAGTATGGAAGTATTGTAATCGTAACGATTGAGGATTGATTCTCTATGGTAAAACGAGTCCGAAAAAATCAAATGCTTGACTTTCTGTATGTGCGTGCGCCTGTTTTCCTTCGTTTGCACTAGAGCCTAAACCACTGAACCAAATTGGATGATAAATATCTAGGACAGTTTTTGTTTGGTATTTTATAGAGGTATAACTTGATAATTTAAGCTATCTGTGATATTCAATATTATACGGAAATATTCGGTATGATAATTATTTAAGTACTTTTTATTTTTGTACATTTCGTACAGTCAATATTACAAACGTTTTATTTATAACTTTTATAGATTCCCGACCGATCCAGCAAGAAAAGAAAGTGGGTAAAAGCGATTCGGAGACACCAAACATGGATCCCAACAAAGCATCATAGAATATGCAGTCTGCATTTCACGATAAATTGTTTTAATGAAAATGCCACTAAACAAAAGAAACTGCACAAAGATGCTATTCCTACATAGGCTACTTTTTATCCCGGTATTCACACGGGAACGGGAACTACGCGGATGAAACCGCGGGGCACTGCTAGTTAGTACTAAAATCTTTGCTTTTTAGATTAATGGTAAGAAAAATAATTAAACAACTTAGCTATTTACTTGTTTTATTTCAAAACAAAAACAAAAGTAGTTACTAATGATACCCTCTATGGATCCACGTTAAATATACAAGTAGGTAAAAACCTAGAAAGTATTAAACTTATTGGTGCCCCCTTATCTACACTGGGTACTGGTATAATCACTTGTAAAACTTGTCCAAATTATGGTTAATAAATGTTTTACTTAGTTAATTACGTCTTCTTCACTAAATCGCAGTACCCCCTAACTTGAACATTTCATTCATTCATTAGTTCGTTCATATCGATAATCAACGTAGGGCATCCCTAGTTTTGACTAGTTTTGACAGCAATATCACTCGTTAAAATAAAAAAGGTCATCAGTGTTCTTTGGAAAATAGATAGCGAAATACGTTCAACACGAAAGAGAGCGAGACACACAATTCGTTCGTATTTGGTCGGTTAATAACCTCACCCCCCGCCAATGTTGGTCGAACGAGTTTTCATAGTATCTTCAGCTCATTTCGCTTCCTGTGGTTATAAATTCCTTGCTTTAACCCCACCAAGATTTACTATACAAGTTGTTTCTTATGTGGTATATAAAGCGGAAAGGCGGAAAGGGACGCACCAATCGAAAAATTTTCTAGGACTTTACGATTTGGAAGCAAAATTGTCGAAAAAAACCTTTAAAGTGTAAATCTGTAGTACCAATTCTTTCGTGAATGAATGAATGAATAGCCATAAACTATTATTTTTTATATTAATTAAAGACCATGAGAGGTGATAATTCAATTAAGATCTATCTCATTTAGTATCATAGCAATAATCACTAAATAAACAGTAATTAAGAATTTTTTTTTTTTTAATTTAGCTGACATGAGGCTAAACAGGACCTAGAGATAAGGTTAGGCTAAAAACAATAACTGTAGAAACGCGACGCGTAAACTATCTTGGTGAGGTATTAAAGAAATACCTAAATAAGAACATTTATGCTATTTACTATGATAACCACAGTATTTGAAAATGGACAATATATCCATGTCACAATGTTAGTTACCGTACTCCTCCGAAACGGCATTAACAATTTTTACCAAATTTTATATGCGTATTCAGTAGGTCTGAGAATCGGCTACTATCTATTTTTTCATTTTGCAAAACAACGTTTGCTGGGGTCAGCTAGTTATAATATAAATAGCATTAATGTTTGATTATAACCTAGAAATATTTACACGATATTTAAGTACATATTCACACAAATACATTTATTACATCGGTTAATTTAGACACAGAATACTTAATTAAAACATTACAGTACATTATTAAAATCATAATTGTCAAATAATACAGCATAACCATAAATAACACGAAAGAGATTTAAAATGGCGGAGTCGACTGTCTCGCTCAGGCATAGAACAAGTAGAGTGAGATAGCACGACCGCCATGTTTGTTCCGTAACTTTATATTTTCTGGATATAGTCACAGTTATAGACAAAACATTTTTAATTTATCTATTTTCTGAATTATTACAAATTATTTATATTAATACTTTAATACAAAAAAAACATATATTACAATTTATTTTACGTTCTTTTTAAATCAGACTTAAAACTTGGCTAAAATTAACAAAATACTTTGGAAATATTACAAGAAATAACTTATAGGGAGTTTAGAATAATAATTAGTTTGGGTTTAGGTGATGCTGTGTGAGTAGTCCGGAAATATTTATTTATTTATTATTTTATAAGAAAAAAAAAACACGTAATGTGGGATAAGGTCAGGAAGATGATGATGATGATTTAATCGAGTTTTTCTTTTGCTGTTGACTGTACCAACTAACTATTGTCTTGAAGATACTCAGGTTGTAGTTAAAGAATTAATTTCAAATACGTATTTTAAGCCTTATTCTTGGCCGGCGTGGTGAATTAAGGCCTAATCTCTCAAGAAAAATGTCCCTGTGTCCCAGCAGTGGGAACGTAAATAGGGGTGTTTTTGATGATGATGTATTTTAAGTATTTCCAAAAAAAAAAAATATGTCATGATAAACGATACACCAGAAATTATAATATAAATTATAAAATACTAAAAAAAACAGTTCTTATGTCATCATAACAGAATATAAAATGAATTTTGTTCATTTTCGTATTTAATTATAAATAAAATAAGAGGCGGTTAATTTAATTACGGATGATTAGAAAAAAAATATGCTCTCTACGAAACTTTAAAACGACATTGATTCTTAACAGTAATTCGGATCGAAAAATGTTGAAAGAAAACTATCAATGATTTTTAAATACCTATTCAACGATACCCAACAATACATACTGTTAACCATTTTTTTTACAAAATGGCGTCTAATAGTCGCCATGTTGAGTTTTCACTAACGTCATGTCTTTAGTGACACTCGCTGTTTTATGAGGAATCGATAAACGTGTGAATCATAGAACTCGGGCCTGGTGTTTGGTCTGTATAGTGGGACAAAGGAACATACATACATACACTGTTAAACACATTACCACTTCTTTGCGTTGCGCAGTTGGGTAAAATTGTTTTGGGGGCAATTTAAGTCTGAGATAAGCTGATATAAAGAAAAAGTAGCACCAGTGACAGAGAAGTTGAAAGGAAATCGGTTGGCATGGTATGGACTTATTATGAGAAGGGATGAATGTCATGTGACGAAAAGAGTTTTAGATATGTGTGTTGATGGATATGTGGGAAGAGGTAGGCCGAAGAAAGATGGATGGACTGTGTGAAGGATGACATGTGTAAGAAAGGAGTGAGTGTTGAGATGACGAGTGACAGAGGAAAATGGAAGGAAGAAACATGTTGTGCCGACCCCACGTAATGTGGGATAAGGACAGGAGAATGATGAGTATAGTCTATTGTTATTGGAAGGGTTCAGACGGAGATGGTGATGCAAGCCATAAATATTTTAATCCTTAAGCATGGTTACAACAAAACAATTTCTTAACATTTCTTATTATAGTGAACAATTCATAAACAATATCGAACAAAAATATGTCTTTTTTATAAACGCTAAATAAGTACTTAAGCAATTGTATTTGAATGATCCTAAGAGAGCTTTAATATAGATACACTTGATATAACAATATTCACTGGTCCGGTTTCTGTCCTTTTAATCGCGAAATTTCAGCGCCTAACGTATCCATGTTATCCTGAAATGTAAAAAAATATATCATCTACACATATATTCATCATATTTGACTCGCTCAATCACAGCATAATGCTGAATGATCACCTTTTTTGTGTACAAAACAAAAATTAATGTGACAAAAAGGTGATAATTCAGAACAAAGGTATATTTAAAATAGTAGGTAAGGTATATTTGGTTTTGATTCTGTGACAAATAAACATGCAAACGGACCATCACTTCGCTTCAAGGTATATTTAAAATAGTAGGTAAGGTATATTTGGTTTTGATTCTGTGACAAATAAACATGCAAACGGACCATCACTTCGCTTCAAGGTATATTTAAAATAGTAGGTAAGGTATATTTGGTTTTGATTCTGTGACAAATAAACATGCAAACGGACCATCACTTCGCTTCAAGGTATATTTAAAATAGTAGGTAAGGTATATTTGGTTTTGATTCTGTAACAAATAAACATGCAAACGGACCATCACTTCGCTTCACCCATTGAGGCAGTCATATACAAGTTGTTTCAAAAATGATATCTATATAAATAAAAATGAATTGTTGTTCGTTAGTCTGATTAAAACTCGAGAACGGCTGAACGGATTTATCTTAATCTTAGTCTTGAAATGTTCGTGGAGGTCTAGGAAAGGTTTAAAAGTCGAGAATAAATCGAATAATTGCCGGGATATTAATTTTGAATAATAACCCGTGCGAAAATATTTTCTTCTAAGATTTATCGCAGCAGCCCATTCGTAAAAAAAATATCTTGAAAGTGTTCATTTGTTAATGCAGTTTATTTGTAAAACCGCCAAAATTTTCATTTTTTCTTGAATCCCTTGTAAGATATAATATCATTATTTATTGTTTTGTTTTATTAGTTTTTGGTTTGTGACATTTTTTTATTTATGATTGTTTTTTATTTGTGATAGTTGGTTAATTTGACAATTTATAATGATTTTAAATTTATGTAACAAACTTTTGACATTCTTCCTTATTGCATTGGGTTTATCCTGTAAAAATAGGGTAAGATAAATAAATAAATAAATCAGGCTGGGCCAGTGCGTGAAGCGATTTTTTCGTGTTTCGTAATGTGGCCCGGAGAAGCCACCTTCTAGGTATTCATGTCCCATCTTAGACCACATCGTCACTTTACATCAGGTGAGATTGTGGTCAAATAAAGGCTTATCGATCATTAAAAAAAATAAATAATAATACATACCTTGAGAGTGATATTCTTCAGTAGCGTGTCCTCCAACACGGCCTGGAGTCGCTTGTTCATCTCCAGTGACAGTTCCAGGGTCATGCCGGCCGGGTCTCCGCCCCACAGCGCGGCCATCGCGCCGCCCCCCAATGACGCTATTTGTTTCTGAAAATATACATAATATTCTATAAATAAATAAATATTTCCTGACAATCCACACAACAACATCTAGCCCCGTGGTAAGCTCTTAGCTTGTGTTACGGGTACTAGACATCTGATATACTTAATATAATATACATACGTACATAGATATTCTTTATTGTACATATTTAACACCCAGACCAAGGAGAAAGTGCTTGCAGAACATACAAACACTTGACCCCTCGGCGGGAATCGAACCCGCTACCTCTTGCGCCGCAAGCGGACTCTCGCCCACCGCGCCACTGAGGCACTATGTATAATATAAATATATTTACAAAAAAATTGGTATCAATGGTAGTAAATCAGTCACCTAACACCCTTAGTTTGTACTAAGGGTGTCAGGTGACTGGCTCTGCTTAGTTTGGGGTTAGGTGCAATAAACTGCATTTGTACACCGAATAAAATAAAAAATGTAAAAAAAAAACAATCACGTAGTTCAGTAGTCTTTGCGTTTATTTTGTAACCCCCGACCAAAAAAGAGGGGTGTTATAAGTTTGACGTGTCTCTCTATCTGTCTAGGACATCATAGCACCCGAACGGATGGAGCGATTTCAATTTAGTTATTTGTATGAAAGGTGAGTCTGTTAATTAACAGTGCCGTTTAAAAGTTATGGGGTTGAGAGTGGGAATGGAAAATCGACAACCTGCAAATATACTCGATTTGGGTATCAAATGAAAGCGCATTGCGTGCACATTCCAAAATATTATGGTGTTAAGCTTTTAAGGAAATTAAGGCATTGAAATCGGGGGTTTTTCTGAAATTTAGATTTATGATTTATTATATTTGATACAAAATTAGATTAGAAAATTAGAAAACCACGGTCATACATCTACCTAGAGAAAGCAAGTATCACTATTTGTATTGAGACCAAGCGCGCCGGCTTCTGCCTGTATTATGAAGCCGTGACGCGCGACAGTATCGCTTGTTGCGATATCTATCGTCTCCCAACACACAAAGTCAGATCACACGTCCAAAGCTAACGCGGCAACGTACTGTGAATATTATTTAACTGTATTACGAAGCCGTGACGCGCGACAGAATCGCTTGTTGCGATATCTATCGTCTCCCAACACACAAAGTCAGATCACACGTCCAAAGCTAACGCGGCAACGTACTGTGAATATTATTTAACTGTATTACGAAGCCGTGACGCGCGACAGAATCGCTTGTTGCGATATCTATCGTCTCCCAACACACAAAGTCAGATCACACGTCCAAAGCAAACGCGGCAACGTACTGTGAATATTATTTAACTGTATTACGAAGCCGTGACGCGCGACAGAATCGCTTGTTGCGATATCTATCGTCTCCCAACACACAAAGTCAGATCACACGTCCAAAGCTAACGCGGCAACGTACTGTGAATGTTATTTAACAATGTTTGCGGCGTCTGAACAACGCGACAACGCGGTGGTCCGAAGCTAGCGTCGACCAACCACGACGCTTTGTCGGGGTTCGGACACGCGAAGTAAATGCATTTGCGTTATCTACGTAGATCTATGTCTGTATAGAAAACACTAAGGACATCTTTCACATAAACCGATTAAACTAAGCATTGGTTAAGAAACCAAGAGCTATTTAGCGAAATAGCTCTATATTTTAACCGTTGACTAACTCAACTCGGAGATGGTGGAATAGGCCTTAAGACATAATGTCTGAAATAGTCTGAATAGTAGTTTTAATAAGTTCTTACCTTAGTTAATTTCTTGATCACCTATGAATGCATGTACAGAAAAAATATATTATTAATATAAACATTTGTAGATCAACTGTTAAGTGCGAACTGGACTCGCCCACGAAGGGTTCTGTAGGTATGTACATAATAATAGCCATGATTAAGGTAATTCCCCAATTACCTTAATCATGCCCCCCCCCCCCCCGGGGGTGGGGACTTAACACATAGGTCAGCACCGGCAACTTTGGAACTGCAATAAAGTGACTTTAATTGCATAATTCTAATTTTTGTAAACCCATTCCTAATTCCTTGTATTATAAGGTTTTGACTACTATGAATATTTTCTTATCCATCAAAGTCAAAATACCAGATGTTGCAGTATTAGACATGCCAAAACATAGGTTGCATGGGTACTTGACATAAAGTAGTTTGTCTTATATTTTAATATGGAACAAAATTATAAATAATTAATTTAATTAACTTTAAGTTGAACGTGGACAGGTCACGCATGCTCTGTACTTCTAAGCAAATTAACGTTTTGACTTAGGAGCAGCCGACTCAATATTTTCGCACTAGAAGTTACTTGATTTTAGTTACAATTTAACATAATATTAGGAACTCACCTCAAGTCAAGCGAACCCTAAGAATTCAAGGCCCTATGAGGCGAGGTCACAGCTCCTGTTGGTAAAGTATATAACAGCTGCTTGCTGTGTTCTTATAGAACCTTATCAACGCTGGGAGCTATTGCAGATATATGGGTACTAATACTAATATATTTATAAACTGCCTTCATACCTTACCTATTTCAAGTAGAAATACTTCATACAAATTGACGCAGCCGCCTCCATGTTCATTACACTACAAAATGGCGGCCTAGTTCGCATAACTACTAGGCAGCCATTTTGAAAAATAGTTTAAATCATAAATAACTCAGAAACTGTATGACTTAGAGTATTGATTTCTTTACATGTTTTGTATGATTTCTTTACATATTTCGTGTACTTAGTTATAAATTAGACATTATTTTAATTGTTTATATAAATTTGTTAATGTACTTATTTCAGATTTTGACATTTAAATTAATTGTGTTATTAGTTTTTATTATATTTTGAAAAAGTTGTGGCATTGGGCGACCACATTAAAAACCATATTCTGACTTATAATCTATGTTATTATAAAAAATTGTGTGTGTGTCAGCTACGACGCACGATTGGAGTTTACTCCTTACGAACTATAATTATGATATATATCGAATAGAAAAAAAGGGTAAATGAACGCATCTGCTAAAATGATAAGAGAAACAAACACATACCTGTAATTATTCGGATTATTTATATTACTTCAATAAAGCGTATTACATAAAGTATGTTACAAAATAATATAAATAAAATACAGCAATACCTCTTTGCGCGATACTTCGTAGTCTCAACTACGAAATATCGCGCAAAGAGGAGACCCCGAGAATGAGATTCGCTGTGTAATGTATTCGATCTCATTCTTTTACACGTTCAATCCTACAGATATATATGTTTGTCTCTTTCTACTTAACGCCTCAACTTTTCGTGTTACACTTTTTTGATTTTACTTCTCATAAAATTTCCGTACCGGGCCTTATAACTCAAATCGTTTCTTAAGGAGTAAACTCCAAAAAATACTATTATGACTATTAGTATGTAAGCATTTATTCTGTCGATTGAAATACCTTTCACATCAGGCCGAGTTTTTTTTTGTGTGTGTGTCATCTACGACGCCCAGCAACTCCAATCGTGCGTCGTAGATGACACACACACACGTTTATTTTCAAAATGGCTGACTTTAAGACTTGCCACTGACCTTATTCTGGTCCCTGTGAGGCGAGGTCACAGCCCCCGTCGGTAAGGAGCACAGCAACTCCAATCGTGCGTCGCAGATGACACACACACACACGTTTTTTTTCAAAATGGCTGACTTTAAGACTTGCCACTGACCTTGTTTAAGTCCCTGTGAGGCGAGGTCACAGCCCCCGCCGGTAAAGAGCACAGCAACTCCAATCGTGCGTCGTAGATGACACACTCACACGTTTTTTTCAAAATGGCTGACTTGAAGACTTGCCACTGACCTTGTTTAAGTCCCTGTGAGGCGAGGTCACGGCCCCCGTCGGTAGAGAGCACAGCAGCTGTCGCAGCAGACGCGCCTTGTTCCTCAGCTCCTCGGTGAGCTGCCGGCTGTGCTCCTCGAGGAATTCGCAGCGCTCCGCGCGCCGCGCCGCCGCGCGTTGCAGCGATACTATCCGCTCTATCAACGCTTGGCGGTCAGGTTCGCGGACCTACAATAAATAAATAAAATAAATTCCCTAATTGTGTCCTTAACTAAGTACACGAGGTTTTGTCTGTTCTCGTCCGTAAGTGGTAACCCTCGGAATCCTTACACGTGACCTCCGGGTGGTGCTAACAGTCTCTGGTGGCAGGCTTCGGCCGCGGCTTGCCACCACCATCCGGGCTGGGCCAGTGCGTGAAGCGATTTTGGCGTGTTTCGTAATGTGGTCCGGAGAAGCCATCTTCTAGGCCTTCATGCTGCATCTTAGACCACATCGTCACTTTACATCAGGTGAGATTGTGGTCAAATGAAGGCTTATCAATAATAAAAAAAATATATATATTATATTGACATTTTATTTTATTATGCACCAATTTTATTTACTGTTTGTATGCTCTGGTAGCGGAATCAATTGTTCGATCTTAAGTCTTAATAACTGACTGCATGTACCTATTGTTATTGATTCACAAACAATAAATGATTATTACTGATTATTACTGATTAAATATTGCCGAACAATCCACACAACAACATCTAGCCCGGATCATGGATATCTGATATACTTAATATAATAGACATACATATATAGATATTTTTATTATACATATTAAACACCCAATATTAATGAAGTCAAAGTCAAAACGTTTATTTCCTTAGAAGCACATAGCCTACGTGGAATTTAATTTTATAATAACCTTTTGTACAATTGTTTAAGAAAACGTTGTTTTAACTAGTTTTTTTAATAAAATATAATTTAAATATTTCTTTTTTGACTATACACAGGTTGTTTGGTTATATAATATATATTTTAATATTATATTCGCTAAGTTAAAGGACTTAATCATTATTATTTGCGAATCAAAACAAAAACATAGACTCTAATAAATTAATGTTTTTTTTTAAACTCATCCAAATTAAAAGTCAATCGACCTTCACCAGGTCGCCCGTCCATCTAGTTGGTGGACGTCCTACTCTGCGTTTGCCGATCCGTGGTCTCCATTCCAGAACTTTTCGGCCCCAACGGCCATCTGTTCTACATGCTACATGGCCTGCCCATTGCCAATTTAGCGAGCTAATTCGCTTGGCTATGTCGGTGACCCGCGTTCTTCTACGTATCTCCTCATTCCTGATTCGATCACGTAGAGAAACCCCGAGCATAGCCCTTTCCATAGCTCGTTTTGCAACAATGGATTCAAATACTACAATTAAAGAAATAAATGAAATCAAAACCTTTGGAAACATCTTCTCAAGTAAACTTGGGAACTTGAAATTTATCTGAAAATCAATTGATTTGAAAATTATAAAGTGAAAAAATTATAAAATTATTTATATTGTTTTGTTTATTCATCATCATCATCATCATCACCCTTTTAACGTTCCCACTGCTGGGACACAGGGACTTCTCTCTTGACGAGATTAGGCCTTAATGCACCACGCTGGCCAAGTGCGGGTTGGTGAATGTCACAAGTCCTTAAAACTCTTAACATTTTCAGAACATGGCGGTTTCCTCACGATGTTTGCGCACATAAATTTCTCAAGAAGAAAATTCCAGAGGTGCGTGGCGGGGTTTGAAACCACGACCTTCGGAATGCAAGTCGAGTGTCCTCCCACTTAGCCAACACGGCTTCGCATTTTGTTTATTACGCCATTTTATTAAATTTTTTGGATTCCGTACCCAAAGGGTAATAAGGGACCCTAATTGCTTTTTAACTTTATGGTCTGTTCGTTAGTCACCAGGCTGTATATAAAGAACTGTTATAGTTAGAGAGTTGACATTTTAAAGATGTATTTTGTATCATATTCTGAACAAATAAAAAAATATATATAACATGCGACTTACTTCTATGCGAATTTTTTACTGTCAGTGTTTTTCTGTCTTGTGTTTTTACAAGAATTACATAAGAGGAAGAAGTATTTCAATTGTTTTGCTATTGCATGTATGGCTTTTTTATTTTTTTATTGTTTATTATTATTTAAAACACTTAATATAATTCATTGTATTATTATTATCTTAAATTATTATTAACTAGTGGGCCACTGGCCCCGGCTTCGCACGGGTTTTATTAAATTTTTTTTCCCGGCTATTATTCGATTTTTTCTCGCCTTTTAAACCTTCCCTAGACCTCCACGAACATTTCAAGACTATGATAAGATAAATCCGTTCAGCCGTTCTCGAGTTTTAATCAGACTAACGAACAACAATTCATTTTTATTTATATAGATTATTTAGTTAAATTGTGTATTTAAATAAATTAACAAAGTACAAAGGGTGGACTTATCGCTTAAGAGCGATCTCTTCTAGACAACCTTAGAATATATATCTTTATATATATAATTCTTCTGTGAGTGTGTATGTCACTGAACTTCTCTCAAACGACTGGACCGATTTTGATGAAATTTTTTGTGTGTGTTTAAGTGGGTTCGAGAATGGTTTAGATTCACAATACGGTCAACTGGATATTGTTTTTTGAGACGTGGGACAGGACAACGTCTGTCGGGTCGACTAGTCTATATATATATATATATGTTTACCTGTATTTCTGAGGATGGTTCACTATGTCCGTTGTGCAATCTCTCCTCTTGCGGCGCGCTATCGCAACTGCTTAGAGATGTAACTGAGCCTGGGAAGAAAGCAAATATCATTATTAATTTAAAATAAAAAAAAAACCAATTCCAAAACTCTTTTTTTTTTTTTTAGTTACATAAAAACAATTAAAAGGCTTTGTCGTTGAAGGACAACATTGTCTTATCGGGGGAAAAAAAAATCCCAAAACTTTAATTCGCTTGAAAGTATTAATCTAAATTTACAATTGAAAAAACCGTGATCACAGAACCCTAGTTCCCTTAAAAGTAAAATGTCGTACTATTTTGTAATGTGCACGCGATGCGCTTTCATTTAAGACCCCACTCGAGTATATTTGCATATTTACGGTTTTCCTTCCCCACATTTACCCTCATCACTTTTAGACGGGTCAACCGATTGCATCAAACATGTCTAGGAACACTCGCGCAAAACTCATCTTTCATACAAAATAAATCATTTTATAATTATGTGAGATAGATCTATGTTTGTCCACAATCTTTTGACTGCCTCAGTGGCGCGGTGGGCGAGAGTCCGCTTGCGGCGCAAGAGGTAGCGGGTTCGATTCCCGGCGAGGGGTCAAGTGTTTGTATGTTCTGCAAGCACTTTCTCCTTGGTCTGGGTGTTTAATATGTATAATAAAAATATCTATGTATGTATGTTATATTAAGTATATCAGATGTCTAGTACCCGTAACACAAGCTAAGAGCTTACCGCGGGGCTAGATGTTGTTGTGTGGATTGTCAGGAATTATTTATTTATTTAATCTCACCACCCTCCGGGCTGGGCCAGTGCGTGAAGCGACTTTTTCCTGTTTCGTAATGTGGTCCGGAGAAGCCATCTACCTTCTAGGTCTCCATGCCCCATCTTAGACCACATCGTCACTTTACATCAGGTGATATTGTGGTCAAATGAAGGCTTATCCAGCATAAAAAAAAATAAAAAATGTTAAGTGTCGATGTGGACGAGAATGGACCTAAAAGGTACATTATCCACTTTTGAAATTGAAATCGCTGATCTGTTCGGGAGCTATGATGCCATAGACAGACAGACAGACACGTCAAACATATAGCACCCCTTTTTGCGTCGAAGGTTAAAAAAATACTTTTGTTATACAAAAATATTTATATATTCGTTACAATTTCACTGAGCAGCGGTCCCCGCGCGAGACTAGGTAGAGTAATTAACCCGGTAGAGAAAAAGGGGTAACATACCATGATTTGACGGTTTCTGAGTTTTCCGATATTTCGGTGGACCGGTTCGTTTGGAATAACCGTCTGCCCAAATCGCAAAGACAACGACAATTCAGTTGTTTCCGTGATCATGGCGCTTGCAACAGCGTCGAAATAGCGGATAACTCAAAAACCGTCAAATAAAAATATATATATATTTCCGGACTACTCACACAGCATCACCTACTCACATAGCATAGATACCTTTTTTTTGTAAATACATACATATGATACATAGAAATCATGGTTTGTTTAGTGTTTTACATCATAATATTGTTAAAAAACATGATAATTTAAAAAGTTATGCATTAGTTATGATTATGTAGTGTTTGTATGTTTTGTTTCACCGACCTGTTCTCGTAGAGGGCGCCTCGGGCGGCGGCAGCTTGGCTTCCAGTTGCTCACAGCGTTTTAAAGTACGCTGCAGTTCACGGTTCAATTCCTAAAACAAGCGACAAATGACATACAACCTAAATTAAAATCTTTAAAAAACGCTTGATTCTAAAACTCATACTATTTTGTGCGTTGCGCTTTCATTTGAGACCCCTTCCTGAGTATATTCACAGATTTTCGGTTTAAGTATTTCTAAATAAATTGTGCAGTGTTCAAATATAACTCTTTCCTTTGATGTCCCCAAAACCATGATAATTTGAAACCCTCTGAATCCTTACACGTGACCTCCGGGTGGTGCTAACAGTCTCTGGTGGGAGGCTTCGGCCGCGGCTTGTCACCACCCTCCGGGCTGGGCCAGTGCGGGAAACGATTTTTTCCTGTTTCGTAATGTGGTCCGGAGAAGCCATCTACCTTCTAGGTCTTCATGTCCCATCTTAGACCACATCGTCACTTTACATCAGGTGAGATTGTGGTCAAGAGAAGGCTTATAAAGCTTAATAAAAAATACATATTTTGTAATTAATTACCTTTATGGCACTCGCGTGTTTCTTCTTCAACACAACATTCTCTCCTTTCTCCCATTCTAACTTCTTACACGCATCCGCCACTTCTTCTGTCAACTCTGCCACCTGCAAGTATCGTAAAGTCAAAGTCAAAACATTAATTTCCATAAAAACGGCCGGGCTGGGCCAGTGCGTGAAGCGATTTTTTCGTGTTTCGTAATGTGGCCCGGAGAAGCCACCTTCTAGGTCTTCATGTTCCATCTTAGACCACATCGTCACTTTACATCAGGTGAGATTGTGGTCAAATGAAGGCTTATCGATCATAAAAAAAAAAAAAAAAAAAAAAAAAAAAAAAAAACACAGGTTACCTATGCTTAAAATTTCTATGAATGTCTATTATATTAAGTATATCAGATGTCTAGTACCCGTAACACAAGCTTAGAGCTTACCACGGGGCTAGATTTTGTGTGGATTGTCCGGAAATATTTATTTGTTTATTATTTCAAAAATAACTTGGAGATGATTATAATTCATTGTCAATGTAACTTAACAAATAAACTAAACCAAAAAAAATAGATTGTCTTGACAGTTCGTTTAATTTTTTTTTAACATTGATGTTTGAGTTTATACAATCTAGCAATAATTTGAATAAAAAAATATACAGTCAAACAAGTCTCTTTCTTTAAAGGGTTCTGTAGGCAAATAGCAAAACGGAACAGGCTATCATACAATATTTTTTCCGAAATCATAAGAACTATAGTGTAGCAACTTGGTAGGTAGGTGTATTCTGAGTACCGCAATAATATATTCACACAAAAATAGGAGAAAACAACCAATTAATTTTGGGCGTACTAAGAACTGTCATCATCATCATTTCACCCTTTAGACACCCACTGCTGGACAGAAGCCTCAATCGTCTTAGATTGACCAATTAGATCGGTCGCCACTTGCATCCACCGAGAGCCAGCAAGTTTGACCAAGTCATCTGTCCATCTTGTTGGTGGGCGTCCGACGCTGAGCTGCTTAGAACTGTTAATTGTATTCTTTTATCAATCCCGTATATGGGGGTCATTATATTAACTTCACCCATAGCTAGATAATTCACCTCAAAGCGCGACATTCACAAACTAAATTTAGAATTTAAGAAAAACCCCCATTTCAATGCCAATAATTTCCTGCCCACTGCCACATCAAAGAACTAATCCGTTTGGCTATGTCGGTGACCCGCGTTCTTCTACGAATCTCCTCATTTCTGATTCGATCCAGATATATTATATATTAGATATGAGCTACAGATAGCAGTCTGTGTCGCGGCTGCTTTGAGGAAGAGGAGACGGTGGAACATGTAGTGATCCACTGCAAAGCCACAGAAGAGATAAGAAAGGAGACGGGGTTGAGGCGTCTCATGGACGCGAAGACCCCATCTACATCCGCAGACTTGCTCAAACAATTAGTTACACCACCGAAAGTCCTACTCCGCTACATCAGGGAGTTGGGCTGGTTGGGGCCTGGTTAGGCAGGGGGATAATGCACAAAACACTCCCAGGCGAGATGTCAGTGCAGGTCTCAGTTCCTCCACTTAGAATTAGAATTAGAATTATTAGATATGCAACAATATAAATAAGCAAACCCACCTTCCTCGCCAGCACCCTGTTCTCCAGGTTCCTCCTCTCAGCCTCTTCGCTGAGGGAGGACCTAAGCCGCACGCATTCCGCTTCGAGAGACGATATCCGCTCCCGGAGACTAGCGTTGTCCGCTGACAGTGCTTGCGCCTGCAAATGAACCAGGTTTAATACCCTAATTACACAATCTAGTTGTGTAACTCGATTATTTATACGTAATAATCTTTATGTGGTTTTTAGCAATAGGTAGAGTGATTCCAGTGGTAGGTTTTTCTATGCAAAGCCCAGAGACATCACGGTCATATCTTATTAACTAAATAAATGAAAATAAATAAATAAACTATTAGCTTTTCATCCCATAGCGTATAACCCGATTTTGACTCAAAGAACCAACTCTATAAAACTCGCTTTCAATATAAACTTTTAGATATACATAAATTATTGTCCTGTTTATTTGTTTGCTTTATGCGGGATATGGTTTTCTGTTAAATCGCAACACATTAAGCGCGAAAAAACGCGATTTTGCGGCTTGCGACGAAACGTATTTAATGTAAATCGATGGAGTGCATGCTTATAAGCAAAACATAGCAAAATGAGTAATAAAAAAAAAGGCGTGTTGGCTAAGTGGGAGGACACTCTACTTTCATTCCGAAAGTCGTGGATTCAAACCCCGCCACACACTGGATTTTCTTCTTGAGAAATTAATGTGCGTATTAAACACGTGCTTTAACGGTGAAGGAAAACATCGTGAGGAAAACCAGCATGTTCTGAGAACTTTAAAGAGTTTGAAGGACATGAGACATTCACCAACCCTCACTTGGGCAGCGTGAATCAAGGCCTAATCTCTCTCGCCAAGAGAGAAGTCCCTGTGTCCCAGCAGTGGGAACGTTAATTGTATGGTTATGATGATAGTACGATTATAATATATGTTCTATGTATCACGTCCGCCACAGAACTGGTTCTCACGGAAGACCAGCGTGGGTTGTACTGCATACTTCCCGCTTATGCTGAGTAAGGTCCATTTCGCAGTGCTGAAGACAAATTATTTGTTTAACTGTTATAATTTTTATGTTTGTTATTTGTATTTAGCTGCAATTTTTTTTTATGCTGGATAAGCCTTCATTTGACCACAATCTCACCTGATGTAAAGTGACGATGTGGTCTAAGATGGGGCATGAAGACCTAGAAGGAAGGCTTCTCCGGACTACATTACGAAACACGAAAAAATCGCTTCACGCACTGGCCCAGCCCGGAGGGTGGTGACAAGCCGCGGCCGAAGCCTCCCACCAGAGACTGTTCTTAGCACCACCCGGAGGTCACGTGTAAGGATTCAGAGGGTTACCACTTACGGACGTGAACAGACAAAACCTCCAGTGGGAAGGTTAGTGGGGTGGTGTTGAGTGACCTTGTGTATGGTGTCGTGGTCACTGGCCTGCGCGGCCACGTGGCGCGCGGTGAGGCGCGCGGCGTGCGCCAGGGCGGAGGCCTCGCGCCGCGCGCACGTCTCGGCCTCCGCGCGCTCCAGCGCCAGCGCCTCCTCCGCCTGGTTCGCGCGTGTTGTACCTTGTGTATGGTGTCGTGGTCGCTGGCCTGCGCGGCCACGTGGCGCGCGGTGAGGCGCGCGGCGTGCGCCAGGGCGGAGGCCTCGCGCCGCGCGCACGTCTCGGCCTCCGCGCGCTCCAGCGCCAGCGCCTCCTCCGCCTGGTTCGCGCGTGTTGTACCTTGTGTATGGTGTCGTGGTCGCTGGCCTGCGCGGCCACGTGGCGCGCGGTGAGGCGCGCGGCGTGCGCCAGGGCGGAGGCCTCGCGCCGCGCGCACGTCTCGGCCTCCGCGCGCTCCAGCGCCAGCGCCTCCTCCGCCTGGTTCGCGCGTGTTGTACCTTGTGTATGGTGTCGTGGTCGCTGGCCTGCGCGGCCACGTGGCGCGCGGTGAGGCGCGCGGCGTGCGCCAGGGCGGAGGCCTCGCGCCGCGCGCACGTCTCGGCCTCCGCGCGCTCCAGCGCCAGCGCCTCCTCCGCCTGGTTCGTGGGGTGGTGTTGTACCTTGTGTATGGTGTCGTGGTCGCTGGCCTGCGCGGCCACGTGGCGCGCGGTGAGGCGCGCGGCGTGCGCCAGGGCGGAGGCCTCGCGCCGCGCGCACGTCTCGGCCTCCGCGCGCTCCAGCGCCAGCGCCTCCTCCGCCTGGTTCGCGCGATCCGTTTCCCTGTAATTATAAAAATAACTTGTTAAAAAAAGTGCGTGTGTGTGTCAGCTACGACGCACGATTGGAGTTTACTTCTTACGAACGATAATTATGATATACTAGCTGTGCCCCGCGGTGTCACCAGCGTTATAATAGATTTTCCCGCGGAATGACGTTTTCCCGCGGTAAAAAGTAGCCTATGTTATTTTTCAGGCTCTAGAGATTCTGTGTACCAAGTTTCATTCAAATCGGTTCAGTAGTTTTCGCGTGAAAGAGTAACAAACATCCATACATCCATACTTACAAACTTTCGCCTTTATAATAGTAGTAGGATAAATAAATAAAATAAGCCTTTATTACAGTGAAACTTAATCTACATTTACATTATTATTTCATATTGTTTCCTTTCACAGCTTGTCTTTCGACAAAGGCCCCCTCTAGACCCTTCCATTTTTCTCTGTCCTTTGCTAATCATAACCATTGGAGGTTTTGTCTGTTCACGTCCGTAAGTGGTAACCCTCTGAATCCTTACACGTGACCTCCGGGTGGTGCTAAGAACAGTCTCTGGTGGGAGGCTTCGGCCGCGGCTTGTCACCACCCTCCGGGCTGGGCCAGTGCGTGAAGCGATTTTTTCGTGTTTCGTAATGTGGCCCGGAGAAGCCACCTTCTAGGTCTTCATGTCCCATCTTAGACCACATCGTCACTTTACATCAGGTGAGATTGTGGTCAAATGAAGGCTTATCGTTCATAAAAAAAAAAAAAAAAAAAAAAAATTCTGGGCCGGCTATTTTCTTGAAATTGTCCTCCCATCTTTTGATTTTTCTGCCTTTTTCCTTTTACTATCTCTTGGATACCACTCTGTTATTGTTTTGGTCCATTTCTCATTCTTCTCCCTTAACATATGTCCTGTCCAGCGCCATTTAAGTTCTTTCAATTATGATATATATCGAATAGAAAAAAGGGTAAATGAACGCATCTGCTAAAATGATAAGAGAAACAAACATATATCTGTAATTATTCGGATTATTTATATTACTTCAATAAAGCGTATTACATAAAGTATGTTACAAAATAATATAAATAAAATACAGCAATACCTCTTTGCGCGATACTTCGTAGTCTCAACTACGAAGATACGCTGTGTAATGTATTCCATCTCATTCTTTTACACGTTCAATCCTACAGATATATATGTTTGTCTCTTTCTACGTAACGCCTCAACTTTTCGTGTTCCACTTTTTGATTTTACTCCTAATAAAATTTCCGTACCGGGCCTTAAAACTCAAATCGTTTCTTAAGGAGTAAACTCCAAAAACCCCCCAATAATAATAATAATAAAAGCCGTTATTGACACTAATTGTACATTGGTAACTTAACCTACTGACTCAGTTGAGTCTGTGACACCGATAACATTGTCTGTTTGCCCCGCTCTGGCAAAGGCCTCCTCCATATTTTTCCAGTCTTTTCTGTTTTCCGTAACCATGTTTTCCCTGCTACAGTCTCTATTTCGTCTTCCTACCTTCTGAGTTGTCTGCCTCTATGTCTTTTCTTGTCTCTTGGGTACCAGAATGCTATTGCTATTGCTATTATGCCCAGTAATAATAATTGCCTACAATTCTCTCAATTTCTCTTAATATCTACAATTTCTGGTTTCGGGATCCGGGTGTTTTCTATGTATCATACTATGTTACGTATTTACAAAAATAATAATAAAAAAATGTATCTATGTAGTATATCAGTTACCTAACACCCATAGTACAAGCTCTGCTTAGTTTGGGGTTAGGTGATGCTGTGTGAGTAGTCCGGAAATATATTTATAAACATTTTCACTGGTGGGTGGCTTCGGCCGCGGCTTGTCACCACCCTCTGCTCTGTGGCTCGATGGGCAAACGTCCGCCTGAGGCGCAGGAGGTTGCGGGTTCGATTCCCGCCTGGGGATTAGATTTTGTACGATCTTTGGAGGTTTTGTCTGTTCACATCCGTAAGTGTAACCCTCTGAATCCTTACACGTGACCTCCGGGTGGTGCTAAGAACAGTCTCTGGTGGGAGGCTTCGGCCGCGGCTTGTCACCACCCTCCGGGCTGGGCCAGTGCGGGAAGCGATTATTACGTGTTTCGTAATGGAAGAAGTTCGGAGAAGCCATCTACCTTCCCTAGAAGGTCTTCATGGCCCATCTTAGACCACATCGTCACTTAACATCAAGTGAGATTGTGGTGGTCGCGTCACGTACTGGCCCAGCCCGGAGGGTGGTGACAAGCCGCGGCCGAAGCCTCCCACCAGAGACTGTTCTTAGTTTAAGAGAGAAGTCCGTGTGTCCCAGCAGTGGGAACGTTAATAGGGTGAAGATGATGAATATAATAAACGCGAAAGTGCATTTTAGCATTAGTATTTTTTCAAAGTTTGGTACACAGAAAAGCTAAGAGAAAATCTCTAGTCTATATCTCTGCTAGTATCGTATTAGTATAAGCAATTTTCTCGCGGTAAAAAGCACTAGAGAACTAAGACTATGCCCGTTCTCAGGCTCCAACAGTTGTGTGTACCAAATAAAAAAAAAAAAATTTGTTTAGATCACTAATAGATAGTTAGTTAATTATACCTTTCTAGTTGAGAGCTGAGTGTATCCGCCAGGGCTGCTTTCGCTCTTAAAGCCGCTAATTCCGCAGCCTCCTCTTCTAGCCTCATGTTGCTAATCTTCAATTCTTCTATCTGTAAACAAATTTAATATAATGTCAAAGTCAAAACGTTTATTTCCTTAGAAGCACATAGCCTAACTATAATATATTGAATTGTCACTATAATATTATAATATTTGTAACTATATAATATAACAACAATCATATTTAATTTATTAATTTCTGACATGTAATTATGGTATGAATAAATTCTGTATTTCTGCCTACAAAGTCAAAGTCAAAACGTTTATTTCTTTAGAAGCACATAGCCTACATGGACAAGTCAACTTAAAATTAATAAAACTAAATTGCTTAAACAAAAAATATCAAGGAAATAACATTGTCTTGACAGTTCGCTTCAATGTTTTATACTGAGTTGAGAAGCGAATAGAACAACACAGCTTTATCAGTTATTACAATTTTGTAGTTATTATTCAGGTATATTTATTTAGGTATACGTTTATATATAAAAAAGACCGTGTTAAATGGGAAAACACTCGACTTTTATTCCGAAGGTCGTGGGTTCAAACACCGCCACGCACCTCTGGATTTTTAGTCTTGCAAAATGTATGTGCGCTCTAAAACACAAGCTTTACTGTCTACACCGCATCCAAAGTAACAAGAAGAAGAAGAACAAGGAAAGAACCGTCAACAAAAACGTCAAGAGCCATTGTGCCTTGAGAACCCAAACGAGATTGTCAAAATGGCGATCAACTGAGTATATCTTTTTCACTTTTTATTTTTTTTTAACTCGACACTGGCAAATTGTCGCTTCAAGCGCAGAGTCCAATTATAAGGAATTGAATTGAACCCAAACGAGATTGTCAAAATGGCATTCAACTAAATAACATCTTTTCACTTTATAATTTTATTTAACTCGACACTGGCAAATTGTCGCTTCAAGCGCAAAGTCCAATTACAAGAAACTGAACTGAACTGAACCCAAACCGGCTACGCTTCAAATTCTTCATGAATAAGTGTAATTCTTTAATTTTGTACATCCATGTTGCAATTTATAAATATCTTAACGATTTAATTAATACTGGGTTTATCATCAATCTACAAACGGTGCGTTCAGTTACGAAATTACATGTACGAAGAAATAGAATGAATGAATGAAGTACCTCTATCTCTATAAACTTATCCTTGCATATACATAATGTAATTATTATTTATAAGTGCCATCATGTAAAATACACACACACACTCACACACTCATTACAGTCATACTAGCTTACCTTACAAATTTAAAATATAAAAAACAATTATATAAATTGCATTGCATTTATTTGTAAATTAAAATATTTAATGTGTTTGTACCTACCAATTAGTTAAGGAAGAGCGAGGCCATCTATCACAGATTTTTAAATAAATCAAAAAGAATGTCTCAACAACCACAAAATTGTAAAAAGGTATGTAAGTTACTGAATAAATGCATATAATTATTATTATTATATTACCTCAGTGAGTGAGTGAGCGAGACGTGAGCTAGCTGCATCTCTCTCCTTCTTACACGTGTCCAGCTGTTGTATATTCGACGACAATCTCCTATCTAACTCCTCGTTTTCATGGCGGCATAGGATCAGTGCGGCCCTCGCTTCTTTGAGTTCGCTCTCTGAAAAGTAAATCATAAATATATCCAAAACGGTCCATCGCATCGTAATATGTTGAAAGAAAACATAAATTATTTTTAATTATTTATTTATTTAGAATATTTATTCAATGAATCCACACATGACACAGTTTATTGACTTTATTTTTTAACCCCCGACCAAAAAAGAGGTGTGTTATACGTTTGACGTGCCTGTCTGTCTGTCTGGGACATCATAGCTCCCGAACGGATGGCGCGATTTCAATTTAGTTTTTTGTATGAAAGGTGAGTTTGGCCCGGTTGTTCTTAGACATGTTTCATGAAAATCGGTAAAGCCGTTTAAAAGTTATGGGGGTGAGAGTGGGGAAGGAATACCGAAAATCTGCAAATATACTAGTGTGGGGTATCAAATGAAAGAGCATCGCGTGCCCTAACTACTAAATGAAATATACTAAATGGTGTTTGACTTATAAGGAAATTAAGACATTGGAATCGGGGGTTTTTATTAAATTTTATATTTAGATTTATTTATTTTTACAAAATGGCGTCCAGTAGTCGCCATTATGAATTTTCACTGACGTCAATGGAATCGATTGACGTATGAATCATCAAAATCTGCCCAGGCGTTTCGTCTGTATTGTGGGACAATGGAACAATACATGCATAGACTGATACAAGATACAAAATCATTGATTTTTTTGTATTGTTTGGTTTTACAAATCATTGATACGTCGAAAATAAAATACAAAAAAAAATAAACATAGGTGCTTAAAGATAAATCTATATAAATAAAAATGAATTGTTGTTCGTTAGTCTGATTAAAACTCGAGAACGGCTGGGCCGATTGAGCCGATTTTGGTTTTAAAATGCTTGTCGTAGTCCAGGGTAGGTCTAAACGGTGAGCAAATACGGAAAAATTGCCGGGAACTTGTTTACCCGTGCGACGCCGGGGCGGGCCGCTAGTAGGAAATAAATTTATCGTATCCGGTCGCTTCGCTTTTTTTACACTAGAGCAAGCGACTCTAGCTCATTCTTGCATTGAAACTTTACAATAAATATTTGTAAGACTTGTTTTTTTTTGTTATTAAAGTGATCTCTTCTAAGCAACCTTGGGATGGACACAGATCATAAAGCACGAATAAGACAACTTTCCATATTTAAGATCTTTTATATACATGTAAATGCAATAAATAATTACTTTCCTATACTATCATAAATGTGAATGTAAGTTTGTTTGTTAGGCTTTCACGCGAAAACTATTCAACCGATCATCATGAAACTTTGTACACATATTCTTGGAGGTATTAAAAGTAACATAGGATACTTTTTATCCCGGGAAAATATGTAATTCCGCGGGACAATACATTTGAACGCGGGTAACACCGCAGGTCTCAGCTAGTATCCTAACATATCCTATCCATCCAAAGGTTGCCTGGAAGAGATCGCTTTAAGCGATAAGGCCGCCGATTGTACAACGTATGTGGCTATTGATTGTTATTTTTAAGTTAGTCTGTTAGCATTGGTGTGCAATAAAGATAATTATCTATCCATCTATCTAAATACAAACCTAATTGCTTAGTTTTTATGGAATCCG
The DNA here is from genome assembly GCA_929108375.1 of Gymnoscelis rufifasciata. Lineage (NCBI taxonomy): Eukaryota > Metazoa > Arthropoda > Insecta > Lepidoptera > Geometridae > Gymnoscelis > Gymnoscelis rufifasciata. Next base: position 5,764,289 of record OV815332.1, on the reverse strand, counting down.
TAGCATTCGCGGCCGCTGCATCTCTCGCAGCCTCCAACTCCGAGATTTGCTGAGACAGCTTCTCGGCGCGGTCGTTGCTCTCCTGAAAATTTATTTTACAAAAAACCCCGATGCCAAAACCTTTAGCTATCTTGAACGTGAATAATCATATTATTTGTAATGTGCACGTGATGCGCTTTCATTTGAGACCCCACTCGAGTATATTTGTACATTATGCGGGTAACTTTTAACCCGCGTAATATTAAAACGGATAATCTACAGCCTGAGAGGCGGCATAGGCTTTTTACCGCAGGTAAATAAGTAGTAAAGATCTCAGTACCCCTTTTCAACCTACACTTAAGGTTTCAAAACATTGTTGTAGGTATCAAGCCGTAGTATTGTTCAATGCATTACCAGTCGACATGAAAACTATAGACAATCATAACTTGATTAAACGTAAATTAAAAGATATATTGTTGAAGGGGTGTTATTATTCGGTTAGTGACTTTCTTGAAGATGATAGTGTGAAAAACGACTTTAATTTGTAATTAGAATAAGAATAATTGTTGTAATTAAGGATATTGTGTTAAATTAGTACCTAGGATTAAGTCGTTTTTGTAATATTCAAATACAGTGACAATTAATTGTAAATCGAATAAAGTTTATGAATTATTATGTTCCCTCGGTAAAATAGAAAAAGACAGGCAACTGCTTTACCTGAAAAGTTAGTTTCGTATATTTATTCAAATGTACCTATCATCATCACCCTATTAACGTTCCCACTGCTGGGACACAGGGACTTCTCTCTTGACGAGAGATTTGGCCTTAATTCACCACGCTGGCCAAATGCGGGTTGGTGAATGTCACATGCCCTTCAAACTCTTTTAAAGTTCTCAGAACATGCCGGTTTCCTCACGATGTTTGCCTTCACCGTTAAAGCACGTGTTTAAAGCGCACATAAATTTCTCAAGAAGAAAAAATCCAGAGGTGCGTGGCGGGGTTTAAACCCACGACCATTAGAATGAAAGTTGAGTGTCCTCCCACATAGCCGCCACGGCTTAAAAAATGTAAATGTACCTTATAAGCATCCATTTCCATTCTGAGCTTGGTCTGGGTCCATTTCAACCTTCCCTCAAGCTCTTTGATATCGTCCCGTACTTTGGCCAGTTCCCTCTCGCTGTTTTGTAGTTCATGGCACTGGGAAATAAATGATTTTAATACGGGTCTGGCCATGTGCCTAAAAGATTACCTTAGTGTTAATTGCCTAAGATAAACCAACCTTGGATACTTGGATATGGATTTGTTAATTATTTAGATTATTAAAGAATGTTAAATAAATATCTCCGGACTACTCACACAGCATCACCTAACCCCAAACTAAGCAGAGCTTGTACTATGGGTGTTAGGAGACTGATATACTACATAGATACATTTTTTTTTTGTAAATACGTACTTATGATACATAGAAAACACCCAGACCCGAAAACAGAAATTGTAGATCGTACAAAATCTGGTCCCCCGGCGGGAATTGAACCCGCAACCACCTTCGCCTCAAGCGGACGTTCGCCCACCGAGCCACAGAGGTCGTCTTTAATACCGAGGCTTTGGATTAAAATCATATTGTATGTATGTCACCAGTGGGCGAGGGTCCGCTTGCGGCGCAAGAGGTAGCGGGTTCGATTCCCGCCGAGGGTGAAAGTGTTTGTATGTTCTGCAAGCACTTTCTCCTTGGTCTGGGTGTTTAATATTTATAATAAAAAATATCTATATATGTATGATTATTATATTAGGTCCTTACATATGAAATTGGCGTTTTTCGTACTGGCCACTTTAATCACAAATTTCTCCTCTTTGGTAAGGAATTCCAAATTCAAATTTGTACAGCTATATACTCATGTATTTGTGCTTCGATGATCGTCATTCATTTGTTTTTTTTCTTCTGTTTTTTTCTGTTTGCGTCACTCATTTTACAAAATGGAAAACTTAAAATATCGCATTATTTACGAGTACGAGTTCCGCCGTGGCACTAGTGCTGCGGAAACAACTCGAAGGGTGAATGATGTGTATGGCGGTCGTGTTGCAAAAGAAAACACAGTTCGTTTTTGGTTCCAACGTTTTCGTTCTGGAAATTTCGACTTGCAGAACAAGCCCCGTGGACGGCCTGAGACTCAAGTTGATAATGAAGAGTTGAAGGCTATTGTGGAAGCGGATCCATCGCAAACCACGTCCGAGTTAGCTGCAGGCTGCGGTGTTAGTGATAAAACTGTTTTAATTCACTTGAAGCAAATTGGGAAGATTAAAAAGCTTGAAAGGTGGGTACCTCACGAATTGACTGAAGCAAACCGGCAAACGCGCGTCGACTGCTGCGTTACATTACTAAACCGGCACAATAATGAAGGTATTTTAAACCGAATCATTACCTGTGATGAAAAATGGGTTCTTTACGATAATCGGAAGCGCTCAGCGCAATGGTTGGATCCTGGCCAGCCAGCCAAATCCTGCCCCAAGCGAAAATTAACCCCAAAAAAGTTACTTGTAAGCGTTTGGTGGACTAGTGCCGGTATTGTTCATTACAGTTTTCTCAAATCTGGCCAGACTATTACGGCTGATGTCTATTGTCAGCAATTGCAAACCATGATGGAAAAGCTAGCGGCTAAACAACCTAGGCTGGTCAATCGCTCCACGCCACTGCTGCTTCACGACAACGCTAGACCACACACTGCGCAACAGACGGCTACTAAATTAAAAGAGCTTCAATTGGAAAGTCTAAGACATCCTCCGTACTCCCCGGACCTTGCTCCAACAGATTACCATTTTTTTCGAAATTTGGATAACTTCTTGCAAGGGAAAAAATTCAACTCCGATGGGGCAGTCCAAATCGCCTTCAAAGATTTTATTGATTCCCGTCCGACTGGTTTTTTTAGTAAAGGGATCAATGAACTACCTATAAGATGGCAAAAGTGCATAGAAAATAATGGTTCATACTTTGATTAATTAAATATATTATATTAAAAAATATTCGACTTTTTGTTCCTCCCATATAAAACGCCAATTTCATATGTAAGGACCTAATATTAAGTATATCAGATATCTAGTACCCGTAACACAAGCTTAGAGCTTACCACGGGGCTAGAAGTTGTTGTGTGAATTGTCTGGAAATATTTATTTTTATATTTATTTAACACCCTCGCGCTGGGCCTCAGGGCGTAGAGGAGCGTCCCCCGGGTGGCGGATGGGGGAACGGTCGGTAGTACAGCCTAGCTACGCTATCGGCTAAGTCCAATGGGCTCGCTGACCAAAGTAGGATGTGGCCCTCCAGCAAATTGGGGGTTGTGCGGCGGGTTAACTCCCCTCCCACGGAAAAAAAACAATGTTACGAAACCGAAACGAAAGAATAAGAAACGATCTGATCCCAAAAACGACGACCCTAGGCGCGGCATAAAGGAAGAAGATTAGCTTCATGGAATGTTCGTTCCCTATATAGACCAGGTGCCTTGTATCAAGTTAATAAAGAATTGCGCAGATACAATGTGGACATAGCCGCATTACAAGAAGTGAGGTGGCCTGGTTCTGGTGAGTGTAATGTAGAGGATAATGCCAATCTGTTCTACAGCGGGAATAACAATGGAAATCACACGCACGGTACAGGATTCATTGTTTCTAAACCACTTCTCAACAGGATCATTAAATTTGATCCGGTATCTGAGCGATTAAGTGTTCTTCGCGTTCGAGGTACGTTTGCCAATATCTCCCTTGTGAACGTATATGCCCCAACTGAGAGAGATGATTACAATATTAAAGATGATTTTTATGACCAACTAGAATTAGTGTACGATCAACTGCCCAGCTATGATATCAAAATTGTACTCGGGGACGCAAACGCAAAAATTGGACGCGAAGATGCTTTTGTTCCGACTATTGGAAAACATAGCAAACATGACTATACGAACGATAATGGTCATAGGCTCATAAGTTTTGCTTCCTCTAAGAACCTAGTCGTCAGAAGCACTATGTTTCCCCACAAAGATATACACAAAGGAACCTGGCGATCGCCAGATGGATACACCGTTAATCAAATCGATCACGTCCTAATAGACTCTAGACACAAGACCACCATTCAAGATATTAGAGCATGCAGAGGCGCCGATTGTGATACTGACCATTATTTATTGGGAATTAAACTAAGATTCAAAATCCAGTCCACTAAAATAAATCATAAAACTCAAATTTTGCAAATAAATACAGAATCACTAAAGGAAGAACCTATCAGAGATAGCTTCAAATTGGAACTGTGCAATAGTTTTAAAGAATTACAGGTAGATGACATAGAGCAATCGTGGGAAAGTATCAAAACTATAATGAAAGAAACAGCAGTCAGGGTATTAGGAACAAAGAAAAAGAACAAGCGAAGGAAGTGGTGGAATAACGAGTGTGAAGTAGTGGTAAATGAAAGGAGGAAATACAAAATCTTATCAGAGCAAGATAGTCGGCACACAGAAAAATATTTAGAGTGGAGAAGGAAAGCAAAACAGGTCATAAAGAAAAGCAAGCGGCAGCACCTGGATGGCATAGTTAGGAACATGGAGTGCTTAATCAAGGCTAATGAGTCCCGCAAGTTCTATCAGGAACTAAGATTGCACAAGAAAGCGTACCAACCTACTACCCAAATGATGGAGGACTCCAATGGCAATCTGGTATCTGATAATGATCGACTGAAGACCATTTGGCGGGATTACTTTCAGAGGCTGCTGAATTGCCCGTCTCCCGAGAACACAATAGCCCAGTCGACGGCAGATAACGATACAGAAGTAGAACCACCTTCATTTGAAGAAGTGAACATGGCCATCATGAAATTAAAAAACAACAAGGCTCCAGGTATCGATGGTCTGTCGTCCGAGCTATGGAAATGTAGTGGGGGAGCTGCACAAGCCAAGTTATTTGAGCTTATATTAAAGATCTGGCATCACGAAAGGCAACCCAATGAATGGAACGTGGGAGTCATCTGTTCTCTCCACAAAAAGGGATGCAAGAGGAAGTGCACAAATTATCGCGGAATTGCTTTGTTGCCCACGGCGTACAAAGTTCTGTCATACGTGCTGCTCAAGAGGTTGGAACCCTTCTCTGAGAAAATTCTCAGCGACTACCAGGGAGGGTTTCGACGAAATCGCAGCACTACTGACCAAATCTTCTACCTCAAACAACTAATGGAGAAGAAGTGGGAATACGCCCAAAGCATTCACGCATTGTTTGTGGACTTCAAAAAAGCCTACGACTCTATAGACCGGAGCGCACTTTACTCCATCCTCCGAAATTTAGAGATCCCGAACAAGTTGGTTACATTAATAGAGGTGGCCACCAGGGAGAGCAGGATGAGAGTGAAGGTTGCAGGGGAACTCTCGGACGAGTTCGCGGTTGATACCGGTTTAAAACAAGGGGATGCCCTGTCACCTATGCTGTTCAACTTAGTGCTGGAATTTGTGCTCCAGAAAGTGTTGGCACTAGAATCGGGGCTGCAACTTAATGGGCAGCATAAGGTAATAGGGTACGCAGATGACCTTGTCTTGTTAGGGGAAGACTGCGAACAGGTGGCAGAGGCAGCGAGAGTTCTGGAGGAAGAGGCGAAGGCTGTAGGCCTCAGGATCAGTCACGAAAAAACAGAGTATCTCCACATGAAACGCCGTAAAAATATCCGAGCTAAAAGAGAAGACCTGCATGTTGGAGATACTAAGTATACTGGAGTGACAAGGTTTAAATACCTGGGCTGCATTATAACGGACACGAACACTAGAGCGGAGGAAATTGACATCCGAGTCCAAAACGCTCTTCGTTGTAGTGCAGCTTTGCATAAAGTGTTGGTGTCCAGGCTTCTGAGCAGGCAGACGAAAGTCCGTATCTATAAGACCATAATCAGGCCAATTCTTATGTACGGCTGTGAGGCTTGGACACTAACACTTAAAGAGGAGAATAAACTTTTAGTGGCGGAAAGGAAAATTCTCCGCAAGATCCTGGGTCCAACACAAAGGGAGGATGGAAGTTGGAGAGTCCGAAAGAACGCGGAGATTGAAGAACTAGTGGCCGAACCAAATATCCTAGGAGAAATAAAAGCCCACCGACTCCGATGGCTCGGCCACTTGGTCAGGATGGGGGAGGATCGGGGAGTATGGAGAGCATACCTTGGACAACAGACTGGACAGCGCCCAGTCGGTCGTCCCAGATATCGCTGGAAGGACATGGTGGAGGCCGACCTGCGAGAGCTCGGGATCGAGAACTGGTCAGAGCTAGCGCAGGATAGAGACCGGTGGAAGTCTCTCGTTTCGGAGGCCAAGACCTACTTTGGGTCGCTGAGCCATAATAAGTAAGTAAGTAAGTAAGTATTTATTTAACACCGCGGGGCACAGCTAGTTTAAGTAATATGATTGTCACCTTATCATCATACAACTGTATTATCCGCTGTTTCTCGCTGTGCGCCGATTTGACCTTCCCGCACATCAGCTCCATCTCCGCTCTCGCCGCCCGCTCCGCTCTCTGCGACGTGTCCGCGGCGCGTTTCGCTTCGATCGCCGCGCACTCCACGCTCGCGTAACGCATAACGGCGGCGTCCTTCTCGCGCTCAACTTGATCTGCCCGCTTCGTAATCTGCGAAATATTTTTGGTAAGATAGAATAGAAAACACTTTATTGTACACCACACAAATCTATATACATAAATAAAAATGAATTGTTGTTCGTTAGTCTGATTAAAACTCGAGAATGGCTGGGACGATTGAGCTGATTTTGGTTTTAAAATGTTTGTCGTAGTCCAGGGTAGGTCTAAACGGTGAGCAAATAAGGAAAAATTGCCGGGAACCCGTGCGACCGTTTTTTTACCCGTGCGACGCCGGGGCGGGCCGCTAGTTAATAATAAACTTTACAAAAATCTTAACTTAATTAAAAACAGGGTACAGAGGGCGGCAAGATATGATAGTTTATTCGTGTTAATTGTTATAGTGATAATACTGTACCTTATGTTAGTACCTTTTATTTTATGTCCGAAATTGATAAAATTGTTGAAACCTATTCTACATTTTAACGCAACACAATTTTACAATAAATTTTTCTTTTATAATGACTATGGTACATAGAAGACAAGTACATAGAATTATGCAACTAGGATAATTATACTGATGGGTCTAAAAACACCAAATCCTTTTTGGAATAAGTTATTGTAATATTGTGCTTTGCTTTCATTGTTTTGATTCTGTTCTTGTTATTTGTAGTAGTAATAATAAACATCGTATTTATGTGAATAAGTGATTATTAGTGATGGAAGGTAAAATAAATGTTTATGCTACTGTACGTTAAAATATATATATAGTTATAAGTTGGTGTCTCATGTAAGTGAATTAGTGTAAATTCTTAATGAGAAATAGCATTTTAAAATCATATTAAGGCAAATGATCTGATATTAATATAGAATTTGTATTTATATAATTATAGAAATTGCATTGCATTTATTTGTAAATTAAAATATTTAATGTGTTTGTACCTACCAATTAGTTAAGGAAGAGTGAGGCCTTCTATCGCAGATTTTTAAATAAACCTAAAAGAAGGTTCAACTACCACAAAATTGTAAAATAGTATGTAAGTTACTGAATGAATGCATTATTATTATTATTATTATTATTATATATTAAGGTTTTTTTCATAATAACCTTCCAACTAGAACAGCAAAGCAATAAAGTTCAGATAATGGCAGAAAGAGTAGAGTAGTTCCGGCGATTACAATGTCACAAGCTTTACCTCTTTATAATATTAGTATAGTTTAATAGTAAGCGCTTGCCTTTGAAAGCTACTCACCAAATCCATCTTAACTTCAATTTCTTTGTATTTCTGATCCTTTTCATGTAATTCATCGACTTGTTCTTTAATTCTATCTTTTAAAATCCCATTGTCCCTCCTTTGTTCAAACAGCAGCTTCTCCAAACTCTCAATTTGCAACCTTAACACTTCACTCTTAGGGTTTGCCTCCTCTTTGACATCATCCGTCTCCTTCTGATGATCTATTGACTCTTTAACATCGGGGTCTTCTTGTCCAATTTCAATATTTTCATCTTCAAAGATATCTGTCATAACTTTGCTATTAACAGCTTTGATACTTTTAACTGGTTTCTGGCTGGTGCGGTGGGTGTAGTATTTTAAACTTCCGCTGACCAAAGAAAACATACCGTGAACATTTTTAACAATGTTACCGAGGTCTTGGGATAAAATCTCTTTAGGTATTCTGTACTTATTGTCAATAATTTGGTTTTCTGGTATTCTTTGGGTAGCATTCGCTTGTTTCTTTTGCAACATGAACTGGTTTAGAATCTCATCTTTGTTCAAATTGTTATTTGAAGTAGTCAGAGCTGAGTCGTTTTGAATTATGCTGGGAATATTCTCAGCACTGCGACTGAAGGATTTTGTAATTTTTTGACGGTAAATTTCATTCTCTAAGCTTGTACATGACAGTGTTAGGTCATTGGTGATGTTTTGACTTGGAATTTGGGTGTTAAGACTAACACAAGACGTTGTCAGATCTGAATAAAGGATTTGACTGTTTTCACTGGATTTTGATGAAGCAATGTTCTTATTTGAGGACTTTATTACCTCAAGTATCTTTGTTTCATTAGCATTTATATTTTCTAGGGATTTTGTTTGTATATCAGCAATACTTTGATCTGGAGCCATGTCTGGAGTCAAGATTTCTGATGTCTGACCTTCTAGAGCATTATTAGTTCCTATAGAACATAAAACACCTTCTGAATTTTTGGAATCCTCGTCTTTTTTTGTTTCTTTGCAAACATTATCGCAGTCCAAAACAAGGTCAATTTCGTAATTGGAAATACTTTTTACTGGTGATGTTTCAGAGTCAGATGATGCCTGGAAGTTATAAGAGCATGTTTCGGTGGTTTCAATGCCAGAATCAGAACTTTTTTCACTAATAGTCCCATTTTCTTTTGCGATTTCGTCGACGTCAACTGTTTCGATATTTGAAGCACTTTCACTAGTCCCTTCGGACATTTTCAAACACGGCAAGCTAAACGAGACACTACTTAGATTTGTTATGGTAAATTTAAGCCATATATAATAGCTGATTTATTATTTTTCAAAATAAAATAAAATAAACAGTGATTGACGTCAGTAAAATCGAAAGTTTTGATAATGAAGATTGACATTTGACATATTTGACATTGACATAGCCTATATGAAGACAGCTGACAGTGGCAAAAATTTTATTTCTGTATTACTAATCTGAGTTACCAGTTATCAAACCTTAAAAACTACTATCACAGATACTTTAAAAAAAAGTATAATAATGAAATTGTTTTTTTTTTCAAATTATATTACCCAAGAAGTTATCTTAACATTTTAACATACAAAACTTAGAAGAAAGAGAACATTTATTGTAAAAAACTGTACATAGATGGAAGGTTATAAAATTGTTTCAACAGTTTGTCCAATCTGAGCATGCATTAATAATAACATAACAAAATTTTAACAATTATACACTCTAAAGTAACATAACAAATCTTAGAAGAAACATTTTAAGTTCATGTAGTTCTAGTATCGTCTAAAACCTCGACTTCGTCTACACATTGCTCTATCGTATTTATTGGCACAAAACCAAAATACAAAACAATATAAAATGTAAGTAGATTTGCTTTCACCTTCAGTTATCCACTTCGTCTGGAGTCACACGACGTAGGAACCTTATTTTGAATATTTTAAAACGGTTTTCTTCGGCGAAGTAACACTTGTATTTTCGCATAGTGGCTTAGTACAATATTTGTACCTTGTCATTAAGCGCAAGTAACTGAGGCAACAAAGAACTAGAATGCGCGGTGTTGGAGCGGTGGCGAACGCAAATGGGCCTAATGACGTCACCGAGTACATCGTTGAGCGTTTTTAAGCATGAGGTATAAAAATCGTAATTTTTGGTTTGGTTTAATGATTCATATACTGAAATATTTATTTAGATGCGACTATAACGCTTAAGTTTTAACTAAAAACCTCGTTAGTCCTCACTGTGACATTTTTTTGTGCTTAACAAGAGATTGTGCGGGTTTTGTCATTTTAAGTTTTAGCATATAATTATAATGCGTGTTTTAATGTAAGTAAACGTTTTTTATCCATATATCTTTATCCATAACTTACAGATATAAACTAACTTAACGTTAAACATAAATGGCAAATAGTTGTATTATTTTGGTTCAGTTCAGTCATTTATTGCACAAAAATATTACATTACATAGTATTATGTTATAACATTCAAGAACCATTAACACCTAACACATATTTTAAAAGCACATTATCTCATAATGCTTAACTATTATACGAACTAGACGAGATATTTTTTTCTCATTTATGCATAAGGATAAGCCAACGTTTAGAATTTGACTTGAAAATATATATAATAGCCCCCTTTATACGAAAAATAACAGAGATCATTTAACCACTTTGGAATTTAAATGAGTTCAAATAGTCTCTTTATTTGTACAAGCATCAGTGTGTAAAATTTACATCTTAAATCATATTATGTTACTATATAACGTAATAGAATTAGCTGTTACAAATAAATAAATAAATCATCATCGTAATTTTTGATGAAATAATAAAAAAGACCGTAAATATTTATTTATTTTAATGTTTTCGGTTGTTTGACATTATTCGTACAAAAAAGTTACCATTTTTGGTAAGATTTTAATTCTACCTGGCAAGATTAGAATGTCATGTCATCATTTTCGTGACATTTCATTTTCATTTCATTTCAATTTTCATCCGCGCCGTGTACCGTTCCGTGATAGAAAAGTTAATGGCAATTTATTAAAATTATTTTCAAATCAGCTATTCATATCGATTTTCTCATAACCACGCGACGCGCTTTCGTTCTACATATAGTTACGATAATTCATGGTCCTGTGAATCTCTGCGAAAGGAAGCTACAAAATGCCTGTAAGTTTGCACATTTTGAGACATGTGACTTTTGAAACGTGATAGCACGCTTCATTTAAATTTCCTTTGTCCATATTTTACTGTTTTTACTGTCTGTTTAAACTGAGAGGTCCTAAATGGTTCATGGAACCATGAGTGTCTAGATTCGCGTGCTCTGCCGAGCGTAGTTTTTATTAAAATTAGTCATGTCAGGGCCATTCGACTGCTTGCGCTGCTTACGTAGCTATGTACTCGCACAATATGCGCAATACGATAACGTAATCTTGGTACCATCTGTTTTGTCGAAAGCAATATTCAACTTCCTGTTCTAACAAGAATCCTGTTCGAAATTCAAATATGGCTCGCGCCGCGCGATCGATAACGGTGACGCTCTGCTTTCCCTCCAAATTTCGTCGAGTCGACATTTCATTATTTATTCTTGTTCTATTTTCCTGTATTATATGAATGCATATTATCTGGTTATTCTGTACCTAATTTCCTTATAATAAGTTCATTCTGTAATTTCCTGAAATGAAGGTTTCTGACTAATTATATTTTCGATAGTTTGTTTCCTTAGCAACAGTTATGTAGTAGTAATATTGCTATTGTGGGATAGTTAGACTGAAAAAATTTAGTTTTATTCCAATATAGTTAAATAGGTAGGTACTAGAATTTCTAAGATGTTAAATGCTGGACCAACTTACAAATTGTTATGTAATTATTATGTGTATAAATTATCTATCCCAAACATAGATGTATTATAGATGTCCGAGACACTTCAATACTGAGTGTTTATAGGTGGTTTATACAGTTATTAAATAATTAACACCAAATAATATTACAATGGATGTCTTTTTGTATTCGGGGATCTCATGGCATTAGTAATGTGAATTTTCTTTTAATTATTTATTTGTGGTTGTTTATGGGGACTTAAATAGAGTACATGTATATTTTTATGGTGTAGGTAGAACTGTACAAAGCACATACCAAAGGCAACCAATTTGCATTTAAACAAAGCAATATTAAGTATCTAACATCTATGTAAATTCATATAGTGTAGAAAAAGATTAAGAAACATTTGTATCATCTGCATGCAGGATTCAAACCGGCACCTACAATTATATTACACTTGCTGTGCCCTGCGGTGCTACCCGCATTATAATGGATGAAGTACTCTTAACCAACAACATATTTATTTGAATAAAGATTAATATTATTATGTTGATACAACTTAAACAAATTATTTCGACCAAATTAGGTACCATAAAAACGGTTTTTGTGAGTTAATCTTAAAAGATAGACATATACTATCGCGGACTGTTTTTTAGATCATTAAAAGAGCTATTAGTCTTAAATACATATTTTTTGTGTATATTGAACCGTTTTCACGGCGCACGCAACGGAAGGCTTCAAAGATGAACAATTTCTCCCGTTTTTTACACATTTACCACTATATCTTTGCTCCTATTGGTCGTAGCGTGATGTTATATAGCCTATAGCCTTCCTCGATAACTGGACTATCCAACACAAAAAGAATTATTCAATTCGAACCAGTAGTTTCGGAGATTAGCGCGTTCAAACAAACAAACAAACGAACAAACAAACTCTTCAGCTTTATAATATTAGTATAGATAAATTATGTTACACAAAAATTTTATGAATATTAATTTAATTTAATACTACTACTCGGCTTTGTCTTTAGCATTTAATTTGAAGCCTAGGTCAAAACTTTATTTTATTTTAATAATAATATGTCTCAGCAAAATTTAAGGATTTAAAAACTGACTACATTATGTCTTATGCTAATGGCTCTTTATTTATTTTGCACTCCCAAAAGTCATAAACAAGAACAGCTTTAGAGGCTCAAATTGAAAGGGAAAAATATTCCTTTTAATATTTTATTCAGACTTTATCAAATAGAGTAACCATCAAATTAATCCACTTGTGTAAATTATAAATAAAGATTAAAAATTAAAATTGATATATCTAAGATACTTTTTTGACATTTGGAAAGCTATAAAATAAATGATCCTATCTTCATACAGTTACAGTCGGACAGTATCTGATGTAAAAATCGGCCCTTATTCAACCTTTTTAGTTGGTTACAAATTGTTCCCTTTTTTGAGAACAAAGAGATCCAATAAAATATCTATGTCTCACACCAGAACAAAGGCAAGGAAGTGGGTCATGCTGAATATAGGTCAATCTACTATGCGCTGTGACCTAAATTTATCTGCAAGAATAATGTGGTTCTTAGTATATACATACTAACCAAAAAAGAGGTTAGAAATATGTACAAATGTAAAAGGCATTAATTATTATATTGTTCAAATAATAGAGTTTGGATTAATAAATTCTTTAATATACCATAGAAAATTTTCAGCAAAGCTAAACTTATTAACAAGCACAACTTCCATAAAATAGCAATTTTTCATCAATTCAACTAGGTATAAATTTCAGGATTTTAAACCATTTTCTATAAATACACCAGCATTGCATAGTAAACAGTTCAAAATACTAACATAAGACGAACAATTTTCTCGCTATTAATCAAGCTATAAAACCTTTGTCCTATAAAGCAGCTTCAGTATTGAAATCCTTGACACACCTGCATAGGGTGCGGCGGGGGGGAGGGGCTCGAGTAGGGGGTAGGTACAATCGCACCGCGAGGCGCGTCATTCGATCGCGAGAGATCGTGCCGTGCAGACGTGTATAGCACTCGCGGAAGCCCTGTTGCTTGCGAACAAAGGGAATATCTAGATTGATTTTGTGTTTTACCTTTTATGATGCCTGTGAGTGATTTCAACAGTTTTAATAGACTAATAGAAAGTATTTACTTAAATTGTACTTGTGGTTACGAAGTTGAGAATATTATACAAAGATAATGTGAAAAATCAATTTTCCAAATGGGATGATGATTTTTACGTAGGTAAGTTAAAGGTTGCAGATTTTAAACATTGCATGATTTTTTATTTTAAATGGAAAAGTCAAACCTGAATTGTAGGACTAGCTTTATTTTTGAATCATTGGATATTCAGCATTTTAACTTCTTGTAGTACCTACTTATATTTTACCGTAAGTATAGTAAGGCGGGCATAGCAACCAACTAGAATTTTCCGCTAAAGAACCAGCGTAGAATTAACACGAAAAATTATCACTTATCATTAGTGTCCTACTTTTCTAATTTGCGCCACCTATCAGTAATTTTATCAGTACATACAAGGCAATACAGCTCACTTTTTTAATTTAACTTCCCTTATACTTAAGTAATATGCCACGATTTTAACATTATGTATTCGTATTTTAATAATCGTTTTAACTTAATTATAAAGTGTTTATCTACGTTTTAAAGCGTTCTGTTCCTAAAAGACGGTCTAGGTATCTCAATTTAGCCTTTTGAGAGGGTAGGCTCACAGGACCGATGTTATTCCCGAAACATTGTTAAAAGGCATTTTATTGACAGTAAAAGATAAATTATAGGTATTTACGCAGCCGTACGATAGATAAAATAGTTTGACAGTATCCAAATCACAAATAAAGTTCACACAACGGACACCAGATTCTGAGGATCTCGGATATTTCCCGACTATGTAGAGAGTTTTAAAGTTAAAATAAAAAATAATAGAATTAACGAATAAGAGAAATAACCAACGACGACGAGCAGCGCCTTTCCCTCATTATACCTAAAAATAATACAATTGATTGTACTTTTACTATTTTACTGCATCGGTTCAGAATATAATAATTAGGATTTATTGCATACTAGGTACATGCGTAATTTTTGATGAAAATTCACTTTTTAAAGGTCTTAATGTGTAAGTGATTTCCAGTCATTGTATAAATAGTATTAATTGGGACCGATTTTGAACTTTGTAATATGAAATCCTACCTTAGGCTAGACAAGCAGTTACCTAGACTTATCAAGGCTTCAAAATTCGTCGGTTTTTTCAGATTATTGATATTTATTTCTTTCTTTACATACGTAAACCAAAAATAGGTGCTTTACCGTTTTCGACGGAACAAAGCACATAGAAATAAAGCTCCTTACATGCTCATTTTCATCAGATTCCCTACTCCCCGCTGCGATGATGAAAATAAAATATTAATAGCGGACACGATGAAACGAGGTTAACCGATATGTAAATATAGACACGGTCGTAAACCGTTGTCCAAGAGTAAGACTTCGCTGCGATGACCCGATTCCCTATTTTAGCCGCAAGTGTGTGGTAAATTAATAATCTTAATATATATAAATCTCGTGTCACAATGTTTGTCCTCAATGGACTCCTAAACCACTTAACCGATCCAACTTGAGAGATGGATGGTTTTTACGACGAGAAAAATTCGAATAATTTCCGGGAAAATTTTATACCCGTGCGACGCCGGCCGGGGCGGGCCGCTAGTATCATAATAAAAATATTGCCTTTGTGAAATTGTTTATTTCATTATACTGTGTACTTGCAACGAGATTATAAAGATTAGCAAGTTATTTTAAACTTGAAATACAACGTTAGAGGTTAAAAACATCAAACGTAAACGAAATAGACAAAAATACTACTGTTGTAGAGTAGCTTGAAGGAATTACCTGAAAATATAGACGAGGAGATTTAAAATAGCGGCCTCTCTCATGCTGTTTCACTCTGGTTGCATTAATCTAAGCGAGACAGTATGAGTAGGTTGTTGGGAGTGGGATTATGAGTTGTGGGTAGGGGTGGGATATCGTTTTAATCGATATTTCACCCCCACCCCCTACTCATAGCAAAACTACATTTAACAGGCCAGCTCGTCGATTCAGCATGCACATATCGTAACAATCTCCTTGTTTGTTCCCAGGACGCAGAGATCACAGCATCCACGGTCGAAAATGTCCGCGTCGTGGTCCGGGTTCGGCCCATGGACCAGAGGGAGAAGGTCGACGGGTCTTACAACTGCGTATCTGTCGACTTCGCGAACAACACCATAGCGGTGCAAAGAAATAATGTGACACCGGCGGAACCGTCGCGGATTTACGCGTATGATGCTGTGTTCGACAGCGAGACTAGTCAGGTACGTGGTTAAAAAAAAAAAAATTACAATAAAAACCATTTTTATTTTTTGATTTATTTTTATTCAGCCGTAGGACGTGTACTAGACGCTTGGACAGTATTATAGATGCATTTAAGATTTCCATGCAGTTTGCTACGCGCTGAGCTGTCAGCGTGTCACTGAAATCAGCCATAGAGAATTCCAGCTGTTTGCATACATCATCGTGAGTCTTTGCCAAGTGAGCGAATAGCTCATCTAGTGGAAGTCCTACGCTGCGTTTTTTAGCTCGGGTCTCCATTCGGCTACTTTTCGTGAATTTAACCACTTGTCGAAAATTATACGGTATATTAAAAAAAAAAAAATACATATGTCTCTTCGCCTGGAGTTTTACGATTGGTAAATCAACAGTGTGAGATGTAATAATCTGAATAATAAAATGAATGACTAAATACTTCTGTTGTCCTATTAAAGTTTTTATTACGAAATTATAGTAATCTTGCCTTCTGTATAATATGATGTTGCCGTAGTCTTTACATTTTTTTTATAGATTTGTCCTTTACAAAAAACATGTTTACTTAAACACTAATATATCAACAAAAAAACCACTAAGGCTTAAACTAGTGCTATTATAAGGACTCAAACGCAATTATTACAGTTGCGTTTTACTATGTGAGGAAACCATCTCAAAATTTAAAACCTAGGATTATTACCCATGATTTTGACATCATAATCATACAATATCTAACATTTAAATATTAGTATGTATTTGAACATTAAAACTTATCTATCTAAAATCACCAGTTAAAATTCAAATACAATTTCATAACCTTCAAGGCAATCATTGCTTTACACTGAAGCCATACATAAAATAATTTATGAAGTGTATGCTCAATTCAACATTCAACCTTAATACCTCGTTATAAAGTACAATTTATGATCCGCGACGTTCTATTCGTCGACAAAATACATACTGTGGCTAGTGTGTGGGTTTTGTTAGAAGCTGAAGCGTTTTAAAACCGTAAAATCTACTTTTACCGCAGCCCCACTTTTTATGTTGGGGTAAAAAATCATTTACGTTATAAATAGGCCAACAATATTTGAGGGTCTAAGCATCTCATCTTTGTCTTCAGCCTAGACTGGTCAAGAGTAAATACATATTTGTGTTCTAGTATAATCATAAATGATATAAATATTTCCCGACTAATTACACAGCATCACCTAATCCCAACCAGAATCTGTTGATATTTTGGAATGATCAGAGTCTAAAGGACTAATTTCTCTAATTCAACGTTAATTAACGCAAGAAGTTGCATGCGGGTTCTATTCCCGCCGGGGGACCAAATTTTGGACGATGTATCATAAGTATATGTGTTTACAAAAAAAAATGTATCTATCAGTATAACACATAAAACAAGCTCTGCTTAGTTTGGGATAAGGTGATGCTGTGTGATTAGTCCGGAAATATTCCACCCTCCGGGCTGGGCCAGTGCGTGGAGCGATTTTTTCGTGTTTCGTAATGTGCCCCGGAGAAGCCAACCTTCTAGGTCCTTCATGCCCCATCTTAGACAACATCTTCACTTTACACCAGGTGAGATTGTAGTCAAATGAAGGCTTATCTAACATAAAAAAAAAATCCGCTTCCGCTATCTCCCCCGCGTCCTCCCCTCCCATAGACAGTACATGACGTAACTCTTTTGTTCAATAGGATCGACGCAAACGTACGACCTTGGCTGCTTGATAAGCCACTTCCTCCGCGCTCAATGATAATTCCGAACGCTAGAATTCGCTCGCTATGAATAAACGTGGCAGTTTTCCAACGGTTACAATATTTAGGTTTCTGTACGTTTTTGAACGCGTGCGCTGACGATATTGTTGTACTTCACTGCTATAGCTGCTGTGAGTCGCCTTTTTAATCGATTTAACGTACCGATTAGTACATCGGGTGTAAGATCATTTATTTCTCTTAAGAACTACATTTAGTTTCTAGAGAAATATATTTACATTTCACTTAATGTTACAGTTTTGATGGGCATTTCACTCAGCACGAACACACTTTAAAAATACTAAAAACCTAATTACACACGGATATTGCAATAAAGAAAACAAAAGCAAAACAAACCAATGTAACTATAAATTACAATTAACTCAAAATGCCTGTAGATTGGAACTTTAACTGTAGATAATTGTAATATAATTGTAACCTGTCCCATGTATGCCCTGTGCTTCTAAGGAATTCAACGGTTTGGACTTTTTAATTCTTAGGACCTATTTCACAATGTCCGAGTAACATGACAATGGTTACAATAATTAGCTATTTCGTCACAAGTGATAAAGCGAGATAACTCTTGATATAACTAACCATTGCATATTTACTCGGATTTTGTGAAATAAGCCTTAAGAATTATTTATAAGAAATGTCAGAATTAAAGTAATTGTACCTACTCATACTATTATTCTACTGTACGAAATGTATAATTTATACCCATGCTTACTTATAAATGTCAGAATTAGAGAATGAGTATTTATGTTATTAATTTTGACAAAAATAATTAATTATGTATACACAATAATAATTAAATAACACTAATAATTAACAATTGTGTAGTTTTGGCCGCAAGGGGTCAAGTTTCGACGGTTCATCGGTCGCCTACACTGCAAGGCGACACCGCCGTAACAGATGATCAACGATGCGGACACTTTGATTTATACTATTTACATTTTTATGTATGTAAGGTATGTTTATATGGGTCTTAGATGCCTGAAATAAATGGTTTATTATCATTATACAGAGAGGTCACTTTCATATTCGAATTGGTCTCTAAAACATGTATTTTCTATATGTTTCTCTCAGCCGTCATATAATTCCTCAACCTATCATAATTTCTAACCATAGATGCATGTATCCTGTACGCGGAAGATCACAGAACAAAGAAGATCAAAGAAGTAGCAATCTCCAATCCCGCCACTCGTCTCGACCGGTGATATATATCGCATCAGTCTTGTCGAATGGTGGGTTTGTGGTTTGCGACACACCAGTGAAGAGAAGAGAAGAGAAGATTGCAGAAAATTTTGACAGTTTTGGTTAGTTTAGGGCTTATCTCACGAAATCCAAGTAAATTGAGCAATGGTTATTAATGTCCATGATAATTTATGTCGCTTTGTCAATGTGACTGAGTTAAATAGCTCTATATTTTGACCATTGGCTTATTGTACACGGACATGGTGAAACAGGCCCTAATAATTATACATGACAGGCGCTAATAGGGTACCTATTTACTTTTGCATAAGGTTTTGACAGATAGAGCTTAGGCCTTCCGCATTCAGAACAAACCATCAATACTAATATTATAAAGTTGAAGAGTTTGATTATTTGACAATCCCCTGAACGTGACGCTAAGTAAAAAATAAAAAATCAAATCAAACCACTCCACTGCATCCACTGCTGGGTCACAGGGACTTCTCTCTTGATGAGAGAGATGAAGATGTAACAAATAAAATTCAATTCACATGTCATACAAATTCAATAAAAACAAAGAAATAGCAATTGTGTCACGTGAAATATAAATAATACATACAAGATACAAAATAATTTATGTCCATTGTTTGGTTTAACAAATCTTAGAAATGTCAAAAATAGCATACAAAAAACATAAACAAATTGAACACCTACCTTCTAGGTTTTCATGCCTCATCTTGCATCAGGTGAGATTGTGGTCAAATTTCGGCTTATCTAGCAAAAAAAAATGTAGGTAAAGAAGAAATAATATAAAAGTAAATATAAGTAGGTTACCTATTGCGCTGTAGCTATTCGAGAAGAGCGAAGAGAAGAAGAGAGAAGACTTATGGTGTAACGTTCTTAGTGCATCTTGCATGAGTTGTGTGTTGGCTGTTGCCACTCGCGGCTTGCAAGACATTGAGGCAACTTGATGCGTACTGCATAAGGAATGTTACACCAATACTCAGCGTGTCGACTGCAATAAGAAAAACTAGAACTAATGAAATAACTTTCCTAAAAATAAATTATGGTATAAATAGTAGTAGTAATGTGAAGAAAAACTGAAACTACTTATAATACTATCTTAAAGATAAATTATAGTACAATATTATGACTTAAACCGGGTAACATAGTAATATGTTTAATATGAATGTATTTATCAAAAAAAATATCTATGTAGTATATCAGTCACCTAACACCCATAGTACAAGCTCTGCTTAGTTTGGGGTTAGGTGATGCTGTGTGATTAGTCCGAAAATATTGATTTATTTATTTAACATACCATGATTTGACTACGAAATTTTATTTTATGGTTTTTGAGATATCTGAAAAATTTTAAATAGTCAAATCATGGTATGTTACCCGTTTTAAGTCGTTACGACTTATAGAAGTATTAATAATAGTATTTACAATTTATTTTATTATTACTACTGTCTATCTAAATGAGTAAAACCTGGAACATCCTAAAATTCTATTAAAATTGTCTTCTAAAAATTTCTGTTTATATTTCTGTATTGTTATTGTATAGTGGAAAGGAAATCTGGAAATCCATTCTCCTAATATTATAAACGAGAAAGTTTTTAAGAATGTGTTTTTTTTTGCTTTTTCAGGCAAAACTGCTGGATGTCCTTTATTGCACGATAATTTTGTAGAATTTTTATAATAATAAATAATAAATCATTTATTTCAGGCATCTAAGGCCCATATAAACATATACCTTATAGACTAACATACATAAAAAATATAAATCTTATAAACTAAAGTGTCAGCATCTTGGATCATCTGTTACGGCGGTGTCGCCTTGCAGTGTAGGCGACCGATGAACCGTCGAAACTTGACCCCTTGCGGCCAAAACTGCTCATTCAGGAACGTCGACAGATGTTTAGTTGGAACCCGCACCATAAATGAACCGAAGCTCACATTACTGCGGGATTCCAACCTTTCGACGCGAACCAAAAATGCAGTCTTGGTTCGGATGTATTCCACCACAGCCTCGGAGTTCACGGTGTGCGAGACACGCGAGATGTAGATTTGCGTGGTAGGTACTTCCGCTCGGAACACAGAGTTTCGGTCCGAGGGCCCAGTGCCGCACTGATTGCGGCCTTTAGGTTTACGGCACCTGCGAACAACCATGGTATAGCCCTCCGCGTCACATGGCGCCTTCCCAGAAGCCGGCGTAGGCGCAGCATCACGTGGTGGCCCACAAGGCTTCTTAGTCCCCTTCCGCCTTGGTTGCGGGCGCGGTGCAGGCGCGGCAGCAGCGGCGACGGACGCAATAAGCGCGTCATTTTGCCAGGGAGAAGTGGGTGCGCAATTATTACTAAATATTAGGTTCCATATAGGATTTTGAATGGATTTCCGCAAAGTAATGCGTCTATCGATGAGCTTATTTCCAGGCTTTGATCATTTCCAGATAAAAGAATAAGATAAAATAAAATAAAATATATAACCGATAAATATAGCGACTTAACTTTTTGGGGATTTTTTACTGTCTTTAAGCCTGTTAAGTGAGAATGGTATTTACGCAACATCTAATCGACATCCTAAACAAACAGTCCGAACAAAAATTTTTAAATACCTATTCACTTAATTTTAATTATTATATATATTTTTTTAACCCCCGACCAAAAAAGAGGGGTGTTATAAGTTTGACTTGTCTGTCTGTCTGGGACATCATAGCTCCTGAACGGGTGGAGCGATTTCAATTTAGTTTTTTTTGTATGAAGGGGGAGTTTGTCCGGGTGTTCTTAGACATGTTTCATGAAAATCGGTTGAGCCGTTTAAAAGTTATGAGGGTGAGAGCGGGGAAGGAAAACCGAAAATCTACAAATATACTACTTTGGGGTATCAAATGAAAGCGCATCGCGTCCACATTACAATACAATACAAAATTCTTTATTGCAACACCACAATATAGGAACTATTAGGAACATACATAGGAGATACATGTTTCATACAATGACACAATGAAACATTACATAATATTATGTTGTTTTACATTTAAGGAAATTATTGGAATTGAAATCGGGGGCGAATATATTAATCCTTATCCAAATAAATTATTTATGGTCAAGACCATTTAACTACCTATAAAATAGTTTTACAATTATTTAAATTGGAGTTTCCATTCAAAAGATATTACGAATTAAAAAATTCAAACAGTAAACAAAACCGCCATAGCGCAAATTTCCCGTGCGAAGCCGGGACGGGCTGCTAGTTTATTTATAAAATGGTGTCCAGTAGTCGCCATGTTGAATTTCACTAACGTCATGGCTTAGGAACACTCGCCGTCCTAATAGGAATCGATTGACGTGTGAATCATAGAAATCGGCTTAATAGTGAGCCTGTATAGTGGGAAATAGGAAAATACGTGTATGTTACACAGACCACTCCACTCAATACTCCATTGCGCTGCGCAGTCCAGTAAAAAGTTTGAGAACTTTCTCCGAGTTTAACCATGCATTGTGAGCCAGGGTCATTCCATTCCACTAATTAGTGCTATCTTAATATATATAAATCTCGTGTCACAATGTTTGTCCTCAATGGACTCCTAAACCACTTAACCGATTATAATAAAATTCGCACACCATGTGCAGTTCGATCCAACTTGAGAGATAGGATGGTTTTTACGGCGAGAAAAATTCGAATAATTTCTGGGAAATTTTTATACCCGTGCGACGCCGGGGCGGACCGCTAGTTTAATATAAATCAATAAATATTTCGGGACTATCCACATAACATCATAATCTTAAAATAAAATAAAATAAAATGTAAATCATTTGCCTTCATCTACCATTTAAAATTACTGCAAAGTCAGGCAGTGGCCAGCAGATGCATCAAATTGCAGTAATTTTCCTCTGAAATGACGCGCGGTCTATTTAAAACGTAGTTACTGAACGGAACAGATGCCGCGAAAATGATGTCATGAGCAATTTTGCTATTTAAATCTCAAATTAGTTGATCAATCATCATCATTATCATCATGTGGTAAATTTAAGGACTAAATGTGGTTGGTAAAAAAAAGTTAAACTGCTGGAATATCTCAAAAAATAATATCATGAAACGTTTTAAAGATCTCAGAACATGCCGGTTTCCTCACGATGTTTGCCTTCACCGTTAAAGCATGTGTTTTAAAGCGCACATACATTTTTCTGTAAGAAAAATCCAGAGGTGCGTGGCGGGGTTTGAACCCACGACCTTCGGAATGAGAGTCGAGTGTGCTACCACTTAGCCAACACGGCTTTTTTTAATATAAAAATAATATTTTTCTCTTTCTCATGAATATTAATTAGAACAGCAGAACACTCCGTCTAAGAACACTCGCGCCAGACTCACCTTCCATACAAAAAACACATGGAGATGGAGTGATAACTAAATTAAAATCACTCTGTCTGGGACATCATAGCTACGGAACAGATCCGTAGCTATGATGTCCCAGACAGACACGTCAAACTTATAACACGCCTCTTTTTTGGTCGGGGGTTAAAAATTGGATCAATTTAGTAAATAATATCGCGTATTCATTATAGACCTGGACAACGGATCTGTTGGTTTTGATCTAAACCTAATCCATCCAGTATTTTTATTTATGTTATTATTAAGTAATAGAGGTATATATTTTAGTATAGTTTTGAAGTTAAAACATATTTTATTCTTGTTTCATATTTTGTACCTGTTTAATAAGTCCTGATTTCTTTTAATTACCTATCCTTTCGTATTTTTTTTTAAACTTATACATTTGTTAGCAAAGTCAGGTTCTGTAAAACACGCCCGTTTTAATGTTAATGACAAAATAAACGTTTCTTACATTTATCTTTAGCTAAAGGTAATGGGTACTCTACTATATTTATGTAGTAGTCTGTAAAAATAATCACCCTTCAATAAAGTAATGAGATATCAGCCTATATAAATCTAAAACTCTCCTAATTTAAAGTCTGTTAAAAAATCATCTAATTCTACTAATATTATAAATGCCAGAGTTTTTGAGGATGTAAGTGAGTTTTTTGTTCATTCACGCAAAAACTGCTGGTTGGATTTTGATGAACTGCACTATAATATAGCTTACATATCAGAATAACTCATATACTACTTTTTACCGTATTAAAATCTAAAATTTAAGAAAAACTCCCGAGTCCAATGCCTTAATTTCCTTAAATTTAAAACAACATAATATTATGTAATGTGGACGCGATGCGCTTTCATTTGATACCCCACACTAGTATATTTGCAGATTTTCTGTTTTCCTTCCCCATTATCACCCTAAAAAAAAAACGAAATTGAAATCGCTCCACCCGTTCGGGAGCTATGATGTAACAGACAGACAGACAGACAGACTCTTTTTGTCGGGGGTTAAAAATACCGCTTTTCGCGGGATAATACAATTATTGCAATCAAACCTCTATTTGAGTAAAATATATGGCGTGGACATAGCCGTTTCAAAAAGACAAAAGCTACTATTAACAGCAGGGAAATTAATTACGCGGGCGAGCAGCTTGTACAATAGATCGATTAGCGTCAGTCAGTCAGTCATTTAAACGCGAGGTATAGATTGTTCAACAAAACACAATGTCCCGACTACCTATTACAATATTTAAACTAAAGTAGTTACAATGGCCTAGAAATGTTACCTTCAGATCTGAATAAGTACATTTATCACTTATCTATCACGTGGCGCGGTTCACCTTGCATCTAACAACTACCTACCGCGCTTGCCTAACAACCTTGCGTCTAGCCGCCATTTTGTTTTGTGGAGGCCGTCCGTGTCACGTGTATAGTACTTGGAGATGTTAATGTTGCAAGTTCGTGATGGAACTTGCTTCAGCCGCCTCCATGAATTTCTTTTATCAATTTGGCCTTTGGACATCCTCTGCTGGACACATTAAATAGGGATGCACTACAATTAAGTATCGATATTTTATTAAAAAATATCGATAAAGATGTAAATATTTGTTAAATTAAAATAAAATCGATATTTCGATACATCGTTTATTTATCATTAGCCTGTTGGGACATCACTGCTGGGCACATAAAATAGGGATGCACTGCAATAATGTATTGATGTTGATATTTTATTTTAAAATTATCGATATATCGATACAATGTTTTTTTTTATTCTTCTCCTGTTGGTACATTACTCCGGAACACATAAAATAGGGATGCACTGGAATAAAGTATTGATGTTAGAATTTTATTTTAAAACTAGTGGGCCGCCCCTGCGTCGCACGGGGATAAAATTATCCCGGAAATTCTTCGAATTTTTCTTGCCGTAAAAATCATCCTTGAACTCCAACAAACATTTAAAAAAAAGTTGAGTTATGCGCTTAGCAACACATTTTGCGATTCATTTTTATATATAAGATTAATGTTTAAAATGAAAAAAGTTGTAGTGACATAACTACAATAGTTGGACATAATATGCTACCGGGGGATTTTTTTGTAGACATTATGATGTTCTTCGATATTGTTGTACATTATTTTGTTCTATCGCTAATAGTTTCGGCAGCGCATCCGACGAAAGACATTTAAAGACTCATTTTTCTACACCTTCGGTTACATTGTTCAAATTTTACCAAGGATCCCTAATTTTTTACCAAAATGAAATGTAGCCTATGTCAAATTGGAAGAATGTAGCATTCTATTGGTGAAAGAATTTTTTAAATCGGCCCAGTACTTTTTGAGCCTATTCATTACAAACATACAAAAATAGGTACAAATCTTTCCTCTTTATAATATTAGTGCAGATTTCGATTTAGGTATGAGACGGTTGTGTCCCTTTCTAGGCAAAGTCGTTAACTGAAGATTAAAACTAGTAAGTAGCAGTCTGAGTTTCTAAAATAGCACTAATTTAAGCCTTAGTGGTTTTTTGTTGTTGTATTATTTGTTTAAGTAAACATGTTTTTTTGTAAAGGTTAAAACTTAACTCAAAGTTAGTCAAAAACGAATGGAAAGAAGCATACTTGGTTTCGTCGTAGTGATCCTCGAACACATTATATAATAGGAAAACAAACTAATTCAGAAGCTTGTGTTTTTAGTGTTTTTTAGAGATAGAATCTGACGAAATGCAGTCCTGATTAAAATTAATTTAATTAATTAATTAATTTTTTAATTAGGTGGTGTATTTAGCTTGTCGCGTTTTCTTTCTTTATTGGGTCAAATTGATGAATTGAATTTTCACCAACTTCCTGTCAACCGATCGATCTGACATTTCGTATACGTCTTTGGTGGTAACAATACAAATATTTAACCCCCGACACAAAAAGAGGGGTGTTGTAAGTTTGGCATGTCTGTCTGTCTATCTGCCTGTCATCATAGCGCTCGGAACGGATTTTCTTTTTTAATTTTTTTTTGTATGAAAGGTGAGTTTTGCGCGGGTATAGAGCATGCTTTCCTTTGTTTTTAACCGACTTCAAAAAAAAAGGAGGTTTCTCAATTCGACCGTATATTTTTTTTTTTTTTTATGTATGTCCGCGGATAACTTTGTCGTTTATGAACCGATTTTGATTATTCATTTTTTGTTGGAAAGGGAGTATCCCAAGGGTGGTCCCATGGTAAGGAAACCTGGATCTGGTGGTGGAATCCTGAAGAAATTGAGGGAAACTCTTGAAAAAATTGTCTTTCCGACTTGTGTGTTCCTTAAAATTATTCAATATAATTAATTTTAAAGCCCTTTTATTAATGAGGGTCTGGTGTTGATCTGATGATGGAGGGAAAGGCGGCCGAGGGAACTCTTCAACGATTTACAGCAAGTACTTTGTGTTTGGGCTTGATTAACTTATATATTACTGAGACCGTTCATCTAAATGGGTTTTGACTGATATTAGGGGTCTGATGATGAAAATGAAGGACAGTCAAAGGAACTCTATAAGGTATATTTTAGTAGAGTAATCTAATCACTAAAAAACGTGAAATAAAACTTTTTTGTCAAAAATTAAACCAACTTCAAAACTGAAAAGTAAAAAATAAATTAACTTTACAAATCATTTCGACATTATAAGTGATAATTAAAAGAAACATAAACAATTAAATAATTAAGTATTTAATAATTTTGAGGTCGGTGCCAAGTAAATACTACAATAAACTTAATGCAACAAATAGGTACATTTTTACCTACACTATACACAATATCAATAGATATGTCAAAATAACATACTAAATAACAGCATTTAGGACCCAAATAGAAATGCGTACCTATATCCGCGAATGGACCGATATTTAGAGTTAATTTCCCACAATACCTTATGGCTTGAGTTGTGAAAAAGATAAACAAAAAATAACAATAACTAGATATAATATAGGTACCTATACCTATATTATATATAGTTATTGTTTTACTTGGCACCGACTTCAAAATTATTAAATACTTAATTATTTAATTGTTTATGTTTCTTTTCATTATCACTTATAATGTCGAAATGATTTGTAAAGTTAATTTATTTTTTACTTTTCAGTTTTGAAGTTGGTTTAATTTTTGACAAAAAAGTTTTATTTAGTTCTTAGATATGTTTGATAAAATTGGTTGACCCGTTTAAAAGTTATGAGGGGTAAGAAAAACCGGATATCTGCAATTAAACTCGAGTAGGGTCTTAAATGGAAGCGTATCACGTGCGCCTTACCAAATAGTATGACATTCACGGGAACTAAAGATCTGCACTCGGGGGTTTTGATATTATTTTCAATGATGTTATTGTTATTACAAGATGGCCGAGTTTGCCAACACAGCAGCTAGTACAATAATCATGATTGTTAGTGTTGGGTATTTGTAGGTATTAGCAGATAACTTGTCATTGGTCTACCCGCGGTATGTGAATAAACCAGTCAGTTTCGATCCGCAACTTGTGTTTCCTTTAAATATCTCACTGGCGACGATTTAATGGTTTTACGAGTATTTTCATAATGCCGTACGGTAAAATTGATTGTTTTGATTTGTCTTCGCGAAAATGGACGAAATACGTGAATAGAGTGAAACAGTTTATGCAGTTAAATGAAATTAAAGAAGCATTGCATGTGGCCACGTTGATAACGGTAGTTGGTGAACCGACGTATGATTTGATGTGCGACTTATGTGCTCCCGACGCACCCGAGAACAAGGACTTCGATGAACTGGTCACCATCGTCCAACAGCATTTGGAACCCAGGCGATCGGACATCGCGGAGCGACATATTTTTCGTTTGCGACGTCAGGCACCCGGCGAGGAGCTCAGTGCGTACTTACAAAGCCTAAAGCACCTCGCGTCCACCTGCAATTTTGGCGATAAACTGGAGGAAAACCTAAGAGACCAGTTTGTATCGGCCCTGGCGAGTGATGAAATGCGTAGTCGTCTATTCGCGGAGAAGGACCTGGATTACAAGCGAGCGGTGGAACTGGCCCTGGCACTGGAGGCGGCGGAGAGGCACGCGGAGACGAGCGGCTCGGCGGGCGCGGCAGGCGCGCGCGAGCCTGCGGTGCTCCGCCTCGGTGCGGCGGCTGCGGCGCGGCAGGCGCGCGGCCCGGGCGGCGCCGGCGAGGGCAGCGGGCCCATGGAGAAATGCTGGCGGTGCGGTCGCCAGCACGCTCCCGATAAGTGTCGCTATAGGCGTTATAATTGTGATGAGTGCGGGGCGAGGGGCCATCTCAAAATTATGTGTAAAAATCCTCGTGTAGGTAGGAGTGAGCGTTCTGTGGGAAAAACGTTTCGGAAGAACCAGTTCTACATCGAGTCGGACTCGAGCACCGGGGACAGCGACTTCTTCAACATTGTTGTGGATGGAGAGGACGATAAACCGTATGTAGTTCCTGTTCTTGTAAATAAAATTCCGATGGAGTTTGAAGTCGACACGGGTAGTAAGATTTCTGCGATTAACGAAGAGGACTTTAAGAAGTATTTCCATAACTGTAAGCTATTGTCGTGTAATATGAAATTCAAGGGTTATACGGGGGGTCAGATTTTACCTATAGGGTTCATTAATGTATCTGTTTGTTATACTGGCACCGGACGACGGCGCGAGGCACATAATCTGTGTTTGTTTGTTATTCCTAACGGGGGGCCTCCGCTTCTCGGCCGTGCTTGGTTACGCAGTTTAAAACTAAAATGCATTGAAATTAAAATAAATAACATTGAGTGCGAAATAGCGAAAACTCAAACCAGTAATATAATTTCTGAGTTACAGCGCGATTTTCCCGATGTTTTTGCTGACGGCCTAGGAACATGCAAGAAAATGTTTTCTTTTAAATTAGTAGATAATGAACCAATATTTCACAAAGCCCGGAATTTACCTTTAGCATTACGAGAACCCGTTGAGCAAGAACTTGAACGTTTAGTAAGAGAAGGAACCGTAATTAAAGTTGAGCATTCTGAATATGGTACGCCTATTGTTCCGGTTGTTAAGAAATGCGGAAGTATTAGAATCTGTGGTGATTATAAAGTAACAATAAATCCAAAAATTAAACGCGAGCCTTACCCACTACCGCGTATAGAAGAATTGTATGGATTATTGCGGGGGGCCCAGGTATTTACTAAGATAGACTTAGCCCATGCCTATGAACAAATATTATTATCCCCAGAATCTAGGCCGTGTACGACCATCAGTACTCACGTAGGTACTTTTCAGTACGTACGGACACCGTATGGTATATGTAGTGTTCCTGAAAATTTTCAAAAACTAATGGAGGAGGTACTTAGAGGTATTCCTATGACGGCTGTGTATTTTGATGACGCATGTATAGGGGGAACTTCGATAGAAGATAACATAAAAAATGTACGTGAAGTACTAAAAAGGCTGCAGACTGTGGGTTTGAGAGTAAAGCTACAAAAATGTGTTTTTTTTTAAACCTTCTGTCTGCTATGTCGGTCATATAATAGACAAAGATGGGTTGCATCCTGATAATAAAAAGGTCAATGCAATCGCTAATGCGCCGCGTCCCAACGACGTACACCAGCTTAAGGCATTTTTAGGTCTCGTTAATTATTATGGAAAATTCGTGCCCATGTTAAGTACAATGTTAAGCCCCCTATATAACTTATTAAAAGCAAAGGTTAGGTGGGAATGGAAACATGAGTGTGAACAGGCCTTTAAGAGCGTCAAGAAGATTATGTGTAACGAAAAATGTTTAGTTCATTACGATCCGGCGCTCCCACTGGTCCTCAGCGTGGACAGCAGCGCCTACGGGCTGGGCGCGGTGCTCGCCCACCGGTACCCCGGCGGCGCCGAGCGGCCCGTCTGCTACGCGTCGCGGACATTAAACAATGCAGAGAAGTCGTACAGTCAATTAGACAAGGAAGCGTTGGCAATTTTTTTTGGCGTAGTAAAGAATCATCAATATTTGTTCGGCCGTCGATTTATAATACGTACTGACCACAAACCTTTGTCATACATATTCGGGGATAAGGTAGGTATACCACAGACGGCAGCCAGCCGGCTTCAGAGATACGCAGCACGTTTAGCGGCTTATGACTTTTCTGTGGAGTGGGTAAGTTCGGCACAAAACGCAGCGGCTGATTGCTTATCCCGTTTACCGCTCGGGCTGGAGCCGGGCGCGCCCGCTCAGACGGCCGCGGAGACGTCGGCGCTCTACAGTACCGCCGCCGTGTCCTATTTATTATACATTGAGAACAATTTTCCCATTAGTCATAAAGACATAGCTGCTGCCACCAAAATTGATCCTATATTGCGTAGTATTTATAAAAATATAATGTTTGGGTGGCCTAGTTATACAACTGTGGAACAAGAGAAGGCTTATTTTAACAGGAAAGATAACTTACTGGTCGAACAGGGTTGTATTGTTTTTAACTATCGTATTGTAGTGCCTCCTAAATACAGACAATACGTATTACGTGAACTTCATGAAGGTCATCTCGGCGTAGTTAAAATGAAAAGCATAGCTCGTAACTACGTGTACTGGGGGGGGCTGGACGCAGACATAGAGGCTGAGTGCCGCGCGTGCGCCGCGTGCCTGCAGCAGCGCGACGCGCCGCCGCACGCGCCGCTGACGCCCTGGGCTTTCCCCTCGCGTCCTTGGCAACGTTTACATGCTGATTTCGCGGAATATAAGGGAAAACATTATTTTGTAGTTGTCGATGCTCACAGTAAATGGATAGAAGTATTTCAAATGAATAGTACGACTGCCGGGCGTGTAATAGAGAAGTTCAGAGAAATGTTTGCTCGTTTCGGCCTTCCATTACAGATAGTGACCGATAATGGACCACCATTCTCGTCGTACGAAATGAAGGAATATTTTAATAAAAATAATATACTGTACAGGTACACCCCAGCCAGCCCTTACCGACCTAAAGGCAATGGAGCGGCTGAAAACGCTGTTCGCACGGTTAAAAATTGTATTAAGAAAGCTTACGCTGAGGGGACAGACATAACTCGAGCAATAAATAAAATGCTTTTCCAATATAGAAATTGCGAACAAGCAACCACGAATGTAGCTCCAGCGGTGGCGCTCCTGGGGCGCAGGCTGCGCGGGCGCCTGGACGCGCTGCGGCCGGGGGGCGCGGGGGACGCGGCCGCGGCCGACAGGCCCAGCAGGTGGAGCGCGCGCGCGGCACGCCGAGAGACGTTAATGTCGGCGACACCGTCTATGTTCGAGGCTACGGTAGTAATAGAAGTAAATGGGAGGAAGGGCAGGTTAGAGAATGTGTAGGGCCTTCATCTTTTTCTGTAACAGTACCGTCAGCAAAGAACTTCGTCAAAAGACATGTTGATCAGATAATAAAACCTAAAATAAATAAGAAAAGATTTTCACTATCTTGCACTCATGAAACTAATGATGTAAACCTAGAAAAATCTAAAGAATGTCAAGAGCTTGCTGTTGCGACAATTCCTAAAGAATGTGTGGCAGGCCCGGGTGTCGACGACGAAACCAGCGCCGCCCCGGACTCGCCAGGGGACTGCGATGACGAGTTCGAGATGGCCAGCGGCTCGTCACCTGTGGTTACTCGCGATTACTGTTTGCGCCCTCGTCATAACAGACAGCTCACCTCTTATAAACAAGTGTAATTTAGAAGTTGTGAACCCTTCAGTTACCTTGCTTGTTTGTAGCTACTTACGTACTTAGGTATGTATTTAAATTTTAGTTTAAGTTTAGTTTGTGTGTTATACATATTTTTATAGTATACTCACTCGATATAGATATACAAATATAATAGATTAAGCTCACCTGTTATTGGACCTAAGTTAATATTAAGCAAGTTTGTACTTCATAATTTAGTTAAGGAGGTGTTGGGTATTTGTAGGTATTAGCAGATAACTTGTCATTGGTCTACCCGCGGTATGTGAATAAACCAGTCAGTTTCGATCCGCAACTTGTGTTTCCTTTAAATATCTCACTGTTAGAATGCGTCGAAACCATAATGTACATATATGTTACGCAAGCGCATATGGCCTTGTCTCTATGTTTAAACTGAGGCCATGACGGTTGTATGATGAAACAAACCTTGCTACGAAATTACCGATTTTAGAACGACAGTGTTTGTTCTCTTCACACAGTTTCCAGTTAAGGGCTTGTACCAATATTTATTTTAATTGGATTTTAGTTTGTTGACGTTTACAAATTGTCTCTTCTTTGACGAAATAAATAAATTAACTTTAGCACAGGTCTACGAAAGTAACCTGTGCTAATATGTCATATTTTAGATAGATATCAAATACTTTATTACACACCAAACAAAGAAACCATACAGTAAGAAAATAAAAAGTTAAACTGGAATGCGTAAAACAATTTCTTCCAGACAA
This sequence comes from Gymnoscelis rufifasciata, assembly GCA_929108375.1. Taxonomy (NCBI): domain Eukaryota; kingdom Metazoa; phylum Arthropoda; class Insecta; order Lepidoptera; family Geometridae; genus Gymnoscelis; species Gymnoscelis rufifasciata. Next base: position 5,731,625 of record OV815332.1, on the reverse strand, counting down.
CCGTGGATGGCGAGAAAAAATAATGCTCACTGTTACCTATTGCTGATATTTTAATTTTATGTTTTTTTTTATGATTCTGTGGTGTCCCACTGTAGGGCAAAGCCCTAGGACCCTGTAGGGCCCTTTCTTCCTTCCCGACGTCCCTGTCACCTGTTAAAGTTGTCCAATCCCTAAGGTGGGCGTAAAGAAATTTATGTTAATGTATTTAAAAAAAAGGGGTGTTATAAGTTTGACGTTTCTGTCTGTCTGTTACATCATAGCTCCCGAACGGATGGAGCGATTTCAAATTTAGTTTTTTTTTTGTATGAAAGTTTAGTTTGGCCCAGTTGTTCTTAGACATGTTTCATGAAAATCGGTTGAGCCGTTTAAAAGTTATGGGGGTGAGAGTGGGGAAGGAAAACAGAAAATCTGCAAATATACTAGTTTGGGGTATCAAATGAAAGCGCATCGCGTCCACATTATGTTGTTTTACATTTAAGAAAATGAAGGCATTTGAATTGGGGGTTTTTCTTCAATTTTAAATTTAGATTTATGTAATTTTTAATATTTTTAATAATTTTTCAATACCTAATTATTAATGATAAAATGTAAATATAGGGTTGTTTCAGTTCTGTTTCTTGTAATTGGACTTTGCGCTTGAAGCGACAATTTGCCAGTGTCCAGTTAAATAAAATTATAAAGTGAAAAAAATGTTACTCAGTTGAACGCCATTTTGCAATCACTCAATGCCTTATAATAATAATAATATAATTCATTTATTCAGATAACAGGGATATGGTATTATGTTATAATAATGAAAATACTGACAGTTTTGTAATTAAAACTTCGCATACTAACTGGTGAAACATGTTGAAACTGTATTAAATAATATATTCCATGCGTACAATGGAAGACGTGAGTTCGAATCCCGCAATTCGCTAGTAAGCTACGTTACTTCGTCTTAATTTCTTCTACAAAAGTTTAGAATATCAGTTTTAACCTATAAATGGGGTGTATCACTTTGTAAAAACATAAAAGCTGTATTCAATAACTAATAAAATTCTATTTTTTTTAATTTTTATGTTAATTAGCTAGCTAGCTAGCTAGACGAAGATTGATACACAATAAATAAATCTAAATTTACAATTTAAGAAAAAACCCCGATTCTAATGCCCTAATTGCCTTAAAAGTAAAACACTAATATTTTGTAATGTGCACGCGATGCGCTTTCATTTGATACCCCAGCGAGTATATTTGCAGATTTTCGGTTTTCCTTCCCCACTCTCATCCCCATAACTTTTAAAGAGCACAACCGATTTTCATGAAACATGTCTAAGAGCACTCTTGCCAAACAAACCTTTCATACAAAAAAAAACCTAAATGGAAATGGCTCCATCGGTGCGGGAGCTATGATGTCCCAGACAGACAGACAGACAGACAGACACGTCAAACTTATATGTACTTATAACACCCCTTATTTTTGGGCGGGAGTTAAAAAGCAGAAACAACCTGCCTAGCACAGGAATCGATCTATTAGAAACTAATCCCACCTCACCCTATTAACGTTCCCTCTGCTGGGACACAGGGACGATAGGATGATATTTCTAGGCGAGAGAGATTAGGCTTTAAGTCACCCAGTGCTGGTTGGTAAATGTCACATGTCCTTCCATTTTTTTGTAGTGAAACTTCTTTAGAATCGTTGTGATTTGAAATCGGATGCAACGGAAATGGAAATAAGATTGGCTTACCTGTCGGGTAAGCCAATCTTCAACGCTAACAAGGTTAAGCAACTTTGCGCGAAGCCAGTACTTGGATGGGTGACCGCCCGAACAAAATCTTTTTGCATAGTATTTTTTTTTTTGTTTTTTTTTTGTTCTTCTCATTCTTTTTGTCGATTTACGGAAGTTTCACTTCTATCGTGTGTGAATCGCACACACTTTTTTTTATTTAGTTTTCGGTAAATGCCGGTTTCCTCACGATGTTTGCCTTCACCGTTAAAGCACGTGTTTAAAGCGCACATAAATTTCTCAACAAGAAAAATCCAGAGATGCTTGGCGGGGTTTGAACCCATTCGGAATGAAAGTCGAGTGTCCTCCCATTTAGCCAACACGGCTTTTTCTAAATAAGAAACTAATGACATCCTACTACTATTATAAAGGCGAAAGTTTGTAAGTATGGATGTATGGATGTTTGTTACTCTTTCACGCGAAAACTACTGAACCGATTTAAATGAAATTTGGTACACAGAATCTCTAGAGCCTGAAAAATAACATAGGCTACTTTTTACCGCGGGAAAACGTCATTCCGCGTGAAAATCCATTATAACGCGGGTAACACCGCGGGGCACAGCTAGTACGTAAATAAATAAATACTTCCGGACAATCAACACAACAACATTTAGCCCCGTGGCTATTCTAAGCATTAATTTTGTGGTTAATTTATTTCATAAGTATAAATATATTAATTAGTGTAATTGATTTGTAAGTCGTGCTAATTAATTGAATAAATAAATAAATAAGCATATAATAAGCAAGCTAAAAACACGTCAAAGAAAAGGCTTTTATTTTACTCGAAAAAGAAATACTCGTATTATTCAGTGCTAGAAGCCATTTATTACCATTCTTCTGAAGATTTATAAATAACTCAAGATCAGACAGATCTAGACAGACTGACACGTCAAATTTATAACACCCCTCTTTGTTGGTGGGAGGTTAAAAATAAACTTCATCGTGTCAAGCCTTCTGGACGAGGAGCTGAAAACCTTTCGTTGATTGATGGTAGACGATATAGAGGCAGTAACAATGTCTAAGTAGTTTTAACGACGAGATTTAAATTTGATCAGTACACCTCCCCTATGCCTGGAAATTTGCGATGGGAATAATCATGGGTCTGCTCGTTATTGTAGACAACATATACCAAAGCTGGGGGTGGCATGCGCGCGCAGGAAGCTTACAAGGGGAATTAAACAGAACCAATGTTACTCAGACAGTACCTGTCCGAAAATGAAGTTATTTGTGCGAAGTATATTGAGGAAGCACATGTCGAATAACACTACTTTTTATATGATAGCTTTTATTTGACCACTATCTCACCTGATGTAAAGTGGTCTGAGATAAGGCACGAAGACCTAGAGGTCATCTACCTTCTTCGGACCACATAACAATTAATTAATTAATTTAGTTTTATATTTTTCGCATCGTAAGTTTTCAGGAACTTACGATGCGAATTTCTGCGATACGATTTTGTGCGGCAAACCGTTTGGTAGAACGACCATACCTTCAAGTAAGTCAGCCATACTGGACGTGTTAAAGCCTAAGATGGATCGCAAAAAGATTATTGCACTGCTGTTATTGTTAAATAGATATAAAAGAAAAGAAGATTCTGGGTTCATCCATTTATTACGACTATGAACTCTGATGGGAACTATTTTACTCAAAAGTACTATGCGTTGAGAACTGAAGAAGATACATTTATTGATTATTTTAGAATGAGCATATCTTCATTTGAAGAGCTTTTGTGTTTATTATCACCATGCCTTCAAAAACGATCGTACAAGGGAAGAATTCCTGTTATGCGTTTGGAAATTACAATTAATTGTAAAAGTAAATAAATTAAATTACAATTTATTGTCACCAAGGATGACGTAATATCGCAGGAATGTGCGATGCGAAGCATATCGCAAATTCTCGCGGTGCGTTCGTGCGAATTCGCAGATATGTATTTGCGATGCGATGCGAATTCGCGGTTTTGTGTGGGAGCCCTTAGTCACAAGAATAGGCTTTTTAACTTATTTTGGAATACCAATTTAATTTATTCCATAATACATTATAAACATACAACATAAATATTTCGGTAACAAAACACATTATATAAAATAAAATTATTTATGGCGCGCGTGTGACGTCACATGTCGGAATCTGCTATAGCAGGTGTAGGACACATCTGGGGGCACGGCAGTGCCCCCACCAAGTCGAGCAAAAAAGCGGCACGGCCGTACCATCCTTTTCTCGAAGCAATTCAGGCCATTTTCGACCCCCTGTAACTTCGTTGGGGATAAAACTAGAAGACTGAAATTTTCAGTAACCATGCAGGATTGTAAAGACACGTTATATTTCAAATTTCATTCAATTTGAACCAGTATTTTAAGAATTATAACGGGTCAAATTTCGTTATTTTGTCACTCACTCACTGACTGACTGACTCACCGATCATCAAAATTCTAAGGCACTTCTAGCAGACCTAGAAGCTTCAAATTTGGAATATAAGTAGTGTTTGGTGTATGAATCAAGGAAAAACTAAAAAATCTAGAAAAAAACCGGTATAGAGGGCGCTTTCGTACCTTTTCTCGAAGCAATTCAGGCCATTTTCGACCCCCTGTAACTTCGTTGTGGATAAAACTAGAAGACTGAAATTTTCAGTAACCATGCAGGCATTGTAAAAACACGGTATATTTCAAATTTCATTCAATTTGAACCAGTATTTTAAGAATTATAACGGGTAAAATTTCTTAATTTTGTCACTCATTGACTCACCGATCATCAAAATTCTAAGGCACTTCTAGCAGACCTAGAAGCTTCAAATTTGGAATATAAGTAGTGTTTGGTGTATGAATCAAGGAAAAACTAAAAAATCTAGAAAATACCGGTATGGAGGGCGCTGTCGCAACGCCACGTATATACGAAATATGTACTAAAGTAATAACAATGCGAAATATAAATAAATCCAATCTAGACCGGCAAAAAGAAAATTATATGGACATATGTACAATAAGTAGAAGGTACCGAAAAGGAAAAAAGTAGAACTGTCTACAAAATACAAAAAGAAATGAGATCCCATCAAAAACAATACTTGTCAAAAAAACCAAGTCGCGCAACTCAGTTGTTCTGCGGTAAAAAGTTGTGAGATCCAAGTAAATCCAAGTCTTCAAATTTCGTCTCAAAATTATTTAATATTTATATAAATATATTGAGACTTGGCCATCAATAATTAACACTTACACAAAAATTATGAATTTACACGTGTTTTCAGGCGATTGAATTAACACGTGTTTTCAGGCGATGGCCAAGTCTTAATATATTTATATAAAACATTAAATAATTTTGAGACGAAATTTGAAGACTTGGATTTACTTGGATCTCACAACTTTTTACCGCAGAACAACTGAGTTGCGCGACTTGGTTTTTTTGACAAGTATTGTTTTTGATGGGATTACTATTTTGTACTACTCAGCTACGTCACAGTCCGGCATACCAACGCCATTTTGAAAAGTAGCGTTTTGAGTCACGTGATCAAAGACTATTACTATTTTCCTTAAAGCCATGTTGGCTAAGTGTGAGGACACTCGACTTTCATTCCGAAGGTCGTGGGTTCAAACCCCGCCACGCACCTCTGGATTTTTCTTCTTGAGAAATTTATGTGCGTTATAAACACGTGCTTTAACGGTGAAGGCAAACATCGTGAGGGAACCGGCATGTTCTGAGAACTTTATAAAAGTTTGAAGGACATGTGACATTCACCAACCCGCACTTGGTCAGCGTGGTGAATTAAGGCCTAATCTCTCTCGCCAAGAGAGAAGTCCCTGTGTCCCAGCAGTGGGAACGTTAATAGGGTGATGATGATGAATGACTATATTAATAATTATATCTTATGAAAGTCGCCTATATTTTTAAATAGTTAGTAAAATTAAGTCATATATCCGTACCTAAACCTTCACTCGACATTACAAAGTGCAAAAGAATTTCGACCTATCACGTAATTGACGCGTTGGTTTAATTGGTAGCACGTCGGGCCGGGACGCTTTTCCAAAGATGCAGGGTCGAAAAAATAAAAAAAAATTGTGTACTTAAGTGTTTTTTTTTATACCACAATGGTGGCAGACAAGCATGCGGCCCACCTGATGGAAAGTAGCTACCGCAGCCAGTAAATGCTTCAATATACCCTTTTTGAAATAACCCATACTTTTCCCCTTGGACTATCCAAGGGGAAAACCTCGGGAGGGAGATCATTCCACTACCCGAGTGTTCGCGTAACGTTAACAGGTTTAACACTTATTAAATATCATTAAGACTGTGTTAGTTATTTCGGTTATAATAAAATATTTACTATAAATCTAGTAACAATTTGTTTCATATTTTAATGTCAGTCAACTACCCTATACCTTTTTGGGACACTTGCTGTGTGTTTGTATGTTATTTTTTTTACTATGTTTAATGTGTCCTAAATAAAATGTGTTTTCTTTCTTTCTTTCTTTCTATCCTATTGTGGCGATATAATATAAATCCAACGTTTCGCACAGTGTCTGACAGGAATGAAGACTCCAGCTTCCCTGACGACGGTTTCTTCTTCAATGAGAACAGAATGACGGGTAATATTGTACAATTTACGTGAAAAATAAACGAATAACTTTCCAAAATGATTTAAGAAGTGCCTTCTCTCTTGGCGAAAGAGATTAGGCCTTAATTCCGTCTGCGGAAAATTCGTCGAAAACAATTCGCCGAGAACAATTCGCCGAAAAAACAATTCCAGTCCGTAAAAATATTGCGATTCGGCGAATTGTGATTCGGTGAATTGTGTTTTCGGCGAATTGTTTTCGACGAATTTTCCGCAAATCCTTAATTCACCACGCTGGCCAAGTGCGGGTTGGAGTTATGTCACTTGTCCTTCAAACTCTTTAAAGTTCCCAGAACATACTATTGTATAATAATCTTAACACCTTTAGAGGCTGCTAGAGATGGATCAAGGGTCAGATTCAGATGGCAGTACTGCTTTTTTTTTTTTTTGATAAGCTTTCATTTGACCACAATCTCACCTGATGTAAAGTGACGATGTGGTCTAAGATGGAGCATGAAGGCCTAGAAAATGGCTTCTCCGGACCACATTACGAAACACGAAAAAATCGCTTCACGCACTGGCCCAGCCCGGAGGGGCCCGGAGGGGACTCCTGGATACTTTTTCAGTATGTTCCTCTCTGCAGCCCTGACATAAATATTCTCCGAGTTGTCGCTTTACCTCTTTTCCGCTGTTTCCGCCACTCATGTTAAATTTTCGGTTCAACAATTTTTTGATTGAAATTATTAAATTATTATTTTATTCATCATCATCACCCTATTAACGTTCCCACTGCTGGGACACAGGGACTTCTCTCTTGACGAGAGAGATTAGGCCTTAATTCACCACGCTGGCCAAGTGCGGGTTGGTGAATGTCACATGCCCTTCAAACTCTTTTAAAGTTCTCAGAACATGCCGGTTTCCTCACGATGTTTGCCTTCACCGTTAAAGCACGTGTTTTAAAGCGCACATAAATTTCTCAAGAAGAAAAATCCAGAGGTGCGTGGCGGGGTTTGCACCCACGACCTTCGGAATGAAAGTCGAGTGTCCTCCCACTTTAGCCAACACGGCTTTTTTCATTAATTATTTTATTAATTAATGCTTAAACAAGCTCATTAAACTTTAGAAAGAATTTTAATTCTATTAATTTATACTAAAAATAATATATCTTTATATATATAATTCTTCTGTGAGTGTGTATGTCACTGAACTTCTCTCAAACGACTGGACCGATTTTGATGAATTTTTTTGTGTGTGCTCAAGGGGATCTGGGAATGGTTTAGATTCACAATACGGTCAACTGGATATTGTTTTTTGAGACGTGGGACAGGACAACGTCTGTCGGGTCGACTAGTTATATATATATGACATTGTAATTACAGCTGCGACCGCTCTAAAAAGTCTATAAATTAATTATACGTTATTCTTCGATTAATTTTTTTGATTGCTTACTTATTAAATAAAAAAAAAACGAAACAGTGTCACCATTAATCTAATTTTTAGTAAGTATGAAAAAAATATACTATGATTTAAAACGGGTAACATACCATGATTTGACGGTTTTTGAGTCTTCCGATATTTCGACGCTGTTGCAAGCGCCATGATCACGGAAACAACTGAATTGTCATTGTCTTTGCGATTTGGGCAGACGGTTATTCGCAAACGAACCGGTCTACCCTCTTTCTGAGTCTTTTATTGCGAGGTTGACACTCACTAGTGCTACTACCACTTGTTTCATTCTCGAACGCAACTCGATCACGACACACTACACTGACCGTGTCTTGGCGAATAACCGGTGTTACATACACGGCACTATATACCTAGATTGGTTCGGGAGGCTATTGAAATTACTAAATATAGGAACTTCAATCGTGAAGATGGCTTCCAATTGTCAGGAGCATGGAATCCTGTAGTGCGGTTATGCAAAACTCAAACGTATGTAACACCGGTTATTCGCCAAGACACGGTCAGTGTAGTTTGTCGTGATCGAGTTGCGTTCGAGAATGAAACAAGTGGTAGTAGCACTAGTGAGTGTCAACCTCGCAATAAAAGACTCAGAAAGAGGGTAGACCGGTTCGTTTGTGAATAACCGTCTGCCCAAATCGCAAAGACAATGACAATTCAGTTGTTTCCGTGATCATGGCGCTTGCAACAGCGTCGAAATATCGGAAAACTCAAAAACCGTCAAATCATGGTATGTTACCCGTTTTAAATCATAGTATTGTTAAAAACCATGATAATTTAAAAAGTTATGAAAAAAATATTTTTAATTTTGGCTTTTGAGTCAAATTACACGAAACCCCCGGCGAACGGGTCCATTTCATAAATATCTCATACATTAGTGTAATATAACTCGAAACTATGGAAAAAAAAACAACAATTTGATTTCGAATCACAGCCATTTCACCAACTGGACGAGTAGACAGACGGATTCATACAATGTGACTAACCCTTACATCCAAACTTGACCAAATAGACCCCAACCGGTTACATAAAAGGGGGCTGCAACTGTCCATACTCTATTCCCATTCTTATTGAACCCATGAATAGGATATACATTTGCCTGTAGCGAGGACAGACGCTGAAAACTGGTCAGCGCAGACGGAGGGTTGGTCTGAATAGCTTTACAAATGTAATTATTCGCGACTGCGGAATGGAATAATAATAACAACTCGTCTGCGTATAATCTTAATATATATAAATCTCGTGTTACAATGTTTGTCCTCAATGGACTCCTAAACCACTTAACCGATTATAATAAAATTCGCACACCATGTGCAGTTCGATCCAACTTGAGAGATAGGATGGTTTTTACGGCGAGAAAAATTCGAATAATTTCCGGGAAAATTTAATACCCGTGCGACGCCGGGGCGGGCCGCTAGTATTGACTAAAACTTGCTACTATGCGTCGGATTCTGTTTGCTTCGTATGCCAATTTAAAACTACCCCCAAAAAAACAATAGTGGTAACTGAATGGAATTAAATTCCAGACGTTTCCAATGGCTGCTACTATTCGCCGGAGTAGCAGGAATGTGTTTGTAGGTGTCACACAAACTCACTTGTACTTACTTGGATCAAGAGTTCATGGATTAGATTCCAATACATCAGTCGTACAGTACATTTTAACTGAATGGAACTAAATAAATAAAGAATTATAAAACAACTAGCGGCCTGCCCCGGCGTCGCACGGGTATAAAATTTTCCCGGAAATTATTCGAATTTTTCTCGCCGTAAAAACCATCCTATCTCTCAAGTTGGATCGAACTGCACATGGTGTGCGAATTTTATTATAATCGGTTAAGTGGTTTTTAAGAGTCCATTGAGGACAAACATTGTGACACGAGATTTATATACTTATATTAAGATTAGTGATTTATAGTGAATTATAGGCATTTGTTCATATAATTAAGGATAATATTGTAGTTATTTATAATAAATCGTAATTGAAACAAAGAAAATGAAAATGTATTTATTACTACCAAAAGATACAACCATTTCTTAAAAAAACTTAAATATACTACAAATACATCTGACCGTAGAACAGTTTAACATCTATTAAAGAAAATATCTGACAGTTTCCTCACTAGGCTAAGCCTGTATCGAGGAAAGAGGAATTATTTTTTAATAAGTGATAAACCTCACTTTTTTGGTTCATCATATTTTATTTTTTTAAGCGGAAAAAGATTAAGACACATTGTTAACCTTCGCAGATAGGATTCGAATCTGTATCTCCGGGAAAGCGCCCCGACGTGCTACCGATTACACCAACGCGTCAATAACGTGATATATCGTAATTCTTGTGCACTTGTAATATCATGAAGCCCTGACTAATAACTAAGTTTTATTATAAACTAGCGGCCCGCCCCGGCGTCGCACGGGTAAAAAAACCTCCCGGCAATTTTTCCTTATTTGCTCACCGTTTAGACCTAGCCTGGACTACGACAAACATTTTAAAACCAAAATCAGCTCAATCGTCCCAGCCGTTCTCGAGTTTTAATCAGACTAATGAACAACAATTCATTTTTATTTATATAGATTAAATGAACTGCATCTGTCCCGAATGTTTGATAATAATTAATGTTTAACCCCCGACAAAAAAAGAGGGGTGTTATAAGTTTGACTGTGTGTCTGTCTGTCAGTCTGGGACATCATAGCTCCCGAACGGATGAATTGATTTAAATTTAGTTTTTTTTGTATGAAAAGTGAGTTTGGCGCGGGTGTTCTTAGATATGTGTCATGAAAATCGGTTGAGCCGTTTAAAAGTTATAGGGGTGAGAGTGGGGAAGGAAAACCGAAAATCTGCAATTATACTCGAGTGGGGTATCAAATGAAAGCGCATCGCGTGCACATTACACAATATTAGATAGTGTTTTTTTACTTTTAGGGAAATTAAATAATTGAATTTGGGGGTTTTTCTTAAATTTTTTAATTTAGATTTATGTAAACTTAACTTAAATAAAGACTTTTTGTATATATTTATTTATTTTTATCCATTGACACGTATTAATGATATTAATTATATTGCTTAGTTATCTTAGACAAACATTTTTTTATTGTAAATGTTAAACTTATAATAGTTACCCTATAAATAAGAACTCCAAAATTGTAATAACTGATAAAGCTGTGTTGTTCTATTCGCTTCTCAACTCAGTATAAAACATTGAAGCGAACTGTCAAGACAATGTTATTTCCTTGATATTTGTTATTTAAGCAATTTAGTTTTATTAATTTTAAGTTGAACTGTCCATGTAGGCTATGTGCTTCTAAGGAAATAAACGTTTTGACTTTGACTTCTCGGCTTTTGTGAAATAAATCCGTAATCTAATCTAAACCAAGTTTAAATACACAGAGTAATATTTTAAAATAGAATTACAAAAAAAGATACTCGGACTCACTTTTTAGGCTAATAGTTTAACACTTATCAAAAGTCAAAGTCAAAACGATTATTTCCTTAGAAGCATACGGCATACAATGTACTGGCCGACTTAAATTTAATAAAACAATTTTTTTATAAAAGTAATAAATCTAATTTTGTACAAAAGTAAAAAAAAATGTTTTATTAATTTTAAGTTGATCTGTACATGTATATGTCCTATGTTTAGTAGTTTTTAAACAAAAGTTATCAAGACAATAACATTGTCTTGACAGTTCTCTGAAATTATAATATTGAGTTGAGAAGCCAATCATTAAGTCTTAACATTATCCTAACATTGTCTTGACAGTTCGCTGATTTTTTTTTTATACTGAGTTGAGAAGCGAATCATTACGTCCGAGTAATAAGTTTTAAATAAATAAATAAATAAATATTTCCGGACAATCCACACAACAACACCTAGCCCCGTGGTAAGCTCTTAGCTTGTGTTACGGGTACTAGACATCTGATATACTTAATATAATAGACATACATACATAGATATTTTTTTATTATACATATTAAATACCCAGACCAAGGAGAAAGTGTTTGCAGAACATACAAACACTTGACCCTCGGCGGGAATCGAACCCGCTACCTCTCCCTTTTATTTTCCAATTTCTCATTTCACGGGTACAGAATAACCTCTGCATCCCGCAAAGCCGTGCTCTGCTCACAATATGCAACCCCTCGACCCCGATCGATAGCGGCGCGATGCCTGCAGCGCATCGGGGTCACCCTCTCCCCCTTACACCCCCTGACACCCCCTAACACCCTAACCCCCTGTGGGGGTGAATGGGGGTATACCACTGGCACAGTTGGTACCACGCCTCGCTTTGGGCGTGTCTTGCATCGGCTATACGTATATGGTTTGGCATGACTGCCTCTGTGGCGAAGTGTAGGTCTGATTGCAAGGGTACCCAAGCGAGCTCGATTGCCGTCGATGGATCGGAGTTTTTGTGCACTTTTTCCTTGGTCCCAATGCTTTCTATAAATAAATAAATATCTCCGGACTACTCACACAGCATCACCTAACCCCAAACTAAGCAGAGCTTGTACTATGGGTGTTAGGTGACTGATATACTACATAGATACATTTTCTTTTTGTAAATACATACATATGATACATAGAAAATACCCAGACCCGAAACCAGGAATTGATCGATCAAAATCGATCGATCGATCGATGATAGATCGTACAAAATCTGGTCCCCCGGCGGGAATCGAACCCGCAACCTCCTGCGCCTCAAGCGGACGTTCGCCCACCGAGCCACAGAGGTCGTCTATGTATAAGAACAAGAAGAGATTAAGGAAATATATTACCTGGCTGCGACTTAACTTTTTTGGGATTTTTTTACTGTCTATAAGCCTTATAAGGGAGAATGGTTTCCACGCAACTTTAAATGGCATAGATCCTAAACGATCAGTCGGATTGAAAAATGTTGAAAGAAAACTATCAATGATTTTTAAATACCTATTAAAGGATACCCCACACGACATATTTTGTTGACTTTTTTTTTACAAATTGGCGTCCAGTATTATTCGCCATGTTTAATTTTCACTTACGTCATGCTTTAGTGTCACTGCATGACTAAGAGAAAACGATTAACGTGTGAATCATAGAAATCAGCCCATGCGTTTGGTTTGTATAGTGGGGCAAAGGAACATACATACATAGACTGTTAAACACATTACCACTCCTTAGCGTTGCGTATTCGGGGCAATAGCTATCTTACCAAGGGGAAAGTGCTTGCAGAACATACAAAAACTTGACCCCTCGGCGGGAATCGAACCCGCTTCCTCTTGCGCCGCAAGCGGACATTCGCCCACCTCGCCACTGATGCAGTCAAAAATAATATAATTACAAAAGGCTTTGGACAAGACTAAGCAAGATACAAGATACAAAATCGTTTCGAAGACACGGAAGACCTACTGAGGATCCCTGTCAGATATATATTTTGTAATGTTCCAGCAATTATTAATAAATATTTTACTTACGCTTAGTTAAATTATGTACAAACACACCTTTACACACTTATACACAAAATACCTAATACACACACTCACAATACACACACACAAACACACACTATACACTCACCTACCATTGTTGCTCGGACTCTTATGAGCCCGATGTCCTCAATGATTAGGGCACTTCATTTAAATATTAACAATATATACACAAATAATAACATTAAATACACTCTATTCTATTCCAATATCTATATTATATTTATTTTATTGTAAATTTGTTGCATGTTAGTTTTTAAGATTTGTAAATCAATAATTTAATCATATAATTGTTAATACTTTTAATAAATTAATTATAATTATAATTTTATTAAGCCTGGAGGAGGGCGATGAAGAAACTCCGCAGTTGTAAAAGTTTTGTAACTTCATCGTACTACCATGTAACAATAACACTATCTTTGTACACTGATTAATAAATTACTTTTAACTTTTTTTTTTTAACTTTAAAATCATTTATGTCCATTGTTTGATTTCACAAATCCTAGAAACAAAATTTATGTTGCAGCATAATGAGGATAACACATAATGATTTTGGTAATTGTATTAAAAAAATAAAACAACCGACTTTTTTGTACTGTATACTGACTTCTGACTTTACAAGAACCACTGCGCCGAACCTTATGAAATTGAAATGAGACCAATTTGCGTGTGAGAACCAGCATCTGTTTTCTAAATAAATCTAAATTTAAAATTTAAGAAAAACCCCCGATTCCAATGCCTTAAAACTGATTTTCCAACTGAGGACACCAGCCTTGTTAAGAGACTGGGCAGCAGTGTCTGTTCGTAGCAGTTTAATAAAACTAAATTTAAAATTTAAGAAAAACCCCTGATTCCACTGCCTTAATTTCCTTAAAAGTATAATATAATATTCAGTAATGTGCACGTGATGCGCTTTCATTTGATACAACACTCGAGTATATTTGCAGGTTTTCGGTTTTCCTTCCACACTCTCACCCCCATTTTTAAACAGCACAACCGATTTTCATGAAACATGTCTAAGAATAATAGCCGTGTTGGCTAAGTGGGAGGACACTCGACTTTCATTCCGAAGGTCGTGGGTTCAAACCCCGCCACGCACCTCTGGATTTTTCTTCTTGAGAAATTTATGTGCGCTTTAAACACGTGCTTTAACGGTGAAGGCAAACATCGTGAGGAAACCGGCATGAGCACTTTAAAAGAGTTTGAAGGACATGTGACATTCACCAACCCGCACTTGGCCAGCGTGGTGAATTAAGGCCTAATCTCTCTCGTCAAGAGAGAAGTCCCTGTGTCCCAGCAGTGGGAACGTTAATAGGGTGATGATAATATAATAATAAATGTCTAAGAATACTCACGCCAAACTCACCTTTCATACAAAAAAAACTAAATTGAAATCGCTCCATCCGTTCGGGAGCTATGATGTCCCAGACAGACAGACACGTTAAACTTATAGCACCCCTTTTTTTTTGGTCGGGGTTAAATATATAAGCGAACTGTAAAGACAGTGTTGTTTCTTTGATTATTTTAAGTTTAGTTTTTATTTATATTAGCTTGAAGTTTACCTGTCCATGTATGCATATAAGTCCAAGGAAATGAACGTTTTGACTTTGACTTTGAATGTTTTGAATGAAGGGTTTTTTAATTTTAAATTTAGATTCTTGTAATTAAAAAAACAGTCCATCTTAAAGTGTTGTGCATATCCCCTACCTAGGAGTCTGCAATTATGTTGTCATGTTTCATTCGCTTAGTTCAAGAACCTCTCAGTTTGGCAAATTGACAGTACAATCTACGCATGCGTTGATCGATCCAACCCCTCTGATTATGTTAACCTACTTATAAGTCTCCACTGCGCATGTCCATATTGATTGGATGGATGCAACGTTGGGTTTACTGAAGATAGGTTTACTCCACACAAAGAACTTTGCGTTATATTCAATTCTTTGTCTATGCTGTAGAACACACAGGTAGATGAGATATATACATATAGGTAGAGAAGCAGATTCGCTTGTTAGGTTAGGCATGATAAGTAGCATTGTAAGTGAATATGAAAATAAATTAATAAATATTTCCGGACAATCCAAACAACAACATCTAGCCCGTGGTAAGCTCTAAGCTTGTGTAACGGGTACTAGACATCTGATATACTTAATTTAATACACATACACACATAGTTTTTTTTTTGTAAAATTAAACACATTTACTAAGGAGAAAGTGCTTGCAGAACATAAAAAATGTACCCTCGGCGGGAATCGAACCTACCTCTTGCGCCGTGAACGGGCCTTCGCCCACCACTGAGACAGTCAAAAGTAATAATTTTTTTTTGCCAAAAATTAAACCAACTTCAAAAGAGAAACTGAAAAGTACAAAATAAATTAACTTTACAAATCATTTTGACGTTATAAGTGACTAGCTGTGCCCCGCGGTGTTACCCGCGTTATAATGGATTTTCCCGCGGAATGACTTTTTCCCGCGGTAAAAAGTAGCCTATGTTATTTTTCAGGCTCTAGAGATTCTGTGTACCAAATTTCATTTAAATCGGTTCAGTAGTTTTTACGTGAAAGAGTAACAAACATCCATACATCCATACTTACAAACTTTCGCCTTTATAATAGTAGTAGGATAATTAATAGAAACCTATACAATTAAATAATTAAGTATTTAATAATTTTGAAGTCGGTGCCAAGTAAAACAATAACTAGATATAATATAGGTACCTAACATCAATCTTTTTCACAACTCAAGCCATAAGGTATTAGTAGGAAATTAACTCAAAATATCAGTCCATTCGCGGTATATCCGCGCACGCATTTCAATTTGGGTCCTGAATACTGTTAATTAGTATGTTATTTTGACATATCTATTGTGTATAGTGTAGGTAAAAATGTATTTGCATTAAGTTTTTTGTAGTATTTAATTGGCACCGACCTCAAAATTATTAAATACTTAATTATTTAATTGTTTATGTTTCTTTTAATTATCACTTTTAATGTCGAAATGATTTGTAAAGTTAATTTATTTTGTACTTTTCAGTTTCTCTTTAGAAGTTGGTTTAATTTTTGGCAAAAAAGTTTTATTTCACGATTTTTAGTGATTACTAAAATTAACCTTATAGAGTTTCTTTGACTGTCCTTCATTTTCATCATCAGACCCCTACTATCAGTCAAAACCCATTTAGATGAACGGTCTCAGTAATATAAGTGAATCAAGCCCAAACACAAAGTACTTGCTGTAAATCATTGAGGAGTTCCCTCGACCGCCTTTCCCTCCATCATCAGATCAACACCAGACCCTCATTTATAAAACGGCTTTAAAATTCATTATATTGAATAATATTAAGGAACACACAAGTCGGAAAGACAATATTTTCAAGAGTTTCCCTCAATTTCTTCAGGATTCCAGCACCAGATCCAGGTTTCCTTACAATGGGACCACCCTTAGGATTCTCCCTTTTCAACAAAAAAAGAATAATTAAAATCGGTTCATAACCGACAAAGTTATCCGCGGAAATAAATAAAAAAAATAAAAAAATACGGTCGAATTGAGAAACCTCCTTTTTTTGAAGTCGGTTAAAAAGTGGTTAAAGAAAAGAAAAGAAAGAAAACACATTTTATTTAGGACACATTAAACATAGTAAAAAATTACATACAAACACACAGATAGTGTGTCCCAAAAAGGCCCTCAACTCAGCATGTGTTTATTTGGCACGTGACAAAACAACACTGATCTTCCGTTGAAAGCCTTTCGATTTACAGTCACATACAATTTAAACAAATAACAATAAAACACGTGAAAACTAGCCAGATAGTTGATTTCATCAACAACAAAAAAAGTAAAAGTAATATTGATGGTTCTTATCGTATCTCCTAAACCAAATAAAATAGTTGATACCTTCTTCGATTTCATAATTTAAGAACTATGCACATAATTTTGCAATAAAGCTTGCTTAATCTTCTTATTCATCTTAATTCTTATGTCAAATCTACTACTTGGGAATATTTGAAGTCGTAAAGTAACCATGTTTGCGGCTAACCGCTGCCTATCGTATTATGGAAGTTTAATGGCTTGGTATCTAGCAATTAATTATCTAGACTATAACCATCTAACCCGAAATTATCAGAGCTTGTACATTAATTATGTTTAGTGTGTTAAAAGCGCATCGCGTGAACATTACAAAATAGTGTGACTCTTTACTTTTAACGGAACTAGAACGGGGTTAATTTAGATTTATAACTAAAGTAACACAATCTTAGAGCTTATCACGGGGCTAGTTGTTGCAGCGTGGGTTGTATATTATATTTATTTACTTATTTTCTTTGTATGCCTTTGAAGCAATATCGAGTATACACGCGCTCCCGTAAATGACCAAGGCAAATATGTTGTTTTGTACGATAGGCATGAAGAATACTCAAAAAATAGGAGTTCTATTAAGTCCGTCTCTTGGACACCAATTTTTGCTTTATCAATTTATTATGAAAGTTCCAAGATATAGAGCATTTAAGTTCTGGAGTATCACGCGAAACTGCAATGCAATGTATCGTCTGAATCATCCATTTGCAAGAAAAAGGAGATAATAGGTGTACATTTTTTCTTCTACCCTTTCAGGCTGCCACAATGTATTACCGAACAAATACTTGTTGTGTTTTCAAGTAAATGTTCTAATTGTAACACAATATTTCGGTGGTGGTTAGATTTGCTGTGTCAAAACGGTGCATTACGATTCCTTTGTCTGTATCCCAATGATAAAATATTTTTTGCAACTGCTATGCTTCGGAATCTAGGTAATATAACCTATCTGAAAGTAAATTACCATTTCATCTGTATTCAAGTTCTTTGCAACACTTTTTGCATCTCATCAGGTTGTAATATTATTTTTATATAATATATTTTTAGGTTTTATTTGTAACAGTAGGATATTGCTATTATTTATTATTTATTTCGCATGCCATGCATCACAGTCAGTTGTGCATTCACCAATCCAAGAAACCTCTCCAGCACTATTTACTTCCAACATCCACATATTTTTGCATCTAATCAGTATCGAAGCCTAAGTCGAACTCTTTTTTTACAACATCCAAATATTTTTGCATCTAATCAGTATCGAAACCTAGGTCGAACGCTTTCTTTCTTTCCAACATCCAAATATATTTGCATTTCATCAAGATCAAACCTAGATCCAACGGTTTTTCCTTCCACCATGCGAATATTTTTGCATCTCATCAGGATCGAACCAAGGTACTCCCGATCGTAAATCCACTATAGACGCCATCGCACCAGCGCGGCTCACCGATGCCCGTCGTATTTAGGTTAATACAATCAGGGAGGGGCGGATCGATACACGCCTGCGCAGTGGCGGGATCAAACTAGGACGGGCGCAATGCTGGTGTTCCGTGAATATAAACGTATTTACGTATATTTAGAGAATACTGCATGGATTTCGGAAATGGTTGGATAAGAATGGACATATTTATGGCACGTCTGGTTTGATTGACAATGCTTTTAGCATAGTTTACCTCTTCAAACCTCATTAACATTAAATTCACATCTTTATATTAGTTTTATTAGGTTTTAGGTAGATTCTCATCCACCTTTATAATTCGCACGGCAAAGATCTGGAATTCGCTCCCTGCTGCTGTATTTCCTAATTACTACAACCTGAGTGTCTTCAAGACAAGAGTGAATAGGTACCTTCTAGATCTTTGTGTTCCATCTTCGTCCACATCGACACTTTCCATCAGGTGAGATTGTGGACAAACATAGCTCTATCTTCCATAAAAAAAAATAGCAAAAAAAATAGTATAAATAGATATGAAACGGGTTATAAGACAGGATGAATAAAATTTGGCACAACAACTGTTTTCACGTGTTAAGCCCCTGTGTCCCAGCAGTGGGAACGTCAATAGGGTGTTGATGATGATGATGTTGATAACTGTTTTCCCAGTAGAGGATAAAAGCTACTTTTTGCCGCGGTAAAGTCATTTCGTTCATCATCATCATTTCAGCCGTAGGACGTCCACTGCTTGACATAGGCCTCCCTCAAAGACTTACAATAACTTCGGTCGGTAGCAGCCTGTAACAACCACGAGCCTAGTTGGTGGACGTCCCAGTCTGCGTTTGCTGATTGGTGGTCTCCGTTCGAGAACTTTCCGGCCCCAACCACAATAGCCATCTATAACTACGTGCTACCTGCCCATTGCCACTTTAGTGAGCTAATTCGATTTAAAGATAATTTAAAGAGATAAATATCTTAAATACACTTAAGATATTTATCTCTTTAAATTCTCTCTTTAATAAATAAATACGCAACATCTAACTCCGTGGTAAGACATCTGATATACCTACTTAATATAATAGGCATACAATATAGATATTTTTTATTATACATATTAAACACACAGACAATGGAGAAAGTGCTTGTAGAACATACAAACACTTGACCCCTCGGCGGGAAACGAACCCGCTACCTCTTACGCCGAAAGCGGACCTTCCCCCACCGCGCCACTGAGGCAGTCTAATATAATTTTAGTTGCCCAACTCCTTTGAAATTCAGGGAGGCATAATATTCACGTCTGTCGTGATGCTTATTTTCGTCTGCGAATTATTAATGGTGAACGAATTTGAATACAGCTATAGCTCTATTGCATTCGCCCTTCGTGCTGTGCTGTGTTTGCTATGAGCTAGTAAACTAGCTTAGTAATCTTACAGTACAGTACACAACCTACTAATATAATAAACGCGAAAGTTTTTGACGGTGTAAGTAAGTGTTTGTGGCTCTTTCACGATTAATTAATTATTATTACTAAAGATTTTTATGAAACTTTACATTAATATAGCTTTCATATCAGAACAACACATAGGCTACTTTTTATCCCGGTAAAATATGTCTTTCGGTGGGTTTTCCATTTAATCGCGGGTAACACTGCAGGGCGCAGCTAGTCACCTTTATTTTGAACGAATAAACCTAAATAAAAAAAAAACAATTAAAGATTCTCACTAGCCATATTATTATTATAAATAAAACTTTCCTTTTAAACAATTTTAAATTTAATTATAAATATTGAATATGTAATAAATAAGTTACTTACCTACTACCTCTATATTCTAAGACTATTTTTGTATGTTGTAATGTCCCAACGGGGCTCATGTAAGGGTTTATATAAATTTTAACACCATTTTTTTTATATATATTTGTTTCAAAATACACGTTGAAGTAAAAATTATAAAGAGATCGGCGATATGAAAGAAGTTTCAGCCTTATAAGTATTTCATTTCAAAAATAGGGTAAATGACAAAAAATTTATACAGTCTTTTAGATTATGAAAACATATTGAATGTACAGGTATGTTTTAGATTTCATGCAAATGAAAACTCAACATGATACAGAGCATTGCTTCGTGGTGTAACGCTTTTGTGCAATTTGTACGAATTTTTACATCAGAAGCCACTTACTCCGGGACTTTGAAACTATTTCGTAATACATTGATAAAGCGAAAATTAGCTAACCAGTATTTTAAACGAGATAACAGTCGGACTAAACAGTCTACCTATTTTTTATGAAGTCATTATGCCTATTGCAGTATTTAACACGACGCTCACCCGCGCGTTACAGATCTCCTCAGAAAAAGTCAAGAATAGTCAAAATAAAAGGATTTGATCGGGTGTAAACAACTAGCTCAGCACACTGGCGAAAACAAACGAGGCATGGTCCCGCCTCAGGCGCGAATTAGGTCAGGGGGCCCGCGCCTCACCCCCCTCAGTTCGTTTTATACGAAAAGAGTTTTAAATTGACTAGGTACTTTTTTCTTTTCTCGATTCTGTCATATAACCGAGACTAATGTAATATTTAACGCTCTACTAAATTAGTGTTAAATTGCCTGTAATTTTGTTTTTTAGTCAAGTGCACTGGCTAGTAAATACAGCTTAGGGCTTAGCTTATTTACCAAATTCCGAGTAAAAGCAGCAATGGTTAGTAACGTCAATATTACGAGTCTATAGTTAGTTATTTCAAGAGATATCTAGCTTTTCAAATTCAAATTCAAATCATTTATTTTAGACAACATTAATTGTGTGGGAATACAAATTAAGAGTCCATATTAACTTTGTCACATAATGACTGAGCGAAATATGTAGCATATCTTTAACCATTGTGTAATTTTACTCGGAGATCAGATCGGTGAAACGGCCCTTAGTTTGATGAATTTAGTTGTAAGTATTCTTAAAAATCCGGGAGCCGTGTTGGCTAAGTGGGAGGACACTCGACTTTCATTCCGAAGGTCGTGGGTTCAAACCCCGCCACGCACCTCTGGATTTTTCTTCTTGAGAAATTTATGTGCGCTTTAAACACGTGCTTTAACGGTGAAGGCAAACATCGTGAGGAAACCGGCATGTTCTGAGAACTTTAAAAGAGTTTGAAGGGCATGTGACATTCACCAACCCGCAGTTGGCCAGCGTGGTGAATGAAGGCCTAATCTCTCTCGTCAAGAGAGAAGTCCCTGTGTCCCAGCAGTGGGAACGTTAATAGGGTGATGATGATGATGATGATTCTTAAAAAATATTTTAAAAATAATTGGGATCTGATAATTTCTATACTTATCAGTAAATAATAGTAATTTCCAGTCATAACAACGGTTGCATCCTTTACTGACTAATACAATAATATAAAAATTGACCGAAATCGTTGTTGCCTAGATGTTACCAGTTAATGCTTGACTTTTCTCCGACTCCTTCAACAATTATCATCATAATACAACAAATTCTCACACATCCTTAAGAAATTATATAACAAAAACCTTCCTCTTCAATTGCTCTACCTATTGCCGAAACTGTACGAATATCTGTTTCGTAGCTTTTAGGACAGACAGACGCGGCGGTAACTATAGGACTATAGTTTGATTGTTTGAACGCGCTAATCTCAGAAACTACTGGTCTGATTTGAATCATTATTTAAATTTTAGGTAGCTTATTTATCGAGGAGGGCTAATGGCTTCTTTTCTGCGGGAAAATCCCAAAAAAATAAGCAACGCTATGTCGCAAAATGCTAGTTTATATATATTGCTATATAAACTAGCATTTTGATAATTTATATAGAAAAAAACTGGACTAATAATAGTAATTAATAGGAGTAATAGTAATAGTCATTTATTGATAATATAATTATACGTCACAATTACATTTTGGTTACACTGGTTTTTAGTGAATAATAATGTCGAAACAAATCAATCATCAAATTCAATTACTTAATAAATTACACATTATTTATTACCTGATCCCAAACTAAACAGAGCTTGTACTATTGGTGTTAGGTCACTGATATAGCAAAGATATATTAGGTCCTTACATATGAAATTGGCGTTTTTCGTACTGGCCACTTTAATCACAAATTTCTCCTCTTTGGTAAGGAATTCCAAATTCAAATTTGTACAGCTATAGACTCATGTATTTGTGCTTCGATGATCGTCATTCATTTGTTTTTTTTCTTCTGTTTTTTTCTGTTTGCGTCACTCATTTTACAAAATGGAAAACTTAAAATATCGCATTATTTACGAGTACGAGTTCCGCCGTGGCACTAGTGCTGCGGAAACAACTCGAAGGGTGAATGATGTGTATGGCGGTCGTGTTGCAAAAGAAAACACAGTTCGTTTTTGGTTCCAACGTTTTCGTTCTGGAAATTTCGACATGCAGAACAAGCCCCGTGGACGGCCTGAGACTCAAGTTGATAATGAAGAGTTGAAGGCTATTGTGGAAGCGGATCCATCGCAAACCACGTCCGAGTTAGCTGCAGGCTGCGGTGTTAGTGATAAAACTGTTTTAATTCACTTGAAGCAAATTGGGAAGATTAAAAAGCTTGAAAGGTGGGTACCTCACGAATTGACTGAAGCAAACCGGCAAACGCGCGTCGACTGCTGCGTTACATTACTAAACCGGCACAATAATGAAGGTATTTTAAACCGAATCATTACCTGTGATGAAAAATGGGTTCTTTACGATAATCGGAAGCGCTCAGCGCAATGGTTGGATCCTGGCCAGCCAGCCAAATCCTGCCCCAAGCGAAAATTAACCCCAAAAAAGTTACTTGTAAGCGTTTGGTGGACTAGTGCCGGTATTGTTAATTACAGTTTTCTCAAATCTGGCCAGACTATTACGGCTGATGTCTATTGTCAGCAATTGCAAACCATGATGGAAAAGCTAGCGGCTAAACAACCTAGGCTGGTCAATCGCTCCACGCCACTGCTGCTTCACGACAACGCTAGACCACACACTGCGCAACAGACGGCTACTAAATTAGAAGAGCTTCAATTGGAAAGTCTAAGACATCCTCCGTACTCCCCGGACCTTGCTCCAACAGATTACCATTTTTTTCGAAATTTGGATAACTTCTTGCAAGGGAAAAAATTCAACTCCGATGGGGCAGTCCAAATCGCCTTCAAAGATTTTATTGATTCCCGTCCGACTGGTTTTTTTAGTAAAGGGATCAATGAACTACCTATAAGATGGCAAAAGTGCATAGAAAATAATGGTTCATACTTTGATTAATTAAATATATTATATTAAAAAATATTCGACTTTTTGTTCCTCCCATACAAAACGCCAATTTCATATGTAAGGACCTAATATATATTTTTAAATACATTACTTATGATATATAAAACACCCAGATCTGAAACCAGAAATTGTAATACTTTATTACACACCAAACAAAGAAACAATACACTTCTAGGCCTTCATGCTCCATCTTAGACCACATCGTCACTTTACATCAGGTGAGATTGTGGTCAAATGAAGGCTTATCAATAATAAAAAAAAAAAAAAAAAAAAAAATACAATAAGAAAATAAAAACTAAACAAAGAATGCGTAAAAAGGTGACCAACTGGTTGTTATAATCTTCTAATTAAAAATCCAAGTCAAAACGTTTATTTCCTTAGAATATGCATACATGGACAGGTCAACTTAAAGCTAATTTAAAAAAAACTAAGAATAATCAAGGAAATAACATTGTCTTGACAGTTCGCTTCAATTTTTTACATTGAGTTGAGCAGCGAATAATCTTATATATAAAATTCTCGTGTTACAGTTTTCGTTCCCGTACTCCTCCGAAATGGCTTGACCGATTCTCATGAAATTTTGTGAGCATATTGAGTAAGTCTGAGAATCGGCCAACATCTATTTTTCATTTTGCAAAACAACGTTTGCTGGGGTCAGCTAGTATGTAGTAGAGACTTCACAAATTGATGACCAATGGACCAATCAGATATCTCACACTTTCGGCAGCATAAATTCTTTTGCAAAAACTTTTTTTTTTTGCTAAAGTCTTTGACGTTTTGAAGGCTGAGGGGCTCGGTGGGCGAAGGCAAAGATTCAAATTCTGTACGATGTTTTCTATATTCTTATCTTTTCTACTCGACAGTAAACTAAACTATCCCGATATACTGGCTCTTGTAAACACAGCATATACTCGCCTTGGGCGCTAACTAGGTCACAAGGGGCCTCCCCGCGCGCTCTCCCCTCGTTCGATGTAGACTAATATCGGAATGACTCTTTATATGTTACTGCTTTTTATACACTTCTAGGACATAAAATGCGTTAAAAGTTAAGCCGTGTTGGCGAAGTGGGAGCACACTTGACTTTCATTCCAAAGGTCGTGGGTTCAATCGCCGCAAATCCTGGAAAAAAATATCTGCACTTTAAACATGTGCTTTAACGGTGAAGGCGAACATCGTTAGAAAACCGGCATGTTCTGAGGACTTTGAAGGATTTGAAAGACATGTAACATTCAAAAACCCGCACTTGGCCAGCGTAACGAAATGAGGACCAATCTCTCCCGTCAAGAGAAAAGTCCCTGTGTCCCAGCAGTGGGAACGTTAATAGGTTGATGATGAGTATGCTGAGTAATATTAATTGATATAGAATTGATTTAGGAGAAGCCATCTACCTTCTAGGTCTTCATGCCCCATCTTAGACCACATCGTCACTTTACATCAGGTGAGATTGTGGTCAAATGAAGGCTTATCTTACATAAAAATTAAAAAAAAGAACTGTTTGCCTCAGGGATGGTAGGCAGAGTCCGCTTGCGGCGCAAAAGGTAGCGGGTTCGATTCCGAGTTGTCAAGTGTTTGTATGTTCTGCAATCACTTTTCTCCATGGTCTGTATGTTTAATATGTAAAAAAAAAATGCGGGTTGGTGAATGTCACATGTCCTTCAAACTCTTTTAAAGTTCTCAGAACATGCCGGTTTCCTCACGATGTTTGCCTTCACCGCTAAAGCACGTGCTTAAAGCGCACATAAATTTATCGAGAAGAAAAATCCAGAGGTGCGTGGCGGGGTTTGAACCCACGAAAGTCCTTCGAAATGAAAGTCGAGTGTCCTCCCACTTAGCCAACACGGCTTTTTCACGGCTCAGCATACTCAGGTCCGGATAAAGTTGAATCCTTTGTTCGTTAGCGAGGTTGCGGCTGACCCGGGTCCGACCGGGTCAGATACCGGCCACGCCCGGTCGAGTCTTTGTTTGCAGTTAATTTGTACTCTTCAAGCCTGATAATATACAATGGGTATTTTCGAACCTTGATCAAACTAAATGTGCGGATACACGACATAAATTTATCGATACATTTTTGTTCCCCGATATTATTTATTTATTTATTTTATTTATTTATTTATTTAAGTATACTAACATATTTATTGTCATTTTCATCAAGGTTCGAAAATACACATTATATCGACATTGTTTATTATTATGTATATGTATTTAAAATCATTATAGTATATAAAATATTAAAACATATTTTAAGACAAATGAATGCGAGAGGAACAAACTCAAGTTCAACTGTGTGGTGTCAACGTTCAATTCCTAGACTTAATTTATTAATTTCTGAGTTTCTTTTGTTAAGGAAGAAAGTCTTAATTCCCTTACCTAACACACACACAATTCTAAGATAATATATTTCTATGATGTCCTTATAAAAGTACTAGGACAGCATATCAACATAAGAGTTGCTACATGTGGCATCAAGTATCTTCTAATTTATGCTGACCTGACCCAAGCGTTGTAGGCGAGGCGACCTCCAGAACTTCTGGGAGGGCTGATGTCAAACGGCTCTAGATAGAACCTGTTAGTACAGCTAACAGGTGGTTAAGGGGAGGTATTTTCTCAGCAGTGGGTAAAAAAAGGTTAGAAAAGAAAATACGCAATTAATTCTAGTTATTTTTCTACCGCTGACTTGACCCCGGTATGACAGTGAAATTGAGATCAATGTAGATTAATTTAAAAAGAAGAAAATGTTTTACTTGCACAACGCAAAGGAGTGGTCATGTGTTTTGGAGTCTATTTATGCATGTTCCTTTATCCCCTATATTATTATTTATTTATGCAGACCAAACGCCCGGGCTGATTTATACTTCCTACATCTTAATATTCACACGTCAATCGATTGCTCTTGGTACAGCGAATGACACTAAACACATTACGTTAGTGAAAATTCAACATGGTAACAACGGACGTCATTTTTTAATATAAATAAAATTTAGTCAAACAATTCAATTTAAATTTCAAAAACAAGTCAGTTTATCTATGTCATGTATCGTTGAATAGGTTTTTAAAATCAGTGGTAGTTTTCTTTCAACATTTTTCGATCGTAAAATAAATATAACATTGCGTAACAAACATTAATTTATTTATTTATACTTTGTGCACAAAAAACAATGTACAGAGGAGGAATTAATGCTAGAAGCATTCTCTACCAGTCATCCTGGGCAAGAAAACAAATCAGGCACTATAAATATATAACTTACTTAAATATATATATCTATCTATATATAAAAATGAATCCCTATTTCCCTTGGTCACGGCATCACGCCTGAACGGCTGGACCGATTTCGCTAATTCTTTTTTTGTTCTGTTCGTTATTATCAGGAGAAGGTTCTTATGAAAGAAAACATTAAGGAAATTGCGCGGAAATATAGCAAATTTAAAATTACTTAACCACCATATAAAAAGTTAGCGAATATAACCTTTTTTAATGTAACCTTAAGACATTTGACATAGAATTGACTGAATGCGTGCTACAAATATAGCTAAAGAAGATGAAAAAAAAATGACGTTTAAACGGATTCTTTTCTTCTGTCAATCTTATTTTATTGATAAACAATACAAAAATCTGCTCATTTATGGCGTCTAAGGCGGAACAAAGTTCGCCGGGTCAGCTAGTATATATATACAATGATGAAGTATTAACAAATACATAAATAATATATAAACATATATATATACCTAAGGAATATTTATACATATATCAATATAATACAGATATACCATAAACAATACATAAAATCTTACATAAAAGGCTTTTGACAGTAAAAAAACCCAAAAAAGAACGACGCAAGACGCAGTGGGGTTTAATTTTTTCTTAATTTCTGCTTGCTCTAGATAATTTACGATAAAAAGTACTAGGGCCGCATAACAACACAAGAGTCGCTACATTTGGCATCAAGTACCTCTATCTACCGCTGACCCGACCCCGCAGTGACCTGGTTCGCCGATGCTGCTGTTGAAACTGTGCTGGGGTGTGTCGTGACCTATTTCCTATGATGGCTGCTATCTGGGTCACATCGTTATAATTTAATGGAAAGATGCGATGGAAATCTTAATATATATAAATCTCGTGTCACAATGTTTGTCCTCAATGGACTCCTAAACCACTTAACCGATTATAATAAAATTCGCACACCATGTGCAGTTCGATCCAACTTGAGAGATAGGATGGTTTTTAAAGCGAGAAAAATTCGAATAATTTCCGGGAAAATTTTATACCCGTGCGACGCCGGGGCGGGCCGCTAGTATTCTATATTGGTATAATTAGGAGCAGATGCTCAGAAATTGAAGTTAAGGCCATCAGAGGCAGAGTTATATCTAGACAGCTGTTGTCAAATCTATAACTATAACAAATGCAATGTGCCCTCTCAAATTTGCACGCCAGGATTGGCAAAACATGTAGAACACTTTTTTTAAACTAACCACAATGTATACAATCATGTTTTATGCAATAAAATTATTCTTATTTTTAACCCCCCACGTAATTTATTATTCTACTAGCGACCCGCCCCGGCTTTGCACGGGTGCAATGCTGATACTAAATAAATAAATAAATATAAAGTAAATGACAAAAAAAGTTATTGTGGGACATCCATAAGAGATAGACATATACCATCACGTACTTTTCTGTAGACCTTTTCAATGTGTACAATACTTAGTACATTATTTTGATAAAACTCGTAGGGTTCAGCCTGCGTTTGCAATGTAAGCGGAAAAAATGAAATTATTTACGACATCACATTAGAAACCTCAAAAATAACAGTACTTCTCCACTATTTAATGGATGTTATTATACATATAAACCTTCCTCTTGAATCACTCTATCTATTAAAAAAAACCGCATCAAAATCCGTTGCGTAGTTTCAAAGATTTAAGCATACAAAGGGACATAGGGACAGAGAAAGCGACTTTGTTTTATACTATGTAGTGATGATGCCCCCACCAAAAAAGAGGGGTGTTATAAGTTTGACGTGTCTGTCTGTCTGGGACATCAGAGCTCCCAATCGGATGGAGAGATTTCAATTTAAAATCAACAAAAATACACGAGTGGGGTATCAAATTAAAGCACATCGCGTGCACATTACTAAATATTATTGTACTTTTAAAGAAATTAAGACATTGGCATTTAAAATTTAAGAAAAACCCTTGATTCAATTATTTTATGTGCACGCGATGCGCTTTCATTTTGATACCCCACTCGAGTATGTTTGCAGATTTTCGATTTACCTTCCCGCATAACTTTTAAACGGCACAACCGATTTTCATGAAACATGTCTAAGAACCAAGACCTCTATCTGTCGGACAAGACCCTAGGCCTGACATGAGTTTTATTTATTTTTATTTATTTATTTTACATGATGATATGATCATTTAAATAAACCAAACGCTCAGTTAAGATGCGAAACAATCATCTTTTTATTATTTTAGAAATTTGCAACATCCGTGGTTTTTAGTTTTTCTCCAGTCCATCCAAAGGTTGTCTGGAAGAGATCACTTTTAGTGATAAGGCCGCCCATTGTTACACTATTATTTAATGTATTTTAGTTCTTAATCATTGTTCTATTGTATTATATTTTTGAGTTTCAATAAAGAGTATTGTATTGTATTGAAATAGTCATTAATAGTAATAGTCATTAATAGTCATTTATTGATAATATTATTATACGTCACGATTACATTTTGTTTACACTGGTTTTTCAGTACTAATAATGTCAAACCAAACAAATCATCAAATTCAATTACTTAATAAATATGTCAAATTGCAAATACTTAGTCAATAACACATTATGTCAAGTTTTAAATAATAAATAAATTACAATACAAACGGAATGTCAATGCAAGCAAATTAATTAGTATGTCAGCAACTTATGATTTGTCAATCGTGCCTTGAAACAGCTACTAAAAGAAAGAAATAAAGAAAACACATTTTATTTAGGACACACTAAACATAGTACAAAAAAAATATAACATACAAACACACAGCAAGTGTCCCAAAAAGGCCCTCAACTCAGCATGTGTTATTTTGCACGTGACAAAATAACGCTGATCTTCCGTTGAAAGCCTTTCGAGTAACAGCCACATACAATTTAAACAAAGAACAATAAAACACGTGAAAACTAGCCAGAGAGTTGATTTCATCAACTAAAAATAAACAAAAAACAGAAAAAAGTAAAAGACATTATAATAATCGACTAAAAACTAATTCCATATTTTCTAAACTATTCCATATATAATATAACTAGCGGCCCGCCCCGGCGTCGCACGGGTATAAAATTCTCCCGGAAATTATTCGAATTTTTCTCGCCGTAAAAACCATCCTATCTCTCAAGTTGGATCGAACTGCACATGGTGTGCGAATTTTATTATAATCGGTCAAGTGGTTTAGGAGTCCATTGAGGACAAACATTGTGACACGAGATTTATATATATTAAGATTTATAATCCGATACATAAACTAAATTTACTAAATCCTCCCTTCTTCCACAGATGGACATCTACGTTCAGGAACTCATCATAAGTTTAAAATGACTGTTGTATGAGCCATCGTTTTAATCGTGCCTTGAAACAGCTAGTAAATCCTCCCTTCTTCCTCAGATGGACATCTACGTTCAGACCGCCAGCCCCATAGTCGAGGAGGTCCTGAAGGGGTACAATGGCACCATCTTCGCGTACGGACAGACGGGCACCGGCAAGACTTACACCATGGCCGGCAGCAACTCCGCCCCGCAGTTCCGGGGCATCATACCCAACTCCTTCGCGCACATCTTCAGCCACATCGCCAAGGCTAATGATGATGAGAAGTTAGTTGAAGACATTAACATATATAAACACAAAAAAAATATTTATTTGTAAGGAAAATCAACAGCCAAGATTATCACTATAACTAACCTAGTAGCAACAGAAAGCTAATTAGAGATCTTCACGGATGGTCACATATTAAACATTAAAAAGTGAACACACCTAGATGGACACAATAATAATAATTATAATCATTTATTTCAGGCATCTAAAGCCCATATAAACATATACCTTACAGACTAACATGCATAAAAAATATAAATTTTATAAACTAAAGTGTCAGCATCGTGGATCATCTGTTACGGCGGTGTCACAATGAACATTACAATATTATAACATACAAAAAACCAAAAACCTATAAAACTACCTATATACTATCAATAAAATAACTATTAGCTAGACGCTGCCTGATCGAGTTGACTTTTATTCACAAAAGAGGTTTAAAAAGTTTATATAGTTACGATAATGGATGTTGTGATCTCTATTTTCTCAATTCGCACAGTTATGGTCTATTGCATTGATCTTCCACTTCTTCCCATTTGACATCTTCGCTTCTGCTACCTTACTTCCTGTAAAGTAGCAGAAGAACGGCTGTTATACCATCGAATTTAATCACACGAGTTTGTTCTTTGAAGAGAATTAATTACGTTTGACATTTATATATCGCAAAGATCCATTTTAGTCTTTAGGAGAATTGTCGAAGTTATGGCAAAAAATAGGGGTCGCCGGTCGAGTATTTTTGTACGGACTAAACAGAACACCTATTTTTTATGTATTCATTGTGCTTGTGTCAAAAATCAAATGCCGGATCAGCTAGTTTATAAATATTTCTCTTTTCATCCTTGAATACTTCATTTCACTTTTGTATTCTAGTATTAAGAAAATGTATGATGTTACCTTTGTTAGTAGTCCTGAATTAAATAAATGGTTTCCACTTAGAAGTTGCTCATATCTAATATATAAAATTCTCATGTCACAGTTTTCGTTGCCAAAACGGCTTGACCGATTCTCTTGAAATTTTGTGAGCATATTGAGTAGGTCTGAGAATCGGCCAACATCTATTTTTCATTTTGCAAAACAACGTTTGCTGGGGTCAGCTAGTTTATTTATAAATATATATATCCATAGGTTCCTAGTCTGCGTCACGTATCTGGAGATCTACAATGAGGAGGTGCGAGACCTGCTCGGGAACAACCCGCACCAGAGCCTGGAGGTGAAGGAGCGACCCGACATCGGGGTGTTCGTCAAAGATCTTACTGGTAAGGATGTTAACTAAGAAAAAAAAAACAAAAAGTCATTTCTTTTTGGAGTTTACTCCTTAAGAAACGATTTGAGTTATAAGGAAATTTTATGAGGAGTATAATCAAGTGTAACACGAAAAGTTGAGGCGTTACGTAGAAAGAGACAAACATATATCTGTAGGATTGAACGTGTAAAAGAATGAGATGGAATATTATTACACAGCGTATCTCATTCTCGGGGTCTCTATATGTTTGTTTCTCTTATCATTTTAGCAGATGCGTTCAGTTACCCTTTTTTTCTATTCGATATATATCATAATTATAGTTCGTAAGGAGTAAACTCCAATCGTGCGTCGTAGCTGACACACACACACTTTTTTTTATTTATAAGGAAGGCTTACAGCTAATAACAGCAAAATAAGTAGTTAAATTAAATTACAGAAAGCCCTCGCGGACAAAAAACACAATTACTAACAAATTACGAAGTTAAACAAAAACAAACAATACTCGTAACAAAACTACACATGAATACACTTAACAACATACATTAATAGCAATAGCCAATATTTAATTTACTAAGAAAAAAACCGAAAAGTCATTTCTTTTTTCTCTGTTGGAACATATGCCCATAATCTATCACCACGAATGAAAAAATCGGTTCTAAAATAAAGAATCAAGACATATATAAACTAGAGGTATACTATACCTCTGGATTTTTATTCTTGAACAATGTATGTGCGCCATAAAACACGTGCTTTAACGGTGAAGGTAAACATCGTAAGATAACCGGCATGTTCTGAGTATTTTAAAAGAGTTTGAAGGACATGTGACATTCACCAGCCCGCACTTGGCCAGCGTGGTGAATTAAGGCCTAATCTCTCTCGCCAAGCGAGAAGTCCCTGTGTCCCAGCAGTGGGAACGTTAATATGTTATACTACTACTAATTTTTTTTTATTCAAAATACAAAACGTAATTCAGAGGAAATAGATTATTCTGAATGACAAAAAAATCTGCCCTAAAACTAGATCGATTTTTATCAAAAAAAAACATAGAGCAAAAAAAATATCAAAAATCGTTTACGGAGTTTACGATATTGTTTATCTTTCAGGCTACGTGGTGCACAACGCAGATGAGTTGGAGAAAATCATGGCAGTAGGGAACAAAAACCGACATATTGGAGCTACTGCCATGAACACTGAAAGTTCCAGGTAAACTTTTTTTTTTTTTACTATTGATAAGCCTTTATTTGACCACAATCTCACCTGATGTAATTGGACGATGTGGTCTAAGATGGAGCATGCAGGCCTAGAAGATGGCTTCTCCGGACCACATTACGAAACACGAAAAAATCGCTTCCCGCACTGGCCCAGCCCGGAGGGTGGTGACAAGCCGCGGCCGAAGCCTCCCACCAGAGACTGGTCCTAGCACCACACGGAGGTCACGTGTAAGGATTCAGAGGGTTACCACTTACGGACGTGAACAGACAAAACCTCCAAACTTAACTTCCTACCTACAACCTACAAACTTAACTTCCTATCCTTAATTTTATTAAGAAAAGGTTCTAGTAACAATAACAGCGACAAATTGATAATTGGCGATGCAAAGATTATCCGCACACCTCTAGCGGCGAAATTTAGAAACTGTCTAAGAACGACACTTTGTTTGCTTATATCTGACTTGTATTTACTATTTATGTTTATCCCTGACGTTAATTGTAACGAAAACGGTCAAAGTGTCGTTCTTAGACAGCTTCACAATTTTGACACTAGAGGCGCTAGTTAGAATCTTTGCATCGCCAATAGCGTTTAGGGTAGGTACTCAAAATAATCTGAAAAACAACCACTAAACCAAAATATATGAACTAATAATATATTGCCTCTCGCAGTGGCGGCGTGGTGGGTGAAGTGACCGCTTGCGGCGCAAAAGGTAGCGGGTTCGATTCCCGCCTAGGGGTCAATAGTTTGTAAGTTCTTTAAGCACTTTTTTCTTGGTCTGGGTGTTTTATATGACTATTAAAATATTATTTTGACTATATCAGATGTGTACCCCTAACAGAAGCTTAGTGCTTTAAATATTTATTTATTACTATAGATATAAAACCACTAATTAGCTATTGTAGACTTTACTTGGAGATGCTGAAAATGCCTGAAGTTTCTAAATACAATGGGTATTTTTGAATCTTGATCACACGAAATGTGCGGATACACGACATAAATTTATCGATAAAAATCGAAACATTTCAGAAATACAGAAATAAAAATTGTATTTCCTTTTAATTATCTTAGCTAGGTAAACTATCTAGCTTTCAAATGAGGTAAAATACACCGTTTACTCAAACAGAAACGAAGAAAAAACCAGATGAAGTTGTTTTACATTTAAAAAATAATAAAATTGGCATTTTTTTTTATCGCCAACTTATTCATTTTTTTATCCGATTTTTATCGATTAATTTATTTCGTGTATCTGCACATTTCGTTTGATCAAGGTTCTAAAATACTCATTGTACATTAAATTTGCAACTAAGCCCAATCTTCAAAATATATATATACTTATTTCAGGTCTCACGCTATTTTCTCAATCACAGTTGAGAGCAGTAAGCGCGGTGACGATGGAAAGATGCACGTGAAGATGGGGAAATTGCACCTTGTTGACTTAGCGGTAAGGCTCAAATTGGCATAAACAATCGAAGAGTATGAGATGTGATAAATATTCTTTATTGCAGACATAATTAAAAACACATAACAATATATAAGCACTTAAGACTATGTGACAAATGGCGGTCTTGTCGCTAAAGAGCGATCTCTACCAGACAACCTTGAATGGATAGGATTATTGGGAAAAAGAAGGGAGATACGAAAGTATTATCAGGAGTATTAATAATAACAATAATTTTACCGAAATTAGCCGTAGGACGTCCACTGCTGGACATAGGAGGACTACGTCAAAGAACTCCAGTTGTTTAGGTTAAAAAAAAAAATGTGTAAAAGGTTATAATTTGGTTCACACATCAATAACTCCGAACGGCTCGTTGGTTTTAAGGTTGAGACGGGACGTTATATTTGAAATCACCGTGAGAGTGACACTGGGTATATAAAAAAACGTATTTCCACGCTAAATAATACGTTCTAAAAAAATAAACCCAGTCGTCTCATATTTCACAATAAACTATGCTTGTTTCTTACTAAAATATTATTCAATAGGGTTCAGAACGGCAAAGCAAGACTCAGGCCACCGGCACCCGTCTCAAGGAGGCCACGAAGATCAACCAGTCCCTCTCTGTCCTCGGCAACGTGATATCAGCCCTGGTGGACGGCAAGTCCACCCACATCCCCTACAGGAACTCCAAGCTGACGAGATTGTTGCAAGACTCCCTGGGGGGCAACTCCAAAACTGTCATGGTGAGGAAATAACACTCATAATCCCTCCTCTTGTATTCATTTATTTATTGGAGTTTACTCTTTAAGAAACGATTTGAGTTATAAGGCCCGGTACGGAAATTTTATGAGGAGTAAAATCAAAAAGTGTAACACGAAAAGTTGAGGCGGAAAAGAGACAAACATATATAACTGTAGGATTGAACGTGTAAAAGAATGAGATGGAATACATTACACAGCGTATCTCATTCTCGGGGTCTCCTCTTTGCGCGATACTTCGTAGTCTCACTGTATTTTATTTATATTATTTTACATACGTTTTATTGAAGTAATATAAATAATCCGAATAATTACAGATATATGTTTGTTTCTCTTATCATTTTAGCAGATGCGGTCATTTACCCTTTTTTTCTATTCGATATAATATCATAATTATAGTTCGTAAGGAGTAAACTCCAATCGTGCGTCGTAGCTGACACACACACACTTTGTTTTATTGGAAAACCAAAAACTTACAAATACATAGTAAACAAAACAAATCAATATAACACTAGAAAGCTTAATTAAGGTTATCACGGATACAAAACACAATATAAAAACAACAACACTGTGAACGAAAACAAACAAAACCGCATCAAAGCAACAACACACAAAGATATGCAACTAACATTATCTTATAAGAAAAACTCTCTGCTCATCCGCCGCCTGACCGTAGTCGCACTTGAACAGAATATATCTATATCAAATTGCTTACAAATACTATTAAACATATTGCTTGCGCTAGTAAGTAAATAAGTATATGTGTCTCTAAAGAATATGATAGAATAGAATATACTTTATTGTACACCAAATGAACAATACAATATGAAATTAAAACTAAACCTAGAATGCGTATAAGCGGTCTTATTGCTAAAAGCAATTTCTTCCAGACAACCGTGGATGGAGAGAAAAAAGATTACATATTTTATGGACGGTGGCTTAAACAATATAAATACCTAATATCTAATGCTAAACCAAAAACTAGCCTATACTAAATTAAGTTCATCCTTATGCTAGCATAGATAAATGACCAAAATTTTTATGATTTTTTATTAAAATAAAATTGCTTGATGCTATTCCGAAAGAGTTGAGTGATGGAGCATTTCTAATATCTAAGGATATTAGAAATGCTATTATCAATTGGTTCCAATTATTATCAAAATTTAGTTTTGGGTAAAATTCAGTTTTTATATAAAAATTTTAAGGAAATTAAGGTATTGGAATCGGGGGTTTTTCTTAAGTATTAAATTTAAATTTATTATTTATTTAATTATTTTGCACGGCTTAGACTACAAATAAGATGAATCTTTCTTGTACTGAAAACTGCATTAGCATTAGTTCTGTGGTTATTGCAAAACATACATACAGACAGACGTTCAACCTTATTTTTTACATATACTAAACATATCCGCAGATCGCAACAATCGGTCCATCCGACACCAACTACGTGGAAACGATCAGCACGCTGCGTTACGCGAATCGCGCTAAGAACATCGAGAACAAAACGCATGTTAATAGCGAACCTGGGGATGCGTTACTCACAAGGTAATATTTAAATAAGGGTCATCTTCATCACCCTATTAACGTTTCCACTGCTGGGACACAGGGACTTCTCTCTTGGCGAGAGAGATTAGGCCTTATTTCACCACGCCGGCCAAGTGCGGGTTGGTGAATGTCACATGTCCTTCAATCTATCTAAAGTTCTCAGAACATGCCGGTTTCCCCACGATGTTTGCATTCATCGTTAAAGCTCATGTTTAAAGCGCACTACTAATTTCCATTTCTTGTTCTAATCTTAATATATATAAATCTCGTGTCACAATGTTTGCCCTCAATGGACTCCTAAACCACTTAACCGATTATAATAAAATTCGCACACCATGTGCAGTTCGATCCAACTTGAGAGATAGGATGGTTTTTACGGCGAAAAAAATTCGAATAATTTCCGGGAAAATTTTATACCCGTGCGACGCCGGGGCGGGCCGCTAGTATAAATATATTTTCTTTGTTATTGTTATGTATTATTTTTGTTTTAGATTCCAGCAAGAAATTGACCAGCTCAAGAAACAATTGGAAGAGAACGGCAATGGTAATTTTTTTTTATATACTATATAGTTTTAGCGGGTAAAAAAAGTATTATGTTACTACGGTTAAAAGTAACCTACGAGTATGTGTTATTTATTTATTTATTTAAATATTTTTTTCTGTTTATTTATTTCATGGGAGTTTTGCCAAACAATGGCTATGCCACCCCCGTAATTCTTAATTAACAATATTACAACTAACATAACAATTAGAACTTACAAAAACTAAATTATGAGACCTGTTTATCAAAAATACTTAAAGTTAGTTACCTACATGAACATTGTGCAAAAAAACTATTAAATTACATAATTGAATGTTTCCACATAGAAATTATACAAAATATCTTTATTGGCCTAATTACACCATAGTGGTGGTATATATTTTGAGTAGCTTCCTAGCCCCATCGGAGGCCATTTATTTATTTATTTGTAAGGAAGGCCTACAGATAACACAGCGATATAAGTAGCTAAATTAAATAACAGAAAGCTATTTATAAAGCCCTCGCGGACAAATAGACAATACTTACCAAATCTGGGTGTTTTATATGTATACTAAAAATATCTTAGTATGTATGTATATTATATTCTGTATATCAGATGTCTAGTACCCGTAACACAAGCTTAGAGCTTACCACGGGGCTAGATGTTGTGTAGATTGTCCGGAAGTATTTATTTTATTTTATTTTTATGCACGACGTTACACAAAAACAAACAATACTCGTAACAAAACTACAGTTAACCTAAACAACATACTTTAATAACAATAACTAATATATAATTTATATACAGAAACCAAAACCTAAAAATTTTACTATTACTATAAGAAACCCCATTGCCATTGAAATTAATTATACTGGTATAAAATAAAAAAAATATTTCCGGACAATACACACAACAACATCTAGCCCCGTGGTAAGCTCTAACCTTGTGTTACGGGTACTAGACATCTGATATACTTAATATAATAGACATACATACATTATATATATTTTATTATACATATTAACATTAAGCAAATCAAAAGATTTTTTAATGTGTGTATGTTGTTTTTTATTTAGCCTATATCAATAACTTGGTTCCTAAGAACTATTCTTTGTCTTATACTGGCCAAAACTTTTGTACAACAAATCGTATAATCTTTTCACAGAAGTGGAAGAAGAGGAAGAGGAAGAAGAAATATCCGAAGAAGAGGAGTTATCGGACGACAACCTCTCCGCTTCTTTGGACTCGCTCGATCCCGAGGAGAGGAAGGTGCGACGCAAACTGAGGCGGGAGGAGAAGGTATGCAAATTTCTCATATTTACTAAGATATTAATATTATAAAGAAGGTTTTTAGGATTGTGTCATAGATGTGAACTGGTTTTATTGTAAGTTGGCATATAGATTGTCTCATGTAGTTTTTTTTCCGCGGCAAAGAGTAATAAATTTATAAATAAATAAATATTTCCAGACATTTCACACGACAACATCTAGCCCCGTGGTAAGCTCTAAGCTTGTGTTACGGGTACTAGACATCTGTATACTTAATATAATAGTAATACATATATAGATATTTTTTATTAAACATATATTATATTATATATTATTATACATATATATTTATTTATTTCAAATACATGGCGCTCTATCATTACAGGTTTAAACTAATTCAATAGAGCCCATTAAATTCCACGATTAAATTAATCTTAAATACAAAATGGTCACAATGTAAGTTACCGTACTCCTCCGAAGCGGCTTAACCGATTATTATGAAATTTTATATGCATGTAGAGCTTGTGCTACATAAGGGAGTTAAATTGAAACTGCAGCATCATTTTCTGTATTTATTGTTACTGAGTACATAAACCAAAACTAACTAGGGTCGCTACGTAAATGCCAAGAGAGAAGGTTGACGTGTGAGCTCATATTTATATGAGCTTGTACCATATACAATTGTCATAGCAATGGCTACTCAATGCCGAATCAGGCAAAGCTTAGGTGTTATTATTTATAATATACTAGCTGTGCCCTGCGGTGCTACCCGCGTTATAATGGATGAAGTACTCTTAACCAACAATATATTTATTTGAATAAAGATTAATATTATTATGTTGATACAACTTAAACAAAAGCGCGTTCAAACAAACAAACAAACTCTTCAGCTTTATAATATTAGTATAGATTTATAGCCTGAACAATGCATATTCAGCCGGTCTGAGAATCGGTTACTATCTATTTTTAACCCCCGACCAAAAGAGAGGGGTGTTATAAGTTTGACGTGTCTGTCTGTCTGTGTCACCATAGCTCCCGTGTGTCACCATAACGGATGGAGCGATTTCAATTGAGTTTGTTTTTGTATGAAAGGTGAGTTTTGCGCGAGTGTTCTTAGACATGTTTCATGAAAATCGGTTAGGCCGTTTAAAAGTTATGGGGGTGAGAGTGGGGAAGCAAAACCGAAAATCTGCAAATATACTAGTGTGGGGTATCAAATGAAAACGCATCGCGTCCACATTAGGTACATAATATTAGGTTGTTTTATATTTAAGGAAATTAAAGCATTGGAATCGGGGGTTTTTCTTAAATTTTAAATTTAGATTTATGTTAATACATACATAATAAATAATACATACATAGAAAACATCCAGATCCAAAACCAGAAATTAGTATAAAATCTGGTCCCTCGGCGGGAATCGAACAATAATATATTAAGGAAACAAAAACAAGTTTATTTAAAAAAAAACTATATTTATTTCTTATGTTTGTTTATAGGAGAAACTCAATCGCGAGAAGGCCCACCAAGCTCGTAAAGTTTTGGAAGAGAAGAAGGCAGAGTTGCAACGCGCCAAGTTAGTATACAAAACTATGTTTAATACAAATAATTCTATAAAAATACAATATGTTAGAATCCTTATATTATTTACAACATAAACATTAAGCCTTTTATTCAAACATCTTTATTTTTGAAGTGAAACTTCTTTAGAATCGTTGTGATTTCAGACCGGATGCAACGGAAATACGTCAGGTAAGCCGCTTAAACTTATCGCAATCTTAAACGCTAACAAGGTTAAGCAACTTTCCGGAACGCCAGTACTTGGATGGGTGACCGCCCGAACAAAATCTTTTTGCACAGTATTTTTTTTTATTCATCTCATTCTTTTGTCGATTTACTGAAGTTTCACTTCTACCGTGTGTGAATCGCACACACACCTTTTTTTATTTAATTATTTTACGTGCAATCAATTTTTCGATAGGAAACAGCAGGAGGAGCTGAAAGACAAGCTACAGCGGCTGGAGTCGAAGGTCCTCGTGGGAGGCGAGAACCTGCTGGACAAGGCAGACGCGCAGAGGAAGCTGCTGGAGCAAGCCGCGAGGGAGCTGGAGCAGCGCGAGCAGAACGAGCTGAGGCTGCAGCAGGACCTCATGAAGAAGGAGGTGAGACCCTGGAACCCATGAACAGTCATTTTATTTTTTAAATATTTTTAATAAGTGATAAACCTCACTTTGCAGGTGAAACTATTTATAAATTTTATGCAGAAAAAGAATAAGACTGGGGCGCTATCCCAGAGATGCAGGTACGAATCCTGTGCGTGCGAAAGTTACGGATGGAGTTTTTGGAGGTTTTGTCTGTTCACGTCCGTAAGTGGTTACCCTCTGAATCCTTACACGTGA
Organism: Gymnoscelis rufifasciata; assembly: GCA_929108375.1. NCBI lineage: Eukaryota > Metazoa > Arthropoda > Insecta > Lepidoptera > Geometridae > Gymnoscelis > Gymnoscelis rufifasciata. The sequence goes on along the minus strand of OV815332.1, from coordinate 5,690,629 downwards.
CTTACACTGGGCCAGTGCGTGAAGCGATTTTTTCGTGTTTCGTAATGTGGTCCGGAGAAGCCATCTACCTTCTAGGTCTTCATGCCCGTCTGAGACCACATCGTCACTTTACATCAGGTGAGATTGTGGTCAAATGAAGGCTTATCGAGCATAAAAAAAAAGCGATGTGTCTTATTCTTTTTCTGCATAAAATTTATAAACAGTCATTTTATACTTACGATGAGTTCATAGAGTGCTCTCTGACAAATCATAAGTAGCTGACATACCAATTAATTTGCTTGCATTGACATTCCGTTTGTATTGTAATTTATTTATTATTTAAAACTTGACATAATGTGTTATTGACTAAGTATTTGCAATTTGACATATTTATTAAGTAATTGGATTTGATTTGTTTGGTTTAACATTATTAGTACTGAAAAACCAGTGTAAACAAAATGTAATTGTGACGTATCATATCTAATATTATCAATAAATGACTATTAATGACTATTAATGACCCATGGTATAACCCTCAAAAATAAACATCAGCAAAATCTGACGACTAAATGAATTTTAGATTTAATTTTAAAAAGACTGTAAATTCACTTGTGATATCTTAAATTGATGGAATGGATCTCAATTTTGAATGTATGAATGTTTAAGTTGGATGTTTAACGATATTTTTTAATTAGTCTTAGTTTTAAACATTTTTAGGTTTTTTATATTATGTTGTTTTTTTTTTATTAATATAACGCAGCAGCCGCTTCTCGCTATTTCTGGTCACCATGGAAGACCAGCGCTATGACAGGACCCAGTTTCGTCATAGCACATAGTCATTGGTGACCATTTATGTCATTAGAAATCTCTATGTAACATCTATAGAATATTTAATTTACTTTTAACTTATGACATAATAAATAAATATTTCCGGACTAATCACACAGCATCACCTAACCCCAAACTAAGCAGAGCTTGTACTATGGGTGTTAGGTGACTGATATACTACATAGATACATTTTTTTTTTTGTAAATACATACATATTATACATAATAAACCTTTTTTTATCTTTTTATCTTATCTAAATTGGAAGGCAAAATTCATTTATATGGCGAAATAGTGGCATGCATATTCAATAAGCTATGCAGGCATCCTGATCAATCCATTGCTGACTTGAATCTATTTAATAAGAGATACTTTTTCCTCTGGACAATGTATTATTTCGCTGGGAAAGCCCTGGGCAGTTAGTGATGCTATAATAATGTTAGCAAAATTATAGCGCTGATCTCCCGTGACCCCTGGGAATGTGTTTAAATAAATAAATAAATAAATTTTATTCAAATATTTACAAAATTCACTTATAACTATAGGTATAAAAACGTTTAAAATAGGTATGGAATACATGAGCCTGAACTAGGGTAAGCCTAATCCTGTATCTCAGGCTAAAAAACATAAACTATAGGCTAGATAAATAAACTAATAAGCAGTATTTCTAAAAACATCAGTATAACAAAAAAATAGTGACTAATTAAAATAACCTAGTTAATTAATAAATATAAACGTGCTGTGCAGCTGAGTTTGCAAAAACTAGAATGTGGGTTAGTAGGTATAACTGTGTTAGTAACTGTTGCACTATTACGTAATAATTGTTATAGGAACCAAGTCACTGATTCTATTTTTTTGGAGTCCCGTAATCTATGGAATTAATATATCTAGTTTCCGCCAATGTTTTTGCTGGACATTCTGTAGAACCAGTGGCGTGTCCACATGGTTTCTTAAAGTTTCATTAAGAAAATATCATCATCATAACCCTATTAACGTTCCCACTGCTGGGACACAGGGACTGCTCTCTTAAAGAGAGAGATTAGGCCTTAATTCACCACGCTGGCTAAGAGCGGGTTGGTGAACTTCACATGTCCGTCAAACTCTCAGAACATGCCGATTTCCTCACGATGTTTGCCTTCACCGTTAAAGCATGTGTTTATAGCGCACATGGATTTCTCAAGATGAAAAATCTAGAGGTGCGTGGCGGGGTTTGACAGACGACATTCGGAATGAAAGTCGAGTGTCCTCCCACTTAGCCAACACGGCTTTTAGGATACATTCTATTAATCTTTCTTTCAGGCCGAGCGCTTGGACTTGGAGGAGCGCTATTCCAGTCTGCAAGAGGAATCTGCCGCTAAAACTAGAAAGTTGAAGCGTGCGGTGCAATTACTTAACTCTGCCAAAGGTAAAACTTAAAATACAGCAAATAATAATTAAATATCGAAGGACAATCAATACTTTTCAGAGATTTTTTGCAAAAAAGGGGTGTTATAAGTTTGACGTGTCTGTCTGTCTGTTTGGGACATCATAGCTCCCGAACGGATGGAGCTATTTCAATTTTGTTTTTTTTTTATTAAAAGGGGAGTTTCGCGCGAGTGTTCTTAGATATTTTTGATGAAATCGGTTGACCCGTTAGTGTAAAAATGGGAAATAATAAACATGATAATTTAAAATTCTAAATTTACAATAAAAAGAAACCTTTTTCCCGAACCATAGTTCCCTATAAAGTAAAAAGTCATACTATTTTGTAATGTGCAGTGCATTTTCAGTTTTCCTTCCCCACTTTTACCCTCATAACTTTTAAACAGGGCAACCGATTTTCATCAAACATGTCTATGAACACTCACGTGAAACTCACCTTTCATACAAAAAAAAAAACTAAATTGAAATCGCTCCATCCGTTTGGACGCTATGATGTCCCAAACAGACAGACAGACACGTCAAACTTATAACACCCCTCTTTTTTGTCTAGGGTTAAAAAGTTGTATATATTAAATTGTTATATAATGTATTTATGTTATGTGTTATTTGCAGCTGAGTTGGCCGACCAGCAAAGAGAACAGCAGAGAGAGATGGAAGGTATATTGGACAGTGTCCGAGCGTTGAAGAGAGAAATACAGCTAGCTGACTTAGTCCTAGACGCTTACATACCTAAGGAATATCAGGTATTATATAAATCTAAATTTAAGAAAAACCCCCGATTCCAATGCCTTAATTTCCTTAAAAGTTAAACACCATAATATTTTTGTAATTTGACACGTCAAACTTACAACACCCCTCATTTTTGGTTTGGGTTTAAATATATAACGAAAAATTATTTCACGTGCAATTCCAAAGAAACTGTTGCATTGTAAAAATAATGTATGATAATGGCAATTGTTGAGGCAAGGGCGGTAAAAACTATTTTGCCTATACCTTGAAAATTTGTAAATCCGACACTGTTTATTTATATAATCAATATGTACGTTTTCAAAGCAAAAGTCTCTCTGAAAACACTTAGTATTATTTTAAGTTAGGTATTTATCTATATAGAAAATATTCTAGGTTATGTATAATAATTATATATGTGTATGTATTATTTATAATATGTATAATTATAACATAAATATTTATAGTTATAGGTAATAGGTATTAATTTTAGTGTTTAAATATAAATATATATATATAGAATATAATAGTAATTTGTACTTAAAAACTGTTTTTGTAATGTAAGCCTTTTTTCTATTTTAGTCTCTATTTCTAACTTGTATGTACACTGCATCTCTACCTACTCTTATTTGTTTCAAATTTCGTCATCACCACAGGTCTGCTGTAAGAAAACTCTTATAGGGTTAAGCTCGCCTTTGTACATGACCATTGTTAATAAACCTTAATGTATTCTTTTTGTGTACAATAAAGAACTTATGTATATTTTTTCCAGACGTTGATAGATCAGTATGTACACTGGAACGAGCAGTTAGGCGAATGGCAAGTTAAGTGCGTGGCCTACACCGGAAACAACATGGCGCCTCTGCAGCCCCCGCAGCCTACACACAAACAGGTAAATTTATTACTGCGACGGTCCACTTGCGGTGCAAGAAGTAGCTGGTTCGATTCCCGCCGAGGGGTCGAGTGTAGTGTCTAAGTTTTGTAAAACCAAACAATGGAAATAAATGATTTTGTATCTTGTTGAAGTGAAACTTCTTTAGAATCGTTGTGATTTGCAACGGAAGTGGAAATAAGATTGGCTTACCTGTCGGGTAAGCCAATCTTAAACGCTAACAAGGTTAAGCAACTTTGCGCGACGCCAGTACTTGGATGGGTGACCGCCCGAACAAAATCTTATTGCATAGTATTTTTTTTTTGTTTTTTTTATTCTTATTCTTTTGTCGAATTACTGAAGTTTCACTTCTATCGTGTGTGAAACGCACACACACCTTTTTTGTATCTTGTATCTTTGTACGTTCCGTAAGCACTTTCTCCTCGGTCTGGGTGTTTCATTATGTATAATAAAAATATCTATATATGTATGTCTATTATATCGAGTATATCAGATGTCTAGTACCCGTAACGCAAGCTTAGAGCTTACCACGGGGCTAGATGTTGTTGTGTGGATTGTCCGGAAATATTTATTTAATTATTTATATTAATTTCCACAGCTCGAGCCCCCAGACCTGTCGGACCGCTACTTGTCCTACTCGGCGCTGAACCCGCGACCCGCCTCGCGCGCGCCGCGCCCGCACTCCGCCGTGCCGCGCCCCCACACCGCGCTGCGACAGAGACAGTAGACTCGGCAAGGCAGTCGACTCACCAGAGATAATAGATTCATCAAAGATAGTAAACTCACCAGAGATAATAGATTCACCAGATATTATTTTTATTATTCACTAACAATTCTTGTCTATGTAAATTACCAGCAGTTTGCGACCTAAGACATATCTCAATGCTTTTCATATAGTGATTAGTGTTGTCTATGCATAGGTTTTGAGACCATGTGCTCTCTCACGCTAAAATCTTGTATGTTTGTTTGTGTATACGAAATATAGTAGATACAGACAGAAAATAAATAGATTTACTTAACATAAATAGCTGGTTCAACAAGATATAGTTAACAAAGCGAACATGCTCTTCGTTGAGATAATATTCTAAATTAATATCAGAAAAAAATAACTTAATTCTGCATAAAATTTAACTAACAACACGCATAAACTTTGTAACTCATTAAAAGTCTATTTAAAATTATATTAATTTAGATTAATGCGATTATATTATCAGCCATTTAATATATACTGCTTCTCTTGCTTGTGACACGGTAGAAAAAAAAGGTTAATTATTGGCCTACAAAATTACTAAAATTTATGCTTTTGAAAGCTTTTGCTCTTAAAGTCATTTTGTTTAAGGAATATGCCACTGGAAGCATTGTATTTTACAATTATAATTTTTTGTAAAACATTTAGTAAATCTAATAATATATTATATACAGTATGCTTCGCTTACTGGCAATCCCTTGCAGTATTGGTTGGTGTTAGAATGGGTTACCAGTAAGTGCCGCAAACTGTACCAAAAAAAATATAAAAAATGTAATACCAAAAAAAACCTATCTACTTATATATAGATTCACTCAACAAAAATAGTAGGTTCAATTATCTTATACTACTTTTATGAAAACAGATTATTACTTAGGGCTCAAAATTCTAATTATTTATTGTATTTTTTTTTACTTGATCTCACGGTATTTTATACTCTCTACATATTTTATTATTTTTAGATAATTATTTTACTAGTCACATTCCTGATATTCCAGTATTAATATTAGTATTTCGTAGCAAAACTTATTATTAAATTTTAAGGTCACTAATATTTTTATAAACTTTGTGACTTAGCTGAGATTTCCAAGACTATTTGTTCTAAGTTATAAATTTGGCAAGTTTCATACTTTTACACATATAAATAAATTATTTATGCAACCGAAATAACAAACAAACTTAATTTTACTTTAAAAATAGAGAAATAGAGAATATATTAAAAATAGAAATAGATTTTAAAGATATCATTATTTAAATTGATATTTTCGTCTTTGGTCTCATGAATCAAAAAGCTACTTTTCAAAATGGCGTTGGTATTCCGGACTGTGACGTAACGGAGTTGTACGAAACTGTAATTTGTCCTACACCGTTTATATCTATAGCAGATTCGGACATGTTACGTCAAACGCGCGCCATCTTGGAGTTTCATCTTTTGCGCAATTTTTTATGTGATGCATTGTTTTTTATCGAAATGTTAACGTGGTATGTATACATTATATAATGTAATAAGGAATCAATTAAAATGGTATTCCAAAATTAGTCACCTAGTCTATTATTTAATTTTCTCTTAAAAATAAACTCACGTACACTCACAAAAAATACACCAGCGCCTCTGGCGGTGAATTCACTCGCGGTGTCCCTAATTTGCTCATAACGCTATTATATAATGTATGTATGAAAATGTATGAATAAGAACAAATAGTTTTTGCGAAACCTTGTAGTTTTATTTGCACAAGTGTGTAGAGATTTTATTAATAAAATTTGAATCACGAAAATGTTTTTTTTTTATTTTGGGTGAATAAGCTATCAACATTATCAGACGACCTACATGTCCACTGCTGAACTGAAACATAGACTGACCTCTCCTGATTCTTATCATATTGAAGGGAACTTTTTTTTTATTTTTCTGGAAGAGCTTTTGGTCAATGAAAGATCTAAAGAAAGGCCAACTTCCATTATGCCTTAACCTTAGTCCGCTACATCAGGGAGTTGGGCTGGTTGGGGCCTGGTTAGGCACAATGATCCTAGGGGGATAATGCACAAAACACTCCCAGGCGAGATGTCAGTGCAGATCTCAGTTCCTCCACTTAGAATTAGAATTATGCCTTAAGGCTAGGTATTCCTGCAGTTGTAGGCATTTGGTGCTGTCTGCGAAATAGCGCACCACGATCGAGCCTGCCAAGCCGTCGGGCTCGTGCATTTTTTAAGCATTTAAAATATTAATTAAATAAATCATTTTATCAAGTCAAACTGCGAATATGTTTAGAAATATTTTTTCATTACGTACAAAAATAAAAATAAAAATATCAGTAGCTCAGTCATAATATCGAAAAAAACATTACAAAAAGGGGTAACTTTGGGATTTTTTTCTATCGAGTGAAGTTCATTAGATCTTGTAACTGAATGCGATTTTGACTAGATTAGATCTTTAAGTAATACCACAGAATAGATAGAAATATCTAATATGATCACTGCTGTAATACCTATAGGTATATATTTTTTCAAATTTGTAAACACCATTTTCTTTGTCTCAGATGGTTTTAAAATCATAAAAGCGCAGCCCCTGCTGGAATACCAAGCTTTAAAAGGAAACTCGTAGCCGTGCGCGCTCTCCCTATTCTATTCTGACACATGTCGCTTAGGCGGCCTCTAGACCTACAATAACATTGTACAATAAGATTGAAAGGCGCTTTGATCCAAACGACCAATTATATTGCACAATAATACGAACAGCACAATGTTTTCGCGTTCAGTCGGAGAATAGTATTGATCCCGTGTGCACCGTGCGAAGCAACATGTCCGAACAAGATTTAGCTGCAGCTGTAGTGTTGTTGCTTGTGGCTAAACGTAAACGAACACGTCGCTGGTCGAAAGATTGGTACAAGAAAAGGCAGAAATATACTCACGAAAATCTTTTAAAAGACTTGATGTTAACTGAGGAAGCAGACTTCAACAATTTCAATTTCAAATTCGCAATACTGACCCTACACGATGCAATGGAAAAACATGGTGCAATAAAAATTAAACTCGCTCAAACTTTCGGCCAATCATTGTGCAATCTTCAATATTGACCGTTTAGAGGCCGCCTTAGACTTGGTCTCTGACAAAACGTCAAAAATCCGCTCTCGCAGTATGTCAGCGAGCAATGGAGAGTAGTATTTTGGAGATGCAAGATGGCGTTGAACTGAGTAACATCTAGTATTTCACTTAATAATTTTATTTAACTCGACACTGGCAAATTGTCGCTTCATGCGCAAAGTCCAATTACAAGAAACTGAACTGTAGTATTTTAGATATTAAGTTGTCAGACCGCGTGAGAAACAGCATAATACGTTCCAAAACCAGAATCACAGATGGTCAGAAGGCTGCGAGCCTGGAATGGACACATGCAGTGGCGTAGCTATCATAGGACCAGGTGGGCACCAGGGCCCACGAGCTCAGGGGGCCCTCTAGCCTCAGCTTTGAAAAGAAAAAAAAGGTGTGTGTGCGATTCACACACGATAGAAGTGAAACTTCAGTAAATCGACAAAAGACTAAGAAGAATAAAAAAAAATACTATGCAAAAAGATTTTGTTCGGGCGGTCACCCATCCAAGCACTGGCGTCGCGCAAAGTTGCTTAACCTTGTTAGCGTTTAAGATTGGCTTACCCGACAGGTAAGCCAATCTTATTTCCACTTCCGTTGCATCCGGTTTCAAATCACAACGATTCTAAAGAAGTTTCACTTCAAAAGGAATTATTTACTCCCTTTTTCTTCCATTGAACACATCACATGAAGACTTTGATAGAGACGACGACGCATGGATTTAGCCTACTAGGGATGATTCAACCCACTGTTTCCTATTCTTATTAATCTTATTCCCTATCAATCATTTTCATATCAATAAGTTCAAACTACGCGGAAAGAGGGGGGGAGGACCCGATTCTCTCACTATGCACAAGGGCACTTCCCCCCCCCTAGCTACGCCACTGGACACATGAATGGTCCTCTTGGAAGGATGAGGATGACAGGGGGGCCAAGTGAACAACTGATTGGTCCTTAAACATGAGTCGGCCCGTGGAAGGCCCAAATTGAGATGGCGGGACGTATTGGACACTCAAAACACGTGGCCTATCACAGCTTTCAATCATCATCACCCTATTAACGTTCCCACTGCTGGGACACAGGGACTTCTCTCTTGGCGAGAGAGATTAGGCCTTAATTCACCACGCTGGCCAAGTGCGGGTTGGTGAATGTCACATGTCCTTCAATCTCTTTAAAGTTCTCAGAACATGCCGGTTTCCTCACGATGTTTGCTTTCACCGTTAAAGCACGTGTTTAAAGCGCACATACATTTATCAAGAAGAAAAATATCCAGAGGTGCGTGGCGGGGTTTGAACCGACGACCTTCGGAATGAAAGTCGAGTGTCCTCCCACTTAGCCAACACGGCCTATCACAGCTTTCAATCGCGAAGAGTGTAAGAAGGGTGGTGGCTTTTGCCCTACAGGGGGACAGTATTAGCTAAATAATAATTTATTTATCTCGCCTATGATATTACAATGAACGATATACCTAAAATCGGTTAAAAAAAACATTTTCCCACGAATCGTTTTAATCTCATGCACGAGATTAACCCTCTGAAGGCCAGACCATTAAAGACAAAATTATGTAAAATCGAAAATAAACTAGAAAATCTAGGGGCGGTATACTTAATTCACCTGAGTTAATTCACCCAGGTGCATTAAGTATGCTTTTAATAGACTATACACCCAGGTGTGTTCTTCCACCCACTTCGGGTGCATTCAGTCTACTATTTAAGTAGACTTTATTCACCCTACAGTATTTGGTCAAAGTCAAACGTTTATTTTCTTAACAGCGCAGGGCTAACACGGCATAGGTACATGGCAACAAAATAAGACTGCGTTAAATATACTATTTAGATTTATAACGGGATATTTACCATGATTGATTGTCTTTCGAGTTTCCCGATATTTCGGCACAGTTACATGCGCCATGATCAATCATGATAAATATCCCGTTATAAATCCAAATAGTATTGTTAACCATGATAGATTCAAAAGTTATGCGTTAAATATGTTATAATTTCTTTGGTTTTATCATCAATCATCATTGCTCCATTCAACATCTGCGACACTGCATCCTAGTGTTGGCACGTCCTTCGTGGAGCCCCGTCGCGCTGTGGCGGCGGGCGGCGGTGGCGCGCACCTCGGGCCGACTCTGCAGCGCGGCGCCGAGGGAGAACATCGAGTCGAACGTCTTACAAGGACGGACTACCTGCGAAATAGGATAACTATTTAAAGTCATGAACTATAAATATATATGTTTGTAGGTTGTCTCTGTTCACGTCCGTAAGTGGTAACCCTCTGAATCCTTACACGTGACCTCCGGGTGGTGCTAAGAACAGTCTCTGGTGGGAGGCTTCGGCCGCGGCTTGTCACCACCCTCCGGGCTGGGCCAGTGCGGGAAGCGATTTTTTCGTGTTTCGTAATGTGGCCCGGAGAAGCCATCATCTACCTTCTAGGTCTTCATGTCCCATCTTACACCCCATGGTCACTTTACATCAGGTGAGATCGTGGTCAAATGAAGACTTATCGAGCATAAAAAAAACTATCTTTTTCGTGTGCGTTCGCCCAGCAAAACTATCGTCTTTTCAAGAATCGAATGATGCAGATAATTAGCGCCCTATGTCATGTAAATGTGCCCAAAATTTTAAATTTGTGCCTCCAACGGCTGCAGAGTTATTTATGAAAAACTGATTTTGCAGCCCAGCAAAACTTTTCTTAAAAAAGGGTATAGCTGTATTTTAAATATGCAAAAAGATAGCTTAAATACTAGCCTAAATGTGCCGTTAAAGCCAAATTTGTGCCTATTTTAGAGATATTTAGTTTTTTGCTGGGCGAACGTTTTGGTGATTTCTATATTTCGGAAACGGCTGAACGCACAGTCATAATTCTTTGTTGGTACCTACAGATATATTTGCGCCGTAATTTTCATTAACATGAGTAGCATGGTTCAGGAGCTATAATTGTATTTCCTAGAAAACGGAAAAATGCTCTAGCTCTCGAATGAACAAGACCAAGGACTTCGTGTTAGTGCCGACTGGTAACCATTATATAAATTTTAATATTTTCACTCAAGATAACCTCGAAAAAAAAGTCATAATAAAAAAAAAAGGCCGGCGAAACCTTGAAAACAGCATGTAAGAATTCGCCGGCCTTTTTTTTTTGATTTGGTCTTGTTCATTCGAGAGCCAGAGCATTTTTATTACCTACCAGAGAAATTACTTAGGATACGAAATCACTAGTTTCCTGTGAGCTGGCTTATTACATGCTTCTACAATAATTAGCGCCCTATCTTAAGAATAAATAAATAAATAAAATAAAAGCGGCCGTACGATACTACAAGCTATCCAGAATCCAGAAATTCCGTAACGAATAAAAACCTAACACCTCCCACTCCGACCGGCACAGCGGTGATACTTTTTTAGTTTTTCCATCTATCGATAAATAGCAGAACTTTTAATGACTTTTTGAAATATTACGCTTGTCTCTTTAGTTCAGCAACCCGCCTTTAGGTGGCATTGGTTGTATCGGCGTCACTGCGCATGCGTAATCCCCTTAGTCGCCCCGCAATCCAATGACTCATGCCTGTGCCTGCTTAGAGTTAAAAAAAATATCACTATTCATCGATATCATCAACTCTGTGATGCAAAAAACACTGCAAAAATAAAATAAATACCTATAAAATTACTAGCTGACCCCAGCAAACGTTGTTTTGCAAAATGAAAAATAGATACCTACTTAGTAGCCGTATCTCAGACCTACTCAATATGCTCACAAAATTTCATGAGAATCGGTCAAGCCGTTTCGGAGGAGTACGGGAACGGACATTGTGACACAAGAATTTTATATATAACTATAATTGCATAAAAGTCGTGTTGGCTAAGTGGGAAGACACTCGACTTTCATTCCGAAGGTCGTTGGTTCAAACCCCGCCACGCACCTCTGGATTTCTCTTCTTGAGAAATGTATGTGCGCTTTAAACACGTGCTTTAACGGTGAAGGCAAACATCGTGAGGAAACCGGCATGTTCTGAGAACTTTAAAAGAGTTTGAAGGACACGTGACATTCACCAACCCGCACTTGGCCAGCGTGGTGAATTAAGGCCTAATCTTTCTCGTCAAGAGAGAAGTCCCTGTGTCCCAGCAGTGGGAACGTTAATAGGGTGCTGATGATGATGATAATTGCATAAGTTGATAAAAAATGCTATGCAATAGCTTTACCGCTGCAGTCTCCGAGTACCACACGTCTTTTATATTTTATACTAGCGGCCCGCCCCGGCGTCGCACGGGTAAAAAAAGTTCCCGGCAATTTTTCCTTATTTGCTCACCGTTTAGACCTACCCTGGACTACGAAAAACATTTTAAAACCAATATCAGCTCAATCGGCCCATCCGTTCTCTAGTTTTAATCAGACTAACGAACAACAATTCATTTTTATTTTATATTTATTTAATGTTCTCACCCTGCCAAACACCACGTTCTTCAGATCAAACTGCGGCAGAGGCTTAAATGTGATATTAAAGATGCCACACATTTCGTTGTTTCTCGTCATACGCATTGACAGAAGACCTGCAAATGGACATCTACTGCTAAAGACATGACTAACAACAGTTGTGATGGTACTTATTCAATTTCTGTAATCTTACATATCTAGAAGTTTATAATTAGTTATACGTAATTTGTATATCATGTGTTATTTTATTTTAAGTATATACAATGTGCCATTGTAATATCAATCACTTACTCCTTGCCTGGGAGTTCTTTTTGTAGAGTAAAGTATATATGTATGTACCTATGCCTATTATATTAAGTATATCAGATGTCTAGTACCCGAACCACAAGCTTAGAGCTTACTACGGGGCTAGATGTTGTTGTCCGGAAATATTTATTTATTTCAATCGGGGCCTCAGGCTCATGCAAGTGTCTATGGAAAATCTGACTTATTAACTTTGCTAAGGCCAACATATTAAAATGAATCTACCAACGTATTAAAATTATTCGCCATTTAACACTTGCAAGGACGGAGTACGCTTTACGAGTTCATAATAACCCAGTACAGCTTACATATAAATGTTTTATTAAACTTAGTTCTTAAAACGTAGTGATTATTATACTCTCTGGGGGAGGATAAAAAGTGTGTGAGAGAGAGAAAACAATTATTGACAACACACACACAACAAGGAGAAATACAATGAAATTAAATAAAACTAAATATTTATAACGTAGTGATTATATACTCTCTGGGGGAGGATAAAAAGTGTGTGAGAGAGAGAAAACAATTATTGACAACACACACACAACAAGGAAAAATACAATTATTATTGGAGTTTACTCCTTAAGAAACCATTTGAGTTATAAGGCCCGGTACGGAAATTTTATGAGGAGTAAAATCAAAAAGTGTAACTCGAAAAGTTGAGGCGTTACGTAGAAAGAGACATACATATATATCTGTAGGATTGAACGTGTAAAAGAATGAGATGGAATACATTACACAGTCTCCTCTTTGCGCGATACTTCGTAGTCTCAACTATTACTGTATTACTGTATTTTATTTATATTATTTTGTAAAATACTTTAGGTATTTGGTTATTGAAGTAATATAAATAATCCGAATAATTACAGATATATATGTTTGTTTCTCTTATCATTTTTGCAGATACGTTCATTTACCCTTTTTTTCTATTCGATATATATCATAATTATAGTTCGTAAGGAGTAGGTAAACTCCAATCGTGCGTCGTAGCTGACACACACACACTTTTTTTATTATTATTATTTATTTATTAGCCATTCTGTTCCACTGCAGGGCAAAGGCCTCCCTTTTCGCTTTCCATTCGCCTCTATTGCTCGCTACTACAGGCCACGATGTTAGGTGGGCGTCGAGCTCGTCCCGCCATCTCATCCCGGGCCTTCCACGTCGCCTTCTAGCGTTGGGTGGGCTCCACTCAGTAGTAGTCTTTGCCCACAAGTCGCTAGCCATTCGGCAGATGTGTCCAGCCCAGTTTTGGAACTGTTTCCCAGTTTTGGAACTCCAAATATTTATTATTATTAAATAAAATTTAATAGTAATAAATATTTGGAGGTTTTGTCTGTTCACGTCCGTAAGGGGTAACCCTCTGAATCCTTACACGTGACCTCCGGGTGGTGCTAAGAACAGTCTCTGGTGGTAGGCTTCGGCCGCGGCTTGTCACCACCCTCCGGGCTGGGCCAGTGCGGGAAGCGATTTTTTCGTGTTTCGTAATGTGGTCCGGAGAAGCCACAGCGTCACTTTACATCAGGTGAGATTGTGGTCAAATTAAGGCTTATCAAAAAAATATAATTTATAAATTACTAAATACTATTTAAGCATAAATGAATAAATTGAATGCGTTGTGCCTAAAGGTCTCGCCTCAGCATATTGTAGATCCACCATCAGTGGAGTTGCGCTTGTTATCAGACGAGTCCTGAAGACAATAACCTCACGAGCGACAAATACAGTGACAAAAGTGACAATAACCTGGCATGGAATGAGAGAAATGATAGTTCTCTGCGCCGATGGGCAGGCGCCGCCCGCCTTGAGCGTAGCACCCGAAGCCATTGTCGTGGACGACATCTCCGCCCGCCCAGTAAAGCCCGGGCACTTTCCTGTGTAAGTATAGTAAACCTTTTATGTTTTTAACCCCCCACCAAAAAAGAAGGGTGTTATAAGTTTGGCGTGTCTGTCTGTCTGTGTGTCTGGCACATCATAGCTCCCGAACGGATGGAGCGATTGTATTTTAAATATTTTTTTTGTATGTAAGGTGAGGCCAGTGTTCTTAGACATGTCGTTACGGGGCAGTGGTCCAACTGCTCTGTCCAATTAGTTGGACTACGGGCCTTTACTAGGGGTCGTGGTCCAACTATCTTTGCAGTTGGACCACGGCACCATAGTAGAGTTCTTTACTAGGGGTCGTGGTCCAACTATCTTTGCAGTTGGAACACGGCACCATAGTAGAGTTCCCAGGTCCAATTAAAACAATTTCAAATAATACAACTGCAATTATTGTAACCACAGCACCTTTTTAATTAAATAATTAGTTTTACAACGTTTTTGAAACAGAACTTAATGTAATGTCCTTCAACCAGAGTAATGTACGAGTAGGTTTATACGATACCTCCCCCTCCACCATCAAGGAGAACAATTATGTCAGTGAGTCAGTCAGTCAGTCAGTCAGTCAGTCAGTGGTTATTTAGCTTTATAGAATATAATAATGTAGACGAGTGAGAGTGGCTCAGATATGATCTAGAGGTTTGATAATAAGTACTGGCTGTTATCAAATTGCATTAAATAATACATTCGACTTGACATTGTCATCATTGACTAATCAATCAAAAACCAGATCCTTGTCCTATCCTTACAGTATACTTATATAAAATAATCCCTATTCACAAATCTAAATAAAAATGGATGAAGACGTGTCGCCTGCGAATATTTACGTCGAAAGAAAAGGTGGAAAAGTACTGTTACGAGAAGGCTACGAATATTATAAAGTTCGAGAATATAAAAATGGAAATGCTTACTGGAGATGTTCGAACAAAAAGAAAAAAGCGTTGTAGTGGATCGGTTACCATTAGCGTGCGTATTAACAATTTCATTATTTATACGATTTCTTATTTCCCATGACCATTTTATTATTATTCTATTAATATTATTTATTCTTTCGTTATCTAATTAAAGCTTTTTTGTATGAATTTTTAGCAAAAAGAGAAAATAGTGAAACATTCGGTTCATTCCGAAAATTGCTGTGCAAATATAATTGGGAATACGATTTCTATGTCAATGGACAACTTAAAAAAGCAAGTACAAGTTGCTGATGAGCCTATCCCAAAATTATATAATGAGACTTTAGCTAAATACAAAAACTCTACTTATGACATACTAACTGCATTTCCATCGTATTCAAATGTGAAGCATGGTCTTTATAATACAAGAAACCTATCACTGGGTATTTAAAAATTTGGAAGAAGTGGAAGTACCTTTAAAATTTGTGGACTTCTTATTGGCTGATTATAATTTTGAAGGAACACGTGTAATAGTATTTTGTTCTTTAAGAGCAAGAAATATGATGGGCCAATTAAAAGAGTTTTTTGTAGACGGAACATTTCGCTGCTGCCCCGCACCATTCATACAATTACTAAGCATATTTGGTGAAAATGGACAACTAACGTTGTGCCCCTACTTTATGCTTTGCTGAGTGACAAAAAGCAATCTACGTATTTTGTTTTATTTGAAATCTTACGATCACAGTTGAAATGGGATCCACGAAAAATTCATTGTGACTTTGAAATATCTCTTCTTAACAGTATTAAACAATTTTGTACTACTATTACAATTGTGGGCTGTTACTATCATTGGTCGCAATGTATCTGGAGGAAGGCAAAGTCATTGGGTCTCTCAAAAACTAAATCAAAAAAAGACAAGCGAATTGTGTCGCTGTGCTCAGTGTTACCACTTTTGCCGGCTGAAAAAATATTAGAAGGATGGAATTACATAAAATATGAAATAAATGATGGATCTAACAAATTGATTGAGTATATCGAGCATTATTGGATAAAAAAAGATTTTGCCAATTTTTCACAATTGGTAAGCGTGTTTAATGAGAGACATCGAACCAATAACGTTTTAGAAGGTTCGCATGCAAAACTAAGTAGATGCATAAATGCGAAAAATAAAACCTTACTGCGACTTTTGAATGTTTTAGAGAAGTTCTCAACATTATCAATATGTGACCAGACAAGACGTAAAAGGCGTAAGATTCAAATTGAGAACGACGACTATATAAGAGAAATACAACTTCAAATGATCACAGGTGAAATAACTATAGGCCATGCTTTAGAAAAATTACGGTGATATATTATTATTACCTAAAAACATTTGTTGTTCCAGTTTTGTTTTGTTATTTTTTTAAGAGAAAAGGACATTTAAGTTCTGTTTCAAAAACGTTGTAAAACTAATTATTTAATTAAAAAGGTGCTGTGGTTACAATAATTGCAGTTGTATTATTTGAAATTGTTTTAATTGGACCTGGGAACTCTACTATGGTGCCGTGGTCCAACTGCAAAGATAGTTGGACCACGACCCCTAGTAAAGGCCCGTAGTCCAACTAATTGGACAGAGCAGTTGGACCACTGCCCCGTAACGAGACATGTTTCATGTTATGGGGGTCAAAGTTATGGGGGTTAGAGTGGGGAAGGAAAATCTGCAAATATACTCGTGTGGGGTATCTAATGAAAGCGCATCGCGTGCACATTAAAATATTATGGTGTTTTACTTTTAAGGAAATTAAGGCATCAGAATCGGGGTTTTTTTTTAAATTGAAACTAATATTCTAAATTTGTGTGGAAAAAATTAAGACGAAATAACGTAGATTACCAGAGCGATATGCGGGACTCGAGCCCTGAGTATTGAGTACTGAGTACTGAGCATTGAACCCACGTCTTCCATTATACTCCTGGACGTTCTGACCAACTAAACCTCGCCACTACATCATCGCTTCAATTTCTTCTACACTTGTTACTACGAGTTACATTCGTATAATGGAAGACGTGGGTATATATGTCTGGGCTAATGTTGTTAGCACATATTAATTTTAAGACCACTTGTACACACATGAATGCAATAAATGATTTGATTAGATTTATATTGGACAGTGACCATATGGCCCGCTTTTTTATAAACATATTGGCGTAAACGAAAAACTCGGCTAAAATAAAAAAAATACAATTTAATAATTATTCCCCAAAATAACTCTAAAAGGATCTGCTTTATTGGTACATGTATAATTCTATAAAATTTAATAATTCGTGTTTGGAACTAATAATCGAATAATTTTGTAAAATTGTCAGTTTCTTTGCCTAGAAGTTGAAGGATTCGCTGATGAGGTAGGCATAGCACGCTCTTCCGAAAACTGATTCACAGCCAAGCAATACTTCTCAGAATGGTACGTTCTAGATATCTGAGACAATAGAGGACTTCCATGGGGCGAATTCAACCACAGAGTCGCACTCCCCGTCTGCCCAACCATAGCTATAAATGCAATAATCATCCGAGTGTTCAACAAACCTCTTTGGATCTGAGGCTGCTTCAGCAAAGTCTGCAAGATCAACCCATCGGGCAGGCCATTAATGAGTTCGAATACACTCGAACCTCTTTCGCCGATCAGCCAAGACGCAGCAGCCGGTACATTGCACCCTGTGTTTTTCAATGCTGTTTCAGCGTCGTCCGTGTTGAATCCCAGATCTTTCAACGCTGACATGGCTTCTAAAGTCGGCGGTTCTGATAATCTCATCCGCCATGATCTGAATTTATCTAGAAACCTCTGCAAATGCTCAGCGCGTCGATACGACTCGCTTGTATCTTGCTTCGTCGGGCTATCCTCTTCAGGTATCGAGTGGTTCTCTGCTAATCTAGCTGCAATGTCCTCTGGTGTTATAACTTGCATCACGCCCTGTTGAACCCTTCTCGGTTCGTCTAAGGCTGCAGATAATTCTGATAGAGTCATCTCGTAGTTTCTTCCAGATGCTGCGAGTCTGGCTCCAGCTTCTATTAGGGATATCAGAATCTTTCTCAGCTCGAAAGATAGCTCGTTGGTTGAAAGCAGCGATTGTAAGTTTGGCTGTCTCACTGTGTTTTGAGGGCTCGGTAAGGATGCTGTAGCTGCAGCTATGGTTGTTGGTTGTGGTGCTCTTACTGCTCCTAAGTCCCACAACGTCCCAGCTTCAGGGAGTCTCCTCTCAACTAGAAGTAATTCCTCTTGCACGTTTATTTGTTCCTGTGCGAGCGTTAGGAAGTCGTGTAGAGTGGTTGTGTCAAAAACTCTTACAATTTTGAAGCGACTGGACCCTGTCTGTCCGCTTGGATAGAAGTAATCTGCAGCGCGATTTTTAACTTCTTCTATCAGTGTGTCTTCCGCGAAATACGCGCTGAACACCTGACCTTCCGGGCTAATTATTTTTATAAGGATATTTGCGGTGGCGTTAATACCTGCGTCTGGGACAAGCATTATGATGCTGCGATGGCCGATTTCAGTTCTTTAACGTCGATTACTTCGGTGAGAAGCACGAGTAGGCAGACAGCTATGCTTGTGAAAAATCCAACAAGGCACCAAATAAGTTTCAACATAGTTTTGGACCTGGTTGTCAGTGAGTGTCAGTTTTGTTTTGGTTGTTCGTTTGTAAAAAGTTTTTGTTTTACAAATTATTGGGTATGTAGGAGCAAGGAGTATTTATACACTAGGTACCTTGTCTATAAACGAGATTTTATTAGATAAGTAATGTAAGGGTCAGTTCACACAGAGACGCGCCAGCATGTGACGATATTTGTTAATGGCCAGACCTACCTTACATCATTTTATTGATGTGAGCAAATTATTTTCTCTTAGCAGTCTAATAACAGTGACCACTTTATAAACTTACGTGTAAAACTTAGTCCCGACATAGCCATAGCCAACTTCATCCCCATCTGCCAGCTCCGTAAACAGCTGGCAGGTTAACGGACAGACGTCAGTAAACAGTTCTATCGCCAGCGCGCCGAGGCAGGCCCCACCAGTAATTCCAAGGGTTAAAAAGACTCTGGAGGGATGAAGGGTAGATGACTAAAAAATTATAATTAATCCGTCATTATAATTATTAGATAAATTACTTAAAAAAATTGTACCCATATTTTATCTTCTATTACTATTAGATATGAAAGTGGATGGACTGTGTGAAAGAAGATGTGTGTAAGAAAGGAGTGAGTGCTGAGATGACGGGTGATAGAGGGAAATGAAAGAAAAACAAATGTTATGCCGACCCCACATAGTGTGGGACAAGGGCAGGATGATGATGATGATGACCCATATCTGGGGGCACGGCAGTGCCCCCACCAAGTCGAGCAAAAAAGCGGCACGGCCGTACCATCCTTTTCTCGAAGCAATTCAGGGCATTTTCGACCCCCTGTAACTTCGTTGTGGATAAAACTAGAAGATTGAAATTTTCAGTAACCATGCAGGCATTGTAAAGACACGGTATATTTCAAATTTCATTCAATTTGAACCAGTATTTTAAGAATTATAACGGGTCAAATTTCTTAATTTTGTCACTCATTGACTCACCGATCATCAAAATTCTAAGGCACTTTTAGCAGACCTAGAAGCTTCAAATATGGAATATAATTAGTGTTTGGTGTATGAATCAAGGAAAAACTAAAAAATCTAGAAAAGACCGAAATATATACTAAAGTAATAACAATGCGAAATATAAATAAATCCAATCTAGACCGGCAAAAAGAAAATTATATACATTATGTAGAAAGTACAGAAAAGGAAAAAAGCAGAACTGTCTACAAAATACAAAAAGAAATGAGATCCCATCAAAAACAATACTTGTCAAAAAAAACCAAGTCGCGCAACTCAGTTGTTCTGCGGTAAAAAGTAAATCCAAGTCTTCAAATTTCGTCTCAAAATTCTTTAATGTTTTATATAAATATATTAAGACTTGGCCATCGCCTGAAAACACGTGTAAATTCAATTATTTAGTGCGATGGCCAAGTCTTAATATATTTATATAAAACATTAAAGAATTTTGAGACGAAATTTGAAGACTTGGATTTACTTGGATCTCACAACTTTTTACCGCAGAACAACTGAGTTGCGCGACTTGGTTTTTTTTGACAAGTATTGTTTTTGATGGGATTTTATCTTTCTTCAGTGCATTGAAGTTTCGCATTACGTAATGCTTTCGAGCTAAATGTAGGTATTAAATATAAACCCCGATTACAAAACCTTAGTTTCCTTCGAATTAAAAAATCAACTTATTTTGTAATGTGCAAACGAATATCTGCAAATATACTCAAATATATTTGCAGATATTTTACACTTTCACTTTCACCCCCATAACTTTTAAACGACCGATATTCATCAAACATGTCTAATAATATTACTCGCGAAAAAAACACCTTTGCAAAATAAATATATTGAAATCGGTTTATCCGTTCGGGTGCTATAATGCCCCAGACAGACACGTCAAACTTATAACACCCCTCTATTTCGGTCGGGGTTGAACAGGTTACACCATGGGAACTTCTTTACCTAGAAAATCTAAATCAAAACTAACCTTGGTCTTTTAAATCCTTCCGGAGGCAAAAACGCTGGATCTTCCAAAAGTTCTTTTGGATTTATATCAAATAACACAAAATCTTTTTGAGCACCCTGAAAACGGCATCATTAATAAAATGTTTAATTCTTGTTTTTGAGAATTAATTGTGAAAAAAGCATAATTAAAAGTTTAAAACTTACTCCTATAATAATTTGACGATTGCGTTTCCATTCCTTGCGTAAAATCGACGTAGGTACTACTTTTGGTTTCTGTAACAAACATTATTTATTAATAAAATAGAATTTATTTTGAGTCACAAAATGAAAAATTCATAAATGCTAAGTTATAATAACTATTATCACTACAAAAATGGACGTTACTCGGTGTAATTCTACGGTGGTGGGGCGTTATATCCACCTTAGTACTTACCGTAGTGGAGTTTTATTTAAATATATTGGCAAATAAATGATTGATTTGATTTGGATTGTGAAAAACTAAATATTATTTTCAATTACCTATTAAACGATACCCCACATGACATAAATAGTTTGTTTACTTTAATTCTTTTATTTTTACAAAATGGCGTCCAGTAGTCGCCATGCTGAGTTTTTACACTGCAAGGCGACACCGCCGTAACAGATGATCCACGATACGGACACAATGGATATTTTAGTATTTAAAATTTATATTAGGACCTATCATGAGAAGGGATGAAGGTCATGTGACAAGAAGAGCGTTGGATGGATATGTGAGAAGAGGTAGGCCGAAGAAAAGATGGATGGACCGTGTGAAAGATGACATGTGTAAGAAAGAGGTGAGTGTTGAGATGACGGGTGATAGAGGGAAATGGAAGCAGAAAACATGTTGTGCCGACCCCACGTAATGTGGGATAAGGTCAGGAAGATGATGATTTGTATGTATGTTAGTCTGTAAGGTATATGTTTTTTATGAGTCTAAGATCTAAGATGCCTGAAATAAATGATTTTATTAACGTCATGTCTTTAGTGACAACGTACTAAGAGGAATAAATTGACAAATGAATTATAGAAATCGGCCGAGGCGTTTGTTCTGTATAGATGGACAAATGAACCAATTATTTTTAAATTTTTTTTAAGATAAGCCTTATGTTGATCTCAATCTCACCTGATATAAAGTGACGATGTGGTCTAAGAAGGGGCATGAAGACCTAGAAGGTAGATGGCTTCTCCGGGCCACATTACGAAACACGAACAAATCGCTTCCCGCACTGGCCCAGCCCGGAGGGTGGTGACAAGCCGCGGCCGAAGCCTACCACCAGAGACTGTTCTTAGCACCACCCGGAGGTCACGTGTAAGGATTCAGAGGGTTTACCACTTACGTACGTGAATAGACAAAATCTCACCAGTGGGACAAATCAACATAATATACATACATAGACTGTTAAACACATTACTATTCCTTTGCGTTGCTCAGTCGGGTAAAAATATCTAATGTTCTAGCTACAACTCACAGTGGTCACTAGAATATTGTAGAAATGTTTGTTTTCTCTGTTCGTGCGCATGTAGAAGTTTCGTCTCTCCTCGAAGGATAGGCAATACGTCATCTCAGGGAGGCGGGTCCAGCGAGCGTCTACCTTTCCCTAGA
Source organism: Gymnoscelis rufifasciata (assembly GCA_929108375.1). Classification (NCBI taxonomy): domain Eukaryota; kingdom Metazoa; phylum Arthropoda; class Insecta; order Lepidoptera; family Geometridae; genus Gymnoscelis; species Gymnoscelis rufifasciata. The sequence goes on along the minus strand of OV815332.1, from coordinate 5,668,262 downwards.
AAGTATATCTATCTATATAAATAAAAATGAATTGTTGTTCGTTAGTCTGATTAAAAAAAGCCGTGTTGGCTAAAGTGGGAGGACACTCGACTTTCATTCCGAAGGTCGTGGGTTCAAACCCCGCCACGCACCTCTGGATTTTTCTTCTTGAGCAATTTATGTGCGCTTTAAACACGTGCTTTAACGGTGAAGGCAAACATCGTGAGGAAACCGGCATGTTCTGAGAACTTTAAAAGAGTTTGAAGGGCATGTGACATTCACCAACCCGCACTTGGCCAGCGTGGTGAATTAAGGCCTAATCTCTCTCGTCAAGTGAGAGAAGTCCCTGTGTCCCAGCAGTGGGAACGTTAATAGGGTGATGATGATGAGTCTGATTAAAACTCAAGAACGGCTGGGACGATTGAGCTGATTTTGGTTTTAAAATGTTTGTCGTAGTCCAGGGTAGGTCTAAACGGTGAGCAAATAAGGAAAAATTGCCGGGAGCTTTCTACCCGTGCGACGCCGGGGCGGGCCGCTAGTAGATAAATAAATATTCATCGTTAATTCGCAAAGCAAACATATTGTTTTTTAGTTTTTGGGATAATCTAATTGAAAATACTGTTTTCCTGTGCTAAGCCGAGGCAGAGCTTTTTACATTGTGTCTAATCACAAGTTATTTAAATAACTTAGTTAGAACAAGAAGAAGCATTGCATACGGGGTTATTTATTACAGACAGGGTGTGTATTAAGTATGTTCAATTGTGTAAACACTAAAGAACGAATGTAATTATAAACTTATATGGATCTAGCCAACCATAGGTTGTCTTTAGATTCTTTTTGTAAAATCATTTTTTTCGTATGGGTCAGAAAGGAGATTTTGCTATAGAACTGCTTTTTTTGAGGCCATTTTTCCAAGTACGCGTAAGTTACGTGCCGCTCAACGCAAACGCAGACGTGCAAAGTAAAAGTCAAAGTCAATACATTTATTTCCTTATAATTAATAACCCTGAATTGTATACATAAATTACGCTGGCTTACGTGCCGCTCAACGCAAACGCAGACGTGCAAAGTAAAAGTCAAAGTCAATACATATTTCCTTATAATTAATAAAACTGAATTGTTTATACATAAATTATCAAGGAAATAACATTGTCATGACAGTTCGCTTTAACATTTAAACTGGCAAGGGTTATGGTAAAACAGACAGGGCGTTAAAGACATATTAATCAGTAGTCAAACAATGAATTTTAAGTAACTACTATCGGTCCGCCCCCTCTTCGCACCTATATAGTTGACCGTATTGTGAATCTAAACCATTCTCGAACCCACTTAAACACACACAAAACATTTCATCAAATAGGTCCAGCCGTTTAGGAGGAGTTCAATGTCTAACACACGTACAGAAGATTTATATATATAAAGATATTCAATGAAATGATAATTATCATTTTTAACCCCCGAACAAAAAAAAGAGGGGTGTTATAAGTTTGATGTGTCTGTCTGTCTGTCTATCTGCCTGTCTGTGTCTGTCTGTCTGTCTGTTCCATCATAGCTCCCGAACGGATGGAGCGATTTCAATTTAGTTTTTATTTGTATGAAAGTTGAATTTGGCTCGGGTGTTCTTAGACATGTTTCATGAAAATCGGTTGAGCCGTTTAGAAGTTATGGGGGTGAGAGTGGGGAAGCAAAACAGAAAATCTGCAAATATACTAGTGAGGGGTATCAAATGAAAACGCATCGCGTCCACATTACATAATATTATGTTGTTTTACATAAAAAGGAAATGAAGGCAATGGAATCCGGGGTTTTTCTTAAATTTTAAATTTAGATTTTTGAAGTATTGACATAATCCTTCAAAGATCACATTACCCGAGTGAAATGGAAGGTCTTCATTGCAGTCAGCAGCTTTAAGTTTTCTTTAAACAATTCTCGCTGCCGCTGCGTCCACATCTTGAAGCGGTTCATCTGTTCCAACGTGTCCAAGTGTGGGCTGAAGTTGTCCACTTTTGGGCCTACGTGGGCATACTGGAGAGTTAGAAAGATAAGTCCACTGTTAGTGTTTTAAATAAACATTTAAGTACCAACTTACCACAGTATACGAAAATAAGACTTAAACACGCATTTAGCAGTTGCGATCGTTTCTATAGATAACTTTTTTTTTTATGTTTGATAAGCCTTCATTTGACCACAATCTCACCTGATGTAAAGTGACGATGTGGTCTAAGATGGGGCATGAAGACCTAGAAGGCTCAACTTAGCTCAACAACTTCTAATCGCGTGTCTAAGTCGTGTTTCTGGGTTTGTGTAAGGCGGTATGTTTTTTCTAGTCCTACTCTAGCAGACAAACTCTTAATAAAACACTGAGAAAGAGGGTAGGTACATTCATTTGTCAATAAATGTCTGCCAACTCGCAAATGGCACCAGTTAAGCGGAGTTATAGGCGCTTCAACTGCATCAACATATTGGAAAACTTTAAACCCGTAAAAATTCGACAAAAAAACGTTCGTTTTACGTTAAATGATGATAATTTAAATCACACAACAATATCTATCCCCTTGCTAAGCTCTAAGCTTGTGTCTAGTACCTGCAGTACTAGACATCTGATATCTTAATATATATAAATCTCGTGTAACAATGTTTGTCCTCAATGGACTCCTAAACCACTTAACCGATTATAATAAAATTCGCACACCATGTGCAGTTCGATCCAACTTGAGAGATAGGATGGTTTTTACGGCGAGAAAAATTCGAATAATTTCCAGGAAAATTTTATACCCGGGCGACGCCGGGGCGGGCCGCTAGTACTCAATATAATAGACGTACATGTATAGACATTTTAATTTACATATTAGACACCCAGACCAAGAAGAAAGTGCTTGCAAAACACACAAACACTTGAATCCTCGGTGGAAATCGAACCCGATACAGTGAGGTGAATAATGTTGTTATTTATCTATATAATCTTTAGTTCGTTTATAAGAATTGGTGTGTATTACAGACATTATTGTTTATGTTAATGCTTTTACCTTGAATACTCTTTTCTTCTTCTTCTTTACCAGAACGCTTTCATCTTCCGGTGGCGGTGAAGAATTTTTATTATGAAGATAATCTGTTGATTGTACCTTCCTCAAAATAACATTGTACAGCGACATACTAACTTAATAAATTTATTTGCTTGCTACAAAAATTTAGTTTGCCTACCGAAATATTGATAAAATAAATTATAAAATCTATAAAGCCATGTAAATTAATAATACCTAATCAAAAGTATAAGTTTTGTATGACTGAATGTGATACAATACAATACTCTTTATTGAACACAAAATAATAACACACACAAAAAGATAAGAATGTACAGAAATTGTGAATCAATGGGCGGCCTTATCGCTGATAGCGATCTCTTCCAGGCAACCTTGGGATGGACACAAATCAAAAAGCACGAATAAGACGGGAGTAGCAAACTAAAATGGAGATTAATAAATTAAATACAGATGTGATACTTTTTATCGCAAACCACAGGGTTAGAGAAAACTGTCTAGTATACCTGCAACGTGGCGTAGCACCATTTACGAATAGGCGTTAATTAATGTTATAAATCTACAAATAAGCGTAGCTCTTCCTGCAATGTGGCGTAGCATTGTCCTGCAATGTGGCGTAGCATTGTTCTTTAATAAGCGAAGCTCTGTCTACGAATAAGCGTAGCTCTTCCTGCCACAGAACTAGATCGAGAATTCCTGCAATGTGGCATAGCACTGCCCTTGAATAAGCGTAGCTCTTCCTGCAATGTGGCGTAGCTCTGTCTACGAATAAGCGTACCCATAACTGTAGGATAACGTACCATTGCCTACAAATAAGCGAAGCGATAACAGCATTGGAATAGGGTGTTATTCTTAAATTTTAAATTTAGATTTATATGACATTGGTATAGATAGGAGCGACTTTATTTCATTTATGCAAAGATCTATTACTCTATGATGCCTTCCGTATCAAACCTTTAGTTGTAGCTGAATGAAACCTAAAAATGCTGAAAACCTCGCAATTCTCTTCTTTTTATCTGTCACTTCCTCACAATGGCATGGGAAATTCGTTGTAAACAATAAATAGTCTATAGAAAATAAAAAAAGAGCAAAATTCTCGTGAAATCTTTTAAATTCAGTAATTAGAGGTATGTAGTAATGTTTGTGTGAAGTTCCCCGTATCGATGTCTCATTCCGGGGAGACTTACGCGGCGTTCATCGTTTGGCTTGGCCTGTGTTCTCTATATACAACTTTACTGACTGTGACGGTGCTCAGTGTGTTTTATATACTGTGAGTATGAGCTAAACTAGTTACTGCGCTAGATGTGGCGGTGACTGCCAGATGGCAACACTCAGCGTCGATTTCAGAATGGTGGTGTATTTAGTAATGTATGGCGTTGGATAAGAGTGTTTGATTTGTAAGATATCTAGGTACATAATAGAGATAGGTACCTAAACGAATAATTAATTAACGGCCCACCCCGGCTTGTAATTATTCAAAATGTTTGTAAGGTAAAAAGAAAACCATCATTGGACATCTTCTGTTTTTTTTTTATATTTCAAATAAATAATTGTTTTAATTGGTCTAATGTTGAGATATACGTTTACCAACACGGTTTGCGTTAGTTTATATATTATAGATATGAGATTAATGTTATGTACCTACTTCATTGCACAATTAAAAGAAACAGTGGGCTTGGGTTATGTCAGGGCATTTTCTACCGGACAACCTCGGAACAGTTGTTAAATAAAGTTTTAAACTTTAAGGCTCTGGCTAAACCTGCGCGTCAGCAACGCGAGAAGCGACTACGACGCGGAACTTCTGAAACGTCTACAAACGCGTTAAATGGTGGCTTAGGTCCCGCTCTCGCTTCGCAGCCGCTTTTGTCAGTTTTGGCCGAAGCTTAATGGTTATATTATGGTTATATTCTGAAAGTCTTAAATGGCTCCAAAGATATACAATTCAGTAAGAAAATATATTTTTAAAAACTGCGCGCAATGTTGCTTAACCTTCTTCTGGTGGTAGGCTTCGGCCGCGGCTTGTCACCACCCTCCGGGCTGGGCCAGTGCGTGAAGCGATTATTTCGTGTTTCGTAATGTGGCCCGGAGAAGCCATCTACCTTCTAGGTCTTCATGCTCAACCTTAGACCACATCGTCGCTTAACATCAGGTGAGATTGTATTCAGAGGGTTACCTACCACTTACGGACGTGAACAGACAAAACCTCCAAAAATTAACTTAAAAACTACTGAACGGATCTCTATGCGATTTTCTGCAATAGCTAAAGTGATTCAAGACGAAGGTTTTCGTTTTCGTATCCATGCAAAGCCGGAAAAGGCCAGCTAGTATTACATAAACAATTCTAGTCTAAACACAAAACCTCACCAAACCTAAGTAGAGCTTAGGTAGAGCTAAGTAGACCTATACAAGGGATAGTTGGATACTGATTTATAAACATAAATACATTTTTCATAAAGTATATTTGTGTTGCCTAGGAAAAAAAGAATGTTAGCTTATTTTACAAGAATAATAATAATAATTTATTTAAAATAAATAGTTATTTTACAGTGTGGGGCCAATTATAACTCTCTTAGACTTAGAAACTAGACTTATTTATTACACAATTTAACAAAAACAGAATGGAGCATACAAAAAAAAAGGAAAGAAATATAAAAAATCATAACTAATTAAAACTTAAAAATTGACGGATTGTCTTGCTTACAAGAATGATTAAAACTATTATAAAAAATATCCATAAGCTGGTGTTCCTGTAAAAAGGTAAAAACGCATTTCATATTAATAGTGCACGCTGTGTTGGCAATACAATGGTTCCGAATACTGTTTACGAATCTCCCAAAAAAATAAGGTAGGTCAAGGGACACAGATCTATACCTATACCAAACTTTATCAAAGTTAAATGATAAAAAAAATATAGCTTTATTAGCAGGTACGTTTATTACATAGGTACATAAGATAAATTTCAAGAATGTTTCTTTATCAAAACCAATCTTTCTGGCGCGTGGCGCTTCGTTGTCGCGGTCAGCTCACTACGCGCGCTCGCCTCGCGCTTTTTATCGGTTATTTGTAATTAACCGACTTCAAAAAAGGAGGAGGTTTCTCAATTCAACCGTATTTATATATATGTTTTTTCGAAATTATTTGTTGAAGTTAATTTATTTTTTACTTTTCAGTTTCCGTTTTGAAGTTGGTTTTATTTTGTCAAAAAAAAATATATTCATTTTTGATTCGGTGACGAAACTGCATGTATTTAAATAAAAGATTGTCATTTGCTAACCTAAGCGCTTACAAACAAAATATATACTAAGAATAATAAAATAGACTTGCATTATTTAGATAAATAAAGAAATAAGTAAGACTGTATTATCATTCCGTTGTTTTATTGTCGATGGTCTTGGCTATAATTTTTTTGTCAGGAATTGCATGAAAGGAGGCGGTGAGAGAAAGAGAGCGTCTACCTATTTGCAATCGTTGCTGGATAAACATGCAGCTTCAAAACGGCGTCGCTTAGAGGTCAGGAAATATTTACTAATAATTAACTGGGCAATAAGTTTACTCCAGGACTAGGATCCAGGATGTGACAATATATTAAGATATTTTGTTAATATAAGTGTTTACAACCTGTATAAAGCCCTTGCTTGTAAGTTGGTCCCATGTAAATTTGATAAAAATCCGTCGTAAAGTTCTCGAGTCATCTTCAATAATGTTTATGCTTTTGTGGGACGTAGTCTATAGTTTTCCTTTTTGATAACTTAAATTCCATGAAAATACACATTATATGTAGGTAAAACAAAATGCTATTCACCAAAGTATCAAATAAAAATCTATTTTGGACGTTAGTTGAGTAATCCATTTTTAGTGTCAAATCTTTGCCATGTTTTTCAATAAAACGCGTTCTTATTATAAAGTAACTTAATGTATACAATATGAAATGACCGCTAATGACCGGCAACAATTTGCCTGTGTCGAGTTGAAATACAATATCACGCCATCTTGTGACGGATATATTCATACCATAATAACCAAATTGTCAATGTCAGTCATTCGATTTTGACACTTTTGACAGTACAGTCCATGCATTCTGTTTTGAATAATTTAATTTTCAAAATCTAGGAAGTCCGTTGGAGATCCAGCTATTTGTAAACAATTAAATCTAATTATTGTCCCTAAAATATGGTGTACAACGTATTAAGTTTGTGATAGTGTGTGGAATATTAACTTCTACAATGGATGATACTCAAATGAGTAGGGCTTCGGACGCGGCCGCGACGTAAGTGTTGAATACATTGAGGGAAAAACATATTGCTCTAATTGAATTCATTTGTTGGTCAACAAATTTAAATTTAAGTAATACTAAAACATTAAATTGATGGAAGTGATGTAAAGAAACATAATACTTTACAATCTAGCCCTGTGATGAGAAAAAACGTCCATTGTTAATTGTTAACAGACCAATACTAAATTACTTGTTCCATACAATATTGCTTGTTGGATCCTTGCAGACTTCTCAAAACTAGTCCTCTGTATCAGACTGACGTCTCATTACAATATAGGGGATTGGATCCGTTAAGTGCCTACTTATTGTTATAATTTTTAATTGACAATTAATAACTGGAAGGAACTAAAGAGCAATTCGCTTAAAAACAGATTTGCAAAAAAAACTAAGTTATAATAATAAATAATAATAAGTGTGTGTGTATTTTACACTCAACAGAATAACTTGATTTAATCAATCAAGTTATTAATCAAGTTATTCTGTTGAACTTATATCAATTTACTGCAAGCAAATTAACTCTATGAGACTTTAACACAAAATTTAGTGAGACACGGTTTCTCAAAAATATTAACTTGCTTAAAATATAAGTTTGTTAGTTAAAACATGTCCATGACTTATAAGCTCTCAGCCTGAAAGCTTACCATGTTAAGCTGAGAGTCTAACCTAAGGGTTTATATTCACAAAGTGGAAGCACCCTCGACTTACACTCTGTTGTCGTTGAAGAAAAGTCATCAGCTTTCATCTAGATTTTTCATCTTGAATAGTTCATGTGCACTTTAAACATGTGCTTCAAAGTGAGAAAACCATAATTTTCTGAAAAATTTAAAGGACATGTGACATTCACCAATCTGCAGTGGCCACTCTTGTTAATTAAGGCCTAATCTCTCAGTCAAGGGTGAATTCCCTGTGTCCCAGCAGTGGGAACGTAAATAGGGGTGCTTATGATGATGTTTAATAATAGTTATATTTATTTTATTCGTTGGGTGTTACATTGTTGACAGGAGAAAGCGGCGATCATCAATCTTAAAAACGCAGCGACCTCCAAGGACCCCGTTCTCAGGTAAATTGGAATTATTATTTTACATCTTAAACTAGTCATAAGGTAATTAAAACATTTTTTTTTTAATTTAATTTATAAAGAATTAAATGGTTTAAATCTTAGAGATTTAAAGCATTTTTTTGTTATTTTTGGAAACTTTTTACTAGCATTTAGGTAAGTATTTATATAGTTTATACCATTATTTTTACTAGCTGTAAGTTCTCCTAAGATTGTAAAAATAAAAATAAAATAAATTAACCTCATTTTTTTTTTTTTTTTTTTTTTTGATAAGCTTTCATTTGACCACAATCTCACCTGATGTAAAGTGACGATGTGGTCTAAGATGGAGCATCTTTGTCTTTTGTCACCTGCCAAGCAACTAACAAGCAAGAGTGCTAGAGTGGGGTATCAAATGATTGTTGGGTTGCTTGGAAGAGATCGCTTTTAGGGAAACGCCCGCCCATTGTTTAACTCTATACTATGCACATTTCTCCATAATAGTTTCCTTGTTTTTGGTGTTTCAATTAAGAATATTTTATTGTATTGTAAATGAAAGCGCATAATGTGCACATTCATAATCTTATATAATATATAAGATTATGAATGTGCACATATATTATAATAAATCTAAATTTAAAATTTAAGAAAAACCCCCGATTCCAATGCCTTAATTTCCTTAAATATAAAACAACATAATATTATGTAATGTGGACGCGATGCGTTTTCATTTGATACCCCACACTAGTATATTTGCAGATTTTAGGTTTTCCTTATCCACTCTCACCCCCATAACTTTTAAACGGCCCAACCGATTTTCATGAAAAATGTCTAAGAACACTCGCGCAAAACTCACCTTTCATACAAAAGAAACTAAATTGAAATCGCTCCATCCAGTCGGGAGCTATGGTGACAGAGACAGACAGACAGACACACAGACAGACAGACAGACAGACACGTCAAACTTATAACACCCCTCTTTTTTGGTCGGGGGTTAAAAATGAATTGCAAAATGTGATGCTAAGCGCATAACTCAACAACGCCTGGACCAATTTGGCCAATTTTTGTTAATGTTCTTTGGAAATTAAGGTTTTTACGGCGAGAAAAATTTGAAAAATTACCGGTAAAATAATTCCGAGTAATTACCCGTGCGAAGCCGGGGCGGGCCGCTAGTAATAAATAAAGAAATAAATATTTCCGGACTACTCACACAGCATCACCTAACCCCAAACTAAGCAGAGCTTGTGCTATGGGTGCTAGGTGGCTGATATACTACATAGATACATTTAATAATATTATTATAATATGATTAATTACTTTTTTAAATTAAATTTAGTTATAATTTATCCAATTAAGCTTATAAAGGGCTGCATATGTCCCTTTGTAGAAGTCCCATAGTCAATATTTTTTTTAGTTTATAAAATGATGATTTTTAATTACCTACCAGATAGGTACTTCTAATCACCATAAATTTGTACTGTTTCGTCTAAAAGCTAGTATTTTATATAATATTCTATTGAATTTAGCTAGACTTATCTGTTTCTCATGTCTCAATTTTGTCTAGAAGATATTGCTAAACTCGGTAATTATGTTTCAGAGCTAGAGTTCAACGTGGCCACTCCCACCGACACTGCGAAGAGCCGTCGAGTGAGTTTCTCTCGGCGGACCGGAGTGGCGTAAGTAGAACCAAATATAAAAAAAAAAGGTGTTTGTGCGATTCACACACGATAGAAGTGAAACTTCAGTAAATCGACGAAATAATAAGAAGAATAAAAAAAAAGTGTGTGTGTGTCAGCTACGTCGCACGATTGGAGTCTACTACTTACGAACTATAATTATGATATATATCGAATAGAAAAAAGGGTAAATGAACGCATCTGCTAAAATAATAAGAGAAACAAACATATAGCTGTAATTATTCGGATTTTTTATATTACTTCAATAAAGCGTATGACATAAAGTATGTTACAAAATAATATAAATAAAATACAGCAATACCTCTTTGCGCGATACTTCGTAGTCTCAACTACGAATTATCGCGCAAAGAAATTTAAATAAAGCATTGTATTTGTGTCTCTTACCATTTCCGTTTCATCTTTTTGCATCCGGTTGGAAATCACTACGATTCTATAGAAGTTTCACTTCAAAAAATAAATAAATATTTATTTTGACTGGACTGGACTGAAGAGGTAGCGGGTTCGATTCCCGCCGAGGGGTCAAGTGTTTGTATGTTCTGCAAGCACTTTCTCCTTGGTCTGGGTGTTTAATATGTATGTATAATAAAAAATATCTATGTACGTATGTATATTATATTAAGTATATCAGATGTCTAGTACCCGTAACACAAGCTAAGAGTTTACCACGGGGCTAGATGTTGTTGTGTGAATTGTCCGGAAATATTTATTTATTTTATTTATTTATTGAAAACTGATAATTAAAACTACCTTATCAGCACCTGTTATAAAGGGTCGTGGCTCAGCATAATGCAACTCAGCCAGGGCCCGTGAAGCTGGTACAACTACAACTTTCAAATTACAAATATTTAACACCAATCTGCACATAATTTTCTCCAGAAAGTTTCTACTAAATGAAAATAGTACCTATCAATTGTATAAGCCACCTTCCATAAAACTTGTAATTTTTCCTCTCCATCCACGGTTGTCTGGAAGAAATTGTCTGGAATTTTATTTATTTATTTAAATTGCAATATTCGAATATTCGATTTAAATGAATAACACCTGAGTTTGGTGCAGTTTGCATAAAGTGCCACGTATAAACTCGCGCGATATATCCATTCAAGACAATACAAGATAAGACCGTTCGGGTAAACAACATGACAATGTTATAGGGATCGGAACGCGGTTCGGAAACGAAAATTCGAATAATATTCGAATAATTCGAATAATATTCGAATAATTCGAATAGTACCCGAAAAATTATCGAATATGCGAATATGAAAGTTTTCGAATATTTGCAAGCCCTACTATCTATGCCTTCTCTCTAACACATACCTCTGCACAACGCTACCTGGGAAAGCACTTATCAAGATGAATTGTATGTGAAAAAATTCTCATCCACCTATTCGCACGGCAAAGATCGAATTCCCTCCCTGCTGCTGTATTTCCTAATAACTACAACCTTAGTTACCTGAGCGTCTTCAAGACAAGAGTGAATCGGTACCTTCTAGATCTATGTGATCCATCTTCGTCCACATCGACAAGACAATTACCATCAGCTGATATTGTGGACAAAAATAGTACTATCTCCCATAAAAATCTATTTTTTAAATTTAAGATAAACTCCCGATTTCAATGCCTTTTTGCTTAAAAGTAAAACACCATAATATTTTGTAGGGTGCACGCGATGCGCTTTCATTTGATACCCCACGCGAGTATATTTATCTATTCTAATTAACCCCCAAACAAAAAAGAGGGGTGTTATAAGTTTGACGTGTCTGTCTGTCTGTGGCATCATAGCTCCCGAACGGATGGAACGATTTCAATTTAGTTTTTTTTGTTTTGACGACCTCTGTGGCTCGGTGGGCGAACGTGTGGTGGGTGTCCGCTTGAGGCGCAGGAGGTTGCGGGTTCGATTCCCGCCGGGGGACCAGATTTTGTACGATCTACAATTTCTGGTTTCGGGTCTGGGTATTTTCTATGTATCATATGTATGTATTTACAAAAAAAAAATGTATGTATGTAGTTTATCAGTCACCTAACACCCATGGTACAAGCTCTGCTTAGTTTGGGGTTAAGTGATGCTGTGTGAGTAGTCCGGAAATATTTATATTTATTTATTTATTTGTATGAAAGGTGAGTTTGGCCCGGGTGTTCTTAGACATGTTTCATGAAAATCGGTTGAGCCGTTTAAAAGTTATGGGGGTGTGGTGGAGTATCCAATGAAAGCGCATCGCGTCCACATTACATAATATTATGTTGTTTTACATTTAAGGAAATGACGGCATTGAAATCGGGGTTTTTTCTTAAATTTTTCTAATTCTTAGTGGAGGAACTGAGATCTGCACTGACATCTCGCCATCGGAGTGTATTGTGCATTATCATATATTATCTGAGGGTAGTATAGATATATTATCTCATGCTTATATATATATAATATTTACAGAGAGTTTGTGACCAACGAAGCAACAACCACGTGGAAGAACTTCTACGAGGAGCACAACCGGAGTCAGGTATTATGGTGTTTAACATGTGTATATTAATTTATAATAAACTAGCGACCCGCCCCGGCTTCGCACGGGTGCAACGCTGATACTAAATAAATAAATAATAAATAAATAAATATAAAGTAAATGACAAAAAAAAGTTATTGTGGGTTATCCATAAGAGATAGACATATACCATCACGGACTTTTCTGTAGACCTTTTCAATGTGTACAATACTTAGTACATTATTTTGATAAAACTCGTAGGGTTCAGCCTGCGTTTGCAATGTAAGCGGAAAAATGTAATTACACTATTTAATGTATGTTATTATACATATAAACCTTCCTCTTGAACCACTCTATCTATTAAAAAAAACTGCATCAAAATCCGTTGCGTAGTTACAAAGATTTAAGCATACAAAGGGACATAGGGACAGAGAAAGCGACTTTGTTTTATACTATGTAGTGATTACCCGAATCATTAAAACAATTGAATGGATTTATTTTTAGGAACAGATTATGTAGTTGGTTGCTTGACAAATGTTTCTATAATGTGAATGAGTATTTGAATTATGATGATAAATGTATGTAATTTTTACTATGACATCTTTAATATAATTTTGACAAAATATTTGCACGCCTGCTTGCAGGCTGAATACAGTGACATAAACTATTATTTAAGATCTGACATGTATTATTAATTATGTATTCTGTAGCAATTTGTATTTGTAATCTAGGTTAAGATATGTAAGTGTACTAATCCAACAACTATGTCAGAGCAACATGTGCATTAATTTAGTTATAAACATTGTTATACAGAATAAACTTAGGAAATAATGTATGCCTGAAAAACAGGATTCTCCTAGTTCAGGCACAATAAATACAGCATAGCTCTAATTAAATTTTAAGGATTTTTGTCAACTTTAGCTTTAAGTGTTTTTCTAAATAAATATTTTATTTTATTTTTTTTCTCGCAAATAAACGATTTCATTTCAGGAGTCGTCGGTGAACGAGTCCGGCTCCAAGCATGCTGGCCATCTCGGCAAGCGCATCTTTGACCAGCAGTTTGAGGAGGTGGAAGTCGACTTTATTGGTATACAGAACGCAGGTACTGTCGAACATAGGTTTTTTTTTATTTTTTAAGTTAGATAAGCCTTCATTTGACCACAATCTCACCTGATGTTCAGTGATGTGGTCTAAAATGGAGCATGAGGACCTAGAAGGTAGATGGCTTCTCCGGACCACATTACGTAACACGAAAAAATCGCTTCACGCACTGGCCCAGCCCGGAGGGTGGTGACAAGCCGCGGCCGAAGCCTCCCACCAGAGACTGTTCTTAGCACCACCCAGAGGTCACGTGTAAGGATAGATAGATAACTCTTTATTGTACACCACAAATAAAATACAAATTGCAAACAATAACAAGACAATACATTGGAGTACAAAGGGCGGTATTATCGCAGTGTGCGATCTCTTCCAGGCAACCTTTGTATGGAGAGGAAAGAAATAGATAGTGGCAGTGACAAAGATTTTCAGTTATTGGTTGCCCGTGGCCCGCATTGAAAGCGGAGAAGCCATCTACCTTGTAGGTCTTCATGCTCCATCTTAGACCACATCGTCACTTTACATCAGGTGAGATTGTGGTCAAATGAAGGCTTATCCAGCATAAAATAATAAAAAAATTCTGCATTTACTAAGTAGCCCGTCCATCATCGTGGGTCGTCCACTAAATAGATGGACGGATGTCGCTTCTATAAATGAGGATATAAAAAGAGTATTATATCCAGCAGTAGCCGTCCGTCCGACGTAGAGACGATGAGTAGGTATTTTAATACTGGTACCTCAACGGTCATTGAACCGGCCCTTAACTTACCTTCGCCCACTGCTTGTATTGTTTAAATGCCCATTGAGTTTTTAACAGTCACTTTGAATTAAGTTTATATTATTATTGTTATTTGACTTTCACATTTGACATTTACTTATTATAATTTGTACCTATATTTTGTTTGTAATTTTATTTTAGCAAAAAAATCTTATTCATTTTAAATAATGATTATGATGATATTAATAAAAAATTACAACGAAAATGAAATGCCTTAGGGAAAGATTATGTTGTTCTTCATTTACCTATTATGCCATCTGTTTATGTTACCATGTCCTTGTAAATAAATTAATTAGTGTTAATAATTTCGTCTTAACTTTCTATTCTAGGACACAACATGAGCTCATCTCTAGCAAACTTCCAACACGACGTAGTCACCTTAGAATGTACGGACGACCTTAATCTACCGCAGGCCAGTAACATGGAACTAAGCACCTTCCCCAACAACACAAAACTATTCAGCGAACCAACCATAACAGGTGGAGAGGTCACTGACCGCCTAGACATCAACTTCTCTCTCATCCAGCCAGTATTAGACGATGACCTAGACGACATACAAAACGAGCTAAAAAACAACTTTCAAAAACCTAGGAACATGTCCGATTACATTGAGGTAGACCTTGATATGACGAAAGTCGCGGAGCAGGACGATATGTCTATAACGGAGACCGTTGTGAGCCCTAAAGTTGAGAGTGTTCATTTTGAAACGCGCCCAAAGACCTCCAGCGAGAGATATGACATTGAAAATGATGATCTCGATGAGATACAGAGGGATCTTAATCACAAATTTGGCACTGATGTAAGTTCTTTTAATTCTAGCAAAAGCAGCAAAGTGTCTATGACTTCGAATGATAACGTTGATAAAGAGAATATAGCTATTAATCCGTACGCACCTGTCAAAGAGGCTGAAAACTTCGCTGTTAACAATGATGATGATAAGGTCTTAGTTTTTGATGGTAAAAGGCTTACCCTCCAATCGGATAAAGAACCACCCAAAGCAGTGGACAATCAAAGGAAAACTATAGTTTTGAATCTGCACGATGATCTACCAAATTTCGTTGATGACTCTATCGCTCAAGCTACAGGACATATGGATATTACGCAATTGAAAAAGAATATGGTTTTAGATGATATGTCAATCACGGAAAACATAAACAAACGAACATTAATATATGATGAAGACGAAGGCAATATATCGGTGACACTAGCGGTAGCACCTAAAATACTAACAAATAAAAGTCTTCACTTCGATGAAGCCACAATCGAAGGAAATATGTCTATGACGAAAGTAGTCCCAACGAAAATAGCTGAAAAGCGGAGTAATATATTCGAAAAAAGTCTAAATTTCGAGCAGGCCGGGAATATGTCTATGACAAAGGTGATCCCAACTAAAATAACTGAGAAATGTAACATACTAGACAATAAAAGCCTAAATTTTGATGACGTAGGTAATATGTCTATGACAAAAGTTGTGCCTACTAAAATAGCGGAGAAACGGAAAACAATAGTTTTCAACGATAATGAAGGGGATATGTCTATAACTAGAGCTTTACCAACTATTTTTAACGATAAACGTAAAAGTGTATATGACGATAAAAACATGTCTATAACACAAGCGATACCTTCCAATATAATGTCATTGAAACTAAATAGATCTATGCTGGTTGAAGATGTTAGCGAAAATAAATCTTCGGTGCAAATTTCCAAACCTAACGAAGGGAAATCTGATAAACGGCGTACGATCGTCTATGAAGACGATTCTTGTAACATATCTGTAACACAAGCTATACCATCTAACATTTTAGAAGCAGAAAAATCTCCTGGGCGTAGAGCTATCGTATTTGATTCATCTGGAAATATTTCTGTTACCCAGGAAGTGACAAATATTGGTAAAGATGTAAAAATTGAAGCGAAAGATAATGTTATTCAGAGTGATAATGTTAGAAGAAGGACAATAGTCTACGAAAATGATACAGGTGATATTTCTATAACTCAATCCGTGCCACACAATATAATCAAGCATAGTTTTGTTCCTTTAGTAAATACTGTAAAAGATAATTTTAAAAAATCAGACAGCGATGTTCATAAGCGGAAAACAATAGTTTTTGACAATAATACTGGCGATATTTCAATAACGCAAGCAATTTCTTCAAATCAAATATTATGTGCTTTGAAAAGTGAAGAAAACAAAGATTTAATTAATATTCAGCCTAATTCAGATTCAAATAAAAGGCGTACTATAGTTTTCGAGGATAAAGATGCAGATATTTCCATGACCCAAGCATTACCTTCAAGCGTGGTCGAATGCTACAATCTTACAAACGAAGTTAATAAAGTTAGCAATAATCCGTTTCAAAACAGCAATAAACGTCGCACAATCGTCTATGAGAAAGAAGAGGGAGATATATCTATGACACAAACTGTTAATACAAAGCCGATAGAGTTATATCAAAATGTACAGGATGATTTGGAAGAAGCTCTCAACGAAGCTTTACACTGTAGGAAATCTAAAGGGCACCGAACTATTGAATATGAAAAGGACGACGACACGATATCTGGCGAAAAACACCAAAATGATCCAAGTCATAAGTATTTAGGAAAAATTATAGAAAAGGCACGTGATGAAAACCCAGTTGAAAATTATCGCGAAGAATCGTTGCCTGAAGTAGTGTGTGTTAGAGAAGAAAATTTAGATGACTATAATGATGAAGTATTAGATGTATCAATGGCAGATGTGAACTATGCTGAAATGATGGATACTAGCAGCAAAGAAGTTGTTGAAAAAATGCTTTTACTAAATTGTGAAGATGAATCTTCGAATTCCTATTCACTTTCGCCGTCATTGACTAAAATTGCAGATGAAATATCTAAAAGTATTAAAAATGATATTTCTAAAGTGATAACACAGCCTTTGGAACGCATCATATCACATGATAAAGAAAATGTATCAAAAATAGTACCGAGTGAGGTCTCACAGTTAGTAAACAGGTCTGCAAATATGTCTACGGCTGAAAACATAGCAAATTTGTCTAAAACTGACCCGTCAAGTGAATTAAATCACCCTTGGGAACGATCTATGACAAAAATTAAAGAAGATCTATCAAACAGTATTAAAAATGATGTGTCTAAAGTAATAAACCAAACTTTGGAAGAATCAATGAAAGCTAAAGAACATTTATCGAAAATTTCGAATGATATGTCAAAAACCATTGAATCGGTAGAGGCAATGTCGAAAATTAAAGAAGACTTGTCAAAGAGCATTAAAAATGACATGTCAAAAATAATGAATGACTCCATAGCCCAGTCTATGTCAACAATCAAAGAGGATTTATCAGCTAGTTTTAAAAATAATGCTAAAGTAAATGAATCAATTCTTAAAAATAATATTATAGTGTTCCAAACAACATTAAACCAAGTGAAAGAGACAGAAAATAGAGAAGAAACAACTCATGAACTAACAGAAAACAAAACAACGATCAACGATGAATCAAAGAAAACAGAAGCGAAATTATATAAAGAAAATAAAGCACCACTTATCGAAGTTAAGAATTCCGAGGAAATGACTATCCCAGTTGCAGGCAAAAGCGCTTTGCCAAAATCTATTTTAAACGACCTTTTAGATATGTCAACATCAGACTGTCAAGTAGTAGACGAAATTGAGCCGATACAAAACGTTCAAGAAGTTGAATACCCTTTGAAACCAATAGAGCAAGCTATACCAGAAGAGAGTTCGAAAGAAAGCGTGAACAAAGATGAAATGTTTTACATCACTCATGACGTTGATGACGAAGCAGAGATTAACATTAATAACAAAGAAAAGTTAGAAAACAAAATTCACCAACTTGAATATGAAGAACCCGATGGATTAGATATAAACAGACAAATGGACAAAATCAACGAATTCCTCAATGAAAAACCAAACAACAGACATTTCGAGAAAATGTACAGCTCTACTAAAGCTAGCGAAGAATCACATCAAAAGAAATCAAAGGCTCCAATTAAAACCGCAGACGATACCAATGAACTATTAGAAATGATATCCGACTTCACGGATAAAACTATGATGCGTAAGTTAAACGCGTTAGATGAAATTGTAGAATATGAAGAAGGGAATAAAGAACTCCAAGCAATAATTGACAAGAGCTCTGTAGAACCTTCTAATATACCAAAAAGACAGAGCTTTGTACGACGACAATCCATCGTAATGAGTAGAGAGGATTTACTCAACAACATATCAATGGCTGGCGCCGCTCTAAAATCCTGCATAGATTTTGATGATGATTCAGATGATGATGAGGACGCAAAATCGATTAGAATGAGCAATGAAGTCGTCAAGACACTGCTATTCGATGAATCGGTAACAGAATCGAGTATACTCGAGAAGAATACACCTCTAAAGAAAACAGCGTTTGGCGAGACGTCTTATATGTATGATACTAAGGCCAAAGTAATTCCTGATTACATGAACGTATCTGATGGAATTAAAGAACTTATGGATGATCTGGTTAAGCCAGAGGCCGATGCTGTACCAATCGATAGTTCTCTAGCACACAAAAAGAAAGTGACTAGGAAGATTTCTACACATAGCAGCGAAGTACAAGCTAATATAGTGACATCCAGTCAAATAGATCTTACGAATTCCGATGAAGACGGATCAGTGGATTTAATTGAAAAGGCTGTGAATAGATCTGTGTCCAGAGCTTTATCTCACTCTCTGAAGGCTACCAATGATTCAGAACATACCCTAGCATCGAGTTCCATAGATAATGCTAAATCTGAGTCTGTTAAAACGATAGATTCCTACAAAACCACAGACTCTCTTAAGACCATAGATTCCTTCCAAACCGCTGAGCCGCTTAAGTTAGAAAAGCGAGCGGTTGGAATTAAGACACCTGAAAAAGAACATGTCAGAGAATCGACTCCAGTATTAGTTTTTGACATGAACAATCCTTTGAATAATATATTATTAGCTCCTACGTCGCATGAAGCTCATAAGTACGATCCGATACCTTCTATGGACATAGAAAAACTTCAACAACATAAACATACTAAAGACGATACCGAGCCACAAACTTTGCAATACAATGTTACAAAAATTAAACACAACCATCAACAATCAGGCGATGTGATAGAAATAGACAATATCAAACTCGATATAGACAAGCGTAAATCCATAGAGACTTGCACAGATAAAGATTTCGTTCAAAAAGACATTGAAGTCAATACCATTATTGTTATGAAGGGAAATCAAGAATTGCTGCAAAGCAATTCTTCTTTAACAATAGTCGATGATGCTCAAAGCCGCAGTGCGTTCGATGTTAAGCTATCTAATACCATATCACCTGTTGAAATACTTTCCAACGAAGAAATGTCTGAAGGTATATCAGAAATGGATGCGGATGACAGGAAATCTATGAAACGGTCGCGGGATATAGTTAAATCTGGGGAAATTACGCCAAAACCGAATAAAAAGATTCAGAAGTTGTCTTTGAGCCCTGTAGAGAGGTCGGTTAAGATAGAGGAAGGCATTAGCAGGGTGACGACGGTGCAACGAGTGGAGTGTGAAATTGGGAAAGAAACGAAGTTATATGAAGAAAAAATGACGGTAAGTTCGTTTTACCTATGCTATGGTATTGTTTGTAATCTATACTAATACTAGCGGCCTGCCCCGGCGTCGCACGAGTATAAAATTTTCCCGGAAATTATTCGAATTTTTCTCGCCGTAAAAACCATCCTATCTCTCAAGTTGGATCGAACTGCACATGGTGTGCGAATTTTATTATAATCGGTTAAGTGGTTTAGGAGTCCATTGAGGACAAACATTGTGACACGAGATTTATATATATTAAGATTATAAAAAGGTAAAGTTTGAAAGTGTGTGACGTTGGGAGTTACTGAACCGATTGAAATGCAATTTGGTATACAGATTATGTAGAGCCTGAGAAAGGGCAAAGGCTATTTACATCATACTTACATCATCACCCTATTAACGTTCCCACTGCTGGGACACAGGGACTTCTCTCTTGGCGAGAGAGATTAGGCCTTAATTCACCGCGCTGGCCAAGTGCGGGTTGGTGAATGTCACAGGTCCTTCAAACTCTTTTAAAGTTCTCAGAACATGCCGGTTTCCTCACGATGTTTGCCTTCACCGTTAAAGCACGTGTTTAAAGCGCACATACATTTCTCAAGAAAAAAAATCCACAGGTTCGTGGCGGGGTTTGAACCCACGACCTTCGGAATGAAAGTCAAGTGTCCTCCCACTGAGCCAACACGGTTTTTTTAGGCTATTTGTTCCACGGCAAAATATGTAGTAGGCAATAATTCTGCGGAAAAACCATCTATAAATCTGTCTGCTACGGAGCTGATTTTAATGAAACTAAGTTCATAGATTCCCTAAAACTAGAGAAAGGACATAAGCTATTTTAAACCCCCGACCAAAAAAGGCGGGTGTTATAAGTTTGACGTGTCTGTGTGTCTGTCTGGGACATCATAGCTCCCGAACGGATGGAGCGATTTATTTGTATGAAAATTGAGTTTAGCGTGAGTGTTCTTAAACATGTTTTATGAAAATCGGTTGAGCCGTTTAAAAGTTATGGGGGTGAGAGTGAAAATCTGCAAATATACTTGAGTGGGGTATCAAATGAAAGCGCATCACGAGCAAATGATAAAGTAATATCATTTCTGATGAAACTAAGGCTTTGGAATCATGTGATTTTTGTTATATTTACTGTATATTTTTATTTATTTATTCAGATGTCGAAGATGGATTGGCAGCCGGAGCTAATAACGAAACATCCGGAAAAAACTGACTCTAGCGTCAATGTGGTGGCGTTGATAGAGAAGTTGCCTTTTATCAGGTAAGTTGTAAAACAATAATAGTGTTAGTGTTTAAATATAAATATATATATATAGTATATATATAGTATTTTGTACTTAAAAATTGTTTTTGTAATTTAAGCCTTTTTTTCTATTTACTTCTCTCTTTCTAACTTGTATGTACACTGCATCTCTACCTACTCTTATTTGTTTCAAATTTCTTCATCACCACAGGTTTGCTGTAAGAAAACTCTTATAGGGTTAAGCTCGCCTTTGTACATGACCATTGTTAATAAACCTTTATGTATCATTTTTGTGTACAATAAAGAATTTATGAATATAGTTTAATTCATGTTTACAGTCGAGAATGCGAATGGGAGTCTTCAAGCGGGGATACCTGGTGTTTTTTACTCTTACACGGACGTGTCCGATTGTCTGTGGTTCTGGAACATAGACAAAGGAACTCTATAAGGACAAGAGTTGCTTCGGACACGCCCGTTGTGTCCGTCAATGTTGAAACATTGCATGGTATGTATTTTAATATCTATACTAATATTATAAAGCTGAAGAGTTTGTTTGTTTGTTTGTTTGAACGCGCTAATCTCCGAAACTACTGGTTCGAATTGAATAATTATTTTTGTGTTGGATAGTCCAGTTATCGAGGAAGGCTATAGGCTATATAACATCACGCTACGACCAATAGGAGCAAAGATATAGTGGTAAATGTGTAAAAAACGGGAGAAATTATTTCATCTTTGAAGCCTTCCGTTGCGTGCGCCGTAAAAACGGTTCAAGATACACAAAAAATATGTATTAAAGAATAATAGCTCTTTTAATGATCTTAAAAACAGTCCGCGATAGTATATGTCTATCTTTTAGGATTAACTCACAAAAACCGTTTTTATGGTACCTAATTTGGTCGAAATAATTTGTTTAAGTTGTATCAACATAATAATATTAATCTTTATTCAAATAAATATGTTGTTGGTTAAGAGTACTTCATCCATTATAACGCGGGTAGCACCGCGGGGCACAGTTAGTAATATATAAATATCTCCGCACTACTCACACAGCATCACCTAACCCCAAACTAAGCAGAGCTTGTACTATGGCTGCTAGGTGACTGACTCCCTAATACTTGTTTAATTTAATTCAAATTTCAGATACGAAGGACAATCTAGCTCTCCTATGCGTGCGATTCGCGTCCGACACGATGCGGTGGTTCGCGGCTATGTGTCGCGCGGCCGGCGACGTTCCCGCGGCGTTGACGCGCTGCGCCCGCGCGGCGACCCTGGCGCGGCGCTGGGGGCGCGCCATGAGCGAGGCGAGGGCGCATCTCGCCTTCTCCCTCACTCCTAAGGGAAAACTCACTTTGAAGGTGAGACTAGAAAATACACCAATATTGTTATTAACCCCCGACCAAAAAAGAGGGGTGTTATAAGTTTGACGTGTCTGTCTGTCTGTCTGTCTGTGTCACCATAGCTCCCGAACGGATGGAGCGATTTCAATTTAGTTTTTTTTGTATGAAAGGTGAGTCTTGCGCGAGTGTTCTTAGACATGTTTCATGAAAATCGGTTGGGCCGTTTAAAAGTTATGGGGGTGAGAGTGGTGAAGCAAAACCGAAAATCTGCAAATATACTAGTGTGGGGTATCAAATGAAAACGCATCGCGTCCACATTACATAATATTATGTTGTTTTACATTTAAGGAAATTAAGGCAATGAAATCGGGGGTTTTTCTTAAATTTTAAATTTAGATTTATAATAACAACATACCTACGAGTTGAAAGCTGGGTTGTTCTATTCGCTTTTGAACTCAGTGTAGAATAAATATAAATAAAAAATTTAAGAAAAACCGTTCCAATGCCTTAATTTCTTTTTGAGTAAAACACAATAATATTTTGTAATCACTCGAGTTTGCATTTTCGGCCTCCGCGACCGCTCGATTCGATTATTCGTATTCGATTTATCGATATATTAATAAATAATTTAAAATTTAAGATAAACCCCTGATTCCAATGCCTTCACTTCCTAAAATGTTAAAACACCATAATATTATGTAATGTGGATGCGATGCTCTTTCATTTGATACCCCACACTAGTATATTTGCAGATTTTCTGTTTTCCTTCCCCACTCTCACCCCCATAACTTTTAAATCTGTTATTTTAGTCTGTTACATCATAGCTTCCGAACGGATGAAGCGATTTCAATTTACTTATTTTTGTATGAAAGGTGAGTTTGTCGCGAGTGTTCTTAGACATGTTTAATGAAAATCGGTTGTGCCGTTTAAAAGTTATAAGGGTGAGACTGGGGAAGGAAAGCCGAAAATCGGCAAATATACTCGAGTGGTGTATCAAATGAAAGCGCATCGCGTGCACATTGCAAAATATTATGGTGTTTTACTTTTAAGGAAATTAAGGCATTAGAAACGGGGGTTTTTCTTAAATTTTAAATTTAGATTTATTTCATATTAGCTTTAATTTACTTTGTTGCAGGTAGCAAATCTTAGTATCCGGTGTGTGTTTGAAGTGACCACTCAGTTAGAGTTAGTCACGGAAACCTCGGAAGCGCCCTGGGTTCGAGCGACGAATTTGCAGGTAATAAACCACCCTCCGGGCTGGGCCAGTGCGTGAAGCGATTTTTTCGTGTTTCGTAATGTGGTCCGGAGAAGCCATCTACCTTCTAGGTCTTCATGCCCCATCTTAGACCACATCGTCACTTTACATCAGGTGAGATTGTGGTCAAATGAAGGCTTATCTAACATAACAAAAAAACTCGCTTTACAACGTATTTCTTTCCCGCGGTAAAATAGCCTTCCTCTGATATAATTTTTCAAATAGGACGTAGTTTTCAAACAGATTTCGCGCAAAAACGTCACAAGTAAAATTACATATTTATTTATTATATTTTTTTTATCATGTATGGATCCTGGCAGGGTCGCCATATAGGGATCCTGGCAGGGTCGCCATGTTGGGATCCTGGCAGGGTCGCCATGTAGGGATCCTGTCAGGGTCGCCATGTAGGGATCCTGGCAGCTGGTTGTAGCGAGGGTTTAAGGCCTACATAATAGAAACGTCCATATCTGTTGATGACCATTTATTCACTGTCGGAACAGAGCTCTATAACTATGTCGTAATCTAGGTATACTAACGTACGTGTCCTTAGTGCTAACACATCATATTATTACTACACCACAATCAATTGAAACTGGAATTATTAACAAACTATTATATATGTCGCAGTCATCTGGTTGTATCTGCTATTTGATTGTATGACTTAGTTGCCAACTTATGGTCACCCTAACCAAACATTACAAAGTCAGCTATATCCCATTCAACAACTTTGCTAAATGACGTTCAGTCAAGACGTTAAACGTTACATTAAACAACTTGACGAGTTGCCCTTCAGTCATTCAATTAAATGTCGTCATTCAATGAACGCGCCAGTCATACAATCAAATAGCAGGTACAACCAGATGACTGCGACATATATATTAATTTTATAAAGCTGAAATTTTGTTTTTATGAATACACACGCTAATCTCAGGAACTCAGGTCGGTTTAGAATAAGAATTTGATATTCAAATCGATAAAAGTCACTGTAACATAGTCTATTCATCGAGGACGAGGAAGGAATTCATAGAGTCCGGTTTAGAATAAGAATTTGATATTCAAACCGAAAAAAGTCACTGTAATATAGCCTATTTAGCGAGGAAGGCTATAGCCTACTTTCTTCCGCGGGTAACTACGTCGTTCCCGCGAGAGAATCCATAAACCACGGCAACAAAGCCTTGAAGAGCTATTTAAAAAATAAATATTTCCAGACATTTCACACAGCAACATCTAGCCCCGTGGTAAGCTCTAAGCTTGTGTTACGGGTACTGGACATCTGATATACTTAATATAATAGTCATACATATATAGATATTTTTTATTATACATATTATACACCCAGACCAAGCAGATCGTGCTTGCAGAACATACAAACACTTTCACCCTCGGCGGGAATCGAACCCGCTACCTCTTGCGCCGCAAGCGGACCCTCGCCCACCGCGCCACTGAAGCAGTCTTATTAAGTACTGTATAATAATATGTGTTTTTTTTCTGCAGGTGTGTCGGGCCTTTTGCGCTGCGCCCGCGCCGGTGGTGGTGGCGCCATCTGTGGACGGGCTGCCGCGCGACTGGAGCCATTCCCCCCGGGCTGTGTGGTGAGAACACTTCATATAATTATATTAATTAAACACAAATACAAATAAAAAACCGTGTTGTTGTTATAAATATATGTAGGTGAAAGGTTTGACATAGTGATTTAAACAGATTATATCATTGAATAGTAATTAATTACGGGATTAATCGAACAATCTCAATCACACAAATAATCTGAGGCTCAGTTTAACAAAGATAAAGATAAAGTAAACTAGTAACTCCTACGAATAGCGTTTGCACAGAGCAGAAGCCAAAGAAAGAATGACCCCCGGACTATTGGAACTGTACTTTAAATAGCAGTGCAACTCGTAAACAACCCCTCCACCTGCGGCCACCCGATCGGCTGTTAGACCGGTCGGCTGACACCGACCGGTACCGGCCGCAGGTAAACATCGCGCGATCGAGTGGTGTGAGCTCCCGCTCACGCCATCGGACATTTTAAGTTGATTCTATGCTACTACAAACGCACTACAATGAAGAACCAGGACGTCACGCCGTCATATATGTATATTTGTTTTTGTTACAGGAAAATATTCAAATATCTGAAGCATCTGCGAGTTGATGAAGACGCTCTGTTCAAAATACCATAATTAATATTTTGTGCCATACATTGGTAATTAATCTTCAGTTCAGATCTCTTTGTATATCATATTTTACATACATCTACTCTCTTCAGCCATATAAAGTTCATTAATAGAATTGAGTCTCCATAGACTAATACTATGGTATTAAGTCTATGAAGACTTAGTCTAAGGCTTGTAATCTCGACACGCTAAGCAGGCGGGTTGGGAGCGCAGTATCAATGCCATAATAATCCATAATTATTCATATATGGCCATTCAAGAACTTTTTGACCCCAACAACGTCTGTTCTATATGGCTATAGGGCCTGCACATTGCCTTACCAACTAGTTAATACAATGGGCCTAATTTTACTGAAAAACCTTAAAAGCCTTAACTCTCTGATTCGAGCCCGTAGAGCAACGTACTGTAATATTATGACAACTTTATTCATGAAGTAAGTTGCAAGTTAGATTATATCCAAACATGAATTTATGAAAGAGTTACATAATAATAAATATGATCACCCAATGGCTGAAAACCATAAAATTGCTTTATCTAAATACACATATCTCATCATTATCAACCACGTCCTATGCTATTATGGAAAAACGATCTTGGTGTTCTAGGCCCTCATTATATCACAGTGGCATAAAATACTAATGCGCTTTATGAAATTGTACTATTAAATTTTGACAGTAATTTCTGTTTGTATATTTTCACATTATGGTGCCTTTTTGCTTCATATATTAAATAGATTATGTTCCTTTGGTTAGATAAATAAGACTGATTTTTCCTTACCATTCAATAATAAAAATAGTTTTTTTTACGAAATTTTTTAGCAATTGTCGAAACTTACTACTGTAACATTTAATTTTAAGTTAACTCTTGTTTTATTTGATACAATCTTTATTATATGATATTTGATTTATTTGTTTTGTTTTAACTATCAAACGGTGTATGCATTTGGTAATCAGAAAAAGTCAGGCATGGATACACAATTGGATGAAACCCGAATTATGCATAATTGGCAAATAAACCTCTATAAACTTAGATTAAAAAAAAAAAAACGTTTTTTTCACTCGACACACTACACTCGACTTCCTCTAGTTTCGATCTAGCCCCGTGGTAAGCTCTAAGCTTGAGTTTCGGGTACTAGACATCTGATATCTATACTAATATTATAAAGCTGAAGAGTTTGTTTGTTTGTTTGAACGCGCTAATCTCAGAAACTACTGGTTCGAATTGAATAATTCTTTTTGTGTTGGATAGTCCAGTTATCGAGGAAGGCTATAGGCTATATAACATCACGCTACGACCAATAGGAGCAAAGATATAGTGGTAAATGTGTAAAAAACGGGAGAAATTGTTCATCTTTGAAGCCTTCCGTTGCGTGCGCCGTGAAAACGGTTCATGATACACAAAAAATATGTATTAAAGAATAATAGCTCTTTTAATGATCTAAAAAACAGTCCGCGATAGTATATGTCTATCTTTTATGATTAACTCACAAAAACCGTTTTTATGGTACCTAATTTGGTCGAAATAATTTGTTTAATTTGTATCAACATAATAATATTAATCTTTATTCAAATAAATATGTTGTTGGTTAAGAGTACTTCATCCATTATAACGCGGGTAGCACCGCAGGGCACAGCTAGTACTTAATATAATAGACATACATACATATTTTTTGTTATACGTGTCGACGCGAGATCGTTAAAATCGAGGATTGATCGAAACTGAAGTTAATTATTAGAAGTAATTTGAATAAAACTTATTCAAATTACTTCTAATAATTAACTTCTTCTTCTTTGATTGTGGTTAATTTTATTTAATGAACAAAGCTTTCTGATTGGTTTTTATGAATAAAACTTATTCAAATTACTTCTAATAATTAACTTCAGATTCAAATTAATTAATTGTTGTTTGATTTTTAGAGTCCTTGTTTTGTCATCAAATTTAATCTAGTAATGTTTTACCGCGTTAAACTTAGATTCTTTGATTGTGGTTAATTTTATTTAATGAACAAAGCTTTCTGATTGGTTTTTATGAATCTTGCGATGGCTAAAATAGAAACTTGATTTATAAAAGGCAGTCTACATTTTATTAATCGCTACCGATGATTTTCAAATATTAAAGACATTTGAACAGCGCGGCGCGTGGTTTTCAAACAATTCATTGCCTGGACTTTTATTTTTAAATATTTGTTTTAGAAATGAAGAACTTGTAAAAATAATCCTCATAAATTAAGTACCTAATGATTTGTAACATCGGTTTCTTTGTGATCTTTAAGTGTTTTTGATAATTGTAACCGTCGCGTGCCGTGTGTGTCAGGATGGCGTGAGACATGTCTGAATAGTCACAGGTTATGCACCAAATAACTGTACCTAAACTGTACCTATATGAAAATAAACTACCTCAAGCAATTAGATATCAAATAAATTGCTATATGGACACGCCATTCTGACGTCAGCTTGGCGGGCATAATCGTGTATCTCCCCAACGTGTGGGAACTATGTTCTGGAACATTATCAATAAACTGTACCTCATAAAACTGCTAACAAAAAAAATTTATTCTCACGCGATATCTGTCGAATGTTATATTCTAATAATATTATATGTAACTAGCTGACCCCAGCAAACGTTGTTTTGCAAAATAAAACATAGATGTTGGCCGATTCTCAGACCCACTCAATATGCTCACAAAATTTCATCAAAATCGGTCAAGCTGTTTCGGAGGAGTATGGCAACGAAAACTGTGACACGAGAATTTTATATGTATATTAGAAGATTATTACGACACAACAAGCGCCTGCTGCAAATTGATCGGCAAACATGCGTCATGAGATTAAATCAAATAAATGAGCAGTAAAAAATTCTTTGTAGATTTGACAGATATCGCGTGTGAATACATTTTTTTTGTTGGCAGTTTTATGAGGTACAGTTTATTGATATATGTTCCAGAGCATAGTTCCCACACGTTGGGGAGATAAACGATTATGCGCGCCAAGCTGACGTCAGAATGGCGTGTCCATATCACAATTTATTTGATATATAATTGCTTGAGGTACAGTTTTTTTCATATAGGTACAGTTATTTGGTGCATAACCTGTGACTATTCAGACATGTCTCACGTCATCCTGACACACACGAGACTAGGGCGGCAGATTTTGGTGGCGGCAAATTTGGGGAACGATTTTTTAATTATTTTTTACCTCTTAGAAATCAAAAAGATTTTTCTATGACGGTTTTCTAATGTCTTACAGATAGAATTCTGCCATAAATGTTGTCGAAGATTTTTCTCTCTCCCTTGTCATTGCACATTCCGAGAGTAGCAAACTTATACCGATATGGCGTTGAACTGAGTAAGAGTAACATCTAGTATTTTACTTTATAATTTTATTTAACTCGACACTGGCAAATTGTCGCTTCAAGCGCAAAGTCCAATTACAGGAAACTGAACTAGCTCAAAAATATACCGACATATTATTTAAAGTGCAATTTCAACGAAATTGTTGCATTGTAAAAATAATGTATGATATGACAATTGTTGAGGCAAGGGCGGCAAAAACTATTCAGCCTATACCTTGAAAATTTGTTAATCCGCCACTGACCCCAACCAAGGAGAAAGCTTGCAGAACATACAAACACTTTAGGAATTAAACTCAAAATCACATATGCACATTTATTCAATCACAATATATACACAGATTCACATGACTTCACTTTAATGCTAATGTCTGTTGACATTTTCTCGTTAACACTATATCTATAGCACCATCATTGGTTTTCTTATTTGGAAAGCTTCGATCAAATCCTGTAAAGAAATATTTAGCACATTAAACATATATTTGAAGTATCTTAACACGGCAACTCGTTAAAAATGCAAGAATGGGGAAGTCATAAATATTTTTTTTAACTTCGACCAAAATGAGGGGTGCTATAAGTTTGACGTGTCTGTCTGTCGGTCTGGGACATCATAGCTCCCAAACGGATGAAGCGATTTCAATTTAGTTTTTTTCATATGAAAGGTGAGTTCGCGCGAGTGTTCTTAGACATGTTTGATGAGAATCGGTTGTCCCGTTTATAAGTTATGAGGGTAAAAGTGGGAAAGGAAAACTAAAATCTTCCCCACTCTCACCCCCATAACTTTTAACTTAAACAAGACTAAGGCACTCGCGCCAAACTCACCTTTCCCAGACAGACAGACAGACACATCAAACTTATAACACCCCTCTTTATTGGTTAGGGTTTAATTTAAATTAATTTTTATAATATGAATAATATAGATTAGTATTAAGTTAATTAATAAAAAAAAGGCGTGTGTTCGATTCACACACGGTAGAAGTGAAACTTCAGTAAATCGACAAAAGAACGAGATGAATAAAAAAAAATACTGTGCAAAAAGATTTTGTTCGGGCGGTCACCCATCCAAGTACTGGCGTTCCGGAAAGTTGCTTAACCTTGTTAGCGTTTAAGATTGGCTTACCTGACGTATTTCCGTTGCATCCGGTCTGAAATCACGATTCTAAAAAAGTTTCACTTCAAAAACAGTTGGTTTTACAAATATTATGTTGCAATATGATGAACATACCTGCCACCTCTTCACATCAAGAGACACGATGAACTGGTTCTCACCAGCTAAGTTCTCCTGTCCCTCTTGCTCTTGGATTGGAGTCACAAACGGTAGCTCTGTGTCTTCATCTGGAAAGAAGTAAGATTTATTTATTGACTGCTTCAGTGGCGCGGTGGGCGAGGGTCCGCTTGCGGCGCAACAGGTAGCGGGTTCGATTCCCGCCGAGGGTGAAAGTGTTTGTATGTTCTGCAAGCACGATCTCTTTGGTCTGGGTGTTTAATATGTATAATAAAAATATCTATATATGTATTACTATTATATTAAGTATATCAGATATCTAGTACCCGTAACACAAGCTTAGAGCTTACCACGGGGCTAGATGTTGTTGTGTGAAATGTCTGGAAATATTTATTTATTTTATTTATTTATCAGGCCATTTGGGTGAGAATAACCGAAAATCTGCAAATATACTCGAGTGGGAAATATCTCAAATGAAAGCGCATCGCGTGCACATTACAAAATAGTATGACTATTTACTTTTAAGGGAACCAAGGTTCTGCAATCGGGGGTTTGTTTTTGGAGTTTACTTACTCCTTAAGAAACGATTTGAGTTATAAGGCCCGGGTACGGAAATTTTATGAGGAGTAAAATCAAGTGTCACACAAAAGTTAAGGCGTTACGTAGAAAGAGACAAACATATATATCTGTAGGATTGAACGTGTAAAAGAATGAGATGGAATGCATTACACAGCGTATCTCATTCTCGGGGTCTCCTCTTTGCGCGATACTTCGTAGTCTCACTGTATTTTATTTATATTATTTTGTAACATACTTTACGTAATACGCTTTATTGAAGTAATGTAAATAATCCGAATAATTACAAATATATGTTTGTTTCTCTTATCATTTTAGCAGATGCGTTCATTTACCCTTTTTTCTATTCGATATTATATCATAATTATTATCGTTCGTAAGGAGTAAACTCCAATCGTGCGTCGTAGCTGACACACACACACTTTTTTTTAATGTAAATCTAGATTATTACATACCTAGGTCAACCTTAAGTTTCGCGTCTCGCACCAGGAATGACACATTGTAAACATTCTCGACTGTACGACTGGAACAATATAATTATCATATATGAGTTCATAATTTAATTAATAAAATAAATTAATCATAACAAAAACAACAGAGTTTTAGTTAATATATGGATAATTGAAGAAATACATAAATATATTTAGATATATCTGGACAATCTACACAACAGAATAACTCGAGAGACCAGCTTACACATATAAAAACATATTTTTAGGATATATATTTTTTAGAATATTATTGCCTTAATTGCGTTTGCCTTGTTTAATTAGGCATTTGCCCAGCAGTGGGACTGACGTAAAAGGCTAAATAAAAAAAAATGATGTCTTTTTAGTAATACCTATTCAATTTCTGGTTTCGGGTCTGGGTGTTTTCTATGTATAATATGTAAGTATATACAAAAAAATGTATCTATGTAGTCACCTAACACCCATAGTACAAGCTCTGCTTAGTTTGGGGTTAGGTGATGCTGTGTGACCAAATTTTAAGACTCTAGGACAACGGTCAGCAACAGGCGGACCGCGGTCCGTTTGCGGACCGCGAAAGGTTAAACCTCGGACCGCCAAATATTGTAATGTAGGTATAAATACGTAATATTTTTGAACCAATCTAACTTAGTAATCTAATTAATCTGTTTTACAACATCGACATCGATCAAAAACATCGCGCCGCCGCGCCGTCGAGCCATCACTTCAAATGGAAATAATCGATCTGCAAGAAGATGTGTCATTGCAAATATATAAAAAGATGTCAACTGAAAAATTTTGGGTCAAACATGTCCCAGAAAAATATGAAAATTGCAAATTGGCTCGACATACATATGCGAAACATCTTTTTCAAAAATGAATTTTTTGAAATACAAATATCGTTCCAGAATAAAAGACTCTTCGAATTAGCTGTTCTTCACGAGAACCAAACTATAAAAACCTGGCTCAAGACCGCCGTTGCAATTTTTCTCACTAATTTTAGGTAATAAAAAGCTGTACTTAATTATTATCAGTTGTTTTTTTTTCTGGACCTTTTAAAAATTTTCGAGCAATATCCGGACCCTACCTAAAACTACTTGCCGACCCCTGCTCTAGGATGTCTGACAGTTTCAATATAGGTTTTTATTCCCAAAATAATATATATATAAAAGAAAACTGACGTTAAAAAAATCCGGCTTTAATTGTTGTATCTTTTAATTGCATTGGCTTATATGTATTTATTTTTTTATTTCAACAAGGGACTTTAGATCTGAGTATATGATATGTAATTCATCTCGATACCAAAGAGAGATCCTATAAGGGTTCAAAACTCAAAACGTTTGTACATTTGAGTTTTGAGGCACGGAACCCTATAATCAAATTCATATATCTATATAAATAAAAATGAATTGTTGTTCGTTAGTCTGATTAAAACTCGAGAACGGCTGAGACGATTGAGCTGATTTTGGTTTTAAAATGTTTGTCGTAGTCCAGGGAAGGTCTAAACGGTGAGCAAATAAGGAAAAATTGCCGGGACCTTTTTTTACCCGTGCGACGCCGGGGCGGGCCGCTAGTTTTAAATTAATATGTATTAATACCTTACCTAAAACTATCAGGGTCTATAACAAGATGGAAGTAGCTGATAGGTTCTCTACGCGCTCGATAGCACTTCTTTATAAACTTGTTTACTCGGTAGACCATTTCACTGCCTTCTTCTTCTTTGTCCAATCTAGGAAAAAAAACATTTTTTAGGTTTTAATAACCAAGTTTTTACTATCTACATGTCTCTTATAAAATATATATGTATCTTGCTTGAGAAATGTATGTGCGCTTTAACGGTGAAGGCAAACATCGCGAGGAGGCCGGAAGGTTCTGCGAACTTTAAAAGAGTTTGAAGGACCTGTGACATTCGCCAACCCGCACTTGGCCAGAGCGTGGTGAATTGAGGTCTAATCTCTCTCGCCAAGAGAGAAGTCCCTGTGTCCCAGCAGTGGGAACGTTAATAGGTGATGATGATGATGATGTCTCTTATTACTTACTGAAAGGTAACTATTTCTTGAGATTGTTTTGTGCTTCGTTATTCAACGGGTTTGCAATTGGAAATTAGTAGCAATGACTAACGATGTTACTGTACTACGGTAATATTAATTATCTATACAGTAAATAAATAATAAAAAAACCCATGATGATACATCCAGAACCTTAGTTCGCTCTAAAGTAAAAAGTCATACTATATTGTAATGTGCACGCGATGCGCTTCATTTGAGACCTCACTCGAGTATATTTGCAGATTTTCTGTTATCCTTCCCCAGTTTTACCCGCATAACTTTTAAACGGATCAACCGATTTTCATCAAAAATGTCTGAAATCATTCACGCGAAACTTTTCATACAAAAAAAAACTATTGATTATTTAAATTAGGCCCCGCGTGTGCCGCAATCGAAGCGCGTAGGTACACCTCGCGTTTCGACCTTTTGTATGAAGTTGGAATACTGTATAGAGAGTATAACCGTGGCTACACTTTGTAAACTACTCAGCATTAAATTACAGCTTACCTCAAGATAGTGTTTTTAATAAAATAAAATAAATAAATATTTCCGTCGCCAAGAAGATAAACCAAACTAAGCAGAGCTTGCACTATGGGTGTTAGGTGGCTGATATACTACATAGATACATTTTTTTTTTTGTAAATACATACATAAATGATACATAGAAAACACCCAGACCCGAAACCAGAAATTGTAGATCGTACAAAATCTGGTCCCCCGTCGGGAATCGAACCAGCAACATCCTGCGCCTCAAGCGGACGTTCGCCCACCGAGCCACAGAGGTCGTCAATTTTTAGCCTTACCTGTCTACTTTCTCTGGAGCCTTCAAAGGCGCAGCCTGTTGCTTCTCGGCGCGCGCACGCCGGGCCCTCGGCCGCTGCTCCGCCGGCGTCGGCGCGAACGTGCCGAACAGGAACCCGATAGACGGGGCTTCTCTGGGAAACACGCATTCCCACAACTCTGGGTTCTCACGCTGTAAATAATAGTATATTATGCAACTGCAAACTTAAAACACGTCTGAGAGCTGGAAACTATTAAGACGACCTCTGTGGCTCGGTGGGCGAACGTCCGCCTAAGGCGCCGGAGGTTGCGGGTTCGATTCCCGCCGGGGTACCAGATTTTGTACGATCTACAATCTCTGGTTTCGGGTCTGGGTGTTTTCTATGTATCATATGTATGTATTTACAAAAAAAAATGTATCTATGTAGTATATCAGTCACCTAACACCCATAGTACAAGCTCTGCTTAGTTTGGGGTTAGGTGATGCTGTGTGAGTAGTCCGGAAATATTTATTTATTTATTTATCTAAGTCTCAGTAACTTATTATTACATATTATTATTGCCTTTTTTTTTATTTAATTTCTCAACATATCTCGATCTCGTTTGTCATAGAAGTAGCTTAGACTCGGTTTTAAAAGAACCAGACGCAGAGTAAATCTGCTGCAATTGTATTTTTAACCCCCGACCAAAAAAGAGGGGTGTTATAAGTTTGACGTGTCTGTCTGTCTGTCTGGGACATCATAGCTCCCGAACGGATGGAGCGATTTCAATTTTGTTTTTTTTTTTTTGTATGAAAGGTGAGTTTGGTGCGAGTGTTCTTAGACATGTTTCTTTAAAATTGGTTGTGCCGTTTAAAAGTTATGGGGGTGAGAGTGGGGAAGGAAAACCGAAAATTTGCAAATATACTTGTGTGGGGTATTTGTACCTATGTCTGTAATGCATAGGCTCAAAAAGTACTGGGCCGATTTAAAAAAATCTTTCACCAATATAATGCTACATTCTTCCAATTTGACATAGGCTACATTTCATTTTGAAAAAATTTAGGGATCCTTGGTAAAATTTGAACAATATAACCGAAGGTGTAGAAATATGAGTCTTAAAATGTCTTTCGTCGAATGCGCTGCCGAAACTATCAGCGATAGAAGAAAATAATGTACAACAATATTGAAGAACATCATAATGTCTACAAAAAACTCCGCGGTAGCATATGTCCAACTATTGTAGTTATGTCACTACAACAACTTTTTTTTAATTTTAAACATTAATCTTATATATAAAAATGAATCACAAAATGTGTTGCTAAGCGCATAACTCAACTTTTTTTTAAATGTTCGTTGGAGTTCAAGGATGATTTTTACGGCGAGAAAAATTAGAATAATTTCCGGGAAAATGTTATACCCGTGCGACGCCGTGGCGGGCCGCTAGTTTAGTTTATTTTAACAGACAAACATCGCGTCAAAACAACTTACAATATGCATAGCTAGTTCATGTCGATCGTATGTGTTGGCGTTGCTGCTAACGGCTTCAGAGCATCGGACTGCGAGCTCGCTGGTGGCCCGGAGCACCCTGGAGTCTAAGTAGCCCTCACCTAGAAACATAAAGTCAAACTCAAAGCATGATGTTCATGGTCAAAGCATATTTACTAACACCGCTCTATCTATGAGTAAGTATCCATATTTGTGCATGTAGATATTTTGCAGGATATATATTTTTTTTTATGCTGGATAAGCCTTTATTTTACCACAATCTCACCTGATGTAAAGTGACGATGTGGTCTAAGATGGGACATGAGGACCTAGAAGGTCACGCACTGGCCCAGCCCGGAGGGTGGTGACAAGCCGCGGCCGAAGCCTACCACCAGATACTGTTCTTAGCACCACCCAGAGGTCACGTGTAAGGATTCAGAGGGTTACCACTTACGGACGTGAACAGACAAAACCTCCAAAATTATATATTCAAACAACTCTCGTTTTTTTTTCATAAACCGTATACCATGTCCTGTTATCTAGTCTATGAAACACAAACGTAGACACTGGCAGAGTTGTGACAACACAAACACAACGAGCCGTTCAACCGTGAACGTGAATAAAGCATGTTTTACTTTCAGTGATCCCATACATATATTTATCTTAATCAGGGCTTATTTTACAAAGTCTGAGTAAACTAAGCAATGGTTAGTTCATAATCATCATTAGACGCCCACTGCTGGACATAAGCCTCCCTCAAAGACGACCAATTATTCCGATCGGTCGCCACTTGCATCCACCGTGAGCCAGCAAGTTTGACCAAGTCATCTGTCCATCTTGTTGGTAGGCGACCGACGCTGCGCTTACCAATCCGCGGCCTCTATTCGAGAACCTTTCGGCCCCAACGGCCATCTGTTCTATGTACTATGTGGCCTGCCCACTGTCACTTCAAAGAGCTAATCCGTTTGGGTATGTCGGTGACCCTCGTTCTTCTACGGATCTTATCATTTCTGATTCGATCCCGTAGAGAAACCCCCGAGCATAGTCCTTTCCATAGCTCTTTGAGCGACTCTAAGCCTATTCATAAGGCTTATAGTGAAGCACCACGTTTCGGATCCGTAAGTCATCACTGGGACCAGACACTTATTGAAGACTTTTGTCTTGAGGCACTGCGGTATTTTTGTCGAAAACTTGGCGTAGAATGGTAGTTATGTTTATAATATGTATCAATGGTTATTTAGGACATGAGCTATCTGGCTTTGTTACATGTGACTGAGCGAAACAGCTCAATCAAAGTCAAAGTCTAAACGTTTATTTCCTTAGAAGCACATAGCCCACATGCACAGGTCAACTTAAAATTAATAAAACTAAAGTGTTTAAACAAAAAATATCAAGGAAATAACATTGTCTTGACAGTTCGCTTCAATGTTTTATACTGAGTTGAGTAGCGAATATAACAACCCAGTTTTCTCAGTTATTACAATTTTGTAGTTATTACTATATTTAACTCGTTAATCCCCAAGCGGTAACCGGTTACCGCTTACCTGACCTTATTACCTGAGGTGAGGGTCAAGGAGTTAAACCACTGTCTAATATTACTCAGTAGGTGAAACAGGCAATAAATATGTTACCTGGGTGTTCAATTCTGTCATCAACATTTCCCTCAGACAGCAGTGCTTGTGCCTCTCGAACAACCTGCGTGGTCTTATCCATCCGTTCCATATTGTTACTGGCTTCATCTTCTTCTGAAATGTATATTCATTAACTTTACAAGCCGCTCACAATTCATCTGTTTATAGTCTAGTACAACTGATTGCAAGATACAAATACAAAAAAGAAAATAAAAATAACTTTACCTACATCTAATACAAATAACTGTAAGATGAGTTCACTAAGAAAATAATTTTAAGCCTAACAACTTAACTGCTGCGCGAGTTGCAGGCCATTTCCAATACTGTTCTAGTCAAGATAGTCTCTACACTAGGCATTGTTGTGTACGCCAACTTCCCAGCAATGCATTGAGATTTTAAGATTTTAATATCTTCCTTCATGAGTAATATGCTTGAAAATCTTGAAATACATTTCATTCTTCATTTCATTATGAAAAATGTGGTATAACTTGTGAACTACTTGACCAATTCTTGTAAAATTTAAAAGCCATGAATTTGCAATCAATAGATAATATAATTGTAAATCTGTAGATGGTAATTATAAAACAGATAATTGTTCTTCAAACATTAACAAAACTATAACTGTGCATGCGAGCCTTTTATTTACACACATAACTTATATAGTTGATTATTGTAAATTTAAGTTATGTGTGCTGTTGGTTTGCCTTGATTATTGGTAGAGCCTGCTCCTTTTAGTCCATAGACCAATCCTTCGTTTCAAAAAGCGGCTATGGCTAATAATTCTAAGCTTGTTTACCATAAAATATATATACAATTCTAAGAAGCCCGGTAACTTGTTGAACAATACTTACCCAATACTGCGATATTTTCAAGCAGCGCTCTGTAACGAAGTTTTCGGTCGTGACTTCCGATGCTAGCTCGTGAAGCTTGAGTGCCATTTAGCGATGTCATTATTGCAACTATTGAATAAAATCTTAATTTAATTCAAAACTCGTGCGACGCAATTTTTCAAAACACTATTTACAACAATTTTGTCTTGAGTTGACTGACACTACACTACACTCTTGACTCGAATCGAGTAGTGTAGTTGTTTTTGTCATGGTTGAGAATATCGATAGTTTTAGCGATTGTTTTTTTTTGTAATTCTCAGAGCCAATTCACTATATACAAATAATATTTAATTATAAACCTACATTTAAAATTTAAGAAAACCCCCGATTCCAATGCCTTCATTTCCTTAAATGTAAAACAACATAATATTATGTAATGTGGACGCGATGCACTTTCATTTGATACCCACACTAGTATATTTGCAGGTTTTCTGTTTTCCTTCCCCACTCTCACCCCCATAACTTTTAAACGGCTCAACCGATTATCATGAAACATGTCTAAGAACACCCGGGCCAAACTCACCTTTCATAC
This sequence comes from Gymnoscelis rufifasciata, assembly GCA_929108375.1. Taxonomy (NCBI): domain Eukaryota; kingdom Metazoa; phylum Arthropoda; class Insecta; order Lepidoptera; family Geometridae; genus Gymnoscelis; species Gymnoscelis rufifasciata. The sequence goes on along the minus strand of OV815332.1, from coordinate 5,629,324 downwards.
AAAAAAAAACTAAATTGAAATCGCTCCATCCGTTCGGGAGATATGATGCCACAGACAGACAGACAGACACGTCAAAATTATAACACCTCTCTTTTTTGGTCGGGGGTTAAAAAACACATTAATGAAAAAGGTTTTTGTTTTAATATTTTAAAGTAACATAATTTGCGAATAACGGTTTTCATTATATAATGAATCGATTTTCCCGTAAAAGTAAAATGAACGAACGATTATAATTACTAATACCATCCCTATGTCTTGAACATCTCGGCTCGGGTTCTGTCATTCTAATAGTATTGCCAACAAAATTTAAATTACATGAAAGAAACAATGGTATTTATTGTCCCACTACAAAATAATATTTTTATTTATTTATTACGTTTAATAAGTCAACAGAAAAAAAATGTAAAGGATAATGTCATACTAATTTTCTTATTCTTTTCACATTACAGTTTATGTTGATTTAGAAAGAAAATTTTTGTTAACATGTTGTTCATCATTATTATTATAAGTACTAGCTCACCCGGCGAACTTTGTTCCGCCTTAGACGCCATAAATGAACGTGTATGTTAGTCCATCCAAACTTACCAAAATTCCATATTAAATTGAACTTTTAATATTAGGCCTGATGGCTCGCTCTAAAGTAACCGTCATGTAAACTAAGAAAATCAGGTTTCTTAGATACTATAGTTCAGTTTCTTGTAATTTGACTTTGCGCTTGAAGCGACAATTTGCCAGTGTCGAGTTAAATAAAATATTATAAAGTGAAAAAAAAATGTTACTTACTTGAACGCCATTTTGCCGATCTTTTTTAAAATTTTCTAAAAATCCGTTTAAAACGTCATTTTTTTTCATCCTTTTTGACTATTATTTGCAGCACGCATTCAGTCAATTCTATGTCAAAATTTGACAAGACATTTAATGTCTTAAGGTTACATTAAAAAAGTTTAATAATTTTATATGGTGGTCAAGTAATTTTAAATTTTCTAATTTTCCGCGCAATTTCCTTATTTTTTTCTTTCATAAGGACCTTCTCCTGACCACCTCCTGAACAGAACAAAAAAAGAAGTAGCGAAATTGGTCCAATCGTTCAAGCGTGATGCCGTGACCGAGGGAAATAGGGATTCATTTTTATATTATATAGATAATGGATTTGAAAACTGTGATGTTTTAGTTATTGTTATTCTAAATATTACAAATGAAACTTAGCTTCTAAGTAATTGTTCATAGGTAATTGTTTAAAATTTTTTTTAAACAGTTATTGGTGTTATTTTGTCAAAAAAAAATATTTTTTTCAAAATGTCTGTTGAATTGAAATTATAAAATTCAACAAAATACGTTACGTCTAAAATCACGTCTCATAAATAGTGTAGAAATTAAAGTATATCCCGAGCTGGTAACACTATTTACTCACACAAAAAGTGTGCGTGAAAGAAAGACAGCCAAGCGAAACTATTAAATGAAATTTTGCTAATAAAATGTGTATTTTCCGTGTTTATTGAGTTAAAATTAAATATTAAGAAGTTACCGAAACGAATCAACACATAACAACAACAGTGTTTTCGCCAAATGCGATCTAGCTATTGACAATCGGAGAGGTTATCTCAGTGATTTTGCCTTTTCTGTTGTAAAAACGTAGAAAATGGACTCGCCGCCTGCCCAGGAGGTCACAGAGCTCCTCCGGCAATGGGAGGAGCAGCATACGTCCCCTAATTATGACCCTATGCCAACACTAACGAGGTAAGACTAGTTTTTATGTATTGTTTTGATAGAAACGTCAAAACGCACACATTGAGACACAAGTGTGCTAGGAACCTTATCTGGAAGGCGGCATTCGGAACTTCTTAAATAATAATGCGCAATGACTTAAATCATTGATAACTACTCATCATTTAGACTTAAATATGCTCCAACTGTCATATTACTTCTATTATAGACTAGTTTGATTTACTGTTGGTAGACTTAAGCTATAAATTACTCACTGATTAGTATTAACATTACTATTACCTTAATAATGAGTAAGTGTTATGAAAAGTTATTCACAATTAACAGCACTGATTTAAAATCTTTAGTAAATATTTTAGAGATTTATTAATACCATCAGAATAATATTAGTCACAACAGCTGTTGTAAGTTAGTAACATCACATATACATTTAAGGAAAATGATTATCCCATTTTCATCCCATTTTATAGAGCTCAAATTATGCTGTGGTTATATAAAATAAATAAATAAATATTTCCGGACAATCCACACAACAACATCTAGCCCCGTGGTAAGCTCTTAGCTTGTGTTACGGGTACTAGACATCTGATATACTTAATATAATAGACATACGTACATAGATATTTTTTATTATACATATTAAACACCCAGACCGAGGAGAAAGTGCTTGCAGAACATACAAACACTTGACCCCCCGGCGGGAATCGAACCTGCTACCTCTTGCGCCGCAAGCGGGCCCTCGCCCACCGCGCCGCCTCAGTGGCAGTCATATGCAAAGTCTATTTTGCTATAACAGCGTTAATGCAACTTTCATGGATGGCACACTGTCCCAAGAATGGAAGAATAGCTATATGTATAATCATATTTGCATACCATAGTAAAATTGTGCAAGTGAAATAAACATTTATGTTATAAATTTGTATTTTTTTGGTATTGCTTAGATTATTTATTGCAATCCATTCTCAGTGGAACATACATATTATAAATTAAAGTCCACTGCCGCATCTGTCTGTCTTTATGTTCAGGATAGGTCTAGGAGGTCTCCAAAAGTCCTACTAAGGTACATCAAGGAGTTGGGCTGGTTAGGACCTAGTTAAGCATGGGGGTAATGCACAATGCACTCTAGAGCGAGAAGTCTGTGCAGTCCCCCGTTCCCCCAACTATGATTTAGAATGTTTGAGATAAACTCATAAACTACTGAATGGATCTTTATGCAGTTTTCAGCAATAGGTAGAGTGATTCAAGAGGGAGGTTTTTGCAGTCATGCAAAGCTGGAATAGGCCAGCTAGTCTAACATATTTTAATCTCAGAAATATTCAAAAACAAAATTAACTTAACATTGAATTTGTATATTGCATATATATTGTTCTAAAATATTATAGTAATCGTAAGGTATAAAAATAAATGATGAGCCGTTTGTTATGCAACAATTTGGACAGTTATATTTTCTTGTTAGAGCATGTTGGAACTTGTTGAGCTGTATGAAACACTATCTATCCACTCTCCGCAAACCTATGAAAATGAAATAAATTGTTATATTAACACTTAGCCCATGTATTGCACAGAATTGAATACCCATTTCCCAGACAAAATGCTAAATAACATAGCAATATGAAACAATTTTTGTAATTATAAGACTAAGCCATCATTTTATGCAATTAATTGAGTTTCCAAGATCAACCATAGAAAAAAGACAATTTTATCTCAGTTAGGCAGTAAAATTAATTTAGCCAGACCTGTAAAATCTGCCTGCATCTGCTAATAATATCATCATCATTCTCTTGCCCTTATCCCACATTATGTGAAGTCAGCACAATATGTATTTTCTTTCCATTTCCTATGTCACTCGTAATCTGAACACTCACTCTTTTCTTACACATGTCATCCTTCACAAAGTCCATCCATCTTTTCCTCAATAATAAATAATTTATTTATTATAATGCACAAATACATTGAATGTAGACATTCTGTCATGTTTTGGTGGTTTGCTTTGAATGCACCGGCAGTTAAATAAATAATTTCAAAAGTTGTTTTAAAAGAATATTGCTCATTGTTGTGTGACACATTTGTGTCTTGTGTGATATACAAACTACAACAAATATTTGATTTCTATAGGACCAGTATAAAATCATCTTCTACCTTTAATTCTAATAAAACTAATTTGGTTACAAATTTCCTTACATCTTCATCTTTTGTTCTAAAAATATCCATTTAAACCACATGCTCAAATGTAAACATATGCAAATGATGACAATAAAATTCAATGGTAACTATTTCTATAATTATTGAATAGAGACAGATAATGACCTATTTTTTTCTCTGAGGAGGTCAACGTGTCAAAAAATAAAATATTGTATGTGCGTTTTTAACGTAAATAATACTTTCTCTTCATGAGTCAACCTTAAAATTAACTTAAGATGGTATACACGATTTTCAAATTCGAACGTTAATTGATTGTCATTACTGTAGAGGTGTGAAAGTGTAAGGCGGCGTTTAGCGAGGCGTGACAGACGCCGTAATCAATGTAATTATTAAACCCTGTCATTAATTAAAAAAACAAAGAGGCAAAACCATAATGATGTTGCCTCGCTTGATCCGTAGAGTCAATTATCACGATAAAAAATTCTTCTGATTTCTTCCCTTTAGGCAGTTTAAAGCCTCGCCTATTTTAGACGCTTGCAACGTGATATAATTTATTGCAAATGCTCTGTAGAGGACTCCTTAATTTATTTAATCAGATAGAAGGGCGACAAAGTTTTTGAATAGTATAGAGACGACGTATATAATTTTCTAAGCAAGCGACAATGTGAAAATAAAAATATTGTTTCGTATTCACTAAAGGAAATTGAAATCGCTTCATCATAGCTCCCGAAGACAGTCAGACAGACACTTCAAACTTATAACACCCGCGCGGCCGCGGCTTGTCACCACCCTCCGGACTGGACCAGTACGTGAAACGATTTTTTCGTGTTCCGTAATCTGGTCCGGAGATGCCATCTACCTTCTAGGTCTTTATGCCCCATCTTAGACCACATCGCCACTCAATAACAGCTGATATTGTGGTCAAATGAAGGCAAGGGAGTTAAGAATAATCAAAGTTTGAAATTCGGTACATTCTTATAACTTGTACCATACACCATAGCAGCCATTGTTTTGAACTTACGCTTTACGTATGAACATTATCTTGACATGGCTACCTTAAATTAGGAAAAATGTATTTATAAATATTTAGGTTACTGTTTTGTTTCGTTTATTGATATTTAACACAAAATATTTTCGTGGTGCTTTATAATTAAGTGAACATAATTGTTAGTTACGGAAGAGGGTGCCTTCTAATACAAGTATTTCCATACTTAACAGAGGGTCTCCAATATTGTTGTGCAAAATTGTAAACACTGTTAATGAAAACCAACATTTTGTATTTTTTTTTTGTAATTAATTGTCTACGTTACAGGATAGCAGAGATTATAGAAGCTGAGACAGAGAACTTCATGAAGAAGGACCCAGACCCGTTTGATGAGAGGCATCCGTCGCGGACGGACCCCGAGTGCGCGCTGGGACATGCGCTCAAAGTTATGTTTAAGAAGGACAATTTTATGACTAAGGTTAGAACTAACTTTTGAAACTATCAATTAATACTATTTAGATTTATAACGGGATATTTACCATGATTGATTGTCTTTCGAGTTTCCCGATATTTCGGCACAGTTACATGCGCCATGATCAATCAACAATAATAAGGTTAGAACTTTTCGTAATAGCTCATTGTTATAGAATTAAGATAACTAATAAAAAAAAAATAACATTTTAAAAACGCACAGACAATTGAAAATTTAAATAAACTAAATTTTAAATATAGGAAAACCCCCGTTTCCAGAATCTTAGTTCCCTTAAAAGTAAAAAGTCATACTATTTTGTAATGTGCGATGCGCTTTCATTTGAGACCCCACTCGAGTATATTTGCAGATTTTCGGTTTTCCTTCCCCACTTTTACCCTCATAACTTTTAAACGGGTTCACCGATTTTCATCAAACATGTCTAAGAACACTCGCGCGAAACTCACCTTGCATACAAAGAAACTAAATTGAAATCGCTTCATCCGTTTGGGAGCTTCGATGTCCCAGACAGACCCACTGACAGACAAACGCGTAAAACGTATAACACCCCTCTTTTTTGTCGGGAACTAAAAAAAGTGTGCGTTTTAGACGCCTGACAGAAGCGATAACTTCAAATACCGCTAGCTTTCACTCATTCTAACCTATTAGAATAGAATAGAATAGAAAATCTTTATTTGTTTCTCCAACATATAACAACATACATAATTTTAGTTAAAAATAATAAAACACTACAGAAACAAAATGGCTGCCACTCAGCATGTGTTTATTATTGCAAGTGTTTCAACAGTATGAGTCCATCTGACTGTGTTACTAGAATATACAATACAATACTCTTCTTTGAACACAACATGATAAAACACAAAAAAAGATAAAAATGTACAAAAATTGTGAATCAATGGGCGGCCTTATCGCTGATAGCAATATCTTCCAGGCAACCTTGGGATGGACACAAATCATAAAGCAAGAATAAGACGGGAGTAGCGAATTATAATGGAGATACGAGTATTAATAAATTAAATACAGATTAAATACAATATTCGGGATTTTAGATATATACCTACATGAAAATTATAAATAAATATAAAACACTTTTAATTACATACAATGTCATAAAATAAACCAAATACTTACATGATATTTATTTACATATATAATATATATGTTACTAGCGGCCCGCCCCGGCGTCGCACTGGTATAAAATTTCCCCGGAAATTATTAGAATTTTTCTCGCCGTAAAAACCATCATATCTCGCAAGTTGGATCGAACTGCACATGGTGTGCGAATTTTATTATAATCGGTTAAGTGGTTTAGGAGTCCATTGAGGACAAACATTGTGACACGAGATTTATATATATTAAGATAGGTATTTATTTCTTCGTTCTCTCGTTCCAGCTCGTTAATGACTACGTGAGGGATACATACTACTCCCGGCAGAACATCACCGGCCGTGACGTGTACAAATTGAACGTGGCCGCGTGCCGACTCACACTTGACCTGATGCCGGGGCTGGAGATGAGCGTTGTGTTCCAAGTAAGACTAAAGATATTTTAAATTTAATTAATTTATACATAGAATTATACATAGTTTAACGGATAGAGTACGGAACACCGAAATTCGCGCTAGAACTCAAATAACAGACGTAGCTAAGAAAGCCGCAAAGCTAAAGTGGGATTGTGCTGGTCATGTCTGCCGTATGCCAGGAGAGCTGTGGGCAAAAGTAGCGACGAATTGGTGCCCTGATACGGCGAGAAGGCGACGCGGTAGACCAAACAAAGATGGCGGAACGAATTGGACCGGTTTCTAGCCGACTGGACGACGGTTGCTATGGAAAGAGATGCCTGGAGAGAATGGGGGGAGGCCTTTGCCCAGCAGTGGGATTATCATCATCATCATCATCACCCTATTAACGTTCCCACTGCTGGGACACAGGGACTTCTCTCTTGACGAGAGAGATTAGGCCTTAATTCACCACGCTGGCCAAGTGCGGGTTGGTGAATGTCACATGCCCTTCAAACTCTTTTAAAGTTCTCAGAACATGCCGGTTTCCTCACGATGTTTGCCTTCACCGTTAAAGCACGTGTTTAAAGCGCACATAAATTTCTCAAGAAGAAAAATCCAGAGGTGCGTGGCGGGGTTTGAACCCACGACCATCGGAATGAAAGTCGAGTGTCCTCCCACTTAGCCAACACGGCTTGAGATGCTTGAGGCATGAGGCTTGAGACGGCAGTGGGATGATACCGGCTCATAATAATAATAATACATAGAATAGAACGACCCGCTTCTCAACTCAGTGCAAAAAAATTGAAGCGAACTGTCAGAAAATGTTATTTCCTTGATAATTCTTAGTTTTTGGAGTTTACTCCTTAAGAAACGATTTATTATTTATTATTATTATTTATTATTTATTTATTTATCTTACCCTATTATTACAGGAAAAAACCCAATGCAATAAGGAAGAATGTCAAAAGTTTGTTACATAAATTTAAAAACATTATAAATTATCAAATTAAAACTATCACAAAAATAAAAAACAATAATAAATAAAGAATGTCACAAACCAAAAACTAATAGTACAAAATAATAATAATACATAAAAGAAAAAGGTAATTGTGCCTATTTAAAAAACAAAGTGTATAACGTTACTTTTGTGAACTCGTTCAGAGAGCAATGCAGTAAATCCAAGTTCTCGGCTGCTAGGTTAAGCGTTTGGATAGCGCGTATCAAAGGTGCTTTATTGAGTAGATTCGTCCTGCCTCGTGGAACCACCAGTAAGGGCGGTCGCCTGCGCCGGAAATTTCAATGGCAATGCGCGCATTTGAGTTATAAGGCCCGGTACGGAAATTTTATGAGGAGTAAAATCAAGTGTAACACGAAAAGTTGAGGCGTTACGTAGAAAGAGACAAACATATATATCTGTAGGATTGAACGTGTAAAAGAATGAGATGGAATACATTACACAGCGTATCTCATTCTCGGGGTCTCCTCTTTGCGCGATACTTCGTAGTTGAGACTACGAAGTATCGCGCAAAGAGGTATTGCTGTATTTTATTTGTATTATTTTGTAACATACTTTATGTAATACGCTCTATTGAAGTAATATAAATAATCCGAATAATTACAGATATATGTTTGTTTCTCTTATCATTTTAGCAGATGCGTTCATTTACCCCTTTTTTCCATTCGATATATATCATAATTATCGTTCGTAAGGAGTAAACTCCAATCGTGCGTCGTAGCTGACACACACACACTTTTTATTAAAATTAACTTTAAGTTGACCTGTGCATGTGTGCCCTGTGCGTCTAAGGAAATAGACGTTTTGACTTTGACTTTGGTTTTTTTTCTAGGATAACGACCCGCTCATACACCGCCTCGTGAACTGGGCTCGCAGCGCCACGGAGCCGCTCTGCTGCTACGCGACGGGGCTGCTGGCCGCGGCCATGGAGGTGCACGAGATAGCTACCAACTTTAGGTAAAGATAAAGTAAAGTAATCATTTATTGCATTTACATGTACCACCCTCCGGGCTGGGCCAGTGCGTGAAGCGATTTTTTCGTGTTTTGTAATGTGGCCCGGAGAAGCCATCTACCTTGTAGGTCTTCATGTCCCATCTTAGACCACATCGTCACTTTACATCAGGTGTGATTGTGGTCAAATGAAGACTTATCGAGCATAAAAAAAAAACATAATATACATTTTTATGTAAAAAATATAAAAATCTCTTATCTCGATCGATTGATCTTAAATATATAAATTAGTATAAATGTAAATTACCCATTGAGCATGCAATTTCATTTGTTACATAAATATATCAATTCTATATTATATCAATGATAAAAATAAGATATCAATTCTTTATTGCACACAAAAGCAATGAAAAATAAAAAATGCGTGTGGCACTCGGAAACTGCCCAAAAAATCGCTCCATCCGTTCGAGAGATATGATGTCCCAGACAGACAGACAGACACGTCAAACTTATAACACCCCTCTGTTTTGGTCGGGGGGTTAATAAAAAGGCTATCTAGCAGTGAAATAATTATTCAAATCGGTCTAGTTCCTGTGATTAGCGCTGACAAACAAACTCTACAACTTGATAACATTAGTATCATCATCATCATCTCAGCCGTAGGACGTCCACTGCTCGTCATAGGCCTCCCTCAAAGATCTCTAGTAATATCGACTGGCCTCGTGAACCCTCACCCTTCACCAGGTCGACCGTCCATCTAGTTGGTGGACGTAGATAGATTATCTATCTATCAATGTCCACCTATGTATGTGTGTGATAAAACATTTATTTGTCATCACAACACAGAACATAGGTAAATAAAAATAGAACACAGTACTACAGAATTAAAGAAAGACAATACAAATAAAAATAAATAATAATTAAATAGACAACATAGATTAAAATGGAACAACAAAGTAAAAATAAACATATAATAGTACTTAAAAATTAATAGCACTATGTGTGTGCTGCAGAATGACAAAAAGGCAATACTCAGCGCATATTTTGCTCTCAGAGGTAACACTGATTTTCAGTATTGCCTGTCGTGACGAGCCTAAGAAATCACCAACGCAACAATTTGCTTAGATCAGCTTTTTTCATCCTACTCTGCGCTTGCCGATCCTTGGTCTGGTACATTAGTATGGATAGTATTATTTATTATATATGTGTATTTTTTACAGAGAAATAAATGGAATGATGGTGCCTTTAATGCTACGACGGTTACACACCTTAAGAACACAACAAATGCTGGAAAAGGTATGATTTTGTTTCATTTACCTACAAAAAATAATTAAATATAAAGAATCCCGAAAATCTACATAACAACATAGCCCCGTGGTAAGCTCTAAGCTTGTGTTACGGGTACTAGACAAATCACGTTTTTTTTTAATGGCGGACGAGAAGTTATGCCAAAATGTTGGAATTCCTTTCTTTGCCTACTAATATGTTAAACGCGTTTATTTGTTTGGTGGTTTTTCACGCGAAAACTACTGGAATTTGATGATACTTAGAAATAATAAAGCCTGACATATCAGAATAACACAAAGGCTAGTTTTCATTACCAGAAAATACATTTTTTTTTACGATTTGAGTCAGATTTGGCATGGATGTAGCTATTTTCCCAGTAAAGGGCAATAGCTACTATGTATTTACCAAGGGTATGTTAATTATTATGAGCGCAAAGAGCCGCAAGCGGGCAGCTGTTTATTTGAAATGAAATGAAATAAATTTATTTTATTATTAATTTATTATTATTAACTAGTGGCCCGCCCCGGCTTCGCACGGGTTTTTATTCAATTTTTTTTCTTCTTTTTGATTTTTTCTCGCCTTGTAAACCTTCCCTAGACCTCCACGAACATTTCAAGACTATGATAAGATAAATCCGTTCAGCCGTTCTCGAGTTTTAATCAGACTAACGAACAACAATTTTTATTTATATAGATAATATTATATTATAATGTAAATTGAGTTACTCTATTGCATTGGGAAACATCATGTAACAATAGAGTAACAATTGTTGTTGAATAAATAAATAAATAAATAAATTTTAGTACATTAACAAACAACAGCACAGAAGACAGCATAAACAAACAGACACAAGAAAATTAACATAAAAACCACAAACAGATAATTAGCTGCTAGGCTGTGCTGCCATATTTTTTTTTTATGCTGGACATTCATTTGACCACAATCTCACCTGATGTAAAGTGACGATGTGGTCTAAGATGGAGCATGAAGGCCTAGAAGATGGCTTTTCCGGGCCACATTACGAAACACGAAAAAATCGCTTCACGCACTGGCCCAGCCCGGAGGGTGGTGACAAGCCATATACCAGAAAAGGAGCAGTCTCAGCTCTATTTGTATTTATGTCGCTAATTATCAATTTATTTCACATCGGAACAGAATACGGTGACGCCGCCAAACCAGACGAGACATTTCGCGAGGTTCGAGAAGAAGCGGCCTTCTGATATTAAATGTAATGGACCTAGTGAAAAGAGAGGTAAGTTATATATTGTTATATTTAAAAAAAACCCGCTTAAATAATGAATTTAAAGTAAAACAAGGTTAAAAAAGCCGTGTTGGCTAAGTGGGAGGACACTCGACTTTCATTCCGAAGGTCACGCACCTCTGAATTTTTCGACTTGAGACTTGCGCGATACTTCGTAGTCTCAACTACGAAGTATCGCGCTAAGAGGAGACCCCGAGAATGAGATACGCTGTGTAATGTACCATCTCATTCTTTTACACGTTCAATCCTACAGATATATATGTTTGTCTCTTTCTACGTAACGCCTCAACTTTTCGTGTTACACTTTTTGATTTTACTCATAAAATTTCCGTACCGGGCCTTATAACTCAAATCGTTTCTTAAGGAGTAAACTCCAAAAAATAATACTCTAAATAATTTTACAGTGAAAGACGAAGGCGGCGGCGGCGAGCCGATGCTGGCCGAGTCGCCGATGCTGGCGGAAGACCCGGAAGATATCCCAGTGAAATGCTGCAAAAGTAAGCTTCAAATAATTTAAATTTACAATTTAAAAAGGTGTGTGTGCGATTCACACACGATGAAGTGAAACTTCAGTAAATCGACAAAAGAATGAGAAAAATAAAAAAAAAAACAAAAAAAAATACTATGCAAAAAGATTTTGTTCGGGCGGTCACCCAAGTACTGGCGTCGCGCAAAGTTGCTTAAGATTGTTAGCGTTTAAGATTGGCTTACCCGACAGGTAAGCCAATCTTATTTCCACTTCCGTTGCATCCGGTTTCAAATCACAACGATTCTAAAGAAGTTTCACTTCAAAAAATCCCCCGTTTCCAGAACCCTAGTTCCCTTAAAAGTAAAAAGTCGTACTATTTTGTAATGTGCACGCGATGCGCTTTCATTTGAGACCCCACTCGAGTATATTTGCAGATTGTCGGTTTTCCTTCCCCACATTTACCCTCATAACTTTTTAACGGGTCAACCGATTTTCATCAAACATGTCTAAGCACAATCGCGCGAAACTCATCTTTCATAATAAATAAAGCTATGATGTCCCAGACAGACAGACAGACACGTCAAACTTTTTGTTTGATAGGTGTGTTTGACGCGGGTGTTCTTAGACATGTTTCATGAAAATCGGTTGAGCGGTTTAAAAGTTATGGGGGTGAGAGTGGGGAAGGAAAACAGAAAATCTGCAAATATACTAGTGTGGGGTATCAAATGAAAGCGCATCGCGTCCACATTACATAATATTATGTTGTTTTACATTTTAGGAAATAAAGGCATTGGAATCGGGGGTTTTTCTTAAATTTTAAATTTAGATTTATAAGCTGACCTGTCCCGTGATTCCAAGGAAATAAACGTTGAGACTTTAACTTTATACATTGCTATAGCACATTCTCTTTGGTCTGGGTGTTTAATATGTATAATTAAAAATATCTTTATATGTATGTATATTATATTAAGCGTATCAGATGTCTAGTACCCGTAACACAAGCTTAGAGCTTACCACGGGGCTAGATGTTGTTGTGTGGATTGTCCGGTGATATTTATGTATTGTTTATAGCAGGGGGCGCGTGCCCGGAGCCGTACGGCATGATGTCCCCGCCGCCGCGCCCGCCGCCGCCCGCGCCCGCGCCGCCGCCCGAGACCAGCTCCAACTCCAGCTGGGCCGAGATGGAGACCTATGTCATTGGTGAGTGATACTTATCTATACTAATATTATAAAGCTGAAGAGTTTGTTTGTTTGATTGTTTGTTTGTTTGTTTGAACGCGCTAATCTCCGAAACTACTGGTTCGAATTGAATAATTCTTTTTGTGTTGCATAGTCCAGTTATCGAGGAAGGCTATAGGCATCACGCTACGACCAATAGGAGCAAATATATAGTGGTAAATGTGTAAAAAACGGGAGAAAATATTTCATCGTGCCTTTCGTTGCGTGCGCCGTGAAAACGGTTCAAAAAATATGTATTAAAGAATAATAGCTCTTTTAATGATCTAAAAAACAGTCAGCGATAGTATATGTCTATCTTTTAAGATTAACTCACAAAAACCGTTTTTATGGTATGTACCTAATTTGGTCGAAATAATTTGTTGAGGTTGTATCAACATAATAATATTAATCTTTATTCAAATAAATATGCTGTTGGTTAAGAGTACTTCATTGTGAATAAAATTGTCTTTGACATAACTTAATTTCAACAAAAAACTTTAAAAATAACCGGGATTTTTTTTTTACCCGTGCAACGCCGGGGCGGGCTGCTAGTAATACAATATAATAACAATTTTACACCAAAACCAAACAATAGTTACAAAAAAGGTTTGTGTGCGATTCACACACGATAGATGTGAAACTTCAGTAAATAGGCAAAAGAATGAGAAGAATAAAAAAAACAAAACCAAAAACACTATGCAAAAAGATTTTGTTCCGGCGGTCACCCATCCAAGTACTGGCTTCGCGCAAAGTTGCTTAACCTTGTTAGCCAATTCCATTTCCGTTGCATCCGGTTTCAAATCACAACGATTCTAAAGAAGTTTCACTTCAAAAATCACATATGAGGAAAATGTAATTTTGTATTTAATTTGTATTACATTTATAAATATTCGTATCTCCATTATAATATGCTACTGCCGTCTTATTCGTGCTATATGATTTGTGTCCATCCCAAAGTTGCCTGGAAGAGATCGCTATCAGCCAAAATGCTGCCCCTTCATTTTCAATTTTTGTACATTTTAATCATTTTTGTGTTTCAATTGTATGTTGTGTTCAATAAAGAGTATTGTATTGCATTGTTAGTACGAAGGGCGGAATTATCGCTGAAGAGCAATCTCTTCCAGACACCTTATGTATGGTTCCTTATGGTTATGTAATAACTAGCTGGACACGTCGTAGCTGGTGCAAGTGTTCGTAAAAGTCAAAGTCAAAACGTTTATTTCCTTAGAAGCACATGGCCTACATGGACAGGTCAACTTAAAATTAATAAAACTAAATTGCTTAAACAAAAAATATCAAGGAAATAACATTGTCTTGACAGTTCGCTTCAATGTTTTATACTGAGTTGAGAAGCGAATAGAACAACACAGCTTTATCAGTTATTAGTAGAGTACGTAGAGATGTTTCATGAAACTCGGTTGAGCCGTTTAAAAGTTATGGGGGTGTGAGTGGGGAAGGAAAACAGAAAATCTGCAAATATACTCGAGTGGGGTCTCAAATGAAAGCGCATCGCGTGCACATTACATAATATTATGGTGTTTTACTTTACAATAAATTAAGGCATTGGAATCGGGGGTCTTTATTAAATTTTAAATTTAGATGTTATTGAATATAATTTATCTTGACTCGAGTTGACTTTGACTGCGTCAGTGATGGTCCGTTTGTGGCGCAAGAGGTAGCGGGCTCGATTCCCGCCGAGGGCTCGAGTGTTTGTATGTTCATTAATCACTTTATCCTTGGTCTGGGTGTTTAATATGTATTATGACGGCGAAAATAAGAGCCCCAAGTCGAAATGTTGTAGAATAAAAACGTTCGCCTGGTGCCATTTACATTATTTCCTCTTTATATACCACTAGTAGTGCCCCGCGGTGTTACCCGCGTTTTAAATGCCCGCGGAATGTACACTTTCCCGCGGTTTAAAGTAGCCTATGTCCTTTCTGAGGCTCTAGAGACTCTGTGTACCAAATTTCATTTAAATCGGTTCAGTAGTTTTTGCGTGAAAGCGAAACAAACAAACTTACATTCACATTTATAATATTATTACTAGCTTTTTACCCGCGGCTTCGCCTGCAGTTTGCTGCTGTTTTTTTTTATTTATAATATTATAAGTAAATAAATAATAAGTAATAATTAAATTAGTAATAAGTATTAGGATTAGAATAGGATATCCAAAACACCTTGCATATGTCTAGTACCCGTAACACAAGCTAAGAGCTTACCACGGGGCTAGATGTTGTTGTGTGGATTGTCCTAATATTTATTTACTTTTATTTATATGATTTTTTGTATGCTCTTTGACAGGTAACATTCAAATTTACCCCGCAACCGATGCAACGAAGCAGATGCTTATACTTAGGTACCTGACACCTATGGGAGAATATCAAGAGGTATTTAAATAAACATTACTCTAAACAAATGAATAATTTAATCGTTAAACACATCTTATTGTGTTAGACTATATTGGTATATTTTTATTGAGTTGCTTGTAATGTGTTTCTTATTACTAAGGTATAAATGTTATGTTGCAATTCATATTTTTTTATATCTTTGTGATTGATTTTGAATGCAGCATGTATTTTTAATGTGCACTAGTTTAAGTATAAATTTCCAACACAATGTAAATTGTTTGCGAATAAATAAATGAAATGAAATATATATAAAATTCTCGTGTCACAATGTTCGTTCCCGTATCGAAACGGCTTGACCGATTCTCATGATGTTTTTGGAGCATATTGAGTAGGTCTGAGAATCGGCCAACATGTATATTTCATTATGCAAAACAACGTTTGCTGGGGTCAGCTAGTTTCAATATAAATTTAAGTTCATTTCAAGATCTTTAAAGTACCTACAAGTAGCACTTAAATTAAACTTCAATAAAAAATCATGATCATCGTTATTTCAGCAGTTGACGTCCACTGCTAGGCATAGGCTTTTTGTATAAAAGGTGAGTTTCGCGCGAGTGTTCATAGAAATGTTTGATGAAAATTGAAAAGGGAGGTGTTATAAGTTTGACGTGTCTGTCTGTATGTGGGTCTGTCTGTCTGTCTGGACATCATAGCGCCCAAACGGATAAAGCGATTTCAATTTAGTTTTTTTTTGTATGAAAGGTGAGATTACGCGAGTGTTCCTAGACATGTTTGACGAAAGTCGGTTGACCCGTTGAAAAGTTATGAGGGTAAAAGTGGGGAAGGAAAACCGACAATCTGCAAATACACTCAAATGAAAGCGCGACTTTTCACTTTTAAGGGAACTAAAGTTCAGGTATCAAGGTTTTGTTTTTAAATTTAGATTATGTCATTGGTTATTTAACCAAGCCTTGAAGAATTTGCCGTAAATTTACAGGTTAATATATATTATACTAGTCGACCCGACAGACTTTGTCCTGTCCCACGTCCCAAAAAACAATATCTAGTTGACCGTATTGTGAATCTAAACCATTCTCGAACCCACTTAAACACACACAACAAATTTCATCAAAATCGGTCATCATGCCGTTTAGGAGGAGTTCAGTGACATACACACTCACAGAAGAATTATATAATAATTCTCCTGCCCTTATCCCACATTACGTGGGGTCGGCACAACATGTTTTTTCCTTCCATTTTCCTCTGTCACCCGTCATCTCAACACTCACTCCTTTCTTACACATGTCATCCTTCACACAGTCCATCCAATCCATCTTTTCTTTGGCCTACCTCTTCCCACATATCCATCAACACACATATCTAACACTCTTTTCGTCACATGACATTCATCCCTTCTCATAATATGTCCATACCATGCCAACCGATTTCCCCTCAACTTCACTGGTGCTACTTTCAAGGTTCCTCTTAACACAGAAGAATTATATATTGACTGCTTCAGTGGCGCGGTGGGCGAGGGTCCGCTTGCGGCGCAAGAGGTAGCGGGTTCGATTCCCGCCGAGGGTGAAAGTATTTGTATGTTCTGCAAGCACAATCTCCTTGGTCTGGGTGTTTAATATGTATAATAAAAAATATCTATATATGTATGACTATTATATTAAGTATATCAGATATCTAGTACCCGTAACACAAGCTTAGAGCTTACCGCGGGGCTAGATGTTGTTGTGTGAAATGTCTGGAAATATTTATTTATATTTATTTATCTAATATATAAAATTCTCGTGTCACGGGGTGCGTAATCGAACTCCTCCGAAACGGCTTGACCGATTTTGATGAATTTTTTTGTACTTATCCGGTATCTATGAGACCAACGTCTATTTTTCATCCCCCTAAATGTTAGGGGTAGTCCACTCCTAAATTTTTTTTTTAATTTATTTGACAGATTTTTTTTTTATGATACTACATACAAAAATACATACAATCCTCAATTTTCACCCTTCAACGATCAACCCTTATTTTTTAATAGCCATTTTAGTATGGCAAAACAACGTTTGCCGGATCAGCTAGTTTATATATATAGATTGACATTGTTGTGTTTTCGTTAACAGTTTCTATCGCACATCTTCGAGCAGAACGCGCTGGGCCTGATCCTGGGCTATTTGAACGTGCGGGAATCGCGCGACTCTCGCCTGGCGTTCGAGGCACTCAAATACCTCGCAGCATTGCTGTGCCACAAGAAATTCTCCATTGACTTCATCAACATGGGCGGCTTGCAGGTAACAATTATTATTATTATTTTTTATTATCTTATGGGCTTACTTTTGACTACAGTCTAGCAAGAAGGCAGAGACGAGGTCAACGATGGAGCAAGTTTGCCCAGAAAAAGCTTATCCACTCTGATCTTAAAGGGTTGTATTCAATCGGAAAAACAGACTTCGGGAGAGAATTCCACTCCTTAGCGGTGCGCACTATGAAAGAATTCGAGAAGCGTTTCGTGCGCGTTGATGGTAGGTCCACTAAGTGAGCATGTAAACCAGCCGTACGTCTAGCGACCGATGATAGAACGGAGATGGTGGGATCAGGTCATGCAGCGCATTGGCACACTCCCCGAAGTACAATCTATAAAAGACCGACAGTCTAGCAACTTTTCTCCGATGGGCTAAGGTATGAAGTTTAGATGCAAGTTTGTCGTCGCCTATGAGTCTGATGGCTCTGCGTTCCACTGAGTAT
This sequence comes from Gymnoscelis rufifasciata, assembly GCA_929108375.1. NCBI lineage: Eukaryota > Metazoa > Arthropoda > Insecta > Lepidoptera > Geometridae > Gymnoscelis > Gymnoscelis rufifasciata. The sequence goes on along the minus strand of OV815332.1, from coordinate 5,611,190 downwards.
ACTATCTACTAATATCTATAACTATTTACAATAAGTTAAATTCCGATTTAAATATATACCCATTATATCAATGCAAAATTAAAGTTACTAAGTGGCTCAAAAAGCTCACATACCAAAAGACGGAAACTTTATTATCCCCAATTATCTAGAATGGCAAAAGAAACTCCCGTAATTGTTTTTGGCACCCATGCCCTCGTTCACACACACACCACACACACACACACCCACACACACATCAGTTGTCAGAGTAGTCTAATAATTGTTTTTTTATTATTAGTTTTATGTAGTAAAATTAGTTAAGTCCCATTAATCTAAACTTTAAATGATACGTGTATAATAGAATGTCTTACATCTTTTATTGGTTTTTATTCAATTTTTTTTTCCGGCAAATATTCGATTTTTTCTTGCCTTTTAAACCTTCCCTAGATCTCCACGAACATTTCAAGACTATGATAAGATAAATTCGTTCAGCCACTCTCGAGTTTTAATCAGACTAACGAACAACAATTCATTTTTATTTATATAGATTATTTAATAACTAATCCACAAACTAATCACCCTATTGACGTTCCCACTGCTGGGACACAGGGACTTCTCTCTTGGCGAGAGAGATATTAGGCCTTAATTCTCCACTCTGGCCAAATACGGGTTGGTATGAATGTTTATTGAATGTCACATGTCCTTGAAACTCATAAGTTATCAGAACATGCCGGTTTCCTCACGATGTTTGCCTTCACCATTAAAGCACTTGTCTTAAGCTGCACATAATTATTTCAAGAAGGAGAAACCAGAGGTGCGTATCGGGGGTTGAGCCCACGACCTTCGGAATGAAAGTCGAATGTGCTACTTAGCCAACTTCATACAAGATACAAAATCATTTATTTCCATTGTTTGGTTTTACAAAACTTAGACACGTCAAAATAAATTACAAAAAAATAATAATCATAGGTGCTTAAAGATAAGTAGGAAATAAATTTATGGTATCTGGTCGCTTCGCTTTTTTTACACTAGAGCAAAGAAGCTATTAGAAACTCTAGCTCATTTTTGTATTGAAACTTTACAATCATTATTTTGTTAGTCTTGTTTTTGATTTTGTGTTGGAGCAGATTCCGTCGCAAGCAGTTTTGTCCTCAAGGTAATCAAAGTCAAAGTCAAAACGTTTATTTCCTTAGAAGCCTATGCTTACATGGACAGGTCAACTTAAATCTAATTTAAATAAAAACTAAGAATAATCAAGGAAATAACATAGTCTTGACAGTTCGCTTCAATTTTTTACACTGAGTTTAGAAGCGAATAGAACAACTCAGCTTCCATCTCTTATGTTGTTATTATAACAATATTGGTGTACAACATGGTTATCACTTATACATTTAACATTTACAAACAAATGCTAGTCAAACATGCACATAACAGAAAAAAAAACTAAATTCAGCTATTTTGTCCATCCTAGTGGAACCGAGCTACATCTGTCCAAGCATTATCGTCTTTGATATCATAGAATATCGTGTGTCTTCTACAGAAGTTTCTGGAGGTCCCCCGGCCTTCCGTGGCGGCGACCGGCGTGTCCATCTGTCTGTACTACCTGGCGTACTGCGAGGACGCGATGGAGCGCGTCTGTCTGCTGCCGCGGCACACGCTAGCTCATCTAGTCAAGTGAGTTTATTTCTGTGGCCAACTAAAAGGCCTGGTTTTTTTTTTGTAGGCAGTGAATGAGATTTGTTTTTCTTTTTTTATGTTAGACTAGCGGCCCGCCCGGGCGTCGCACGGGTGTAAAATTTTCCCGGAAATTATTCGAATTTTTCTCACCGTAATACCATCCTATCTCTCAAGTTGGAACGAACTGCACATGGTGTGCGAGTTTTATTATAATCGGTTAAGTGGTTTAGGAGTCCATTGAGGACAAACATTGTGACACGAGATTTATATATATTAAGATGACTTTTTACTTTTAAAGGAACTGAGATTCTGGAAACGGGGGTTTTATTTAACTGTTCATTGAGATTATTTCTTTGTTTGCTGCAGATACGCGCTGTGGCTGCTCGAGTGCTCGCACGACTCGGGGCGCTGCCACGCCACCATGTTCTTCGGCCTCTCCTTCCAGTTCCGGGTCATACTCGAGGAGTTTGACAACCAGGTCAGTTCTTGGTGCTGGTTTACACAATCTCACCTGATGTAAAGTGACGATGTGGTTTAAGATGGGAAAGCGCCCGTCGTTCTACCAATCACATGATAGGTCGAATTCCTACTAAACTTGATATATATACTAGCTGATCCGGCAAACGTTGTTTTGCTATACTAAAATGGCTATTAAAAAATAAGGGTTGATCGCAGAAGGGTGAAAATTGAGGATTGTATGTATTTTTGTATGTTGTATTATAAAAAAAAAAATCTTTCAAAAAAATTAAAAAAAAAATTTAGGGTTGGACTACCCCTAACATGTAGGGGGATGAAAAATAGATGTTGGCCGATTCTTATAGATACCGGATAAGCACAAAAAATTTCATCAAAATCGGTCAAGCCGTTTCGGAGGAGTTCGATTACGCACCCCGTGACACGAGAATTTTATATATTAGATACACTAGTCGACCCGACAGACGTTGTCCTGTCCCACGTCTCAAAAAACAATATCCAGTTGACCGTATTGTGAATCTAAACCATTCTCAGATCCCCTTGAACACACACAAAAAAATTCATCAAAATCGGTCCAGTCGTTTGAGAGAAGTTCAGTGACATACACACTCACAGAAGAATATTGTATAAAAAGATATATATCGGAAAATATCTACATGCTTGTTCCAGGATGGTCTCCGTAAACTGTACAATGTGATATCCACACTGCCGATCCTGGGGTCTGATGAGGAGGAGTCCAGGGTATCGGATGACGAGACATGCGCGGCGCGCCAGATAGTGCGCCACGTCTGCGTCGCGCTCAGGAGGTAAATACCTTCAGCCTTCATAATATATCATTAATTTATTAATCATAGGTTACATTGTACACCTGATTTCGTTTAATTCCAATCATCATCACCCTATTAACGTTCCCACTGCTGGGACACAGGGACTTCTCTCTAGACGAGAGAGATTAGGCCTTAATTCACCACGCTCTGGCCAAGTGCGGGTTGGTGAATGTCACATGTCCTTCGTACTCTTGAAAGTTCTCAGAACATGCCGGTTTCCTCACGATGTTTGCCTTCACCGTTAAAGCACGTGTTTACAGCGCACATAAACTTATCAAGAAGAAAAATCCAGAGGTGCGTGGCGGGGTTTGAACCCACGACCTTCGGAATGAAAGTCGAGTGTCCTCCCACTTAGCCAACACGGCTTTTTTCCATTTTAATTCCAATAGTAGATGTATAATTTACACACAAAAAGAATAGCAAAAGTCACAGACAAGACATTAAATATAAAATATAACACAATAATTGAGCCCGAGTAATGGCATTGTCAAATTAAAACTACTAAAATTAGGCTATATAAATATATTACTAAATATATTAAATATAACACAATAATTGTGCCCGAGTAATGGCATTGTCAAATTAAAACTACTAAAATTAGGCTTTATAAATATATTACTAAATATATTAAATATAACACAATAATTGTGCCCGAGTAATGGCATTGTCAAATGAAAACTACTAAAATTAGGCTATATAAATATTTTATTATTACAGTGACCTTTTTTAGCTATAAATAAAAAATAAATAAATATTTCCGGACAATCCTCGCCGCAACATCTAGCCCCGCGTTAAGCTCTAACCTTGTGTAGCCGATTCTCAGACCTACTGAATACGCATATAGAATTTGGAGGTTTTTTAGGAGTACGGTAACTAACATTGTGACATGGAATTTTTTTAAATTTGATATTAGTATAGATAACAGGTTTTTTTTATTTTTCAGGTACTTAGAAGCGCATTTGCGACTGCGCGCTGCGCAAGTGTCGAGGCAGCATGGCGACAATGTTCCCGAGCCGCCACCGTACAAAGTAAGTTGTATAAATGGGTACCGACGTATTTGTATGGAGCCAGGCATAAATACTAGTCCGCCATTTTGAAAAAAAAGTGATTTTGCGTTCACTGATGAAGCGCATGTCAATCGACAGAGTAAATGAAAAGTGTTTAAGAACCAAATACCTAATGTATAAATAAGGTAATGTGTTCACAAAATTTCATGAGGATTGGTCAAGCCGTTTCGGAGGAGTATGGCAACGAAAACTGTGACACGAGAATTTTATATATTAGATTTGTTTGTCAGTAATTCTTTTAGTTTAGTCCGGAACATAGTATCGTTAAGTTTTTTTAATGAGTTTGGAATTTTGTTATAGATTTATGTGACATACATACCACACTTTTCCGCATAATTTTTATCACATAACTTTTAAATTATCATGGTTTTTAACGATATTATGACTTCAAACGGGTAGCATCAAATACCGTCAAATGTTGGTATGTTTAAGTCATATTTTTTTTAAACCGAAATATCTCAGAAACCGTGCATGTTACAGATTTGGTGCCTTAACATTTTTTATTTTTTAGCATTTACTCTGTCAATTGGCATACGTTTGATCACTGACATCGAAATCTTTTTTTTTTCAAAATGGCCGACTTGGTGTTGTACAAAAATGTTGGAACCCCATTGTAAGAGTTACCCATTGTGAAGAATAATAGAAAAAACCTGTGAATAATGATTTCGATGAGTCAATTAGTTGTTATGAATTGAATATACACACAATGTGCAACTGTATATTTTTTTGCAACATATATTCTCTGTATTATATTGTAACTGTTTTATTTTGTATTTCTTTATCTTTGTGTGTCTGTAGTCGGAAATAAATGTTTTTTACTTTACTTAACTTTACTTAATATCAGATCATAGCCGTGTTGGCTAAGTGGGAGGACACTCGACTTTCATTCCGAAGGTCGTAGGTTCAAACCCCGCCTCGCACCTCTGGATTTTTCTTCTTGAGAAATTTATGTGCGATTTAAACACGTGCTTTAACGGTGAAGGCAAACATCGTGAGGAAACCGGCATGTTCTGAGAACTTTAAACAGTTTGAAGGACATGTGACATTCACCAACCCGCACTTGGCCAGCGTGGTGAATTAAGGCCTAATCTCTCTCGTCAAGAGAGAAGTCCCTGTGTCCCAGCAGTGGGAACGTTTATAGGGTGATGATGATGACTTAATATCCTTGCAGGCATCAAAATCATCACCGGAGGAGATACAGGAGCAGATAGAACTGCTGCTGTCGGTGGCGTGGTCGCGCTGGGCGCCGCTGGACGAGCTGGTGGAGCTGGGCGGGGTCGCGCTGCTGCTGCAGGTGGTGGGCCTGGCCTACGAGTGGAACTTCAACGGACGGTATGTGCTGTATGGGAGATTCTATTCAATTATTTAAGTGGTAACCCTCTGAATCCTTACACGTGACCTCCGGGTGGTGATAAGAACAGTCTCTGGTGGGAGGCTTCGGCCGCGGCTTGTCACCACCCTCCGGGCTGGGCCAGTGCGTGAAGCGATTTTCTCGTGTTTCGTAATGTGGCCTGCCGTTTAGGTCTTCATGCCCCATCATATACCATATCGTTACTTAACATCAGGTGAGATTGTGGTCAAATGAAGGCTTATCTAGCATAACAGAAGCATGAAAATATACATTTATTTCCATAGAAAGCTCAGGGCATACATAGACAGGTCAACACAAAGTTAATAAAACTAAATTGTTTTAACAAAAATGATCTATTAAATAGCATTGTCTCGATAGTTCGCTTTAATGTTTTATACGAAACTGAGAAGCGAATAGAACAACACAGCTTTATTTTGCGATTTACTTGGATTGAATTGATTTGAATATTAATACATGTTCTTTTAGAACCTAACGCGCACCTGGTGTGCGTGGTGAATTAAGGCCTAATCTCTCTCGCCTAGAGAGAAGTTCCTGTGTCCCAGCAGTGGAAACGTTAATAGGGTGATGATAGGGGAACACATAGAGAGCTTTAGATTCATATTCATTTATTCGTTGATTCATGTGGTTACAAATGGTGTTAAGTTTTATATATACCCTTACATGAGCCCCGTTGGGACATTACAACTGATACAAAAATAGTCTTAGACTATAGTAGACTAACTTATTACATATTCAATATTTATCATTTATTGTTTAAAATGAAAGTTTTTTTTATAATAATAATATGGCTAGTGAGAATCTTTAATTGTTTTTTAATATTAAAATACCTATGCATTTCTATTGTATGAAGGAACATATCACAGTTTAATGACTAGATCTAGTATCTTAAATATTACTATTGATTATCTGGATATGGAGCTTGAATTGGATTAGAAATTAATTTATTAAGATTTATCCCTTTAATTTCCTCCTCAGATATAATATAGTCACATATATCAATTTATACATGCACCTCTGAGGGGGATCTGCAAATGGGTTTAAGTCATTAATACTTTAGCACAGTGTTGTGAAGAGTGGTCGAGTGGTCGCTGCATTTTGTTTGTGTGATGTTAAAGTTGTATGAATGGGCGTGTGAATGGATCACATATATTATACAAACTTGATTTTTATAATTGAGCCTACATATTTTTGGAACGAAGTTCCTTATCGCGCGTTGTGAAAGGGGGCTAGACGGAAAAAATTCTTACGAAAAGTTGTCACGACATGACACTTTCGACACGACACTTTTTAAACATATTGTTTTCCTACAATTTTTAGCTCTTGAGTAGGAAAATAATAATAAAATGACTGCCTCAGTGGCGCGGTGGGTGAAGGCCCGCTTGCGGCGCAATAGGTAGCGGGTTCGATTCCCGCCGAGTGGTCAAGTATTTGTTTGTTCTGCAAGCACTTACCCCTTGATCTGTCTGTATAGAGGTATATATCAGATGTCTTGTACCCGTAACACAAGATTAGAGGACTATGTTGTTGTCCGGATATCTTAATATAAATCTCGTGTCACAATGTTTGTCCTCAGTGGACTCCTAAACCACTTAACCGATTATAATAAAATTCGCACACCATGTGCAGTTCGATCCAACTTGAGAGATAGGATGGTTTTTACGGCGAGAAAAATTCGAATGATTTCCGGGAAAATTTTATACCCGTGCGACGCCGCGCGCCGGGGCGGGCCGCTAGTACTTATATATTTTTCTAAACAGGTCGGAAACAGTGAGATCAGCCCTGGACGTGATCTCCGTCTGCTGCGTCGCGCCGAGGGTGCAGATGCTGCTGACGGAGAAGGTGGACATGAGGGACGCGGACCCCACCACCGGGGTCAACATTGTACTAGGTAAGTACTGAATAAGTTTTTTCCATCCTAAGGTTGCCTGGAAGAGATCGCTTTTTAGCGATAAGGCCGCCCATTGTACCACTTGTTTTTTATTTATTTTGTTTTACGTGTTTATGTTCCTGTGTTGTGTACAATAAAGCGTTTTTGTATTGTTTTGTATTGTAATTTAAAAAACAAAAAAAAAGGTGTGTGTGCGATTCACACACGGTAGAAGTGAAACTTCAGTAAATCGACAAAAGAATGAGATGAATAAAAACAAAATACTGTGCAAAAAGATTTTGTTCGGGCGGTCACCCATCCAAGTACTGGCGTTCCGGAAAGTTGCTTAACCTTGTTAGTGTTTAAGATTGGCTTACCTGACGTATTTCCGTTGCACCCGGTCTGAAATCACAACGATTCTAAAGAAGTTTTACTTCAAAAACTGTTAAGTTCAACTCTACGACTGATGACCTAAATTTACAATTTAAAAAACCCCCGAATTCTGAATCTTAGTTCCCTTAAAATTAAAAAGTCATACTATTTTGTAATGTGCACGCGATGCGCTTTCATTTGAGACCCCACTCGAGTATATTTTCAGATTTTCGGTTTCCTTCTCCACGTTTACCCTCATAACTTTTAAACGGGTCAACCGAGTTTCATTAAACACTCGCGCGAAACTCACCTTTCATACACGTTTTCTTGGAATTTTGTGTTCAATAAAGAGTATTGTATTGTGTAGGTATATGTTAATTTATATTGTGAAATGCTTAAGTGTTTTGTATGCTACATACATAATTAATTATATATACAAATCTATGCAGCAAAATATATTTTATCTTCAAATTAATGGACGCTCCCCTAATTCCGTAGACTTCCTGTCTGCAGGCGCGGCGGACGGCGAGATAGTGGCGGAGCCGGACGTTCAAAAGGCAGCGTTGAACGTCCTCGTCAACTGTGTCTGCGCACCCTTGCATAGGGTGAGTAACGCGCAATTAAACTAGTTGGGATTTAGTAATGGAACCTTAAGGGAATGTACTGTTATACATCTGCACTATATTCATATACATGTTTTCACCCACGGGAGGAGATGGTTGATTGATACAAACTGTTATTTGTAAAGTACAGTAAAAATCATTTATTTGCGACTTCAACACTCATACATTTATACAAATTTACTTATTATACACTACACTATTAAACAGGAACACTCAAACTTAACATTAACTTACAAGTAACTAACTTAAGGTTAAAGCTAAAGACAATCTAGGTCCTTACATGTGTGTTGCGGCAAAAAGGTAATTGCTCAGTGATTAATGTTGCACAGGGTGGTGCAACCACAGATTTTCAGCAATTAGCTAGAGTTACAAAAACTAAATTTAAAAAAAAAAAGAAAGAAAGTCCTCGGTTGATGAGATTTCTATCACAATAAAAATTAAGTAAGATAATGAATTTCTAATAAATAAATATTTCCAGACAATCCACACAACAACATCTAGCCCCGTGGTAAGCTCTTAGCTTGTGTTACGGGTACTAGACATCTGATATACTTAATATAATAGACATACATACATAGATATTTTTTATTATACATATTAAACACCCAGACCAAGGAGAAAGTGCTTGCAGAACATACAAACACTTGACTCCCCGGCGGGAATCGAACCCGCTACCTCTTGCGCCGCAAGCGGACCCTCGCCCACCGCGCCACTGAGGCAGTCATTTATAATAATAAGGCTATGTAGAAAAAGAAAAGTCAATAAATTGAAATTATGATACCTAAAACTTAACTTTGTGTATTATATTTTATCTTTATAGAATGGCTTTTCACGCAGTGGCGTTACCCGTGTTCTGTGTATTTACCCGCAGTAAAAAGTAGTCTGTACTCTTCCGGTAATAAAGGCTATCTTACGGTGAAATAATAATTCAATTCAAATCAGACTAGTAGTACCTGAGATTCGCGTTCAAAAAGCAAACAATATCTTCAGCATTATAAAATTAGTATAGATTTATTGTTCACCACTTGATTAGCACACACTTACGAGTAATTTAAAGAATTCATAAATAATTAACAGTTAACAAATCTTTTCAATCTTCTTTTTAGTTAAGTTCACACTATTTACTATAAAATTATCTTGATTTGTTACAATATTAAGACTTAAAACGGCAAATCATCTAATATATTTATACGTATGTCTATTATATATCATATATATATATATCTCTCTAGATGTCTCATCATCCTCATTCTCTTGCCCTTATCCCATATCACGTGTTTTTTCCTTTCATTTTCCTCTGTCACTCGTCATCTCAACACTCACTCCTTTCTTACACATGTCAACCTCCACACGGTCCATCCATCTTAATAATAATAATCATTTATTGCAAGAAATATGGTACATTATAAGATATTAAATTTAAATTAGTTTCACATACTTCACCAAAAAACATTGGCATGCAAAAATTATGTACATTAAAATATACTAAGTCAAGATTAAATTAAATGTCAATTACAGGTTCTCAATCATGGTTCATTCATCAAAGTTATAAATGTCAATTAATATACATAGTCAAGATTTAAAATCTAAATAGTCCTTGACACTGTAGAAAGCATTATCTATTAGCCATAACTTTAACTTTTTCACAAATAAATTATAAGGTAAATCTTTTATTTTGTTTGGTAGTTTATTATAAATAATGCCGCACATAGCGTGACAATTTTTTTTATATAAGGCTGTCCTCGGTGTCCTAGAAAAAACAATTCTTTCTGGATTTCGGACACATCTATAGTATATGTCTTTGGCTCTAGTAAATAGATTCGAGTGTAACTTTACAAATTTTGCAATCTCAAGAATGTACATACTGGGCAATGTTAATAGCTTTAATTTGATGAAAATGGGTTTGCAAGATTCCCAAGGTGGAATCCCGACAATAGCACGCACACATTTTTTCTGTGCAATGAAAGCAAGATCAGCATTAGTAGAGTTGCCCCATAAAATTAAACCATAGCTCAACGTGGAGGCGATATATCCGTGGTAAGCCAACAATATAGTGTTTATACTAGAGCTCTTGCGCAGTTTGTATAAAACATAAACAAATCTATTTAGTTTATTTCTCACGTTTTCAATATGTGCTTTCCAATTGCACATAGAGTCCAAGTGTATACCTAAAAACTTTACAACCTCTACTGCTTCGATTTTGTGATCTTTATAAAAGATGTCAAGGTCATACCTTTTCCCACATATCCATCAACACACATATCTAACACTCTATTCGTCACATGACATTCATCCCTTCTCATAATATGTCCATACCATGCCAACCGATTTATTAGATGTCTAGTACCCGTAAAACAAGCTTTTAGAGAGAGAGGCTTAGAGCTTACCACGGGGCTAGATGTTGTTGTGTGGATTGTCAGGTAATATTTAATTATTTATTCCTGTGATACAGTGATGCTAATTACGTTTTATTTCCAGGCAGGAGCATCAAGCACCGCCCGTTTCTCCATCACCGGGTCCAGCAAGAAGAAAGCTCTCCTCAAATCCTACGAGGAAATCATACAGAAAGTCTGGGAGAGTGTTCGGACCAGCAATGGGATAATGGTAATTATTGAAGACTGCAATTTAGATACAAAGAAAGCCCTTGTTTTCACATCCTTACTTATTTAAAGTAAAAAGTCGTACTATTTTGTAATGTGCAGGTGATGCGCTTTCATTTGAGACCCCACTCTTTTTTTTTTTTAAATTTTTATTTAGAATTCAAGTTTCTTTATATAGATACTGTCTGCAGGTCCTCCTGTCGCTGATGATGGTGAAGTCGCCCATCACGGACGCGGACCGCATCCGCGGGCTGGCGTGCCGCGCGCTGGCCGGCCTCGCGCGCTGCGCCACCGTGCGCCAGATCATCTCCAAGCTGCCGCTGTTCACCAGCTCGCAGATACAAGGTACACCCCCCTGCTGGACGTGCGTATCCCTAGCTGTCTCTACTAGTACTGGCCTCGCGCGCTGCGCCACCGTGCGCCAGATCATCTCCAAGCTGCCGCTGTTCACCAGCTCGCAGATACAAGGTACACCCCCCTGCTGGACGTGCGTATCCCTAGCTGTCTCTACTAGTACTGGCCTCGCGCGCTGCGCCACCGTGCGCCAGATCATCTCCAAGCTGCCGCTGTTCACCAGCTCGCAGATACAAGGTACACCCCCCTGCTGGACGTGCGTATCCCTAGCTGTCTCTACTAGTACTGGCCTCGCGCGCTGCGCCACCGTGCGCCAGATCATCTCCAAGCTGCCGCTGTTCACCAGCTCGCAGATACAAGGTACACCCCCCTGCTGGACGTGCGTATCCCTAGCTGTCTCTACTAGTACTGGCCTCGCGCGCTGCGCCACCGTGCGCCAGATCATCTCCAAGCTGCCGCTGTTCACCAGCTCGCAGATACAAGGTACACCCCCCTGCTGGACGTGCGTATCCCTAGCTGTCTCTACTAGTACTAGCCTCGCGCGCTGCGCCACCGTGCGCCAGATCATCTCCAAGCTGCCGCTGTTCACCAGCTCGCAGATACAAGGTACACCCCCCTGCTGGACGTGCGTATCCCTAGCTGTCTCTACTAGTACTAGCCTCGCGCGCTGCGCCACCGTGCGCCAGATCATCTCCAAGCTGCCGCTGTTCACCAGCTCGCAGATACAAGGTACACCCCCCTGCTGGACGTGCGTATCCCTAGCTGTCTCTACTAGTACTGGCCTCGCGCGCTGCGCCACCGTGCGCCAGATCATCTCCAAGCTGCCGCTGTTCACCAGCTCGCAGATACAAGGTACACCCCCCTGCTGGACGTGCGTATCCCTAGCTGTCTCTACTAGTACTAGCCTCGCGCGCTGCGCCACCGTGCGCCAGATCATCTCCAAGCTGCCGCTGTTCACCAGCTCGCAGATACAAGGTACACCCCCCTGCTGGACGTGCGTATCCCTAGCTGTCTCTACTAGTACTAGCCTCGCGCGCTGCGCCACCGTGCGCCAGATCATCTCCAAGCTGCCGCTGTTCACCAGCTCGCAGATACAAGGTACACCCCCCTGCTGGACGTGCGTATCCCTAGCTGTCTCTACTAGTACTAGCCTCGCGCGCTGCGCCACCGTGCGCCAGATCATCTCCAAGCTGCCGCTGTTCACCAGCTCGCAGATACAAGGTACACCCCCCTGCTGGACGTGCGTATCCCTAGCTGTCTCTACTAGTACTAGCCTCGCGCGCTGCGCCACCGTGCGCCAGATCATCTCCAAGCTGCCGCTGTTCACCAGCTCGCAGATACAAGGTACACCCCCCTGCTGGACGTGCGTATCCCTAGCTGTCTCTACTAGTACTAGCCTCGCGCGCTGCGCCACCGTGCGCCAGATCATCTCCAAGCTGCCGCTGTTCACCAGCTCGCAGATACAAGGTACACCCCCCTGCTGGACGTGCGTATCCCTAGCTGTCTCTACTAGTACTAGCCTCGCGCGCAACGCCACCGTGCGCCAGATCATCTCCAAGCTGCCGCTGTTCACCAGCTCGCAGATACAAGGTACACCCCCCTGCTGGACGTGCGTATCCCTAGCTGTCTCTACTAGTACTGGCCTCGCGCGCTGCGCCACCGTGCGCCAGATCATCTCCAAGCTGCCGCTGTTCACCAGCTCGCAGATACAAGGTACACCCCCCTGCTGGACGTGCGTATCCCTAGCTGTCTCTACTAGTACTAGCCTCGCGCGCTGCGCCACCGTGCGCCAGATCATCTCCAAGCTGCCGCTGTTCACCAGCTCGCAGATACAAGGTACACCCCCCTGCTGGACGTGCGTATCCCTAGCTGTCTCTACTAGTACTAGCCTCGCGCGCTGCGCCACCGTGCGCCAGATCATCTCCAAGCTGCCGCTGTTCACCAGCTCGCAGATACAAGGTACACCCCCCTGCTGGACGTGCGTATCCCTAGCTGTCTCTACTAGTACTAGCCTCGCGCGCTGCGCCACCGTGCGCCAGATCATCTCCAAGCTGCCGCTGTTCACCAGCTCGCAGATACAAGGTACACCCCCCTGCTGGACGTGCGTATCCCTAGCTGTCTCTACTAGTACTGGCCTCGCGCGCTGCGCCACCGTGCGCCAGATCATCTCCAAGCTGCCGCTGTTCACCAAGATACAAGGTACACCCCCCTGCTGGACGTGCGTATCCCTAGCTGTCTCTAATAGTACTGGCCTCGCGCGCTGCGCCACCGTGCGCCAGATCATCTCCAAGCTGCCGCTGTTCACCAGCTCGCAGATACAAGGTACACCCCCCTGCTGGACGTGCGTATCCCTAGCTGTCTCTACTAGTACTGGCCTCGCGCGCTGCGCCACCGTGCGCCAGATCATCTCCAAGCTGCCGCTGTTCACCAGCTCGCAGATACAAGGTACACCCCCCTGCTGGACGTGCGTATCCCTAGCTGTCTCTACTAGTACTAGCCTCGCGCGCTGCGCCACCGTGCGCCAGATCATCTCCAAGCTGCCGCTGTTCACCAGCTCGCAGATACAAGGTACACCCCCCTGCTGGACGTGCGTATCCCTAGCTGTCTCTACTAGTACTAGCCTCGCGCGCTGCGCCACCGTGCGCCAGATCATCTCCAAGCTGCCGCTGTTCACCAGCTCGCAGATACAAGGTACACCCCCCTGCTGGACGTGCGTATCCCTAGCTGTCTCTACTAGTACTGGCCTCGCGCGCTGCGCCACCGTGCGCCAGATCATCTCCAAGCTGCCGCTGTTCACCAGCTCGCAGATACAAGGTACACCCCCCTGCTGGACGTGCGTATCCCTAGCTGTCTCTACTAGTACTAGCCTCGCGCGCTGCGCCACCGTGCGCCAGATCATCTCCAAGCTGCCGCTGTTCACCAGCTCGCAGATACAAGGTACACCCCCCTGCTGGACGTGCGTATCCCTAGCTGTCTCTACTAGTACTGGCCTCGCGCGCTGCGCCACCGTGCGCCAGATCATCTCCAAGCTGCCGCTGTTCACCAGCTCGCAGATACAAGGTACACCCCCCTGCTGGACGTGCGTATCCCTAGCTGTCTCTATTAGTACTGGCCTCGCGCGCTGCGCCACCGTGCGCCAGATCATCTCCAAGCTGCCGCTGTTCACCAGCTCGCAGATACAAGGTACACCCCCCTGCTGGACGTGCGTATCCCTAGCTGTCTCTACTAGTACTAGCCTCGCGCGCTGCGCCACCGTGCGCCAGATCATCTCCAAGCTGCCGCTGTTCACCAGCTCGCAGATACAAGGTACACCCCCCTGCTGGACGTGCGTATCCCTAGCTGTCTCTACTAGTACTGGCCTCGCGCGCTGCGCCACCGTGCGCCAGATCATCTCCAAGCTGCCGCTGTTCACCAGCTCGCAGATACAAGGTACACCTCCCTGCTGGACGTGCGTATCCCTAGCTGTCTCTACTAGTACTGGCCTCGCGCGCTGCGCCACCGTGCGCCAGATCATCTCCAAGCTGCCGCTGTTCTGATATGAGGTGGTTAAAAACATATGACGTCTAATCTTTGAAGCAAACCAATGTACAATGTACAAATGTTCAATGTACTTGATTTGCCCAGCACGAAATATAGACGGTTTTTATAAGAAATCATTATTAAAATTATAATATTGTCGTCTTTGACGTAAATGAGCAAAACACCTTCAATAGCAGATTTCTGACACGTGACGCCACACGCGCGCCATCTTGGAGAAATATTCGCGCACTTTTGGCAATTTCTAATTCTGTAATGAATCGTTAATATTTTTACTTTTGCATTGTATTTTTACTGAACTATTAATGTTTATAATTATCAATTAAAATGGTTTTCCAAAAATAAGTGAACTAGCCTACCTACACGTATTATTGTAATTGTTGTCGTTATTTTAATTATTGTTTCCAAATGCCTCAGTGGCGCGGTCGGCGAAGCTTCGCCGAGGGATCAAGTGTTTGTATGTTCTGTAATCACTTTCTCTTTGTTCCGGTCGTTAAATATGTATAATTAAAATATCTATATGTATGCGTCTATTATACTAACTATATCAGATGTCTTGTACCCGTAACGCAAGCTTAGAGCTTACCACGGGGCTAGATGTTGTTGTGTGGATTGTCCGGATATATTTATTTATTTATATGATGTTTTCTTTTCAGTCCTAATGCGAGATCCGATTCTACAAGAGAAACGGCAAGAGCACGTCATGTTCCAAAAGTATGCGTTGGAGCTACTAGAGCGTGTCTCCGGGAAGAGCAAGCACAAAGGCGCTGAGTTCGAAACGTCGCTAGCCAATATACATAGGGTAAATATTAATTTCGGGTCTGGGTGTTTTCTATGTATCATATTTTTTAAATTATATGCAGAAAAAATTAAGACATATCCGTAACCTTCGCGCACAGGATTCGAACCTGCATTTCCAGGAATGCGCCCTGACGAGCTAGACCAATTACACCAACGCGTCATCACGTGATTGTCACGTCATCACGTGATAGTGATTACGGATGTGTCTTAATTTTTTCTGCATAAAATTTAAAAAATAGTTTAACCTGCAAAGTGAGGTTTATCACTTATTAAAAACATTAAAGTATGTATCATATGTATGTATTTACAAAAAAGAAATGTATCTATGTAGTATATCAGTCACCTAACACCCATAGTACAAGCTCTGCTTAGTTTGGGGTTAGGTGATGCTGTGTGAGTAGTCCGGAAATATATATTAATTATGAAATAATCTAAATTTACAATTAAAAAAAAAACCCCCCGATTCCAGAGCCTTAGTTCCCTTTATAGTAAAAAGTCATACTATTTTGTAATGTGCACGTGATGCGCTTTCATTCATTCTCCAATTTCACCCCTTACCACTATTGATCGGCTCAAACGATGCTCATCAAACATGTCTAAGAATATACGCTCGTAATTTAACTTTAATACATTATAAACTGTTTATATATAAAATTGAACACCCGACCAAAAACGAGGGGCGTTACAAGTTTGACGTGTCTATAGTGTGAAGCCGTGTTGGCTAAGTGGGACACTCTTACGTGAGCACACTCGACTTTCATTCCGGAGGTCGTGGGTTCGAACCCCGGCAATGCACCTCTGGATTTTTCTACTTGAAAAATTTATGTGCGATTTAAAACACGTTCTTAACGGTGTAGGCAAACATCGTGGGAAAATTGGCATGTTCTGACAACTTTAAAGAGTTTGAAGGACATGCGACACTCACCAAACCGCACTTGGCTAGTGTGGTGAATTAAGGCCTAATCTCTCGCCAAGAGAGAAGTCCCTGTGTCCCAGCAGTGGGTACGTAATAGGGTGATGATGATAGTGTAGATTTCTACGCCTGAAAAGCCTGCTTAACTGGTAAACTGTTTAATATAATAAAAACTTGTGAGGTGTCAAGTGACACCCGGATGGGACGAAGTTACAAAAAACCTGTATACACTCAACAAAAATAATCGTCGCGACACCACACTGTTCAATGCGAAATAGAAATGAAAATATCTGGCTTGCTTTCTATAAGAGAGAGAGAGAGAGAGAGACAGAGAAACATGCGACGCCGCACAGCTTACAATAGCTTACTATAGCAAAAAGTGTCGTGACAACTTTTCGTAAGAAATTTTTCCGTCTAACCCCCTTTCACAACGCGCGATAAGTAACTTCGCTCCAATACCTACTATACTTATTTCAGGCGCACGTGGTAGCACAAACAAGAATAAACTACAACGAAAGACAGCTGCTGCAACTAGTCGCGGATCACTTGCAAGCGAGAGGACTCACGGAGACTGCGAGCACGTTGCAGCGGGAAGCCGGGTGCGTACACATGTTACAAATAAAAAAACAAAAATGGTCTTTATTGCTGACTAAACTTTAATAACCTATATGCCTTTTTTGAGTGGCCAGGATGTACAAAGTGCAATGTATTTAGAGCGAAGGTACGCGCAAGAGCTAGTTCTCTTCCTATAGCTCAGCAATAGTCATCTCATCATCTGTGTGTCTAAGTTTTGTAAAACCAAACTATGGAAATAAATGATTTTGTATCTTGTATCACCCTATTAACGTTCCCACTGCTGGGACACAGGGACTTCTCTCTTGACGAGAGAGATTAGGCCTTAATTCACCTCGCTGGCCAAGTGCGGGTTGGTGAATGACACATGTCCTTCAAACTCTTTAAAGTTCTCAGAACGTGCCGGTTTCCTCACGATGTTTGCCTTCACCGTTAAAGCACGTGTTTTAAGCGCACATAAATTTCACAAGAAGAAAAATCCAGAGGTGCGTGTCGGGGTTTGAACCCACAACCTTCGGAATGAAAGTCGAGTGTCCTTCCACTTAGCCAACACGGATTTTAGCAATCAATAGTACCTACGTGTAATACGTGATGTTTATTGTTAAAAGTGATTTATAGGTTCCGTATTACATCTTGATGTTAACTTTAATCTTATTAATAAACCAGTTGCGAACTATCATCGTTAGAGTTATCATTTCCTATACCTTGGTAACTCTAACACGTATGGTTTTCAGTAACTTTATCTAATAAATCTAAATTTAAAATTTAAGAAAAACCCCCGATTACTATGCCTTAATTTCCTTAAATAACATAATATTATGTAATGTGGACGCGATGCACTTTCATTTGATACCCAACACTAGTATATTTGCAAATTTTCGGTATTCCTTCTCCACTCTCACCCCCATAACTTTAAAACGGCACAACCGATTTTCATGAAACATGTCTTATATTATAACACTCGCGCCAGACTCACCTTTCATACAAAAGAAACTAAATTGAAATCGCTCTATCCGTTCGGGAGCTATGATGGAACAGACAGACAGACACATCAAACTTATAACACCCCTCTTTTTTGGTCGGGGGTTAAAAATTGGTATTCTAAATTATCTAAGTTAGGTACTGGCTAAGATCTTTGAAACTGTTTTAGTATTTTCATTTAGCTTTCCTTCGAAGATGGGGTTTCCAATTTGGTCTATTTTTTATGTGTGTCCATTTAGGACCCGCTATTGTTTTTTAACCCTCGACCAAAATAGAGGAGTGTTATAGGTTTGACGTGTCTGTGTGTCTGTCTGTCTGACATCATAGCTCCCGAACGGATGGAGAGATTTCAATTTAGTTTTTTTTTTGTATGAAAGGTGTGTTTCGCGCGAGTGTTCTTTTACATTTCTGATTAAATTCGGTTGTGCCGTTTAAAAGTTATGAGGGTAAAAGTGGGGAAGGAAAACCGAAAATCTGCAAATATACTCGAGTGCGGTCTCAAATGAAAGCGCACTGACTTTTTACTCTTAAGGGAACAATGGATCTGGAATCGGGGGTTTTTTGAAGTGAAACTTCTTTAGAATCGTTGTGATTTCAAACCGGATGCAACGGAAAAAACGACAGGTAAGCCAATCTTAAACGCTCACAAGGTTAAGCAACTTTGCGCGACGCGCAACTTGGATGGGTGACCGCCCGAACAAAATCTTTTTGCACAGTATTTTTTTATTCATATCATTCTTTTGTCGATTTACTGAAGTTTCACGTCTATCGTGTGTGAATCGCACATATACCTTTTTTTTTAATTGTAGATTTAGGTTATTTAACACAGTTTGTAATATGTATGTATGTATTTATGTACGGCCCGCAGGCTGCCGCCGCCCGCCGCGCGCGCGCCGCCGCCCGTGCCGCCGCCGCCCGTGTACACGCCCTCCACGCCCAAACGAGTCAGTCATTCCTTTTAGTTATTTATATATTAGGAAACAGAATACCTACCGTTTTAAGAAGTCATCACGCCTATTTCCAAAAATTACTTAAAAATCTGCTAAATTGAATGGTACATAAACCCTTGGAAACTATCAAAGTCATCAATTTTTTTTCTTTCTTGTGCTGGTTAAGCCTTCATTTGACCAGAATCTCACCTGATGTAAGGTGACGATGTGGTCTAAGATGGGGCATGAAGACCTAGAAGGTAGATGGCTTCTCCGAACCACATTACGAAACACGAAAAAATCGCTTCACATTATTTCAGTTCAAATGCAACACAGCCGATATTTTAGAAAACTCAAAACACAATAAATTATTTAAAATTTATGGCAAATATAAATTTAAATAAATGTAATATGTTTATGTATGTGTTAGCTTCTTCGTTCTTCTTCCTCATTTGTAATATTTTTTTTATTATTTTGTTTTGGTGTACAATAAAGAGTTTTTGTATTGTACGTTCGCACAGACTCGCGTGTCAGTCAGCAGAGCTAGCTCGACGGGTTCTCTGCATCGAGATTCCATGGAAATCGGCGCAGCCAGTCTCAACAGCTCCATGCACGTTGACGAAACGCCGCCCACCACGCCGCATATCATCAAAATCAGGTGAGCTTTTCTAGTAAAGTAAAAGTATCTTTATTGCATAAATACATGTGGTTATAGGTGTTAAATAAATTACATAGAACAATGTATTTTACTTGTATTATATTAGGAATAAAGCTATCAGATCATGTTCGTAACAGCCTAATACGTTCCAAAACTAAAATCGTAGACGTTGGACAGAAAGCAGGCAGTCTGAAGTGGAACTGGGCTGGACACGTCTGCCGCATGGCTAGCGACTTGTGGGCAAATACCACAACAGAGTGGAGCCCACCCAACGCTAAGAGGCGACGTGGAAGGCCTAGGATCCGATGGCGGGACGAACTTGACGCTTATCTAAAATCTTGGCCTGAAGTGGCGGCAGTTCGAGACGAGTGGAAGGAGAAAAGGGAGGCCTTTGCCCAGCAGTGGGACAGCTAGGCCAGTAAAAAAAAAAAAAAAATGTATTTTACCAATATATGGCGTGCACTGTCATGTTACATAGTTATTGAATTTAATTACAGTTGAAATTACCATCATAGAAAATTTATTTATAATTAAAAAATGTAAAAATAATTGCAAATTATGAAAATTAAATTTTTTTATCGTCCATAAATTATTTTAAACTATAATAACATTTGTCAGCCAATATATTCCTTAACCTATTATAAATAGCGATTATATTTTACAAAATTGAATTGTCCTGCTCATTTCAAAAACGCGAAGTTTGCGAGTATGTTAGCGTGTTTGTTGCACTTTCACTCAAAAACCACTGAAGGGATTTCGGTGAAATTTCACAGTAATAGCTCAGGTATCAGTATAACACATAGGCCCCTTTTAAACAACCGACAAAAAAGAGGGGTGTTATAATTTTGACGTGACCGTCTAAAAAAAAAAGTCAGCTACGACGCACGATTGGAGTTTACTCCTTACGAACGATAATTATGATACATATCGAATAGAAAAAAAGGGTAAATGAACGCATCTGCTAAAATGATAAGAGAAACAAACATATATCTGTAATTATTCGGATTATTTATATTACTTCAATAAAGCGTATTATATAAAGTATGTTACAAAATAATATAAATAAAATACAGTGAGACTTCGAAGTATCGCGCTAAGAGGAGACCCCGAGAATGAGATACGCTGTGTAATGTATTCCATCTCATTCTTTTACACGTTCAATCCTACAGATATCTATGTTTGTCTCTTTCTACGTAACGCCTCAACTTTTCGTGTAACACTTGATTTTACTCCTCATAAAATATCCGTACCGGGCCTTATAACTCAAATCGTTTCTTAAGGAGTAAACTCCAAAAAACTAATTACAAAGAATTAAATCACCGACTAGCCAAAACATTCTTGACCTTATGAGGCTTTGTGTTAAACAAGTCTAGGTCCGAAATGTCGGCCTGAGCATTGAAAGATTACATAGCTCTACAGGAAAATGAGTGTTTTGTCTATATAATTAGTGTGTGTATATGGGGTATGTAGAGGTATATTTAACGTTGCCAAACCTTCACAGGAAGGTCCAGAACCTCGGCACTCCAGTCCCCTCGACGGAGCACAAGCGCTCCCTGCAGAAGCAGATGAGCGTCCTCTGCGACTCCCCGCTCCCTCCCCACAGGGTGACCCTGGACACCATCATCACGGAGTACCTCTACAACCAGCACGCGCTCTGCAAGAACCCCGTTTCAACCTGTCCCCAGTTTAATCTCTTCCAGTAAGTATTAGGTTTTAGGTTATTTAGTCATCGTTGGTTCTCTTCTTCTTAATCGGTACGCTCTTGCCAGAGTGGTCGTGGTCATCACTGGAAGTTTCCACTTGTGACACGCTTCACGGCTCGTCTCCATTCCTCCTTAACAGCTGCTCGACTGGCGCATCGTTAGTTACATGATATAAAAAAGCCGTGTTGGCTAAGTGGGAGGACACTCAACTTTCATTCCGAAGGTCGTCTGTTCAAACCCACCCTTGGATTCTTGAGAATTTTATGACGTATGTGCGCTTTAAACATGTGCTTTAATGGTCAACGCAAACATCGTGGAAGAAACCGGCATGCTCTGATAACTTTAAAAGAGTTTGAAGGACCAGTGACATTCACCAACCCGCACTTGGCCAGTGTGGTAAATAAAGGCCTAATCTCTCTCGCCAAGATAGAAACCCCTGTGTCCCAGCAGTGGGAACGTTAATAGAGTGATGATGATGATGATAGGTTACATGATAGGTTACAGTTTGTTTCGCTAACTGGTAACCCCTACTGCATATTAACTATTATTGCAACGGTGTTCCCAGTTAGCGATGCCATGCAGCGGTGCTAGGAACAGTCTCTGGTGGCAGGCTTCGGCCGCGGCTTGTCACCACCCTCCGGGCTGGGCCAGTGTGTGAAGCGATTTTCTCGTGTTTCGTATAGTGGTCCGGAGAAGCCATCTACCTTCTAGGTCCTCATGCCCCATCTTAGACCACATCGTCACTTTACATTAGGTGAGATTGTGGTCAAATGAAGGCTTATCTAGCATAAAAAAATGATGAAAGTCTGCCCATTACGCATTTGTATTTTACTTGAAGTCCCTTGTGTATTTTTAAAAAGATTGGTAATAAAAAGTTATAAATGTCGAAATCGATCAATCGAGTAGAAATCCAGCGTGACGTCGGCTTTCGACGGAATCAAGAATTAAACGGCATTTTTTTTATCTTGGATAAGCCTTTAAATTGACCACAATCTCACCTGATGTAAAGTGACGATGTGGTCTAAGACGGGGCATGAAGACCTAGGAGGTAGATGGCGCGCTCGAAACTTTTCGAGAAGCGCCCGCTAGTGCGGTCAATGATTGACACCAAAGTACAAAAAAAATACAAAATGTATACTGTGGTAACAAAATTATACAGAACATTATCCGTTATTGGATGTCTCCTTTTAAGTACTAAGTACCTGTTAGGAGACAACGTTCTTCCATAGGATACACTGATCTTATAATGGTAATAAATAAAATAATCGTTTCTAGACTCTGTAGGTACCTATCGTTGAATACTGTGTTCTTTTCCTCCAACTTTACCCATCGACGCCCACAGCATATAAAAAAGAAAAGGTGTGTGTGCGATTCACACATGATAGAAGTGTAACTTCAGTAAATCGACAAAAGAATGAGAAGATTAATAATTTTTTTTTTATATTATGTTTCAAAAATAAACAAAAAAAAAAATACTATGCATAAAGATTTTTTTCGGGCGTTCACCCATCCAGGTACTGGCTTCGCGCAAAGTTGCTTAATCTAGTTAGCGTTTAAGATTAGCTTACCCGACAGGTGAGCCAATCTTATTTCCGTTGCATCCGATTTCAAATCACAACGATTCTAAAGAAGTTTCACTTTAATTATGGATAGTTGTTTCAACACGCTCTCTGTCCCCGGCGCGCAGGCCGCACAAGTGCCCGGACCCGCGGCCGTACGCGGCCATGTTCGGCGCGGCCAACAACGTGTGCGCGGTGGTGGCGCGGCGCGCGGCGGGGCTGGCGGGGCGCGGCGGCGGCACGCGCGTGTTGTCGCGCCACGCGCACGCGCACTTCGCGCCCGTGCGCACGCTGCGCATGCAAGACGACGACGCCTACTTCACGCACACCATCTTCCACGTGAGTTTTGTGGCTAAATAATAATAATAAATCATTTATTGCAGGCATCTAAGGCCCATATAAACATATACCTAATAGACTAACATACATAAAAAAAAGGTGTGTGTGCGATTCACACATGATAGAAGTGAAACTTCAGTAAATCGACAAAAGAATGAGATGAATAAAAATAATACTGTGCAAAAAGATTTTGTTCGGGCGGTCACCCATCCAAGTACTGCCGTTCCGGAAAGTTGCTTAACCTTGTTAGCGTTTAAGATTGGCTTACCTGACGTATTTCCGTTGCATCCGGTCTGAAATCACAACGATTCTAAAGAAGTTTCACTTCAAAAATATAAATCTTATAAACTAAAGTGTCAGCATTGTGGATCATCTGTTACGGCGGTGTCGCCGCAGTGTAGGCGACCGATGAACCATCGAAACTTGACCCCTTGCGGCCAAAACTGCTTAGCTTAGCTCGCCTCTGCTGCTATTCTAATCATCTCGCACACCGTGAACTCCGAGGCTGTGGTCGAATACAACCAAGACTGCATTTTCGGTTCGCGTCGCAAGGTTGGTATCTCGCAGTGATGTGAGCTTCGGTTCATTTATGGTGCGGGTTCCAGCTCAACATCTGTCGACGTTCCTGAACGAGCAGTTTTGGCCGCAAGGGGTCAAGTTTCGACGGTTCATCGGTCGCCCACACTGCAGGAGACTGATCCACGATGCTGACTTTTGGATCATTGTAGAACACTTCAATTAAAATAAGTAAAAGTATAGAAATAAAAATCGGTTGTCCACAAAGTCGGTTTACAGACTGAAAGACTGTCGGTTGACAGAAAGTTGAACGTGACAACGTATTAGTAAGTAGCGGAGGTAACAGCCAATCGGGAGACCGCAGGTGGAGTTGTTGTTTACGAGGTGCACTGCTATTTAAAGTACAGTTCTAATGGTCGGGGGTCATTCTTTCTTTGGCTTCTGCTCTGTGCAAACGCTCTTCGTAGGAGTTTTTTTTTTTTTTTTTTGACAATCCACACAACAACATCTAGCCCCGTGGTAAGCTCTAAGCTTGTGTAACGGGTACTAGATATCTGATATACTTAATATAATAGTCATACATATATAGATATTTTTTATTATACATATTAAACACCCAGACCAAGGAGATCGTGCTTGCAGAACATACAAACACTTTCACCCTCGGCGGGAATCGAACCCGCTACCTCTTGCGCCGCAAGCGGACCCTCGCCCACCGCGCCACTGATGCAGTCACTAGTTGACTTTATCTATATCTTTGTAAAACTAAGCCTCAGGTTATTTGTGTGATTAATATTATTCGTTTAATCCCGTAATGAATTATTATTCAGTGATATAATCTGTTTAAACCACTATGTCAAACCTTTCACCTACACATATATATATATCTCCGATCTCCTTGGTCTGGGTGTTTAATATGTATAATAAAAAATATCTATATATGTATACTATTTATTATATTAAGTATATCAGATATCTAGTACCCGTAACACAAGCTTAGAGCTTACCACGGGGCTAGATGTTGTTGTATGAAATGTCTGGAAATATTTATTATTATTATTATAATTGGGATTGGGCTGGTCATGTCTGCCGTATGCCAGGAGAGCTGTGGGCAAAAGTAGCGACGAATTGGTGCCCTGATACGGCGAGAAGGCGACGCGGTAGACCAAAACAAAGATGGCGGAACGAATTGGACCGATTTCTAGCCGACTGGATGACGGTTGCTATAGAAAGAGATGCCTGGAGACAATGGGGGGAGGCCTTTGCCCAGCAGTGGGATGATACCGGCTCATAATAATAACAATAATAATTATTATAATATTAACATGTTAAACTAGTTAATATACCCGTTTGTTAACAGCCAACGCAACAGCAACTTCTAGCAGCGACATCTAACGGCGATATCCGAGTGTTCAACCTCTTTAGCGGGACCGAGGAGGCCTCGTACCAAGTCCACGAGTCCTACATATACCATATGCAGGTAAATAGCGTTAAATTGGATTTACAGAATTACACTATACAATTTTTTTTTTCTTTAAAAATGTGCATCCAATTCGGAAAATATTTGAAAGTTCGTCTCGTGCTTGCCTTTCACATGCTTTCCTCTTTATATACCATATCCAAAACAACTTGTATATACTATATATATACTAGCTGACCCCAGCAAACGTTGTTTTGCAAAATGAAAAATAGATGTTGGCCAATTCTCTTAGATACCGGATAAGCACAAAAAATTTCATCAAAATCGGTCAAGCCGTTTCGGAGGAGTATGGCAACGAAGACTGTGACACGAGAATTTTATATATTAGATAGATCAGGAAGCCTGATTGTATAATTCTAGCTGTTTAAACAGTGCTACAAGGCAGGCGGCTATTTCATCATCATCACCCTATTAACGTTCCCACTGGTGGGACACGGGGACTTCACGCTGGCCAAGTGCGGGTTGCTGAATGTCACGTGTCCTTCAAGCACTTAAAGTTCTAAGAACATGCCGGTTTCCTGACGATGTTTGCCTTTACCGTTAAAGCACGTGTTTTAAAGCGCCCATACATTTTTCAAGAAAAAAAATCCAGTGTGCGTGGCGGGGTTTGAACACACGACCTTCGGAATTAAAGTCGAGTGTGATCTCACTTAGCCAACACGGTTTTTTGAGGTGTAAGGATAACCCTTGCGGGATTATTAGACTCATCATCATTCTCCTGCCCTTATCCCACATTACGTGGGGTCGGCACAACATGTTTTTTCCTTCCATTTTCCTCTGTCACTCGTCATCTCAACACTCACTCCTTTCTTACACATGTCACCCTTCACACAGTCCATCCATCTTTTCTTCGGCCTACCTCTTCCCACATATCCATCAACACACATATCTAACACTCTTTTCGTCACATGACATTCATCCCTTCTCATAATATGTCCAACCGATTTCCTCTCAACTTCTCTGTCACTACTTTCAAAGTTGCGGGATTATTAGACTATAGATAATTAAAAGCTTAATTATCTTATCATTATTATTGTTTTCAGGCTAGCAGAGACGGCTTATTGCTTCTCGCCTCGGCGACGACCCCGTGGCGGCCTCTATCCGCGTTATGGAATATGAAAGATTATGAATCAATGTAAGTTGTAAACAATCTTAATTATCATTAAAAAAAAAACAGATTTCAGAACCTCAGTTCGCTTTAAAGTAAAAAGTCATACCATTTTGTAATGTGCACGCGATGCGCTTTCATTTGAGACCCCACTCGCGAGTATATTTGAAGAAAAATCTATATATCTATATAATCCCTTCATTAGTTTTACACTTAACACAGTAATTGATTTCATAATTAGGTCTTTGAATTTGAACTAATATACAATTTTAAAATATTTTTTCTTACAGTTATCTCTAAAAGCCCAGCCCCCTGGTCATTAAATAATTTTAGCATAAGTACCGGCCACTTTTCAGCTATGTTTGTGCCAAAAACCACGACACTGAACAATTTCATCAAAAAAACTATTTTTGTGAATTAAGTCGGGAATCATAAAAATCTTTCAAAGTTGAATATCACGAAAACTATCAAAAATCATAGAACATCGCGCATTTCATTTGGGACTACTTCAAATGAATCATGTTATATAATATAATGTTATACTGACGTTGAAATGATTATAATATAAAATAACTAGCTGAAAACTGAGCAAACGTTGTTTTGCAAAATAAAAAATAGATGTAGGCCGATTCTCGGACCTACTCAATATGCTCACAAAATTTCGTGAGAATCGGTCTAGCCGTTTCGGAGAAGTACGGGAACGAAAACTGTGACACGAGAATTTTATATATAAGATGATTTCGTTCGACAATAATCAGTAATCCATTTCATAATTAATTTCAGATTTCAACTAGATAGCGAAGAATACGTAGAATTTTCAAAACTGACCGAGGACAGAATCATAGGAACCAAAGGCGAGACCGCCACCATTTTTGATACCGGAACCGGACGCGATATACTCACACTAACGCCATCTATGAGCAACCAGTACGCGAAGAACAGAGCGACCTTCAACCCTACGGACGAGCTAGTTCTCTCAGGTAACGCTAGATGGCGCTCTTTATTATTTATGATAGAAGCCGTGTTGGCTAAGTTTGCCACTTGACTTTTGTCAACGTCGTGGGTTCAAACCCCGCCACGCACTTGTTGTTTATTTTACTTGAAAAAAAAATAATGTGCTCTTTAAAACGTGCTTTAACGGTGAAGGCAAACATCGTGAGGAAACCGGCATGTTCTGAGAACTTTAAAAAGAGTTTGGAGGACATGTGACATTCTCCAACCCGCACTAGGCCAGCGTGGTGAATAAAATAATTAGACATGTTTAATGAAAATGCGTTGAGCCGTTTAATAGCTATGAAGAGGAACCGGAATATCAGCAAATATACTCGAGTGGGGTCTCAAATGAAAGCGCATCGCGTGCACATTACAAAATAGTATAATTTTATGACATCTAAGAAAACAAAGGTTTTGGAAACGGGGTGTTTTAAATGTTCCATTTAGATTATGTTTAGAAAGTAATATTGAGGTTTTAATGTAAATATAAAGTAATAGTTATGATATTCTTCCAACAGATGGCGTTTTATGGGATGTGAACACAGGCAAAGAAATTCACAAGTTTGACAAGTTGAACCAAACTCACAGTGGCGTATTTCATCCGAACGGGCTAGAGGTAAATATATATATATATATATATCTATATAAATAAAATGAATTGTTTTTCGTTAGTCTGATTAAAACTCGAGAACGGCTGAACGGATTTATTATCATGATCTTATCATAGTCTTGAAATGTTCGTGGAGGTCTAGGGAAGGTTTAAAAGGCGAGAAAAAATCGAATAATTGCCGGGAAAAAAAAAGAAAAGAAGTGCAAAAAGACAGAAAAAGCTTTCATTTATATCTACACAACAGATACAGAAGAATCTAAATAAAACCATCACAAAACCTCCGATTTTAAAGTATTTTGCCCTTAAGAGTTAAAAGTAATATTATTTTGTCATGTACAAGTGATGCGCTTTCATTTGAGACCCCACTCGGGTATCAAAATACAAAAACATTTATTAGAATATAAATAGAATAGAAAATTCTTTATTACACACACCATATTATGTTATACAAAAATACAAATTATTAAAACTAAAATTTAACCTAGCATGCGTAATGGGAGGTCTTATTGCTTAAAGCAATTTCTTCCAGACAACCTTTGTATGGAAATAATTTTAATGAAGGTTGTGGACGGCGGTGGTAGACAAAATAAAACATACAAAATATACAAAGATAAAAACAGAAACTTACTCTAACTTAGATTAATCCTATTACTACTATTGCCAATACTTAAAACAAAAGTGATCAACTTAATGTACTTATATATGGTAACAAAGTTTAAGATCCTCTTATCATCATCATCATCATCATCACCCTTTATTGTTTTTTGTAAAAAAAAAAAAAAAAAAAATCATCACCCTATTAACGTTCCCACTGCTGGGACACAGGGACTTCTCTCTTGACGAGAGAGATTAGGCCTTAATTCACCACGCTGGCCAAGTGCGGGTTGGTGAATGTCACATGTCCTTCAAACTGTTTAAAGTTCTCAGAACATGCCGGTTTTCCTTCACCGTTAAAGCGCGTGTTTAAAGCGCACATAAATTTCTCAAGAAGAAAAATCCAGAGGTGCGTGGCGGGGTTCGAATCCACGACCTTCGGATTGAAAGTCGAGTGTCCTTCCACTTAGCCAACAAGGCTTTTATAAGTAAAATAAATAATAACCTGTGTCAGACGAATCTCGCTCTGCCGAAAATTATAGCATGTATTGTAAATTAAGTTCAGCTATTTTGTTTTAATCATCATCACCCTATTAACGTTCCCACTGCTGGGACACAGGGACTTCTCTCTTGGCGAGAGATTAGGCGTTAATTCACCACGCTGGCCAAGTGCGGGTTGGTGAAATTTATTATATATATTTATTTAAGTAGCTAAACTTTATTTTGCAAATTTACGAATGCTGTTAAAAATAAATTTAATGTTTGCATCCATACTAATATATAAAGCTGAAGAGTTTGTTTGTTTGAACGCGCTAATCTCCGAAACTACTGGTTCGAATTGAATAATTCTTTTTGTGTTGGATAGTCCAGTTATCGAGGAAGGCTATAGGCTATATAACATCACGCTACGACCAATAGGAGCAAAGATATAGTGGTAAATGTGTAAAAAACGGGAGAAATTGTTCATCTTTGAAGCCTTCCGTTGCGTGCGCCGTGAAAACGGTTCAAGATACACAAAAATATGTATTAAAGAATAATAGCTCTTTAAATGATCTAAAAAACAGTCCGCGATAGTATATGTCTATCTTTTTAGATTAACTCACAAAAACCGTTTTTATGGTACCTAATTTGGTCGAAATAATTTGTTTAAGTTGTATCAACACAATAATATTAATCTTTATTCAAATAAATATGTTGTTGGTTAAGAGTACTTCATCCATTATAACGCGGGTAGCACCGCAGGGCACAGCTAGTCAGTAATATCTATCTATATTTAGAGTAGTTTCCCTCTAGTATGACCTCTGTGGCTTGGTGAGCGAACCTCCGCCTGAGAAGCAAGGGTTCGATTCCCCGCCTCGGGACCAGATTTTGTACCATCTACAATTTCTTGTTTTCGGGTCTGGGTGTTTTCTATGTATCATAATGTATGTATTTACCAAAAACAATGTATCTATGTAGTATATCAGTCACCTAACACCCATAGTACAAGCTCTGCTTAGTTTGGGGTTAGGTGATGCTGTGTGAGTAGTCCGGAGATATTTATTTATTTATATAATTTATTTGCAGATTATATCAAATACTGAAGTTTGGGATCTTCGAACGTTTCATTTATTAAGAACAGTGCCAACTTTAGACAAATCAGAGGTACGTATACATATATAAACAAATAATAAACCGACTTTCAGTATGGAATAATTGAATGTTTAATATTTTAGGAGATAATTAACTTTTAAGCATTATTTTGGATAACCAACTTAGTTCACAATAAAATATATTATTAAAACCTGTTTAGACTAGTCGTGATAATTTTTTAAGATTGAAATAGTATCTCTCCTGCATAGTCAAAGTTTTATACCTAATGTTATAAGTGTTTTCTAGAATTATTTTGAATAGGGGACGGGGAGTATTTATAAAGGGGTATCGTTTTGTCCTTGTCTATTCTAGGAAATACATCTAAACCTATATTAGATAAAATGTCGGTAGCATTCGTTTGTCCTTGTCACTCACTTTGACATTTGTGTATGTTAGAAAGAGACCAAAATTCGTGCTAAATTAGACAGCTTTGCCATCTATTTTGCATGAAGGTAAGCGTCGCCTATTAAACCTTCAATGTTTTAGATTAATAAAAAAAATTCTAACCATCAAAGTCAAAGTCAAAACGTTTATTTCCTTAGAAGCACATAGCCTACATGGACAGGTCAACTTAAAATTAATAAAACTAAATTGCTTAAATAACAAATATCAAGGAAATAACATTGTCTTGACAGTTCGTGTGACACTTCAATGTTTTATACTGAGACATATAACCGTGTTTCGCGCAGGTAATATTCAACCCGCGTTGCGCGGCGTTGTACGCGGTATGCAGCGACCAGGACGCGGAGGAGAAAAGCCAGTTCGACACCAGCTTCAAGACGCTGGACCCCTACGACTATTCCTCCATAGGTATGTCTGTTCTCCACTCGTATTATACATAAAAAAATAAAAATAAATAAATATTTCCAGACAATTCACACAACAACATCTAGCCCCGCGGTAAGCTCTAAGCTTGTGTTACGGGTACTAGATATCTGATATACTTAATATAATAGTCATACATAAATAGATATTTTTTATTTTACATATTAAACCCAGACCAAGGAGAAAGTGCTTGCAGAACATACAAACACTGTCACCCTCGGCGGGAATCGAACCCGCTACCTCTTGCGCCGCAAGCGGACATGAATGGATCCGGAACATGGTGCTTGCACCTCATAAATAGAATAGAATTGAATATATTTTTTGTCTGGCTTAGTGGCATGGTGGGTGGAGGTCCACTTGCGGTGCAAGATGTAGGGTTCGATTCCCGCCGAGGGGCAAAGTGTTTGTATGTTCTGCAATTACTTTCTCCTTGGTCTGGGTGTTTAGAATGTATAATAATGAAATTCTATCTACGAATGTCTATTATATTGAGTATATCAGATGTCTAGTATCCGTAACACAAGTTTAGAGCTTACCACGGGGCTAGATGTTGTTGCGTGGATTGTCCGGCAATATTTATTGATTTCTTAAGCTCAAAATACACAGAAAACACTAAAGTGACACTAAATAAATATGAAATATATTTGAAAGACATTCACGAAACCGCACTTGGCCAGCGTAGCGTTATGAATTAAGGCCTAATCTCTCTCGTCAAGAGTGAAATCCCTGTGTCTATATAACAAGCCATTATAATAATAACAATAAAATCTTGAGAGGTGTCAAGGGACACCCGGATGGAACGAAGTTCCTTTCGATTAATTAGTCGTGATTTGAACTCGCAACCTTCTGATCTGGAGTCAGACGCGCTACCGTTGCGCCACGGAGTCGATGACGAGAAGCGCGAAATTAAGCAACAGCTTATCAAAAGATGTTGTGATTCAAAAACTGTCGTGTCGCGTGTCGTGACAACTTTTCGTAAGATTTTTTTCCGTTTAGCCCCCTTTCACAACGCGCGATAAGGAACTTTGTTCCAATAAAGACAATTATTAATGTTATCCACAGCGACGATAGACGTGAAACGCAACATCTACAACCTGAGCATATCTCGCTACGGCACCTCCATCTCGCTGGTGGAGAACATGGGCGACTTCGACCAGATGCAGGAGTCCTGCGTGAGGATCTACGACGTGGGCCGGAGGAGGGACCACAGCGACGAGGCCGTAAGTGCACATTCTGTATGAAGGGTCCAGTACACAGTGGCCTATCATGGGCCAAGCTTGGCAATGCACAATTGTAGCCCACGATGGCGCTTGGCTCATTGCTGCCTGGCAAACCACTTGCGATGGACTATTATATAGAGATATTTATTTGTATACAAGTATTACAGAAGAGTTTACCTTCTTCTTAGTTATTTAAAAAGAAATGGCGAAAAAGGTGATAGTGGATGCTGACCAAAACAACGACCTGAACTAAACAATGGCCGATTGTGTAAACACCACAGGCCACGCTACGCCACGATTCCTTTGAAGTGTGCTCAAAAAACCGACAGCTCCCCGATTGCGCGCCACGATTGACAATTGTCCGCCAACATATACCATTACCCCCTGTACACAATGGCACAATGGCCAAGATTTGACATCTCAGAGTTTATAGGACTCTCTTTAGGACATTCTGTATAAGACTCTCTAGACATCTTAGGCTCGCAACAATGAGACCTTAAGTAGGTACATTCTCTCTGTCACTTCAAATCCTGACTTCTATATGGGTCACCAGGCATGTCGTGCGCCGGAGGAGGGGCCACAGTTACGAGGCCGTAAGTGCTCATTCTGTATAGGAGTCCTCTCTTGATCATTGGGACTCTCTTGACTTCAAGATTTGACATCTCAGAGTTTATAGGACTCTCTTTAGGACATTCTGTATAATACTCTCTTTAGGACTCTCTAGACTTCTTAGGCTCAAGATTTGACATCTCAGAGTGTAGACGACGTAGGAAGGAAGCTGAATTAGTATTTTAATTATGATGATAAATGTATGTAATTTTTTATTATGACATCTTTAATATAATTTTGACAAAATATTTGCACGCCTGCTTGCAGGCTGAATACAGTGACATAAACTATTATTTAAGATCTGACATGTATTACTAATTATGTATTCTCGCAAATAAACAATTTCATTTCATTTCTTTTTTATCTGTTTCAGGAGGAGGAAGAAGAAGAGGACATAAATGGCGGTTCAGAGAACGAGGATGGCTCTGATTCTAACTCCGATAATGATGATTGTGAGTATATTAAATCTAAAATGTTATATTATAAATGCGGAATTGACTCTGTCTGTCTATTTCACGCAACATTTTTGGAGTTTACTCCTTAAGAAACGATTTGAGTTATGAGGCCCGGTACGGAAATTTTATGAGAAGTAAAATCATGTGTAACACAAAAAGTTTAGGCGTTACGTAGAAAGAGACAAACATATATATCTGTAGGATTGAACGTGTAAAAGAATGAGATGGAATACATTACACAGCGTATCTCATTCTCGGGGTCTCCTCTTTGCGCGATACTTCGTAGTCTCACTGTATTTTATTTATATTATTTTGTAACATACTTTCTGTAATACGCTTTATTGAAGTAATATAAATAATCCGAATAATTACAGATATATGTTTGTTTCTCTTATCATTTTAGCAGATGCGTTCATTTACCCTTTTTTTCTATTCGATATACATATATCATAATTATCGTTCGTAAGGAGTAAACTCCAATCGTGCGTCGTAGCTGACACACACACACACACACACTTTTTTTTGTACTCAGATTATCTAGAGCCTTAGAAAGGACATGGCTACTTTTTGCCGTGGAAAAATGTTATTCAGCGGGAAAATCATTTTTAACGCGGGTAACACCACAGCGCACTACTATTATAAAATAAATGCTGTAACGCTCATTACTATT
Organism: Gymnoscelis rufifasciata; assembly: GCA_929108375.1. Taxonomy (NCBI): domain Eukaryota; kingdom Metazoa; phylum Arthropoda; class Insecta; order Lepidoptera; family Geometridae; genus Gymnoscelis; species Gymnoscelis rufifasciata. Next base: position 5,577,273 of record OV815332.1, on the reverse strand, counting down.
ATGATTTGTTGAATTGGTTTCCGTCCGGAATAGCAGAAAAACTATTTAAATAAATTATCAACGGTATGGCGTGTAAGCTAGTAGCTAACATATCATATCGAGGGTGCAGTGATAATAACTGTAAACATCAATAAAGAGCAAAAAATTCTGATTCTGACATAAAGTATACATAAATAAATATATCAAAGTCAAAGTCAAAACGTTTATACCCTTAGAAGCACATGGCCTACATGGACAGGTCAACTTAAAATTAATAAAACTAAATTGTTTAAACAAAAAATATCAAGGAAATAACATTGTCTTGACAGTTCGCTTCAATGTTTTATACTGAGTTGAGAAGCGAATACAACAACACAGCTTTATCAGTTATTACAATTTTGTAGTTATTACAATTTTGGAGTTCTTATTTATAGGTAACTATTATAAGTTTAAACTTTACAATAAAAAATGTAATATGTATTTTGGTTGCCTGATCCCTGTCGCTATCAGCGCCCCAGGCCGCCTATTGTACTTGTAACTAATTTAGGGGTTTTCTTTTCTTAAACAAAAATTATCAAGGTAATATAACATTGTCTTGACAGTTCGCTTCAATGTTTTTAACCCTTGACCAAAAATGAGGGGTGTTATAAGTTTGACGTGTCTGTCTGTCTGTTACATCATAGCTCCCGAACGGATGGAGCGATTTCAATTTAGTTTTTTTTTGTATGAAAGGCGGGTTTGGCCCGCGTGTTCTTAGACATGTTTCATGAAAATCGGTTGAGCCGTTTAAAAGTTATGGGGGTGAGAGTGGGGAAGGAAAACAGAAAATCTGCAAATATACTCGAGTGGGGTATCAAATGAAAGCGCATCGCGTCCACATTACATAATAATATGTTGTTTTACATTTAAGGAAATGAAGGCATATTGGAATCGGGGGTTTTTCTTAAATTTTCAAATTTAGATTTATATACTGAGTAGTTATATTCTATGTTGTGTACAATGAAGTGTTAATTGATTGATTGTAATTCCAGTAGCGAGCAGCATCCTGCGGGACGCGGTGCGCGGTCTGGCGGAAGGCAGCTCTGCCTCGGAGCGAGATGACGACGCGCCCTCGCGGCGTCGCCGGCGGACCAGACGTAGGCGGGTAGGCTCACATTAGTCTTAATAAATACTAGACTGCCCTGTTGACGAGAGAGATTAGGCCTGTGAATTCAAAATTCAAAATATTCAAAATATCTTTATTGGAAAACATTAACATCAGGATTCTTATAACTATAGCACGATAATATACGCATTAGTTCGGAAACTGTGTCGCGTATATTAACGCCCACTCCTTGGTTTTTTTTATACATAATTATCCAATAATGGTATTTAAGGTTTAATCGATATAATAATTAATGACTAATAGCAATGTGTGTGTGTGTGTGTGTATAATCAAAATTTGATATATAAATATATAAAATACACAGGTACATAAACATATAGATAAAGTATATATATAAATATGGTATTGTTACTCTCAAACATTTACATTATGTAATAATATATGTAATAACAAAATAATATGATATTTATTTGATAGACACAAAAAATATTATGAATAATAGACACAAAAAATATTATTAATTAAATTGTGGAATGTTTTACTTACTAACTAAATCACAATACATACAACTCAGAACCATTTACATGTTTCCACATAGCGTGACTAATAAACAAAAAAAACACAACTTCTTATACTTCACTTACTTTAGCTATAGCTAAATTTGAAAACATTTAGTGCGTAATGCAAAAAAAAACAAAATTGGCAATAATGAATGACTAACAATTAACAGAGTCAAACCAGCGTTTTGTCAATAAGTTAGAGTTCATTAAGAAAGAAGAATTCTGTTGATTTTTGTGTATAACTTAATAAAAAACTTTTCTAGCGTAGTAATAATAATGTTGTTTCAGGCGGCGGCAGAGGGCGGCAGCAGCGACTCCGACGACGACTTGGACCTAAGCGATATCATAGAATTTGAATTAGACTAAAATAAATGTTAAATCTATTTCTATGACAATGACTTTTATTTATTAACGACCCACCCTTTGCCTATAACCCGGCTTTGCCGACGCCTACAATGCGAGGGGACACCGCCTTCACATTTGACTCCATGGTGACACGGTGAAAGTATACGGATTTATATTTTTAACCCCCGACAAAAAGAGGGGTGTTAGTTTGACGTGTCTGTCTGTCTATCTTTGTCATTTTTGACGAAAATCGGTTGCCCGTTTAAAAGTTGAGGGTAAAAGTAGGGAAGGAAAACCGAAAATATGCAAATATACTCGAGTGGGGTGGACTTTCAGAAAAGTTCTGGAACTAACGGTTTTTTTTTAATTTTAAATGTTTATTGTTATGTAGGTCGTCTGTAAATGTTTACATGGGCCTCTGAAGTCCGAAATAAATGATTTTATAATTATAATTATTTGCACGGGATGGGTTCTATGCTGATACTAAATATAATACTATAGAATGTGTATATTATAAATTATTTATTTATCAATAAGGCTACTCAGTCCCACTGCAGGGCAAAGGCCTACAAGGGTAGTCATAGTCGATGAAGGCCTCGCCTGTTCACGATATAACTTTATATATGTCACCGGAAAATAAATTTATCAGTACAATACAATAATTCTTGAGTGTAACACCACAATATAGAATCGAACATAGGAGATACATATTACATACATTTTCCTAGTTAATTGACAAACTAACGGAAACTCTTCAATGGCTGTTGAAATACGTTATTAAATGTAGAACTTTTAGAAAAAAGATTTGTCCATTCGAGTATTAGGTAAAGCAAAAACGTAAGTTAATTAAAATAACTTTTAGTCTTAGGTACATGATGTAAATTAATGAACTTACTTTGTTGCTTTACGTTCAAAACTTTGCTAAGTGTATTATTTTACGTAAAAATTTCACCTTGAATATAATTATATGATTAAACGTATACCTAGTTAAATTAGTCAATTGCAAGTGTTTATTTATCGCAAGATGAGATTGAATTTTAACAATATACTAGAAGTTACACCTGCCGTCATTTTAGATCTATCTTCGAAAATGTTCATGTGTCGTATCAAATATCCTATTCGATAATCTTAAGCACGTAAATTTCTCAAGAAGGAAAATCCAGAGGTGCGTCTAGTTGGCTTGATATATATATGATAATTATTCATTTTTTTGTTTATTAATTTATCTTTTACAAAAAAAAATAATATATTTAACACTATTAAAGCAACAAAAAACCACTACGATTTAAATTAATGCTATTATAAACCTAATTTAAGTATTTAGTTAAGATTAAGAAATAAGATTTTCTTAGGGACCCAACAAGTGCTCGTCGTATGAATCCAATACTAATAGCACAGATTAGATACATATTATATATTAGATACATAGATACATTTCTATCTAATCTGTGCTAATAGTAATAAACACACACGTCCGGACAACAGCATGATACAAGAGTTGTGTGAAACAGTTCTGCTACTCAATAACAGATGGCGTTAGCTAGAATTCGTATGAAAAATCGGAAATTGACCTTTTTAAATTACGTAAAAAAAAGTAAATATATATTTTTTTTATGATAGATAAGCCTTCATTTGACCACAATCTCACCTGATGTAAAGTGACGATGTGGTCTAAGATGGAGCATGAAGACCTAGAAGGTATATGGCTTCTCCGGACCACATTACGAAACACGAAAAAAATAGTATTAGTATTTTTAGTATACACAATACAAATACATTCGTAATTGAGTATTTCTCGTTTGTTTTTCACATCCTCACCTAGTGGTTATGTGCGGAATTGCTGATCAATACACTCTTAAAGACTGGCATTCTTTTCAAAACATAGTGGTACGGTACCTACTCATACTATCAAGTAACAATTTCATATATAACTAATATTATAAATTAATTACCTACTACTTATATTATAAATTTGAAGGGATAAAGTATTTTGTTCTACGATTTTGGCTTGCTCCAGAAATGCCCTGCGTTTATCCCCTGCGGTGGGGAGATTTGGAATAAACTTTCCACATATCCCCTGTGACACCCATTCGAGCAGAGGCAGGGCATGTCTGGAAACATTTTCCAATTATCGGGTACTAACCGAGAAATATCTGCTATCGAAGATTGTAATTTTTATAAATACAATTATGTTTTACTAGTAGTGCCCCGCGGTGTTACCATGTTTTACTAGTAGTGCCCCGCGGTGTTACATATCTTCCCGGGATAAAAGTATCCTATGTTACTTCTAATACCTTTAAGAATATGTGTACAAAGTTTCATGATGATCGGTTGAGTAGTTTTCGCGTGAAAGCGTCACAAACAAACTAACATTCACATTTATAATAGTATAGGATTCATCTTAAGTTTATATTATTACTTGCTTTAACCGCGTAATAAGGGATTTTGTCGCGGTAAAAAGCAGCTTTGTAATTTACTGGGAAAGCAGCTATGTTCGTGCCAAATTTAATCTAAATCGGGCTTCACTCGCAATAATTGATTTTCCCGCGAAAACTGATATTTTACCGCGGTAAAAAGTAGCCTATATGTTATTCTGATGTATAAGCTATATTGTGGTAAAGTTTCATTCAAATCCATTCAGTAGTTTTTACGTGAAAGAGTAACAAACATCCATACATCCATACTTACAAACTTTCGCCTTTAAGTAGTAGGACTAACCCTAAAAAGATGATTGTTGTTTTAAAGCTATTGCATAGCTTCTATTGCGGGCCTTGAGCGTGGAGACCGAATCCAGAAATTTCGTAAAGATAAAAAAACCTAACACCTCCAACTCCGACCGGCACAGCGGTGATACTTTTTTTTAGTTTTTCCATCTATCGACAAATAGCTAGAACTTTTAATGACTTCTCGAAATATCACGCTTGTCACTTTAGTTCAGCAACCCGCCTGTAGGTGGCATTGGTTGTATCGGCGTTACTGCGCATGAGATTACAAATTTGTTTTCTTAGCGGTCACCACGCTCAAAGTGTAACTTGAATTAAAAAAACCAAAAAAATTCTATAAAAATAAAATAAATATAATAAATAAATATTTCCGGACAATCCACACAACAACATCTAGCCCCGTGGTAAGCTTTTAGCTTGTGTTACGGGTACTAGACATCTGATATACTTAATATAATATACTTACATACATAGATATTTTTTACTATACATATGAAACACCCAGACCAAGGAGAAAGTGCTCGCAGAACATACAAACACTTGGCGGGAATCGAACCCGCTACCTCTTGCGCCGCAAGCGGACTCTCGCCCACCGCGCCACTGAGGCAGTGAGGAGTGAAATATTAGGTCCTTACATATGAAATTGGCGTTTTGTATGGGAGGAACAAAAAGTCGAATATTTTTTAATATAATATATTTAATTAATCAAAGTATGAACCATTATTTTCTATGCACTTTTGCCATCTTATAGGTAGTTCATTGATCCCTTTACTAAAAAAACCAGTCGGACGGGAATCAATAAAATCTTTGAAGGCGATTTGGACTGCCCCATCGGAGTTGAATTTTTTCCCTTGCAAGAAGTTATCCAAATTTCGAAAAAAATGGTAATCTGTTGGAGCAAGGTCCGGGGAGTACGGAGGATGTCTTAGACTTTCCAATTGAAGCTCTTCTAATTTAGTAGCCGTCTGTTGCGCAGTGTGTGGTCTAGCGTTGTCGTGAAGCAGCAGTGGCGTGGAGCGATTGACCAGCCTAGGTTGTTTAGCCGCTAGCTTTTCCATCATGGTTTGCAATTGCTGACAATAGACATCAGCCGTAATAGTCTGGCCAGATTTGAGAAAACTGTAATGAACAATACCGGCACTAGTCCACCAAACGCTTACAAGTAACTTTTTTGGGGTTAATTTTCGCTTGGGGCAGGATTTGGCTGGCTGGCCAGGATCCAACCATTGCGCTGAGCGCTTCCGATTATCGTAAAGAACCCATTTTTCATCACAGGTAATGATTCGGTTTAAAATACCTTCATTATTGTGCCGGTTTAGTAATGTAACGCAGCAGTCGACGCGCGTTTGCCGGTTTGCTTCAGTCAATTCGTGAGGTACCCACCTTTCAAGCTTTTTAATCTTCCCAATTTGCTTCAAGTGAATTAAAACAGTTTTATCACTAACACCGCAGCCTGCAGCTAACTCGGACGTGGTTTGCGATGGATCCGCTTCCACAATAGCCTTCAACTCTTCATTATCAACTTGAGTCTCAGGCCGTCCACGGGGCTTGTTCTGCAAGTCGAAATTTCCAGAACGAAAACGTTGGAACCAAAAACGAACTGTGTTTTCTTTTGCAACACGACCGCCATACACATCATTCACCCTTCGAGTTGTTTCCGAAGCACTAGTGCCACGGCGGAACTCGTACTCGTAAATAATGCGATATTTTAAGTTTTCCATTTTGTAAAATGAGTGACGCAAACAGAAAAAAACAGAAGAAAAAAAACAAATGAATGACGATCATCGAAGCACAAATACATGAGTCTATAGCTGTACAAATTTGAATTTGAAATTCCTTACCAAAGAGGAGAAATTTGTGATTAAAGTGGCCAGTACGAAAAACGCCAATTTCATATGTAAGGACCTAATATATAATTATAATTGCATAAGTTAATAAAATATGCTATGAAATAGCTTTACTGCGGCACCGAGTGCCACACGTCATATTATATTACCCCAAACATTTCCCAACTTCCTTCTAAGAAAAATAAAATAGCTTCAATTTCAAATGTAGTAACGAAGGTTTTAAGTAAGGTTTGAAGTTTGAAGGACATGTGACATTCACCAACCCGCACTTGGCCAGCGTGGTGAATTAAGGCCTAATCACTCTCGCCAAGCGAGAAGTCCCTGTGTCCCAGCAGTGGGAACGTTAATAGGGTGATAAATTTAATTTAAGGTACAGAAGAAATAAAAAGAAGGACTTATTCAATGCACTTTATTCGATAAATAGATTATGTTTGAAATATCACATTTTTTGTTCATTCGCCGAAATATTTCAAATTATTATGAACTTTACAGTAAGTACAATAATTATTAATACAGATATAATATTATAAAATACAAGCAAATAAAAATATATGTAGGTACCAGCAGTTATAACAAAAAGACATCTATATATTCTATATTAATATTATAATGCTGAAGAGTTCTTATCAAAATAACACTATATAAAAAAAAATCTGTTAGTCCGTCCAAAAATAATGGACACATATTTCTCGCTTTATCAATTTAACAAGAAAGTGCCAAGATATGGAGCATCAAAGCGATGTTACGTGAAATTCAGTGCATCATCGTCTTAATTTTACGTTTGCATATGAAAAAAAAATCGTGTAATTTTATTTTATATAAACTATAAGACGGACTGAATATTTTTTTAGCTATGTACTATTATTAAGATTTTTGAATAGATTTTCTCCGAAGGTAATGTGGCCCGGAGAAGCCATCTACCTTCTAGGTCTTCATGTCCCATCTTAGACCACATCGTCACTTTACATCAATTGAGATTGTGGTCAAATAAAGGCTTATCCAGCATAAAAAAAAGAAGATTTTATGGCGAATATCTACGGTAAAATTATATGGTAGGTAAGAGTAAGTTAAAGGTGCAAATTTAAAAGTACCTATGTCGAAATAAAACTATAGAATTTTGTTTTTATAGTTTTAAGTGATAATAACCCTTCAATTTAACAAAAATAAGTTTAAATGCTTAAACAATAATTACGCATCATTATTATTTAAGTAATCCAATAAATAAGAAAATTCAGGTTATAAGTTACAATAAAATTTATGAATTATTGAAAATATTACCTTATTTACGTATAGATACTTTTTGTTCACATAATTCAATATCTGATTACGTTTATAGTAGGTAAGTATGTAAAAATAAAATAAGGCTGGTACCTAAAATTTATAAAGACTAGCATGCTACAAAATGGTGCCCTAGAAAGCTGTAGCTATTAAAAATATTAGTTACCTAATATTATGAACGTATTTAGGAAGTCTATTAAATAACAGGCAAGGAATATTTACTTATCTGATATACTAATTAATGGTAACGTTTTGAATATTGATTGAAATTTTTTTTTTAATAAATTAATACTCATTTTGCGATGAAGTTAGAATTACATGAAAAATCTTATTCGACTGATTCTGTTCATATTTTGTAATTAATTAAAATAATTCGATTATTAATTATAAATTACTTAGCACTAAAAAAATTCAGACTTGGTAAATTAATAATCTAATACTAATTATTGTCTATAAATTATTTTTATAAAATACTAGGATTACTCTTAGGAACCCATACAAATAAAAATAAAATTCAAATATGTACCTAATTAGTTACATTAGCTAAATTATATACATTTTTGGATATCTTATAGAAGAAATGGGTATTATACAAACACTTTAACTTACCATAATACATATTGGTAAATAGACCGAATTTAATTTAAGCAGTATTAAAATCATCGACATTTATTCTTATGATGTAAGCAGTTAAAAGAGATGTATTTACTTAGATACAATTTAAATTAAATTAAGTATTTACAATTATGTACAGTCTCCTATTATCAATAGTATACTCGTAAAAGTAACAGGTATTTTACTTATATTTTTGAGTGCGTTCTTCTGTATAAATATAATAGTTCTTTTCGTGATTTATTCTGTGTAACATTTTATGGTTTTATGGAAATTATAAGCAATATGGTACATACCTATTATTTTAGTTATTATTTTTGTTTGTACAGTTCATATCATTTTAAGAGTTTATATGGCAAGAAAGGTCATTTTAGAACAAGTTAGCGGACTCCTATGGCTTATAAAATAAAAAATATTTTTTTTAATATCATTGCTAGTTTAGTCAGTATTTCAATTCGTATATATCTATTTACAATTTCTACGTAGCCTTTTATTAAGTTATCTTAATCAATTCGGCTGTTTTCGTATATAATTTTTAGAAATCTATACCTATCGAATGAAGCAAAATAATTATGTGAAAACAAGTTTCATAACAGCGAAAATATAAAAAGACTCATTTTTTCAGTTGTAACTTGCCTGAAGTTCGCTTTGCGCAGTAGCAGTCACATTTTCTTATGTCAATGTCAGTTAAATTATGTAGTACCTACTTGTGTGAAGTGAATCTAACTTCACACAGTCAAATGAAGTACTAAATATCTCTTTATTATAATTGCAACTTTCGCGAGACAACTCAAAAACAGAAACAAACCATTTATTAATTAAAACAGCTATCAATGCACGAATTCGTTCACCCCGCCTCCATGATGATGAAATTGCTGAGTATTATCCACAATTACACTTGTGTACCCTTCTTGCACTGTCGGGCTCGGCGCCATCTTGCCGAAAGTCCCGCCAAAGCTCTCAATCGGTCGGCCATTTTGATTTTGGTTTTGTCCGTAGAAGGAAATTAAATTTGTGTAGTTGTTGTAATTATTAGGGTCAGATCCTTCGACGGAGGAGCATGAGGACGAGCTCGCTGAGAATGGACGCTGGTTTTGAGGGTAGACGTAGTTGGGCACGGCTTCCGGTTCCGGGTAGTTCTCGTAGAATAGCTCTTGGTAGCCGTTGTGTTGGTATTCCTCCTGGTTTTCGTAGGTTGGTATCACTGGGAGCGAGTATTCTGGGTATGTGTAGCTTCCTGTAATACAAACTAGATTTTAGTTTTGTTTTTGTTTTATTTTACCGTTTTTTATGGATGAAAGATTATAAAGAGATTTGACAGATCAAGACGAAGGAAGTTTCAGTTAGGATAAAACCGATATGATTTGTACTTTGTTCTCCTCTCAGCGCGCATTTCTCAACCGATTCTTGCGATATTTTATGAGGGAAAAACGAAATAACTTTTTATCTATAGGTACTCATCAAAAATTAAAGTATTTATTTAATTTAAAATTAACAAACAGCACGTTTAAAGTGTAAATTTTTACTGTCTCGTGTTCAGTTTTTGTATCAAATAAATGAATTTTATTACCTGTAGAGTCCCCATTGAAATCGGTCTCAGCGTGCGCGATCTTCTCATGCCTGGGCGTGGGGGGGTCCGCGTGGATCTTGGGGGGTCCTTGCTCCATGTTCAGAATTAGATGTTTCTCTTCTATGTCGCTGTTGGAAGAATTTAATTTGTTAGGGAATTGCTTTGACAAAACTTATAGAAGTGTTATGAGAGAGATTTGTTAGGGAGTTTCAACTTACAGAACTAACCTGTGTACATAATTGACAGACACGATACAGTGAGGTCTGGGGACCGGGAGTTGTGGACTACGGTCCCTGAACTTTCACACCTAACACTCGACTTAGCCAGTAAGTTAACAATAGTTCAAACCTGAGTATATAATTGACAGAAACGATACAGTGAGGTCTGGAGGACCGGGAGTTGTGGACTAACGGTCCTTGAACTTTCACACCTAACACTCGAATTAGTCAGTAAGTTAACAATAGTTATAACCTAAGTATATAATTGACAGACACGATACAGTGAGGTCTGGAGGACCGGGAGTTATGGACTACGGTCCCATAACATTCACACCTAACACTCGAATTAGTCAGTAAGTTAACAATAGTTCTAACCTGAGTATATAATTGACAGACACGATACAGTGAGGTCTGGAGGACCGGGAGTTATGGACTACGGTCCCATAACATTAACACCTAACACTCGAATTAGTCAGTAAGTTAACAATAGTTCTAACCTGAGTATATAATTGACAGACACGATACAGTGAGGTCTGGAGGACCGGGAGTTGTGGACTACGGTCCCTGAAGTTTCACACCTAACACTCGAATTAGTCAGTAAATTAACAATAGTACTGTGAGTGTGAGTAGTAGTGTCCATGTAAGCATAGGCTTCTAAGGAAATAAACGTTTTGACTTTGACGTTACTAACCTGAGTATATAATAGACGGACACGATACAATCAGGTCTGGAGGACCGGGAGTTGAGGACCACGGTCCCATAACATTCACACCTAACACTCGTCTTAGTAAGTAAACAATAGTACTAACCTGAGTACATAATTGACGGACACAATACAGTGAGGTCTGGAGGACCGGGAGTTGTGGACCACGGTCGCGTAGCTCTGCATCCAGACCCAACCGCCAGATTTTGTGAGGAAACGGTAGTAGCAGGATGTTACTTGCCCTTTCTTTAATACTGTAACAATAAATATATTATTTAATATGGATACAAATAACAAAAATTTACGGGAATTTAATTTAACATTATTTAACAAGCTTTTACATAAATATAACGTTAAAACTCAAGCCAGTATTTGACATTTCTAAGAGTGCAAGTTTAAAAATCTATACTAATATTATAAACGCGAAAGATTGTGAGGGTGTAGATATGTGTTTGTTGCTTTTTCAATCAATAACTACTGAATGGATTTTGATGATCATATGACAGCTTACCTATCAGAATAACCAATAGGCTAGAGGAACATTTTAAGAGGAAAATCAATTAGTGGACCGATTAAAATGAAATTTGGTAGATACACAGAATTTCTTAAGCATGAGATGTGACATAGGCCACTGTTTACCAAGGGAAAGTCGGCAATAGTGCGGGAAATCCATTAAGCGTAGTTATGGAGGATGTTGGAAGCAAAATACATGTTGTAACGATCCAACATCATGTTGGATAAAGAATGAATCATGATGGAAGTACATAACATAAAACTAAGTTCGCCGCATTTAGAAGTCCGCCATGTTGTACTTAAAAAAAGTCATACAACTATCCATGCATAGTCATCCAAACAGAACGTGATTATTTTTGAAAACAAGCTTGATTGAGGTCTTGTTATTTTAATATCAATATTATTCATCCATACGAATCATATGAGCCAAAAATGGGCATGCAGGATCCGAACCTACACCTTCGATTATATTTATCATCATCATCATCCCGTTAACGTTCCCACTGCTGGACACAGGGACTTCTCTCTTGACGAGACAAATTGGGTCTTAATTCACCACTCCTAGTCAAATGCGGGTTGGTGAATGTCATATATCTTTCAAACTCTTAAAAGCTCTCAGAACTTGCCGGTTTCCTCACGATGTTTACTGTCACCGTTAAAGCACGTGTTTAAATCGCACATAATTTTTTTTCTAGAAGAAAAGTCCAGAGGTACTTTACGTTTGAAACCACGACCTTTGGAATAAAAGTCTCGTGCCAACACGGCTTCCATTTAATAAATAATAAAAATTGATAATAAAAATATTTATATACAAAAAGGTTTACAATAAGGTTTTTTTATAAAGTAAATATACAATTTAAATAATCAATATGTACCATTTGAAACCTATTTTGGTCAAAGAAAATGACTCCTCGCTCTAACTAAGTTAAAATAACTTGTAATGAGACACGAGGGAATTTACGACAACTAAATATTAATATTTACAAACGAGTCAATTCTCAAAGAACTTGGCATTGGAACTCGACTGTCTACAATCTGCATGCAGAGAGTACTAAAATTCTTCGGCCACACTGTCAGGCGTGGCCCGAACAGCCTGGAGAGGCTGATAATTACTGACAGTGTGGAAGGAAAGAGAAGTCGAGGCCGCTCACCCACACGGTGGACCCACACAACACAGGACGCTACAGGTGGCACTCTCCAAGCATCGATACAGTTGGCTCAGGACCGGAGTCGATGGAGAGAAGTGGTGACGAAGCTGATGAGACGCCATAGTCACGTCCCTCAGTCATGAGGTTACGACTAAGAAGAGAAATATTAATATTAAACTTACGTGTACAATGAGAGTATCTCATGTGTAAAACATCGGTGCCATGGATGTAGTGGTACAGCGTCTTCTCGATCAGGTCCTGAGGTTCGTATCCAGTTAGAGACGCCACTCTGGTAACAAATAACACAAGTTAATTAATTAATTCATGATTTTACAAAGATGTTACGAGAAGAGCGTTAGATATGAATGTGGAAGGATATGGGAAGAGGGAGGCCAAAGAAAAGATGGATGGACTGTGTGAAAGAAGATATGTATAAGAAAGGAGTGAGTGTTGAGATGACGGGTGATAGAGGGAAATGGAAGAAAAACACATGTTGTGCCGACCCCACATAGTGTGAGACAAGGGCAGGATGATGATGATGATGTTTTTACAAAGAGAAACTGATTTATTAGAGAATTTCATCTTTAGAACACAACAAAATGAATTTCAGTCTATAAGCTTAAGTGAGATTGGCTGTTACGCAACTTTTATTTCCATATATATCCTAAACGGTCAGCTGAATCGAAAAATGTTGAAAGAACACTAAACATGATTTTTAAATACCTATTCAACGATACCGCACAAGACATAGTTTGTTGAATTTATTATTTTAACAAAATGGCATCCAGTAGTCGCCATATTGAATGTTCACTAACGTCATGTCTTTAATGACACTCGCCGTAGTAGAGGAATCGATTGACGTGTGAATCATAGAAATCGGCTCAGGCGTTTGGTCTGTATAGTGGGGCAAAGGAACATACATATAGAATAGACTGTTAAACACACATTACCACTCCTTAGCGTTAAGCGTTGTAAAAAACGAATAAAAAACCAAAGTTTAAAAAAAATTTCATTAAAATTAGCCTATGTTATTTTCTTACAAACTTATTTGTATGCAAAATCTTTGTCTTAGTCTGTCTGTATGCTCTGTGTTAACTCCGAAACTGCTGGACAGATATTAACAGGAGTTTACAGACAGATAGCTGGTAATTTAGCTGGTAACTTAGACTTTTGGCTTAGGTATCTTTAAACGTAAGATTATGTATAATTGCCGCGCAAAACACCTACAAAACTATAACAAATTTAAAGCCTTTTTACTAAAATTAGCATACAAAGTAAATCATATCAGCTGTAGGAGATCTACTGGCCATAAGCCATAGCCTAGACTTCCAGTCATTTCGATAAGGGACGGCCTGCATCTATCTACTACCTGCAGCCTTAATTAAATCATTGTTCCGTCCTACGCTGTGTTTACGTCGGTGACCTCTTCTACGTATCTCCTCATTTCTGGTTCGATCTCGTAAAGAAACCCAAAGCACATCCCTCTTAGCTCCCTTTATGCATCAGAGGGTAATTCTATTAGACTTTTTCGTCTAAATAGCGTTTTTTATTACCTATTGTTTAACCATTAGCGTTGAAACAATAGGAAACTCTACCCTTACCCGACTGCGAAGGGTGGAGTGCTTCAATCTGTTGACACTGCGGGGTTGTATGGCATCCGCCAATTAAGGACAAGGGTTTATTGGAAGTGAACTTTTTAAGGGTAGTTTTAAGGGCTGAGTAAATGTTGGGTTTTGCTTCAAAGGATGGATGAAAAAGTCTTACGTTATAGCCAGGCTCTTACGTGTAGCTTCACAATTTTTTGGATTATTAGAGGACATTTTTTTTTTGGTATCTTTTTGATAAATTATTAGGCGACATCATAATTTGATAAGTACGAGATGGACTCATACAGCAAGGGTTCCGTGTATTTCAACAGTATATCAACTTCATCATCATCACCCTAATAACGTTCCTACTGCTGGGACACAGGGACTTCTTTCTTGGGTCTTGGGAGATGACCACGCTGGGCAAGTGCGGGTTGGCGAATGTCACATGTCCAATTGTTATACACTTATAATCAAATAGTTCAAAACAATTTTGTGTGGTTGTTTGTATGTACATCATATATTTTTTAAGTTTTATCATTGTCTTATTTTAGTAGATACACATTTTACCACTTGCTTTTTTCTAATTTTGTGTGGAAATCCTAATACGGTGCACAGAAGACATCTACTTTACCAAGTTTCAACAGTATAGTTATTATAGTTTCGGAAAAACCGGCTGTGGCTGGCAGATAGACAGAGGGACAGACATGTCGATTCCTTAAGGGTTCAGTTTTTGTCATTTAAATGAAAATAAAATGAAATAAATAAAAAAAAAGGTGTGTGTGCGATTCACACACGATAGAAGTGAAACTTCAGTAAATCGACAAAAAATAAGAATAAAAAAAAAAACAAAAAAAAAATACTATGCAAAAAGATTTTGTTCGGGCGGTCACCCATCCAAGTACTGGCGTCGCGCAAAGTTGCTTAACCTTGTTAGCGTTTAAGATTGGCTTACCCGACACGTAAGCCAATCTTATTTCCATTTCCGTTGCATCCGGTTTCAAATCACAACGATTCTAAAGAAGTTTCACTTTAATAAACGAAAAAAAAAATTGTATGTAACAAGACAACGCTGATCTTCCGTTGGAAGCCCTTAGAGCCACAGCATGCCATTAAATAAAAAAAACAATTTAGAAATTGTAGTTAGTCGATTTCGTCGGGAAGAGGAAAAAAGGTCGACGAGAAAGAGATGGATTGACGATATTATAAACACAGCAGGCAAAGAATGGACAATGAAAGCACGTAACAGAGAGTCTTGGCATAACCTGGACGCGGCCTATACCCAAAGAGGGGTTACAAACACCGAAAATTGATTAACACAATTTCTTATTGTAAATAATTTATAAAGATAAAGATCATTTATTTGCAGAAACATGTGTACATTGTGTAGCTTGTATATTCTTTTAAGGGCGAAAAGGCGAATCGAAAAGTTCCACGGTGGAAATAGATCTCGAATAGATCATTGGCATGTATGGTTTACAGTCAAATATGTGTGTCGGTATCAACATGTTTTTACCAATTTCGGTGTACAAATTATGAGAAATGGCATGCAAGTCACTAAAATATAACCAAATAATATTTTAAATTAATTTCAAAATATAATACATATATCAATCAAGAAATTATATAATAAAAAATAATACCTATATGTTAGTCCAAAGTCAAAATTTATCATTTAAAAAGTCAATTGCGTCGTCGTCGTCGTTTAAGATTTAAACTCTGTAAAGTTTGGAATTAAAAAAGGCTTTATTATTATTATTATATTATAATTAGTAGATTAAGCTACGGAACTGCATAAATTATACCTGACAGCACTACTTGGGTGCGAAGTCTGGGCTTTGCTAATAAATCAAAAGCTTGTCTAATGGATATAATAACGACATACAGTATCCTATTTTTTATAGAACATTGGTAGTATGGAAGTCTATCCGGCGCAGTAACATTTGCCCGACGTGTAAAAGTAACGAGTATCAATTATCTCCCCTCGAGGGGGCGCTTTTTGCGCCCTTACAATTTTCAAGGGTTGAAAACTGTGGAGACGAACATAAAAAATATATCATTTTACTAACACATGATCGACTTCCCATTTAAAATGTTAACTGTAGGTAAATATATCTAAAAACTGCAGAACTGTTCAGTAGTTTTTGAGATTATCATAATCATACAAACGGGTGAATTTAATTTATATATAAGGTAATAAATAATTGCTGGATTATTCACATACCATTTATTCCCTGACTTTGTATTATTATGAGTGTTATGATAAGAGACTGATATACCCAGATAGGTTTTTTTAAATATAATTTCATAGGTCCAATAATAATCTGCGATACATTATTGAATGAATCGACATTTTAAATACTTAATATAATATACATACATATATAGATATTTTTTATTATACAAATTAACCACCCAGACCAAGGCGAAAGTGATTGCTGATCATAAAAACACTTGAATCCTTGACGGAAATCGAACCCGCTACCTCAACAAGCGCTACAAGCGGACCGTCGACCACCTCGTCACTGAGGCAGTCAACTTGTCCTAACATGAATTGTAGAACTATCACTATATCCTGGTTTTTAAATAAACAAAATCAGTATAGTCGTTTTTGAACTCTTGTAAAATAATATTTAAATAGGATAACTAATTATACAACTTTATTTAATAACATAGCCTTTGGTTATAAATAATTATTTGTAATAATAATAGTTAATCGGGTATTAACTTGCTGTAACACAGTTTATATCTAGCACAGGCGGTTACATCCAATAGACTGCATTAATTAGGTAATACTTTCTTTACTTTTAAATACCTACATGATTCATTTATTGATTGATTGATACATACAGAGCACGTACGCGTCATAGACAAGCCAATAATTACAAAGGAGGTAAAAAAATTAGAGAATAATATGTTAATTGCAATATTCTGACTTCAACTGCTGACATAGGAATATCGTGATTATACATAAGTCTCAAACCTGCTGATGTAAGTTTTAAGAAAAGTCTCGTCGTCAGTGTTAAATACTACTCCATTTATTTCCGTGTGCTGACTGCGCGGAAGGGATCTCCTTTGAACGCACTTTGACACGTAGGTGCGTTTGAACAAGGTTGTGTCGCACAAATTTATAGGTAGGTAGTTTTTTTGGGATATGGCGTTTTTTTATAAGTAAAAACATAATTTTAGCAAATTGTATCGTGAATCCTTACTAATAGGTATCGTTATCAGCGATAAGACCGCCCATTTCTTTTCTTCTATGTTAAATAAATAATAAATAAATATTTCCGGACAATCCACTTAACATCTCGCCCCGTGGTAAGCTCTAAGCTTGTGTTACGGGTGCTAGGCATCTGATATAGTTAGTACCTAATAATAACAAAGGTTTAGTATATATATACGAGTATATTCTAAAGTACCTATATATGGTTATAGTATATATTATGTATATATGGTTTGTTTAAACTGAATACAAAGTCCTAAGAACTGATAGAGATAGTGTCATATTACAAAACATGAACACCTGGTCGAGTAGAAAAATGGCCCACATAATTCGCAAATTAGCGCAATCTAAACATTGTATTAGGAAAGATCTGAATAAAAGGCTATATCATTATTATTATTATATATAATGACTGCCTCAGTGGGCGAAGGTCCGCTTGCAGTGCAATAGGGCTAGGGTTCGATTCCCGCCGAGGTGAATTCAGAGCTTTCCTTATACAATATTTAGATTGCTAAGTATTTTATTATGAAAGCAATATAATATTTAGCGCTATTGCGCCAAATGTGTTTATTTGTTCTGAAAGCACTGACTTCTTGGTCTGGGTATTAAATATGAATAATAAAAAATATCTATACATATGTGTCTATTATATTAAGTATATCAGATGTCTTGTACCTGTAACACAAGCTTAGAGCTTACCACGGGGCAAGATGATGTTGTGTGGTTTTTTTTTAGATATAGTTTATCGCAGTTCCCTATACATTAACGAAATCTACTTATCTCAGCTCTAGACAGACAGATGTTCGTGTTTTGTTACTGAGAAGCGATAAAGGTTTTACTTATATCACAGATTATAGTATCTAATCTGTGCTTATATGGAACAATATAATGTATCATAATCTTATTAATAATATTATCTATATTAATATTATATAGCTGAGAGCTGCTTTGTTTGTTCGAACGCGCTAATTTAATTAACGAATATCTGTCTTACTAAGTTACTTTTTTTTATGCAAGATATGCCTTCTTTTGACCACAATCTCACCTGATGTAAAGTGACGATGTGGTCTAAGATGGGACATGAAGACCTAGAAGGTGGCTTCTCCGGGCCACATTACGAAACACGAACAAATCGCTTCCCGCACTGGCCCAGCCCGGAGGGTGGTGACAAGCCGCGGCCGAAGCCTCCCACCGGAGACTGTTCTTAGCACCACCCGGAGGTCACGTGTAAGGATTCAGAGGGTTAACACTTACGGACGTGATCAGAAAAACCCTCTCAGATTTGTCGAATTCAATCATTCTTTCACTTTTAGGCTATATACTACTTACTTAGAGGCTACTATTTACAGAGAAAAATTACGTTGTTTTCAAGGTAAAATGTAAAAACACGGCATCGCATTGGCGTGAATAGCTAGTCTTATTATAAAGAGGGACGAACATTTTATTCATCATCATCACCCAATTAACGTTCCCACTGCTGGGACACAGGGACTTCTCTCAGCGAGAGAGATTATGGCTTAACTCACCACGCTGGCCAATAGTGCGGCTTGGTGAAGTCACATGTCCTTCAAACTCTCTAAAGCTATCAGAACATGCCGGTTTCCTCACGATGTTTTCCATCACCGTTAAAGCACGTGTTTAAAGCGCACATAAATGTCTCAAGAAGAACAATCCAGAGGTGCGTGGCGGGGTTTGAACCCACGACCTTCGGAATGTAAGTCGAGTGTCCTCCCACGTAAACAACAAGTTTTTTTTTAATTACCTACTCCTAATTACCTTATAGGTAATTCGGATGTTGCCGTATTGATGAATAATCGTCCATATAATATGTTCTTTGTTGTATTATTTAGTGATGTAGTTGTGTGTACGTACACAGTACGTAGGTACGTCCGATAAATACTAGGTAATATTTCGTGGAAGTCTTAACAGCCGTATTGTTGGTGCATTTCACGAGTTGATTGCCGTGAACTAATATAACTTGAACTTGCGCGCGCACGTGCCCATAGACAAACGGGAAAATGATGTTAACTTAAGGTGTTTCCGAGACGTTAAAAAGAGAACACATTTAATTTGAGACACTTGAAAATGAAAAGCAAATTAATTCTGGTTTAGATAAATGGAGTGTTAAGAGGGGATACAAATATTTTTTTAAGCTATTTCATAGCTTCTGTCGCGGGCCTTGAGCGTGGAGACCGAATCCAGAATAATATAAGATTTTGTACTTGAACTCTAACTTGTACCAGTGTGTACAATTGCTTAAGTGAAACACTTACGGTGAATTAACATTATATCCCGAGAACTTGATCTATTTTATTGCACCCTGCTGAGCGAATTCACTAGGATAACCATGTAATTATGCTATATTAGAAATAAATAGATAAATTTAGATGAACACACTATAGAAAGACTATTTTAGAATTGCTGTAAGATTTTATTTTTTATAGTTTTTGTAAGCCTTCATTTGACCACAATCTCACCTGATGTAAAGTGACGATGTGGTCTAAGATGGGACATGAAGACCTAGAAGGTAAGTAAGTTTTGGAAATAAATAAATAATTAATTAATACAGGACAATAATGAAAATAGTCGTGTGTGTATGGAAACGCACACCGTTTCAACCGTCGCGGAGCGCTTCTCCGTATCGTAACTCACCTCGGCGTCGCTTTTAGCTTAGTTATTTAGTTAAATTTAGTTATTTTATTTATGAATGGGTGAGGTAATGACTTTGGGGGCTATTTGAAATGAGTTTAAAGTAATAAATATAAATTAATTTGAATTGTTTGTAAAATACTTTTAATATAATTTCCTGTTTAATAGCCCGCCAACAATGTTAGCTAGTAATATAGGTTGGTAGGTAGAAAATGCCTAGACAATTAAGCCCACCTTTTTAAATAAAATACATAAATAAATATTTCCAGACAATTTACACAACAACATCTAGCCCCGTGGTAAGCTCTAAGCTTGTGTTACCGGTACTAGATATCTGATATACTTAATATATTAGTCATACATATAAAGATATTTTTTTATTATAAATATTAAACACTCAAACCAAGGAGAAAGTGCTTGCAGAACATACAAACACATTCACCCTCGGCGGGAATCGAACCCGATACCTCTTGCGCCGCAA
This sequence comes from Gymnoscelis rufifasciata, assembly GCA_929108375.1. NCBI lineage: Eukaryota > Metazoa > Arthropoda > Insecta > Lepidoptera > Geometridae > Gymnoscelis > Gymnoscelis rufifasciata. Next base: position 5,556,733 of record OV815332.1, on the reverse strand, counting down.
GCGGACCCTCGCCCATTGCGCCACTGAAGCAGTCAATTTTGTACAAAGTTTTTTATTCAATTAGAGTACTTTAAATTAATAAATAAATTAAAAAAATATCTACACTTAATAATATTATACAGTTTGTTTGTTTGAACGCACTAAACGTAGCAACTTGGACTGATTTTAAAAATTCAAAGTACTTACTCATCGTGAGGAAACCGTTCCTCACGATTTTTGCCTTCAACGCTGAAGTAGGTATGTGTTTCAATGAGCACAAATTTTTGAAAAAAAAAAACATTCATAGGTTGGTACGGGGTTAAATTATAACCCACGACCTTCGGTATGAAAGTGCTTCCACTTAGCCAACATGGCTTTTTAATGAGCATTTTATGTCATTTTTATTTTGTCAATTAATATCTAGTTAATTGGCTAAACATGGTTTTGATGGTTTTTTTTTGTTAATTCAGTTTTATTTTGTCATTTTATCACTTGTTTATTAAAACATCGTTTCAGATATATAAAATAGAAAAAAAAGTTTTTCGCAGTATTACCGAATAATGAAGTACCAAACAAAAACTAATTTAATAAAAAAAAACAGAACATCCGATTTAACGATTCTTTTAACGTTTATTATCCTCTCAAAGTAAAGTGATGTCCATTGTCAAATCGATGTAAAAATCGATGTATCGATTTGGTTTCGGCATCGCCGCCGCGGAATCGATTCGCTACGTGTTCTGGTACTAAATTAAATTTTATTTACGTTTTTTTTATTTCTGTACGTAAAGGGTTATTGTGTTTAAGAATATACCATAATTTATCCAGTTTGTGACTCCATTGCATGTTATATTTTACACGGCCGTTAAAGATATTAAAAAAAGCTATTTGAAATGGTTTAAGAAGGTATTTTAAAATTTCGAGCTAATTTTAATATTTTGAAAAAACATACAACACAACTGAAACATATTCGAGTAGTTTCTTCAACATTCGAGATTTCTTGAAAATTTGAGAATTTTTTTCAATATTCTATTTGTAATTGTTTTAGTTGGTATTTTTAAATATCGAGCTAATTTTAATATTGGCTTTAATATTCTAGAAATTTCTACAACATTCGAAAATTTCAAGATCACATCTTGCGTCTAAGTTAAGGATAAAATATGCAGTCACGCTCGGAATAGGTATTAATATCTCTGTCTGAGTATTACCTCAACCATCGAGAAGTTTCTACAACATTCTAGAATTTTCCTCGTGTCGTCGCTAGCACCCTTGTAAGAAAAGTTACCTACTAAAAAATTTTGAACTAATTTAAGAAGTTTCTAGAACTTACCTTTCGAACTATTTCTTGAAAATTTCGAGAACATTCTAGAACATACCTCGCGTCTAAGAATATGAGCCGCATATCGAGCTACATACGTTCAAGATTTGAGCGACCACAATCTCACCTGATGTAAAGTGACGATGTGGTCTAAGATGGGGCATGAAGACCTAGAAAGTAGATGGCTTCTCCGGACCACATTACGTAGCACGAAAAAATCGATTCACGCATGCGACGTTCGAAATTTGAGAGCCACGATATCCTAAAGATTTCGAGAACATTCTAGAACTTACCTCGCGTCTATGAATATGCGAATTATATACAGCGACGTTCTAAATTTAAGCGCCACGATATCCTAAAGATTTCTAGAGAATTCTAGAACTTTCTACAACATTCTAGTAATTACCTCGCGTCTAAGAAGATGAGCCGCATTATCGAGCTACGTTCGAGATTTGAGCGCCATTCGAAAGATTTCTAACACATTCGAGAACTTTCTACAATATTCTAGAAGTTGCCTCGCGTCTATGTACAGCGACGTTCGAAATTTGAGCGTCACGATATCCTTAAGATTTCTAGTAACTTCGAGAACATTCTACAACATTCTAGAACTTACCTGGCGTCTAAGAAGAAGAGCCGCATTATCGAGCTACGTTCGAAATTTGAGCGCCACGATATCCTAAGGATTTCTAGCAAATTCGAGAACATTCTAGAACTTACCTCGCGTCTATGAATATGCGGATTATGTACAGCGACGTTCCAAATTTGAACGCCACGATTTCTTAAAGATTTCTAGTAACTTCGAGAACATTCTAGAACTTACCTGGCGTCTAAGAAGATGAGCCGCATGTCCAGCGAGGCGCGAAACATGAACATGTTAGAGTGCAGCTTCAGCTCGGTCACGGCGGACGGCGGCAGGGAGTGCCCCACGGCGATCAGGCCGAGCGGCGCCGAGCCCTCGCCGAAGCGCCGCGCTCGGAGGTAGCCCGAACAGTGGATTACCTATGACAATAGAATATATTGTAATTTAATACTTATAAACTAACATAATTAACTTATAAATCTAAATTTAAAATATGAGAAACCCTCGATTCCAATGCTTTAATTTCCTTAAAAGTAAAACACCATAATATTTAGTAATGTGCACGCGATGCTCTTTCATTTGATACACCACTCGAGTATATTTGCAGATTTTCGGTTTTCCATCCCCACTCTCACCCCCATAACTTTTAAACGGCTCAACCGAATGAAACATGTCTAAGAACACTCGCGCCAAACTCACATTTCATACAAAAAAATACTAAATTGAAATCGCATCGCTGCCTCCGTTTGGGAGCTATGATGTCCCAGACAGACAGGTCAAACTTATAACACCCCTCTTTTTTGATCGGGGTTCAGTTTTTCGTGAAGATTGAACACTGGGTCATAGAGAGCCAATAAGCATTATTTTATTTTTCTGTTTAAAAATCTGTAACTCTTTTTTAAAATGGCTAAAATACAAGGTGTTTCAAAATTGGTACAAAATTGAAAGGCTGAATGGCACGCACCAAACGAACATGCATATTTTGTTCTACAATATATATATATTTTGTTCTACAATATATATATATTTTGTTCTACAATATATATATATTTTGTTCTACAATATATATATATTTTGTTCTACAATATATATATATATTTTATGCCAAATAAGCCTTCATTTGACCACAATCTCACCTGATGTTAAGTGACGATGTGGTCTAATATGGGACATGAAGACCTAAAAGGTAGATGGCTTCTCCAGACCACATAACAAACAAGAAAAAATCGTTTCACGCACTGGCCCTGCCCGGAGGGTAGTGACAAGCATACTAAGACAAATTTAACTAATTCGTTTAAGATTGCTACATCTATTAATACACGTTTCGTTCTAGTATCCATAATTGTAAAACACATGGCGAAATTTCCCAGATACCATAACAACCAGCACCCTTCGTAATCCCCAAAATGTGTATCGACTTAGCCAGATTATGGATTTAACAGTAATCCCGACAATTACACTCAATCCATTTTGATAACGCGAGACCCCGAGTGAAAACATTTCAGTTATTGTTATAACAGGGGTGACGTAGATTTAAATAAATATTCTCGGACAATCCACGCAACAACATCTAGCCCCGTGGTAAGCTCTAAGCTTGTGTTACGGGTATTAGACATCTGATATACTTAATATAATAGACATACGTACATAGATGATAAAAGCTTTTAACCCGTGTTTATCACAAATAATAAATAAATAACAATAATAATGAATAGTCTCAAAATAAGGCATAAATATAAATAATTCAATTCAGTTATATTATCCAGAAATAGCAGTTTTTATGAATACGTTCGTAAAATAATACCATACCTATTACCGAGTACTAGTCCACCCTAATCCAACCCCTATGCTAATACTTGTTTGTATAATTGAGCGTGCGATTGGCCCTCCCTACGCGCGTGTTCCTTATTCAAATATTTCAAGTTGATTCGAGCGCGTGTCGATGCTCATTGTTTTTACGGATCTATTCCGGTTTTGAATTAGTGTTGTGATAGGTTTTATTCGATTGTCTATTGTTTTTTTTAAGTAAAAAGATTTTATTTCTTTTTTTAAACGTGCTCTTTGTTAGCGGCTTTTTCCGCTTAGTTATAGATTTCCTTTAATTAAATATCTCCGGACTAACACACCATCCTAACCTAACCTAACCCCAAACTAAACAGAGCTTGTGCTTATGGGTGTTAGGTGACTGATATACTACATACTGATATATACATTTATTTTGTTAATACTTACATATCATCATCATCACCCTATTGAAGTGCCCACTGCTGGGACACAGGGACTTCTCTCTTGGTGAGAGGAATAGGGTTAATTCACCACGCTGGCCAAGTGCGGGTTGGTAAATGTCACATGTCCTTCAAACTCTTTAAAGTTCTCAGAACATGCCGGTTTCCTCGCTATGATGTTTGCCTTCACCGTTAAAGCACGTGTTTTAAGAAGTGTTTAAGATATATTTACTAATATTAAGAGAATATTACTTACCTTATAACCTGAAGTAGTAAGTCCTGCATTTCGTTTCGCAAGGACACATTTCATTCGTATTATAAAGGCGCGTTCACATTCTATGTCCACTGTTGGGCCCCAAGAACCGGATACTGGGTAGCTATAGAAAAAAATTATTATATAATCCATAATAATATTATGACTCCGTTCCCACTGCTGGGACACAGGGACTTCTCTCTTGGCGAGAGAGATTACACCTTAATTCACCACGCTGGCCAAGTGCGGGTTGGTGAATGTCACATGTCCTTCAAACTCTTTAAAGTTCCCAGAACACGCCGGTTTCCTTACGATGTTTGCCTACACAGTTAAAGCACGTGTTTAAAGCGCACACACATTTCTCAAGAAGATAAATACAGAGGTGCATGGCGGGGTTTATACGACGACCTTCGGAATGAAAGTCGAGTGTCCTCCCACTTAGCCAACACGGCTTTTTTACGGAACCTAAAACTGTAATAAGTACTTACCCCAAGGTTCCTAAATGTGGTTGTTGGAGACTTAGGACTGCACTCATTTCCTCGTGGTCTGATTGGTGGATATATTCATATATTGAGTTGCCGGTAAGTTCCACCTAAAAATAGCCAACGATTAAATATATTCAACACTCTTATTTGAGGTAGTGCTTTCACTTAAGTACGTTTTAAGTGTTTGTGTGTTCTGCAAGCACTTTCTTCTTTGTCTGGGTGTTTAATATGTATAATAAATAATATCAATATTTCCGGACAATCCACACAACATCTAGCCCCGTGGTAAGCTGTAAGCTTGTGTTACGGGTCATCATCATCATCATCATCATCCTGCCCTTGTCCCACACTATGTGGGGTCGGCACAACATGTGTTTTTCTTCCATTTCCCTCTATCACCCGTCATCTCAGCACTCACTCCTTTCTTACACATATCTTCTTTCACACAGACATATTATACTATACTTAATATATTATATTAAGAATATCAGATGTCTCTTTATTTTTTTTTTACATTTTCATCTTACATATAAAATTCTCGTGTCACGGGGTGCGTAATCGAACTCCTCCGAAACGGCTTGACCGATTCTCATGAAATTTTGTGAGCATATTCAGTAGGTCTGAGAATCGGCCAACATCTATTTTTTATTTTGCGTAACAACGTTTGCTGGGGTCAGCTTAGTTTATCTTTAAATAAAATAAATAGTTCCGATAAAAGACGGCAGGCCACTTACCTGACTGAGGCCGAGATGTACAGATGCTGTTTCACTGATGTACATGATCTTGCCGTCCGGAGCCACCACGAAGATGAACCCGTCCAGGGTCTGCAGGAGGTGGGAGCCCAGCTCCCGGATGGAGAGCTCCCGCGGCTGCGGCGGCGGCGGGGCTGCGCCCCAAGCGTCCCCTAACCCTGGTGGAAGGATGCAAACTTGAACTCGATGTCTTCTTGAAGTGAAAGTTATTTAGAATCGTTGTGATTTGAAATCGGATGCAACGGAAATGCGACAGGTATGCCAATCTTAAACGCTAACAAGGTTAAGCAACTTTGCGCGAAGCCAGTACTTGGATGGGTGACCGCCCGAACAAAATCTTTTTGCACAGTATTTTGTTTTTTGTTTTATTCATCTCATTCTTTTGTCGATTTACTGAAGTTTTACTTCTATCGTGTGTGAATCGCACACACACCTTTTTTTATTTATTTTACTTAAATGTATTTGTTATTTCGTATATTTAGGTTTACTTTATGTACTTTTTTTAATGTTTTTCTTATATTTGGTTTACGCCACTGTTTTTTCGTCCCTTTTATTTCCTGTCCATCCCAAGGTTGCCTGGAAGAGATGGCATATATAGCGATAAGGCCGCCCTTTGTACCTACCCTGTTTTTAATTAGTTTAGGTTTTAGTAAAGTTTATTATTAATTTGTGTGGTGTACAATAAAGTGTTTTCTATTTTATTATTTTAAAGAAATAAGTATAATTTGATATAAAGTCTAAATTTAAACATAATTCTTAATTTATGACTTAAAACGGGTAACATACCATGATTTGACGGATTTTGGTTTTCCGATGTTTGATAATTGTCTGCCTTTCTTTTAATTCAGTTTTTCTTTTGTAATAGGTGTTAAAGCGAGTGTTCTAAGACATGTTTTTATGTAACTTGGGTATGTTCTATTGTAATTAATTTAATTTACTTGTTATTTTCCATTGTCGCATTGGTGTCAAACCGTAATGGCAATGTAATAGTGTTTCTAAAATAAAAAAATAAAAAATAAAAAAAATGATTGATGAAAATCCGTCTAGCCGTTTAAAAGTTGTGGGGGTTAAAGCGGAGAGGAATAACCAAATCACAAAATAATATGATTTTTTACTTTTAAGGGAATTAAGGTATTGGAATTAGGTTTTTTTTTTAAATTGAGATTATGTCACTCACAAACCTGAGCAACTTATGAGGAACGTTTTTGAGAAACTTTTCACAAACCTTTGGTTTTCAACAACTTTTAAGCAACTTTTTGGGCGAATCGTATTAGTAAGTATTTCATTTTTTAGTTTTTATGTTTTTTTTGCATTATCTAATTATAATTTTCGTTTTAAATTAATTTAGTTCAATGAAATGATTATTTTTACTTATCTTTATTAGCTGTTTGAATTTTAATATTTATGAATAGGACTAGCCGTTCAAACAATGAAATATACATATATATTTTTGTAGTGTACTGAGTTTTCTAATCTAAAATTGATTAGAGTTACGGCAAAAGCATTAATCTAGGTGAATAAAGTCTACTAAAATAGTAGACTAAATGCACCCGAAGACACCTGGGTGAATAAAGCCTACTAAAAGAATACTTAATGCACCTGGGTGAATAAACTCAGGTGAATTAAGTATACCGTCCTTAAATTTATGTCAACTTTTCTCTTGTAATACTCGAGTGGGGTATCAAATGAAGGCTGGGTTTTTCTTAAATTTTGAATTTAGATTTATTATAGACTAGCGGCCCACCCCGGCTTCGCACAGGTAAAAAAAAATCCCGGCACTTATTCGTTTTTTTCTCGCCTTTTAAACCTTCCCTAGACCTCCACGAACATTTCAAGACTATGATAAGATAAATCCGCTCAGCCGTTCTCGTGTTTTAATCAGACTAACGAACAACAATTCATTTTTATTTATATAGATCAGAAAACTCAGTACACAAAAGCAAAAAATAAATGAAAAACAGTTTTCAGCAGTATCCCTCACCGTCCGGGAACACCTGTCGCATCTTCAGGTAGCTGGTGGTAAGCCTGATAACAGACGCCTTATCCAGCTGCGAGGTGATGGCTGACGGCAGCGGAAGCAGCTTCGCCAGCTCTAGGAACTCGGCGTTCTCCTTCTCTCTCCTCGAGCGCGCCGCGTTCTTGCTCTTCTCTTTCATGATGACCGCTGCGTCGTACGGTTCGTGCCGTACGGAGTCTTTGCGGCAGGCTGGAAAGAGGTTAACTTTAGTTTTTGAAGTGAAACTTCTTAATCGTTGTGATTTCAAACCGGATGCAACGGTAAAAACGACAGTAAGACAATCTTAAACGCTAACAAGGTTAAGCAACGTTGCGCGACGCCAGTACTTGGATGGGTGACCGCCCGAACAAAATCTTTTTGCACAGTTTTTTTTGTTTTTTTTTATTCATCTCATTCTTTTGTCGATTTACTGAAGTTTCACTTCTATCGTGTGTGAATCGCACAACCTTTTTTTTTATTTAGAGATTTGACATTTGTGCTGGGAAATATATAGAACTGTTCGCGTTCCATATTTTGCTCCGACCTATTGACTAAACAATTAAAACGCAAAATGGCGTTCAACTGTATTATCTTCAATTTATAATTTTATTTAACTCGACACTGGCAAATTGTCGCTTCAAGCGCAGAGTCCAATTACAAGAAATTGAATTGAATATTTCACGCATCACGTGCACATTACAAAAACATATTTTGAACTTTAAAGGAAAAAAGATCTAGATGGACTTATAGGAGTCAAAATAAATTCTCTAGTCGCTATGTAAATGAATAAATGGATTCAAACTCTAAGTAGAATCGTGTTGGAACAGCTTCTTAATTTTCTTTAGAAGGTAGCGGGTTCGGTTCGATTGCCGCCGAAAGGGGTGTATGTATTTTTTTTTTTTTTTTTTATTATGTTCTGCAAGAAATTACTTCTTGGTCTGGGTATTTTATATGTTATATCTATTTGTATGGATATTATATCAGATAAGTATATCAGATGTCTAGTACCCGTAACACAAGCTTAGAGCTTACTACGGGGCTAGATGTTGTTATGAAATATTTGTTTATATTTTGTGGGGACATCTTATTTTCTCACAGTAAAGGGTTCTTAATAATCCTTCTCCTGATACAAAGAGATGTATTTTTTAAAGAAACCGGCATTTTATTCAAATAAAAAAGATCGAGGTACGCCAACAGCCGCGACATTGTTTAATTCTATGACAATATGCTTCACCTCAAAACATTCTAAATTCATAAAATTTGCATCACCTACACTAACGAACAAAAATTAATATTTATGAGGTTGGCACCGTCACTTGAGAAATGACGTGGCCATAGACAAAGCTTGTTTTGGCGGGAAAACAACATCAACTGAATTATTCATGGGATTTTCATAGAGTAATACTGATTTATTTTCTTTTGGGGTTGCTTACCTTGATGAAATACTTGAGTAGATGTAGAGGGTCGTTAATATGTGACCAGATAAATAATACCTATAAGCTAATATACTCAATATATTATAGTTATTTTTTTACTGTCGGAATTATGTTAGTGGCATTGAAATAATATTTTGTAGCTAAGTATCTAATAACACTAATCACTTGCTTTAACGGCGAGGGCAAACATCGCGAGGAAACATTTTGACATGGGGTCAAAGAGACCAATCAGCAAGCATACCCTTTCGAATAAAACAAGAATTATCAAAATCGGTTCACAACTTACGCGATTACTTACATTTCGTGTTATACACGTACCAAATATTCGTCAAATAAAGAACCTCTTCCTTTGAAGTCTGTTAAAAATTATCAATAAATATCTATATTAACATACAACGATCAAGATATAATAAGTAGCTGTAAACTCGTTGAAATCTTCTTAATGAAATCGAAGACTGCCATTAAAACCTTACCTACAACATGATTTGGCATTGACATGTTCATAAATTCAGTTTACTAATATTGTGAAAGGAGAGGTGTACTCCTTGGTCTAAACAGAAAATGGCGTACAATACAAGTATCGTGGCAGCTTGGCGCGCAATAAACGATGAAAGCGCTATTTGAAAATGGAATTCTCGATTTACAATTTGAAACGGTTATTCTTGTTTTGACTGCGCTGGGAGTGCAACACAAGTTCACTAGTTAACTTTAAATTTAGAATTAAAGCGATATTACCAAATTTACTAATTATTTTTTGCGCAGGTAAATAAATAAATATACCTATAGGAAGGTTATGAATAAAATCCTCCGTACAATTTGTTACTTTTTCAAATTATCAATTCGATAATTACATTTATCAAAATAAATTATGGACCATTAAAAGTAATTAATAAAATGTTATCCATAGAAAAATGTTGATAGTGACGTGAATCCATATTTTTGACGAACTTTGTGTTAGTTTTATTTTAATGGCTAAAAAAATTATATTCAATATTATTATTATGTGAAATATATTTGTCTTAATAATAAATAAGCAAAAATAAAAAGGAGTACGATTCCTAACTACACCGTAAGATTAAAAAACCAGTACTTACATATATCCATATCGATTTCCGTTGCGTACTTGCTAAATAATCTTTTGCAAGGATATTTCATTTTGAAAATATGTATAATTACACCTTGCACCTTACGCGAACAGGTTCAAATACAGACTGGCAGAATGGAAGGTGTTCCGATGTCCGTTTCCGAAAAAAAAAGTAACAATAGCAGTCATAGACAATGTAAAAAAAATGTCAATAGCGCCCGCATTTATTTGACAGGTTCGAGTTGCATTGATCTGTTGATGTTGTGATATTTGATAGTGTTGTGTAACGGCTTCTTGAGGTCTTTATCATATCAGCAAATGTTTATTTACCGTAAAAAGATATACTTATTTGTAACTAAGGTATTGGTATTTAAATATGTGTAAGTAGAGCTGACCTCAGGAGAGCTATGTTACATGTAGGAGATCTTAGGTTTATTTAAGCGGTTTGCGAAAAACTTTTGTACGATTTTCTTCTTGATTGAGATGTATCTTAATAAAGATGGTGGAAATATAGTTCCAATATAGTCTAATGCAGGCAGATGTTGTTATACATACTATCTAATTGATTTATTTGGGTTATGGTCGGAATTTGAGCAACCAAAACGTCCACTACCATCATCATCATCACCCTATTAACGTTCCCACTGCTGGGACACAGGGACTTCTCTCTTGACGAGAGAGATTAGGCCTTAATTCACCACGCTGGCCAAGTGCGGGTTGGTGAATGTCACATGTCCTTCAAACTCTTTTAGAGTTCTCAGAACATGCCGGTTTCCTCACGATGTTGCCTTCACCGTTAAAGCACGTGTTTATAGCGCACATACATTTCTCAAGAAGAAAAATCCAGAGGTGCGTGGCGGGGTTTGAACCCACGACCTTCGGAATGAAAGTCGAGTGTCCTCCCACTTAGCCAACACGGCTTACCACGTCCACGTCCACTACCAAGTGCTGATAAATCTGAGACCAAGATTGTATTAAATGTTTTGGAATGCCTATTGCATCTTCACATCACATATTATAAATCTGTCTTCGCTGTTTGTTCTCGTTGGGCACGAGTCGGGGCAGATCGCTAGTATACTTCCCACTTATAATATAAACGCGAAATTTTGTGAAATTTAAGTGTGTAAAAAAACTACTGAATGTATTTTCATTAAACTTCACAATAATATAACTTACATTTCGTAATATACCACTTTTCGCGAGAAAATTATTGATTGCGAACAAAGTCCGATTTCGATCAAATTTGGCAAGGACATTGCTGTTTTACCAGTAAAGGAAATAAGCTATTTTTTATTTATTAACCCAAATACATATTTATTATTACGATGGAAAGCCGCGAGCGGACAGATAGCAATTAAAAACGAATTAAAAACGTACAAAACTTATACTTGTAAATAGTCTTCAGCCACCATAATATTAAATTATTCATGTCATTGTTAAGAAGAGTGAAATAATAATATCAGCATATTATCAACATTATGCACGGTCACACAAATCAGAAAGGATAAAATCAATAAAATATTCTCTGAATGGTATTAGCATATCTGCCGCCATCTTGGCAGAATGAAAAGGGCAACGGTGCGCAATTTGAGCCGCGGAAAAAATTAACAATTCGAAATATGAATCTGGAGAGTCCTCGGAGGTGAAGCGAATTAAGTTCGAATTTCGAGGTCAATTTGTGATGTTGAGAGTTGATTGAAATGTCAAAGAGGTGCGATAAAGATGCCTAGAAATTTACTTACTTACCTCGTATAATATTATGAAACAAAGTGTTTTTTTCAAACCGCTGGCTGCTGTCATCCTTGAGCATTGAATGTGACACACAATATACTAAATTTAAATTTATATAAAAATGACAATTATCAAAACAAACTCTAATCTAAAATTTTTTTTTTTCTGATATCAAAATATAATGTAGAGTTTTTATTATGTACTCTTGTATAAATACTGGTGTAAGTTTAAATAATGACCATCATTTCTTATTTCGAGTCAATTGAGTATCAAACCTTATCGTATAAAAAAAAGTTAGATTTTAAATCTTATTAGATTACCTATTTGAGAATTCTTTTTACACAACCTTAATCTTCATTCAAAAATCTGTCACTACATTTAAGTTTGTAACATCAGCTGCCACACGTGCGTAATCCAGAGGATCCGGGCGAACACGGTGGTCCCTATGCATCAATACTCATATTGTTTTAGAGGGTGGCAGAATAGAAGTAGAGCTTTTGCCTCAGTAAAATAAAAAATAATCCTTGGTAGAATAGGAGTGGAACTTTTGCCTCTGCTTTTTAAAAAGTGAAGGTAATTAAATTACCTACCTACTCGTACTTACGAATCTATCAAGTTAAATTTTACCAGTACCTACAATTTGTTATTGATCGACTTTCAAGCATCAGTTTTCTTGTAATCTTAAAATCAATGATAGAATTATAATCCTGAAATGTAAAACAAAAAAATACGCATTTAATATTTATTTTTTGGTTTTAGCCTGATATTTTTATCCGACGGCGCGAGGCAAAGGAGTGGTAATGTGTTTATCAGTCTATGTAACATACATATGTAGCACTTTAAGGACCAAAGCATTGGTCGGCGAAATTTCGATCCATTCGACTGACCGTTTAGAATCTATATCGAATTAAATCTTCCTAACAACCATTCCCACTTAATTGACTTAGGTACCTATATATAAAGTCTACTGTAAAGTTAACGCGCAGTCTTGTTATATATTTTCTCAATTTCAGCTAAAAATCATTCCTGAACAGATTTTATTATGTTCTACGCAATGAAAAAAGAAATAAGACTTGACAGATGACACTTACACTACTTATACCATTAATCCAACCACACAAATTGGATAACATCTCACCTGCAAAAGATTTAACCAGATTACGAAACCAAAAATTGTCTAATTTTAAACCCTGAAAGTCAATCGTGAGAACATTGACAAGTCAATAAAATTCCCGCCGAATCTATGGACCTTTTCTTTTTTTTAATGGGCGTGATCTATTGTCTCTGGCCGCAAAGGACGCACGTGTCTAAAGCAGGTTTTACTGTTTACTATATTTGTTTTTTTTTTCTGTTTGTAGTAACCACCTGCAGTGTCATTCATACTGAAATGAGCTAAAATGTAATAGCTTGGTCATTTGCGTGGGAACTTGGGTAAGGTGACATCTTTTGTTTGTTGGTTGAATGAGTCATTACATTATTACTGTGCGTCATAAAAAAAAATCCTCTTTGTTTATTGTTTTAGATAACAACCTTATTGGTTTATTATGGTTTATCAGTTTAGTATAGAATTAAAATAAAATATATTTCAATATCAATTATGAATTTGTATTTTCGCAATAAAATCAAATAATACTGAAAGGATTTTGGTGCGGTTTTCAGCAATCAATTAATTAATTCATCAGCCTATATGAATAGTTTGCTTAGTCTGTGCAGATCGCAAGTACCTAATTATGTACATAATATTTAAAAGTCATATATGTACATTTATATTTTCATAAATTGATTCATACGTTGTACCTAAAATCATCAACTGTTCTAGAAGTTTCATTGAATTTCTTGTTTGATTAAGCGTCTATGATACATTAGAAATTAGCTCTTATGAAATTCCACAGATTTTGCCATATTAGACTCTCACAAAATCTAGTACTTCCGAAAAACGTGACGATAGAATGGACAAATCAAACGCCATTAAATTTAAGATTCATTCAAATTCAGAATCATAATATAAATACGTTTCCCACGCCTAAATACAAGCAAGTGTAAACTATACTGACAAAAACCTTTTTTCGCACCTCTATGCATAAAATTAAAAACAAAAATTGTTCTTCCGTTTCAAATAATTGTTACTTAAATGAAACCTTATCACAATGTAATAAGGTTGCATATTTTGATTAGACTTTGAATATGTAAGTTTGCATAGAATCCTTTGTTTCTAATGACAGTGACAGATCCAAATTGGCGGAGCTTTTGTTTTGCGCGGGAACGGCAGTAGACAAAGTTTTTTATTCGTTTTTAAATTAGTAAACAGTTTCATGGTTATTTATTATGTATGTAATAGAAGGGTTGACATAAAAAAAAGACGAAAGATATCTGTTAAGATAAATTTTAAATTAGACTTGGTTTTGGTAGGCTAACAACTTTCGGTTTAACGTTATAAGTACTTTTTTTAATGTTTTTTAAGCCTTCATTTGACCACAATCTCACCTGATGTAAAGTGATTCTGTGGTCTAAGATGGGGCATGAAGACCTAGAAGGTAGATGGCTTCTCCAGGCCACATTACGAAACACGAATAATCGCTTCCCGCACTGGCCCAGCCCGGAGGGTGGTGACAAGCCGCGGCCGAAGCCTACCACCAGAACCTGTTCTTAGCACCACCCGGAGGTCACGTGTAAGGATTCAGAGGGTTATCACATCACTTACGGATGTGATAACCCTATTTGATTTGATGATTTATTTTCATCAAATGGGCTTTCAATTCGAAAAACCATAGAACAAAATATCATGTGTAACCATACCAACTTTTAAACATCTTGTATGATTACTATCATCATCATCATCACCACCATATTAACGTTACCACTGCTGGGACACAGTACACATAATTACTAAATCTATCTATCTATATAAATAAAAATGAATTGTTGTTCGTTAGTCTGATTAAAACTCGAGAACGGCTGAACGGATTTATCTTATCATAGTCTTGAAATGTTCGTGGAGGTCAAGGGAAGGTTTAAAAGGCGAGAAAAAATCAAATAATTGCCGGAAAAAAAAATGAATTAAAAATCCGTGCGAAGCCGGGGCGGGCCACTAGTTTATAATAAATATATGAGATTGACAGCCACTTATGATGAAATCTGTATTAGAAAACTAATTACTTTATTTATAGCTCCAACATTTTCACAACAAATCCCTGGAAAGGTGACATAACAGCGGTAACTCAGGAAGTCCCGATAAATCAGCATTTTTTCCTCTGGCAATATTATTTAGTGGGGCAAGGATTATTTTTTGTGCTGGCAATATTTTAGCCGGATTAGTTTGTAGTGGCGTCGGGAGTTAGGGACTTAGAGGTAATCCCCCGCATTCGAAGTTCGAACATCAGGTCTATGGTTAAACGATTCGATGGGAACATATATTAGTGGTATTAATGTTTATTTAATTGTTATCTGTCTTGTTTCACTATAAGAGTATAAGAGAAAGAGAGTATAGGCTCAGAGTTGCACAGCGAGCTATGGAAGGGGCTATGCTCGGGGTTTCTCTACGAGATCGAATAAGAATTGAGGTTAAACGCAGGTCACCGACATAGCCAAGCGTAGGTATTAGTTCGCTGAAATGGCAGTGGGCAGATCATATAGCTTTTAGAACGGATGGCTGTTGGGACTGAAAAGTTATCTAGCACAAATCGGCAAGCGCAGCGTAGGACGTCCATAAGATGGACAGATAATTTGGTAAAGTCTACGAGTTCACGGTGGATGCTGGTACGCAACCTAAATAACTGGAGAGACTACTGAGATCTTTGAGGCAAGCCTATGTCCAGCAGTGGACGTCCTACGGCTGAAATGAAGTATGTTATCTGGCTGTTGCCTGTTATAATAATTATTTTTTTCCAGACAAATTTAAATAATTAAAAATTGTGAAAAGTGCGCGAAAACTGTCGCCTCCATAATGGCGCGCGTGCTACATCCCGTGTCGATAATCTAATCTAGAAGCTGTAGGACACATTATGTTTTTTTTCTTAATCCATCGTAATGGTATCAACATGCGCCCGCGCAGCCTCAGGCCAAAATAAATAAATATTTCCGGACAATCCACACAACAACATCTAGCCCCGTGGTAAGCTCTAAGCTCGTGTTACGGGTACTAGACATCTGATACACTTAATATAATAGACAACTTATGGATATATTTTATATGATACATATTGAACACCCAGACTAAGGAGAAAGTTCTTGCAGAAAATAAAAACACTAGACCCCACTTCAATCGAACCCGCAACCTCTACGCCGCAAGCGGCCCTTTGCCCACCGCGCCACTGAGGCAGTCAAAATTAGACCGTAATATTTACACTAAATAGCTAATTTCAAGTCAAGTCTACATAGTAATACAAAATAAAAACAAATTCCACCGATTACAATACTGCAACATTGTAAAGGAACGTGCCGTAATCGAAAATAACTAAGAAGCATTTGTACTTAAATCACGTACGGCTTTCAACAATATGTAGTTAGTATCCTAAGGATTTTCTCGTAAGTATACCAGTACTGCAAGTAGGGTGTGTTTATAAACTGTAGGGTTGCCAACCTTTTCCAGGACATGTTAAGTTTTTGGGGTGTTCTGGGCTGTCCTGGATAGCTTGGCTTCTTCCTTCTTTTTAGAACTTAAAAACAAAGCCGGTTTGCTAAGTGGGAGCGCTCTCGACTTTAACGTTCTGAGAATTTTAAAATAGTGTGAAGGACATGTGACATTCACAAACCCGCACTTAATTAAATTTTTAATCTCTCTCGCTAAAAAGAGAAGTCCATAGGGACTTCTCTCGTTCTCCCAGCAGTGGGAACGTTTAGGGTGATGATAATGATCTTCCAAAGTTTTATTGGATCCTGTGTACAATCTATGCTGTGAATATCGCGCGCGGTAATATTTTATGTGGTTAGTTACACAACTCTAATACTTACCTACTTTTGTACACTGGTGCACAAACTTAGTTAAGTCTATATTTATTTCACAGCTGTAATATTAAATCAAACGTAAAATGTATGTTTAGGGATTATTAGTTATCTACTGTGCTGATAACTCATAAGTACCTACTCGTAAGTCGATTTTTTTTATGTAATTTAGAAACACTTTATAAACAAAGTTTTTATGTAGGGGATGTGTGGCCGAAAATGTGAGAAAACTGGATATTTTCAAAATTTCCCAAAAAAAACGTAGACCTCGGATTTTTCCGACTATTTTTTTTATTTATGCGGAGCCTCATGTCCTCTCTCTCATGCGCAAGTGCGGAATTATCCACCATTTCTGGGAAACCCTGTGTAGGTAGACCTGTTTTAAAACCTGCCCAAATAAAGGTCCTGTTTCTCTATATTCTTATCCTGGGTTACAAAGTTTTGTGATGGCAACCCTAAACTGTGGAGTCTTAGGTGATGAAATGTATAAAACGATTTCCCGAAAACTGAAGTTGACGCCTACTTATAAGTTATAATGATGTTTCTCTGTTTCCTTGTCATAGAATAACCAGTATTCTTGAGCCTCATTTTGAAACTTAACATCATATTAGGCGTTGCTATACCTATTCGCCACGCTTAGCAGGCGGGTTGACAAACATAGTCTTAATAGTATGTTCCAAGAACACTCTACTGCCCTTTGATTGATGAGCTACCGAAAATGATGTCATCCAAATAGGAGCTATCGGATTGACTGCTGTCTCTTTCTAGCCTACAGCAACTTAAACCGTATTATGTACTAAAGATTTTCTTAGCTGCTGGGTTTGTTTATAAACTGGGCATTTTAGGTGATGTATTTGTATTCTAAATACCTCGCGCAAGACCTAAGCTACAGAGATATTGAGGTTAACAGTTACCTCAAAGTTTTCTATCGGTTACCCATTTTAACCATCGGTTAAAGAACTTTAGTCTTTCAAAAGAATGTTAAATATCTTTGGCTTAGTTCTTCTTAAGGTAAATGGTTTAGGAAACGTTGGTAAAACGGGCAAAAATGAATTATCGCTGTATCAGCCCTAGAATGTCCAATATTGTAGTTCAAACTCTTTGTAACATAAAGACGCCTTACAGCGAAGCGTTCTTCCTTCTCCTAGGTACAGGACAACAAGCGGAAAACACGATTATTAATAATTATTATTGATATTACGTTTTACAAGATCCAACTTCAACATCTAACAAAATTCCAGTGTTGCTCTCGATTTCTCTGGGATCCCATCAACGTCAACGACAACAAGTTTCACCATCTTTCCGTTCTTCTAAAAAAAACCGCCTGCTAGTCCCGTACATGAATAAAAGTCTATAATTCAGTTAAGTTTACAAAAATGTTATACAATGAAGATAGTGTGTATTTCATTTTTAGATTTGAAATCAGAATTATCGCTACGGTACCGTAGCGTAGCTCTATCCCTCGCACGGGGCCTCTGTCGAGTCTGAGTGGCGAGGCTACAGTATAATTCGCTTTGGTTCCATACAGCCTTATAATGTTGTATTTAAAGCAATCAGTAAACAATAATTATTTTTCCTTAGATTATAATATATATATGTATTTTATATGCGCAGGTAAAGCCCGTTGAAAAATAAATACTTGGACTTCAAATATATGTGTACTAAAAATTAGGCTTGTCAAATAAAAACAAAAGGGACAACCGAATAGCCGGGGAAATCCCACATGAATGAACTTTCAAACTACAACTTTCGGGTCATAGACAAACAAAACGTCAACATGTTTAAAAAAAGAACTCTTTCGAATCCCACGAAAATCACGTTCAAAAACGATCTATTAAGATTTGGCGGCAATCGTACGTGAGTGAAACCAATATGGCGTCGGTTCCGTTTTTTTCGTTTATTTGTTACGTTTAGAACTATATTTGTTTTTATTGCATAGGAATGTATTCTAGCAGTCACGAATTCGCCATTAGTGAGGATTTCGGAGGTGTAAAATTGTAAAGTTTGGATGCCGAAGTGAGACGTGATGCTATGCATCAAGCGACATTTTTATTTTAGGATTGCAAAGCGGAAATAGTTACATCAATCATTTGACTCATCAGAAAAAGGATTAATTTGATAGTAAAATATTTTTTTATTTTGCTTACACTTACGTAATACAGCTTATGTTATTATTATTAGCTTAAGTCAACAAGTCAACATAATTATATATGTACGCCGTTGGGGCACTGCAAAGAGTTTGAATCTAATATTTGTTTAAATATGGTAAGGAATAAGGCATTTGGTAGTAATAAGATTACTTAGAACATTAAAAGATAAAGTTAAGTAGCTTTAAGTAGGTAGACACGGTGAAAAAATTGGCAATAACAAAGGAAATAGAAATAAAATTTTAACAAAACCGAATATCATCTTCATCATCATCACCCTATTAACGTTCCCACTGCTGGGACACAGGGACTTCTCTCTTGACGAGAGAGATTAGGCCTTAATTCACCACGCTGGCCAAGTGCGGGTTGGTGAATGTCACATGCCCTTTAAACTCTTTTAAAGTTCTCAGAACATGCCGGTTTCCTCACGATGTTTGCCTTCACCGTTAAAGCACGTGTTTAAAGCGCACATAAATTTCTCAAGAAGAAAAATCGAGAGGTGCGTGGCGGGGTTTGAACCCACGACCTTCGGAATGAAAGTCGAGTGTCCTCCCACTTTAGCCAACACGGCTTTTTTACCGAATATATACGACATTTTTTAATAATATTGAATTTTTACAGAGTGTTCGAACATAATATACCTACCTACAATTAAAAAACTCTTCAACTCTATAAGCTTTATATTAAAGTAAAGTAAAAAATTTCTTTATTGACATAAACAAATAATTAATCAAAGATATAGTCCCATAGGCTCCCGAACTAGTAAAAAAGTATTTCAGGAGCCAATGGCTTCTCCAAAAAGATGACCTATTACAATTTATATATGTAGGTATAGATTACAAATTACCTATACAAGAATTATAATAAGTTATAGGCTAGGTACTTTTTATTTGTAATGAGTTTCCTATGTATTCCTTCTAAGCCTTAAGTTTCATTTTAATCGGTTCAGTAGCTTTTGCGTGATTGCAAGACAGACAGATCTACTTCCGCATAATACTCGTATTAGGATGGATTCGTTATGGCATGCAAGAAAATCAGGCCAACATTTTTATCATTTATTTGTTATTTAGTAAGTAGCTACCATTTCTTTTGGGCTCAAAGTCAAAGCGTTTATTTTCTTAGCAGCACAGGGCATACATGGACAGTTAAATTTAATCAAACTATATGTTTAAAACAAAAATTATCAAGTAAATAAATTAATTATTACTGTCAATTCTCTTGACAGTTCGCTTCAATGCAGAGTTCAGAAGTGAATAGAACAACACAGTTTTATCAGTTTTTACAATTTTGGAGTTCCTCATTCATAAACATATTAAGGTATGTAGCTATAGCTACCATTTCTTTTGGGTTCATAAGGGTTATGTCGAAATACGGGTATCGCCGCTGGGGCCTACTATTACTACAATAATACATCTATCACGAATATAGACACAATCCAGGAGGCACCTCGCACCCACCCGATAATAAAAAAGAAAAATTCCAAGAAGGTTTCATTCGGCGGCCATTTTCAATCTTGTTTGTCTATCGCCAAGATGGCTACCGTCTCGCGCGCTGTTTGACAGGTAAATAACGATTTTATTTTTTCTTATGGGAATTCTTGTTCCTGTGGGCGAGATAGAGCCGTTTTTGGAAGAGGATTGTAGATACGACTTGATTTTTACAATTGTGTGTTTATAGCTGTAACGGTGAATATTTTAATAAACTTTATAGAATAAAACGTATATTTTTGTGTTTGTGATAAATAAATACTTTACTATTCCCACAATATAATCTAACTCTTGTCTTTTAGTAGATAATATTACTTTTAACTTCTTTTATAATACACTCGAGAGCAATGAATCCGGGTCACTCAAAGAATCCAAAAAATCTCGGAAAGTAAGAATGCTAGGTTAATGCAATAAATTGTATTTAATAGACAATTTAATACTCCTTAAATGAAAGGATTAAAACTTCTTAGTTATTGTAAAGTTATATCATAAAAAAATCAAATTTGAAAAGGGAACACTGTCGAAGATGGAACTACGAAATTACAGGATTTGTTTTTGCTTTTGTTTGTAATCTGTCATTTATGTTGGTACATAAACCAGGTTGATAGTGCTCAATATTCATTATTCAAGCTGAAATCATGTCGCTTACACTTGAAGAATGCACCAGAATACTTACATTGGTGGAAACCGGCCGGAGTCAGCGCGATACAGCCAGGACTGTCGGTGTGTCGCTGTCAACAGTACAAAGAGTTCTCCGACGTTACGAAGAAACTGGTTCTAACCTACGCAGACCAGGAACGGGCAGATCTAGGTGTACCACAGCACGAGAAGACCGATACTTGGTGAACACCATGCTTCGAAATCGCTTTCTCACAGGAACTGAACTCACAAATCAGTTTCGACGCCTCGGAGGAAGTAACCCAAGTGCATGGACAGTAAGACGTCGGCTTGCTGAATCTAACTTAAAACCCCTTAGACCTGCAAACGACCCTAAACTGGAGCGTGGCCATCGTATTTCAAGACTAAGATATGCCCAGAATCACGTAAATTGGAGTATTGAAGATTGGTCAAAAGTTATGTTCTCCGAAGAATCAAAATTTATGCTCTACAAGCACGATGGAAGACACAGAGTGTATAGAAGACCAGGGGAAAGATTCAAGCAAGCATGAATCGAAGAAAAAGTAGCCTACGGTGGTGGGTCTGTACTTGTGTGGGCCGGAATTTCCTCTGAAAGTCGCACAGAGCTGGTGATCATAGAAAACGGCTCTTTAACTAGCGTAAGATATGTGGAAGAAATCCTCAACGAACACGTTGGTCCATTAATGGTCAATTTGGGTGAGGATGCTATATTTATGCATGACAATGCCCGACCTCATACAGGTAGGATTGTGAATGACTACCTTCAAGAGATGAACATTACTTGTATGGAGTGGCCAGCGCGCAGCCCGGATATCAACCCGATCGAGCATGCTTGGGACGAGCTAGGGAGATGCGTAAAACAACGAAACCTTCCCCCAATCACGCTTCCTGAGCTCAAAATTGCTCTCACAGAGGAATGGGAGAATATTCCCCAAAATCGTATAAGGAACTTGGTGTACAGCATGCCAAACCGCGTAAACGCAGTAATGGAAGCACGAGGAGGTAATACGAAGTATTGAAATTCAAGAAAATCGTCATAAAGTTCAAAAATTTCATGATTCCTATTTTTGTTTTAAGGAGAGATCAGCAGTTTTTTTTATTTATGTAATTTTGTGTAAATAAAATGTATGGTGACTCATATTTTTTTAACTTTCATTTAAGGAGTATTAAATTGTCTATTAAATACAATTTATTGCATTAACCTAGCATTCTTACTTTCCGAGATTTTTTGGATTCTTTGAGTGACCCGGATTCATTGCTCTCGAGCGTATTACTAGCGGACCCCAGCAAACGTTGTTTTGCAAAATCAATCAAATCAAAATCAAATCATTTATTTCATTCATGTGTGTACAATTGGTCTTAAAAATTAATGTGTGCTAACAACATGAGCCCAGACAGGGCATGTCAATATTAGTATCCTATATTTAGATATCTATATACATATTTGAATCTTATCCAAATGAAAAATGAAAAATAGATAGTAGCCGATTCTCAGACCTACCTACTAAATACGCATATAAAATTTGGTAAAAATCGGTAAAGCCGTTTTGTAGGAGTACGGTAACATTGTGACATGGAAATTTTATCTAAGTATTAGATTACTATTAATAATAATATAGGGGTTCGGTGAGTCCAGCAAGATTCTAAAAAGACTATTAAAAAAAACAAATCTAACTAGAATATTCATTAGGCAACAACTTTAGTTAAAAATTGGATAACCCATTCTCAATTTATGCGCGCACATACATTATTTATGCTAATTTAAATAGTTTGAAATTAATTGAATAAAAAATAACTAAAAAAAAGAAGTGATTTATAGAAAAAAAAACACGAAATAAGACAATGCCAAAGATACTTTTAAGTGCTGATTTTTCTGTGTATTTTACAGACGGACAACTCCTTATAAAACCTACCTAAAAATTGTTATACTACTTAACAAATAATACTAATATAATATTGTTATTGTCTGTGGTAATTGGTAGCCCTAACGAGCAACAACCTTCGACTTACTTACGATTATGTACTCGCAAGTTGAGCCTACATGCGAAAATATTTTCCATCTTAAGCTCCTTTTTTTCCGCTTCCATTTTAACAATATTTACAGATCAGTCCCGGTAATTGAGCGCAAATATTTTAATGTGTTTGTTTTCGGAACAGGTATTTAACAGGTATTTTTAGAATAGGTATTTCATAAAGAAATGGCGAGTAAAAAAGTTAAAGTGCGCGGCATCGCAGTTTTCATTAGCCATTAGCGGCCATTAGCGGGACAAAATAAAAAGGTGTTACTGCAGTTTCTTAATTCGGTTGGCTACGCCTTTTGCGTACAAGGTAATAATCAATGTATTTATAAGCCTTTATTTGACCACAATCTCACCTGATGTAAAGTGACGATGTGGTCTAAGATGGGGCATGAAGACCTAGAATGTAGATGGCTTCTCCGGACCACATTACGAAACACGAAAAAATCGCTTCACGCACTGGCCCAGCCCGGAGGGTGGTGACAAGCCGCGGCCGAAGCCTGCCACCAGAGACTGTTCTGTTGTGATAATGTAGATTTCATCATATAATTCTAATAAAATAGAGTTTATAATATGGACTCTGGTAAAATGGAGTTAGTGAGAGTTTTGTAAAGTTAAAAAAACTATTTTGAGTACGGAATAATAGCAGTTTGTTCATTTTTATTGTGTATTTCGTATGGATTGAGCCGTTTAAAAGCTCTCGGGGGTGAAAGTGGGAAGAAGAACCGAATATCTTCGAATATCCTCGAGTGGGGTCTCAAATGAAAGCGCATTGCGTGCACATTACAAAATAATATTATTTTATAACTTTTAAGGAATGTAAGGTGTTGAAATCGTTTTTTTTTACTTAATTTTAAGTTTCTTTTAAGATTATAGGTAGCTAATATTATTCTAATAAAAACCAGCTACTCGCTCTGACAGAGTACGGGTGGGTACAAAACGTTATTATAATATTAGCTATTCCTCTTGATGAAAACTTTATAAAGCGTTATGTACATTTACAAGCCTTAAACCTACTACCTAGGTCAAATAAAACTATTTTTATAAACAAATATTATTAAGGAAATAACATTGCCTTGACAGTTCACTTAAATTTTTTATACTGAGTTGAGAAGCGAATAGTTCAACACAGCTTTATCAGTTTTACAATTTTGAAACATTTACAATATTTCTTTAAAGCTATATATAATAATGAATTAATTAAATAGCTGTTTAATTTACTAAGTATGTTATTTTTTATGGCAGAGCGAGATTCCTCTAACACAGGTATTTATTTAACTTAAAAGAGGGTCTCAAACCTAGTTACTGTATATTGACCAGTACATTATGTCATTAAGTTGTTAAATATCTATTTTTTATATTTTGCCACTGGTGGGCAAAGGCCTCCCCCAACTCCCTCCAACAATCCCTGTCCAGAGCTGACAGAGTACCTATATAATATTACTTAATATATTATAATATATATTTTATTATATATTATAATATATATTTTTCTCCCTTTTGGCGAGACGACCTTCAGGACTTTTGGGAAATTGGTGGAAAATATTTATGAATTTTTATTTGTATTCAATACAAAAAAATATTTAAACTTACCCGAAGCACGCCTTTCATTTTTCATAATAAAAAAACAATTAAACACTACACAAAGACTTGCAAGAAATTATCTTAAAATATTTATTTAATTGGAAATGGAACCGCGCAACAGGATTCAAACTGTTCGATTATTAAATAAATATTTTTTTTATAAATTGGAAATGTAATCGCGCAGCAATATTCAAACTGATCGATTAATAAATAAAATAATTATTGTCTATGACACTTCCCGCGGAAAAGCGCATGCACTACTGAGATGTTTTAAATGTTGTCACATTTTGCATTTCCTTCCGTGTTCATTGTGTAGCAACGCAAAATGCAGACACAACACTTTAATGAACAAATCAGCTGTTTTGTAGGTCACGGTATGCAACAAAATTAATTTCACTTAAAAAAAAAAACAATAAACTGTCATATTAGATTTTTAGAAAAAAAAAGGATTTATGATTTTTAATATGTAACAAACCTCATTTCTTATGTTGAACTATTTTACATTAAAAAAAAGGAATTGTTTTATTTTATATTTTTTTTAATAATTTTTTATTACATTTTAATGGATATCTATACCTACAAATAAGGTTGCATGCCAAGGTTTTGAAAATACCTATAGATTTAAATATTAATTGCGACTCAAAGTTTATTTTATGATATTTCCGTAAGTAAAATCTACGTCATCCTATTTTTCCGTGTTGGCTAAGTGACTTTCATTCCAAAGGTCGTGGGTTAAAATCCCGCAACGCATCTCTGGATTTTTCTTCTTAAAATATGAATGTGCGCTTTATAACAGATGCTTTAACGGTAAAGGCAAACATCGTGAGGAGACCGGCATATTCTGAGAAATTTAAAGAGATTAAGGGACATGTGACATTCAGTAACCCGCACTTGGCCAGCGTGGTGAATTGAGGCCTAATCTCTCAGGCCAAGAGAGAAGTCCCTGTGTCCCAGCAGTGAGATCGTTAAAAGGTTGATGATGACAATTTTTTACCTTGAAAAGAACACGACATTGCAGCGACGAGCTGCCTGCAATATGCACACACTGCAATAACTGTTGCCCCAGTTATAGATAAACCTTTGCATAATTATTACTCTTTCGGTTATTGTGACATTGATTAAAACCTTTTTGTGTGATGCACGTGAACTATTTCGTTGTTAGGTAATTCGAATGCAACCTTTTTTCTTAGTAACTGGCTTCAGCGGTGTGTTTTATTAATTTAAATTAAAAATAACCACCGATACCAGAACTTTAGTTCCCTTAAAAGTAAACAGTCATACTATTTTGCAATGTGCACGTGATGCGCTTTCATTTGAGACCCCACTCGAGTATATTTGCAGATTTTCTAAAAACAATAAAAAACTAAGAAAAAAAAAAGATCCGTTCAGTACTTTTTTAGTTTATCCCGAATATAAAGACTGAAAGACAGACAACCGGACGCGGCGCGGGACTTAATTTCATCATCATCATCATCATTCTCCTGCCCTTATCCCACATTACGTGGGGTCGGCACAACATGTTTTTCCTTCCATTTTCCTCTGTCACTCGTCATCTCAACACTCACTCCTTTCTTACACATCTCACCCTGTACACAGTCCATCCATCTTTTCTTTTACATTTTAATTGGTGATTATTGTTATAATACTATAAGAGATAGGTTAAATTGATCTCTTAAGGTTACCCGAAAAATAAAAAATAATCTATTTATAGGAGATTGAAAGGTGAGCTCATGACGAGTATTTTTATGTTCTACGATATTTAGATTTGGAAGCCCATTTGTCAGAAAAAAAACATTTAAAGTAAAAAAAATTTCGGGAGAGACATCGTATTCTTACTTACTCGTAAGAATATCTTACTGACAAATTTTACACTAAATAATTTTATTGTAATTCCATTAATTTATTTATATTGAACACCCGATAGTTTTAATTTGAATTGACGTGTTATGTTTAATTATTTCATTTCTTTCATGTTTCTTAATAAATGTACGCCTACATCCAGGCAAAAACATAGCCGAACGTATTTTTATTTTATATGAGACCAAAATGTTACCTATGGTTTGAGCAAATAAATGATTATCTTATCTTATCTTAAAAAGAATTATAAATTTACAAACCCCTTGTATAATCTACACAGCTTTCTTCACGAAGATCGTTCATTTAAGAGACATGAATTAAATAAACTAAATTTAAGCTTCTTGTAACCTAACCGCCAATAAAATCTTAATAGTCATAATTGGCAACATCGCTATCGGCATAAACAAAGCGTCCGTTTATTCCACCTCACGTTCGGACCTCGCCGGAACTGCGCCGCCATTGTGATTCTATATTGTCTCTGGCTTAACGACCGAATCTTGTGTAAACGATTATTTTTATTGTGATTTCGAAATATGTTTGGTAGTTAGTTGTAAGTTTAGGGCCTAGGGCGTTATTTTTAATGATAATTCCGTTTTGTTGAGCCGTATTATTTCTTAGTGTGTTTTGATTTAAGGACTTTTCGTTCTATATTTTTTACCATTGATATGTGAATTATTTCAATATTTACTATAGATTCTGCATGTGTTAAAATTTTTACTACCTATGTCTGTACTCATCCTAATACTTACCTATTGTTTTCACTAATTTTATAAAAAATATTTAACTTACATTAATATTGTCTTAAGGAGGTGGGCGATGAGGTCGCTACGCAGTTTTTAACTTTTGCGCCCTCATCGTTTCTTTTTTGTAACTTGTATATTTGTGTACCTTATTGTAAATAAATGATTTTTGATTTTTTGGCCGCCGTTGCGTTGCCCTCGTTTTATGGATATCCATCGCGGGAACTACGTATCTTCCCTGCAGCTACAAAAAAAAGTGTAGTTATAGTATTTAGATTAATTTGTTTTACCTTTTGATAAACTTTGATAGAAATGAAAGTATCTTATTACTTTATAAATCAATTTACGACTCGACTTAGGTTCAAATTAAATATCCAATGTCCATCTGACACATTCTAGAAAAATCATCGCCGCGCCGGTCCGTCAACCGTCGTCTATTCCCTAGTTCTTGGCGCCCTCTTCTTGTTTTTCTGACAGCTTCCGCCGACAGGGGCGCCTCGTGTTGCTAACACGGCCATGCTGCATCGTGTATGCCCACAGACACGACAACTCTATAACATTACATAAATTATGGGTTATGAACTATGCTACTGTAATGTTAGTTCATAACTGTCACTCATTAACTGCCTCGGTCATCATGTCAACAAATTTATGCATTTAGTTTTCTCTCGTATATCAACACACCATAGACTATACCTAGGTTCGTGAGAATATACGACAGAAACTATTACCCATGTGTGTAATTTTAGGTCTAGGTTCACCTTTAGTCTTAGGATAACCCACTCTAACTTTTAGCACCGCACCTTTAGTCTTAGGCACGACTAGTAGTTAGTTCACATAAACCCAAAATAACAAACCGGGTATCAAACTTGAACACAATGCCAGCCTTAAGAAATGTATTTCATGTCAACATTTATAAAACCGAAATTGAAAAAATTAAACATACTCCACTAAGTTTAGTAAACATAAAATAAATAACAAGGTTTGGTTTCATACATACCTACCTTAATTATTAGAGCATAATTCAGTAGGCACACTTTGCTAACATGGTCTGTCATCCAGGTTGTAGTCGTGAATCTTAATCCACGGTTTCATGTTCTCGGCTGCCGCATTTCCTGTGTACCGCTTTGAGCTCCTCTCACAGCCTCTTAAGTCAGTAACCTGGTACCTGTCATTGCCTTTTTCGATTTCCCTTTCTGTCTTTTTCGAGGAGGCGAGGGCGTGCGCTCCTCGCAGCTTGAGCTGCTGGAACTCGAGCTCGAGCTAGGGCTCCTCCTTGAACGCGTACGTTTCTTCTTTTGTTTTCCCATTATTTGTGGACTTACTAAATGCCCTTATCCCACTTCTGATGATAAACTTTGATAGAAATGAAAGTATCTTATTACTTTATAAATCAATTTACGACTCGACTTAGGTTCAAATTAAATATCCAATGTCCATCTGACACATTCTAGAAAAATCATCGCCGCGCCGGTCCGTCAACCGTCGTCTATTCCCTAGTTCTTGGCGCCCTCTTCTTGTTTTTCTGACAGCTTCCGCCGACAGGGGCGCCTCGTGTTGCTAACACTTTTGTATTTGTAATTTACTGTGTGCAATAAATTTATGAAAAAATTATGAAATTTGTTTATACATATAATTATAATTACTTATAACTAGCAGTGCCCCGCGGTGTTATATTAAAATCGAAAATTCGATACTTTAAAAGTAGTCTACCTCGATAATCCTCGATAATGAGAAGCCGTGTTGGCTAAGTGGGAGGACACTCGACTTTCATTCCGAAGGTCGTGGGTTCAAACCCCGCCACGCACCTCTGGATTTTTCTTCTTGAGAAATGTATGTGCGCTGTAAACACGTGCTTTAACGGTGAAGGCAAACATCGTGAGGAAACCGGCATGTTCTGAGAACTCTAAAAGAGTTTGAAGGACATGTGACATTCACCAACCCGCACTTGGCCAGCGTGGTGAATTAAGGCCTAATCTCTCTCGTCAAGAGAGAAGTCCCTGTGTCCCAGCAGTGGGAACGTTAATAGGGTGATGATGATGAAGTAACTATAATGTAGATAAACTTATGGTTAGATGTATTATTATCAGTATAATGTCAGTCACGACAGCCGGATACGCCTACCGCCTACTGTACAAGGCAGAAGGACGTAAGCGACTTTCCGCGATATCTCAATGAAAGGTTAGGAAAAACTGTTGATTTATTTATTTATTTATTTATTTATTTATTTATTGTATCAACAAAGTGGACATGAACACAAACACATGAAACATCAATTTAAATTGAATCTACTTTACAAATGTCACCTTAATTATAGATACAAACATCATTGCAAAAAAAAAAACCCTTAACTTACATGCATAGATTTAAATACCTTAAAAAAACCGTTAAATAAAACATTACAATAAATCAAGATTTAAAATATCTGATAAAACTATTTATTTGTATTATTGTGGCTACAATACAATTCAAAAATTCTTTATTGCAACACCACAATATATAGGAACACTAGCTGTGCCCTGCGGTGCTACCCGCGTTATAATGGATGAAGTACTCTTAACCAACAACATATTTATTTGAATAAAGATTAATATTATTATGTTGATACAACTTAAACAAATTATTTCGACCAAATTAGGTACCATAAAAACGGTTTTTGTGAGTTAATCTTAAAAGATAGACATATACTATCGCGGACTGTTTTTTAGATCATTAAAAGAGCTATTATTCTTTAATACATATTTTTTGTGTATCTTGAACCGTTTTCACGGCGCACGCAACGGAAGGCTTCAAAGATGAACAATTTCTCCCGTTTTTTACACATTTACCACTATATCTTTGCTCCTATTGGTCGTAGCGTGATGTTATATAGCCTATAGCCTTCCTCGATAACTGAAGTATCCAACACAAAAAGAATTATTCAATTCGAACCAGTAGTTTCGGAGATTAGCGCGTTCAAACAAACAAACAAACAAACTCTTCAGCTTTATAATATTAGTATAGATACATAGGAGATACATAATTACTTAATTACATACAGTGACATAATGGGCGAATTATTACACGTGACATCCGGGTGGTCCTAAGAACAGTCTCTGGTGGTTGGTAGGCTTCGGCCGCGGCTTGTCACCACCCTCCGGGCTGGGCCATTGCGTGAAGCGATTTTTTCTTGTTTCGTAATGTGGAAGCCATCTACCTTCTAGGTCTTTAAGCTCTATCCACTTAACATCAGGTGAGATTGTGGTCAAATGAAGGCTTAACTACCATAAAAAAAATGTATGTGACGGCGCGACGTCCTGGTTCTTCATTGTGGGGCATTTGTACCGAGTGGGAGTAGCATAGAATCAACTTAAAATGTCCGATGGCGTGAGCGGGCGCTCACGCCACTCGATCGCGCGACGTTTACCTGCGGCCGGTACCGGTCTCTAAATGTCTATATGTACCTATGTAAGTCTATTATATCAAGTATATTAGATGTCTTAGTACCCGTAACACAAGCTTGGAGCTTACCACGGGGCTAGATGTTGTTGCGTGGATTGTCCGGAAATATTGATTTTTAAGAAATTGTAGGTAGGTATATACGCTTATGCGTCCGTCGCCGCTGCTGCCGCGCCTGCACCGCGCCCGCAACCAAGGCGGAAGGGGACTAAGAAGCCTTGTGGGCCACCACGTGATGCTGCGCCTACGCCGGCTTCTGGGAAGACGCCATGTGACGCGGAGGGCTATACCGTGGTTGTTCGCAAGTGCCGTAAACCTAAAGGCCGCAATCAGTGCGGCACTGGGCCCTCGGACCAAAACTCTGTGTTCCGAGCGGAAGTACCTACCACGCAAATCTACATCTCGCGCGTCTCGCACACCGTGAACTCCGAGGCTGTGGTGGAGTACATCCGAACCAAGACTGCATTTTTGGTTCGCGTCGAAAGGTTGGAATCCCGCAGTAATGTGAGCTTTGGTTCATTTATGGTACGGGTTCCAACTAAACATCTGTCGACGTTCCTGAATAAGCAGTTTTGGCCGCAAGGGGTCAAGTTTCGACGGTTCATCGGTCGCCTACACTGCAAGGCGACACCGCCGTAACAGATGATCCACGTTGATGACACTTTAGTTTATAAGATTTATATTTTTTATGTATGTTAGTCTATAAGGTATATGTTTATATGGGCCTTAGATGCCTGAAATAAATGATTTATTATTATTATTATTATATACATTTTTACAAAAACACTAATCTCTAACGCCCTCGACCGACGCTGAGTCAAACAGCATTTTTCTTTTTTTTTCAAATTGACACACAAAAAGCTCATAGGTACATTTCCACTACAAAACTCACATATATCAATAACTCAGCTACATCCATCGAAACTTCATTCATAGAGTCACAAAATAATGCCGCGAACGTTTTCCACGGCACGTACGAGGTCCATAGACAAAACGGCGAGCGCGCCGACCTCTTTTGTCGTTGATTTATTACTTGTCATTGGCTTCGGAGGGCGGAAACAGCTGCTTTTGAATTTAGAATGCGAAAATCCGATTTGTTCTTATCGCGTACACTTATGTATGTTTTTTTATCTGACTCTAGTGATTATATACTCTCTGTCTGACTCCGCAACGCAGAGGACTGGTTATGTGTGTTTAACAGTCTATATATATGTATGTTCCTTTGTCCCACTATACAGACCAAACGCCTGGGCCGATTTCTATATTTCACACGTCAATCGATTCCTCTACTACGGCGAATGTCACTTAAGACGTGACGTTAGTGAAAATTCAACATGGCGACTACAGAACGCCATTTTGTAAATATAAAAAAATGAAAGTCAACAAACCATGTCGGGTGTGGTAATGTTGAATAGGTATTTAAAAATCATTTTTAGGTTGGTTTCAACATTTTTTGATCTGACTGATGGTTCAGAATCTATGTTGATTTACAGTTTTGTAAAAACCATTCTCAATTAATTCTGGGATCGGGGGTTTTTGTAAATTGTAAATTTACCGATAACGAGTCATCACAGTATTATTCAATTTTAACGGTCCGTAGTTTTGACTATCCGTTATTGTTATTAAATCAATGTTATGGCATTGATGACAAAAAACCGTGTTAGCTAAGTGGGAGCACATTCGACTCACAATCCAAGACACGAAACACGAATAATAAGGCTAAGGAAAGCATCGTGAGGAAACCATGTTCAGAGAACTTTGACGAGTTTGAAGGACATTCACCAACCCGCACTTTGCCAGCGTGGTGAATTAAGGCCTAATCTCTCTCGTCAAGAGCGAAGTCCCTGTGTCCCAGCAGTGAGAACATAAATAGGGTGTTGATAATGAACATTTACATTTTAATCCGTTTTGTTTCTTTGAATCAAGGTTATACCTAGAATAAGTAAAAATGCTCGTGTCTTTTGTATGACTCACAAGTTTAAAGTGCAAATTTCATTTTGTTCACCGGTAACCTAATAACCCAGTGACATTGACACAGAAAAACTGCTTATTGCATAATATATATTCAAGTAGTAAGTTCTAAGCACATATTTTGTGTGTAATTGTCGTAATTAGGGATCCGTACCCAAAAGGTGAAAACGGGACCAATTACTATGAAATTAAGTATAAATAATACTTACATTGTACCTAAGGTATAAGTAGAAATAGAAAATTCTTTATTACACACACCAATAAACATAAATACAAAATTGATTTGTTTAATTTTTAATTATGTATTTTATATTTATTTATTAAAATTAAACCTTTCATACGTAATGGGCGGTCTTATTGCTTATAGCGATTTCTTTCAGACTAACATTGTATGGGAATAATTTTATTCAGGAAGGTTGTGGACGGTGGTATATGTTTTTAACCCCCAACCAAAAAAGAGGGGTGTTATAAGTTCAATTTGACGTGTCTGTCTGGGACCGATCTGTCTCTCTGTCTGTCTGTCTGTCTGTCTGGGACATCATAGCTCCCGAACGGATGAAGTGACTTAAATTTATTTATTTTTGTATGAAAGGTGAGACAGACAATTTTTTTTTTTTTTTTTAATGTTGATAAGCCTTCATTTGACCACAATCTCACCTGATGTAAAGTGACGATGTGGTCTAAGATGAGACATGAAGACCTAGAAGGTAGATGGCTTCTCCGGACCACATTACGAAACACGAAATAATTGCTCTTTCGTTTTGACTCGGCTGTGCCGTTAAGTTATGGGGGTGAGAGCGGGGAAGGAAAACCGAAAATCTGCAAATATACTCGAGTGGGGTCTCAAATGAAAGCGCATCGCGTGCACATTACTAAATATTATGGTGTTTTACTTATAAGGAAAATTTAGTATAGGAATGGGGGTCTTTCTTAAATTTTAAATTTAGATTTATAATGTTAAAATCTTAATGCTGTTTATAAAACATATACTAACCAAGTTACAATGTTATGTGCAGTTTTTCTGGATTTTTCTTCTTGAGAAATTTATGTGCGCTTTAACGGTGAAGGCAAACATTGTGAGGAAACCGGCATGTTCTGAGTAGGTACTTTAAAGAGTTTGAAGGCCATAATATGAATGACATTCACCAACCAGCACTTCGCCAGCGTGGTGAATTAGAGCCTAATCTCTCTCGTCAAGAGAGAAGTCCCTGTGCCCCAGCAGTGGGAACGTTAATAGGGTGATGATGAATCAAATCCAATCGAAATTCCACAATGACTTTTCAAAAAATCGTCAATTCAGCCAACATAAAAAATCGAACAGCCCGCCTCTCACCTCATTGGTCGGGGGTGCTCAACCCTCACCTGATTGGCCGAGCCGGGGGTGGCGGGAGCCGCGCTCAACCAATCACAGCGCGGGTTGGAACGTGCCCTATCTCCCACCAGCACCCTCTAAAGTTGTTTACTAAGCTTGTCATTTTAATTGATTTTCGTTTAAAATGTCTGAGATTTTTATATTGTAACGCGTAGGCTTCTGTAAATTATATTTATGTGATACTTACAGAAGATATCTATATAATATCAAAGGTTGTGTTCATAAAAAATTTTAAGAAGAGTTTTAGGTTAAGTATCTAAAGGGTTAAATGGGACTCTGTTACTAACTTTCGTTGTCGGTCCGTCTGTCACTAATAGTCACACAAAAGGATATTATAACGTTAATAGGGGTAGGTAAGCACCCCTGTTAACGTTCCCACTGGTGGGACACAGGGACTTCTCTCTTGGCGAGAGAGATTAGGCCTTAATTCACCACGGTGGCCAATTGCTGGTTAGTGAATGTCACATGTCCTTCAAACTCTTTAAAGTACTCAGAACATGCCGGTTTCCTCACGATGTTTGCCTTCACCGTTAAAGCACGTGTTTAAAGCGCACATTAATATCTCAAGAACAAAAATCCAGAGGTGTGTGGCGGGGTAGTAACCCACGACCTACGGAATGAAAGTCGACTGTCCTCCAACTCAGCCAACACGGCTTCAGCCCTTCATCTTTTTATTATTAGTACCTATAGATTTTGGTACTTATAAGATTTTTTAAACATCTATATTTAACTACCAAGATGATAACATAATTGTATTTATTGACTGTAGGTGCGTTACAGTAATAATCTAATTGTAAATTAAAAAAACCTCTTAATTCCAGAACTTTAGTTTCCATAGAAGTAAAAAGTAATACTATTTGGTAATGTGCACGTGATGCGCTTTCATTTGAGACCCCACTCGGGTATATTTGCTGATTTTCGGTTTTCCTTCCCCACATTTACCCCCATAACTTTTAAACGGGTCTACCAACTTTCATAAAAAATATCTGAGAACAATCGCGCAAATTCACTTACACCACAAAACTTAATTGAAATCGCTTCATCCGTTCGGGAGCTATGATGTCACAGACAGACCGACAGACACGTCAAACTTATACAACCCCTCTTTTTTGTTGGGGGCTAAAAATAAAAAACACAAAAATCTGTGGAGACATATTTTTTTTGTAGAAAAAAGTCAGCAGAATGTGTAGATTCTAATGATAATTATAATCGTGTTTCTTTAAAGAGTTCCGTACACAAAAGGTAAAAAAAAACAAGATCTGAAGATCAAGATCAAAACTGGATTTAACAAAATACAAGCCAAGTACAAAATACGAAATAGATAAAAATACGGCATGTAAAATTTAAAGAAATCTACTTACTTAAACTGGCAGAACCTACACTCTACTCTTGCTGATAGTACCTACTTACTTAACTTTAAAAAAAAAACTTACCTATAATTAAATTAAAAGTTTTACCTGTCTATGGTTTTTTGGCGTGTAATTAATGCAACTATTATTTTTTTAGTTTTGGCAAACGTCACAAAGTCAAAAAGTTGTAATTTTGAAATAAATACCTAAATATTTCCGGACTATTACTAAACTATTGTACTATAGGTGATAGGTGACTGATATAATTTTTTGTAAATACATACATATGATACATAGAAAATACCCAGACCCGTAACCAGAAATTGTAGATCGTACAAAATCTGGTCCTGCGACGGGAATCGAACTCGCAACCTCCTGCGCCTCAGGCGGATATACGCCCACCGAGCCACAGAGGTCGACAATTTAACTAAGCTAAAGCTAGTAATTAATTTATCAGTGTTACAAGTAAATTTCATAAATCATAAATCGACTTGAACACATGTTGTAACTATTGTTACAACATGGTTGCAAATAAAGTCGATTTATTAGGTCTTTTTAATATGTGAGAACAGAAACATGGGCCCTGTTTCGACACTAGTATATTAAATATCTCTAGTAGAAACAATGACTAATCAAACTTATTCATTATAAACTTAGTTTTGATTATTTATAAGTTCTTAAAATAACATATAGTACTTAATATATAAATTATACAAACTTCAATAAATATCTATATTTTCTTAATTACATAGACCGATTGTTTCTCAACGGCCATATTAAAACAAAGAACAAAAGCGGTATTTCAAAATTGGAATCAGGACCGGGGCTGACAACCGGGAACAAAGGTTTGTTTTTTTTTTACGTTCGATATTCGAAACTGTTTTGACGTGGCTCGAATAGTGCTGTGCGTTTGAAATGATAGCCGGATAGATTAAAAATCCATCCGGCTATCTATTCAAAGTTATAGGTATATGCATATATAGTGTATTTAGTTTTTTTTTATGGAAAAAACAAAAATATATAGGTACCTATGTAATATGCGTAACTCAATGTGGCTGCAACCGTCAGTTGCCATGAATATATAAATGAAATTAAGTAAATGATAAATTTTTACTGACTCCTTCAACAGATTATCTTCATAATTCAACTAATTCTCACACATCCTTGACAAAAACCGTCTCTTTAATTACTCTACCTATTGCTTTTTATTTTATAAGACACACGGCTGGGACTATAATCTAAATTGACAAAAACCGTCTCTTTAATTACTCTACCTATTGCTTTTTATTTTTATTTTACACGAAGACATACACGGCTGGGACTATTAATATATAATATAATAAAAAAAATAGTTGAAGTTAAAAGAGAATGTCTAAGACAATTTAATGGCAGAGCTTAATATTACATGTTAAGCTCTGCCATTTATTGGAAATATTTTTGAGAGCATAAAAACTTATGAATATTTCACATTCACAATTACATAGAAATTGATTATTTATCCTTCTGTTACTTAAGTATTTAACTAACTCTAAAACAGGATGTTGAAGATATACCTAATGCATTTGAATCAAAGGGACTGCACTTGGAGGAACTCCGTAAAAGATTCAACACAGAATATCTTATTAGACAATTATAAATTAAGGTCCCGCAGCGTCTGTCTGTATTTAATCTCTATGCGGTTCTCAGCAATAGGTAGCCTGATTCAAGAGGAAAGTTTTTGTATCCATACAAAGCTGGTACGGTCAGCTAATAAATAAAAAAAAGTGTGTGTGCGATTCACACACGATAGAAGTGAAACTTCAGTAAATCGACGAAAGAATAAGAAGAATAAAAAAAAAGTGTGTGTGTGTCAGCTACGACGCACGATTGGAGTCTACTATTTATAACAATAAAACACAGCAATACCTCTTTGCGCGATACTTCGTAGTCTCAACTACGAAGTATCGCGCAAAGAAATTTAAATAAAGCATTGTATTTGTGTCTCTTACCATTTCCGTTTCATCTTTTTGCATCCGGTTTGAAATCACTACGATTCTATAGAAGTTTCACTTCAATAAAAATCTTATAAGCCTTAAAATAATACTTTTTCATTCATTTAAATGTGACAAATAATCTTATTATAATTATATGTGGGAAACAAATACCTATTGCACGATTTACAATTTATGGATCTGGGTCTGGGAACAATGCATCATAAGTATTAAGAAACAAATGATAGAAAAAGTAGTATTCATTATTAACTAGTAGCGCCCCGCGGTATAATGGATTTTAAGTAAAAAAGTAATGTCCTTTCTCAGACTCTAGAGAATAGAATAGAACAGAAAATTCTTTATTACACACACCATATGTTATACAAAAATACAAAATTATTAAAAGTAAAATTAAACCTAGCATGCGTAATGCGTCTTATTGCTTAAAGCAATTTCTTCCAGACAACCTTTGTATGGAAATAATCTCTTGAATCTGCGTTCCAAATATGATTTAAATAGGTTCAGTAGATTTTGTATGAAACAGAAACAGATTGACAGACAGACAGAGTTACTTAGTTATAATATTAATATGGATTATATTATTTAATACCGCAACACGCTATGATTTCACAACCTCATCCTAAGCAAATTCCCCAGAAATCGACTTTAGAATCTTCAAAATTACCAGAGACAAACGTACAAACATAAGATTTGAATTAGAACCGCATTCTACCTGATAGTACAACGTATAATTCAGAACCTCTTTTTATTCGATGGAACAATTTTGAAAAAGAAACGCATTGAAAGGGACGCCCACGATGCTGAAAAAGCCGGACACAGAACGGAACTCAATGAGTTTTTTGTTTCGCCCGCACCGTGACCGATGTCAATAATAAAATTCAGCTGTTTAGTTTATGACTGAATATTGTTTTCAAGACTCATAAATAACTCGGTTTCATGTTCAGTTTTATAAACTTAGCTATTTAAGACGAAAGAGGAATACATATTTATAAAGAAGAAAAAAGAAAAGAAGAAGAACACATCGCTTTTAGCGATAAGGCCGCCGATTGTAATGTGTTGAATTAGTATGAAAATCTTTAATGCTCTATTCAAAAATGTATTAATTGAATTAAGTTAAATATTAACTAAGCCCTTATTTTGTTTGTTCGCTAAAATCTTTTAAGCTTCCTAGTTCCTACTCAATGTTTTTAAATAATATTTTCAAAAGCAGTTTGCATTGCGTGTGACGCATCACTAGACTATGTTAAGCCTAATAATGGAATAAAATATTAGTAAACATAGTTTTTTAAGCAAAACTACTAAATGGACTTTGATAAAACATCACAATAATATAGCTTAAATATCGGAATAACGTAAAGGCTACTTTTATCGCAGTAATAAAATAATTCTCGCGGAAAAAATCGATTATTGTGAGCAAAGCCTTATTTTGTATGCTAGATAAGCCTTCATTTGACCACAATCTCACCTGATGTAAAGTGACGATGTGGATGGCTTCTCCGGACCACATTGCGAAACACGATAACATCGTTTCACGCACTGGCCCAGCCCGGGGGGTGGTGACAAGCCGCGGCCGAAGCCTCCCACCAGAGACTGTTCTTAACACCGCCCGGAGGTCACGTGCAAGGAGTCAGAGGGTTAACACTTACGGACGTGAACAGACAAAAACCTCCAAAGCCTAATTTGGGTCCAATTTGGCATGGACAGAGCTGTTTTCCCAGTAAAGGGCCTAAGCCTAAGGGCCTAAGGGTTTTCAGAATGTTTTATTATAATATCTGTTAATGGAAACTTTTTAATAAATAAATAAATAAGCAACTTATTACTACGGGAGTTTTATTATTAAATGTTAAGCATTATTATTATGGTTTGAGCAGCTATCATAAAGTACTTATTGTAGTGCTTTTCACACAGCATCACATTACTGCAAACTAAGCGGAGTATTATTTGTTTAACGATATGTGACATTATGTAATATACATTGTTGATATATGTACCTATATATACTAGCAGACCCCAGCAAACGTTGTTTTGCAAAATGAAAAGATAGTAGCCGATTCTCAGATCTACTGAATACGCATATAAAATTTGGTACAAATCGGTAAAGCGGTACATTGTGACATGGAAATTTTATATATTAGATATAAATAGGTTTCCTGTCTAATTTCGGGGAATGTGCACATAAACTTCGTGACCTGATTCCACCATTTCACTTAAACTCCGGGAAAAGCAGATGTACAGCGAATTACCATCCAATGGATATTCACAGACATAGGTCTGTAGTTCTCCCTGCTGCTGTATTTCCTAATGACTAAGTACAACAACAACAACAACAACAACCTGAGTGTCTTCAAGACAAGAGTGAAGGTGCCTTCTCGATCTATGTGAACCATCCTCGTCCATATCGACACTAACCATCAGGTGGAGACGCAAAATGGCGTTCAATTGAGTAAAATCTTTTACACTTTATAATTTTATTTTACTTGACACTGGCAAACTGACGCTTCAAGCGCAGAGTCCAATTTATAAGGAATAGAATTGAAATGAATTGAACCATCAGGTGAGATTATGGACACACATAGATCTATCACTAATAAAAAATACATTTGGTATGATAGTGAAAGCACAGTGGACCTTGACCTAATCATTACGTAAATAGGTAGGTATGCTAAAGAGCTATTTTGGAGGTTTTGTCTGTTCACGTCCGTAAGTGGTAACCCTCTGAATCCTTACACGTGACCTCCGGGTGGTGCTAAGAACCGTCTCTGGTGGTAGGCTTCGGCCGCGTCTTGTCACCACCCTCCGGGCTGGGCCAGTGCGGGAAGCGATTATTTCGTGTTTCGTAATGTGGTCCGGAAAAGGAATCTACCTTCTAGGTCTTCATGCCCCATCTTAGACCAACGACACGCTAACCCTTGCATAACCTTAAGGTAGTCAAAGTTTCTAATATTGTATTTTTTGTGAAAGATGTTATTTTGACTGATAAGAAAAGAAACCAACTGTCTGAAACGCTGCCGGGCACCTTAATTTTTACGAAGGATACATAATAGGCAACTACTTGTTAAAAACTACTAAAAGGTGCAAGTTTTATAATTAGGGTTTATGCTCAAGTGCCTGTAAAATAAATCTATGTATTTCTAAAAACTACGTTAAACTCCATCGATTACTTCAAAAGGTGTGTACCTAAATAAAATAGATTTTTATAAGACTCATGTCAAATTATGTTTTTAAGTAACCCACAATTCAGTCAAATTTTAATACGATCTTAACCACGTCCGTCGGCAATCGCTTAAGCAATGAACTAAAATATTATAATGCTGCAAAAATATATATATACCAAAAGAAGACCGTACACATAAAGTTAGGAAGTAAAATGATAATTTATTTGTTACATATTTCGTTACTTTACGATTGTTTTTTATTGAAATGTACATACCTACCTAACAATGTAGGTATGTGTCAATCAGATCAACTCCAATTTAACACCAAGTCAAGTATTATCGTCTAGACAGATAATTTCTTATTAGTAGAGTTGAAATATAATAACATATAATAACCTACCTTACTAGAATCCAATTCGAACCGTCAGATACAATATGCATAACTATGCATTTTCACTTAACACAATTTCACATCACTAGTGTAAAATCTATCCGACTCACAAATCAACCCGTCACTATCGACTCATAATTAAAAAATAACACCAAAAAGTTCAAATCAAACCCGTCACTATAAATAGGTTCCAATATTTAAATTCAAAATTCACCATAGAGTTATTTTCTTTCAAAAGAGTTCGAAACTTATTTCAAAACCAAAGAGGTTGGTTTATTCATTCACTATAAAAGCGCAGTAGGTTTTCATTTACACTTTTTTAATTATTGGGATGCTGGCTGCAATGTCGGGAGCTCGCGATGGTCGCTGTTTGACTGACAGTGCGCGCGTTCCCTCTGGATTGGAGGGAGAGGGGTGCAAGGTACTTAGGTGGGTCTCAACTTTGACATGAAGGCTAACCTAGCTGATTTATCGTCTGTGATACGGTAATGATTATATTATGAGATTTAAGTATTTAAAATTTATATTATCGGTGGTAGATTTCAAAACTAACTTTATTCTATATAAGTAATTAAATTAATTTATCCTACAATATGTTATTTATCTGTAATATTTTACCAGAAAAATTAACATACATATAAAATTATGAGAAAAAAGCGAAAAGCTGAGCTCCTAATGCTAAATCGTTGCCTGGGAAATTCTAAACTATTGATAGAAATAACATTTAACTATTTAAAATGAAAACCATCTCATTATTTTCCCATGCATAACTATCCTTTAGTGAGCAGACTTGATATTGCTGTTTGGTTTGTCTAGAAATATTACCTGGGTAATATCTATTTTTATAGAAATACTTAGATCTAAGACTCTACGTAATGAAAATCTATATTAATACTAGCTGATCCCAGCAAAAGTTGTTTCGCAAAATGAAAAAAAGATAGTACCCGATTCTCAGACCTACTAAATACCTACGCATATAAAATTTGGTAATAAATCTTAATTTAAAATTAAAGAAAAACCCCCGATTCCAATGCCCTAATTTCCATAAAATTAAACACCATAATATTTTGTAATGTGCAAGCGATGCTCTTTCATTTGATTCACCCCCATAACTTTTAAACGGCTGAACCGATTTTCATAAAACATGTCATAAGAACACACGGGCCAAACTCACCTTTCATACAAAAAAAACTAAATTGAAATCGCTCCATACGTTCGGGAGCTATGATGTCCCAGACAGACAGACACACAGACAGACAGACACGGCAAACGTATAACACCCCTCTTTTTTGGTCGTGGGTTAAAAATCAGTAAAGCCGTTTCGGAGGAGTACGGTAACTAACATTGTGACATGGAAATTATTATATATTAAAAGATTAAAAGCTGAAGAGTTTGTTTGTTTCATTCTTTACTCAGAAACTACTAGTCCAATTTGAAAAAATATTTCAGCGCTCGATAGCCTATTTATTGAGGAAGACTATATGATACTTTTTACCGCGGCAAAATCCATAAAACAGGAGAAAAACCGTGGTGTGTAAGCTAGTTATACTATAATTTATCTCAACAAGACGTTGATATAAAATTATAAAATTTTTAACATTGTAATAATAAAAATAATCATTTAATGCATGAAATATGGTACATAATATAAGATATTAAATTTAAATTAGGTTCACGAACTTCACCAAACAACATTAACAAGCAAAAATTTTGTAGGTACATGAAAATTTAAAAAGTCAAGATTAAATTAAATGTCAATTACAGCTACTCAATCATGGTTCATTCATCAAAATTATAAATGTCAATTAATATACATAGTCAAGATTTAAATTCTAAATAGTTCAAAATATACTGGAATAGTGTAGAATAATTAACGGGGTCCTATTGGCCCCTAACGAATACCAGCGCCGGTTTCAAAACCTGCAAAAGCTGAGCTAACTAAATAATTGCTTCATTCAAATCTTATTTTATCAATTTATATTACATGTTTATTATTGTATTTTTGTTTTGGTTTAATATATTTTTCCATTTATTGAATATGTTTACTAAGTACCTAGCTAGGTATGAAATTTTTTAGTTACGAATAATCTTTTTGATTTGATTTGGTGTACCTATGGAGATGTTTATCATTCACGAACTTTATCATTATGGGGGTCAATATCGGCATTGAGTAGAGAATCCAATTATTTACAGAATCTAACCTGCTGTTGGTAGGTACTTTTTGGCACGACACGAATCAATAGTAATTTTTTTCATTGCTATATTAATAGATACTCACAAAATTACTTGTAAGAATTCTCTTAATTTCGTCTCATAAACTGTAACCTGTGTTGTGATGTGACACATAAATTATTACATTTAATCTCGAAATTACATCGCAGTCTAGACTAAACGCTATAAAAAATACAAGATGCATTTTCGACCAAAATAATAATTATTCATAAAATACTGTGCGTTCACCGCCGTACCTCAAAATAAAATATCAATTTTCGTTAACTGCTCGTAAACAAACAAAAGAGAACAAACCGGTTTAAAAAAAATCTCATTTGCATTGTGACGTTGGCCACTTCCCGCCTCTCGTGGATGCCGCGCGCTGATTGGTCGAGCCCCGGCCAATAGATACGAAGGTCGAATGTTTTAAATTCGAGTAGAATATCCGGATTTTTGAAGGAATTTTTCTTTTTTTATTTATATTCGAATTCAGGGTTGCTTCCGAGACAGTCAGTTATTAATAAAATTGTTTTAACGTAATGGCGCTGGCGCGTAGACAAAGAGATAAAATAACATCTCACTTTTGACTTTATCATGTGTAGTGTATGTCCATGTATCATGGAAATAAACGTATTGACTTTGATTTTGTTTTGGTTATCAGCACTATTAAGATTGATAACGGGATATTTACCATGTTTGATTGTCTTTTGAGTTTCTCGATATTTCGGCACAGTTACACGCGCCATGATCACGGTTGGTCAACGTATGATTGTAATGGCGCATGGCGCTGGTATTCGTTTTAAATAATTTTAATAATAAAATAACATTTGTTCATTTTAGCATGCGTTAAGGCACATTCTGAGCGATCTTCGGACCTCCTTATTTTAGTTAGAATGCAGTTAGCATTCAATGTTCTGTTAGTACCTGTGACTACAGTTATTATTGTGTGTTGCACCAAAGTTTAAACTTTGCTGTACGGCACGAAATACTATCCCATTTTGTTAAATAATAATAAATAATAATTAATTGTACACAAAAACTAATTAATACTTACAAAAGGAGTATACATACAAAAAACAAATAAAAAAAAATTCCGTACAACAACATGTGCAAAAGGCGAGCTTAACCCTAAAAGAGTTTTCTGACCGCAAACCTCCTTGTTATTGTAATAATACCTCGAGCCTTCCTTGGCGGCCGGTTGTTCTCCGTTTTGACACATTTACAGTAGGTGGAAACCTTACATGTAAACACAGGAGGTCATTACGGCTATTTTATGTGGATAATACAATTATAACGATCTATTTAGTAGGTACTTAGGTAATAATATATTTTTGGTCTATACTTAATTCACCCAGGTGCATTAAGTTCACTTTATTCACCCAGGTGCATTAAGTAGATACACCTTATTCACCCAGGTGTATCGAAGCATAGTAGTGCCTTTTGTGCCTTTTCTTTTTTTGTATAAAGAAACTTGGCTCATTACGAATTATGATTTCTTGCCGATATAGATTATTGCCGTAGGGTTTTCAAACATTTACCTTGACATTTAATTATAGTCGTTTCCTTTGAATTAAATTAGTTAAATTTAATGTCAAAGGTGCTTTAAAACACGTGCTTTAACGGTGAAGGCAAACATCAGTAAT
Source organism: Gymnoscelis rufifasciata (assembly GCA_929108375.1). Lineage (NCBI taxonomy): Eukaryota > Metazoa > Arthropoda > Insecta > Lepidoptera > Geometridae > Gymnoscelis > Gymnoscelis rufifasciata. Next base: position 5,511,963 of record OV815332.1, on the reverse strand, counting down.
TCATTTATTCATCCACCTTAGGAACTCTAATTAACCTCAATAAAATCAATATTTTTTTCCTTTGTCATGTTTCCCCGTGACTAGAGTCAATCAGTGCGTTCAGCCTGGCATTAGAACTGTCAACGTCAGAATAAAACAAAGCGCGCCAATTTGGGCGTCGTTAGCGGCACGTGCGCTCTGTGTGAAATCGCGCGTGTTCGTATTTCGAACGCGTTTGGCGGGAATGTTTTGTTTTGAATTGTTTTCTTCTTTTTCCACTAGATTTTTTTTCTTTTTTTTATACTATATTTTCAGATAAGCTAGATAGTGAACTGTCAAACGAAGCCTTCTATAAGTATATATCTGTTTTAGTATTTTCTGTTATATATAACGGCAACATATTGCCACAATTAATTATTATTATTGTTCTAACGATTAGAGAATATTAAAATGTATTAAAAAACCACGGGGCGTAGTTGTTACGAATTACGGTCCGTTTTAATAACGGGTTTAACACCAAAACTAAGAGCTAAGGGTCGCGATAATAAACTCAGCATCCCTCGCCCTCTCCAAGAGGGTGATAATTAGTTAAATTTGTCGCAAAAAGGACAGAACATTATTGTGCTGACGAGATAAGTTTTGTAATTGCTCTGAGGATCTTTCTTTGACAATTAACGATTTTTAAATCCTAGCTAACACTCTGCCCTGCACACTATGGTATTTTGTGTGCTTTTTCACAGGCTCTAGAAAATCTCTACTAAATTTCATTTAAATCACTTCGGTTCAGTAGTTTTCGCGTGTAAAAAGAACAACAGACCGGCCGTTACTTTCACTTTTATATCTATACTATAATATTATAAAGCTGAAGAGTTTGTTTGTTTGTTAGTTTGAACGCGCTAATCTCCGAAACTACTGGTTCGAATTGAATAATTATTTTTGTGTTGGATAGTCCAGTTATCGAGGAAGGCTATAGGCTATATAACATCACGCTACGACCAATAGGAGCAAAGATATAGTGGTAAATGTGTAAAAAACGGGAGAAATTATTTCATCTTTGAAGCCTTCCGTTGCGTGCGCCGTGAAAACGGTTCAAGATACACAAAAAATATGTATTAAAGAATAATAGCTCTTTAAATGATCTAAAAAACAGTCCGCGATACTATAAAATAAATAAATAATAAAATAATAAATATTTCCAGACAATGCACACAACAACATCTAGCCCCATGGTAAGCTCTAAGCTTGTGTTACGGGTACTAGATATCTGATATACTTAATATAATAGTCATACTTAGTATAGATATTTTTTATTATACATATTAAACACCCACTATATGTCTATCTTTTAAGATTAACTCACAAAAACCGTTTTTATGGTACCTAATTTGGTCGAAATAATTTGTTTAAGTTGTATCAACATAATAATATTAATCTTTATTCAAATAAATATGTTGTTGGTTAAGAGTACTTCATCAATTATAACGCGGGTAGCACCGCAGGACACAGCTAGTGATTAATATAGTATGGATGGATTTTCAATCTCTTTTTCCAATCAAACTGAGGCCGTGAATAATCAAATTAACAAACAATATGTCATCTAAGTAATTAACTACAATACAGTCACCTGAAAATAATAGAAATTGATTAATTTCTAAGTTAAATAATAAAATATCGATGAATCCCAAATATAATCGAGATACCAGCTAGCAAGTTTGTTTTTGGTAGGTACCTGGATAGTTTGATACCACGAGTTAGTTAGTACCTAGGGTAATTTGTTGTCTGTTTATGCTGTAAAAACCCCCACCATGCATAAAAATAAAAAATAAAAATCTATTAAGTATTTCACACAGGTCCATAGTTTAAATTAGTGTGATCATAAAAAAAAACAATTTTGTTTTATGCTGGATAAGTCTTCTTTGATTTTTTTTTGACCACTATGATGTAAAGTGACGATGTGGTCTATGATGGAGCATGAAGACATAGAAGGTGGCTTCTCCGGACCACGTGAAACACGAAATGAAATAAATGGAATGAAATGAAATGAAATAATGATTTATTTAAAACAAATAGTTATTTTACAGCTTTGGGCCAATTATAACTATTTTAGACTTAAAAACTAGACTTATTTATTACACACATATATACAATTTAACAAAAATTTAATAGAGCACACAAAAACAAAAGAAAAGTAATATAAACAATCATAACTAACTAAAACTTAAAAAATTACGTAGTGTCGTGCTAATATGATTAAGACTATCATAAAAAATATCCATATGCTGGTTTTCCTGTAAAAACGCGTGTTGGCGCGTTATTGGCATGGCGCGTTCTGGTCGTAAGAGTGGCGAACAGTCGGCGACGGTGACGCACTCCTCTAACATATAGCTGGAGAGCTAGTGAACCCTGGGAGTAACGGTCTCCCTGTAAGGTTAGAAATTTGTATACTGACGATTTATGGCATGCTGAGAGCAATAGCCATGACCTGGCAGGCGTCAGCCGTGCACGTCATCAGCCTCTTTATTTTTCAAACTGTTAAGTAAATGGGGTTTCAAAACTTGTTTCTGTAAGTTTGAAAATTTAATAGAATAAAGTTTATTTATTGTACATCTTAATAAAAATTTGACAGGCGATTACAATAAGCAGAAGTATATGACAGGTCAATTAGAAAACGCACAGTTGATGAGGTAAAATAAACTTTATCCTGTATACTTGAAATTTTTATATGTTTTTAAATAGGTTTCTCAGAGTAAGTATGTACAATGCCAGGCGGTTTTGAACAGCATAAGACCTTGCCAGGCGAGGGGACAGCTGCTAAGGGCGTGCAAAAAAGAAGTGTTACATGAACGCTTAGAGTAAATGTAATGTATTTTATTGGGTTTTATGCAATGTAGTTACATTATTTTGATTGCGGATAACTTTATCAAATTTGGTCGAAATAATTTGTTTAAGTTGTATTAACATAATAATATTAATCTTTATTCAAATAAATATGTTGTTGGTTAAGAGTACTTCATCCATTATAACGCGGGTAGCACCGCAGGGCACAGCTAGTATAACATAAACATAGACAGATACTGGCATGTGCATAGATCGCTCAATCTAGGAAAAAGGTTCCTTCAGTTATCACTCTCTGCACATGATACCTTCATAGTGGAGTGATGGCATATGTCTAGTAAATAATGTTCACTGCTTTTGAATTTGAGCTTTCAGTATACTCTGCTGGAGTTAATAAAATCTGTGAAAAATTATTATTCGGATATCTACCTACAGATATTTAATTTTGTATAGATATTCTATTTTTAAGTGATCGAAGTCGCGCGCATTGGCTAGTATCATTGGTATCCATACCGACAGAGGTAGCGGGTTCGATTCCCGCCGAGGGGCCAAGTGTTTGTATGTTCTGCAAGCACTTTCTCTGGTGTATAATATGTATAATAAATGATATCTATATACATATTTGTTATATGAAGCATATCAGATGTCTAGTACCCGTAACACAAACTTTTAACTTACCACGGTTCTAGATGTTGTTGTGTGGATTCTCCATAAATATTTATTTATTAAATCTTAATTATATTAATAAGTGGTAAACCTCACTTTTAAGTTTAAACTTTTTTTTTTTTATGCCGATAAAGATTAAGATGCATCACTATTTTTAGTTTATTTTATAACTAAATTAAATATATTTTTGTTAGGTAACTTCATTTGAATTAGCCAGAGAATTCCTAGGATTTCACGCAAATAAATTTCATAAATTTTGTTTTTATTAATTTTGATAATTTATTGTTCTGTGCCAGTGTATTATATATGTATATGTACCTACGTAACAAATACCTAATCAACAAAGTTAGTTCAGTTACAGCACCCAGCCTAATGGCACCTGCACGAATCGCACCTGACCTAGTCCATTTACATAGTTTATTTACAAATGTTAAATTTTACCTCGGAAAATATACAATTCCCTAGAGAAAACTGACAGCAACAGGCGAAACTGTGGATTGGAAAGGATTGCCAAACAAATGTATGAATTTCCCACATTAAGACTTAGAAATAACAAACAAAATATATTTTAATTTGAATATCATTATTATTGTTTGGAACGTGTGATTTGGCGGGTGTGGCACCTATTAAAATGAACCCCGCAGAGATTAAGCACGCGTATAGAAAGAATGAAGGGAGAGACTAAAATCCCTTGATGTAGTAATGTGCCTTTACAAAGCCAGTTTAGGAACGTTTCCTGCCATCTAGCGTTGAGTAGATGAACTACTTTTGTAGCATTAGTACCTACCAAAGTTGCACACTAGATGGCAGTGCAATGTTACAAGTTCGACTATTCAATACTAGAAGGCGATGAGCATTTTATTTTTAACGCAGTTTTGGTAGTTTCTTAGGTGTATTTTAAGGAGTAACTACAAATTCACATAGGATTAAAACTTACCTTAACTTAACAATAACTTGCGAGCTATTAATATTAATTAATAATTAGCTATTATTAATCGATAAGTTCGTTCGTCATCAAAATTGTTTTAGTCGTTTATCGAACTATTAAATACATCAATAACAATTTTCCACATTCAAACGTAAACAATTTCTCTTATTGTAGGCGAACCAATCGTTACAATAGAATAAAACATTTAATCTGAGTTTTAAGTTCAAAGCGAATAGTAATAGAATTCTGATCTACTACAATGGAATGCTCAAATAACGAATATTACTACGTTATATTCCCGAGCATAGGAAAATAAGTCCCCCGTCTTTCGTGTTCCCAGCAGATCCTATCCATCCAATTGTTGCCCGGAAGAGATCGCTTTAAGCTATAAGGCCGCCGATTGTACAACAAATGTGGCTATTTATTGTTATTTTTCAGTTAGTATGTAAGCATCGGTTGCAATAAAGATTTTATCTATCTAATATATTTGCAGATGTTCGGTTTTCCTTCCTTCCTTCCACTAAATTGAAATAGCTCCACCCGTTCGGGTTTCCAGACAGACAGACAGACACGTCAGACATAAAACACCCCTCTTTTGTCGGGGGTTAATTAACAAATTAATAAAACAATGGTTTATTTCTCTAAAAATGTATTTATGTACAAACAAATTAATTATCCAAATCCCTCTGCGTCGTAATATTCTCATTAATTATTATTTTGGCTGTCTATTTTATTTTCTCGTTTGCTCACTAGTTTCCCATGTTTAGTCCGTAGATGGCGTTGTAAGTGCCTATATCGGGTATAGGTGGCGCCACAGTCTTCGCAAGCGTGAAGCTCGGCGCAAGAATCGTGGATACAAGCGATATGTTCCTCTAAACTGGCTTTCTGGCCGAATTTCTTGTCGCAGAGCTTACACTGAAACAAAAAATGTTTTATAAGTATGAGATGGACTTCACACAAATAAATATAAGTTCCGCCGTAGAAATTATCGATTTTAACACATCTGGAGGTTTTGTCTGTTCACGTCCGTAAGTGGTAACCCTCTGAATCCTTACACGTGACCTCCGGGTGGTGCTAAGAACAGTCTCTGGTGGGAGGCTTCGGCCGCGGCTTGTCACCACCCTCCGGGCTGGGCCAGTGCCGGAAGCGATTTTTTCGTGTTCGATATGTGGCCCGAAACTGGGTGCTGACGAGGCAGACCGCTAGTGATTTTATAAGGTTAAGCAACGTTGCGCGCGGATGGGTGACCACTGACTGCTTTTTTTAGTCTTTCTTTTTGTACAAATATTTTTTACATAAGTTTTGAATAACAGACTTTTTTTTTATGCTGGATAAGTCTTCAGTTGACCACAATCTCACCTGATGTAAAGCGACGATGTGTTCTAAGATGGAGCATAAAGACCTAGAAGGTAGATTTAATTGTGAGCTTTTGTGTATAAATATATTTCTTTCTTTCTTTATTCTTAAGCAGTCGACGATAGTCTCACCTTAATGTGAAGTGAAGAGAATGGAGACGTTATATATTTTATGGATAAATATTTAATGAATTAAGTGTTATTTATACTTAATAGTATATGTTTAATATGTATTATATGTTATATACTTGTATGGGGCATTTTTCATATTATGTTATTTATGTACTTTAGTTGTTGACCTGCTTGACGTCCGAACGCCACACAATACCAAAGGTTTTTGTCTGAAAAACAGCGCTGAGCGGCAACCGTTCGGCACATGCTGGGTCAACGCCAACCAAATGTGTCAACCAAATGTGTATTTAGATTTTTATGTTATATATATTTTGTTTTTGTTTTGGTTGTTTTAGTTAAATCGTAAAAATATAATTTTATTTTTCTGTATTTGTGTTGTCGAAATAAATGTCTATCTTTCTTTCTTTTTTTTTTACGTTAGTTCGACGTGGATTGCACCACGGAATCCTCAGAAGGCGTCTCCAGCACCACATCTCCAACGCGTCTATTTTCCTCCGCTCATTAAGTCTCAGGGTCTAAGTCTCAGCTCCATAGAGAAGAATTGGAAAGACAAGACTCCCCTTTCAGTCCAGTCGAGTTATGGTCGCTTTGGTTATCTGTAGTGGTGTGGTTTGGTTTTTTTTTTTTTTTTTTATGATCGATAAGCCTTCATTTGACCACAATCTCACCTGGTGTAAAGTAACGATGTGGTCTAAGATGGGACATGAAGACCTAGAAGGTGGCTTCTCCGGGCCACATTACGAAACACGAAAAAATCGCTTCACGCACTGGCCCAGCCCGGAGGGTGGTGACAAGCCCCAAGGTTGGTTATATATATAGATACAAACCTGATATTTTTTTATTCCTGAATGCAGTCGCATATGTTTGTGGAGATTGGACGTACTGATGCAGCGCTGAGGGCACAGCGAACAGGCAAATGGCCTTTCTCCAGTGTGTTTCCTGAAATAAGGAAGTTGACTATCATTAATATCATAAAACAAATTGTTTTATATACATACTAGCGGCCCGCCCCGGCGTCGCACGGGTATAAAATTTTCCCGGAAATTATTCGAATTTTTCTCGCCGTAAAAACCACCATATCTCTCAAGTTGTATCGAACTGCACATGGTGTGCGAATTTTATTATAATCGGTTAAGTGGTTTAGGAGTCCATTGAGGACAAACATTGTGACACGAGATTTATATATATTAAAATGTATATAGTAAATATTTTTTTTTAAATGATATAACTAAAGCCGTGTTGGCTAAGGGGGAGGACACTCGACTTTCATTTGAAGGTCGTGGGTTCAAACCCCGCCACGCATCTCTGGATTTTTCTTCTTGTGAAATGTATGTGCGCCTTAAACACGTGTTTTAACGGCGAAGGCAAACATCGGGATGATACCGGCATGTTCTGAGAACTTTTAAGAGTTTTGAGGGACATGTGACATTCACCAACCCGCACTTGGCCAGCGTGGTGAATTAAGAAAAGACCTAATCTCTCTCGCCAAGAGTGAAGTCCCTGTGTCCCAGCAGTGGGAACGTTAATAGGGTGATGATGACATAACTAACACAGTATTTAATAATCTAAATAATAAAAAATAAAAAAAACATATTCCATAGCTGAGATAACATGTGAGCTAATCACACAAAAGTAAAAATCACTATGGATAATTTATATCCATTGTTTAATTTCACAAATAGAAGAAACGTCAAAAATAAAATGCACAATTAAATTGAACTTAGTTGCTTAAAGATAAATAGGAAATAAATCGTATCTGGTCACTTCGCTTTAACCCCCGACAAAAAAGAGGGGTGTTATAAGTGATGACTAAATAAATAAATATTTCCGGATAATTCACACAACAACATCTAGCCCCGTGGTAAGCTCTAAAGATGTTACGGGTACTAGACATCGTATATACTTAATATAATAGACATGCATATAAAGATATTTTTTATCATATATATTAAACACCCAGACCAAGGAGAAAGTGATTGCAGAACGTACATACACTTGAACCTCGGCGGGGAATCGAGCCCGCTACCTCTTGCGCCGCAAGCGAACCGTCGCCCACCTAGCCACTGAGGCAGTCAATGCAGATTAACTTTGTTTACTTCCTTATTTCACAAAATCCGAGTAAACTAAGCAGTGGTTAATTATGTCAATAATACGTCTCAATGATTAGTTATGTTAAGAGCTGTCTCGCTTTGCCACATGTGATGATATATATGAGCGAAATAGCTATATTATGTTAACTGTTGTCTAATTTTACTCGGAGATAAAAACAGGCTCAAAAGTTGTAATATTTATCCTTAATTATTTTTTTATTTTTTATGGTGTTTTCCTTTAAGGGGGTGAAGGGCACGCAACAGGGATTTTTTTTTTGTTCTAGGATTATTTATTTATTTATTTATCTGTTGCATCTTGTGGTTACCTAAAGGTGTTAACATACTAAATTCCCTGACATGAGCCCCGTTGGGGCATTACAACTTCATCTTAAGATGTATCCTATACTATTTTACTTAAATAAATCTATCTTATTAATAGGAACAGTTGGTAAGTAACTTAAATAAACTATCTTATTACTAGGATTATTCAATTTAGAAGCTCATTAGTCAAAAAAAAAGATTTAAAGTGTAAATCAGTAGATCTAATTATTTCGTGAATGAAAACCATAACCTAATTTTTTAATTATATACCTTGAGAGGTGATAATTAAAGTAAAACCTATCTTATTTAGTATCATAATCACAACAGCTCTACTTCATAAAAGTGTAATTTGTATGGCACCTAAACTATATAATAAATTAACTAAAAGCTATCGAGACCTAAATGTTAACCACTTTAAGAGCAAACATAAAATTATGTTGACTAATAAATGTTATTATAAGATAGACGAATATATAAATAATACTATTGCTAATATTTGAATTTTTTGTTTAATGTATTATTGTAATCTAATTTAATGTAATTATTAATTTCTTATTTAATTTTTAATTCCAATACTTAATTATTAATGATTAAATGTTAGTGTGTAGTCTAATGTTATATTTTAATTATAATTCTGACTGTTTTTTGTAATTAAAACTTTGCACACCAACTGGTGAAACATGTTGAAACTGTATAAAATAACAAACAATATCCTGTATACACATGTTTTTTGGGAAATAAATTTTTCTATTCCATTCTATAATAATATACACTAAATAATAGGTTAAGCAATATATATTTTTTATACTTTTTCTATAAGTGGAAACTTATAATTGGCCGTCTCTGTGTTTGTAACTGACTGTTACAGTTGCAAGCTTCTAAATAAGTGTTTTAAAATTTATACTAGCTGTTAGTTTTCCCAAAAGTTTTGTTAATAAATAAATAAACGGTGGTTAAATTTTTATTGAGTTCTATTACCTTTTTCAGGGTTTAAAAAAAATTTAATCAATTGATATGAGGCTAAATACGACCTACAGATTAGATTATTCTTAAAAAGATGCCTTTTCTCGAAAAGTTGTAGAACAAAATTATGTTCGCCTGGTACGTGCTATTCACACCCATTTCGCTTTATATACCGTAAAGGAAACACATTGTATAAGTGAGGTAATCTTACCTTATATGCATCGTCAAAGATGTTTTATGTATACTTTTAAAGTCACATTGGGTGCATGCGTGAACTTTTTTCCCTCCATGTAATAGCTTATGCTTGGTTAAGTAATCTCTTCTGAAGAATACGCGGCCGCAGATCTGAAATATATATTTAAATATTACTGAAGCCGTGTTGGCTAAGTGGGGGCACACTCAACTTTCATTGCGAAGGTCGTGGGTTCAAACCTCGCAGCGCACCTCTCGATTTGTCTTTTAGAAAAAAAATATTTGCGCTTTAAACACGTGCTTTAACGGTGAAGGCAAACATCGCGAGGCAACAGACAGGTACTGAGATTTTTGAAGAGTTTGAAAGACATGTGGCATTCACCAACCTTCACTTGGCCAGCGTGGTGAATTAAGGCTTTATCTCTCTCGTCAAGAGAGAAGTCCCTGTGTCCCAGCAGTGGGAACGTTAATAGGGTGCCGATGATGATGATGATGATGACTGGACAAACACAGCAACATCTAGCCCCGTGTTAAGACTTAGATTTGAATTTAAACGTAATAAGTACCTACAGATATTATACAACTGAAGAGTTTCTATGTTTGAACGCGCAAATTCAGTATTAGATATCCCATTTATCGAGAAGGCTAGATATTTAAATTAATTTAAATTTAAAATGAGAACGCTACATTTTCTTCCGGGAAAAAACGTTGATCCAGCGGAAATATCCAAAAACACGAGGAAACAACAAACATATCCACACTAATATCCATAAGTAGTTCCATTAACTATCAAATAATTAAATAGGTCTTGTCTTTTGTGTTCATATTGTTTTTTTTTATGCTAGATTAGCCTTCATTTGACCACAAAGTCACCTGTGCCAATGTAAAGTGACGATGTGGTCTAAGATGGGGCATTAAGACCTAAAAGGTAGATGGCTTCTCCGGGCCACATTACGAAACACGAGAAAATCGCTTCACGCACTGGCCCAGGCCGGAGGGTGGTGACAAGCCGCGGCCGAAGCCTACCACCAGAGACTGTTCTTAGCACCACCCGGAGGTCACATGTTTTTGTGTAATTTTGTGTGTTTGTTATTCGTGTTGTTGTCTGTAACGCCATCAAGTGGTTCCATCGTTAGACCAGTGTAGGCTACTAGTTATCAAGATCATGCTGAGATGGAACCATTTTTTCTAGCAATTAATTATAGTAATTATTGTTAGGGAATATTTGTTTTCGAAATGTTTTAGGTGTTAATTTGTTACGAATTAATCCCATAAATATATTAAGCGCACTAAATTATGTGGGTTAAATTAGCCTATGTCTATGATTATTTGATTATTTGATATTTGATTATTTGATAGATAAAACTGCTTAACTAAAATACAGACACTTTTTTCTGTTTGCCGTGTTCACTACAGCTGCAATTTGGTGAGAGCACATTGCAGTAACATCCCCTAGCTTCCAGTTATTTCAATACAATAAATTATATTTATAAAAAAATAAATATTAAATCTTAATGATTTTTTAAAAGTGATAAACCTCACTTTTTCAATTTATTTATGCAGAAGACATAGTCCATAACCTTTGTACACAGGATACGGATAAATATTACCAGACAATCCACACAACAACATCAAGCCCTGTGGTAAGCTCTAAGCTTGTGTTACGGTATTATATTATACATATTAAACACCCAGGACCAAGGAAAAAGTGCTTGCAAAACATACAAACACTTTAACCCTCCAATAATTTAATTAATAAATACTTACATCACACATCCAAAATTTTTTATCAGTTCCGTGATTTTGCATATGTTTCTCTAACAATTCCAAGGTTTTAAAAACCATCCCGCACTCATTGCATTTAAATAAATCAACTATCTTTAAATCTTGATTTTGTTCGTGAGCCATCAGGTGCTTCTCATAATTACTTCTCATATGCATATAACTATCGCAAATATTACACTTGTATCCATTTTGCAATGGCTTGCAAAATGCAATTTCATGTCGGACACATCTCCTTCTATTTTTAAATGTCTTACCACACCCAAAACATTTGTTTATGTTATCTGCAAAGCCATGTATATTGATATTATGTGCATCTAGTGACTCTTTGGAGTCGAAATTGATCCTACATGATCTAAGTTTGCAATAAAAAGGTGAAATAGGTTTCTTTCTAACCTTTTTTATTGTCTTTGATTTTGCTTCTTCATTCAAATCCACAAATATATTTATGGAATTATTCAATTCCAATTCCGAAATATTGCTATCTGCGTTAAGAACAGCTTTTTCAACGTCCAGCTCAGAGTTTTGAGGCGTGGGTATATCTAAGTCAGAAAAATCGTCAATTTCATCATAATCTGACTTGAAAGGCTCGGTTTTGCATTCTTGAGAGCCCTGTTGGATTTTATCAAGCAATTTTCTCTGTGATTCCTGACAAAAAATACGAAATTCTTTTATGTTTTCAACTTCTGCAAAACAACTGGTACATATTTTTGTAGGAAGTGATAATAGTGTTAGGTCAATGCCAATGAAATTAAGCACATTTTCTGTAGCAGACTTAGTTTCGTAGTCATTTGTGGTAATATCTTTTACACAATTTTGGTCCAAGCAGATCCTACATACAAATTCAGATAAATAGGGTTCGAACTTGAGCAAATTCTTATCTAGGGACAGCGTTTTCCATGACATGTTCATAAATGCACGAATTTGAGTATCTTTATCTTCAACAAACTGTGTTAGTTTCTCAGTTATTCACAAAAATTTGCAACAAAGCAGCAAATTATCTTGAAATTTGTAAACAATAATAGTAGTGAGCGTTGAATCGACGAACCGTTTTTTTCAACTGTTTTTCTACAGACAACGTGTCGACTGTTTTCTTATTACGGCAAAAGTAGTTTTTTCTACGAACAGGTTTTTTCATTCAACGTCAACGATAAACGCAACGCAAACGAACGAAACACAAATTCAGATTCAACTACATACACGACCGACAACGACACGAAGACCACCCGAAAATTAACGAACAAGCCGCGAGCGAAGCGCGAGGTAAAACGCGGTATGCGAGCGAGTGAGATGTCCGTCGCTCAGTTGTTTGAGAGCGTAAGAGATGTATGTATGTTTGTTCATTCCGGGTCTAAGCTTAGCGCTTGAGCCAAACTGACCGAAAAAACAGGTTAATTGGGCACAGGTTTGTTAGTTTTCGTGTCAAATAATTAGTTTGTCTAATTGACGTGACACGTGAGGTCAACGCATTTTTGTTTGGCACGAAAGTATTACTTCTGTTATAGTGAAAGTTCTTTTTGTTATCTAGATTCTTAATTATATTCAACTGCTCACTCAAACATACTAAATTAAATAAACCACGATGATTAAAAACAACGATAGATGAATTACTTACGTTCAGTTATCTTTTCAATGTAACTACGAACTTAATTTAACGCATAGTTCCTTAAGACAGTTAACGAAAATCAGTCGACGGACAACCAGACTGGTTGTCCGTCGACTGATTTTCGTTTCGTTCGAAAAAACTGTCGCGACATTCAACCGGTTCATTCGTTGAACGAACGAACCAGTTAAACGTCGACCGTTTTTTCAACCGGTTGACCGATTATAAAAAACGGTTTCGTTTCGTTTACGCAAAAATAGTCAACGACCCACCAGTAAACAATAAACCAAACACAACTGAACTGAGCTGATTATGTGAGTGATGGCAAGATCTTCTTCTTTTTGGTTTATGGCATTTGACAAGTCAGGTCACTTACGTCAAAGTTACACAAATTTGTCATGAACGCATTTTTGCTCTCGTGACAAACGCTAGGCTTATATTATAATACCCATTCATGTTATATCGATATATATCTTTAGTCGACCCGACAGACGTTGTCCTGTCCCATGTCTCAAAAAACAATATCCAGTTGACCGTATTGTGAATCTAAACCATTCCCAGATCCCCATGAACACACACAAAAAATTTCATCAAAATCGGTCCAGTCGTTTGAGAGAAGTTCAGTGACATACACACTCAAAGAAGAATTATATATATAAAGATTTCCAAGATAGGTTCAAGATCTATAGCTGGAGAGCTAGTGAACCCTGGGAGTAACGGTCTCCCTGTAAGGTAAGAAATTTGTATATTTAAGATTTATGGTACCTATGCTAAGAGCAATAGCCATGACTTTATTCTTTGGACTGTTAAATTGGGTTTCAAAACTTGTATCTGTAAATTTGAAAATTTAATAGAATAAACTCTATTAATTGTACATCTTAAAAAAAATACAGGCGATTACAATAAGCAGAAGTATTCGACAGTTTTGAAACCCAATTTACCTAGCAGTCCAAAAAATAAAGGGGCTAATGACGTGCAGGGCTGACGCCTGCCAGGTCATGGCTATTGCTCTTAGCATACCGTATATCGTAGGTATATATCAGGGGCGTAGCTACCGCCGTATTTGCCGTATCAATTATACGGGGCCCCGGGCCACGGGGGCCCCCAAAGTGTGTAAGGAAAAAGAATAAAAACTTTCTAATTTATTTTATTTTACTGTCTGCTAAATACAGTAAAGACATCTCACTTAATCTTTGTGACCAATTAAAGGCTCTAAAAACATGCTTAAATTCTGAAATTAAAAAAAAAATTATCTATTAAAGAACTCATTGAATTATTGCTAGTAAAATTCAATAATCTTGCATCCAGTTTTCCCGAGGTAATCACAGCATGCTTTTTATTCTTGACCCTTCCAGTAACAACCGCAACGGCAGAAAGAAGTTTTTCAAAATTAAAACTAATAAAAAATTACTTAAGAACTTCGATGGGACAAGAACGGCTGTCAGACATCTCACTATTTAAAACAGGCAGAAACTTTAGAAAAACTAAAATCATCATCAGCCATAAATGATTTAATAAATCAGTTTGCCGATAAAAAGGCAAGGAGAGTGAATATTTAAAATTCGATTTTTATTTGTAAAATGGGTAAATTATGTGATAAATAAATATTACTTCTCACAATATTTTTTTTCTTTTGTGAAAAATCTTTACCTCCATATAAGGGCCTCCAAAAAAAATGTTATACGGGGCCCCGACAAGGCACGCTACGCCACTGGTATATATACAAATGTCTAACCTTACAGGGAGACCGTTACTCCCAGGGTTCACTAGCTCTTGGACTGCTAAGGAAGCAAATAGGAACCAATTATTGGTTTATCTTTTTTTTTTTTTTATCTATCTATCTATCTATCTAAATCACAGCAATTCCAAACCGCACGTAGTCTACGGCCAGGTGACCGGGCTAGTTCTAATTTATTCAAAAATTTATAGGAAGCAAACAAATCGCTTGTTGAAGGGAGCAAATAGAAGCTTAGACACAGGGTTCTATAGTGTTTGTAATTTGTATGCAATACAGAAACAGAAACTGAATCCGTCAACTATGCTTAGCATACAATTTATAAAGTTGTAAATTTTCTGGAAATATTTATTTATTAGGGTTTTCATTGAGATTTTATAATTATTGCAAAAGGACAAGAAAAAAAGTTATTTAGGCTATTGCATAGCTTCTATCGCGAAAAAAAAACAATTATGTATTAAACAATTATTTTGTGAATATATTGCTTCTTTAATTTGACTACATTTGTATTATAGCTTAATTTTATTTTGAAATAAATAGTTTAGACATACTAATTAACTATCATGACTTACCTAGTCGAATATAGGTAGAGAACATTACTTGAATTCATGAAACTGTACAACCTATATTCTGCCAAATAAATATACTTTTTTATTTCAACGTCTTTTCACAAGTAGTTTCTGAGTCCAGATTCTGTGTAACAAAATTTTGTGCTACGCTTTTATCGGATTTTCCCGGGGTCAAAGGTAACCTATAATATTAAAAATGCGAAAGTCACTCGTATCTGTTTGTTTGTGCGGCTTTTATGCAAAAAATACTACATACTAATATTCCCTAGAGCCCAAGCTCAACATTGCTCTATGTAGTTGGGCATTTAAACCGAGGGAAAATATGTAATTCCACGGGAAACATCTAAAGTTTTATAAAGAACACAAATTCTATATAACTATACTGAATACAGCGACAGTGTCTGCATACTGTGAATATTTAAATTAGATTATTATATATTACTAGCTGACCCCAGCAAACGTTATTTTGCAAAATGAAAAATAGATGTTGGCCGATTCTCAGACCTACTTGCTCACAAAATTTCATGAGAATCGGTCAAGCCGTTTCGGAGGAGTATGGCAACGAAAACTGTGACACGAGATTTATTTATACTAATTTAATGAGTTACATTAGAATGAACATTACTCATTACGAATATATTTATAATTAACTAGCTGTGCCCTGCGGTGCTACCCGCGTTATAATGGATGAAGTACTTTTAACCAACAACATAATGTATTTATTTAAATAAAGATTATCTAATATTATTATGTTGATACAACTTAAACAAATTATTTCGACCAAATTAGGTACCATAAAAACGGTTTTTGTGAGTTAATCTTAAAAGATAGACATATACTATCGCGGACTGTTTTTTAGATCATTAAAAGAGCTATTATTCTTTAATACATATTTTTGTGCATCTTGAACCGTTTTCATGGCGCACGCAACGGAAGGCTTCAAAGATGAAAAATTTCTCCCGTTTTTTACACATTGACCACTATATCTTTGCTCCTATTGGTCGTAGCGTGATGTTATAATAGCCTATAGCCTTCCTCGATAACTGGACTATCCAACACAAAAAGAATTATTCAATTCGAACCAGTAGTTTCGGAGATTAGCGCGTTCAAACAAACAATCAAACAAACAAACTCTTCAGCTTTATAATATTAAAAGTATAGATTATCACTGCACCCTCGTTATATTACTAGTTTTTCACAATACTGCGTTGCCCGTGTACGATGAAATTGCCGCGGGATGACGTACATATTATCCTGCGGTAATGCTCCATTTGTGTACAACAAATTACCGGAGAGCATAAGAGCATTACCACTCTAGTTATTTAAAAATAGGTTAAGGAATATACTTATTGGCTGACAAATGTTATTATAGTCTAAAAGAATTTATTTTTTTCATAATTTGTTTGATTGAACGCGCTACGTTCAATCATACAAACTCTTCAGCTTTATAATATTAGCATAGATAGTACCAGTAATTATTAAAAGTCAACGTTATTCAACATTT
Source organism: Gymnoscelis rufifasciata (assembly GCA_929108375.1). Lineage (NCBI taxonomy): Eukaryota > Metazoa > Arthropoda > Insecta > Lepidoptera > Geometridae > Gymnoscelis > Gymnoscelis rufifasciata. The sequence goes on along the minus strand of OV815332.1, from coordinate 5,495,309 downwards.
GACTCTTGCAAAAAAACATCATCATCATTTCAGTTGAGGTTTTTCACCTCAACCTCAATTTAAGAACGATGGTTCACGGAATTACACGGAGCTAGAACCTCAAACGCTTCGATAGCGCGATCTAGCGCTGGCCACTTTTTACTAGCGACATCTATGTAAAATCAGGAGAAACAATGTCTCAACGTTTAAAATAAACCATGGATTGGTATTTTTGATTGTAATATGTAAAGTTAAAACCATTTCCGAATAGGGGAAGGTTCTCAATTCGATACGTATATTTTTATGCTTATTACCTCAGAGCCTTAGATCTTTTTCCCAGTGAAAAGTTTTTGATTTATATGAATGCTGCGCTACTAGATTTTTTTTAGGATTTATGTTGTTAATATTAATTCGGATTTGGAGGGAAAATTATAATTTTTCTTTGTTGTATTGGAATGTTTTTCTTTTGACTGGCGCGGTGGGCGAGAGTCCGCTTGCGGCGCAAGAGGTAGCGGGTTCGATTCCCGGCGAGGGGTCAAGTGTTTGTATGTTCTGCAAGCACTTTCTCCTTGGTCTGGGTGTTTAATATGTATAATAAAAAATATCTATGTACGTATGTATATTATATTAAGTATATCAGATGTCTAGTACCCGTAGCACAAGCTAAGAGCTTACCACGGGGCTAGATGTTGTTGTGTGAATTGTCCGGAAATATTTATTTATTTATTTGTAATTAGTTTATTTGACGTTTTAGCAACGCTTGTATAGACAAAACTCAAAGTTTTTGTTGCTTCATGTGGTCATAATAAAGGTGTTAACTTAATAGACTCACTTACATGAGCTCCGCTCAGTGTCGTAGCTATAGATATAGATGAATGAATGAATGAATGTATTTATTGTTTTCTAAAACTTAATTCTATTTGGGTATCCAACATCTTTACAAAGGTGATCTTAGTAACTAGAACATTTAAATTAAATACAAGATAGATGGTACCTTCAGTTTGTCGATGTTTCCTACACTAGGTCTATCAAGCCTGTACAGTAGGGTCACAAGGATTTGCTGTCGGAATCTCATTGTTAAATGTATATGAGTTGATACAGATATAGATGATATATATATATATAGTATTAGATGGTCAGGGGCTCTGGGGCAAAATTAAAATCAGCCCAGCCAATTGTTGAAACTTCATACTTTTTGCTTTCATATCGGAATAGCAATAGCTGGCACCACCACGTGAATAGCACCAGTGACAGAGAAGTTGAGAGGAAATCGGTTGGCATGGTATGGACATATTATGAGAAGGGATGAATGTCATGTGACGAAAAGAGTGTTAGATATGTGTGTTGATGGATATGTGGGAAGAGGTAGGCCAAAGAAAAGATGGATGGACTGTGTGAAGGATGACATGTGTAAGAAAGGAGTGAGTGTTGAGATGACGGACAGAGGAAAATGGAAGGAAAAAACATGTTGTGCCGACCCCACGTAATGTGGGATAGGGGCAAGAGAATGATGATGATTTAGCTAATAAATAAAAAATATAATGAATTGTATGTACCTACTTAATATCTCATATTTAAACTATAAATAAGATTTCAATTTTCACCACAAGTAAATAGATACCACACAATATATTAGGTTAATAATAATGTCTTCGGCTGTTTACGACTATCGGTTTTTACGACCAAATAGGGCCATGTACAGGCAATAATTAGGCTTCGGTCAAACCTACGCGCTAACCTACCTTTAAAAACTCCATTTTATCAAAGTATTACTACCCAATCCCATAATCCAGTTAAATTTCAAAGAAACAATAACAATATAGTTAATAATAGGTTTATTCTTAATATAATTAAAACTACAATATGACTAAAACGCTAGCTTCTTCATAAGTAAATACATGTGCTGGTCCACTTCAAAGCCGTGAAGATTGTTCGCATCCCCTTGTAATCTCATGAGGAGGCCTCCGAACGAGACGTAGGCTGCAAGCCGAGATGCTGGCTCCATAGCAGCTTCATCACCTTCTATCCTGGAATATGAGATAAAAATAATAATTAATATGTGGATCGTCCACATAATAACATGAAGTCCAGTGGTAAGACTTCATAAACTTAATATTAATGAAGTAGATACTAAAGATGTATGTATATCAAGGTAGGTATTTGAACTTTTTTAAGCTTTTATGAGAAAAAAAGGCTTCTTTAAGCCTAATATAATGGACATACATAAAAAGATATATTTTTACACACCCAGACCAAGGAGAAATCATACAAACACTTGACCCCTCAGCGGGATTATAACAAGATTTTTATAAATATTATATCAAGTATAATAAAATAAGGTTACATTTTTGGGAAAAGCTTTCATCATTATATTTAAAAAACTTTCATCTTTATGAAAATTTTAGAGGACAATTAATAATATAATTAATAAATAAATAAATTTTTAAGTTCTCGTATAAATACGGACTATTGTGTTGTCTGAAATAAATCCTTTTTTTTTTTTTTTAAATGTATTAATAAATAAATAAATATTTCCAGATACTCCACACAACATCTAGCCCCGTGGTAAGCTCTAAGCTTGTGTGACAGGTACTAGACATTTGATATACTTAATATAATAGACATACATATTGTGATATTTTTTAATAATAATGATGAGTCTCTTTGTTGGCAAACACAGGCACAAAGAGGCAAGAAAAGAGATGGGGTTGAGGATAGATACACACACACACACATATGCTGGCACAACTCTGCAATACTCCAAAAGTTCTACTCTGGTACAGTCAACGGGTATGTCCCGCTGGTCCCCTCTAGGATTGTCCCCTTCGGACCGTGTAAAGGGGACAAGCGGGACATCGTATTAGCGATATCCCGCTGGTCCCCTCTACGGGTCACTCAGAGGGGACAAGTCAGCTGTGGAATTTTCCGATGACCCAGATGTCCCCTCTGGAGAAGTTGCAGTTAAATTTTACTTGAAATTGTATATTAAAACTATATATATTATTAAGTTTATTAAAACATTGTTTATTATGTATACTAATTCGTTGTATACTACTTGGTAATATGATTGATTGGCTACCTCGGTATGTAATAAATAAAAATTAAATCTTTTATTTCATAGTTTAAGTTAGTGCGATCATAAAATAACATAAACATAGACAGATACTGGCCTGTGCAGAGAGCGATTAATCTAGGAAAAAGGTTCATTCGATTATCACTCACTACACAAGAGACCTTCATATAGTGGAGAGTTAATGTCAAAGTCAAAACGTTTATTTCCTTAGAAGCACATAGCCTACATGGACAGGTCAACTTAAAATTAATAAAACTAAATTGCTTAAATAACAAATATCAAGGAAATAACATTGTCTTGACAGTTCGCTTCAATGTTTTTATACTGAGTTGAGAAGCGAATAGAACAACACAGCTTTATCAGTTATTACAATTTTGTAGTTATTACAATTTTGGAGTTCTTATTTATAAGTAACTATTATAAGTTATTATAATAGTTACATATAAGGAAGCTATAATAACATGAGCATATCAGTCCTGGTCAACCAGAATTATTAGAGCCTGTTAATGTGGAACTAAGCAACATCTATCCAAGCTGCATCATCCTTTATATAATCATTTATAGAATAATAGGCTTTTTTCATTAGACTTCTCTTAATAAATGATTTAAATTTTCTAATAGGAAGCTCTGTTACATTATGAGGAAGCTTATTATAAAAACGTACAGAGTTGCCCATAAATGATTTGCCTAGTTTTTTTAGTCTGTAAGTAGGAATTAGTAATTTTTCCGTACTTCTCGTGTTAATACTATGTACGTCACTTTTTCTTAAAAACAAATGCTTATTCTTGTGGGTGAACATCAAGTTCTCAAAAATGTACTGTGAGATTACAGTTAGAATGTTAATCTCTTTGAATTTTTCTTTGAGGGAGTCACGTGGTTTCATTTTATATATTGCACGTACAGCCCTTTTTTGCAGCACGAATATAGTTTGAATATCGGCTGCAGCACCCCAGAGTAGGATACCATATGACATAATACTATGAAAGTAACTAAAATAAACCAGTATAGCTGTACCCTCATCTGTGATATATCTCATTGTTCGCACTGCATAAGCTGCTGAACTAAGTCTACCTGCAAGGTTTGTAATTTGGGGTTTCCATTGTAGACGAGAATCAATATGTAAACCTAGGAACACTGTTGAGTCAACGAGCTCGAGAATTTCATCGTTTAATATGATTTTTGTAGGAAATTCTTTAACATTAGGGAGTTTGAATTTAATACATTTAGTTTTTTTTTGTGTTTAGCAGTAAGTTAATAACCGTAAACCAATTTAGTACTAGTGACAGTGAGTTATTTACATCGTCAAAATTATTTTTATTACTATCAACTTTAAATAATAAAGAAGTATCATCAGCAAATAAGACTAGGTCACAAAGGCCTTTAGCAAAATACGGAAGATCATTTACATTTACTAAAAACAAAAAAGGCCCAAGTATTGATCCTTGTGGAACCCCTAATTCGATTTTTGATCCTGAGGATCTTTCATTACCTACTTCAACCATTTGAATTCTATCGGTCAAGTAGGAATGTAGGAGCTCAAGGGCTTTGTTGTGAATGCCGTAATGCTTTAATTTATTTATAAGTGTTGTGTAGTAATTTATTTATAAATGCAATCTCCAAAGGTCTTTAGGATATTGTTTCAACAAACACCGTATTGCCAAAACGAAAAAATTAGCATTTTCTTATCAGTGCATTTCTAACAATGTCAATAATTATTTTTTTTTCTAATTTCTTTGTTTTGGCAATATGGAGTTTGTTGAAACAATATCCTAAAAACCTTCGGAGATGACATTAACTCTCCACTATATGGAGGTCTATGTTTATGTTATTTTATGATCACACTAACTTAAACTATGAAATAAAAGATTTAATATTTATTTATTACATACCGAGGTAGCCAATCAATCATATTACCAAGTAGTATACAACGAATTAGTATACAAATAAACAATGTTTTAATAAACTTAATAATATATATAGTTTTAATATACAATTTCAAGTAAAATTTAACTGCAACTTCTCCAGAGGGGACATCTGGGTCATCGGAAAATTCCACAGCTGACTTGTCCCCTCTGAGTGACCCGTAGAGGGGACCAGCGGGATATCGCTAATACGATGTCCCGCTTGTCCCCTCTACATGGTCCGAAGGGGACAATCCTAGAGGGGACCAGCGGGACATACCCCAGTCAACAGCAAAAGTAAGTGATCAAAATCAATATTTCATCATCTGGTGTGATATATCAAAGTGTATGTATTATTTGAAGTTTTAATTGGTCAAATGAGAATAACACCTAGGATCCTGTAGACCTACTAAATAGGCATATAAAATTTGGTAAAAAAATGTAAAGCCGTTTCAGAGGAGTACAGTAATTAACACTGTGACATGGAATTTTTTTTATATCAGATATTATTTTGGGGCCAAATTTCATCAGTTTCTTTTGCTGTTGACTGTTTATCAAGGTATGGGGATAGAGCGTAGGCAAGATGTCTGTGCTGTCCCAAGTTCCCCCTAGTTGAAAATAAAAAAGATTGTCAAGTCAAGTTCTTATTGGGTAGCAGCACGCTCGCTTTTTGCAATGGCTCTACCAATGACAACATATCAAAGTGTCATCAACTTACTATATTGTGAATGTAATCGATTTTATAATATCTATAGCAAATTGATTTAAACAAAAAATAGTATAACTAATCTTAACATATAAATCGACTTTATAGTTTCAAAACTAATTATAATTAAAAAAAGTTAACAAACATCATGAACTTCTACTTTACAAAAACTAAACTAACTATATTACACAATATATACATATTATAATTTTATATTATTTAGTATAACAAATTTATAAAGATTTTCAAGTAGTGTTTACGTTTGCAATACTAACCTATAAACTTTACCAGACATGACATATTCAAAGCTGTCGGCGCGGTTCCCTTCAGTCTCCAGTGGGTTCCATTCCCCTCCATCAGGATATCCGTTCTCTCGTAGCGTCGTAGCAAGCACCAAACGGAATTTATCACCAAGTTCCATAGGATAAATCCAAGAATTTATGTCCAATATCAAATCCATTTTGAATGACTCTGATTCGCAATGGAGCCGGCTGCAACGATCGAATTTCTTGCCTTCCGGGTCCATGTCTTTCACGTTGAATATGTCTTCGAATAAAACGCCAGCCATAGCTAAAATTTGTTTAAAATACGTAAACAACAAAGCACACCGCTTGTTTTTGTTCCGTCCGACTTCGGGTTCGGTCGGTCGGTTCGGTTCGCTCGGATTTTTTGACGTGACAAGTGACAAGACAGACTGTGCTGCCAACTATGACTTAATATTATTGTCGATTATTATTTTTAACCCCCGACCAAAAAAGAGGGGTCTTATAAGTTTGACGTGTCTGTCTGTCTGTCTGTGTCACCATAGCTCCTGAACGGATGGAGCGATTTCAATTTATTTTTTTTTGTATGTAAGGTGAGTCTGGCGCGAGTGTTCTTAGACATGTTTTATGAAAATCGGTTGTGTCGTTTAAAAGTTATGGGGGTGAGAGTGGGTAAGGAAAACCGAAAATCTGCAAATATACTAGTGTGGGGTATCAAATGAAAGCGCATCGCGTGCACATTACAAAATGTTATGTTGTTTTACTTATAAGGAAATTAAGGCATTGGAATTGGGGGTTTTTCTTCAACTTTAAGTTTAGATTTATTGATATACTTAATCAATCTCGTATCTCGTAAACAAGGTGTATTTTTTTAAAATAAATTTGTATTCTATTTTTTAGGTATGTACTTAAAAATTATTTTTACACTTTTAGTTACTTGTACTGCTTGTTTTCGCATACCAAAGAAACTCACATTCACACTAAAAATTTTAAAAGGCATGCAATGCATCAAATGTTTTTTTTTGTTTAATGCTTAATAAAACCTAAAAATATTTGACGAAATGGACACTTCAGTTAGGTCTTTTGAAACGTAGAAGTTGAAATAAAAAACTAAATATTATAATCCTATATAGGATGATTTGTTTATACATAAGTGAGAAAAAAATTTCGTAGATTTATTTGAAATGATCATAGTGGAACTATTCACACCTGTTCAAATAGTATCATCATTGTTTTCAGAGACACTAATTCAATTAAGTTTATTACCCATTATTGCGTTTGGTTTGTAGCAGAAACGCTAGTTCTGACAACAATCCAAAATGTAGGTAGTAGTAAACCTATATTGACATTATAATGGTGTCTGACAGTGACAGCACATCCCACCAACCCGCGACCTCACTGCCCCTCTCCTGCCCAAACCGCAACGCACCGCTTGTCAAAAAAATAAATAACCTATTTTCTCTACCGCACGCACGTGTTGATATTTCGTGCGCATTGGGAAATCTGATTTACAAACAGTGAATTTAATCAGGGCACTGCTGCTGTCCTACTTCAAGTAACCTTTTCACCCGCCCAGTGCTACACTACACACGAAATGACCGAACTTGAGCCCGGTTCAGAAGTACTATCAGAGAAGAAGAAAAAGAAAAACAAGAATGGCGTTTCCCTGGGCACGTTTCAGAAGCTTGGTGACTTCAAGATTGAGCCTTCAGAGAGCGTGACCAAGCTGGACACCGCCCTGTGGCCTCTATTATTGAAAAACTTCGATCGTCTCAACGTGCGTACCAACCACTACACTCCACTTCCCTTCGGCAACTCTCCTCTGAAGCGTCCTATCTCAGATTACATCAAGTCTGGCTTCATCAACGTCGACAAACCGAGCAACCCCAGCTCCCACGAGGTGGTGTCATGGATAAAACGCATCCTGAAGGTGGAAAAGACTGGTCACTCTGGTACACTCGATCCCAAGGTTACAGGATGTCTCATCGTATGCATAGACCGCGCGACGCGACTGGTAAAGTCCCAACAAAATGCTGGTAAGGAGTATGTTGCGGTTTTCAGTCTGCACTCCGCTGTGGAGAGCATCAAAAATGTCACTCAAGGGTTGGAGAAGCTCCGGGGAGCATTATTCCAGCGTCCACCTCTAATATCCGCTGTGAAACGTCAACTGAGAGTCCGATCAGTATATGACAGCAAATTACTTGATTTTGACACTGAAAAGAATGTTGGTGTTTTCTGGGTGAGCTGTGAAGCCGGCTCCTACATTCGTACAATGTGTGTCCATCTCGGTTTGATGCTGGGAGTTGGAGGTCAGATGATTGAGCTGAGACGAGTCCGATCTGGTATTCAGGGAGAAAAGGAAGGTATGGTGACGATGCATGATATTTTGGACGCACAATGGGCATATGAGAACCATAAAGATGAGACGTACATCCGCCGAGTAATCAAACCTCTGGAAGGTCTATTAATAGCACATAAGAGAATCTTCATCAAAGATAGTGCTGTCAATGCTGTATGTTATGGTGCTAAGGTACTTCTCCCTGGTGTGTTGAGGTACGAGGATGGCATTGAAATTGGTCAAGAAATAGTCATAGTCACTACTAAAGGTGAAGCTGTAGCGTTAGCTATTGCCTTAATGACCACATCAACAATGGCATCTTGTGATCACGGTGTAGCAGCTAAGCTGAAACGAGTGATCATGGAACGCGACACTTACCCCCGCAAATGGGGTCTAGGACCCAAAGCGTCTCAGAAGAAAACTCTCATCTCTCAAGGGAAGCTTGATAAGCATGGAAAACCAAATGAGAACACCCCCAAGGAATGGTTAACCGGCTACGTAGACTACAAACAAACGAAACCAACTGAAGTCAATGGCACTGGTGATGAGAGCACCAGGAAGAGAACAGCTAGTACAGCGAATGCTGAAGATGCTGACAACAGCGTAGAGGTCAAATCAGAGAAGAAAAAGAAGAAGAAGAAGCGTGACAGTGAAGCACAGTAAGTATTGTTCAAATAGCTCAACTGTTAGAATTTTGCTGCACAATTTATTACATACATTGTTTTGTTTGTAAACAAACATAACCTAAAATTCGAATGTGTGTTTTCGTTTTAGAGGTTATGAATTTGTTTTGTATACAATTTAAGTACCTTCTGTTTCTGTTGCTTATCAACTGTGTTTGCCGCCATATTTAAATATTTAAGGTTATACTGAACTTGAAGGTTATTCAGTAAATAACCATTATAAATAAATAAATATTTATTTACCTCCTAACACAATCTGGAGAACATATCAAAGTACAATCAGAACTAAATATTGAACATGAATAAGTGTAAATACTATTTTAGTAGCAGCAAAATTCAGAACAGTCGCTAAAATATATCCTTGAATAGTATTCATTAAACATTGAATACTTACAGTAAATTCCTTTAATTTTTAATCAGGCAATGTGTTTACTGCCTTGATCAAAAATAACACTGATTCTCTGTAATTATCAATCTAGGCTTTTTTTTGATTCACACAACAACAAACAGCCCTGTGGTAAGCTCTAAGCTTGTGTTATGGGCACTAGACATCTGATATACTTAGTATAATATATTTATATACTTACATAATTAGCTTATAATGGGCCTGAATGGTGGTTTGTGGTTTATCCAGGAATTAAAAAGAAAAAAATATACATACAGTTATAGCTCAAATATTTTGAATAATGAACTTAAAGAAATTTATAGTGAATCAGTGTAAAATGGATACATAATCAAATTACAGAATACTACACAAGTTTCTATGTAATTTTTTTCTTTTTCAGGGAAGCTGATGCTACAATGGAAGATTCAACCATCGAGCAAGGAGATGGAGAGATAAAGAAGGAAAAGAAGAAAAAGAAGAAGAAAGATAAGGCAGAACAAGAGGAATAGAATAATTATATTATTAAGAGCAGAACCAGTTTTTTTTTTAAGATTTAATAATAATATAACTCTATTACACACCAAGACAAAACAATACAAAACTGGACTTAATGCTAAATACAAAATGCGTTTACCTCATAAGTTGGTGAATTGTGATTGATATAGTAGGTTTAACTTTATTTATATTTACATAGCAGAATGCCAAATTATAGTCCGTTGCTATGTAAATATTTGTAAGTTATGAGTGGTATAAGAGATGCTATTTTGCATACACATATTTTGCTGACTTTTTTCTTAGTATGTTTAAATGCAATTGCGTTATATAGTTTTTCATAGATTGAAAATATATAAATGTGATAAAAACTAGGACACTGATACAAAAGTTGAACTTTGCTGATAATGATAATGTACTAATTATAAATTTTCATTTAGTTTCACTACTCCCCACTAGATGGCTGCACATATATTATGGCACGAGAAAAGATAAACACAACGTTTTTTTAGTATCAATGTAATTTTGGGAGTTTGCCTTCTCATATTTTCTCTAAGACAGTATTTAATTTGCATTCCGACATGTCGATACTATCTTTCTATAAAACGGGTTATAATTATAACCTAAAAAGAAAATAGATAAAAATAGTATTGAAACTATGTAAAATTAAATTTTAAAATCAATAGAGAGCATTTAATTAAGTTAGCTAGACTTGTTAAGTTTTAAGTCTTGATATTCTTAATCAGTGAGAGATATAACGATCGAATATTGAGTAAATGAGATGACGTTTATTCTGTATTTTTATTTTTATATATTTTATGTATCTATTATCTTCCTCATTTTATATACCTTCTTCTTGTATCACTCCTATCCATTGCTGAAAACTTCATTAAAATTGATAATACTTCATAGAAACATTTTTTTTAAATACATTATGATATTAGAAAACTCCCAGACCCGAAACCAGAAATTGTAGATGGTACAAAATCTGGGCGGGAATCGAACCCGCAACCTCGTGCGCCTCAGGCAGACCTCAAGCCACAGAGGTCGTCAGTCAATTAACAATTTAAATGACTCTATTTCGATTATATACCCTTTGATTACAATCAATAGGTACGTTTTTTAAAATGTAACGATAACTGATTAGATTAAAAAGAGTAACGTAAATAGAAGACCTATCGGGGTAATTAAGCTTGTTAACCTAAAATCATACTGGTTCGATTTTATTTGTTTTGCTACTACCCGTTAGATGGCGTTAGTTGTACTTTGACATCGTGTTAACACAAAAGATTTTTAAGATACGATACTGTACGATTTCGACTTAGGTAAGTCCATTTAATTACTTAATGGAATAATGCTTAACATATTATTTATGTGTAACTAAAACAGATAGCCGTTTAAAATAAAAATGAATCGCAAATGTGTTGGTATGCGCATTAACTCAACAACGCCTGAACCAATTTGCCAATATTTTCTATGTTTTTAAAATTCCAAGGATGGTTTTTACGACGAATAAATTCCGGGATTATTGACAATTACCCGTGCGAAGCCAGAGCGGGCCGCTACTATTAAATAAAATCATATCACAGAAACCCCAAAGAATGGAATTACTATACTAAAAATTATAAACTACCAATGGCAGACTATCAATGGACGCATGCAAACTCATCATCATCTTCATTCATCATCACCCTACTAACGTTCCCACAGCTAGGACACAGGGACTTCGGAGGGCGCAAGGTCTCAAAATCTTTAAAGTTCTCCAAGTTTAGAACAAGCCGGTTTCCTCACGATGTTTGCCTTCACCGTTAAAGCACGTGTTTAAAGCGCACATACATTTTTTCAAGATGAAAAATCTAGAGGTGCTCTGCGGGGCATGAACCCACGACTTTCGGAATGAAAGTCGAGTGTGCTCCCACTTAGCCAACACGGCTTTTCAAACTCTTATAGGAAGATATATTTGAAAACTTTGTTGCATATATAATTGTGAACACTTTGACCGCTTAGAAGTATGCAACAATAGAAGTGAGATATTTTCACCATTTTGGGTGCAAACAAAATTATGATGATTCGAATTTTCACTATTTTCACTATACAATTTACCTATGAATATAATATTTAAATTTTATGCAGAAAAAATTAAGACATCCGTAACCTTCGCGCACAGGATAAAATTAAAATATAGTGCAAAGTGAGGTTTAACACTTATTAAAAAAATATAAATCTTATATATAAAATTCTCGTGTCACAGTTTTCATTGCCATACTCCTCCGAAAAGGCTTGACCGATTCTCATGAAATTTTGTGAGCATATTGAGTAGGTCTGAGAATCGGCCAACATCTCTTTTTTATTTTGCAAAACAACGTTTGCGGGGGCTAGTAATCTTATATATTTTTTATTTGTTGTGTTTGGCTATTGTATAACTGCGGCTAAAAGGCCTATTGTGGTCGCCACTTGTCCTCGGTTCTCCTCAAAGTAGCAGTGTTACAGTTCGCCACATATCCTTGCAGCTGTTGGGAACCGAAGGATTTTCTTTGTGGGGAGGTTTCGTAGTTCATCTGGACAGAGCAGATGCTTGCTCAGGTGTGTGCTACGTTTTTGCATCATCGCTTCACATTCCTAGCAGATGGAATGGCGCTTCATCCGCCTCCTCACAAAATCTCCAGGATTCTGTTTCGCATAGCCCTTACCTGAACATGAGCTGGTTAAGGCGGCAGCGTCCGGTTTGAGATCTTGATAAGCATCATCATTCTCCTGTCCTTATCCCACATTACGTGGGGTCGGCACAACATGTTTTTTCCTTCCATTTTCCTCTGTCACTCGTCATCTCAACACTCACTCCTTTCTTACACATTTCATCCATCTTTTCTTTGGTGCTAAGCGCAGGTTGTTAATATGCATATTATTATAAACATAGGTAAGTAAGTTGTTTAAAGGAAAAATAATATGAGAGTGATGAAAATGAATTAAGATGGCCGTCTCCACCAGGTTTTTAAATTGTACTATTGCAATCGCAATGAGTAGTTACCTAGGTCGGTATTGTATAATTTTAAGCTTTTAAATTTTGTTTTGTGGTTCATACGGAACACCAGACTTAGGTAGTTAGGGTTGCGGTGCTTATCTTAAAATTTAAAGATTCCTTTCTTAACATAAATGTTAGTTATAACTATAAGCTAATTCTAAGTTATAGTTGTAATGCCCCAACGGAGCTCATGTCTGTAAATAACATTCATAAACCTTTATGTAATCACATGAAACAACCAATAAATGATTATGATGTATCTACTTCATAATTATGGATATAATACGATATAACCAATCCCCCTAATATTTTATATTGCTGGTGGTCTAGGTCCCTATGATATTCCGGTGCTTATAGAAAGAACATTCAAAGAGTACTCATACTAAGCGATTCTCATCCACCTTTATAATTCGCACGGCAACATTCTGGAGTTCGCTCCTAGCTGCTGTATCTCCTAATAACTACCACCTGAGTGTCTTCAAGACAAGAGTGAAGGTGCCTTCTAGATCTATGTGATCTATCCTCGTCCAAATTGACACACCATCATGAGAGAATGTGGACAAACAGGTCTCTCATAAAAAAAAAACTATACTGCCAATGCCGAGATATAGTTAACAACACCTACCTTGGTATCTCCTTCGTCGACTGCTTCAGCACTCCTGGATCCAACTGGATAGGCTAATGTTGCACAACACTCAAAACAATAACTTTGTTAAAATATTCTTTTATTGTTAGTTAAGCCTTCATTTGACCACAATCTCACCAGATGTAAAGTGACGATGTGGTCTAAGATGGGGCATGAAGACCTAGAGCTAGGCTTCTCCGGACCACATTACGAAACACGAAAAAACACTTAAGAGTTGAGCGTTGAAGAATGGGATCTTTGAAACTCTGCTCTTTCAAAGATCCTATTTCAACGCTCAACAATGATGGAACGACTTCTCACACCAGAGGACGGTACGTTTATGTTGTAGCCATTCAAAAATTCATAAAGCCTACCCTGGGTTTGACAGTATAACTACCCTCATTATCGGCAGAATCGAATAAATTTCAGGTATAGATCATCATCATTTCAGCCGTAGGATATCCACTGTAAGCCTTCTTCAAAGACTTCCAGTAACTTCGGTTGGTAGCAACTTGTAACCACCGCCACCTGGTTGTCCCTAGATTTTTGAGCAATCTAAGTGTGTATTACGTGTTGTAAGCGCTTGTGCTACATAAGGGAGTTAAATTGAAACTCCAGCATAATTTTGTGTATTTATTGATAGTGAGTACGTCTAGCTGGGGTCGCTGCGTAGATGCCAAGAGCGCGGGGTGGCGTGTAAGCTCATATTTATATGAGCTTGCACCTTATACAATTGTCATAGCAATGGCGGCTCAATCCCGAAATCAGACAAGCTAAGATGTTATTATTTATATAATATTTGGAGGGCTATGGGCCTGAACACGTGTAGTAATGTATTACGCTGATTCAATGGTTTAATTTTTTACTAGAAGCCCGCCCCGGCTTCGCGCACGAATTTTTTATCTGTGATTGGCAATACAGCGCGCATTGTCTGCGTGTTGTCTGTGGACACCACACCAGACACGGACACATGCATTTTTTAGTCTCTTAACGGCGCGTGCGCATCTTAGCGATGTCCTATGTCGCGAGGCGTGCAATGGCCCATAACATAATTTTTTTTTTTATCTTAGTTAAGTCTTCATTTGACTACAATCTCACCTGATGTAAAGTGACGATGTGGTCTAAGATGGAGCTTATAGACCTAGAAGGTTGATGGCTTCTCCGGACCACATTACGAAACACGAAAAAATCGCTTCACGCACTGGCCCAGAGCCCGGGGGGCAAGCCGCGGCCGAAGCCTACCACCAGTTCCACCAGACTGTTCTTAGCACCACCCGGAGGGCACGTTATCTCATCTCAAGTGATACCTGTGTTTTCATAAGGTCCTATAAGCGCGAACCCGCGGGACTGATATTTAGAGTGCTGTGAAACCTCCCTCCAAATCACCTCTGGATTGAACTCTGACCAGCCCCTGCCGTTATTTACAGGTAGGTGGATATATGGCAATTCTGGTGCTTTGTCTGTATCCTGCTTTAAGTTTAAATTTCTACACTTTAGGAACTCCGGCTTTCAAAGGGAGAGATAATACCAGGTTTGATGCGAAAAAATTCATTTGCATTCTGTCACGAATTAAAAAATGGTCCTACTAGCATTCTGTCAATTCGCATTCGGTCCCATTCGCATTCGTTCCCATTCGCATACCTTGCACTTAGATTGCTCTATAGGTTAAGATAAACTAGGTTTATTTGCGTGGGTCTTACCAACTAAGGCTTAGGTTCTAGGCTCTTAGCTAGGACCTAAGGTTAAGTATAAAAATCACCCATACAAGGAACAAACCAATTTATGTATCTACCTACGTATGTAAGAACTATGCAGGTAAGAACCTGGTCCCTCAGCGGGAATCGAACCTGCTGCTCCGTGCGACATAGAATCAGCCAAATAATAGAAGATGAATACTAATAATAAAACAATATAGACAACAGTATCAATTTTATTTATAAAATATACATTCCACGAAGACCACAGTCCACCAAACCAGAGCAAAACAAATAAATAAAATAACCGAATGTCCAAATGTTCAATTCAAAATAAAAAATTACTATACAGATTTTTTTTTTAGTATAATGAAATTGATGTAAAATGTTTATGAATTATTTATTTATGTAAATTATATAAAATTCGGCCACAGACATACATCTACCAAGATACCGCAAGTATCACGATTTGTATTGAAACCAAGCGCGCCGACTTATTCTGCCTGTACTATGAAGCCGTGATGCGCGACAGTATCGCTTGTTGCGATATCTATCGTCTCCCAACACACAAAGTCAGATCACACGTCCAAAGCAAACGCGGCAACGTACTGTGAATGTTATTTAACAAAGTTTAGCGGCGACCAACCACGACGCTTGGTCGGGGTTCGGAGCAAATTTACGTGCCACGATCAGTGTGGTACTGGTGTTGTAATTTATGACTGTTTATTGATTGACAAAGAGTCTGCCAAAAAAAATTGACCCGATTTCAAATATTCAAAAATCATGGAACTATATCCCTTTAATTTATCTAAATAATACTTTTACTGGATACTATTGTCACAACATTGAAAAATTGTCTGTTTTAAGTATGATAACACTTTTCTAAGGTTAAGTACGCTAATAAATAAAATATTAAAGGAATTCCTAAGCAATAATGATTTTTAATAAATGCTAAACCTACATTTTTAGTTTAAACTTTTTACGGTTTCGGATGCATCTTAATCTTTTTCTGCATAAAAAATATATATTATTTTCAGTTAATTTCAAACTTAATAGAGTAAGGTGACTGATATACGAAAGACTTGCATATGTAATTAGAAAAAAATGTAGTAGGTAAAAAAAATGCTCTGGTTTCGTTATTAATCTACATCTAACAATCACAAAGTATCTACAATACTACAAGACTTATATACTTAATAATATTTATACATAACTATTGTCAATAGAGGAACTTCATAGGTATATTAAAACTACATTAACTTCTCTCCGCGAACTACTGCTACGAAACGATATTGCTAAAAAAAAACAACAACGCAACCGCCGGCGCCGCTTTGGTAAAGCTATAGCTTTAATAATTATGTTGTGAATACATACTGTATGTATTTTTTTTTATCTTTGCATTACTCCATTAAAAAAAAAGGAGACACTGACGTTAATAAGTATCTTGACCACGCGTAAAAATAATCGTGCGTTGAACATATATCTACATTTTATAAAACGATTATACGAATAATTAAAAAATAGTAGTTATTCAATTATTATATTATATTTAAAAGTTTATTAAGTTTTTCGGAGAGAAGTATATTAGATATACCACATAACATCATAGCCATTCACCAAGTTTCACAAGAATACATAAATCTTATATAATTTAAAAATATTCATAATTTTACAAATAAATCGGTAAGTTTCTTAAAACTATTAATAAATTATTAAGATTTTTCCTTAATTAATGGTACCACACACGAACTACGAATATCTACACAAAATCAAAGATTTAAGTCCTAGATATGATCTAAATGTGAGCCTGTGCTACTTGAAGTAAGCTAGCTAGCTCATTTGGAATCACTACATAATCTAGACACCAAGGACAACTTCTTTGAAAACTGTCACAAAATACCATCGATTGCATTCCTCATGATTTTAAAAACACAAATAAAGCAACGAGTATAATATTTCACTCAAAAGTATTGAGATTTAATTCGGTATATATATATATTTTCATCATCGGTAATTATTCAAATGAGTTGGTACAAGGAGGTATTCTATAATAACAATAATAAAAATTGCTAGCACACGATTGAGACACATAATACAGAAAGAAGGAAATTAAACTATTTTCCATGACCATGGCAATAAAGTTTGTTTTTAAAACTATCCTATAGATTTTGCAGTATTATATCTAAGATTGAAATCTTTGTTAAAAACTATTTTACATCTATTTCAGATGATACAACGTCAGAGCTTTATTTATGGTACACTAGACGTTGTGCCTAAGGGGCAATTCCTTTTCTCCACGACATGATATCGTCTTCGACTCGAATTCGACATAAAACCTGGGTGAATAAAGTCTATAATAGTGGACTTAGTGCACCTGGGTGAATTAAGAATTAAGTGGGTAATTAAGTATAACAATTTGGTATAAATTGATTTTTTATAATACCTACCGGTTCTTAAACTTTTGATTTTTAATGAAAAATGCAAGTGCATACTGCGTCTGCTAAGACGAAACATTTTTTTTTATTAAGTAGGTACTGATATTAAACTTACTACGTAAGTACGATCTTACTATTTATATTAGGTCCTTACATATGAAATTGGCGTTTTTCGTACTGGCCACTTTAATCACAAATTTCTCCTCTTTGGTAAGGAATTCCAAATTCAAATTTGTACAGCTATAGACTCATGTATTTGTGCTTCGATGATCGTCATTCATTTGTTTTTTTTCTTCTGTTTTTTTCTGTTTGCGTCACTCATTTTACAAAATGGAAAACTTAAAATATCGCATTATTTACGAGTACGAGTTCCGCCGTGGCACTAGTGCTGCGGAAACAACTCGAAGGGTGAATGATGTGTATGGCGGTCGTGTTGCAAAAGAAAACACAGTTCGTTTTTGGTTCCAACGTTTTCGTTCTGGAAATTTCGACTTGCAGAACAAGCCCCGTGGACGGCCTGAGACTCAAGTTGATAATGAAGAGTTGAAGGCTATTGTGGAAGCGGATCCATCGCAAACCACGTCCGAGTTAGCTGCAGGCTGCGGTGTTAGTGATAAAACTGTTTTAATTCACTTGAAGCAAATTGGGAAGATTAAAAAGCTTGAAAGGTGGGTACCTCACGAATTGACTGAAGCAAACCGGCAAACGCGCGTCGACTGCTGCGTTACATTACTAAACCGGCACAATAATGAAGGTATTTTAAACCGAATCATTACCTGTGATGAAAAATGGGTTCTTTACGATAATCGGAAGCGCTCAGCGCAATGGTTGGATCCTGGCCAGCCAGCCAAATCCTACCCCAAGCGAAAATTAACCCCAAAAAAGTTACTTGTAAGCGTTTGGTGGACTAGTGCCGGTATTGTTCATTACAGTTTTCTCAAATCTGGCCAGACTATTACGGCTGATGTCTATTGTCAGCAATTGCAAACCATGATGGAAAAGCTAGCGGCTAAACAACCTAGGCTGGTCAATCGCTCCACGCCACTGCTGCTTCACGACAACGCTAGACCACACACTGCGCAACAGACGGCTACTAAATTAGAAGACCTTCAATTGGAAAGTCTAAGACATCCTCCGTACTCCCCGGACCTTGCTCCAACAGATTACCATTTTTTTCGAAATTTGGATAACTTCTTGCAAGGGAAAAAATTCAACTCCGATGGGGCAGTCCAAATCGCCTTCAAAGATTTTATTGATTCCCGTCCGACTGGTTTTTTTAGTAAAGGGATCAATGAACTACCTATAAGATGGCAAAAGTGCATAGAAAATAATGGTTCATACTTTGATTAATTAAATATATTATATTAAAAAATATTCGACTTTTTGTTCCTCCCATACAAAACGCCAATTTCATATGTAAGGACCTAATATAAATACAATTAAGAAAACACTCAAAATGTATAATAATCGTATCATTCTTTACGTTTTTAAATTAACTATTTATGGTTTTTCAACCATCAAAAAGTTGTTACTTGGACGTTAATATATTCACTCATTGATATTAATGTCACAGAGACAAGAATCGCTCCCCTGTGTTTTTATAATATGCATTCAGAGATTCCACATCAAAACTTACATAATAAACTTATCTAAAAACGGTAAAAATTTAAACGAATATGCGAAAAGTAAATCTTCTCGCATATTCGTGGAGATTCACGAAAAAAATCATTTAAATTATATTATGTACAAAATGGTTAATCATTAAGTAACCCCCCGAAACTGATTAAGTACTATTATTGAGGGCGTTAATCAATTATAAATTAGTAGGTATAATTAAGATGACTGCTTCAACATTACTGTATAACAAAATGTAATTCATCCTAATCAATATTTTCTAACGTTATACATATTACATAATTATTTCAAGCTCTTATAATAACGAACATAAATATAAAATGAATTTAACAATTCCATAAAAAGCTTCAGAATAAATCATTTTTTTTTATTATTTATGGCAGTGTTGTGCTATGCTTTCGCAATAATGATATAAATAAGTTGTAAAAAAATCTATGTAAATAAATAAATTAGTGCCTGAAATGTTTCGCATCCCATTTGCTACAAATAATATACACTCTAAGACTTTTAACAATTATAGATTTAAAGATATATTTTCATGTAGATTTATGGCAATAGAAAGTTAAATAAAACTACCGAAAGTCTATCATTATCTATAGAAAAGGAAGACAGTTTCAACTAGACGTAATTACACGTGTTGACTAAGACAAGAACTAAGAAATTAGTATAAAGTTCATTATTATAACTTCATTGTTCACCTGGGTGAATAAAGTCTACTAAAATAGTGGAGTTAGCGCACCCGGAAACTTCTGGATCTACTTAAAGTGAACTTAATGCATCTAGGTGAATTAAGTATAACGCCCACGTATTGACCTCGCGTGGCAAACCATCAAAAATTGGCTGGTGAGCTATGAATATTATGTCACCGCGCGAGTTAACTTGAACATTGGTGGCTTGAACATTCAATTCTCTCATAATTATCTACCTCATTATCAAATGTATGAAAATACAATAATAATAATAACATAATTTGTTGTATTTTGTAATTGTTTTAATTTTATCAAATTGTATATATGCATGCACCAAAAAAAATGTGAATGAATTGATTATTTTAAAACCTGGTTTATTGTACCATATTTCCAGCAATAAATGATATTATGAATAAAGTTAACAGAGCCCAAGGGCCGACTTTCCTATTTAAGACCATTGAATTACCCGAAATTTATTGAATAAAAATATTTGAATTGAATTTAATATCAGGTAATATAGAACCTACGTTCGCGTTATTGGTGTTTACTCTTTAAGAAACGATTTGAGTTATAAGGCCCGGTACGGAAATTTTATGAGGAGTAAAATCATGCTTAACACGAAAAGTTGAGGCGTTACGTAGAAAGAGACAAACATATATATCTGTAGGATTGAACGTGTAAAAGAATGAGATGGAATACATAACACAGCGTATCTCATTCTCGGGGTCTCCTCTTTGCACGATACTTCGTAGTCTCACTGTATTTTATTTATATTATTTTGTAACATACTTTATGTAATACGCTTTAATGAAGTAATATAAATAATCCGAATAATTACAGATATATGTTTGTTTCTCTTATCATTTTAGCAAATGCGTTCATTTACCCTTTTTTTCTATTCGTATCATAATTATCGTTCGTAAGGAGTAAACTCCAATCGTGCGTCGTAGCTGACACACACACATTTTTTTTTAATTGGCAGCGAAACTTAATTTGGCAACTGTAGTAACCAGAATTCGGAAGAACGCTTAGCCCCCACAAAATTCACTACAGACAGCAATATTGTCATAAAACTAATTCAACTAAAGACACTATCTTCACTAATATGGTAAATTGTCTCTTAGAAAAGCTTGCTTCATATATCCCTTCCTCAGACATTTGCCCCACCAAGAGCGCTTCGTGCACATCTTCACAGGTTTTAAGATAAAACATTTTGTTTGGACGACATTGAAGAATAATTTTCCAACCATGTTTGACACTGACGTGTCCGCTAGTTTCAGGCATGCGCGAAACCTGAAATAAAAAAAAAACAACAATTAAAATAGGTTATTTAAAGATAGAACGACACACAAATGTAAAACTATAGATGCTCTATTTTAATTTTTTCTCTTTTTATTAATGCACGAGAACCTCCCCCCACTTATTTCATTTTGAACTAGGTAGTTTGGATCATCCTGAATACAATACTCTTTATTGAAACACATTAAAATATATAATACAACAGAACAATGCTTAAGAACTAAATATTAAATAATAGTGTAACAATGGGCGGCCTTATCACTAAAAGTGATCTCTTCCAGACAACCTTTGGATGACTGGAGAAAAACTAAAAACGACGGACGTTTAGGTTATTTATTAATCTACTGATAGATAATGTCCAAAGAATTGCCTGATTAAGAGCTTTGACTGTAACATTTAATCATAATCATAAAAAGTTTATTTGCGTATTAAACACGTTAAACATAGAGTACATAATTATAAACAAACATGAAAGAGAGTAGATAAACAATTAGTCATATCTTAGTTCGAACACAAATAGGTCACCAGCTCAGCATGGAGGCTGTGTCAGCAGGATCATACTGACACAGCGCTGGTTTTCAGTGGTGCCTCAGACAATGCAGCGCGCGGCACCGCTTTGAACAACACAATATACACAGAACATAAATAAAAATTAACTTAAGCTTTTCTTAATATAATCAATACACAATTAACTTATATTTTAAATTATTTATAAAATTATATTATTTTGCATATATAATAATCAACTAAAAAACTTTGTAAATATCTCAACGATATAAGAATATTGCATTAATTTTAAAATATTAAGTTAGACATTACAATAAAACATTAAACATATAATCTATAAAAGTAAGAACGGCCTCTATAGCATTAAATTTTGTATTTCTAATAAATGCTTTCTTAGTAATTTCTTAAAGCTAAACAAACTATTACAGTTTCTAATCGGGGGTGGCAGATTGTTCCAACATTTCGTAATGTTGGAACAATCTGCCGGCAGTTTTCGCATGGCGAAAACTGCCCCGAAATTTCTTTCATAATAATGTCAAGGAAGGTTACTAAATAGTGACGACAAAACCCATATAACCTGACAAAATACAACGATGCGAATATTATAAATGCGAGAGTAACTGTCTGCCTGTTCAACTTTCACGCAAAAACTACTGAACCGATTTAAATGAAATTTAGTACACAGATTCTCTTGAGCCTAAGAAAGGACATAAACTGCACTAGATGCTTTTTACCGCGGGCAAATCATTATAAAGCTGGTAACACCGGGCTCTACTAGTTCTAACTAAAGCAGGTATTCTACATAAGAGAGATACTGTTAAATAAATAATGCATGCATCATATACCGAATCAATGTAAATATTTTTTTATAATTAACAGAGCGTATTAAGGCTATTATGCACTAGTATAGACAGTCAGTGCCGGATTGAGAGGTACAGAGGCCTCGGGGCAAGAAGGGCAGAGGCCCCCAAATTATTTTCCAAATAAAGTAAAACATCTTTTTTCACTCCAGTTTTTCCAATAAATAATTTATAGTGAAACCAAGTATTGAACAAACACATATAAATATAAACGGAGAGAAAGCTTCGATAGACGGTTTTCGCCCATCGTTGTTTCTAAGCCTATTTTTTATAGTTTTCATTTTTGAAAATGAGCGTTCTCCAGTGCAATTTGTTACCATCAAAACCAAATGCATTCTCAAAGCAATTTCGAGGTTTGGGAATGTAGCTATAAAATTTGGTAGAAAAGTAGTTCTGGCGTAGTTAGTTTGGTAATAAATAATAGCTGGAATTTGAAACAAAAATTTTACGAAGTCTCTATTGTGGGGAGTTTGTGGAGGCCCCAGGCCCCCCCTGTTGCCCTCCCCTAAATCCGGCCCTGTAGACAGTAACAGAGAAGAAAATATTCTTGGTTAGCAGTTCTAAAATATACAGCTAATTCGCTCAGTCTCATGTGACAAAGCGAGATAGCTTTTGACATACAATACAATACTTCTTGAAAGACTACTTGAAAATAGTTCAACTTCAAAAAGAACTACCCTCAACTTTCTTAAACTCCCTCGCCGTAGCCAACTATGGCACCTAACCTATAATTCTAAAATTCTACCCCACATCCTAAATTTCATAAAACTCTAGAAATATATCTTAAACGCGTTGTTCTTGGCATTGCTAAAGCATATATTTCGCTGCATCGAACGCCAAGTGCTATCGAAAGCTTGCATCTGACAGCTGTGGCGGGAAACGCTGTTGGGCGCCATTTGTTAAACGCCATTTTGTTTTATGATTGTCTATGGTTTGGAGAATTGGCGGGTAATCTGTGTATTTATATATCGCACTGCTATAATATTAGAAGACCGAATTTAAAATCGAAATTATGTCGAAATGTTTTTTTTGGGATAAGGCAAAACACCTCTATCTCTTGCTGTATAACTATAACTATCATTGAGAATGTGATATCTTTGTTTTGGAAATATTATTACTAACTGACCCTAGCAAACGTTGTTTTGCAAAATGAAATATAGATTGTAGCCGATTCTCAGACCTATTTATATTTTATATATAAAATTGTCACATGTCACAATGTTAGTTACCGTACTCCTCCGAAACGGCTAAACCGATTATTATGAAATTTTATATGCATATTCATTAGGTCTGGGAATCGGCTACTAACTATTTTTAATTTTGCAAAACAATGTTTGCTGGGGTCAGCTAGTATTAGATAATATATAAACTACGTAGTATTCCCTGCACAGACAAGTTGCAACTAAAATAATTTTTGTATTTAAGGTGGAACTTGAAATCATTCATTGAGACAGGCGTAGCGCGCCATTTATTAGCGACTAGCTGTGCCCTGCGGTGCTACCCGCGTTATAATGGATGAAGTACTCTTAACCAACAACATATTTATTTGAATAAAGATTAATATTATTATGTTGATACAACTTAAACAAAATATTTCGACCAAATTAGGTACCATAAAAACGGTTTTTGTGAGTTAATCTTAAAAGATAGACATATACTATCGCGGACTGTTTTTTAGATCATTAAAAGAGCTATTATTCTTTAATACATATTTTTTGTGTATCTTGAACCGTTTTCACGGCGCACGCGACGGAAGGCTTCAAAGATAAACAATTTCTCCCGTTTTTTTACACATTTACCACTATATCTTTGCTCCTATTGGTCATAGCGTGATGTTATATAGCCTATAGCCTTCCTCGATAACTGGACTATCCAACACAAAAATAATTATTCAATTCGAACTAGTAGTTTCGGAGATTAGCGCGTTCAAACAAACAAACAAACAAACTCTTCAGCTTTATATATTAGTATAGATTAAGCGCGATATCGATACGCCTGTTTTATTGGTGCGAAAAAAAACCTATTCACACACGCAGGAGAATATAACTCAATTTGTTCATTTTACGACATAATTCGGTCTTCTAATAGCAGTGCGATATTTTAGTTTTTAGGCTAAAATTAGAATTGAATCTCTTTGTTTCTATGAAAATACATTATATGATTTTAGCATTGGATCTCTTTCTGTTAATAGTAACACTCGTATGTTTAACCCCCGAGCAAAAAAGAGGGGTGTTATACAAATTATTGACGTGTCTGTCTGTCTGTGTCTCTGTCTGTCTGTCTGTCTGTCTGGGACATCATAGCTCCTGAACGGATTCAATTTAGTTTTTTTTGTATGAATGGTCAGTTTCGAGTTTTGTTCTTCGATATGTTTCGTACATTCTTAACAGGTACCTACCTTATAGAAGGTAAAAAGTTTTTCTATCACGGTTTTCTGATGTCTTACAGTTAGAAGTCTGCAACAAATTTTGTCGATGACATTTCTCTCTCACTTGCACATTCCAAGGTAGCAAACTTATACCGATTAGCTCAAAAATATACCGAAAAAATATTTTATGTACAATTTTAACGAATTTGTTGCATTGTAAAAATAATGTATGAAATGGCAATTGTTGAGACAAGGGCGGCAAAAACTATTCATTTTCATATTCATTTATTCGTTGATTCATGTGGTTTACAAATGGTGTTAAGTTTTATATATACCCTGACATGAGCCCCGTTGGGACATTACAACTGATACAAAAGTAGTCTTAGACTATAGTAGGTAAGAAACTTATTACATACTCAATATTTATCATTAAATTTATATATGTTATTAAAAGGAATATTCAGCCTATACCTTGAAAATTAGTAAATCCACCACTGAGCGGACTTCCGCCCACCGCGGCATTGTGGAAGTCAAAATTGAAAACTTACTAATATTTAAAGAACTTCCGACCATCAAAATAGTTAAAACAAAGCCCTATTCATCCATTTCCCTCGGAAGCCAATAAAGCGGCCATTAGACGACCAACTGTCACTTTATGCTTTCCGCCATTTTATTACACATGTCATAAATTCGCGCCAAAACTGCGCTCGCAAGTGACGTTTAGCGATTATCGAGACGTGAATATTTAACCTTTTTATTTTATTGTAACTGAAATAGGCGATAAAGTTAATCCCGTAGTTAAATTTACTGGAGATGAGAACGGATAAAAAAATCTGATTCTAGGTGTTTTTTTAGATGTCATAAAAGAGGTAGAGGTATAATATGTATGTAGAGATATTTGCACGTTATTTTTATGTTTGTTATTTTATTACTAAAGTTTGAGATTAACCGTCGCAATTAAAAAAAATGTTTAAGTCTGTTCACTGTTTTCTATTAAGATATGAATTATTATTTTTATGTTTGTTATTTTATTAGTAAAGTCTGCGTTTAACCGTCGCAATTAAAAAAAAAAATGTTTAAGTCTGTTCACTGATCACTGTTTTCTATTAAGATATGAATTATTATTTTTATGTTTGTTATTTTATTAGTAAAGTTTGAGATTTAAAAAAAATGTTTAAGTCTGTTCACTGTTTTCTATTAAGATATGAATTATTATATATATTTTTGGATTATGCCATATTTTTTACCTATGCCATCTGAACCCACCAATTTCTCAACCCAAATTGTTATTCCAAACTGAACCTATCTTGTAACATATCTTTACTTTATATATACATATAATAAATCTTCTGTACGTGTGTAGTCATTGAACTCCTCCTAAACGGCTGGACCATTTTTGTGTGTGTTTAAGTGGGGTCGAGAATGGTTTAGATTCGACTTTCGACGAGAATTAGGTGTGAAGCGGGGGCGGACCACTAGTGTAGAATAAAGTATATTGTAAACATTATAGAAAGGTAAAAATACTTTCATTTTCAAATTACAGCCGACGAAAAACAAGTAAAATAATATGCTTATTGAAGAAATAAATAAATAAATATCTCCGGACTACTCACACAGCATCACCTAACCCCAAACTAAGCAGAGCTTGTACTATGGGTGTTAGGTGACTGATATACTACATAGATACATTTTTTTAGTACATACATACATATGATACATAGAAAACATCCAGACCCGAAACCAGAAATTGTAGATAGTACAAAATCTGGTCCCCCGGCGGGAATCGAACCCGCAACCTCTTGCGTCTCAGGCTCTCCTTTGCCCACCGAGCCACAGTGGTCTAAATATTAGACTGATACTTATCAAATCTAAATGTAAATAAATAAATAAATAAATATTTCCGGACAATCCGCACAACAACATCTAGCCCCGTGGTAAGCTCTTAGCTTGTGTTACGGGTACTAGACATCTGATATACTTAATTTAATATACATACATACATAGATATTTTTTATTATACATATTAAACACCCACACCAAGGAGAAAGTGCTTGCAGAACATACAAACACTTGACCCCCCGGCGGGAATCGAACCCGCTACCTCTTGCGCCGCAAGCGGACTCTCGCCCACCGCGCCACTGAGGCAATGTGACCAACTTGTATTTAATAAGGCTTTGATATATAAAACTAGCAGTGCCCCGCGGTGTTCCCCGCGTTATGATGGATTTTGCCGCGGTAAGAAGTAGCCTATGTCCTTTCTCAGGCTCTGGAGAATCTGTGTACCAAATTTAATTTAAATCGGTTCTGTAGTTTTTGTGTGAAAGAGGAACAGACAGAGTTACTTTCGCATTTATAATATTACTAGCGGCACGCCCCGGCTTCGCACGGGTAATTATTTCCTGGCTATAATTTGTTTTTTTTCTCGCCGTAAAAAAACCATACTTGAACACCAAAGAACATTTTAAAAAAATTGTTAAAATTGGTCCAGGCGTTGTTGAGTTATGAGCTTAGCAACACATTTTGCGATTAATTTTTATATAAGAAGTACGGTTATCAAAATTAGCTAACAGGGATAAAGTTTGAGAATTGAGAGCCTTCGTTTTAATGTCGGTAAAAAAAATTACTGATGCAATTACTATTATTATGACATGTTTTATTAAAACTGAGG
Organism: Gymnoscelis rufifasciata; assembly: GCA_929108375.1. Classification (NCBI taxonomy): domain Eukaryota; kingdom Metazoa; phylum Arthropoda; class Insecta; order Lepidoptera; family Geometridae; genus Gymnoscelis; species Gymnoscelis rufifasciata. The sequence continues at coordinate 5,467,687 of OV815332.1, read as the reverse complement.
TTTTTGCTGACTTTACTGCGTTAAACCCTAATAAATTTTATATGAATACTTCAGATATTTATGTTCAATAAGAACATATTTAACCACGTTTAAATCTCAGATTAAAGCTATAAGTCGACGAAATGCATAAATGTTAAACAAAAAATTTATTTCTTGCAAATATTTTAATAAAATACTTATCGGGCCGATTTGAAAAATAACTTTAGCCCAGTTTAAGATAGAGCATTTATTGAGGACGGCTATAGGCTATATATACCCCGGAAATATACGTTTTTTTATAAAAATTAAAGAAAATTATAATACACTAGCTGACCCCAGCAAAACGTTGTTTTGCAAAATGAAAAATAGATGTTGGCCGATAAAAGAAGATAAATAACTATTAAACATTATTAATTTTTTAATGCAATACCTAAATGGTGAAAAGAAACTAACGTCCATAACCATTTTAATTAGTACTTTTTTTTTGTTTTTAACATATTTTCCTTGATTTGTATTACCGAAATTATAATGATGTTTCGTTAAAACTCTCTAAAATCCCATAGTATTTATGAAAGTTTTGAAATATTTCATAAAGTCAATTTAAGTTTTATTTTTGTAATTAATCTAAAAAAACAATCTATTTTATAATTCAAAAAGTTGAATCCTTTTTTTATTATAAAAACATATTAAGTAATGTACAAGCTAATCCTCTTTCGCAGTTTAATGATAAAAGTAATGCTCGACTTGGTTTCAGATTTTTAGCACCTATTCTGTCACACTCGATATAAAATGCTGTACTTATAAAAATATCGAAGCTCGGAATATCGAATCGTATATCGAATCGCGATAACGAGTGCGTCTTTGTATGCACTTTACTGCTTCAAGTTCGCGTAGAGTAGTAGTTAACACAGACTTCAAAGTCATGTACATAAACGCTACGTATATGTTAACTATTTTTATTTAAAAAAAAAAGAAGTTTTTTTTTAAATAACATTACTTTTTATAAGTATATTCTCATAAACAAGGTAGGGTTGGTAGGGTGGTATATTGGCAGGTATTAATGTATTTTTTTTGCCGTTTAGGCAGGCAACAGTTAGCCTCGGACAAAAGTCACTTAAACATACAGTCACTTCTTCCGTTTCTGTCTAAATGTGGCTGTATGGTTAAGTGACTTTTGCATTGACGACAAAAATGCTTGGAACGGAATATGCTCCAACAACGAATCAAAAACAACACTAACAAATAATTATTGTAAAGTTTCAGAACAAAAAAGAGCGTTTCTAATCGCTTCTTTGCTCTAGTGTAAAAAAAGCGAAGCAACCAGATAAAATATATTTATTTCCTATTTATCTTTAAGTTCCTATGTTCAATTTGTTTATTTTTTGTATATTATTTTTATATTTTTATATAGTAGTGGCAATAAATGAATTTGTATCATTAAGATGTGTCTCACAAAACTACGACAGGCTTGACAGGACAGATAGTAAGGTATAGAAACGCTTTATAGTCAAAGTCAAAACGTTTATTTCCTTAGACGCACTAGAATAGAATAAATGCGCTATAAAACCATTCTGTCTCTTGTGTTTTCCCCATTTATAGTAAAACTTTGTAAATTTATCTCTGTAAATAACAATTGTAAATGTTTAATTTATGTGTTAGAATTATTTTATGTATTTGTAGTTCTTAATAATCCATAGATATCATCTCACATTTAATTTAGGTTTATGTAGTTTCTCAGTGTCAATAATCAACTTTGTTAATTTATTTTGATTTTTGATTGTTGGGTCATTTTTTTTAATAACACGACGCCCATTGTTTTATGGTTGAAAATTAAGATTTTCAACCATAAAACAATATCGAATCAACAATGTCCTACAAAACATACGGAAATTGGCTGTTGACGGGCCATATAGCCAGTCACGGACGCCATCAAGAAAAGAAGAAGAAGAAATGAGCTGTGCGAAGCCACCAAATAGGTATTCTTTGCAATTAGTCAAATAGTTTACCCATAACTCAAAGGATCAACAAAACAATCTTGATGCTCGATTTTTTTACATGACCTACTGGCAGACTTCCTTGACACAATAATGAGATAACTGATTATGATAACATTCTTATCTACCCTCGCACAATAGATGGTATACAAGGTGTTTCAATTGGTATATAAAACGGAAAAGGTGTGAATGGCACAAACAAAGCGATCATATTTTGTCTACAACATTTCGTTTTAAAGCCCTTCTTTTCGAAAAAGGCCCTCTTACTTTTTAACCCCCGCTCAAAAAGAAGGGTGTTATAAGTTTGACGTGTCTGTCTGTCTGTCTGGGACATAGCTCCCGAACGGATGGAGCGATTTCAATTTAGTTGTTTTGTATGAAAGGTGAGTTTGGCGCGAGTGTTCTTAGACATGTATCATGAAAATCGTTTGTGCCGTTTAAAAGTTATAGGGGTGAGAGTGGGGAAGGAGAACTCATTGCAAAGTATTATGGAGTTTTACTTTGAAGGAAATTAAGGCATAAAAATTGAGGGATTTTCTAATTTTAAAATTTAGATTTATTTTAGTCTAATCTATTATAATGTTCGCATTAAGTAAAATTTTCTGAACTTCTATCAAATATAAATTCAAAACTAAGGTTTCTATTCAACTTCGAAATATTAGTGGTGTAGTGAGCGACGGTCCGCTTCTGGCAAGGTAGCGGGTTCGATTCCCGCCGAGGCGTCAAGTGTTTGTATGTTGTGCAAGCACTTTCTCCTTGGTCTGGGTGTAATATGCATACTAAAAAATATCAACGTATGTCTATTATATTCATAATAGTATATCAGATTTCTAGTACCCGTAACACAAGCTTAGAGCTTACCACAGGGTACCAATATTTATTTATTTATTTTATTCAAATAATGGGGGCGGACCTGTGTTTATTTCGAAGTTTTCATGTAGAGGCAAAAAGCAGGCTATTTGACTTATTAATTTGCAATTACTTCCGAGTATACCTACTGTTGTTCCAGTGAACGTTATACCTACTGAAATAACGTGATTAAAAAAAATATTAATATTGGAAACAATGTAAGCCCTGTCCCACACTACTCTACGTTGATTCGGGCGTGTCGCTCTCTCCCGCTTCATTTGGTATAGTTCTGGTCAAGCGGCTAGTGATGGGGTAAAGTCGATAGTTGTTGTAGTTTTATCGATGATTTTAAGGATAAGAATACTTTTTTGTATAAAACATGAGTATTATGACTTTAATAACAGTCATGATGATAAATTATAATTATTGATCAATATGTTTTGTTTTTTTATTTTTATAGACGCAAATTGAACATTCGGTATCTACCTAATTTTACTGAAGCCAGAGTATAATTATAATATACGTACGTAGTATTAGGTATTATTATACTAAAACGGGTAACATACCATGACTTGACGGTGTTTGAGTTATCCGATATTTCGACGCTGTTTTAAGTCATAATATTATTAAAAAGTATGATAATTTAAAAGGTTATCCTTACGTAGTACTCTCACACCAGTAAAATTTTACGAGGTATGTATAATGTTGTATCAAAATAATAAAAGATCAAATTTCAATTATAACTAAAAAAACGTAAGTAATTGATATGTTATATAGTTTATTCTGAACTGTGTTATGAGTCATTGATAAGGATTTTATGAGGCATTTACTTTAGCTGTCAAGTTATCTTATTACTGGGTTGATTAATTAATCAGCAATTTAGCAAGTGTTTAAGTAGGTAACTATAGTTATAAGCAATAATATTTAACAATACAATACAAAAACGCTTTACTGTACACAAAGGGACATACACACATAAAACAATAAACAAAACAAGTGGTACAATGGGCGGCCTTATCGCTAAAAATTACACATCAATAAGCCTTAAGTTTTACATCATTATTGATATCGACACTTAAGTTTGTTTTACTGGTTATTTAATTTTTTACAAAAGAAAATACAACTTGTATTTCATCGTCAATTTTTGAAAATGGAAAAATACAACTTCCACGTTCATCGACATCGATAAAACACAGCCCCATCCCCAGCCACGTTAACCATAAGTGGCTTAGTTACAGAGTGCCAAATAAGACCCGATACAAAGAAAGGCTCCGACCAAGGAAAGTGCTCACGTTGTTTTTCTACACCGTTTTAATGTTTTTCTCCATCGTTAGAGCATGCTACTAGTCAGCTTAACCCGTAATGCGAATTGTTAGGGAATGTAAGGGTATTAAGCTCTATTGATTTTGGTTTTTGGTGTAAATCTTTTTGTACCTCTAGAAACACAGATTGTGTTCCGTTTACTCGAACTCATCATCATCATCACCCTATTAACGTTTCCACTGCTGGGAGGAAGGGAATTCTCTCTTGACGAGAGAGATTAGGCCTTAATTCACCACGCTGGCCAACTGCGGGTTGGTGAATGTCACATGCCCTTCAAACTCTTTTAAAGTTCTCAGAACATGCTGGTTAATTTAATTTAATATTATTTTAAAGAACTATAGTGACTTATAATGTTATGTATACAAGAGGTCGATTCCTGCTGAGGAATCAGATTTTAAACATTACTAGCTTTTAATATATAAATTCGAAAATAATTATTTCCAGACAATCCACACAACTACATCTAGCCCCGTGGTAAGCTCTAAGCTTGTGTTACGGGTACTAGATATCTGATATACTTAATATAATAGACATACATATATAGATATTATTATTATACATATTAAATACCCAGACCAAGGAGAAAGTGCTTGCAGAACATACAAACACTTTCATCCTCGGCGGGAAACGAACCCGCTACCTCTAGCGCTGCATGCAGACCCTCGACCACCGCGCCACAGAAACAGTCAAAGTCAAGTTAATCTAATATATAAAATTTCCATGTCACAATGTTAGTTACCGTACTCCTCCGAAATGGCTTTACTTACCGATTTTTACCTTTTTATATGCTTATTCAGTAGGTCTGAGAATCGGCTACTATCTATTTTTCATTTTGCAAAACAACGTTTGCTTAGGTCAGCTAGTTAGTATAAGTATATTACTTATATTCATCTTTATTATTGGGATTGACGTTTTGGCCAATACTTTCCAGGTCTCCATGCGCCATCTTAGACCATATCGTCACTTTACATCAGGTGAGATTGTGGTCAAATGAAAAAAAAAGTGTCTGCTAGCTCGACAAAAGCGAGTCCACTATAAAATGCCAAAAACATAGACTGCTAAAGAATCGTCGAATTTCTTTCAAATGTCCATTATTTTTGTTGTACTTTTAGCCCGCATCGCCCTCACTTTAGCTTAACTTGTTACTAACTTAATCGCTCCATCCTAAAGATTTAACCGTCTGTGCAAATAAAGGATTTCGTAAGGAACTTTTATTTTGGTTGATCATCATCATTGCCACTAAAGGAATGATTAAGGGTCTCAAGATAAGATAAGATTAATTTTCTTTATTGCAGACATAATTAAAAACACAAAACAATACATTAGCACCTATGCACATGATAGTTATTTTAGTAAGTTTTAATATGCTGTAATTATTTTATTTTCCTTTATTCTTTGCTTTCTTTTCAACCATTTGCCAGTTGAAATAAAAGAACTAAATGGTTATTTATTTAAGACAAAATTTGAGAAACTGGCTACATAATACATTTCACTATAACTTAAAAGAATACTTTGAGTGTTAAATTTATTTGTTGCACTAAAGGTATAATATTATGTTGTAAAATTTTAATGTGTACATTTAAATACTATTGTATGTCCGCGACGGATAAAATTGTTGATACCTAGTCATTGTTAACATCAGCTCATAGCATACACAATTTTTAAAATAAAGATTTTCTTTCTTTCTTTTTTCTTTCTTTCTGTTTCTGCTTTATTTTTAACCCCCGACCAAAAAAGAGGGGTGTTATAAGTTTGACGTGTCTGTCTGTCTGGGACATCATAGCTCCCGAACGGATGGAGCGATTTTAATTTAGTTTCTTTGTATGAAGGTGTGTATGGCTCGAGTGTTCTTAGACATGTTTCATGAAAATCGGTTGTGCCGTTTCAAAGTTATAGGGGTTAGAGTGGGGAAGCAAAACCGAAAATCTGCAAATACACTCGTGCGGGGTCTCAAATGGAAGCGCATCGCGTGTACATTACAAAAACTTTATCGGAGCATAAAACTATACTAAGTCACAACAAGCCAAGGACACAAAATGATTATTATTTAAACTTCAACATTAGTAGATGTAAATAAAGTGTTCAGAGAGCGGTGGATGCTTCTTCTCCTCAAGATCGAACTTAGTGTTGAGTAATAAGAAGCCATCTACCTTCTAGATCTTCATGCCCCATCTTAGACCACATCGACAGTTAACATCAGGTGAGATTGTGGTCAAATAAAGGCTTAAATAACTAACTATTTAAAAAAAAAGAGTGTGGTTTATTATTAAGGTTCTTAATTCACTTAATCTTCTCATAACCTCAGGTGTCCTTAAGTCAAAGTCATTAACAATCTAGGGCAAGTAAAAGTAACCAGTCCGTCATGTTATGTCAAAAACTACTTCATTAATGAAAGGGTTAAGGTGGATTCACACGTGTCAGTGAAAATTTTGTTCCAATACAGTACTGGACTTTCTCTGCCATAATCATAATAATCTAAATTTAAATATATACAATTTAAAATAAATACAATGAAAAATAATTAAATATAACAATATAAAAAAAAACCCTCGATTCCAGGACCTTACTTCCCTTATAAGTAAAAAGTCATCTATTTTGTAATGTGCACGCGATGCGCTTTCATTTGAGACCCCACTCGAGTATTAGCAGTGTTTCGGTTTTCCTTCCCAACTTTTACCCTCATAACTCTTAAACGGGTCAACAGATTTCACCAAACATGTCTAAGAACACTCGCGCGAAACTCACCTTTCATAGCAAAAAAACGAAATTAAAATCGCTTCATTCTTTTGAGAGCTATGATGTCCCAAACAGACAAACACAGTCAGACACGTCAAACTTGACATATTTCATAGTCCCATGAGCGAACTTGTTAAGGTTGTGACATTAATTTCATGTTATGTGTAGATTTGTTTGACATAATTTAATCTATTAAATTTGTTTTGTTTTTATTTTAATTTTTTTTTATATTAATTTTGTGTGTATGAATTATGTATTAAAATGTTTTGATGTTTAATTTAAATTTTATGCCTAACTTTAATTAATTTTAACATGTAATTTAATGGGCTCTATTGAATTAGGTTATACCTGTAATGATATAGAGCCATGTATTTAAAAAAAAAAAAAAACAAAAAAAATTTATAACACCCCTCTTTTAGGTCGGGGGTTAGTATACGTGTTTCTCGCGGTAAAGTCTATAAAATACTAGCAAAGCCGTGAGATGTTTACGGAATTTAAATAGAGAATGTATTTTAGCATTACACAGTCAGCTTTTGAACTCAGCTCCAGTTCTAGTATCGAGACATAATTCCAGGTACAAATATATCTATAATTCTAGGCTCAGAGGGAAATCGCCTACTTAAGTAACGGTAGATGTCCGAGAGTAAAGATTTATGAGTATGATAAATGATAATAGTATGAACATTTAAAAATAAGTTAATTTTTCGGCTACTTATAAGTACCTACTTAGGTTTAGTTTTGTGTTGCTTCCTGTATTAAGTTAGTCAAAGTCAAAGTTTTTATCTTTATTGCATAATTACGTGTAGTTTAAATGTTTAGTATTACAAGGTTTTGTATCAATGCAATTTGCCCATTGGAGCGTGCAAAATTTTGACGAATAACATTTACAAAAAGAAATTTCAATGAATAATTAGGATTACATTTGATTACTCATCAATACCAAATTAATTACTAATTTTTGAAACTGTTTCTTGTCGACACGTGTCGGATATCTGCTACATTGGTGTAGGACGGTGGCGCCTTGAAGGAGTGCATGTTTTTTTTTTATTATTATTATAATAAACTAATTATAAAAATAATAGATTCGGAAAGGAAATAAGCGTTATGAGTCACGTCATCAGAGACAAAGATTTAAAACCAATAGATGGTAGATTACTGCTCTGTTTAAGATTACATCTCCGCGTCCGGTCTCATATTGCTAACTACCTGATTATAGGAGTTTTACTAACCATTCGATAAGTTTATTGGCTCGGCCTTATTAGACGTAGGTACTTACATTTAGTCTGGGAGGCCTTTGAGGTAGAATATTTTATGTTTTTACATAATTATTCAACCTTAAGTCGTTCTCTCGAATGTAATATCTACGATTGACTTGTGTTTGGAGGTTTTTTCTGTTCACGTCCGTAAGTGTTAACCCTCTGAATCCTTACACGTGACCTCCGGGTGGTGTTAAGAACAGCCTCTGGTGGTAGGCTTCGGCCGCGGCTTGTCACCACCCTCCGGGCGGGCCAGTGCGTGAAGCGATTTTTTCGTGTTTCGTAATGTGGCCCCGAGAAGGAATCTACCTTCTAGGACTTCATGCCCCATCTTAGACCACATCGTCACTTTACATCAGGTTAGTTTGTGGTCAAATGAAAGCTATCTATCTATATAATTATATAAAAATGAATTACTGTTCGTTAGTTTTACTAAAACACGAGAACGGCTGAACAGATTTATCTTATCTTAGTCTTGAAATGTTCGTGGAGGTCTAGGGAAGGTTTTAAAGGCGAGAAAAAAATCGAATAATTGCCGGGAAATTTTTTAACCCGTGCGAGGCCGGGGCGTGCCGCTAGTCTAACATAAAAACAAATATTATATTTTAAAGGTACGATTAAAAAGGCTTTTTTACTTTAATTTTTATGTTGTTTTCTTTTATCAATCAAAATATTACTTTGTCGCGCACACTTCGCAATATCAACATCATAATACTCCGAGAACTTGATCTATTTCATTGTACCTTGAACGAATTTACTTAGATAATAACTACCTAGGAGATTAACTTTGTTACGCCCAATATTGTATTAAAGCCTTTCAAATAGTTGTAAGTTTTGGAAATAAATAAATACCCTAATGGTGAATATAATGTTTTTTTCGATGGTTTGTTTACAAAGATTGAAAATTTAGGCCACTCTCAATGGTTTTTTTGTGTCAATTATCAATTAATTTTGACTGCTCCAGTGTCGCGGTGGGCGACGCGACGCGACGGGGCGCAAGATGTAGCGGATTCAATTCTGCCGAGGGGGTCAAGTGTTTGTATGTCTGCAATCACTTTCTCCTTGGTCTGGGTGTTTAATATGTAAAATAAAAGATATCTATATATGTATGTATGTATATTATATTAGGTACGTCAGATGTCTAGTACCCGTAACACAAGATTAAGAGCTTACCGGATATATATATTTAATTTAATGATTGTAATCATATTGAGCAACGATTTTAAATCCTAGATTTTTGTGTTGACATAATCTATGGCCTATCAAGTTTCTTTGCCATTTATTTATGGCGATAAATATTTCACTCAGCAACGTTATTAGTGAAATGTTCTTGAGTTTCTTTCAATAATCTATAATGATTTCTTGAGTTGCGTTACAAATTTATTTGTAATACAATCTTGCAGAGGATTTTTTGCTGTATTTTCACTTACTTAACAAAAAGGTCGCAAAAATAATTGAGGATAGGAAAAAATTAAAAGGTTTAGGCAAGGCTTTAATGGGATATCCGCAAAGTAACTAAATTTTTTTTTCATTACATTTTAGCCATTATAAACCCCAAAATTTTTATGTTATTAAAAAAGCGAGTGTTTATCTGAATAAACAAATAAAGCCACGAGCATTTCATAGTGAAATTATAAATTCCTTTTGTTTTTTCTTGTTCATTTTCTTATCAAGACAAGTTGACGGGCGACCGACGCCATTTTGTGCGGAGACGTTCGAAATTCGAAAATCGCGCGCGCGCTTCAATGGACGTGTAATGGCGCGGAAACCATAGACTATAGACTAAACAGGTGGCCTTCTTGCGGGTGCAACTTTATCGAGGAATTGCAGCTTTTGTTTTAAGAATATTTTGTCGATTGAAAATTATGAATTTGTATAGCTACTGTAGTTCAGCAAAGAGTTTGGTCGAAACGAAATTAATTTGTTACGGTGATGGAAGTTTTAAAGTGTTTAAAAATATAATGTATTAGTGGCCCGCCCCGGCTTCGCACAGGTTTTTATTCAAAATTTTTTCTCAGCTATTATACGATTTTTTCTCGGCTTTTAAATCTTCCCTAGACCTACACGAACATTTCAAGACTAAGATAAGATAAATCCGTTCAGCCGTTCTCGAGTTTAAGTGAGACTAACGAACAGCAATTCATTTTTATATATATATGACATAAAATCTTCACTCAAACTGATATAATTCCCTTATATTCGTATTTATTAACTCTGCTATTTCTGCCTTATAAAACAGAATTAGCAAAAACACACAATAACCCTAGTTGTGCCTTATTTTGGACTGTTTTAGAGATAAACAAGGGTTAAAACCTTTTATTGTTTTTAATTATTAATATGTATATGACAGGAAAACAAACTTACGAAAATCTTTAACGGCTGTTGGAATGAAAAAAAAAGATATACTTTTTACATTTTCACTTTTAAGTTAATAATATTAAAAAAAATATTACTTACTACTGCATCGCGTGCACATTACAAAATATTTAGGTGTTTTACTTATAAGGAAATTAAAGAAAAGGAAGCGGGGGTTTTTCTTAAATTTTAAATTCAGATTTTTTGACGCTGTTAAGGTGGTGGTTTAGTTTGTTTATAATTCAATTTGAAAATCTTTTTTTTTGGTGGTTGTTCTAATATTATCAAAACAAAATGTACAGTCTACACCACAACACCTAGCCCAGTGGTAAGCTTATGTTACGGGTACTAGAAATCTGATTTTTATTATACATAGTACACCTACACCCAGACCTATTAGAAAGTGCTTTCAGAAATCCTGGTTTCGTAACTATATTAAATACTCATATGACTTATTTATTCTGAAAACAAACAAATTGTTCAGTTTATTTCATGATATTACTAACTTAATTTATTTTAAAGCAAATAATTATGAAATCAAACTGAAAATTTTGAAATGCAACTGCATTAATAAAATAAATATTATAACAAAATTAAAAATTGTAGAACCTTTCTCAAGTCTAAGATCAAAATAAAAACTTTTTACGCATTCCAAAATATTCCCGCGAAACCTCACGCAGCGCACGATAAAAAAAGTTGTCTCTGGTAATTTCGCGCGCAAACCGCCGTCAAACAGCTGTCCCGCCATCTTGTTTTACTTATCTGCTCGCTCCACGGGATTTATAATGTGTGAATAATGCGTTTCACAGCTAAATACGCGAACATAAATTATTGTGGGACATTTCTTTGGTAGATAACTATTTTCTTGGTTATCGGGGCGGAAAGGTCCGGGAACAATAGTTCGACTTGTATTCAGTTTGTGCGATCGGTAATGGTAATTTTGATTTATTTTTGGGGTGTCATTTTGAGGTTAGGTGACCGCGTCTTGACTGGCGAATGTCTTTATGAAAGGTGAACTATTCTGTCCGTTAGGGTGGTCTGTCTATCACCAAGGTGTATGTATCACAATACCGTGATAGATAGAATTGAAATATTGAGGAATGATGTGTTTCTTGCCGTTTAATAACAAATAATATCTACACATAATCAAACAATAAATATGGCGGCTCCCATACATCGAACGTGATTTATATAATGTTAAGCAATGTTGCGCGTGGCCAGTACTTGGATGGGTGGCAAATATAAGCCCATCATTTTGCTTTAAAAAATTTTGTTTGCAATTTTTATGTTATTTTTGAAGTGAAACTTCTATAGAATCGTAGTGATTTCAAACCGGATGCAAAAAGATGAAACGGAAATGGTAAGAGACACAAATACAATGCTTTATTTAAATTTCTTTGCGCGATACTTCGTAGTAACTACGAAGTATCGCGCAAAGAAATTTAAATGGTATTGAGGTATTGCTGTATTTTATTTATATTATTTTGTAACATACTTTATGTAATACGCTTTATTGAAGTAATATAAATAATCCGAATAATTACAGATATATGTTTGTTTCTCTTATCATTTTAGCAGATGCGTTCATTTATCCTTTTTTCTATTCGATATATGTATATCCTAATAATAGTTCGTAAGTAGTAGACTCCAATCGTGCGTCGTAGCTGACACACACACACTTTTTTTTTATTCTTCGTATTCTTTCGTCGATTTACTTAAGTTTCACTTCTATCGTGTGTGAATCGCACACACACCTTTTTTTTTATATTGCAAAATGGGTATAAACTGTACCTACACGAGACCCTAGTTATTGTAGTATATGGTGATGAATGAGTGATGAGTCTATATCGTAGATATAAATATTATTTTCTATTATTGTATGAGGTCACTAAAGTACCGTTTTTAGTATTTTTTAACGCTTTTTATGCGCCTTGCGGTGTTACCCAAGTTTAACTTGTAAAGCATTTATTTTTTTAAATAAAAGTTTTGTTTGTCTTCTACCTGCTTACGGCCAAAATTATATGCATAACATTTCATGATAATACGTTTAGTATTTTTTTTCGAAATAGCGTTACAAACAAACTTACACTCACATTTATAATTATGTACTAGCAGTCCCCGTGTTAACTGCGCTATAATAGATAAATGAAAAAAAAAGTAGTTTTTGCCCTATATCAGGACACTCGACTTTCAATCCGAAGGTTGTGGGTTCAAACCCCGCCAAGCACCTCTGGATTTTTCTTCTTGAGAAATTTATGTGCGCTTTAGACACGTGCTTTAACGGTGAAGGCAAACATCGTGAGGAAACCGGCATGTTCTGAGAACTTTAAAAAAAGAGTTTGAAGGACATGTGACATTCACCAACCCGCACTTGGCCAGCGTGGTGAATTAAGGCCTAATCTCTCTCGCCAAGAGAGAAGTCCCTGTGTCCCAGCAGTGGGAACGTTTATAGGGTGATGATGATGATGATGCCCTCTATCAGACTCCAGTTAATCTGTATGTCCAAATAACCTAACCTAATGAAGGTTAGGTTGAAAGAACTTTATTCTCATACAAACAAAATGGTTCACATAAAATGAGAAACATGGTAAAATTAATCTGGGTTTTACATAAAATATTACTTATCATTTAAATCGGCACAGAAGTTTTTCATGAAAGTCGGACTGACAGACGGACCTTTCGCATTAACAATATTAGTATGGATTTTAATGAATGTAATTAAATGTATTATTTTTTCTTCGAACCATCTTATATTGAGCTTCTAAAGAAATTATAGTTAATATGGCGAATAAATAGGATTAGTTTATTTAAAAGTACTTAATAGGTGTATTTCACAATGGCTAAACCAATTAAATTTATATTTATTGCTGGAGTTTTCACTGTATGCAATTAAACTTCAAACTAATTTATTAGGTCTTGTGTGGTATCTTTCATTACAATCTCGTATGTACAAAAACTAGAAAACAACTTCAAACAAAATTAAAACACCTAAACTTATGTTTATTTATAAAATTAATTAATTACTTAATTATAAAATTAGTTAATTATATAATACAAGTTAAAAAAAATAATTATAGTATTGGCAATAGTAGTTGTTTCGTATTCACTAATAGAAATAGGATGAAATGTCAAAGTCAAAATCACTAAAAGTAAGAAACCGGTGTGAATGATTAATGAGGATATTAGCACAACACTATTCCGATCCTCGTTCAATCCATCACTAACCTATTTCCGCCCCCTCACCCCTTTCTCTTCCTTTCTACGATTCAAAACGACATCACTGCTCTTGCAATAAAAAATCAAATTAATTATAAAAAGGTGTTCTCCCAGTGTCCAGAATCCCTGAAAACCCACCCGTAAGTGTTTTATATCTTTCATGATCCTTCGACCGGATATAATACTAGTTTTTAGTGATTTTGCGACATTTCATAAAAGTTTGTTCTGGGGAAAGTTTTCGTGTCAAGGACGCCATTTTACATCGTGTTTAGTCATTTGTAAAAACTTATAAAATCATGTCGAGAAGTCAATTGCTTATTCTAAAATTTGAATTTCTTTGTGAAAAAGTTAATTCTCTTAGTGTTTGTGCGAAGAAATTAGATTTTAAGAATGAATTAGAAGTAGGTAAGTTTAAAATTCGTTGTGCAGACATAGACTCGTTGCGCGTGGAGGCAGAAGAATGTTATCTTAATTTAAGTGCTTCGAATTTAAAAGATGAACAAATAGAATCTTATAAGAATAAGTTTGTTTTGTTGGAGGAGCAATTACTTGACGTAAAATACATAATTAGCACGAGTGTGTCGTCAAAGGCGCAACTCGATTTCAGACAAGTTATTCACAAAGATTTGCCCGATTATTGTTCTTCAAACAAAATAAATGAGTGTAACTATAAATTACCGGACATAAGTTTGCCCCGCTTCACGGGAAATTATCAGGATTTTCCTAGTTTTATTAACATGTTCAATGCATTGGTTCACAACAACGAGCGATTGAATTCAGTACAAAAGAAACATTATTTGACGAGTTGTTTATCTGGCGAGCCCGCCAATTTGATCAAACATTTATCGAATATCCCTGACAATTACGAAGTGGCTCGTAGACTGCTTTTGGATAGGTACGACGACAAGAGGTTGATTGCGGACGCGCACATTGCCGCCATACTCGCGTTACCTACCATTTCCGTCAAGAATGCATCTCACTTACGTACATTCGTGAACATTTTGCATGAGAACACGAGTGGGCTAGCTAGTTTAGGTTTCCCGGTAACAGAATGGTCAATGTTGTTATTACACATTTTTACGAGAAAATTAGATAACGATTTACGCGCTAGATTTGAATTAACTTACCAACACGAGAAAATACCTACGTTCGATAACCTTCTCGCATTTTTAGGTAGTTATTGCAAGACATTGGAAACTACCGGCGTAGTAAGTCAGTTGAGTAGCGGCCGGCCGCAAAGCGCTGCGCCCAGTGGTAATAGTAATAGGAAACAGGCTTACGCGTCGAGTATGGATGTTGTAGATTCAGATTTAAGTTCCGAAGAGCATAAACAAGTGCTGTGTCCCGTGTGTGGTAAAACACACACTATGATGAAGTGCCCTAGATTCATCGTGATGGAGTTGTCATCACGATATGATTTTGTAAAATCAAAAAGCCTCTGCTTCAATTGTTTTCGCCCTCATAGAGTAGCATATTGCCGTTCTAAATTTCGATGTCAAAATTGCTCACGCAAACATAATACGTTATTGTGCTCGAACAAGAAAACAACATTAAATCATAATAGTAATAATCAATTGCAACAACAATCAATTGACGTAAATAAGCAAGTCGCTCACTGTTCAAGTTCCGCTCCCGAGTTAGACGCGGGGTCGCCCGCGAGTGATTTGTTGCCGTCTCTTTCCCACTCGTGCGGTACGCGTTCTAGTCAACAGCAGGTAGTAACGCGTCATTCATTGCTAGCAACAGCAGTAGTTATGGTTTCGTGTTCGAGGGACGGTGATTACTACCCGATTCGCGCGCTATTAGACCCAGGAAGCATGGCGAATTTCGTGACTTCGTCTTGTTTACAACGATTAGGGATGCGCTATCATAAGACAAACGTCATTATTTCAGGAGTAGGTGAATCCAGCAAAATACAACCGAAAGGCGAATTGCATATTTTCTTAGAAAATAAATTAGGCGAACCACTCTGTATAGATACATTAGTTCTTTCAAAAATCACGGCGCCACTTCCTTCGTCGAATCTTGATCCCACGATATTGGTCAAATATAGTCATCTTCAGTTGGCCGACCCGAGATTTTTCGAGACATCCAAGATCGACTTGTTGTTAGGTGCAGGAGCGTGCGCTCAGATTTTTAATGGACCGAAACTAGAGATGGGAAAAGAATTGCCGGTTGCTTTCGAGACAATATTTGGTTGGGTTTTAATGGGTGACGTTGCGGAACGTCAATCACAGACACAATCATTTCACTGCGTGACATCCATAGATGAAACATTACGTAAATTTTGGGAAGTAGAGGAAATAAGTAGGGTAAAGCAGCCAGATCCGGATGACGTTAGGTGCGAAGATTACTTTAAGAAGACACATACGCGTACTCAATCGGGACGTTTTGTGGTGCGTTTACCCTTTCGCCAGGGTGACCATGATATTGGGATAAATTTTGGGAATACTCTGCACATAGCCATCCGTCGGCTTGTATCATTAGAAAATAAATTCAACAGAGATAAAGTTTTAGAAGCGCGGTATAAAGACTTCATGCGAGAATATGTCGAACTGGGCCACATGCAGCCAATCGAACACTCGATTGCACAACGCTTGCCACAATATTTCATACCTCATCACGCGGTATATAAGAAGGGTACGGATAAGATCAGGTGTGTATTCAATGCTTCATCCAAAGGCCCGGGTGGGAAGTCGTTAAATGATGAGTTATTAGCTGGACCCAAATTGCAGAAGGATATAGTAGTCATTATTCTCCACTTTAGATTGCACGAGGTTGTCTTTTCCGCCGACATACGACAAATGTATCGTCAAGTTTTAGTTAATCCTCTCGATCGTCAATATCAGCTGATCGTATGGCGCGATCACAATTCGGGTGGCGATCGAACCTCACAGAGTTCTGACGATCATTTTAAGCCTGAAATTCAGCAATTTCAGCTCAACACGCTTAGTTATGGTGTTACTACAGCCGCGTTTCTCGCGATGCGTTGTTTACACGAATTGGCCTACGAAGGCAAAACTACACATCCGCGCGCTTCACGAATTTTGCTCAACGACATTTTTGTCGACGATATTGTAACGGGTTGCTCCTCCATTCACGAAGCTCAAAGTACTAAAACAGAATTAATAGATTTATTGAGCAAAGGCGAATTCGAACTTCGTAAATGGATGAGTAACGATCCGCAGTTGCTAACCGATTTACCAACTGAGCACTGCGAATTAAAGTTTAGTGAGGACGCGGACCTGTCTCTTAAAATATTAGGTTTTAAATATAGTCCAAATACAGACACATTTTCTTATCAGGTGTCTCTAGACAGCAATGAATGTACGAAGCGTATCATATTGTCGAGGGTTAGCTCAATTTATGATCCAAACGGTTGGTTAGCACCTTGCGTCATTTTCGCGAAGATACTTATGCAACGATTATGGACGATAGGTCTAGATTGGGATCAGATACCCCCTCACGATATAATTGATGATTGGCAACGCTTCTGTGGGGATTTACATCATTTGCAGAAAAATTTCTATCAATAGACAAGTTTTATCAAAAACGGTTCAGTACTTCGATTTGCATGGTTTTAGCGATGCTTCAGAGCTCGCATTTTCGGGAGTTGTCTACATTCGGTGCGTCCATCATGACAATCGCGTGACAGTTCACCTTCTAATTTCAAAAACTCGTGTCGCTCCAATTAAGCAAAGGCTTACCGTTCCGAAATTGGAGTTATCCGGTGCTCATCTACTCGCTAAATTATTGTTACGCGTTACCGAGAGCCTTAAGCTGAGAACAGACTTGCATAGAAATACTTACGCTTGGAGTGACTCAAGTATTGTATTATGTTGGTTACGCACACAGCCACACCTCCTCAAGGTGTTTGAGTCGAACCGTGTTAGTCAAATTCAGGATTTGTTATCTCCCGAGCAGTGGCGGTACGTACCTACGCACATGAACCCAGCCGACGCCGCTTCTAGAGGCATCACGCCGCAGGAATTAGTAAATCATCCGCTGTGGTGGGGTCCTATGTGGCTTACTCAGTCTCCCGAATTGTGGCCACCGCCATGCGAACAGCTCGAGTGCTCTTCGTTACCTGGCGTTAAGAAAACTACTCCGGTAGTCGCGGCCGCTACTGACGATCGTTTAGACATTGGTATTATCGATAGATTTAGTTCTTATTCCAAACTTGTGCGCATTACAGCATGGTGTTTTAGGTTCGCGCACACTGCCTTAAAGTCTAGACAGAAGTTAAATAATGTAAATAAGATAAGCAATTTTTTATCAAGTGAGGAATTGCAATGTGCACAAGTTGCGCTTATTAAAAGTGTACAATCCCAAAGTTTTTATGAAGACATGCGGAATTTAAAAAAGGATAAACCTTGTAGTACCGGGATGTCACGTTTAAAGCCATTTTTAGACGAGAACGGCATTATTAGAGTAGGAGGTCGATTAGTAAATTCTACGCTTAGCTACTCAGCTAAGCATCCGATAATTTTGCCTCATTCCAATCACTTTACGAATCTCGTGGTAGATTATTTTCATGTTAAGTACTTGCACGCGGGTCCTAATGCTCTGATGTCACTTATTCGTGAAAAATATTGGATATTGTCTGCTCGACGCGTCATACGTAGTAGAATTCACAAGTGCTTAAATTGTTTTAGATTAAAGTGTCAACCCCCTCAAACCCTTATGGGAGATTTACCGACAAGTCGTGTTACCGAATCGCAAAGGCCTTTCGTATCGGTGGCCATCGACTACGCGGGTCATTTTCAATGTAAGACTAGTGCGTTAAGAAATGCTAAGTTGGTTAAATCTTATCTTTGCGTATTCGTCTGTTTTACTACCAAAGCTGTACACCTAGAGGTCGTTAGCGACTTAACCACGGATGCATTCTTAGCGGCCTTCAAGCGATTTGTTTCGAGGCGCGGGTTGCCGCGAGAGATTTGGTCTGATTCAGGCACCAATTTTAAAGGGGCATTCAATTTATTAGAAAGTTTTCAAAAGCACCCTAACGTACTAAACTTTTTTGCGGAACATTTTATTAAATGGCGATTTTCACCTCCACTCAGTCCATCATTTAACGGATTGGCTGAAGCAGCCGTTAAGTCAAGTAAATCACATTTAAAGCGTGTCATTGGTGACAAACCCTTGACATTTGAAGAACTTAGTACCATATTTACTCAGATAGAGGCTATTTTAAATTCTAGGCCATTATGCCCTCTATCTAGTGATCCTAATGATTTAGCAGTCTTAACTCCGAGTCACTTCTTAATTGGCTCATCATTAGTTTCCGTACCTGAACCTATGCCCGTGGAAACCAAACATGTAAACCAACTTGCTCGGTGGCAACTTGTCAAACAAATGGTTGCTGATGTATGGAAACGTTGGAACCATGATTATCTTCATACTCTACAGCAACGTTCCAAATGGCACATAACTCAGTATAATGTTAAAGTCGGTGATTTAGTTCTTTTAAAAGAGGACGGTCTTCCATCGTTGCATTGGGCACGCGGTAGGGTGATAAAGCTTTTTCCCGGACGGGATTCAATCGTTCGCGTTGTAGAACTTAAGACTGCTAAAGGACTATTTGTAAGATCTCTAGCAAAACTTGTACCTTTGCCTTGTAATGAAGAT
This sequence comes from Gymnoscelis rufifasciata, assembly GCA_929108375.1. Taxonomy (NCBI): domain Eukaryota; kingdom Metazoa; phylum Arthropoda; class Insecta; order Lepidoptera; family Geometridae; genus Gymnoscelis; species Gymnoscelis rufifasciata. Next base: position 5,448,351 of record OV815332.1, on the reverse strand, counting down.
TAGTATTATTATAGTTTTGTTAAAGTTAAATCAGTAGTTGTAATTAATATAAGTAATTTAAGATTGATACAGTCCACTTTTGAGCTTCTAGTAAGCACTAGGTATATCGATAAGGTTGGATATATTTCACATGTATTTGTTAAAAAAGGGAAACCCTTTTTTGTGGGGGGCCATGTTTCGTATTCACTAATAGAAATAGGATGAAATGTCAAAGTCAAAATCACTAAAAGTAAGAAACCGGTGTGAATGATTAATGAGGATATTAGCACAACACTATTCCGATCCTCGTTCAATCCATCACTAACCTATTTCCGCCCCCTCACCCCTTTCTCTTCCTTTCTACGATTCTAAACGACATCACTGCTCTTGCAATAAAAAATCAAATTAATTATAAAAAGGTGTTCTCCCAGTGTCCAGAATCCCTGAAAACCCACCCGTAAGTGTTTTATATCTTTCAGTAGTTATTTGATTAATATTAGTTAGAGTAAGTTTTTATTTATGTTTTATTTTGTCCACCACCGTCCCCAACCATCCTGACTTATATTCTATCCATACGAAGGTTGTCTGGAATAAATAATTGCTTTAAGCAATATGATCGCCCATTACGCATGCTTTGTTTAAATGTTACCTTAGGTAGGTACTGAGAATAATTTTTACTTTATGTTTATTGTTGTGTGTCTATTAATTAAAGAATTATCTATCTATCTAAAACTAAGTATATCTCTAATTGGATAAACATAAATACTTCTAGGAATAAATAAAAATCAAAGCGTTCAGAAATTGATAAAATCTTTTTAAATAGCGCTTTTTAAATAAAATTGAATGGAGTTGGGCGCCATCATAGAATACCTTTATCTATGATCCCATCTGCATCTCGGCTTTTAATAAAAACTCATTGGTTGCTTTTTTTGTAGATTGAGCCATATACACCTAGTTAATTCTAAAATAGGGGTTGTTGAAACGTGTTTTACCATAGATTTTTTTTTATTTCTGACTAATCCAGTTGTGGATAATAGTTTCTTTTATTTGCCCTTAAATTAACAACACAACCAAGGTTTCCTGTCTCTCAATCTTTTATAGGTTACATTTCGGAGAATGTTCAAAGGAACTTCATGACCTGATTCCACCATCTCCCTTCCACTCCAGGACAAGCAGACGCACGGCGAATTACCATCCTTATTTAGTGGATATTCCCTTCACTCATCCTAAGCGATTCTCATCCACCTTTATAATTCGCACGGCAAAGGTCTGGAATTCGCTCCCTGCTGCTGTATTTCCTAATTACCACAACCTGAGTGTCTTCAAGACAAGAGTGAATAGGAACCTTCTAGATCTATGTGTTCCATCTTCGTCCACATCGACACTTTACATCAAGTGAGATTGTAAACAAACATAGATCTATCTCCAATAAAAAAAAAATACAACCATGTTTTTAGGGATTCGTACACAAAGGGTGATTACTGAGACTACGTAGGTACTCTGTCTGTCACCAGAATGTATCTCAAGAATCGCGACAGCTAGAGAGTAGTTTTTTTATATTTTTTATGTTAGATAACCCTTCATTTGACCACAATCGCACCTGAAGTAAAGTGACGATGTGGTCTAAGATGGGACATGAAGACCTAGAAGGTAAATGGCTTCTCCGGGCCACATTACGCAACACGAAAAAATCGCTTCACGCACTGGCCCAGCCCGAACGAGGCCCTGTTTTATATTTTAAGGCTTATTAACCCACTGAATAACACAAAATCGGCAAAAACTTGGTATAATAACAAAAATGGCGGAAAAAATATCTTTCTACAATAATAATCAAGATAATACCTTAGTCTGGCAAAACTAATAACTGAACTGACAATCGTAGAAGTGTACCTATTATGAAATATCTTCTTGCCTAACGTGACCCTTCTTGTTCAACTCTTATCTAGGCTGGTGACCTCAGTTGCAAAATCAGTTCCTATTATATTTAAGGATGGTCACTTTTAAGATATAAGTATATTATGTATTTACTAGCTGACCCCAGCAAACGTTGTTTTGCAAAATGAAAAATAGATAGTAGCCGATTCTCAGACCTACTGAATACACATATAAAATTTGGAAGTTTTCCGTTTCGAAGAACGGCAACTAAAATTGTGACAAAAAATAACTATGAAATCATGTTTGCTGTTATTTAGAGTTTTTTTCAACGACTAATTATGACAAACCTTCGATGGCAGATTTAATCTAAGCGCCTAAGCGCCATGTTATAAGGATAAGTTAAATGCTTTGATCGTGGTCGGACATCTAAACCAAAGGAATTTTATATGAAACACTAAAATACTATTTTTATATCCTTCTCCGGTATAAACACAGATGGAGTTATATTTATGGGACCAATTAGGCTGCAACGATAGTATCAGATTAGTTTTTTATAATTTACGTGGACATTAAATGTATAGGGCTGATATAAATAGGAAATAATATTTGAAAGCTTATTTGTAGCCGGAGGAAGAGCCCTCGAGTTTTATTACAAGTTCTTTTTAACCCCTCACCAAAAAAGAGGGGTGTTATAAGTTTGACGTGTTTCTCTGTCTGTCTGTCACTCCGTCTGGGACACCAAATCGGGCTCCCGAACGGATAGAGCGATTTCAATTTAGTTTTTTTTATATGAAAGGTGAGTTTGAGACATGTTTAATGAAAATCGGTTGTGCCGTTTAAAAGTTATGGGGGTGAGACTGGGGAAGGAAAACCGAAAATCTGCAAATATACTCGAGTGGGGTATCAAAAGAAAGCGCATCGCGTGCACATTACAAAATATTATGGTGTTTTACTTTTACGGATATTAAGGGATGGGAATCAAGAGTTTTTCTTAAATTTTAAATTTAGATGATAACTTAGAGTCATTTTCTTTGATAATTATAGGTTTAAAATGGGCATGTGTTAGATAGTGATTATATAAAATGTATACTAGTGTATACTAGTGCATGTGGTACTAGTAAATGTGTTACTAGTATTACCATTGGTTTCGGGTCTGGGTCTTTTCTATGTCTCATATGTATGTATTTAGAAAAAAAATGTATCTATGTAGTATATCAGTCACCTAACACCCATAGTACAAGCTCTGCTTAGTTTGGGGTTAGGTGATGCTGTGTGATTTAGTCCGGAAATATTTAATTATTATTTTATACGTATTCTGTAAAAAAATTGTAAATAAATATTTATTTTCTTATTATTAGATACGCCTTTGCCCAGCAGTGGGACACAGGGGGCTTAAGATTAACAAATATCATGACTTGGCCCGCGAGATTGTCACCATATGAGAGCTGGAGTCGGCGATTATCGTCCCTATAGTCGTGTCCGTTAACGGCCTGATAGCGAAGAGTCTCGACCAACACCTTCAGACGCTCTCGCTGGGAAGCTGGATCAAGGGTCAGATTCCGAAGGCAGTACTGGACTCGGCGCGTATCGTCAGGAAGTTCCTCTCTACAGCCCTGGTCACCGATCGCTTGAGCCTAGCTTCGCGGCCGGTGATTCTCCGTTTTGATATATTTTTTACAGTAGGTAGTTTTATCCGATTTTTTATGTAATCTATTGTAAAAAAAATATTTTTTTACGTGTTTTAAATGAAATAAAGAGGTTCGTAATAATATTATTATATTTAAACTAAGTCCACTCCATAGGACCTTGTTCTGCGCTATCAGAAGGAAGGTGAGATGTGTTTTTGTTTTGTTTATTTCAAAGACCATTAATTGTGTAAGTTTCTTTTCTCAGGGAAATGACTCTATTAATATACCTACCGAGTACCGCCTTAGGAACAAGTAATGACTTGTAGGATTTTAGATAAAATGAATTAGATAAGTATGAAATACTACATAATACATACTACATCTAAGGTTCCGTGATTACAGTACAGTACAGATTATATATTTATTTCTTTATTTTATATTTATTAATATGGATTATATTAAGTACAAACAAACGAAAGTTTTTTTTATAAGAGCAAAAAGTAGTAGTTAAAGCGGTCACCCATCTAAGTACTAACCTAGCGCAACGACGCTTAACTTTATAATAATCACGTTTATTGTATGGGAGCCCCTTTTATATTTATTTATTGTGTGTTTTTAGTATTAAACACTAAATAACAAATAATAACTAAAATTTTTGGTTATAGCGGCAAGGTATATATCTATCTCTATCTATCACGGAGATACAGCCTGGTGACGGATAGAGACAGAAGACGAAGTCTCAGTAATAGGGTCCCATTTTACCCTTTGTGTACGGAACCTTAAAAACTGAGCGACTCACCTCAGTTTGTTGGGGAGTGTTCGTCTGACGCGATGCAGAATAAGGTATAAGTACTCTCATACGCGTGGAAAATCATTAAGAAATAGTCATTAATAGTCATTTATTGATAACTAGCTGTGCCCCGCGGTGTTACCCGCGTTATAATGTATTTTCCCGCGGAATGACGTTTTCCCGCGGTAAAAAGTAGCCTATGTTATTTTTCAGGCTCTAGAGATTCTGTGTACCAAATTTCATTTAAATCGGTTCAGTAGTTTTCGCGTGAAAGAGTAACAAACATCCATACTTACAAACTTTCGCCTTTATAATAGTAGTAGGATATTATTATACTTCACAATTACATTTTGTTTACACCGTTTTTTTAGTACTAATAGTGTCAAAACAAATAAATCATCAAATTCAATTACTTAATAAATATGTCAAATTGCAAATATTAGGTCCTTACATATGAAATTGGCGTTTTGTATGGGAGGAACAAAAAGTCGAATATTTTTTAATATAATATATTTAATTAATCAAAGTATGAACCATTATTTTCTATGCACTTTTGCCATCTTATAGGTAGTTCATTGATCCCTTTACTAAAAAAACCAGTCGGACGGGAATCAATATATCAATCTTTGAAGGCGATTTGGACTGCCCCATCGGAGTTGAATTTTTTCCCTTGCAAGAAGTTATCCAAATTTCGAAAAAAATGGTAATCTGTTGGAGCAAGGTCCGGGGAGTACGGAGGATGTCTTAGACTTTCCAATTGAAGCTCTTCTAATTTAGTAGCCGTCTGTTGCGCAGTGTGTGGTCTAGCGTTGTCGTGAAGCAGCAGTGGCGTGGAGCGATTGACCAGCCTAGGTTGTTTAGCCGCTAGCTTTTCCATCATGGTTTGCAATTGCTGACAATAGACATCAGCCGTAATAGTCTGGCCAGATTTGAGAAAACTGTAATGAACAATACCGGCACTAGTCCACCAAACGCTTACAAGTAACTTTTTTGGGGTTAATTTTCGCTTGGGGCAGGATTTGGCTGGCTGGCCAGGATCCAACCATTGCGCTGAGCGCTTCCGATTATCGTAAAGAACCCATTTTTCATCACAGGTAATGATTCGGTTTAAAATACCTTCATTATTGTGCCGGTTTAGTAATGTAACGCAGCAGTCGACGCGCGTTTGCCGGTTTGCTTCAGTCAATTCGTGAGGTACCCACCTTTCAAGCTTTTTAATCTTCCCAATTTGCTTCAAGTGAATTAAAACAGTTTTATCACTAACACCGCAGCCTGCAGCTAACTCGGACGTGGTTTGCGATGGATCCGCTTCCACAATAGCCTTCAACTCTTCATTATCAACTTGAGTCTCAGGCCGTCCACGGGGCTTGTTCTGCAAGTCGAAATTTCCAGAACGAAAACGTTGGAACCAAAAACGAACTGTGTTTTCTTTTGCAACACGACCGCCATACACATCATTCACCCTTCGAGTTGTTTCCGCAGCACTAGTGCCACGGCGGAACTCGTACTCGTAAATAATGCGATATTTTAAGTTTTCCATTTTGTAAAATGAGTGACGCAAACAGAAAAAAACAGAAGAAAAAAAACAAATGAATGACGATCATCGAAGCACAAATACATGAGTCTATAGCTGTACAAATTTGAATTTGGAATTCCTTACCAAAGAGGAGAAATTTGTGATTAAAGTGGCCAGTACGAAAAACGCCAATTTCATATGTAAGGACCTAATACTTAGTCAATAATGTCAAGTTTTAAATAATAAATAAATTACAATACAAACGGAATGTCAATGCAAGCAAATTAATTGGTATGTCAGCTACTTATGATTTGTCAGAGAGCACTCTATGAACTCATCATAGGTATAAAATGACTGTTGTATGAGCCATCGTTTTAATCGTGCCTTGAATGCGGAGTCGCCCGTGGCTTCAACCACCGAATCTGGAAGTTTATTATATACTGTCGATGTCGCACCTATAACATGAGTTAATCTGGCAGATTTCTCGAGTGTGCGCGACACTGTTTCTAATTTGTGCCGGTTACGCGTTAAGTACGAGTGATGTTGTAAGAGGCAGTAAAATACCTATTACATAAGTATATTTATTAAAACAAAGATTTACAAACAAGATTTTTAGAAACTGATAATTCTGACTAATTTAACTGAATTAGCTAAAATACACTATACGCCTATCTACTCCTTATTTTGCGACTATTATAGAGATAGACAAGGGCAAAAAGCATTTGTTAATCTATAATAAAAAAATAACCACTCATTTAGGTATATGAATAACGTACTTATTTTATCAAACGCTCTCTTAATAAAAAAAAATCTTTTTAGGCATAGACAAATAATGAAACAAAGATATAGTCTCATAGGCTCCCGAACAAGTAAAAAACTGTATTTCAGGAGCCAACCTTCTTTATGTTAGATATAAAAAATGAAATATTCTCAACGATACGGTGTTAAGCTTTCGCTAAAATGGCTAAATAAATAAATATTGCTAAACAATTCACAACAACAACTACATACGTGTTACGGGTAATTACGGGTAATACTATTCCTCAGATAAATATATTTGTAAACTTAAAATTTGGCTAAAGAAAAAGTGTCACCGAAACCGGTAGCTTCCAATTACACCTTTAAATTTATGTCAATGTCAAAAGTCAATGTCATGCACATCGAGACAAGCTACGGGACAACATCGAACAAACCTTTCGTCGCATCGACAGTGCATGAGTGTGTTTACGCGCCAATTGTAAAGGCCATACTTTTTCTCCATCCCGCCGATCCAGTACGGGCAGCGCAGATCGTGAACGCGGCAGCATCTGTCAGTGTCAGTTTTGACATGTCATGGTATTGTACAAAAAAGTATTTGTTCTAAACAGTTTAGTTTTGGGTGACAGAATAGAAAATTAAGAATTATTTTGCATAATTCATGATTTTATTGTTGTCATTTTCTGAAAATATTTAAAATTTTATGATGGAAATAGTAGTGTTTGCTAATAAATTTTAAAAATCAAGTTTAAAAAATTTTTAACATTTTAAAGTTTTTATATGTAAAATATTAATCTATTGCATTATTATAGAGGTATTAATAAGATGAAAATATAGAAGATATTTCCTCATTCCAGACATTTATTTCGGTTTATACAAAAAAAAATAAAAAAAAAATTATTTTTTTAATTGACAATCTTTGTTGCAATGTAAGTTGTAAGGTTAAATGACTTTTGCCTGCAAATGAAATGGAAAAAAAACTACATTATACCTGTCAGTTCTCGTATACCCGCCGAGTTGTGAATAACTCGTGGCCGAGTATCCCTTCCCACACCATTTCGTTCCGGGCACTCGAAGGATGTCCATGGTATCCCGTTTTGATCTGTCAATTGTTTTTTTTTGTCACGATTTTGAAACGGAACGTTCCGTTCGTCACGCTTTTATTTTTTCACCAGCCAGTTCTTGATAATTTCTAATGTCATTTTTATTCGATTAATATACGTTTTTTTCGGATTTTAATATTAACTTCTACATTCGTGCTGATACAGCACATTCTGTGTCAACCCATTTAAATTTAATAATGTTATCTGTTATATTTTTGTACGCAAATAAATATTTTTCGTTCGTTCTTTCAGTTTGGTTCTTTAAAAGTGACTTGTTTTGTTCTATAATTCGTTATATGTAGGTACTTTTAATACAAATTTGTAGGAATATATATCTATGTAAGATTATACCATGACTAGTTAAATAAAAAATAACCCTTTTATCTGATAATATCGTTGTCTTTTATCTATCAAACTTTAGATACCTAAGTAGTATCTTATTATAACCACCCTAACTGTTCCAAAAACCCACCCTACTCAATAAATCAATTTATTTCACTCACACTTCAAAACAAAACAACTAATTTCTCAACACCCCAAGAGCCCACGTCGGAATTCCTGACGCAACCAATCCTTTTATTAATACGTTAAAATAGACCACCAACGATATCATTAATTTGAATTTCGAAATTATATTAATCGTAAATGAGGTTGTAAATATACACAGGGACGGAGTAAGGACGCATCGGATATTTTAGATTCTCACACATAGGCATAGCATTTACGTGCCCACTGCTGGTAAACAGGGACGTCAGTTGACGAGACAGATTAGCCTTAATTTTATTAATAGTTCTGAGTGTTATAGTGCTGTATTTTTGTTTTCTATTGATATTGTCGCGACTAGTTACAATTTCTAAATTATTTTTTTCATTTAATGGTATGCTGTGCCTCAAAGGGCTTCAGAAGAAGACGGAAGATTAGCGTTGTCTTGTTACATACAAGTCAACAAATGCTGAGCTAGAAGCCTTTTTGGGACACTTTATGTGACTTTACTAAATAATTCTACTTTTATTTATATGTATCGTGTCTCAAATAAAATTTATTTCATTTCATTTAATTTAATTCGCTACACAGTTCAAGTGCGGGTTGAATGATACATGTCCTTCAAACTCTTCAAAGTTCTCAGAACATGCCGGTTTCCTCACGATGTTTGCCTTCACCGTTAAAGCACGTGTTTGAAGCGCACATACATTAAAAAAAAACCAGAGGTACGTGGCGGGGTTTTAACACGGAATTCATTTTTATTAACCTACGGTATAAAAAATATTTATTGATAGAACTGTGTACAAAGGCCTTCTAGTAAAGTTGAGAAATATAGCTCTTTATGGTATGGTAAATTCTATACCTAATTAAATTATAATATATTAATTATAGAACTTAACATACCATGCGAAAGAAACTACTTTAAGAACTTTCAGACCGAATGTATAACTATTCAAAGATTGTTGAAATTCTTTTGGAGAAAACTAAGATATTATGTTATTACCTACATAATTTTACCAATTAAAATTATACAGTTGTATAAAAATGCATTACTAAAAGAGTTATATATTTATTGCTTGAACAAGGATCAAGAATAGCGTAATTACTAATTAATAATCATTAAATAATTATGTAATCCGAAACGTGGTGCTTCACTAGGGTCACTCAAAGAGCTATGTCGAGGGCTATGCTCGGGGTTCCTCTACGGGATCGAATCAGAAATGACGAGATTCGTAGGAGAACGCGGGTCACCGACATAGGCAAACGATTAGCTCTTTGAAGTGGCAGTGGGCAGGCCATATAGCACGCAGAACAAAATGATCTTTGGGGCCGGAAAGTTCTAGAATGGAGACCACGGATCGGCAAGCGAACTAGATGGACCTACGAATTGGTGAAGGCTGCGGGCTCTCGGTTGATGCAGGCCGCTGCCAGCCGAAATTACTGAAAATATTTAAGAGAGGCCTGTTTCCAGCAGTGTACATCCTTCAGCTGAAATGATGATGATGATAATGATGAATTATGTAATAATAACCTTCAGCGCGTTGAAGTCTTTTATATAGCAATTACATATTAACTTAGTATTTAGCTTGGCTTAAATGTATTTACGAGAACGTTATGTAATTAATAATTATACAGTGTTTTTAATTAAAAATGATATAAAGTTTGAGAAATCATGATATTTCGATAAAATGTATTTATTTTGTGGAGCATGTGAGGTATCGTTTATGAATAAATATTAGATTATTAACGTTTTAAATTATATTTGAGACAACCATTTTTGTAAAAAAAATTCTTAAAACAATACGAAAAAGCTGCATTAATTGTTTGCAGGTATTTTTATCATGAATTAACCGATTTCTTGGTCTGGGTCTTTGATATGTAGGAACTTATAATAAAAATAGATATGTTCGCTTGTATGTATTTTCGTAGTAAGTACCTATTTATATCAGATATCTAGCTCACAACTAATAAGCTTTACAGCTTTAGAGCCTAAATTGGGGTTAGATGTTTCTTTTCGGTGTGGATTGCCAAAAAAATATATTCAAATATCAAGACCAGACCGCCGCAATACTAGATTTTGTACGATATACAATTTCTGGTTTCGGGTCTGGGTGTTTTCAATGTATTCATCATCATCACCCTATTAACGTACCCACTGCTGGGACACAGGGATTTCTCTCTTGCCGAAAGTGATTAGGCCTCAATTCACCACGCTGGCCAAGTGCAGGTAGGTGAATGTAACATGTCCTTCAACCTCTTTTTTTAAAGTTCTCAGAACATCCCGTTTTCCTCACGATGTTTGCCTTCACCGTTAAAGCACGTGTTTAAAGGGCACACACATTTCAAGAAAAATCCAGAGGTGCGTGGCTGGGTTTGAACCTAATAATAAAATATTATAAAAGTTACCTGTAAATAAAAACTCCAAAATTGTAATAACTGATAAAGCTCTGTTGTTCTATTCGCTTCTCAACTCAGTATAAAACATTGAAGCGAACTGTCAAGACAATGTTATTTCCTTGATATTTTTGTTTAAACATTTTAGTTTTATTAATTTTAAGTTGACCTGTCCATGTAGGCTATGTGCTTCTTAGGAAATAAACGTTTTGACTTTGACTTTGAAAACAAGACTTTCGAAATAAAAGTCGAGTATGCTCCCACTTAGCCAAATATACTTAATCCATCCCTGGACATAAATCGAATCATAAAGCACATCACTAACTCGAGTGATCTACAACACTAGCGTTTTACTACTGAGTTCTGTTTACGAACGCAATCGCTTTGATAACGATTTCCACTTTATAACCGACTTTGAAAAGAAGGAGGTTTTAATTCAAGCTTAACTGATAACGTGGCGTCGCGCTCGATTTTAGCAAAGACAATATATTATATTATGTTTCCTTCCTTTTACACCACTGTCTTTTATTACTATTGATCCTGTCCATCCAAAGGTTGCCTGGAAGAGATCGCTAATAGTGATAAGGCCGCCCATTGTACTCCAACATTATGATTATGCTAAGTCTATGTTTGTTTTTTTTTTGTGTTTTTGTGTGGTGTGCAATAAAGTGTTATCTATCTATCTATCTATATAGGAAAAATATGTACTTGTCAATTTTTGTTATAAATGGACCATGACCTTCGGAGTGAAAGTCGAGTGTGTCACTTAGCCAATAAATTTTGGCGTCAGGAATAATGTTAAAAAAAAATAAGTTAGTCAATATGTAAGTAAGTGTACAGTTATCTCGCTCGGTTACATGGTGACTGAGCGAGATAGCCCTTTTTTAAGCATTGACTGCCTCATATCTATCTATTTTACTAACTATTTAACTATCTAAGTAACTATTATGGCTCAATATGTAAGTGTAGAGTTATCTCGCTCGGCTACATGGTGACTGAGCGAGATAGCCTTTTTTAATCATTGACTGCCTCATATCTATCTATTATACTAACTATTTAACTATCTAAGTAACTATTATGGCTCAATATGTAAGAGTAGAGTTATCTCGCTTGGTTACATGGTGACTGAGCGAGATAGCCTTTTTTTAAGCATTGACTGCCTCATATCTATCTATTATACTAACTATTTAACTATCTAACTAACTATTATGGCTCAATATGTAGGAGTAGAGTTATCTCGCTCGGTTACTTGGTGACTGAGCGAGATAGCCCTTTTTTAATCATTGACTGCCTCATATCTATCTATCTAACTAACAGATCAGGATCAGGGAAGAAAAGATCAGGAAATGGCTTCTCACTCTAGATTACGACTCCACCGAAAAACTTTTAAGTATCGTTAGATAATTTAAAAAACAATAATAATAATAATTTAACGTAAATTCAATTCCCAGCTTCCTAATTTATTCCCTTCCCTTTCCTTTATTGAGTGTTTTTCCCACATAAATATAAATTAATTAAATTGTATTGATGATATTGAATGTAATCTTAGGTTATATTATTATAATTTCTCCTATTTTGTCTCCTTTGTTTTACATGCACTTTTTCTATACCCGGTTAATTCCAATTTGTTATAGGTCTACCGCAATACAGGCTTGCCTCGTGCGGGGACCGCTGCTAAGTGAAATTGTAATGTGTGAGTTGTTAAATAAATATTTGTGTATTTTTTTTTTTTGTAACAATTATGGCTCAATATGTAAGTGTAGAGTTATCTCGCTCGGTTACATGGTGACTGAGCGAGATAGCCCTTTTTAATCATTGACTGCCTCATATCTATCTAATTACCTATCTAACTATTATGGCTCAGCGACCGAAAGTGGGTCTTGGCCTCCGAAAGAGACTTCCACCGGTCTCCATCCTGCGCTAGCTCTGACCAGTTTTCAACCCCGAGCTCTCGCAGGTCGGCCTCCATGTCTGTATCTATCTATTTATGTCTATTATTAAGTATATCAGATCTCTAGTACCGTAACCCAAGCTTAGAGCATACCACGGGCTAGATGTTGTTGTGTGTTGCATTGACTAAATTTACTTTAGTTTAGTTTATAAGATTATATGGTTTTATGTAAGTTAGTCTATAAGGTATATGTTTATATGGGCCTTAGATGCCTGAAATAAATGATTTATTATTATTATTATTATTTAATCGAAGATGTTGAAGCAGGCTCTTATAATTATTGTATTGTTAATACGTAACAGTGTTGAAGAAATCTTCTTAAAAGCCGCTAATACCCGATTAATCTTTAAATAATGATGGCCTTAAATGGAAAGGAATAAACTTTTATACGCGCGCAACACTAATTAGTATGGCATTTTTACGACTTCATCCGAAATGATGAAAAAGGCATGACCATTTAATGTCATTTTTAACCCCCGACCAAAAAAGCGGGGTGCTATAAGTTTGACGTGTCTGTCTGCCTGGGACATCATAGCTCCCGAACGGATAGAGTGATTTTAATTTAGTTTATTTTTTGTATGAGTTTGGAGCGATTGTTCTTATATGTACATGTTTCATGAAAATCGGTTGTGCCGTTTAAAAGTTATGTGAGAGTGGGGAAGGAAAACCGTAAATCTGCAAATATACTCGAGTGCGGTATCAAATGAAAGCGCATCGCGTGCACATTACAATATGGTGTTTTACTTTTAAGGAAATCAGGGCATTGGAATCGGGAGTTTTTCTTTTATTTATTTTGATTTATGTATGAGTTAGCTAGCACATGACGAATCAGTGCATATCCTTATTAGAGGTCTGGTATATAATCCGCAAGTCCTTGCGCATATAGGATTTTATGTACCCACGTAGACGACCATTGCTCTTCGCCATACAAACGGCAAGAACTAAGTTATGGAGCTGTCTTCTTCAGCAGGCTCTACGCACTCAATAGCTTCTGCAGTGCGCAGATGTTGACTTATTTGTAATATGGGAAAAAAGGGTTTATAGAACCGTGTCCCTTTAGATGAAGTAAACAGGATCAATTGGAAATAGAAACAAGAATTGAAGAATATATTTGTAATTAAAAATTATGTAATTTAATTACCTACCTACAATGGACTTATTATTTTCCATTGTCGCATTAATTTAGTACTGTAATGGCAATGTAAATGTGTAATAATAAATATCTAGACACCAAACTGCCGTGATGTTGGACTTTGTTTGTCTTAAACTGTCAAAATACCTTCAGGACCATTTTAAAAATAGAAACTATTTTGTTACGCGCGGTCTGGGATTCATATAAAACCTACTTAGTCTATATTTACAAGCGTTGAAAACCACCACCCATCAAAACCCACAGAAAAACCACATGAAATTATCACACAAAGCATTAAAATATTATGATCTTAGATTATGATATATATCCCTAAGTCATAGATTATAAACGCGTAAGGCGAATACACCGCCAATTGCAACAAATAAAAAACAAAAATATTGCCTTTGAAACAACCTATCACAGATAATAAAGTATGTCTAATTTATTGCTAATACCCAATGCTCCAATTTCAAAAACACTCCAAGCCAAACCCCTATTCTGGAATATCGCTTCCATTGCTGTTATCAAAACGTGTTTCCTTTTTCGAACGTAGATGTTGACTTATGATTTTTACCAGTAAATATGATTTATCAATAACAAGAATTTGTAATTATAATTACATATTTTTAAATTAGAGAATTTTGAGAAATTCTATGTGATAAATAGGCTGGAAACCATGCACGACCGGCAGTCAGCCTTGACCGTCGTCGGTCGACGTAGCTATATCAATGCAAGTCTATGAACACGCACACTGATGGTACGCGCGTACGGTCAGCGCTGACAGTCGGAACACTGTTTCGAGCCTAACATACATAGAATCACTCAATATAAACCGCCTTTAAGTGAATAAAGTCTTAGGCATTATATACATAATATCGGGGTAAAAGCTCAAGAATTTCACGCCTTTTTTCTAAATGGAAATATAATATTCAAAAAATAGAAAAAATATCAACATCCCCGTTCAAAAGCTAACTCTAAGCCGTAAAAATAAAAAGACTAACCTTCGATCACATCTACAATGCGAGATCGTGAAAGGTCTGTAGTTGAAATATCCAAATCTTCTCTTAAATGAGCCGATATTGACACGACAATTGTCGTGGGCCCTACAGCATGAGTCCTCCTTTCTGTCGAAGCCCAGTTCGTTGTACTCCTCGGCTAGTTGACCAGCTCCGCACCATTTTGTACCAGGTACAATAAAATTTTCCCTGAATGATCTTCGCGACCTGTTTGTTAGATATCTGTTAGATTTCAGCCAAGATTTTTGGCTAGTTAGATAGTTGTTCGTGTTAGTAATAGATGGTCTGTGAGTGTTATTGGAAAGAAGAGTTTATGTGAGTGCGTAAATTCGAAAAGGGTTTTTAAAAGATTTAAAATTTATATTTTCAGTTAAAAATTATAAGAGGAAAATTAATTAAGATTTGAAAGATAGAAAGTTTGACAGATATTAATCGTTTAATTCATAAAATATCAGAAATATTTTATTGGTACACTCTACGTCTTTGTTACGTGCTTATAAACCTAGTACTGAATTTGATTCACTTTGAAATACATTGAATACTAACTTCTATCGAATTGTAATAATTTTACTTAGCACTTATAACATTCCAATAAAAACAGAGAAATCTGGGAATCTAAATGCTTACGTTAACTTAATATATTATTATAAACCCTAGGAAATCTGTTACAATATTACAAATTTTCCTGTTAAACCGATGTCGAGTTATCACTTTGTTAGGTATCAAAAAATTATAACTAGTTTTATAAATTTATGTCTAATGGTTTTCTCGTTTATGTTCCCGGATTCGCATCGAATATCGAATTTTGTTTTACACAAACGTGCAATGACATAACGGTGTCACTATCTTCTGTAGACCAACATAATTATTATATGCGTATCTAATTAAGAGTTTAGTCCAAAAAATAAAAAAAATATTTACTTGGTATAATTATAATAGTTTTCAGCTTCTGTGTAGATTTTGAAAGAACTGTAGAACAACAAGATTCGAAAAATAACGTTCGAGATACGAGTGAAAAAGTGTCCTAAACATTAAAAGTAGAAATGCGATATGAGAGCAGTTTCAAGTCGTGCCGAATTTTAGAATAGGGTATCCAAGATTGATCGTTCGATTTTTAAATCAAACTGGCTGGTGAAAAAATGTGCATTCGGAATTCGGAAGTTTAAAATTGTAATAAATGGTAATGAAAATGGTGAATAATAGACAAAATAAATTGAGTTTTTATTTCATATGCCGCCATGAAGTCGAATATTTTTTGAATATGTGGTTATACGGTACTTCAATCGTGCCTACTCGATTTAATTCGATTAGATTTGAATCGATAATTCTTTATAATCATTTCTGATTTTTAATAGTTTTTTATAAGATGTACGTAATTATAATTTTGGAAAGTTTTAAAATGTCGTGGTTATAACAACACTATTAAATCTTTTGCGACACAAGACCTTTTGTTATGGTAGAAGGGAAAATTGTTTAATTTTTTTAAATGTTGTACAGATTGGCGGTCACATTTTTATACAAAATTTTATTGTGTCATATAAAGTGTTTTAAATAAATAAATAAAATCCGTTTCCAAAATTATTGATATATAAATAAAATTTAACCGAAGCTCTGTATAATGTTCTCGATCAGTTTTAAGTACCTAATAATTTAATGTCATACAGGCATATGAAATAAAAACTCAATTTATCCTTGTCTATGATATGTAACAAAACTCTGGGAACTGAATAAAGATCGTAGTTAAACTCTGCTCCAAACCGTCTTAATTATAATTCCAATATAGGCTATAAGATAGGCAAACAGTAAGCAGTCAGTAAGCTGTCAGTGAGCCCTCCGACTGCTCGGTAGCAGACGCCGCGCTGTCTACGTTTTGGAGACGTTCGGTCATCGCAATGCACGTTTAGCAGTCGAGGCGTAGTCGCTTAGAATTTTTTTCACTGAGTAGTCGCTTATTTGCGCAGCTTAGTTTTGTTTGTGACTTTTATGTAATTCCTTTTCTTTGAGGCCACTTGACGTGGAGTTATGTTGCCGAAACCAGTTATATACGTGGTTGATTTTTTAATAGTAAGCATGGTAACATCTGTAAAATTCATCTTCGACTACGCTATAACTGCGCTCTGAATTCTATGCGATCGTATAAGTTAATGAGCGGTGAAAGCCCACTGACTGCTAGATTGTCGCAGCGAGCGCGATTGGTTGAACCCAGCACGTAGACAGCTTGGTGTCTGCTAGCTGTCTTGTCAGTTAAGAACAGTGTTGGACCAGAGTTGATAAAGCACGGTTTCAATATCCAAAGACCTTCGACTAATCATTCATTAATTTGACTGCCTCAGTGGCGCGGTGGGCGAGGGTCCGCTTGCGGCGCAAGAGGTAGCGAGTTCGATTCCCGTGGGATCAAGTGTTTGTATGTTCTGCAAGCACTTTCTCCTTGGTCTGGGTGTTTAATATGTATAATAAAAATATCTATATAGGTATGTCTATTATATTAAGTTGGTATATCAGATGTCTAGTACCCGTAACACAAGCTAAGAGCTTACCACGGGGCTAGATGTTGTTGTGTGGATTGTCCGGAAATATTTTATTTATTTCTCATTGACTAGTCGTTGAAACAACAACGGTTAGTAGGAAAACGATCCGTAGTGTTGTATTGAAACCGGGCTTGTGTGGCTACGACCTTAATCCTCCAAAGATAATGGTAATAACGAACGAATAACTATAAAAACGAAAAAACTAAACATACCTACCTAGCCAGAGACACGCCACCGACTTTTTTATTCCCGTCCATCATATATTTTATTTCCTCATGCCTTCTAAAACACTCCCCTTTTAACTTCTCATAGTCGAACCAGCTAGCGACATCTAGCGGTAAAGTCTCGCCACTTTTCAATATCCGAAACGTCACATTCCCAAAATGGCGGAAGAATCTATCCTCCTCTATTTTATTTTGGGTTATTTTGTAGCTTTCCTCGTCTAGGGCTAATTTTATTTCCTTTCTGAGGTTTTTGAGGAAGTTTCTCGAGGATTTTGGCTCGTCTATGAACTCGCAGTCTTGCAAGGCGCCATTTTGATTGTAGATGACTTGGACAAGATGGCGGCCGTCTGTTAGTTGGCGCAAGCGGAGACCGAGTCTGGAACAAAATTATATAACGTTAGTGGTCGCTCACGCCTTCGTACGCACGGTGTTTGAATTATCTAAGTATTACCTAATGGAAACAAACATAAACAAATGGGACACATAATTTAAGTACACCTCCACACCGTCATAAAACTGCTCTTAATAAGAAACCTTAGTACCTACTGAATTTCATTCGAATAATTTTAAAAACTAACGACTTTCATACAATCTTTCAACCCCTGTTTCATCCCCGTTGGGGTAGAGTTTCGTAAAATTCGTTCTTAACGGAAGTCTACACTCTATTAAAAAACCTAAAAGCTAAACTCTTCTTTATCTACCATATTAAATAGTTATATTATAATATGAGACAAACAGTGAGGAAAACGGTATGTTCTGAAAGCTTTGAAGTGTTTGAAGGACATTTACCAACCCGTACTTGGCCAGCGTGGGCATATAAAACCTAATCTTTCTCGTCAAAGAGAAAAGTCCCTGTGTCCCAGCAGTGGGGCATAGGGATTTTTTTTTATAAATAGTCCTACAATTTTTGAAATGATTTCTAAAAGATACTACACGATTTCACCCATACAATATACAAAGTAATAAAAAGAACGCCTTTTTCCTGTACACTTAATAATGAATTTATAATTAATATGTAGATGCATAATTAAAGTACCCATTGTAGGAAATGTTGCAAACGTAAAAATCAATAAATATTATTAACATTACACATCTTCTACTTCCGTAGTAGGTATCGATAAATCAAATAATAATTAAAATAATCAACAATCTCTTTTGTTTGATATTAGTACCTGTATTAGTACATTATTTTACTGCTTACATTCTGAAAGTCACTTAATAATAATACTTTGGCTTCCTCTTTCTTAATGGATTTTACCCCCTTTAGGGATAATTTTTTTTAAACATTGATGGTTAGATTATGATCTCGTTAGTATGCAGCTTGCAGGGAAGTACCAACGGCATCCTGGCTGCACTAGCCAGTAGATGTGATTGTCCGTTGCTCACACACTGTATTCGGATAATGATGAAATAAGATTTTTACCTATTTTACTCGTTGTTCGATTGCAGTGTGTACAATAAAATACCTACCTGTTATTTTACTTGTATTTATATTAATTTTATTGTGACTAATTTTTAAGATTAACATAGTTTAAGTTAATTGTTACTAATATGATATGGACATCAACTTAATGTAATTTTTAATTTGTAATGTTGTCCGAAATCAATGATATTTTAATTTTTTTTTATATTTAGAGTATTTATTTCCGCCGAATTCCCCTTGCAGACAGATATACTAATATTAAAACACTAAAGAGTTTGTTTATTCGCACGCGTTAATTAAAGAACTACTGGAACGATTTGGGAAAATATTTCAGTTTTGTAGTACTGAGTTGAGAAGCGAATAGAACAACACAGCTTTATCAGTACGTTCTTGTAACTAATCTATATAAATAAAAATGAATTGCTGTTCGTTAGTATGATTAAAACTCGAGAACGGCTGAACGGATTTATCTTATCATAGTCTTGAAATGTTCGTGGAGGTCTAGGGAAGGTTTAAAAGGCGAGAAAAAATCGAATAATTGCCGGGGAAAAAAAATGAAAAAAAACCCGTGCGAAGCCGGGGCGGGCCACTAGTTTAAAATAAATATTTATTATCTTACCGCAAAAATAACCTGATTCCCTGTTGACAGTCAAACGTCACAGGCGAACATAATCTAATAACAATATTGCAAGTATAACTAACAAATGACTGCATAAAAATGTCATTACGGGTCTCTGGGGCTGCTAGAGTGCTATTTGTCAAGTCTATCTGAGGGTGACATTAAGAGGGATGCTGGTATGCAACATGAAGCCAGACTGTCTATACACTTTAACATGTACATTTAACGATGTTTTCTACCGTTTTTTTCGTGTTTCGTAATGTTGTCCGGCGAAGCCATCTACCTTCTAGGTCTTCATGCCCCATCTTAGAACAAATCGTGACTTTACATCAGGTGAGATTGTGGTCAATTGAAGGTATAGGTTTATAAATTGTATTCTTATGTCGATATGTATATGCAACCCGGATGGGCACTGCAAATTAGGTTATTCTGATATTATAGCGTTGTTTGACCACAATCTCATTTGGTAACTGTCGACGTGGATGGCTATTAGGCACAAAGGGCTAGAAGAAACCAAATATTGTCTATTAAGACCTCCTTTAAAGATAAACAAATATAATGTTCTGTTTATTCGGTCTGTAAGCCTGTCAAAAAATACTGGACGCCTATTTTGCTTTATCAAATATAATAAGAAAGTGCTAAGATATAGAGCCGGAACCGCAATGTTCCGGAGGGGGAATAAACTTCAAACAAGTTAAAATTGGAAAAAACATAGAATAATTACAAAATAAAATATTTAAAATAAAATTGTTACTATCAATGTCTAGTGTAGATAACATTTACAGTCCAGGCATTGTTGTTTTAAATGATTACTAAAAAATTTTGGTTTCATTTTTTAACCCCTGACAAAAAAAGAGGGGTGTTATATGGGACCTTAGTTTTGTTACTGTACCTCATTTAATGTAAAATAAAGATGTTTTTTATTTTTTTTTACTTTTACGTGTCTGTCTGTCTGTCTGTCTGGGACATCATAGCTCCCGAACGGATGGAGCGATTTTGATTTAGTTTTTTATGTATGAAAGGTGAGTCTGGCGCGAGTGTTCTTAGACATGTTTCATGATGTTAAATGAAATCGGTGGTGCCGTTTAAAAGTTATGGGGGTTAGAGAGGAGTAGGAAAACCGAAAATCTGTAAATAAATTCGAGTGGGGTATCCAATGAAAGCGCATCGCGTGCACATTACACAATATTATGATGTTTTACTTTTAAGGAAATTAAAGCATTGGAATCGGGAGCTTTTCTTAAATTTTAAATTTAGATTTATATATTATAGATTTGCACTCGTGCGCAGACTGTGTTGCATAAAGCCATCCAACTAATTCAACTCCCATTGGGGTGCATCTTTGCAGTAAGCGATACTGTTTGTCAATTTGTCATTTTGTCACTTTAACCAATTGTTAGTGACAATTACAACATGAGGGCAGATTTGGCACAAATTTACTTTGTAGGGGAAATACACACAAATTACACACAATTCTTAAACACAATGACTGACAAAAGTTTACTGCTTCTTTGAGATTAAGGTTATTTTTAATTATTGGTTATGCCGTTTTAAATAAAAGAAGTTTTTAAAATATTTTGTAGTCATAGTATATATAATCTGTATAACTGGAAATATCTGGAAAGTCTTTGTTTGTGACTCATAGAAAATGGTTGTGTACTCGTAACAATAATTTTTTGAAGATTAAGGAAAGTATGAAAAAAGTTTTTTTACATAATTTTATAATTAACAAGTTTTCCTGATCTATCTAAGCGATAGCATATAACGAGTGAAAAAAGAAAAAAAAATACGTTACAAATATTTTTATTAGATATTTATTTACTTTCAAGTAGAATACAGCCGTAATCGAACCCGCTACCTTTGAGCCACAAACGTCCCTTCCACTACACCAGTAGCAGTCAATATAGATAAACCATTAAATAAATCAATATATTAGTCAAACGAGCTGTGATTGGCATTAATGTATCGAGGACCCATAGGGGTTGATTTTTGTCAAAAATCTACCCCAAGGGTCCTTATTTAATTACTGATGTTTCAATTTTGTTACGGGGTTGGATTTCGTCGAAAGGGGGTAGAGCTTTGGTGATTGCGGTTATATGATATTAAGGGTTCTTTTGATGTTTTTAAGTTATTAAGTAGATGTAGATACATTGAAAAAAAAATGGCTAAGGCATTGCATTATTGCTTTTGAAGAATAAAAAAATGATAAATAGTTCAGAGTTAAAGTAATTTTCTTTGATTTTTTAATCGGATAATGGACTTTACAACAAAAAAAAAACAGATCCATGTCACATTGTTAGTTACCGTACTCTCCTCCGTAACGGCTTTACCGATTCTTATGAAATTTTATATGCATATTTAGTAGGTCTGAGAATCGGCTACTATCTATTTTTCCTTTTGCAAAACAACATTTGCTGGGGTCAGCTAGTATTAATATATAAGTCTATTTTTACGCGAGCGGAAAGCAATTTATTAATATATTTATTTAAAGGTAGCACCGAAAAACATTTTTTTTTAATTTTTCTTTTATGTAGGTATCAATTTTCAATCTACGAATGAACGAAGTATATCATCGAATTGAAAATAGAATGATTGTTTGTATTCGAATGTTTAGGAATTCGTTTGTTTTCGAATGTTGATTGAGACCGAATGAACGTGACTTTTCGTATTTGGAACATGAACTTGCCATTCGTATTTAGAACGTTCTAGGAAACGTTTATGTAATTTTATAATTTATGGGGCACTATTTTATGCTCGCGACTTTGTTTATGTCTAACTGTTTCTGAAACTAGCAAATATAAATTTAGTCACGTCGTCACTAGCTAAAATGTTAATTGTAATAATAATAATAATTTCAAGGGTCAGATTCAGAAGGCAGTAATCCTGGACTCGGCGCGTATAGTCAGGAAGTTCCTTTCTCTCTACAGCCCTAGCCGGTCGCTTGAGCCTTTCTTCGCGACCGGTGAACCGGTGATTCTCCGTTTTGATATATTTTTTATGTAGGTAATCTAATGTAAAAAATATATTTTTGTCGTGTTTAAAATGAAATAAAGATAATAATTTATTTAATTTGAATATATATTTTACACTGTAAAATAAACTGTAAAATTTACAGTATTGCACCAATTACTATCTTAGACTTACTCGTACTTACAAACTAGACTAATTTATTTAAAACTTGCAAATTAGAGAAAAGACACTTAAAGGAAAATAATTACAACAATATAAATTAAGAAAGAAAGAAAGAAAAACATTTATTGATTCACACACATTATACAGTAGGTAATCAATATAATTATTATAGATTTGATTCCTTAACTTTTTATTTTTGAACATATTGACATGAGTTTCATCACTGGCCGTAGAGTTTTTTTCACGTTTTTTAATAAATTTGATTCTCAGAAACCGTATAACTGAGAGGTTTGGTTTCCTAAAACTATTTTGTTAGATTTTACACTATCGATTGACATGCGGTTCATCACTGGAAGCAATCAATAGCATATTATTTTCAAAATGGCGGACTAGTAGGTATGTTAAAATGTTGGAACCCCATTAAAACTAAACCACAATCACAGATAAAAAATAATGTGAGCAAATTTGAAATACTGTCGCCACAGTGTGGGTGCTAATCTTTATTGCATCCACAGAATACTTAGCAGTTAGTACAGCCGCAAGCCACAGAATACGTAGCACTAAGTATAGCCACAGACGGCTTGCGGAGACAACTCCTCAGCGCTTCTGAGACCCTGGTACTTTGTCTGGCTGTAATCTGTTTGTTTAGTTAGTTTTGTTTGTTTGTGTTGTGTTTTTTACTCGGGGAATTAATTCCGTTATTTAGCGATATTTTAATTATAATTTTCTGTATGGTAAATATCATCTGAATTAAGAAATTATGGTTGGTATTAATTATCGCAGTAAAACCAAAAAAGCAATTGTTTACATATGCTGTCTTAGTACGATTTTGTAATAAAAATCTTAGCCACCTACGGGTTTGCCCGGGCTTCCAACGCTATAATAGTTTTTCCCGCGAAATGTGGTATATTACCGCGGTAAATGATGAAACTTTTACATATCAGAATTACACAAAGGCCGGCCTTTGTGTATATATTACCACGTATCTAATCTGTGATATTACTGTGAAGTTTTATCAAAATCAATTCAATATTTTCGTATACATCTTTTATATATAAAATTCTCGTGTCATTTAGCAAATGTCTTCCTAAAATCCGTACTCCTAAGTCTTTTTCTGATTATCGTCCTATTTCTATTCTCCCTTTCCTTTCTAAAGTTCTGGAACGCCTTATCCATCGTCAACTCAATTCTTTTCTAATAAGTAATAACCTCCTCAATCCATACCAATCTGGTTTCCGACCAGGTCACAGTACCGTCACGGCACTTGCTAAAATTACTGACGACATTCGGCTTGGTATGGACAATGGACAAGTTACAGTGCTAACATTATTAGACTTTAGCAATGCCTTTAATACCGTCGATTTCGAAATACTTCTTGGCATCCTTCACACTATTAACATCTCTCCTACGGCAATTCAGTGGTTCCGAAGCTATCTCCTTTCACGGCGGCAGCGAGTTCGCTGTAATGACTTATTTTCATCGTGGGGTGACATGACAGCTGGCGTTCCTCAAGGCGGTGTATTGTCTCCTCTTCTTTTTGCAGTTTTCATTAATTCTATCACCTCTAACCTTTCTTCCTCTTGTCATTTGTATGCCGACGACC
This sequence comes from Gymnoscelis rufifasciata, assembly GCA_929108375.1. NCBI lineage: Eukaryota > Metazoa > Arthropoda > Insecta > Lepidoptera > Geometridae > Gymnoscelis > Gymnoscelis rufifasciata. The sequence continues at coordinate 5,424,199 of OV815332.1, read as the reverse complement.
TGCAAATATATTGTAAGACAAATTATGATACATTGCCCTTAGCTATAGATACAATTAATGCTGATCTAGTCCGTATTTTAGAATGGTGCACGCGGTATGGCTTAAAAGTAAATCCGACGAAAACTCAGGCTATGGTGGTCGGAAGTTCTCGCATGATAGCCAAACTTGACCTTGTCAGTTCACCGCCAGTTGTTTTCGACGGCGTCGTTGTACCATTTACCAAGTCTGTCAAAAACTTGGGTATTATTATTGACCAACACCTATCTTGGGATCTCCAGATGCAGGCTGTCAGTCGCAAGATTTTTGGGGCAGCAGCGGCTCTTAAACGGCTTCGTAATTTTCTGCCTACAGCTACCAAGATAATGCTGGCGCAGTCATTGTTACTCCCCATTCTCGATTACGCAGATATTTGTTATCTTGACCTAACAGAGCAACAGTTTGACAAGCTTGAGCGCCTACAAAATTTTTCTATTAGATACATTTATGGGCTACGTAAGTACGACCATGTTTCTCAGTTTCGCACTAAGCTCATGTGGTTGCCTATTCGCCTTCGCCGGAATACACATATTCTTACTCTCTTATACAATGTTCTTTCTAATCCTCTTGCTCCTACCTACCTCAAGGATCGTTTCGAATTTTTACACCAGTCTCATTGTTTCTCTCTTCGGTCATCTGGAAACAACACGCTCAAGGTACCTATTCACAGCACAGATTTTTACACAAAATCCTTTACTGTTCAGGCAATTCGGTTGTGGAACCAATTGCCTAAGGATATTAGAAATGCTCCATCTCTCAACTCTTTTCGGAATAGCATTAAACAATATTATTTTAATAAAAAGTCATAAAAATTTTGGTCATTTGTCTATGTTAGCATAAGGATAAATTTAATTTAGTATAGGCTAGTTTTAGGTTTAGCATTAGATATTAGGTATTTATATTGTTTAAGCCACCGTCCATAAAATATGTAAACTTTTTTCTCTCCATCCACGGTTGTCTGGAAGAAATTGCTTTTAGCAATAAGACCGCCCATTACGCATTCTAGGTTTAGTTTTAATTTCATATTGTATTGTTCATTTGGTGTGTAATAAAGTATATTCTATTCTATTCTATTCTATTAGCAAAACAACGTTTGCTGGGGGTCAGCTAGTATAATCTAAGAAGGATAATAATTTAATCAAGTAATTTTATTCATTCCAACGAATTAAAAAGGTTAGGTACACGTCATAAAGGAATTTTTGCTAGGTAAAGTCAACAGCAAAAGATACTGATGAATAGAGCCCCAAAATAATAAATACAATGAATAAAGTCAAAAGTTACTATTGTAGTTTATGTTAAGTGAAGGAACAAACAACGTGTCGCCCTATTAACGTTCCCACGCTGGGACACAGGGAGTTCTCTCTCTTGACGAGAGTGATTAGGCCTCAAATCACCACGCTGGCCAAGTGCGGGTTTGGTGACATTCACATGTCCTTCAAACTATTTTTTTTCTTTTCTTTTTTTCGTAAGTGATCATCACATTTATTTCAAACCTCGCTGTTCTCATAAACTTTTGACTAATTAAAACTTGCCGTGTTGGCTAAATGAGAGGACCCTCGACTTTCATTCTTCTTGAGTAATTGATGTGCGCTTTAAAACATAAAATCGTGGGAAACCGGATGCTCTGAAAACCTTAAAGAGTCTGATGGGCATGTGTGACATTAATTTGACATGTCACACATTGTGACCAACCCGCACTTGGCCAGCGTGGTGAATTAAGGCCTCATCTCTCTCGTCAAGAGAGAAGTCCCTGTGGCCCAGCAGTGGAAACGTAAATAGGGGTGTTTCTGATGAGTTAAAACTTCATATAGTTTCATATTTTAAAACGTTTTTTTTCACCTACTTTTGCTGTTGACTGTACAACTGCATGAATAAAACTAGAGTATGCTTTTAAAGGTTTGAATCAGAGATTAAACCACAGTCTTACAAAAACGTTGCTCCTCAAAACTTTTAGCAGCAACTGAAAACATCCAAAAAAGTGTTTATTCGCGTTAAATAGAGTTAGAAAGACCAGAAAAGTAATGGTAGCTTGAGTTTATTTATTTAGATGAAAATTAACAGCTAAGATTATCACTATAACTAACCTAGTAGCAACAGCTATATATAGATGGTGACGGATGGTCGCATAGATTAGATAATATCTTTATTGCACACCATGCTTACAGACTAACTTAATAAATCTAAATTTAAAAATTAAGAAAATTCATTAATTTCCTTAAAAGTAAAACACCATAATATTTTGTAATGTGCACGCGATGCGCTTTCATTTGATACCCCACCCGAGTATATTTGCAGATTTTCGGTTTTCGTTCCCCTCTCTAACCCCCATAACTTTTAAACGGCACAATCGATTTTCATGAATCATGTCTAAGAACACTCGCGCCAGACTTACATTCATACAAAAAAAAACTAAATTGAAATCGCTCCATCCGTTCGGTAAATATGATGTCCCAGACAGACACGTCAAACTTATAACACCCCTCTTCTTTGGTCGGGGGTTAAAAATAACAATCAATATCCACATTTCTTGTACAATCGGCGGCCTTATCCCTAAAAGCGATCTCTGCCAGGCAACCTTTGGATCGATAGGAGCACGAAAGACGATGCACAAAGATCATTGCATATACGTCTACATAATTAATATGAAAAAAATATAAAAAATAGTACCTATACATCAAAAAGTGAACACAATGAACAATGCAATATAATAATTTAGAACAAGAAACCAAAAATCATATATCTAACTATTTATGTACTAACAATAAAAAAAGCCGTGTTGGCTAAGTGGGAGGACACTCGACTTTCATTCCGAAGGTCGTGGGTTCAAACCCCGCCACGCACCTCTGGATTTTTCTTCTTGAGAAATTTATGTGCGCTTTAAACACGTGCTTTAACGGTGAAGGCAAACATCGTGAGGAAACCGGCATGTTCTGAGAACTTTAAAAGAGTTTGAAGGACATGTGACATTCACCAACCCGCACTTGGCCAGCGTGGTGAATTAAGGCCTAATCTCTCTCGTCAAGAGAGAAGTCCCTGTGTCCCAGCAGTGGGAACGTTAATAGGGTGATGATGATGATGATGAATAAAAAAATTTGCTAGTCGCTGCCTGACTGAGTTTTCTCTTGAAGTAAATAGATCCAAGCCAGCAATGGATAGATCAGGATGCCTGCATAGCTTATAGAATACATCACTGATACGCCATAAAATTAAATTTTGTCTATAGTTTGTACAGAAAACACGGTTGCGTACCTAGTTACCTACTTTAGATGCATGGGCATTGGGCATGAATGAGAATCTAAGAGTTATTTTGCAAATATTATGCTTATTAAAAAATCTTAGCTGCCAAAATATGGTCTAGCATTCTAAAATATAATTCAAGTAGTGATTATAATACTCTCTGATATAATTTTATAGACACGACGTGTTTCATGTAACCTTTTTAAAGGTACCACCATACGCCACCACCAAAGATACTAAGTACCATAAAAATTGGTAGTTTTTAGGCCTAAGAGTATCGTTTAAAAAATTTACAAAATATTGATTTATACATATTTTGAGCACAAAAACAATGCAAAAAGGATAGTTCCATATTTATTTTCTTGCCTAGGATGACTGATAGAGAATGCTTCTATAAGGCTAGAATAAAACTTATATAATGGTCTAGTATTCGCATTAAATTCTAAAGACCATTAACGGCGGCACGACATATCTCATGTAACTTTAAACAATAATACAAAAAAAATATTACTTAAAAAAAATTGGTAGCTTTCTTTCCTATTTTCATGGGTATTGGTAGTTTGAAGATCAAAGAGTATGCATGCGTTAGTATAGTACCTCCACGATAACAAAAAGGTTGTACATTCAATCATTCACTATTCTGTCTTCGATCATTAATTTCAAAGATGGAACTTACCTTTTTTATTCTGATAGATTACAATATTCGATTTATGAATTAGTGATCCGAGAGATTGCTGAGCAAGCTATAGACATCGGAAATATTTATTTAATCTTAATTTTAAATTCAAAAAACTCAAAAGTACTTTAGTTTCCTTATATGTAAAGAATCATACTATTTTGTAATGTGCACGTGATGCGCTTTCATTTGAGACCCCACACGAGTATATTTGCAGAATTTCAGTTTTCCTGCCCCACTTTTACCCTTATAACTTTTAAACGGGTGAACCGATTTTCATCAAACAAATCTAAGAACACTCGCGCGGAATACACCTTTCATACACCAGCTATGAGGCGACAGACAGACACGTCAAACTTATAACACCCCCCTTTTTTGTCGGGGGTTAAAAAGTATAAAGTAAGTATGAACATGAACATGACTGCCTCAGGGCGAAGGTCTGCTTGCGGCGCAAGAGGTAGCGGGTTCGATTCCCGCCGAGGGATCAAGGTTTGTATGTTTTGTAAGGACCTTGCTCCTTGATCTGGGTATTTAAAAATATCTTATAATGTCTAGTATATTAATAATATTAGATGTCTAGTACCCGTAACACAAGCTTAGAGCTTACGTGGATTGTCCGGAAATATTTATTTATTTATAAATTGATGTTCAAACTATCTTTTATTAGCTTTACAAATAAAGATGAGATTTTGTGTGAATATGTAAAAAAAGTAAATATTTAAGTTTGTGAATTACGTTTTGCATCAAAAGTTCTATTATACAATGTGAAACATTTTTATGAATACGGAGGTCAGTCGGCAAACGGCTCAAAGCCCTATAATTTGTAATCTATATAAAAAAAATGAATTGTTGTTCGTTAGTCTGATTAAAACTCGAGAACGGATAAACGGATTTATCTTATCTTAGTCTTGAAATGTTCGTGGAGGCCTAGGGAAGGTTTAAAAGGCGAGAAAAAAACGAATAATTGCCAGGAACTTTTTTTACCCGTGCGACGCCGGGGCGGGCCGCTAGTTATGAAATAAATAAATAAATAAAAAATCGTTTATTAGTACTCCATATTGTTTATTACTACTCCAATGAAATATATTTTATGTTCTAAATTCAAAATTGATAATTATGAGCTAATCGAGTCGACCACTCGCACGATGAAAACAAAACAAAAAGTACAGTCGACGAAAAAAAGATTATATAAAAATAGATTCTTGCGAGATCGTCTGTCAATGTTATATTTTGTGTGGACGGAAATACCACATGTGTGGATTGGATATTTGATGATATTTAATTAAAAATTAGAACTATTCGATTAAAATGATTTAAATTTAATATCCAATATATTTTCAAATTTCTGGTTACGGGCCTGGGTGTTTTCTATGTATCATATGTATGTATTTATAAAAAAATGTATCTATGTAGTATATCAGTCACGTAACACCCATAGTACAAGCTGTGCTTAGTTTGGGGTTAGGTGATGCTGTGTGATTAGTCCGGAGATATTTATATATAACTAGCTGACCTAGGAAAACTTTTTTTTTGCAAAATGAAAAATAGATGTTGGCCTATTCTCAGACCTACTCAATATGCTTACAAAATTTCATGAGAATCGGTCCAGCCGTTTCGGAGGAGTATGGCAACGAAAACTGTGAGAATTTTATATATTTAATATTATATATATTAGCCAGTATGTTAGTAGTAAAATGTCTTTAACGGTGAAGGCAAACATCGTAAGGCAACCGGCATGTTCTGAGTACTTTGAAGAGTTTGAAGGACATGGGACATTCACCCACCCGCAGTTGGGCAGCGTGGTGAATTAAGGCCTAATCTCTCTTGCCAAGAGAGAAGTCCCTGTGTCCCAGCAGTGGGAACTTTAATAGGGTGATGATGATGATGTTAGTCTGTAAGGTATTTTATATGTATGTATACGTGGTTTGCGGGCATTACCTTGCTGTAACACAGTTTCTAACTAGCATAGGAGGTGAAGACCTAAAAACTACGTTAATTATGTAATACTCTTTGATTTTTAATAAATGATTGATTGATTGAAATTTTGGAGGTTTTGTCTGTTCACGTCCGTAAGTGTTAACCCTCTGAATCCTCCGGACCTCCGGGTGGTGCTAAGAACAGTCTCTGGTGGTAGGCTTCGGCCGCGGCTTGTCACCACCCTCCGGGCTGGGCCGGTGCGGGAAGTGATTTTTTCGTATTTCGTAATGTGGTCCGGAGTAACCATCTCTGGGTCAAGACCTAGGTCTTCATGCCCCATCTTAGACCACATTGTCACTTGACATCAGGTGAGATTATGGTCAAATGAAGGCTTATCCAGCATAAATAAAAAAATATATTGAAATCGGATTTAACCCCATCTATTTTTGTTTGAAGGTGCTTATGTCAAGAAGTGGCCAATGGCCAAAATGGCTAACGATACTGAAGATAAAAATTAAATATTAATAAACTATACAATACCTCTATATACTGTAATTTTTTCTTTATCTTTTTTTATAAACAAGTTTAAATTTATTTTCTTGCACGCTCAGGATGACTGGTAGAGAATGCTTCTCCTCTGTACATTGTTTTCACTCACACACAAACATAAAAAAAAACTTTTTTTTTACTAAAAATCAATCGATCGTACATTGACCTTATTTTTTGGCATATTGTTAAAAAAACACTTTAAATATGTGGTTTGCATAATAAGGTTAATAGAAATTCGAAGTCCGTCTGACGAAAGCGCAATAAAAACTTAGTGCTTTGAACTCTGGAGCTCTAAAATGCCGCTGTGTTTATTCAACTGTAATTTGAACTAACTTCGCGATAGACACTTAACTGGATACTTATACACGTATTAACAATGTCACACTCAAACTGCTTTTTTAACCCCCGAAAAAAAAGAGAGGTTTTAAAAGTTTGACGTGTCTGTCTGTCTGGGACATCATAGGTCCCGAACGGATAGATCCATTTTGCAGTGCTGAAGAAAAATCATTTGTTTTACCATGACTAACTTAATAAAATGTTAATATAAATTGTGTTTAGCTGCAATTAAATGATTTCATATTCACTTTAAAAGGTATTCGCCGTATTATGATGATGATGATTATAATATAAATGTCAATTATTGGGTTAAAAATTAATACCATTACAAAAAATGCGCGTGTTTGAAATTATTTAAGGTATTCGACAAATTCCGGTGTACGCAGGCAGCATTTTAGCACCCAGACAACAACGGTAAGCCTTTTTGCCGCATTTTTGCCGTGAATCATCACATAAAAAGGTCCCTCTCAATATCACGCGATGACTCCGTCATTTAACTTTTACAGGTTTCTAACCGACTGTTGAAGGAGGAGGACAATCCACACAAAAACATCTAGCCCCGTGGTAAGCTCTAAAAAACATATTTTTGTTTTATGATTGTTTTTTTATTTGTGATATAATGTTGATTAATTTGTCAATTTTTAATTTATTTTTTATGATTTTAAATTTATGTAACAAACTTTTTTTGACATTCTTCATTGCATTGGGGTTTTCGAGTAAAAATAGGGTACGGTTTTTATAATTTAACATAAGGTTATATAAAAAAAAGCTTTAAGCTTGTGTTACGTGTTATAGATAGGTATCTGATACTTAATATAATATACTGAGAAAGTGCTTGCAGATCATACAAACACTTACGTTCTGCAAGCATTTTTCTCCTTGGTCTGTGTGTTTAATATGTATAATAAATAATATCTATACATAATATGTATGTATATTATATTAAGTATATCAGATGTCTAGTACCCGTAGCACAAGCTAAGAGCTTACCACGGGGCTAGATGTTGTTGTGTGGATTGTCAGGATATATTTATTTATTATTAATTTTGGAGTTCTGATTTATTAGGTAACCACATTAAGCAATTCATTTCTATATTATAGATTTCGTACTCCGCTAAAACTAGAATAATAATATTCTATTGTTTACACAGTTGACAGTGCGGTCCCCGGAGAGCGCGGGAATCCATTTTGAAAGTTTGACATTCAGTTCAAAATGGCCGCCGCAAATGGAGTGGCCTGCTAATCCTGTTTTCAGTTCGCGAGTTGTAGCACTTATTCACTGTTTTTAGGTTTTAGGGTAACTATTTAGCATTTAATTGCGATTTTAATATGTTGTATGCATTAGAATGTTACTTTGTGGATGTAAAAGTCTTAGACTTCAGATTATGGCGCCTTAAAATGCCTTAAAATTTCACTTGAATATTTAAAAGTGACGCTGAAAAACTAAATATTGATAACTGTTATGATAAAAATCGGCTTTTTTTTATATTCACAGTTTTTTTAAGAAGAAGTAAAAGAAAATAAATTTTGCTTAATTTTTTATGTAGGTATTAATAATTTTAATTTATTTCATTCGTACTTAATATTGACACTAGCTGCCCGCTCGCAGCTTTGTCCGCACAATAATATTTTTCCCCGGTAAAACGTAGCTTTTATCCATTACTGGGATAACAGCTATTTCAATGCCAAATTTGAGTCAAATCGGGCTTTGCTTATTTATTTTTATTTATTTATTTATGATTAACTATTTACAATGTCTTTACAGTTATACACCAATGTGACAAAGAAATATAAAAAAAAACAAAAACTAAAACTTAAAAACACAAATAAAAAAACTAACTACGACTTATTTACATATTCCTATGGGTTCTATCCAAAAATTTAAGAACCGCATCCCTGAATTTTGGCAAGGACATATAGAATATGTCAACATCCTCCTCTGCACTTAAAGTATTAATGGTCCGAAGGGCCCGTGTGAACGGAGACTTGCTAGGAGGTTAGTTCTTGCTTTCGGGATCGCAAGTAATTTAGGTCTTCGGCGTGCGTATACATACTTATTAGGTACGTGCAGCCCTATATGTATTAAAACTAATTACTTATAATTGTTTTTTCCCGCGAATAGCGGTTTTACCGCGATACAAAGCTAATGTGTAATTTTGTTAGGTATGCTAGTAATATTGTGAAGTGAAAGAGCAACAAACACACACATTTACAGCCTCACAAAATAATATTAGTACCTAAGATACCTAGACCAGTTTCAGAACATTTCTGACAGTACGTGACAAATTTACTTCTAGGATTTGTAAAACCAATCAATGGAAATATGTAAATGATTTTGTATCTTGAACTAAATTATAAACCTTGAAGTAATTTGAAGTTGTTTTTATAAATTTTTACCATAGACTTCATTTCAATGCCTCTTAATGAACTAACTTAACATTTATTATTATCAATTATTATTACACACAATGCGGGATTGTTGTGTTTTTTTAACCCCCGACCAAAAAAGAGGGGTGTTATAAGTTGGACGTGTTCTGTCTGTCTGTCTGGGACATCATAGCTCCCAAACGGAAGGAGCGATTTCAATTTAGTTTTTTTTTGTATGAAAGGCGGGTTTGGCACGAGTGTTCTTAGATATGTTTCATGAAAATTAGTTTGTGCCGTTAAAAAGATATAGGGGTGGGAGTGGGGAAGGAAAACCGAAAATCTGCAAATATACTCGAGTGAGGTATCAAATGAAAGCGCATCGCGTGCACATTACAAAATATTATGGTGTTATACTTTTAAGTACCTTTGGTCATTTCTAATGCTAATGGTAATACGTCATAAATTTACATTAACTGAACTATGACGTACACATTGACGAAAATTGTATTTAGAACCCTGAAGTCAAGTACCTCTGTCGCGAGTCATGGTAGTTCGCTAACTGTAAAATTACTTATCACGAAACGCAGCTACTTGTGAGAACAGGACCGCAGAAAGGTTGTCTTAAATTCGATCCACAAGTCGGAGATCACCGTGGCTCGATGGGACAAGGTCCGACTGGGGTGCTGGAGGTCGCTGGATCGTTTCCCGACGAGGATACATATTTTGCGCTATCTACAATTTCTAATTAATATGTCTGTACCTCTATGAGTATACAAAATGTAGACTACCGTAGTTACAAACTCTGGTTAGGTTTGTGTGAAAAAAAAATTCCTAAACTTTATAATTAGGTATGTAAATCACCGCAGGGACACAGGGATTTCTCTCTCCGTCATTCACCACGCTGGCCAAGTCCTGGATGGAGAACGTCATAATGTCCCATAGTTACAAGCTCAGAAGGTGCTGTGTGATTTGATTAGTCTAAATTAATGTTAAATATTCATGATTTAAGAGTATTTTCGTGGTGAATGGTGAGTATTTCGAGGCCGAATCTAGGGAGCTTCGGCCAAGTGCGGGATGGTAAATGACACTAGTCCTTCAAACTCTTCAAAGTTCTCAGAACATGCCGGTTTTCTCTCACATACTAACTTAAACATATTAAAAACCCAGACCAAAGAGATAATGCTTGACCCCTAGGCGGGAATCGAACCCGCTCCAAACAGCGCCGCAAGCAGGCATTGGCTCACCGCGCCACTGAGGCAGTATAATATTTCAAGATTAATTTATTTGAGCACTAGTGCTTTTTATTCTTAAATTGTCTGCCATCAATTATTTTTCTGTCAAACCTTTACTTTTCAAATTATATTTTACACAAATAATTTCCATCTTTATAAATTATTTTCAATAACTCATCCCACTCACTTATCCGCAGTGCAATGCATCAACATTATAATGAGAATGGATTTACGAATGCACAATCACTTAGAACGTTATTCAAGTAATTTATCTTAGGAATATTTAATTAAAATTAATAACTTTATGGAATACATCTACTCTATATAACTTTTTAAATTATCATGGTTTTTAACAATATTATGACTTATAACAGTTGTTTCCGTGATCATGGCGCTTGCAACAGAGTCGAAAAATCGGACAACTCAAACACCATGAAATCATGGCATGTTACCTTTTTTAAGTCTTAGCAAATAATAATAATAATGTAGCGACTAGTTTTACCCGCGGGGACAACGGAGTCCCGCAGTAAAAAGCCTGTCATCATCATCATCATTTCAGCCGTAGGACGTCCACTGCTGAACATAGGCCTCCCTCAAAGACTTCCAGTGACTCCGGTCGGTAGCAGCTTGTAACCACCGCGAGCACGCTACCTTCACCAAGTCGTCCGTCCATCTAGTTGGTGGACGTCCTACTCTGCGTTTGCCGATTCGTGGTCTCCATTCAAGAACTTTCCGGCCCCAACGGCCATCTGTTCTACGCGCTACATGGCCTGCCCATTGCCACTTTAACGAGCTAATTCGCTTGGCTATGTCGGTGACCCGCGTTCTTCTACGTATCTCCTCATTTCTGATTCGATCACGTAGAGAAACCCCGAGCATAGCCCTTTACATAGCTCGTTGCGCAACTCTGAGCCTATTCATGAGGCCTATATTTATTAGAAGCCTGTGGCTAAACTAAATTGTTTAAACAAAAATGATCAAGGAAATAACATTGTCTTGACAGTTCGCTTCAATGTATACTGAGTTGAGAAGCGAATCGAACAACACAGCTTGATCAGTTATTACAAATTTGAAGTTAGGTGTACTATCATCTAGATAAATAGCCAGACAATTACTCTAGTTCTGCCAATAAATAAAAAAAACCTAACTTCGCCCCTGGCAACGGTTCGGGCATCAATGATCTGACAACAATCGCGTGCGCAGCTCAATTAGTATCAATTTATGAGATGATGCAACATACAGACCGTTTTGAACTCTATTGACATGTTTTATGAGCCGTGTTGGCTAAGTGGGAGCACACTCGACTTTCATTCTGAAGGTCGTGGGTTCAAACCCCGCCAACACCTTTAGATCTTTTTTTGTCTAGAAAAATGTATGTGCGCTTTAAAATACTTGCTTTAATATGTGCGCTATAAAACACTTCACCAGCCCGCACTTGGCCAGCGTGGTGAAATGAGGCCTAATCTGTCTCGTCCCTGTGTCCCAGCAGTGGGAACGTTAATAGGGTGTTGATGCATGTTTCATTTTTAAAGTAGCGGTTTTTTTTGCTTTACGGCTTGCTGTGTTAATAGATTAAATAAATAAATATAAATAAATATTTCCGGACAACTCACACAGCATCACCTAACCCCAAACTAAGCAGAGCTTGTATGTACTATGGGTGTTAGAGGACTGATATACTACATAGATACATTTTATTTTGTAAATACATACATATTATACATAGAAAATACCCAGACCCGAAACCAGAAATTGCACCAAAACCGATTTATGTGAATAGGAACAATGTAATCTTTAATTATGTATTAACATTAAAATACGCGTCGAATTAAGAACCCCCTATTTTTTTTAAAATCGGTTACTTACTATATAAATTTTTAATCTTAATTATGATTTTTTAATAAGTTATAATTTGATAAACCTCACTTTTTAGATAATTATGTAAACTATTTTAAATTATTGTCTACGACAAGATTATTACCCAACAATACAATGTATTTGTTTTATGCTGACTGTACTGTTACCTAGTATAGATAATCTTTCGCGCCAAATTATCGAAACTAGAAACTGTCTAACAAAATTCCGCGCTGTCAATTTAATCATCTTTACGAATGCATTCAAAAATCGAATTGACGTTTCCGGTGGGCACGCTCATTCTTAATTAATCTTCTATGTGGCCAGTGATAACGGGATGGTTTAATCTTGTCTATGGCTCAAAAAGGGTTATTCTATGCTAAGGCATAGTATTAATTTTTCTGATACTTTGTTTTTCTCTTTTCTGGCAATCAACGCAGTTCTGTTACGTTAATAAAATTCATTCGTATTATATGTAGCTTAATATCAAATTTAAAAGGTTTGTTTTATATAACAAATTAACGTATTTAAAAACATGAATGAATCAAGATCATGCAAACTCACGTTTCTACAACTCTTTTTTTTATTATTCTCATACTATAATAAAGTATTTAAAAACTACAATACAATTTAATACAATACAATTAAATACCTACGAAAAACAATTAAATTCATACAGCAAAAATTTATCATAATATTTGTAATTAAATAATAAATGTTTTCATTTTACGGACCATAACTAAAGAGTCGTAAAATCATATGGCAAACAATATTAAAGAGAATTTAAAAAAATAGTTGAAAATGGTTTCCGACTCAGCATTTGTTGGTTGTAAACTAGTTCGCAACACACGCTGATCTTTCAGAGCCATTGGACACCTGACAGAAACGATCCCCGCAACACTTAAAACATAAAAGCCGAGCTAAAAAACTAGATATCTCTATTCTATTTTCGAACGGACTATGGACCTATTAGCTCGTTTTTTTTTAAATGTGTGTCAGTGAATCAGTATGCCGACTTTTTTGCTTCTTTATTCGCAAAATAATGGCAAAACGCCAAGTCATTATTGCTTTCTCTATGGCGTGATTTTAGGGTTCAATAATGCTGTAACGGAACATAATTATACTGTCCTTGGAAGATTAAAGGTTAATAGTTAAGAAGCAATGATAATACTTTTTAAGAACTACTGTTAACATCCTTTTGGAATAAATATATAAGTTTTTTTTATTCCAAAATTAATAAGATATGAATGAGGACGGATCACAAATCACATAGGTAAACAAAAAAACATAACAATGAATCGCAATATGATATAAATTTACATGTTCATTTAATTACGGTTCGATTCTCGCCGGGGGACCAGATTTTGTACGATCTACAATTTCTGGTTTCGGGTCTGGGTGTTTTCTATGTATCATATGTATGTAATTACAAAAAAAATGTATCTATATATGTGTCAGTCACCTAACAATAACCCATAGTACAAGCTCTGCTTAGTTTGGGGTTAGATTAGGTGTGTGAGTAGTCCAGAAAAATATTTATTTTATTTTATTTATTATTTAATTATAAGCGGCTTCGAGTCTTAAATTAATCTCAAATTCTTAAATTAATATAAAATAAATATTTCCTGACAATGCACACAAAACATCTAGCCATGTGGTAAGCTCTAAGCTTGTTTTACTAGACATTTTATATACATAGATTTTTATCATACATTTTCAACACCCAGACCAAGGAGAAAGTGCTTGCAGAGCATACAAACACTAGACCCCTCAGCGGGAATTGAACCCGCTACCTCTTGCCGCCGACCCTCGCCAACCTAATCACTGAGGCAGTCAGTTTTAATTGTTTTTTTTTGGGTCGTAGATTATTCCATCGATTATTCTTACACCGAGTGTAATGCAAGAAGATTTAGTAAGTTTTAGCTTAACTAACTAACGGTTTGTCTCGTTGCATGGAATTTATTTAAGTGTGTGGGTGGTATGACGGTGCATTGCCTGTGCGTTATGTAAAATATTTTCAGAGAAGATGATTGAGCGGAATTTGTATATTTTGCACTTAAAATATAAAAAAACACAATATTTTTATAACTATTTGGCTATACTTGAACAAAGTAACACCTTAGATAAACATTTCCTGGTGATCAGGAGTTGACTCATTAATAATTATTAATTTTCTTACTAAAAAAATATAGGGTCTCAAAATTGTTTAAAAAAAATAGGAAAAATATGACATTGTAGGTGGAGTGAAGAATCCTCTTTCTTAAACGTCGCCGCGTCGGTTAAAATTTTACTTGATTGAATTTGACTACTATAATAATTACACTCCATCTCTATTATCATTGAAAATGTACTGTACCAAAAGTATTATCATAATTCTTGGTATAAATAAATGTGTGGATAATAAAATATATCTTGACATTGAAAACATAACCTACTTTGTTTTGTACAGAACCCTTTCGCTATACTCACTCTTAACCATACAATCAATGATGTGGGAGCAACATAGTGTTGTCCGAATGATTGCTTGATACGAATAATCGATTAAGATATCGATAATAATTGACACGTATCGATTCCACTAATGGAAATGGGCTTAGGGTTTTAATTTAACTTTCTTTGTTGCACCGACCATGTTAAATTAACAAAAAGTATTTCAAAACTGAATTGATAACATGCAGTCATTAACCCCCGACCAAAAAAGAGGGGTGTTATAAGTTTGACGTGTCTGTCTGTCTGTCTGTTACATCATAGCTCCCGAACGGATGGAGCGATTTCAATTTTTTTTTGTATGAAGGCTTAGTTTGGCCCGGGTGTTCTTAGACATATTTCATGAAAATCGGTTGAGCCGTTTAAAAGTTATGGGGGTGAGAGTGGGGAAGGAAAACAGAAAATCTGCAAATATACTAGTGTGGGGTATCAAATGAAAGCGCATCGCGTCCACATTACATAATATTATGTTGTTTTTGATTTAAGAAAATGAAGGCATTAGAATCGGGGTTTTTCTTAAATTTTAAATTAAGATTTATTTTAATAGTTTAGAAACTTTAGTACCTATTCAATAGTCAATGATGACTACATAAAAAATAGGTATTCTATTTTCCGTCTGTAAGCCCGTCTAAAAATACTTGGCAAGATATCGATGAAAAAAATTTTTTTTTTTTTTTTTAATTTAGTACAAATAGCACAAAAGCTATAACGTCGTCACCCCAAACAATGCACAGATATCGTTGAATTTATAGTTGAATTTACGTTGGCTATAATTTTTTTTTTATAAATAATTAAAATGGTGGAATAATATTTTTTCAAAGTCATCTACCCTATTGGCTTATTGTTAAGTTTTCACATATGTAAAAATAATTTAGAAATTGCGACTAATAAATCATAGTTTAAAATCTTAATAGTTTCTCATAGTTTTTTTAATCGTTTTAAGTCATTTTTAGAGGTTTTGTCTGTTCACGTCCGTAAGTGGTAACCCTCTGAATCCTTACACGTGACCTCCGGGTGGTGCTAAGAACAGTCTCTGGTGGTAGGCTTCGGCCGCGGCTTGTCACCACCCTCCGGGCTGGGCCGGATTATATATATATTTAATTATGACAATCATCATCATCATCACCCTATTAATGTTCCCACTGCTGGGACACAGGACTTCTCTCTTAGCGAGAGAGATTAGGCCTTAATTCACCGCTCTGGCCAAGTGCGGGTTGGTGAATGTCACATGCCCTTCAAACTCTTTCACGTTCTTAGAACATGCCGGTTTCCTCACGATGTTTGCTTTCACCGCTAAAGCACATGTGTAAAGCGCACATAAATTTCTCAAGAAGAAAAATCCAGAGGTGCGTGGCGAGGTTTGAACTCACGACCTTCGGAATGAAAGTCGAGTGTCCTCCCACTTAGCTAACACGGCAACTAACTAGCCTTCACGGCAACGACAACAATCTTTACACAATTACAATATTTTACAATATATATGCAATCTTTTTTTACAATTTCTTATTATATCTTAAATTGTTAACTCTACAAAATTCCCATATTTTCCACACATAAGCACAAAAATCAAACCACTCACCCCCGAAAAAAAAATACACCCATAAATTTCGCGCGCATCATTTTCACAGATAATTTATTATTACGCCTGCTTGTAGCTCGCTCAACTGTCAAACGTTTTGTTCTTATTTCAAACGGCGCGCCCCGACGGGCATAGACAATAGAGCGAGATTAGGAGCACTGGCAGGTGATACGACGCGACGTCAGTCGCGGAGTGTGTTCTTTTTACAAATTTTTGAATTGCGAAAGGTATACGGGTATCTATATCTTGGTAATAAAATGGCGGGTCATAGGTTCAGCGATTGTTGCATTGTAATATTCAATGAAGTTTTTATACAATGATTAAAATTCAATCGATGCAAATGTTATACAGTGGATAGATTATAATTTAAGTTTTGACTGCCTCAGTGGCGCGGTGGGCGGAGGTCCGCTTGCGGTGCAAGAGGTAGCATGTTCGATTCCCGCCGAGGGGTCAAGTGATTGTATGTTCTGCATGCATTTTCTCTTCTCCTTGGTCTAGGTGTTTAATATGTACAATAAAATATATCTATCTACGTGTGTCTATTATATGAAGTATATCAAATGTCTAGTACCTACCCGTAACACAATCTTAGAGCTTACCACGGGGCTAAATGTTGTTGTGAGGATTGTCCGGCAATATATATTTATTCATTTTTTATATATTAAGTAATATATTTATATTTAATCGAATTGAATTCTTTATTCTTTGGAGATATTTGGCTTGTTTTTAAGAACTATACATGACTTAAAACCGTCAAATCGTGGTATGTTACCCGTTTTAAGTCATAATATTGTTAAAAACCATGATAATTTAAATTGCTTTAAGTAGACAAGGTGTAAATTAATTAGTTAACAAAATTAGTTTTTAAAGCGGAAAAGGTGTGAATATATTTTTTTTTACGATTTTTCGATATGGAAGCATATTATTTTGTCGATAAAAAAACCTTTTAAGTGTAAATGTGTAAATCCAAGTTTTTCGTGAGTTATTATTATGTGACAGCCTTAAATTATAATTTTTATTTTATTTTAATTGGTTACCTTGAGTACATACCTATCAATTAAAGTAAAACATAGTTCTTAGTATCAAAATAAATCCCCAAATCCCATGTCCGAATCGAAATGTTCTTGAACAAAGTTTGTTCGTCTGGTGCGAGCCACTCCCACCCTCTCCCATTTATTGTAAAAAAAATTTATTCATTTGACCACAATCTAATACCAAGGTCTAAATATACCAATTTTGAAACTCCTTGTATAAGTACCAACCCAACGCCTCTCAACTATCTGTCAGCAGAGAATACTCACGTATTTCGGCCACTTAGTGAGGAGGGGGGATGAAAGCCTGGAGAAGCTGATCGTAGTTGGAAACACGGAGGGTAAAAGAGCCCGTGGTCGGTCTCCAACCAGAAGGTCCGATCAAGTGAAGGCCTCTTCCTTTCTAAATTCTGCTCGGTTGTCCGTGACGCCATGGATAGGCACCGTTGGCGGTAGATTATTAAATCCAGGTGCACCACAGCACCGTTGTCCACCTATGATTCCTCCACTCACTCCTTCACTCCTCTTCCTCGCACCCTTCAAGCCCTTAACACACTTCTTGACCAAGACATAGAGACCGATTTGTTTGCCGATGAATGGGAGGACATTATTGCTGTTTGTTTGAGATTTTGTGAGAATGAAGAGTGAATGTGAATTGTTTTAATGAATGAATGGATTTTAATATGTTTAATTTGTGAAAATTTCTATTTTGTTATTTAATTTTATTTTTAAGAATTCAATTTTATCTTTATTAATTTATTTCATATGTATATATATTAATTAGTGTAATTGATGTGTAAGTCGTGCTAATTAATTAAATAAATAAATAAAATAAAAATAAATGATGACCACGATCCTCAGCCATGAGGGAACGACCCAAGAGAGAGAGAGAGTATAACCAATGTCTATTAGGAATAGTAAGAAGTATGTAACAACATTAGCATGCCCGAAATAATTAATAAAGTACGATGACCTAGAAATAGATTTTGCTGAATCTTAGAAGCCCTATAAGGAAGCATAGATTTATATACAGCAAGTCGAGACTCCTCATAATAGGTTTAATTTTAGATTAACAAATCTATATTGAAACTAGCTGACCTCAGCAAACGTTGTTTTGCAAAATGAAAAACAGATTGTAGCCTGAATCGGCTACTGAATACGCATATAAACTTTCATAAAAATCTGTAAAGTCGTTTCGGAGGAGTAACTGGTAACTAACATTGTGTTTATAACATGAACGTAAAATAATTTTTGATGTTTCCTTATTATCTATTTTAATTTAAGGAATAAATTTGTACTGAATCATTTCCAGAAATGGGTTTGAATGTATGAATCAAATCTTAAACCCAAAACGTATGGTGTCTGCTGATATGTATAAAGGTCTAAAAACTACCAAAAATTTGCTTCTGCAAATTTTGAAAAAACATTATTTCACGGCCAGTGATAAAACTCATGTCAATCGACAGAGTAAATAAATATTTATAATCAAAAATTACTATGGAATCGAATCTCTAACTCGTACTCTGAGATACGTAAGTATAAATGTTTTTAATACTTTTCAAACCGATATATATAGGAAACTCAAACTCAAACAATTGACAAAGGTTTTAAAATTTGACTCGACGGTTTTTGAGTTTTCCGATATTTTGACGCTGTTGCAAGCGATCACGGAAACAACTAGACTAGACTAGTAAGTCATAATAATTGTCATAGGTTTCATCAATGGCCGCAAAATCTCACGTATTCAAAATGGCGGACGAGTAGGTACGCCGAAATAGAACACCTTTATTAAGGAGTAAATATTGGAACTGTGAGTTTAGTTAAAAACAGAATACATTATCTTAATCTTAGCCAAAATCAATAACACCTTTGTTAAAATAGAAGTATTTTCATTTATTATAAATATTTTTAATTTAAATTTCAAAACTGTAAACGAGTACTGTGTCGAGTTCGTTTTCTTTTGGTTACGTTAGAGAGCTCCACAGAACGGTTCAAATAATCGTAAAAGTAATTATTCTTGCATTTAGCTACATTGAAAGTGTAAATGTATGTATGTATGACCTCGCTTCATAACTGACTGCCTTGTCGCAGCTTCTATGGTTACCGACAGGTTAGTGTGGATAAGACTTAAGGCTTATTGCGCCAAAAGTGACAAGTGAGAGAATTTGACATAAGCAACTCAACCTTGCTAGACGGTAAATTAAATGGCCACCGCAATACGAAATTTGAATATACACATACACACGTTTATTTCAGTGCGTCAACTGACAAAAGTGGCGTAAAGGCGTAATATTCAGAAATATTATGTCCGTTAATACCAGATTATGCAATCCAGAGCGCTGAGTAGGTAAAAAGGTACCATGATTGAGTGCAGAAAGTCATTAAATAAACTTTAGATTTTTTTTTCTTGTTTTTACTTACAGACACGAATAAATGATTAATAACGCAATCGCAATACTTTCGATTCTAAAAGCCTAGAATTTGTATGAATGTTTTTGTAGTATGACCGCACTTCGTAACTGACCACCTTGTCGCAACATCTATCTAAGGTTACCGATAGATTAGTGTGGATACTTTGAATCTGTTTGATTAATGTCTGAGGTGCTAGTACAATTTAATATATCCGGTCTAATCACAGCATCACCTAACCCCAAGCTATACAGAGCTTGTACTATGGATGTTAGGTGACTGATATACTATACATTATTTTATATTTTGTAAATATCTTTAATACATAGAAAATACCCAGACTCGAAACCAGAAATTGTAGATCGTACAAAATCTGATCCGCCGGCAGTAATCGCACCCGCAACCTCCTGCGCCATAGGCGGACCTTCGCCCGCCGAGCCACAGAGGTTGTCAGATTCAGAGGAACGATTACATTAGTTTATTGTTTTATTAGTGTAACTAGATTTTATGTTTTAAATAATGACTCGTAAGATATTTTCTTTGAAATGACATGTAATATAATTTATTATTGATCTGTAAACTTATTTTTAACTGACTTCAAAAAGGAGGAGGTTCTAGGACTGAATGTCTTTTTTCTGTATGTTCGTTATATCTCCGTAAATTCTAACTGATTTTAAAAATTCTTGTTTTATTCATAAATGTATGCTTCCTGAGTGGTCCCATTGTCACCATGCCAAAATCTGATGATGGGGTCCCAGAGAAATTTTAAATGATATGCCTATTTTCTATGTATTATAGGTATGTATTATTTACAAAATAAAAATATGTATATTATATCAGTCACCTAACACCCATAGTACAAGCTCTGTATAGTTTGGGGTTAGGTGATACTGTGTGATGAGTCCGGAAATATTTAATTGTACTAGCACCTCGGACATAATTATATGAAGCCCTCTTCTTAATTACTACTAAACTCATGATAACTTTGAAAATGCATAAAATTTTGTTGAAATAAATAAATAAACTTTATCATAGATTATCCACAATAACCTTTCGTCGGCCTAACAAAGCAAGCGTCGGCGTCGTGTGAGGGTTTGCATTCGTCCTTTCAAGATGGACCCGACTGTTTTTACGTGAACAATCAAATGTTTTTTAATATTAGGTATTACACTGAAGGACTACTGAAGGCACCACTGGATTTTTCTTCTTACAAAATGTATGCGCGCTTTAAAACACGTGTTTAAACGGCAAAGGCAAACAACGTGAGGAAACTGGCATGCTCTGAGAACTTTAATAAGTTTGAAGGACATGTGTCATTAATTAACCCGCAATCGGCCAGCGTGGAGAATTAAGGCCTAATATCTCTTGTCCAGAGATAAGTCCTTGTGTCCCAGCAGTGGGAACGTTAATAGGGCGATGATGATGAAAGTTTTGGATTCGAGTTTTTGTAATCACTATCATCACTACATAGTATAAAATTCTCTGTCCCTATGTCTCTTTGTATGCTTAAATCTTTGAAACTACGCAACGGAATATGATGCGGTTTTTTTTAATAGATAGAGTAATTCAAGAGGAAGGTTTATATGTATAATAACATCCATTAAATAGTGGAAAAGTACTGCTTTTTTTGAGGTTTCTAATGTCATGTCGTAAATAATTTCAGTTTTTCCGCTTACATTGCAAACGCAGGCTGAACCATACAAGTTTTTTCAAAATAATGTACTATACCGTCGGCTTACTGCAAGAAGTCATTAGTCGCAAGAAGTCACTAACTGCGTTAGATACACCAATGCGTTCGTCTCGATGAGCTCTACATTTTGGTAAAACTCACTAATTTGTAGCTCTTCAAACTTAGAAGTTATGGCTTGGTAATAAAGTCAATAACTGCATTTTTGTTCAATCTGGTTTCATAAAATTCATTAACTTACATTAATATATTTTACCAAAAGAAAATAAAACACAATTGTCATTTTTATTTTCATACATAATTCATTTACGTGACATATCAACATTTTAAAAATGCTTTTACGTTTACAAACCGTGGATTAAGTTTTGCTTGAATTCATTATTTGCACTTAACTAGTTTTGACGTATCATACTATTTGGGAAAAAAAAATACTAACGGTTTTTAATGATTTCTATCAAAACGAGTAACGTTTTTATAGAATTCATTATATACACATTAATTACTTTTGCCGAAACATGGCAAACAACTTAAATTAATACAAGACTGAAATCGCCTGAATGATGTATTGTTTTATTAGTGATTTTTGTTATTGTAAAATTATACAGGAAAATGCATGTAATGACTTTCGCACACATACATTTAAGCCAACATGTAATGCTTGTTTACTTATAAGTTGCCGGCGAGTTTTATGAGATACAAGATACAAAATCATTTATTTCCATAGTTTGGTTAACAAAAATTAGACACTTATGATTTTAGAGCTATGAGATGCAATTCAAAACTGGTAGTAATAATTACATTGAATATTGGTTTCTCATTAATAGATGATTATTACATAAAATAATGTACATACCTAGGTTTCTACCCAGTTAGGTACCAATTTAAAGTTTCAATACCAACTTGTTTAATTCGTTACAATTTGAGAAATGAGCTAATCTATCTTGGTTTCAAATTCTACATTAAATAGTTAAGTAGGTATTTCTATTTTTATTAATACGAATATTAACGATAAAGCAATCGAAGATTTATGTTGTTTACGTGTTGCAAAAAAGTTGAACAACCACCCAAGGCTCCTAAACCTAGCGAACCTACCTGTGGTCTGAAGTTGATGGGTAAAAAGGAAGCGATGAGGTGACAGTTACCGAAATATCAATATTTCCTGATTGATTGATTTCTGTGGCCATTTTAGTTATTTTATTAAGTTTTTATGAACAAACAAGGTAATTCCTTAAGTTTTTAGTAATAAAAGACGTTATTTTAAGATTATTTTGTCTTTTATTACTTGAAAGAGGCCACTAATAACTTTGTTGCAGAAATACTTAACTCCAGTTTAGTCAAAACTTTTTATCGCAAGAAATCATTATCTTTGCATTTTTAGCTTTTAAAAAAATTGCCATGATTTAATTTAGACTGATTTCAGCTGTTTATATAATAATTAAATGTCACTATATATTGGCGTTTAAATTATATTGATAACTGCCGTAGTTTTGATGATATGGGCTCTTAAAGTCATAAAAAGTTTAAAACTGATTTTGCCACACTTTTGGATTTGTCGGTTAATGACTTCTTGCAATAAGCCGACGATACTAAGTATTGCACACATTGAAAAGGTCTTCTGAAAAGTCCGTGATGGTATATGTCTATCTCTTATGGATAACCCACAATAACTTTTTTTTGTCATTTACTTTTTACGACAAATAATGGCTAATTTTCGAAGCGATTTTAACCAATACAGAATTAATCCTTAACCAATTAAATACCTTGAATACATTATTCATTTAATATGGATCTATATGGCCCATAACACCGTATGATTTAAGTAAATATTTTCGAAGATGTTACAGATTTAAAAATTGCGGGACGTAGCGTTTGCGGCGGTACCGGCCGGCCTTATTTATGATTTATTTATGATTTATTTATTTAGTATCAGCATTGCATCCGTGCGAAGCCGGGGCGGGTCGCTAGTCTTATATATAAAATTCTCGTGTCACAGTTTTCGTTCCCGTACTCCTCCGAAACGGCTTGACCGATTCTCATGAAATTTTGTGAGCATATTGAGTAGGTCTGAGAATCGGCTAACATCTATTTTTCATTTTGCAAAACAACGGTTGCTGGGGTCAGCTAGCAATTTAGATAATTAAGAGACAAAATGTCACTCAACTTTTGTCTATATCTCGTATGTAGGTAATTAGTAATTTCAATTTGCGTAAATCACATTAATCAGTTTATAATCACAGAAAGTGCTATAGGTTAATGATTTGCGAGAATCTAATCTAGGCGCACTTTATACCTATTTTATAAACTGGTTCAATAACAAGGTCATGTTTGTTGTTCCTAAATATATCTAGACTAAATAGAATATAACTAATATATTTTTTTTAGATATTAGGTATTTATATTATGTAAAAACCACCGTCCATCCAACATTAAAATAAATAAATAAATTAAATAAATATTTCCGGACAATCCACACAATATCATTAGCCCCGTGGTAAGCACTAAGCTTGTGTTACGGGTACTAGACATCTGATATAATTAATATAATAGACTTACAAATTTAGATATTTGTATATAGGTACATATTAAACACCCAGACCAAGGTAAAAAGAGAATATGACTAATATTCTGTGTCTAGGTATATGAAGATCAAAGTTTAAGAGTTTCTAGAAATAATTACGAACTTTGGACTGTTATTAAAAGCAGTTTCTGCGAATAGTGAAAACTGCGTCATAGCTATCAGGAATTATGTGTTTACATGTAGAATTATTATTGTGTTTACATAAATCGATCTAAAAAGTGTTTAAACTAAATGCAAGTCCACTGCTGATGCTGGTGTTGAGTTACTAACTCATGTTTATGATGCTTGGGAAAAGTCGCAGGATGCAATAGGAATTTTTTGTGATTTATCGAAGGCATTCGATTGCGTGCACCATGAAACATTGATCAGGAAATTGAGCCACTATGGAATTAGGGGCAAATCCTTGGATCTTTTTGCTTCCTATTTAAGCGAAAGAATTCAAAGAGTTGATGTCAACGGGAAACGATCTCCAGGGTCCTTAGTGTCAATGGGTGTACCTCAGGGATCCATATTAGGACCTTACCTTTTTTTGATATACATAAATGACTTGCCACATCTTGTACAGGATCAACATGAAATTGTATTATTTGCTGATGATACTTCACTTCTTTTTAAAATAGATCGTCGCACTAATAACTTTGACAAGGTAAATAATGCAATTTCTAAAGTAGTCCATTGGTTTGAATCCAATAATCTATTATTGAATGAAAATAAAACTAAATGTATTCGTTTTTCACTACCTAATGTAAAACAAGGTTCTGTAGATATTAAAATAAAGGGCGACAATTTAGAGCTCGTTGAAAATACTGTATTCCTAGGTATAACTTTAGATAGCAAGCTTCAATGGGACCCTCATATAGATAAATTGTCGAAAAGGCTCAGTTCTGCTGCTTTCGCAGTCAAAAAAATTAGAGTTTTAACTAATATTGCAACATCTAGACTGGTCTACTTTAGTTACTTCCATAGCATTATGTCATACGGTATTTTGCTGTGGGGGAGTGCTGGAGTAGGACGCATAAATACCATATTTGTACTGCAGAAAAGGGCTGTTCGTGCTATCTATAATATGGGTCCCCGAGATTCGCTACGTGATAAATTCAAAGAAATAAACATATTGACCGTCATTTGTCAATATATTTATGAAGCCATTATGTATACGCATAAAAATATTAATTTGTTTACAAAAAATAGTGATAAACACAATGTAAATACAAGAAATAAATATAAACTCGCTTTGCCCACCACTAGGCTGCATAAGGTTAATGTATCATTTAAAGGGCAATGTATACGCTTCTACAACAAGATTCCCAAAGAATTGCAACAGTTGTCAATTACTAAATTTAAGAAAATTGTAAAAAACAATCTTTGTAAAAAAGCTTATTATAATATATCGGATTACCTTGAGGACAAAACTGCTTGGGACGGAATCTGCTCCAACACAAAATCATAAACAAGACTAACAAATAATGATTGTAAAGTTTCAATACAAAAATGAGCTAGAGTTTCTAATCGCTTCTTTGCTCTAGTGTAAAAAAAGCGAAGCGACCAGATACCATAAATTTATTTCCTACTTATCTTTAAGCACTTATGATTATTTTGTTTTTTTTTGTAATTTATTTTGACGTGTCTAAGTTTTGTAAAATCAAACTATGGAAATAAACGATTTTGTATCTTGTATCTTATCTTGTATCTTTACAAATGCAATTCGGGAGTCGCTTTGTTTTCGCACGTGCAAGGCCGGGGATAACAAATAGGATTTAGGATAACATGCTATGGTTTTTCAGTATTTTTATGCTAGATAAGCCTTCATTCGACCACAATCTCACCTGATGTAAAGTGACGATGTGGCCTAAGATGAGGCATGAAGACCTAGAAGGTAGATGGCTTCTCCGGACCACATTACGAAACAGGAAAATATAGCTTCACGCACTGACCCAGCCCGGAGTGTGGTAGGGTTTATGCTACAAACCGAGTTTTATTAAACCAAGTTCTACCATTGTAAAATGACGATTGGATCTCAGTTAGGCGACAAAGCGAGTTATGTCTGATCTAATCGCGTTTATAGCCAATGGCAAAATCGTAGCTAAGGATTTAGACTTCCAAAGTTAACTTTGAATGATTTTGATGTTTCTTTTAAAAGTGTGATATTAAAAAAAACTTAATAAGAAACTGAACCAATGATGATGATGACACCTATGAATCAATAAACTAGGTGCATTAAGTGTTTGATAGTGGGTTCTATTCCCGGCCTGTTTATTATACGTACGGAACACGTCTGTTGGCGCATTCGGATAAACAATCGTTTTAGGGTTCTGTCTGACGTGTCAATTCCTGTTATAGTTCCGTAGTATTTCGAGTTATTTTTAGATCGATCGATCCATAAAACTATAATACTTACCTAAATAAATTAGGATTAACGTCTTTAAAAATAGAATAAAAATAAATATTACTTACCCAGGTGTTTTTGGGTGCATTAAGTCTAATAGAGGTATAGTCGCAAATAATATTGGCAAATTATAAATAATTTAATAGAACTTTAGACTGTATAGTTGCATTAATGGTATTTGTATGACGTAGATTAGTAGGTCGGTATAGTTTATTTTTCCTGGTTATTAAACGATTTTGTTTTACCAGGAAAGATAACTTGGGTCTTGGAAAAACCAGAAACAAATACATTACTGCATTACCGTTAATAAATACATAAAATTAGTAGTAAATAGTAGTCTTGTAAATAAATCATTTCATTTAAATAAATAAATATATCCAGACAATCAACACAACAACAATTAGCCCCGCGGTAATCTCTTAGCTTGTGTTACGGGTAGGTACTAGACATCAGATATACTTAATATAATAGTCATATATATATAGATATTTTTTTTAGTATACATATAAAACACCCAGACCAAGGAGAAAGTGCTTGCAGAACATACAAACATTTGATTTCTCGGCGGGAATCGAAACCGTTACCTCTTGCGCCACAAGCGGGCCTTGGTCCACCTCGCCACCACTGAGAAGTAAAATCAGTAGGTACCTACTCTTCAAAACAAGAAGGATATTATCATAAACATAAACTTACCCATTTTCACCGACATATGTTTCTTTAGCAGTTATTCCGTTGAAATGTATCCTGTTCTCCACCTCGCCGTCCACCAAAAAGTCCGTCATCACAAAATTTAAAACCTCCTTGTTCAAATTCCGCCTCAAATATCGAATCTCACTGAGTTTATTCACTACACTAGCGTTTGGCAGAATGTGATTGTGCCGGTGCCTCGTCGGCGATTCTGAAATGTCATTGTCAATGTCACTAATGTCACTGTCATCTTGGCAGTTCGTTGAACCGAGTAGGAGGAGAATTAGGAGCGGTGTCTTGAACATCTTTCCCCAAGATATTAGTTTTGCTATGTTGGATTTCTTCTTCGCTTTTGGTGGTTTGAGCTCCATTTTGAATCTGTAATGAAAAAATAATTAAATATTATGTAAGTAAATGTATAACATATGTCCGGGCTGGGCCAGTGCGTGAAACGAATTTTTCGTGTTTCGTTATGTGACGGAGAAGCCATTTACCTTCTAGGTCTTCATGCCCCATCTTAGATCACATCGTTACTTACATCAGGTGAGATTGTGGTCAAATGAAGGCTTATCTAGCATAAACATAAAAAATAGAAATAAAGATTCAGTTTAATTGGATACCTTGAGAGGTATTATAGTAGTAGTAGTATCATAAGTATAATCACTAATAAAACAGTGGTCAAAGATTATATTTAGATATTTTAACTTCTTCCAGTCGTTAAATACTTAAATCTTAATTTAAAATTTAAGAAAACCCTCGATTCCAATGCTTTATTTTCCTTAAAAGAAAAACACCATATTTAGTAATGTGCACGCGATGCGCTTTCATTTGATACCTCACTTGAGTAGGTATATTTGCAGATTTTCGGTTTTCCTTAACCACTCTCACCCCCATAACCTTTAAACGACACAACCGATTTTCATGAAACATGTCTAAGAACACTCGCGCCAAACTCACCTTTCATACAAAAAGAAACTAAATTGAAATCGCTCCATCCGTTTGGGAGCAACTCGACCTAGAGATTAGATAAGGCTAAAAAAGAGGCCTTTTTCAGAAAAAAGGCCTCTTTAATCGAAATGTAGTAGAACAAAAATATCGTCAGCTGCGTGGAGGCCTAAGTCCAGTAGCCTAAGCAGCTAGAATTATGACGCATAAAAAAAACATGTAACAGGTTTTATATCTAGCTAAATCTACTTTAAGATACCTACCAAATAAGGGGCTACACGGGTTTGTCAACGTTTCTTGGTATATCAAATATCCGTTTCATATTGCAAATAGCTCGACTTATCTAGTTACGATTGAATAGGCTGAAAAATATTGCATGTAAATTAGTTTGCTCGGTAAAAATAATTTATGTAGGTACTTATTTGGAATGTAGTGAATTGCGTAACTTATAAATTAAGTTACCAGAGCCATTGCAAAAATTTGATAATATGATAATTCGATTTTCAACATTATATCGTTTTCTAAAATGTTTATTTATTTATTTATTTGTAAGGAAAATCAACAGCCAAGATTATTACTATAACTAACCTAGTAGTAACAGAAAGCTAATTACAGATCTTCACGGATATTAAACATTAAAAAAGTGAACACACCTAGATGGACACAATGAACATTACAAAATTATAACATACAAAAAATAACAAAAACCTATAAAACTACCTATATACTAACTATTAGCTAGTCGCTGCCTGATCGAGTTGACTCCCGAAGTAAACAGATCCAATCCAGCAATGGACGGATCAGGATGCCTGCATAGCTTATTGAAAGCGTCACTAGTTCGCCATAAAAATGCATTTTGCCTATAGTTCGTACCGACAACAGGGGTGTGAAGAATAATATTTTGCCTAGTTACCTTGGATGCTTATGTGCCATTTAAGCACATGTTAACTATATAATCAGTATACAGCAATTATTAATCGACTGTAATAACCTATCGAAGCTAACGAAAAGGAAAACCATTTGAAATTACCATAAGTGCTAAAATGACGTTTAGCTTTAAGCCAGTTGGTAATTTAATTCCTAGTGGGCAATAAATAAATATTTCCGGACAATCCACACAACAACATCTAGCCCCGTGGTAAGCTCTTAGCTTGTGTTACGGGTACTAGACATCTGATATACTTAATATAATATACATACGTACATAGATATTTGTTATTATACATATTAAACACCTAGACCAAGGAGAAAGTGCTTGCAATTTTGAATAATTCTATTTTTTTTTTATTGACTTATACAGAAAAAGTTTATGAGGTATCCGTCACCTTCGCACGCAGGTTTCGAACCTGCTAAAGACTTATAAATTACTAGCGGCCCGCCCCGGCGTCGCACGGGTATAAAATTTTCCCGGAAATTATTCGAATTTTTCTCGCCGTAAAAACCATCCTATCTCTCAAGTTGGATCGAACTGCACATGGTGTGCGAATTTTATTATAATCGGTTAAGTGGTTTAGGAGTCCATTGAGGGCAAACATTGTGACACGAGATTTATATATATTAAGATTGTCCCCCGCCGCGGCTGTCTCTCTCTATGTGCGCGACGATCTCAAAAACTACTGAACGAATTTTTGTGGTTTTCAGCAATAGGTAGAGTTCAATAGGAAGGTTTTAGCATCCGTGCAAAGCCGGAACGAGTCAACTTTTATTAAATAAATATCTTATATAGAAAATTCTCGTGTCACAGTTTTCGTTCCCGTACTCCTCCGAAACGGCTTGACCGATTCTCATGAAATTTTGTGAGCATATTGAGTAGGTCTGAGAATCGGCCAACATCTATTTTTTATTTTGCAAAACAACGTTTGCTGGGGTCTGCTAGTAATTTATATTATTATGCAGATTTTGTTTATTTTTAAGGCATAAAACTTCAATAACAAACAAATAAAGATGTTGCAAAGCATAAGGTTCAAAAAGTAACAACCCAATTCTTAATAATTTCCATCACACTAATAATAATTCTAAATTTAAAATTTAAGCGAAACCCCCGATTCCAATGCTTTCATTTCCTTAAATGTAAAACAACATAATATTATGTAATGTGGACGCGATGCGCTTTCATTTGATACCCCACACTAGTATATTTGCAGATTTTCTGTTTTCCTTCCCCACTCTCACCCTCATAACTTTTAAACGGCTCAACCGAAACCGAGAGAACACCCGGGCCAAACTCACCTTTCATACAAAAAAAACTAAATTGAAATCGCTCCATCCGTTCGGGAGCTATGATGGAACAGACAGACAGACACACAGACAGACAGACACGTCAAACTTATAACACCCCTCTTTTTTGGTCCGGGGTTAAAAACGATCCTTCAAGGAAGTTAAGTAAAAAACATTTTTAAAATATGTATATTTGATAGAACATGAGATAAAAGTGTTTGTATGTTCTACAATCACTTCCTCCTTGTTCTGGGTATTTAATATGTTATCATTATCACCCTTTTAACGTTCCCACTGCTGGGACACGGACTTCTCTCTTGACGAGAGAGGTTACGCCTTAATTCACCACGCTGGCCAAGTGCGGGTTGGTGAATGTCCTATAACTCTTTAATGTTCTCAGAACATGCCGGTGTCCTCACGATGTTTGCCTTCACTTTATCGGTGAATATCAGATGTCTGCTCTTTCTAGCTTAGAGCATACCACGGGGCTAGACGTTGTTGTGTGAATTGTCCGGAAATATTTATTTATTTTTGTGGATCTTTATGAATATAACCATTATATGATATGATGATAGTTTGGAAAGTTGTATCTCTACCTTTTTCACGGTCTAGAAATCTAGATAGAATATGGAAATAAATATTTATTTTTATTTGTAACTATATGAATACTAGCTGTGCCCCGCGGTGTTACCCGCGTTATAATGGATTTTCCCGCGGGATGACGTTTTCCCGCGGTAAAAAGTAGCATATGTTATTTTTCAGGCTCTAGAGATTCTGTGTACCAAATTTCATTCAAATCCATTCAGTAGTTTTTACGTGAAAGAGTAACAAACATCCATACATCCATACTTACAAACTTTCGCCTTTATAATAGTAGTAGGATAACCATGATATGATATTATGATGAACCATTATAGTTTGGAAAGTTGTACCTACCTTTTTCACGGTCTAGAAATCTAGATAGAATATAGAACTAGCGGAAATCCAGACAAAAAAACAGTTAGATAAATAATATGCCTCGTTTCCTAGGCGAAGCGTGCCAAGAGTCCAATCTATTTCAGTAGCAGAGACAATTACATCAAGTTCAAACTGATCTCACGCTGCGCATAAACAGATCAGATTATTTTTAACCCCCAACCAAAAAAGAGGGGTGTTATAAGTTTGACGTGTCTGTCTGTCTGTATGTCTGTTCCATCATAGCTCCCGAACGGATGAAGCGATTTCAATTTAGTATTTTTTGTTTGAAAGGTGAGTTTTGAGCGAGTGTTCTTAGACATGTTTGATGAAAATCGTTAGACCCGTTTAAAAGTTATGAGGGTTAAAGTGGGGAAAGAAAACAGAAAAACTTGAAATATACTCGAGTGGGGTCTCAAATGAAAGCGCATCGCGTGCACATTACAAAATAGTATGACTTTTTACTTTTAAGGGAACAACGTTCTGGAATCGGGGTTTTTTTTTATTTAGATTTTATTATGTAATTCTTGAGCATTTAATAAAATCTGCTCACAAATTTTACGAAAAAGCTCAAGGTAAATGAATAATATGTAAAATAATGTACCTATACGAGTACTCTCTAAATAATGTTAATCTACCTACCTAATAATTATATCTTAAACGTCTTAAACTATTCTGAGCGCAAAAATTTATTCAATTCTACATAATTATCTAAATTAACAAAAAACATTTAAATTATCCTGTTATATCTAAAAATGGGTTTCGGTGTGCTGGAAAGGTCATCCGAGGTTTTTGGCACCTTATCTAAAATCTAATTACCTAATATTAAGTTTACGTATACGTACCTAAGTAAACATCTAATTACCTCGCGAAATCTTTCGCGTAATATGGAATATTATACGGATGTATGGATGTATGTTTGTAATTTTAATCTATCACATTCTTAACGGCTAAACAAATTTGAATTTTTTTTTTAAGATATGGTGGTTAGTCTATAATCTCGATAAATAAAACAATTTTTTTTTATGTTACATAAGCCTTCATTTTTACCTCAATTTCACCTGATGTAAAGTGACGATGTGGTCTAAGATGGGGATGAAGACCTAGAAGGTAGATGGCTTCTCCGGGCCACATTACGCAACAAGAAAAAATCTCTGCACGCACTGGCCCAGCCCGGAGGGTGGTGACAAGCCGCGGCCGAAGCCTCCCACCAGAGACTGTTCTTAGCACCGGGAGGTCACGTGTAAAGAGTCAGAGGATTATCACTTACGGACGTGAACAGAAACTCCTCCAAAATTTCCAAAATTCTGCTGCATGCTACTTTTAAATGTTATTGATTTAATTTTTAACACTTGTTTCTAAAAGTAAAATGTCTTGTTTAAAGTTGAATCGTTATAAGTTAAGATTGTCACTTACCTACTAACGCCTAGAGGAACTATAAATGAATTAGATGTAAAACATTATTATGTCATCATCATCCTCATGACCCTATTAACGTTCCCACTGCTGGGACACAGGGACTTCTCTCTTGACGAGAGAGATTAGGCCTTAATTCACCACGCTGGCCGATTGCGCGTTAGTGAATGACACATGTCCTTCAAACTCTTTAAAGTTCTCAGAACATGCCGGTTTCCTCACGATGTTTTTCCTTCACCGTTAAAGCACGTGTTTTAACATTTATGTATCTCATTGTAAGTGAACTTCTATAAGTTTTTATGAGAAATTAAGCTTCTTTAAACCTAAGGTATTTCCTTAGAATATTTTGTGTAAAAATACTCTACAAAGTAAGTCCCTGAATTGTGTCAGCCGAGGTGCATTCAATAAATTTGTGTCAAAAACAATATTATACAAAATACACTTTATTTCTTGTTAATAAGGTATATAATTGACTGAATAATATGTGAATCACTTTAAAACAAAGTTATATCATTTAAATAAATTATTATACTAATGTGTAATGTTTTGTCAGTTTGGTGTCTTATACTTTTGTTGGTGTTTAGAAAAACTATGGATTTTGATAGGAAAATTGGCGTTCAACTGAGTAACATCTTTTTAACCCCCGACCAAAAAAGAGGGGTGTTATAAGTTTGACGTGTCTGTCTGTCTGGGACATCATAGCTCCCGCACGGATGGAGCGATTTCAATTTCGTTTTCTTTTTGTATGAAAGGTGTTTCATGAAATCAGTTGTGCCGTTTAAAAGTTATCGGTGTTGTAAAGTGGGGATGGAAAACCGAGAATCTGCAAATATACTCGAGTGGTGTATCAAATGAAAGCGCATCGCGTGCACATTACAAAATATTATGGTGTTTTAAATTGAGATTTATTCACTTCATAATTTTATTTAACTTGACACTGGAAAACTGACGCTTCAAGCGCAGAGTCCATTATAAGAAATTGAATAGTCATTTTTTTTGAGTTCGCTTGCGGCGCAAGAGGTAGCGGGTTCGATTCCCGTCGAGGGGTCAAGTGATTGTATGTTCTGCAAGCACTTTCTCCTTGGTTTGGGTGTTTTATATGTTTTATAAAAAATATATATATGTATGTACATTATATTAAGTATATCAGATATCTAGTACCCGTAACACAAGCCTAGAGCTTACCACGGGGCTAGATGTTGTTGTGTGGATTGTCCGGAAATATTTATTTATTTTAACCGACTTTGAAAGAAGGTTTTAGATTTAGAGCCTAATTCACCATCTCCGAGTTAAATTATTCAAAGTTTAAAATATAGATAGTTCGCTCAGTCATTTTTTTTTATTAATAATAAGCCTTCATTTGACCACAATCTCACCTGATGTAAAGTGACGATGTGGTAAGATGGAGCATGAAGGCCTAGAATCATGTGACAAAACTAACCATTGTTAAGTTTATTCGCTTTTTGTGAAATAGGCCCTAATACCTGAATGTACGTCTATTCTTATATTCTCTCATAACTATTAAACGGATGAATCGATTTAGATATACGATACGCCATTACAGGAGATACTGGTTATAGAATAGAATAGAATAGAAAATCCTTTATTACACACACCATTATACAAAACTACAAAAAAAAAATATTTTAAATTAAACCCAGCATGCGTAATGGGCGGTCTTATTGCTTAAAGCAATTTCTTCCAGACAACCTTTGTATGGAAATATTATATCAGGAAGGTTGTGGACGGCGGTGGTAGACAAAATTAAACAAAAATAAAAACAGAAACTTACTCTAACTTATATTAATCCTATTACTACTATTGCCAATGCTAAAAGTTATATATATTTTTCCATTACAAATTATACAGCTAAATAATTTTATTTCAGTTTTAAGGAGAATATACCCCATTTTATCCTACATATATTTATTTATGTTTACTTAAGTATGTTAGTTTTAAATGTTTTCTCAGGCGCTGACTACAATTTAATTACCCCTTTTTTTATTTTTTTTATGCAGACAAGTATAAGGCACCTCCGCAACCTTCGCGCACAGGACTCGAACCTGCATCTCCGGGGATAGCGCCCCGACGCGAAGGTTACGGACGTGTCTTAACCTTTTTCTGCATATAAAAAATAAAAAATAGTTTAACCTGCAAAGTGAGGTTTATCATTTATTAAAAATCATTAAGATTTAATTTGCGTTATTTTAGACTTAATTGAATTTTACAACAATCGGTTCATTCTCGAGTTATATTCTAATAGAAGTACTTCGAGGTGTTAGTTTGGCATAAGTAGGTATCATTATATATAAACGCATGCTAGGTTTAATTTTACTATTAATAATTTTGTATTTTTGTTTATTGGTGTGTGTAAAAATAATTTTCTTCTATCTATATGTCTGTTTAACCGCGTTTAATGGATTTTACCGCCGGTAAAAAGCATATGTCACTTCTCAAGCTTAAGAGAATCTGTGCAACAAATTTCATTCAAATAGTTTCAGTAGTTTTTTTTTTATGCTCGATATGTCTTTATTTGACTACAATCTCACCTGATGTAAAGTGATGATGTGGTCTAAGATTGGGACATGAAGACCTAGAAGGTAGATGGATGGATGGATGGTAGATTCAGAGATTACTCCAATACTTCGTCACAAACATTCTCACAATCTTTCAAAGTTAACCTCATAATAATATCTATATCTTAATATATATAAATCTCGTGTCACAATGTTTGTCCTCAATGGACTCCTAAACCACTTAACCGATTATAATAAAACTCGCACACCATGTGCAGTTCGATCCAACTTGAGAGATAGGATGGTTTTTACGGCGAGAAAAATTCGAATAATTTCCGGGAAAATTTTATACCGTGCGACGCCGGGGCGGGCCGCTAGTAATATATAAAATTTCCATGTCTTTAACGATTTTTACCAATTTTTATATGCGTATTCAGCAGTAAGTCTGAGAATCGGCTACTATCTATTTTTCATTTTGCAAAACAACGTTTGCTGGGGTCAGCTTGTTAATATATAATCTAGTAGATAATGATTACCTGTATATAAAAACTCCAAAATTTTAATTACTACAAAATTGCAAAAACTGATGAAGCTGTGTTATTCTATTCGCTTCTCAACTCAGTAATAAACATTGAAGCGAACTTTCAAGACAATTTTGTTTAAAATAATTTGTTATTAATTTTAAGATGACCTGTCCTTGTATGCCCTGTGCTACTAAGGAAATAAACGTTTTGACTTTGACTTTGAATCCATACAAGAATTAAAGTCTTATAATTAATATTACCTTGTAATATACATACTTATAGATACATTTGAGATATAATATCTCCATAACTTCAATATTTCGTATGAGTCCTGGCATTTAATTTTGACATTGACACTTCAACAATCGTCCAGATTCCACTCGATTTAAATTGGCGCCATTATTATATTCCCGCGCTAATTAACGGGTGACATTGACGTTTGCGAAATAAAAATGGCGTCTTTTGATTTTTTCCCTACATTCATTTAAATACATAATATTTCATACTTATTTTATTATACACTTATGAGTACAGTGAGTTTTAGGATTAATTTAAGGGAGAAGGCAAACATCGCAAGGAAACAGGCACGTTCTGATAACTTTGAAGAGTTTGCGGAACATGTGTAATTCACCGACCAGCACTTGGCCAGAGTGGGGAATTAAGGCTTAATCTTTCTATTGAAGAGAGTCCCTGTGTCCCAGCTCTGGGAACGTTAATAACGGTGCTTATGATTTTACGATTATATTGTACCATTTATAATTTTATTAGTCTTTTGAGGAACTTTTTCAATTTATTAAAACTGTTATTTTCGAAGATTATTTGTCAATGACAATCCACGCAACATCTAGCCCCGTGGTAAGCTCTAAGCTTGTGTTACGGGTTCTAGACATCTGTATACTTAATATAATAGACATACATAATTATATCATCTTAATCATCATTTCAGCCATAGGACGTCCACTGCTGGACATAAGCCTCACTCAATCCCAATTATTCGGGCGGTATACTTAATTCACCCAGGTGCACTTAGTCTACTGTTTAAGTAGACTTTATTCATCCAGGTGTTTTCCGGTAAATTAAGTCCAGTATTGGCGATGCAAAGATTCTAACTAGCGCCTCTAGAGTCAAAATTGTGAGGCTGTCTAAGAACGACTTTTACAGTTTTCGTTACAATTAACGTCAGGGAAAAACATAAATAATAGATACAAATCAGATTATAACTTCAATAAATAAACAAAGTGTCGTTCTTAAACAGTTTCTAAATTTCGTCGCTAGAGGCGTGCGGATAATCTTTGCATCGCCAATTTTAGTAGACTTTAATCACCCAGGTGATTCCCGGTGAATTAAGTACACTACTTTTGTAGACTTTATTCACCCAGCGAATACTTTCAAGCGCAGACCACCGAGCCACAGAGGTCGTCAAATTATTTCCATACCCATATATAATAGAATAAAATAACTCCTTCAGTTTGTTTAGTGAAGTAATTAATGAAATTACAAGCTGGTAGAGTATAAAATTAATTTTTAAAAATCATCACATATCCTTAATATGAAATGATAAGAAAAATTAGTTAAACAGAATTATCAAAAAAAATACACTTCACGGATTATAAAATAATTTCTATCAATTATTTGTTAAAAATTTTTCAAACTTTCATTAGAGCGTTCCGAGAACATGTAAGTATAATTATGCATTAAATTTCATTTGAATATGTAAATTATTATATTATAAGTTATAAATAATATTTAAAAAGGTAATTACAATAAATTTTTATTATAATGCTATGATTATTAACATCACCTCATTATTATCTGTTAACAAATACTATGTATGATACTGCTATTATTATAAGCATCACCTCATCATTATTTGTTAAGCATTCAAATGCAAAACATCTTTTCTAACTGTTCTCTATAATTATACTTTCTTAATGTATTTAAATAAGCATAACATAATAATAATTATAAGTTACAATTTATAATCAAACTTTCTTATTCACTGTAGAATGTGTTATTGTTATAAGTATGCAATTTTTAACCGACTTTCAAGGCAAAAAGGTTATATTATTTAAGTTTTTACAACGTAATTAGGTACTTTAAATATTATTATACATCATCATCATCTCAGCCGTAGGACGTCCACTGCTGGACATAGGCCTCCCTCAAAGATCTCCAGTGGTTTCGGCTGGCAGCGGCCTGCATCCACCGCGAGCCCGCAGCCTTCACCAGATCGTCCGTCCATCTAGTTGGTGGACGTCCTACGCTGCGCTTGCCGATCCGTGGTCTCCATTCGAGAACTGCCCCAACGACCATCAGTTCTGCGTGTTTTATGGCCAGCCCACTGCCACTTCAAAGAGCTAATCCGTTTGGCTATGTCGGTGACCCGCGTTCTTCTACGTATCTCCTCATTTCTGATTCGATCCCGTAGAGAAACCCCGAGCATAGCCCTCTCCATAGCTCTTTGAGCGACTCTGAGCCTAATTAACCACGTTAACGTTCCCACTGCTGGGACACAAGGACTTCTCTCTTGGCGAGAGAGATTAGGCCTTAATTCACCACGCTGGCCAAGTGCGAGTTAGTGAATATCACATGTCTTTCAAACTCTTCAATGTTCTCAGAATATGCCGGTTTCCTACGATATTTTGCCGTCACCGTAATATAATTAAACGATCTGTAATATTATAATAGTATTCTTGAGATTTTAATATGACTGTTAACCACTCAAAATTCTATATAACAAAAAAAAACTCAATTAAGTATTTGTACAAACTTATTAATTAGAAAATAAGTAAAAATTAAAGTAGATTTTATTGTAATAGTGTTATAAGTATAAATTTTTATGTTTATTTTTGACCATAGAACCAAATACTAATTCAACCTTCCTTTTCAATGTAGTAGATTTTAATCTATATAAATAAAAATGAATTGTTGTTCGTTAGTCTGATTAAAACTCGAGAACGGCTGAACGGATTTATCTTATCATAGTCTTGAAATGTTCGTGGAGGTCTAGGGAAGGTTTAAAAGGCGAGAAAAATCGAATAATTGCCGGGATTTTTTTTAAAATAAAAACCCGTGCGAAGCCGGGGCGGGCCACTAGGTAGTTAAATATAAAATATATTATATTGATGTTGAATAGCGAAATAAAAAACACCATACATATGTAATTAAATGATTATTAAAAATATATACTTTAGTTGGTTTCTCATGTAAGCGAATTATTGAAAATTCTTAATGAGAAATAAAGATTTTCAAACCGTATTAGGTATAGGTACCTTTCTTCAATGTGGTAGATTTTATTAAAATATTATATTTATGTTTATTTATTGCTGACCTTTAGTCCGGAAATATTTTTTTTTTTTATTTATTTATGAACATAATATAGCAAAAATAAAATAAATATATAACCTACCTTCCTTCAATGTTACATCATAACCACTCAAACCGTGCCAAAAAATGCATTTTTTAAATGAAATCAAACCTTGAACTCAAAATAACATTAACATACCTATTTTTATTCAACCTCTATCGTCCACAAACACACACGGAATCACTGTTTGAAAATTTGAATTTCAAAATTCGAAGCACATTTGTTCTTTTGCCGCGCAAAAGTTCGCGTTGAGTTGTGACGCGAGGCGCCCGGCCAAGAGATAGTAACATACTGAAGTCCACTCCGTGGGTTGCCAGCGCTCGGCGCTCGAAATATGCTAGTCTTAGTAAACTTCGAATATAGCTTTAGAAGGAGGAATTTGTAGGATTTGTAGATCTGCCAAGACAATGTTATTTCCTTGATTGTTCTCAGTTTTTTTTATTAACTTTAAGTTGACCTGTGCGTCTAAGGAAATAAACGTTTGAAAGATGGTATTTAATTTTATAACGGGATATTTACATTGAAACCGTTTGATAAAC
This sequence comes from Gymnoscelis rufifasciata, assembly GCA_929108375.1. NCBI lineage: Eukaryota > Metazoa > Arthropoda > Insecta > Lepidoptera > Geometridae > Gymnoscelis > Gymnoscelis rufifasciata. The sequence continues at coordinate 5,384,673 of OV815332.1, read as the reverse complement.
TGTTACCCAAATCGCTGCAGCTTCAGTTCAACTGTGATCATGGCGCATCTAACTGTGCCGAAATATCGGGAAGCTCAATATCAATCTTGGTAAATATCCCGGTATTCATGTGAATAGCCATTAACCATTTATTTTTTTATTAATAGCTATTTATCACTATTTTAATGGTGTGTTTATTATTTATGAAATTAAAAATATATTTTTATGTACCTAGGTACCGTTTTTTGTGCATATATAAAATAGCAATTAAAAGTATTACGTTTTAATTCACAATCATTTAGTTCAAAATAATAGTCAATTAAGTAGTAGTAATAAATATAACGATATCAACTTAGGTTTATAATTTTTTAAGACTGATGGAACAGTAATAAATTTAAAGATTGTAAACCTAAATTACTTTTAATAAAAAATATATCTAAATGTTTGCAGGAAACTCAAAAAAGGATCACAGTTTCTATGATGATAAAATAAATTAGGTGTTTAATACCTTACGAGTATCATTTTTTTTTTACTATTATTACAACATTACTCGACCCTAAACTAAGCTAATCTTGTATTTTTGGTGTTAGAAGTCTGAATTACTGAACTAAATTAAACACATTTTTGTAAACATACATAACATACAAATTGAATATCAACATTCTTGATTGTATTAACTATGAATACCTAATTCCTAACTTCAAACCTAACACGCCACATCCAGCGTAATCACCCCAGCTGGCAACCCTTACCAACTGGTCCAATCGTACGATGCCGATCACCTGATCTGCGATATGCAGGTGAAAATAAAGAAAGCGAGAATATTTAACAATTAACTGGACATGCCCGCGAGTATAGGGAATATGGCTGATTGAAAGACTGAGCAATTAGTAATTACGTCACTTCTTATCAATATTGGAGGTTTCCCCACGTCCGTAAGTGGTAACTCTCTGAATCCTTACACGTGACCTCCGGGTGGTGCCAAGAACAGTCTCTGGTGGGAGGCTTCGGCCGCGGCTTGTCACCACCCTCCGGGCTGGGCCAGTGCGTGAAGCGATTTTTTCGAGTTTCGTAATGTGGTCCGGAGAAGCCATCTTCTAGGCCTTCATGCTCCATCAACAATAAAAAAAAAAAAAAGATTACTGTGTTATTTTTATCATTATCAACTCTTATCATTATCAACTCAGTAGGACGTCCACTGCTGGCCATAGCATCACCATCATCACCGTATTAACGTTTCCACTGCTGGGACACAGGGACTTCTATCTTGGCGAGAGAGATTGGGCCTTAATTCACCACGCTGCCCAAGTGAATGTCACATGTCCTTCAAACTCTTTTAACTGGCTGCCATCGACGGTTTCGCACTAAAAAACCGCTGACAAGAAGTGAATATGCCGGTTTACAACAAACATATTTTTTTTAAATATATATCCAGAGGTGCGCCATGGGGTTTGAACCCACCACAATACAATGAAAGTCGTGTTAGACAAAGCCTCCATAAATATTCCAGTTATTTCAGTTAAAAGCTGTGAACCTTACCGCCACCTTCACCTGTACATACATCTATGAAGTGATCCGCAGTCTTCATCTTTTTGTCCCCGACGGCCATCTGCTCAATGTATCGAGTTGTTCTAAGTATCTCTATCTGTCCAATTAATCTACCAATTAAAGTATCTTTTAATTCATGATTATATTTTGTAGAGAAACTTAAAGTACTTATAGCTCACCATATCTCTTTGAGCGTCTCTGAGAGTATATCATGATACATTTATTTATTTTGAAATAATAATAGTTATTTTCTATGTATCTAAAATAGAACAAGTTATTAAACAAAGTTGCAACACAAACACACCCTCTCAGGTTATGAGACCTTCGAAGGGATATTTCCGAACAACAGAACTCAAGAACAACAATTAAAATAACAATACAGCAATTCCATTTTATCTTTTTCAAGAAAGCATCAATGGGTGCCACTTGACTGCACCGCCATGTTCTTTATTCTGTGACAGCGGCCATTTTGTTTGCATTGTATTTTGGAGTTGCACAGACAAAATGGAGACGGATTACGATTATTTTTGGAGCTGTTTTATGGACTTTTAAATATTTTTTTTAATTTGATACGTAATGGATTTAATTTATTTGTAATTTCTTGAGTGTTCACTTTTTTGATAAATATTTTGTAGATGAAGCTGTTGCATGCAACTTAGTTACAGTTAAATTTAATAAAGATCGATCCAGTAGTTCTTTAACTATATTAAATATATACCTATTTTTGATTTCATTTTTGATTAAATTTTAATCATTTTAAATCTGGTTGCTGAACCGATTCTTATCACATTGAAATGATACCAACTAACGAGTAATAATTTTAGTAGCTATTAAAAACATCTTACTCCGTAAAATGGAGAATAATTTTCTGAAGTGACAATCATTAAAATCACACAGAATTGAGTACTTCCTGATTAATTAATGTTAGATCATCATCAACACCCTATTAACGTTCCCACTGCTTGCTGGGACACAGGAATTTCTCTCTTGACGAGGGAGATGATGACAATGTTAAATAAAAATGCGTAATTGTTTAAAATGAAAAATGTAATAAATTAAAAAAAAAATCTCGTAGTTATTTCATATTCTGAGACAGCGACTATTTTTATTTTTTTATTTCACAATTTATTCCTATTTTTAGAGTTCCGCAGACATAATGGAATCGAATTTCGATTGTCTTCGGAATGTTGTCTCGTAAATTATTTTGCATTACTTCTTTTGTGTCTGGAATTATTTAGGAGTTATTCACTTTGACATATTCTTCTGTTACGTGTGTAGAGTAATGGTCTGTCTATCACGAATAACTGCTTAAAATTAACTGAAATGTCACTTGTTAAAGTGCAAAAAGATGCCGTTTTGACCCTTTGGGTAAGGAGCCCTAAAAAGGTGTTTTTTTTAACCTTTTTGAGATTTCATGTCAGGTGTCAAATACATTTAAATTTAATAACTACAAAATTGTAATAGGTAGGTAACTGTTAAAGCTGTGTTGATTTATTCGCTTCTCAACTCAGTATAAAACATTGAAGCGAACTGTCAAGACAATGTTATTTCCTTGATATTTTTTGTTTAAAGAATTTAGATTTATTAATTTTAAGTTGACCTGTCCATGTAGGCTATGTGCTTCTAAGGAAATTAACGTTTCGACTTTAACTTTTGACTTTATCTGATGATAATCAGTAATTACAATCAATAATAATAATTTATTTGCTTCAACATAATGTAGCTTACAAAAGATCTTAATATTAAATAAGTTTCAATTATGTTCTACTTATTAGCATACAAAAATCCATTATAATAAGTATCAGAAATTTATTTTTGAAATAATATTCGTTGTAAATTCTACATTCAAAATAGGAAATTAAAATTAATCATTTAAAAAGTCACGTAAACTTATAATCTGATAATTTTATACTTGTAATTTATCCGTTAAAATTAATTGTATTTGACGGATATATTTTGATAAATTAGTTTGTTGTAGGTTGATCCCAGTCAGGGATACAGCTTTCGCTTATATTATAATTCCAATACAATATCTTTATATGGCAAAAAAATGTGAGAAAACGTGAAATATTAATTCATGTCTATGAAGTAATTCTACTCAACTAGTATCTAGGAACTTGAAATAAGTCAGTTTTTTTGAAGTGAAACTTCTATAGAATCGTAGTGATTTTAAACCGGATGCAAAAAGATGAAACGGAAATGGTAAGAGACACAAATACAATGCTTTATTTAAATTTCTTTGCGCGATACTTCGCAGTTGAGACTACGAAGTATCGCGCAAAGAGGTATTGCTGTATTTTATTTATATTATTTTGTAACATACTTTATGTAATACGCTTTATTGAAGTAATATAAATATTAAATAATCCGAATAATTACAAATATATGTTTGCTTCTCTTATCATTTTTTCTATTCGATATCCTACTACTATTATAAAGGCGAAAGTTTGTAAGTATGGATGTATGGATGTTTGTTACTCTTTCACGCAAAAACTACTGAACCGATTTAAATGAAATTTGGTAAACAGAATCTCTAGAGCCTGAAAAATAACATAGGCTACTTTTTACCGCGGGAAAACGTCATTCCGCGGGAAAATCCATTATAACGCGGGTAACACCGCGGGGCACAGCTAGTAATATCATAATTATAGTTCGTAAGTAGTAGACTCCAATCGTGCGTCGTAGCTGACACACACACACTTTTTTTTATTCTTTTCTTCTTATTCTTTCGTCGATTTACTGAAGTTTCACTTCTATCGTGTGTGAATCGCACACACACCTTTTTTTTTTTTTTTATTATCTTATGGGCTTACTTTTGACTACAGTCTAGCAAGAAGGCAGAGACGAGGTCAACGATGGAGCAAGTTTGCCCAGAAAAAGCCTATCCACTCAGATCTCGGGTTGTATTCAATCGGAAAAACAGACTTCGGGAGAGAATTCCACTCCTTAGCGGTGCGCACTATAAAAGAATTCAGTGTTAGTGCTTAAGTGCAGTTGTCAATTATATATGATTGTATTTATAATAGACATACTTATGCATAGACATATACATCGTTTATCTGCTACAAAGACATACAAGAAAACACACATACACAACTAAGCGGTAAATTAATAGTATCTACATACAAAACACATCAATTATACAAACAAAAATACACAAATCATACTTCATACTAATATTATAAGTACGAATGTAAGTTTGTTTGTTACGCTTTCACGCAAAAACTACTGAACCGATTTTTGGTACACAGAATCACTAGAGCCTGAAAAATAACATAGGCTGCTTTTTACCGCGGGAAAACGTCATTCCGCGGGAAAATCCATTATAACGCGGGTAACACCGCGGGGCACAGCTAGTTACTTAACATTGCTCTGTAGCACAAGAGATAATGCTCAGCATAATGCCAGCTACTAAAAGCAGAGGCGCTGATAAATAACAGACCATAATAGCAATTCTAGTAAATTTAAGCATATTTATGTTATAAAAAATCTAAAGAATCCA